>CATIUR010000002.1:103339589-104640589 GCA_949592205.1 Helichrysum umbraculigerum | reverse complement strand
TTGCTGAGTTAATGAATAATAAGAAGAAGAAGCATGCTTGTTTTACCAGTTGTTCAGGTATCTTCACTATAGAATTATTTTCTTTCCCTAATAAATCCTGGGTATATGACACTGGTTGTGGTACTCACATATGTAATACTACTCAGGGACTTAGAGGAGAGAAGAAGCTGAAACAAGGAGCTTTATATCTGTACGTGGGAAATGGATTGCGTGCAGCTATAGAAGCTATTGTAAGTTTTGACTTAGTTTTACCTTCGGGTTTATTTATCGTTTTAGATAATTTTCATTATGCACCAACTATAACTAGATGTGTTGTTTCAGTTTCTCGTTTGGTTAACAATGGTTTTGTTAATTGTTTTACGGATTATGGAATACCAGTTTCTAAGAATAATGCTATTTATCTTAATGCTATTCCATGTAATGGTATTTATGAAATTGATATTCTTAATCTCAAACCAAATGTTAATTCTATATACAATGTTAGCAATAAGAGAGTCAAGCATAACTTGAACTCCACTTATATATCTTTGGCACTGTCGTCTTGCACACATAAGCAAGAAACGCATAGTAAATATGAAACATGATGGACTTTTAAATCAATTGATGATGAGTCATTTGATAAATGTGTATCTTGCATATCTTTTCCGCATCAAATGGAAAAGGCTAATGATCTACTTGAATTAATCCATACTGATGTTTGTGGTCCATTTAGACATGTGTCAAGACAAGGAGCTAGCTACTTCATAACCTTTACTGATGATTTCAGTCATTATGGTTATTGTGACACCCGCCAAATTAGGACTAGTGAATGTACCTAATCCCCTCTAATACATGTAATTAGGTCCTGGATTAGGCTAATTAATGTATCATTATATATATTGTTGAATATATATCGTTATGCGATTTGATTTAAATCGTACACATTTCAAATCGAATGTAATTCGATACAATTAAGACGGACGTTGATGAACAAATTCATTAAATAATATAACGTTATTTAATAACACTATTTTATCATAAATATTATTTTGATAATATTTCGTAATTATTTCGTATCGTATAAGTAACGTTTACATGACAAAAATAAACGAACGCGCAATTAATCGAAACGAACCTAAGTTATATTTTATAACTCAATTTCAAAGTATTTGATGAAATACTTCAACAAAATATCGGATAATTATTCGTATTTTAAAACACACAATTAAACGCGTGTAATATTAATTAAACGTTTAAACGACCGGGAAAACGAACACCGCTCGGAACGCAAACGCAGGGAACAAAAATTTGAGCCAACCACACATGGGTGGGGCCCATGTGGGCCGGCTCATCACCACCACCCCACCCCCTCTTTTTGGTTCATTTTAACACACCAAACACACACTCTCTCTATAACAAAACTCTCTCATTTCTCTCTCTAAACTCCACCACCTCCAACCCACCACTAATTACCATAAAACTACCACCAAAACACCTCCAATCACTGGACACCTTTGGAGAAAAATGACCACGGCAACGAGAGCTACGATTCTGTCTTTTCAAATTTCTCGCGCGACGATTTGTAAGATCCAGACAACTTTCGAAAACTCTTAGATTTTGTTTTACTTTTCATGTTTGTTGTTTATCTAGCTTAGACATGTCCAAAGAAAGTGTTAAAACTTGTTTTCGGAACATTGTCGGAGAATTTTGGTTTTGGTCATTTTTAAGAAAACTACGCCTCCAACACAACCGACACAAACTAATAATTTTTATGAACTCTAGGAACCATTCTAAGACATGTGTAAAAGTTTCGGACCAAACCAAAGTCGTTTGACCCTTTTCTCGACACATCAAAACCTGATCAGCGTGTTATGTCGCAGAGGCTCTGAGCCACCTGCGACATAAGACCTAATGTCGCACCCTTAATCCTCAGCGAGAACCAGCGACGCAAACCTTTATGTCGCAGAACCATCAGCGACTATGAACTAGCGACACGAGACCCTATGTTGCAACCAGATTACAATGTCGCAGTAGCGACACAACACCTTATGTCGCATTAAATTGCGGATGTCGCACATAGCGACACAAAGACCCATGTCGCTGTCATGACCTGCGACACAATAGCCTATGTCGCACTAAATCCACAATGTCGCATATAGAGACGCAGAGCCTTATGTTGCACAGACCTGAACCTTGAAAACTCAGTTTTTACTAAGTGTCAAGACCTGAAATTTTATCACTTAAAGATGACCGAATTCAGAATTTAAATGCGTTTTTCACTAAAGCAACATAGTAGAAACTTGGACCCAGCCAAGGGCTCTGCCCCTTGGACCCCGCCAAGGGTTGCCACCCCTGGAACCCCGCTAACCAGGGGTGCTGCCCCCGGACCCCCGTCACTTAAAGTTGGAAATATTTTATAACCTGAGTGTCAAACATTTGCAATAACCAATCACATACGATGTACTCGTACATTATATATCTATAGTTCGATGAGTATACAACGCAACGAAACATATAATAATAATACTTGAAATTATTATTACCAATAACTCACCAACGGGCCGTACACATTTTCAAAACTCAAACTAATCAATCAAATCGAAGTCATTTGGACATTCTAGTTGGACGAACAACTAACATGGGTGATCTTTTAAGATACGTACTTACGTTTATAACCATCGCGCGTCTTGGACGCCCACAGGTTACAAGTCTTCGGACATCGCATACTTAACTCGTAAAACTTAAACGCTTCAGACTCAGGTGAGTCTAATGGCCCCTCTTTTACTGTTTTCTCAGGGGTGTGATATATTGCTCGATTTATTTTATATATGAACGCAAGTACGAAACTAAACTGACACTACATGAGTTTTCACAACTAATCATTTTAAAGTCCTCCACAACATAGTTTGGTAATAATGTTGTAGCGTGAATATTAGTGTAAGGTAGCATATAGGATTGACAATCCTCATTCGGGTTAGCACGCACTAACTGGGTAAACGAACGCATTAGTATTTGTTCAGGCGAGTGTAGATTAGGCACTCGTAGGAGGCACCTCGTTCGGAATCCTTAAATGTGGATCTGACAACTCAAGTTAAGCTCATACTATATGCTCATGGCTGTATACTCTATTTTATTTTGCTGTTGCAACTTAAATACAATTAAAATCTTGCGGTTCATACAATATGTTTTGACATACAAACCTGTGAGCTCACCAGCTTTTAGCTGACCATTTTTAGCATGTATCACAGGTACTCAGCAGTAGGTTGGACTGCCCATCAGGATTCATTAGCTCGAGTCAGCATTCAATCAATCAGAGATTTAATTGCATTATTATATTTTGTATAAAGTAATTATGTAATGTAAATATCTCAAATTATAAACTGAGCTAATATAAACTATACTTTTGATGTAACTTTGGTTTAATCAATAAAAATGTAAAACGAAGCATATAGTGGTCGTTCATTATATCTTTGTGCTGTGATTACTGTATTTGGTCGCGCCCCGACCCGAACTGCTTCCGCATCATAATTTGGGTGTGCGACAATTATGCTTACTTGCTTAAAAATAAACATGAAGTTTTGAAACATTTAAGGTATTTAAGAAGGATATAGAAAGTCAACTCGGGAAGACTATAAAGATTCTTCGCTCGGATCGAGGAGGAGAATATACATGTCAAGAGTTTAAAGATTATCTGAAAGCGTGTGGAATTTTCCAACAGCTTACTCCTCCGTACACACCATAATATGATGGCGTGTTTGAAAGGAGAAATCGAACTCTGCTTAACATGGTTCGATCAATAATGAATCTTACAACTCTGCCATTATCATTTTGGGATTTTGCTCTAGAGTCTACTGTGTGCATACTCAATATGGTTCCAACCAAGAAGGTTGATAAGACACCATTTGAACTGTGGTATGGAAGAGTTCCTAATTTGTCTTACTTAAAGGTCTGTGGTTGTGAGGCACTTGTGAAGCGTGATACGCTTGACAAATTCGAACAAAGATTTGTTAAGTGTGTCTTTGTAGGATACCCAAAGGAAACAATGGGTTACTATTTCTACTTCCCATCTGAAAACAATATTAGAGTTGGGGGATATGCAGAGTTTTTTGAAAAGAATCTCATTGCTCAAGAAGCAAGTAGGAGGGAGTAGAACTCGAAGAAATTCAAGAAGAAGATACATCACCTTCTGAAAACACTAGCGAACATCATGTTGAGGCAGAAAGTCTCGAACCTCAATGTAACATCCTCCTTACCGGTCTGGTAATTTCTTAATTTTAAATTGATTATTTAAATGTTTTAGAAATTACTTTATATTATTTGTTTGTTTGTGAAACTTAGATAAATAAGTCAAATGACTTATTGTGAATAGTAAAATATTACTTGTTTTAAATGGTTATAGTTGACGGTAAAATAAAGTAATAGTTCTCGCATATGGTTTTTAGGTTCCAGACAATAGATTAAAAAGGGGACTAATTAAATGGGTTGGGTTTGAGCTAGCCGATTTTATGTTTTTAACTTTCCCAAAATTGGGAAGTTACTTCCTTCCTATGAAATCAAAGAAACCTAAACCTAGAAAAGAATTAAAGATCATAAACAAAGTTTGAGTGGTGAATTTGATTCAAGTCCTTCATCATCATCATCATCATCATCTTCAAGTTGTTCATCTTTTCTTTTACTTGTGAGTATTTTGAATATTTATGAACTCAATTTGGTTAAATTTTTTAACATATGGTTGTATGTAATTAAGGTTAACTAGATATTAGGTGGTGATTGTTGTGAAGATCCGTAGGATCTACAGGTGATCGAATCTTTGTAATTGAGCGGAAATCAATCACAAATATAAAAGGAGAATCAATAACGAAATCGAATCGGAATGCGAGATGTAAATAAAAGTTGTGAACTTTTATTTCTTGATCATGAAGTATAGCATACTAGCTTTTCTCTCTCTCAAGCTCTCTCTCTAGATTTGGAAGTGAAAGGGTTACAAAATGAAAGAGTTCTTCTAAAATGAATTACTACACTCCTATATATAGGCTAGGCCTTGACTTGTGAAACTTAAACATAATCCAAAAGTAATACATCCGAAAGTACTACTTTCGGATTTTTCAAAATTTCCACAGAAGTATCAGATTACAACTTAGTTTCGCAATATATAGAGTGTTGTAATTCACAAACAATCTAAGCTAAAAGTCTATACAAACTATCGTCACAAAATGTTACAACGACATGTTCTAACATGTTGTTGCAAATTGATGCTAGTAATCAAGTTCTTGATTGATTCTTCAGGGTTAAAGGTGTTATATGAATTTAAGCATGAAAGTTAGATTACTTGTTGTTATATGATGTTTCTTTGGTATTTGAAAGCTTGTTATATTGATTTGGTAACTGAATTGTTGGTGTATTATGAATTTGGTTCGTATTTGGGTTGAACTTGTATAAAGTCTGCAGGTTGCTGGACTGCAGGTAGAACCCGGCTACGAAGTAATTAAACTCGTAAATGGAAATGTCGGTTAATGACTGATTACATTGCCAGATACCATAGCATTTTCTGGCATGGTCTGGTTAACATTTTGCAAAACGCTGTCAAAATTTTAGATTAGAGTAAATAGGCTACAGACTGAATAACCATTTATGAAAACCTAGGGATTTGTTGATTACATTCAGCAAGGCATGTTTATAATTCTATTTGAAGAAACGTTTCTCTTTTAATTCAGTTTTTCAAAGCAAGATATGTGTGAAACAATTAAAGTTTCTCTCGCTTATCAAATCTTAAATTTCACTGATAGGAAACATTCAAGTAATCCAAAAAAACAATCTAAGTTAATGGTTTATCAAATCTATAATCTTTATGGTATTAACAACGATCAGACCTTTATAATGACCTGCTACTCTGTTCCTTCGCCCATGAACAATCGTAAGGGCCACTGACTCCCTCACAGGAGAGTATTGTCTGTCCGATCAGAATCATCACACCGGAGTTCCTCGTGACATATTAGTTGATAACCGACTAATAGGGAACTTTACGGTTATACCATTAGATAATAGAGTTAACAAACTCATTTAATTTAGACCCGTGTTTCCTCAAAACTCAAAGTCATCATCCCATAATTACCTGCTAATAAAGTCACAACAAATACAGCCTTCCACATCTGATTTATTATTATCTTTTTATCGCTTTATTTATTTTACTTAGTGAACTGAACCAAAACCCCATCACTTTTATAAACCAACCGTTTGCTAGAAAACCATTGATTGATTGGAATTTCCTCTGTTTCAATTCAATTTCTCTTTAAAAATGACTCTAGGTCATACTTACTACTTGCTAACCTTTGGTTCAGTAATCGTAAGTCACACTTAGACCCCAACATTTATAAATTTAAAAACCACCGATCCCGGCTGTTGTGTAAACGACCGCAACGGCTGGCATCAAAAGCAAACAACTACTGCAATGTCGGCAACATAAGCTAAGTACATAGCTGCTTCAGAAGCTGCGATGGTAGCTGTTTGAATTAGGAAGTTTATTTCTGGTCTGGATGTTGTTCCCATAAATAAAGAACCTATGAAAAAGTATTGCGACAATTCTGGAGAAATCATCATAGCCAACGAACCTGGAGTTTAGAAGGGCGCTAGAAACTATCCACGAAGATATCACTATGTTCGAGAACAAATAGAAATTGGTCAAAATGCTGATTTTTTGAAACTCCCCAAATTTTTAGAATTTTTTTTTAAACCTCATTACATATGTCCATACATACCAAAATATGATGTTCAAACGCTTAAAGACGCAACGGGAAACAATTTAGATCGAAGCAAAATGATTCTGGACAGAAGCTGTTTCACCAGGTGAACACCCATTTCGCCAGGTGAAAACCAGCATTTCAAAAATTTCGCCAGGTGAGCACCCTTTTCGCCAGGTGACCACTTGCATTTCGAAACAACTCAAAAGTCTAACTTCGGGCGCGCATAACTTTTAACTCGTTAGGAGTTAAGATCTGAATATTTGCACGTACCTGCACAATGACATAATACAACTTTCCCTTTTTACACTTTTTCAATTTGCACAAAAATGACGATTTTGGACGTGTGACCAATTTATAACCATTTTGAACACTTTTTGGTGTCAAACAAATCACAAACTACATGCACTTAGACTCCGACTTTTTGCACACATTCTCAATACTTCAAAACAAGTTTAAAACCAACGACAAAGAAACTATATCCTTACTCTAACCCATTTGAACTTCGGGTCCATTAATGACCCATTTGGACCCCTTTGACCCATTTTGCAAACAAACAACATTTTACCATGCTTCACCCAAAACACAACCCAATTTCACACATGTTTGACTATTCCAAAGTAGTTGACTAAATGTCAACTTCAAATGCAACCAACCACTCAACTTGACACTTTACTCCATTTCATAAATTTTAACCACACTACACTACCCACATCCACATTACTTCATACTTCTCTAAAACACCTACATAAAACTTTACATCAATGTTTGACTTTCAAAGTCAAATACCACAAAACCAAAAGCTTCATATATTACATAATGACCCACATGTTAACTTCAAAACTCTTTGTTTGGGCGAATTACTCAAGTATCTCCATAACGACAATTTAAAAGGTAAGAGAAGCTTGTCTAACCACAAAGCAAGCTCCAATCCACGCTACCTTCTTGAAACCACATTCTATCCAATTGGTTCAACCGAACCATTCACCTACAACAGAAAACAATTGAAAGGGGTAAGCACATCGCTTAGTGAGCATACGAGCAATTAAATGAATAATCCACACAAACAACACTACAACAACACTTATCATATATCAACCACATATCTGCTTAAATACATAACTACTAAGCAACTGTAGAGACTTCTCTGAACACTATGCGGATCCGCGGCCATTAGAAACAAGCATGCAAGGCACCATACCACATCGATATGCATACCAAGCTCAACATAACGTGCAAGCACGCATTCGTATACAACACTGAATCTCTACATATGCTCATTCCACGTAATTACACCTAATTCAACAACTACCAACAATCAACAACAATGGTCAACAACAAACTTCCACAAATGATACAAACACTAGATACACGCATATGAAACAAGTATAAGAAACAAGCTTAAGAAACAAGTGACACACCACACGATTGTATAACCTCTTGCTCGGAAGAAATCCGGAATACACACAATCGATACAAACATAAGAAACAAGTATAATCCACCTGATTGTGCAAACCTCTTGCTCGGAAGCAATCCGGTAATACACAATCATTACCCATTTAACCCCCATATCACTCACATTGGTGTTTTAGATGATTTCACAACAAGTGATCAACGAAAGCTTTCCACATCTTTAACACCTAAACAAATCATACATAACAACATAACAACACATTTAGACACTAACAATCATCATGATCTTCTAATTATCATTACTAACCCTTTACCCTCATGGATTAAATTTAATTAAACTACATAACTACACTATTCATGATCATATTAAATCTTTAAGCTTAACACTTGAAACTTTATCTTTATTTAAACCCTAACACATCATCTTTGTATTATAATGATACTTTCAATTCATCATTTAAACTAGTTACACTAGTTTGTAACAATTCAATACAATTTATCAATTTCATCATGAACACACCCTATAATTCATTACTTTTTAAAACTTTATTACTTTAATACTTGTTCCATCATCATAATCATACTCTATTAACACTTCTAATTACACATTTAAGCTTACTACATGAATTCATAAAGATTTAGCAAAACCCATTAAATCCCGTAAGAACACTAATCATGATTTCATCACTTTCATTATGTAATATGGTTACTAATGATCTCAATAACACTAACTAACATCAATTCAATCAATTTCTAATCTCAATTTCGGACTAAAGCCATTAATTTCTCAAAACCTCATAAAAACCCAAAAACCTAGGTTAAAATCATAGAAGAATCACTTACAAAGAGGTTAAGGATGATAAAAAGGTAATGAATTGAACCCTAGAAAACTTGAATCATGGATTAGGAATTGAAATTGAAGCTTGAATGATTCCCTGCGTTTTTGTTTCTTCATAACATTGAGTCTGGAATGTTATGGAAATGAAACTGGATAATCATGTATCGTACTTACATATATCCTTATTTCTCTAATTTTTACTCCCTTACTTATCATTGTCTGAAACTGAGAAACCATTCACGTATTCTATTATTTTATATCACTTAAAATAATAACACTTTAAAAAAATTATACCCTCACGCACTAAAATAATACCTCGAAATTTGAGGTGTTACATTTTTAGAGTGAGAAAATGTTGTAGGAAGGTGTGTTTTTGAATTATGAATATAACCATATATTTATAGCTGAAATCCGGCTTACGATAGCAAAAATAGGCTGATTTTAATAACAAGCGCGCGCGGTACGCATTCTCCGGCCGGATCCGGGTCGAGCCGTCCGGAACCGGGTCAAAATCCGTGGGTATGGACCCAAAAGAAGCCGGAAACGGGTCCTGGATCACTTTCCAACCGGCGGCTGGTTGGTTTTAGTTGACGGTTGGCGGGTTCCAGCCGGCGGCTGGCCGGTACCGGCTCAGGTGCTTTTCAGTTTACGTTTTGCTTCGTATCTTCTTCGTTAAGCGTATGTTTTTATGATTTTTTTTAGTTAGATTTGATTTTTGAAAACGAAGACTTTGATATAAAGAAACCTATGAGATGAGTCTTCTAACTTGAGACAGTTCAGTCTAAATGTTTTGAATCTTTCGTTGCGCGTAGAATCTTCATTTCTTAACCTTTTTTGTTGATTCTTTTGAGTTAGATTCGATTTTCGAAAACGAAGAATTTGGTATAGAGAAATCTATGAGATGATTCTTTTAGCTTGGTATATTTAGTCTCGAATTGTTTTGAATCTTCAAAAGTGCGTAGAATCTTCGTTTTTCGTCTGTTTTGCTTGATTTTTTTTCGAGCTTCCTTATTTTAACCCACTTGACAAAATAACATTGATTAATGTAATATTTGAGTTCATTTGCGAAGTTTTGATCTTAAAACGAGGGAGATATCGGTAGTAAAAACGTGACTTTTTACGTGATATCAAGTATCTCACACTTAGAACTTTGCTTGTCCTCAAGCTAACTCGACTTTCAAGCGAGGTTGAATGCATAGATAATGAAAAGTTTTAGAGCAGAACTTTTTACCAAGGGTCTTTAGGGATAACTAAGACTTTCATGCCTTTAGAAGAGTAAAGCAATAATCTTTTCGGAGCATGCTTTTGATCCTCTAGATCTTTTATATACCTGACTAGGCGATCCTCTCACGGTGGTCACTCATTTCACTCAAAGTGTTTAGGGTGTCCTATTCTATTTTCATCAATCGCTCAGAATGCCAGTCATGTATCGTTTATCGTCATAGGCTTGATCGAGAATCAAATCATTGCCTCGTTGGTGAGAGTGGAACTAATCAGGTTGCAACATTCTATGGAAGGTGGTGAATGGAATTTGAGTTGAGTGAAGGTGTATGGAGGTTTATTTGTGCTATGCACTTATTTTGTGAGTTTCTTTTTGGTGAAGTAGAAGGCCGAGATTCGGAGGTTTGATGCCTTTTCTCCTTTCTTATTTTTAAAGGGAGTTGTTTTCTAAAGGGCTTTCTTTGCTTCAATTCTCTTCGTTCTTTTTTCCAAGCGTCATAACCTCTTGGCTTCTCTTTTTATCACACATAGCTTTTACTCGAGGATTGAGATTTTATGAAGTTCAGGGGATGTTTTTGAGAGGGTAGAGATGACGGATTTTTTGTGGATGTTTTTGAAAGTATGGGTGGGGGTGATCCTAAGATTGTTGCTATTTGATTGTCCCATGTCACTCATCAGGTTGGCTTCGAAATGCATAACAGGAGCAAGTTCTGACTCTAAACGTATACATCGGCACACACAAGAATCGAATATGATAAGCATCAAATAGATAGTATATTTTATAGTAATTTAACCCTATATTTATGAAACACCCCACATTTGTTTTTATAAAAACAGTATTTTAAACGAAAGTTATACATTTCTGATATTTAAAATCGCATCACAATCACCATATGATCGCGTCGCGTTTCAGTGTAAATCGCGTGGCGAAATCTGGCTGATAGACCTTCTCAGGTCCCGTATGCCTACCACAGATAGAAAATGATAACAACCTATACAAAAGCCTATGAACCGGGCTCCTCATATGTATATCTGAAGGTGCTCTATCCCCATAATCAACAATAGCTAGCTGTCTCCAATACTCAGCTATCTCAACCGATGAATACTGCTCTATCATACCTGCAGTCAAATGCTCTCCAAAAGAATGGTTGTGGAGCTCATCTAGTGTATAGAGCCCCACAGCTACTCCAAACTCAATCAAACTCATAGACCTAGGCTGACCTCCTAGGTAAAAAGAAATCGAAGGCTGGTCAAACTGTCTAGACACAACATCAAACCTAAGGGTCGTATAAAACTCGATAACAAGCTCTCTATAGATAATATCCCATATATGAAATAAACGAAACCAAGCCAGAGAAACAAAACCAACATCACCTGAACGTAAAATATAACTCTGCGTCATCCATCTCCTCAAAGTAACATCCCCAGTCTCTCCCTCTCGGCGAGGATCTATAACTCTCTCCATAACCGACCAGTCTAACACATCCGGTGTCTCCACAGGCTGAGCAACAAGCTCAGTCAATCTATCAGCAAACTCCGCTCTCCGCTCTGCTGTAATAGTCTCATGCTCAAAACGTAGATATGGGTGTAGCTGGAAATCCTCTCTATCTAAGAGTGCACGTCCACGCTGTCGCCTGGTAGTCATATCTGCAATATCAACTTAAACAACGTATTAGTGTAAAATATTATCGGTTGCATGTATTTGCAGGAAATGTTGGCCAACCGCCGGTTGGTCAATTTTCATGCAGGCAACACTTCTGCTTAATATACGATAGCCACCTGCTGATTTTCCAAATATTATAAATACTATGCCTGCTATAAACTAAATCAATAATAAATCTTATTCACGTCTAACTAATCTAACTTATAATTTTAAATTTTATAAATGTTTTTTATTTTGAAAATAATATCGAATTTTTTATAATAATGTTTATATAAAAGTCTATAAATTCGACACATTTTTTTAGTTTAAAAACAATGTCAAATTCTAGAATATCATATTTCTAACATATCGAGTCTAAAAAGTTTGTAAAATGTAATAAATTTTAAAATAATAGTTTTGTTTCGAATATATATCGAATCATAAAGTATAATAATTAATTCAAAGTCACTTTATATATATGAACTCGAATTTTTTTCAAAAATTTTATTGAACCAAAAATTTAGTCGTTAAAAATGTCATTTTTATATCCATTCTTAATGGAAATTTTATATTGAGTAATAGTGTAACTTCTACTAACAATTTCTAAAACCGAGCCCTAATCCTAATTAACTCGATCTGCAACAATCCGCAATCAATCCTCGAACCGCAAAATCATAACCTAACTAACCTAAACTAATTTCTAAGCATTCCTAATCATTTAAACTAACAAAATACTTGTAATCAATCCAAAAACCGCAACAAACATAATCAAGTTATATAATTCGGAATTAAATTGTGAAAAATAATAAAAAGTGAGTTAGATGATACCTTTGATGATAAAGATCACGAAAACGAAGAAATGTGACGATGATATGGTGAATGTCCGAGTTTTGGCGAATTTTCCGATCGTATGTGTGTGTATAGTGTGTGTTTTTGGAGTGTAAACCGAACAGACTGAGGTCTGTTGGGGTTTTGATCGAAAAAGTATCCAACCACCGGTTGGGCTTTCCAACCGCCGGTTTGTAACACCCCCAAATTCGTCGGTTTCGATTAGCGGAAGCATTTGGAAAAGCTGGGGGTGCCACATTAACAATGTACATGCATACGTATCAGAGCTTATGATTACAACAGAACATAATATATTAAGATGCCAAATGTAATAGTTACAAAGTTTTACGATTCATCAAATCGTACAAATGTAAAAGTTGTTAAGTTTACAAAAGTAGCTTTCAGAAATATGACTAAAACAACTTTAGTTATACTAAAGAAATCCATATGTTTCAAAAAGTTGGCATCCTAAGCTTCACGGGTCGCCTAGTTTCCATATGTGCAGGTGGTCCTTACGTGCGCAGCTAATTCCCTGAAAAACATAGTAAAGGTCAACAACGAGGTTGAGTGAATTCACAGGTTTTATGTTTGCAATAGTTAAATCAAGTTTGTAGCACAGTTGTTAAACCAAATACGTTCACAAATAGTTATTGCCATAACAGTTAAGTAATGATTTGTGGAATGTTATCCAAAGTAAAAGTTTAGTGGGTTGTTTGCCCAGTGTTCCGGTTTAAGTGGGATGTTACCCAAATCAAAGTTTATGTGGGATGTTACCCAAAACACAGTTTACGTGGGATGTTACCCAAAATGCAGTTTACGTGGGATGTTACCCAAAATGCAGTTTACGTGGGATGTTACCCAAAACACAGTTTACGTGGGATGTTACCCAAAACACAGTTTACGTGGGATGTTACCCAAAACACATGTTTGAAACGTGTTGCTGGTCGTTCTCCGGCTGTTTTAAAAGTTTGAGTCGGTCGTTCACCGACTAGTTACCAAATTGTACCTGTCGTTCTCCGGTAAGTTACTAAGTTAGGACCGGTCGTTCTCCGGTGAGTTACACAGTTTGTACCAGTCGTTCTCCGGTAAGATACCAAGTTAGTGTCGGTCGTTCTCCGACAAGTTACCCATATGTACCGGTCGTTCTCCGGTAAGTTACACAGCTAGTCATTCTCTAGCTAGATACAAATTGTACCGGTCGTTCTCCGGTAAAATACCAAGTTAAATTTCACAAGTTGATAATAGTTATTGTATGAAATACCCTTTCATAAACACCAGTTCGTATAATTGTTTAACAGTTCAAGTACTCTAATCATTTGAGTAGACAAGTATACAATCATGTAATAAAGTAGTTATGGCAATTAATAAAGCAGTTGTAAGAGTTTGACCGCAGTCACAAATAGTTTGTACAATGTATAACACAGTAGTTATATAAAAGTTTGCTCACGTAGCAAAAACGTTGACTATGTTTTCCACCCTGTTCAAAAGCAGTTAAAACAGTAAAAGTAGGGGCTGTGAACTCACCTGTTGAGTTGAGTAAAGTGCGAGTGCTAGCAAAGCCTAAAACCCAAGTCTAGTCCGAAATCTCCTAACGTCCTAAACACACGAGATTTAATAAGTATGTGGATGTCCAAGTTTGACCATCCATGTTAGTGTTCACGCAACTAAATTATGTCCAAAGTGTTTGTAAATAGTACTTTTATGATTGAAATTAAGTTTTTATATCATTTTTTGTTGGTACATGTTTTGTGTCTGTCAGTTGGTCTAGCTTGTAGTTTGCAATCAATTTTGAGTTTCCTGATTCCTGCGACGTTGCATGTAACGTCGTAGGTGCGACGTCAGGTATTGGGCCTGCGACGTAGTCAACGTCGCATGGGCTTGGGCCTGCGACGTCGCAGGTGCCAGAGTTTGTATAAATTCGTATTTTCGTTTTCAGTTTAGGGAAGACGAAACCCTAAACGCCATTTGTCGAAATCCCTGTAATCTGATCGATTATAATTCAATATACAAACGTTTGGTTCGTATTCATTGGGTATTGATTATTCGTGTGTTTAGTTTATAACTTAATCGTTGATTCCGCAAACGATTGAGTGACTCGGTTCGTATAGATCCAAGGTTAGGGACTGGTATCAGAGCAGAAAGTGCTCGTTTTTGGCGATTCGGATCGAGTTCGGGATAAAGTGACGTGATTCTCATAATGTTTTGTGATTGTTACGTTTATTTTTTTTTTGTGTTTTTACAGGTGTTCGATCAATATTACTAGGATTATTGAAGGTTTCCATCGTTCGACTTTCATGGTTTTGGTTTTCGGGTTAAAAATTCGTTTTTAGGGTTTTTGGCCGCAGGTTTTCGCGTTTTGCGACGTTACCTGCGACATCATCTGCGACGTCGCTTGCGACGTTAGTGATTTGGACTTTAATTAGTCTGTGCGACGTACTGTTGCGACGTCATCAGCGACGTCGCTATTTTGACTTTAATTAGTCTTTGCGACCTTGTGTTGCGACGTCTTGTTGCGACGCCGTGTGACTCTGCGACGTCCTCTGCGACATCATCTGCGACGTGACTCTCAACGTCGCATATTTCTGATTCTTAATTGTTACTTTTTGCGACGTCACTATCGCCGTCGCATAATCTTTGTGCGACGTTATCATCAACGTCGCTAATATCAGAAGGTTGTTTTTTCGATTAAGTAATTACAATGGCAGCTGATAAAGAGGATATTAGAGGACTGAGAGAAATGATTAAACAAAGTAATGACATAGGTTCAAGTAATAAACCTCCACTATTTACTGCGGATATGGATTATGTATACTGGAGAGACCGTGTTGAACAATACATTGACTTTCACTGTCCAGAATTATGGGGACCATTACGTGAGCGTTATGTACCTCCATTAGCTGAAGGGGAATACCGTGGTATTCGTCCTGCTAAGACTTATAAAGCTATGTCTCCCGAGGAGAAGAAAGATTTTGATACTGAAAGAAAGTCATTTTCGATGATTAAAATGTGTTTAACCAAAGATGTTCTATGGCTTTTCAGAACTCATGAAACAGCATTTGATTTATGGAAGGCAATTGAAACTCGTTGTGGAGGAAATGATAAGTACAAGGAAGCCAAGCTCGAACTAATTAAGAAACAGTACGATATCTTTGACATTCTTCCTAATGAAGACACAACTTCTTTATTCACTAGGTACTCACGGTTAGTTGGTGAGTTGTTTGAAGGGGGTTATACTTTTCCTCCTATTGAAGTCAATAAGAAGCTACTGGATGTGTTGCCGAGTTCTTGGGATGTTAAAGTTCAATTTTTAAAAGAAAATGAAGAACTTGCAAACATGTCTTTGGATACGTTGATAGGGGATCTTCAAGCTCACGCGATGGAGATTAAGAAGAAAGAAACAAGGTCTGGTGTTGCTGTTCAGAATCCTAGTGTGTATGGTGTTCAACTTAACTCTGGAAAGACTTATGGATCTGGAGTGGCCTTCGTAACAAATACAAATGCTTCATCAACCTCTTCTTCTTCTTACGATGGGATTCATTCTGTTTTCATGTCTGGACCTTCTTCAAATCAACAACAGGTTCAAGTCTCACCTGCTATTCAGGAGCAAGCTGCCATTTACACAGCTTTCTTAAGCTCATATAAGGATTTGGTTACTCAACCGAATCTTACTTTGGAGCTGACTAAGGAAGACTATGCTCAGCTTGATGAAGATGATCTGGAGCAAATGGATCTAACTTGGAATGTGGCAATGATCACCCGAAGAATTCAAAAGTTTTTGCAGAGGACAGGGCGTAAAAGCTTGGAAGGTGACGGGAAGACTGGCTTCGGATTTAACAAGAGTAAGGTCCGGTGTTACAATTGTCAAAACTTGGGTCATTTCGCCAGGGAATGCGAGAAACCCAAAATGCCAGCATCGGGATTCACAACACCTTCTACTCCTCCAAAGACCAAAGAAATGGAAGTTACCAAGAAAGGGCCTGCTGATAATGCCCTGATTGTTTTCGAGCCCACAAGTCAGGATTGGACGGCTGTTTCCCAGCAATACCAACAGTGTTTGATGGCTCACATTGTGAATGAGGTACCTGACGAACCGTTAAATTGTATCTCATGCATTAAGTTAACTGAATCTCTAAAGGCATATCAGACAGACACCGTAGAGTTGAGGAAAAAGAATGAAAAACTAACCGAGTCAAATAATTTTTTAAAAGCTAATGAGAAACTTTATGAAAAACATCTTGAGGCTCATCGGTTAGATACTCAGAAATATAAATCTAAGGTTTTTAGTCAAGAAGATGCCATTAAAAGCTATCTTGTTGAAATTGAACTGCTAAAGAAAGAACTTACAGATTTAAAAAATGAGTATGAGAATTATAAGAGTAAAATCTTAGGTTCAAATTCCTCAACGGTTGTCTTTAATGAAATTCTTAGCAAGCATGGTATTAGTGGGAAAAAGAATGAGGGATTGGGATACCACTCAGTCCCTCCTCCTACTACTCACTGTCCCCTGCCTGTTAAGGAAGGCTTTGAAGAGATTCCAGTTGATTGGTCAAAGCTTTACGGTATAAAAGCTAAAGATGCTAAAGAGACCAAACACTACAAACCGGCAAAGGAGAAAACCAAGCGGTCAGAGTACCCCTTGCCAAGGTTTGTTAAGTCTGTGAATGAATCTCCTGTTAGTGTTGAGGAGAGTGTTGAGCTAAAGAATGAATCTCCAATCTGTTTTAAGGAGATTGTTGAGATTGAGGACATTACGGATCAGGAGTATCCTGAGGTTAAGAAAGTTGAAGTTAAACCTGAAAAAGTGATTTCAAAGGTTGAACCTGAAATTAAGGTTCAACCAAATAAGGGAAAAGCCAAGGTTTTAAATTTGAAACAACAAACTTTACAGTCACCTGTAAAGATTTTGCAACACAAAATAGTAAATGAAAGAGTTTCGTATGATAAACCTTCAACTTCAACCTCTCAACCAAAACAAACACTTTCTAAGACGTGTACGCAATGTTCATGTTCTAGAAATGTTTCTCCATCTCCTGTGGTAATTCCTCAGCCTCAACCGTTTGTTAAGACTCGTTCTTGTTTCTACTGCAAGAAACAAGGACATTTAATTCGTGAATGTCCAAAGTTGTCAAATCAGCGCTATGGGAGAGAGATGCCTAGGACATCTGTTTATAGAAATTCTTTTTCAAAATCTCCACCTAGGCGTTACTCAAACTCTCCCAAGCCTGTTTTGAAGCCAAGTAACGTTGAGCAAAAATCTTTGCTAATTCAAAAGCCCAACATTACTTCTAATACCAATTCCGAACCTTCTAAAGTTTGGAAACGAAAAGAGTCTGATGTTGACTCTTCAGTCGTCAACAATAACACATGAGATAAAAATTCTAATTTGTTTAAAGATAAAATCCTATCTGACGTGCTTATTGTTGATGACCACGGTCGACCTAAGTCTGTAAAGGCTTGGGTCACCGTTTCTCACTAATCTCCTTTCGTTTGTGTGTTGTAGCAGTCAGAACGTGTTAAAGATAGTGAATGGTATTTGGATAGCGGCTGCTCGCGACATATGACAGGCGATGTATCTCTTCTTGTGGATATTAAACCACATGCAGGAGGATATGTTGCCTTTGCTGGAGATACTGGAGGAACCATTTCTGGAAGAGGAACGCTAACTAACGGCAATGTTAGTTTTGAAAATGTGAACTACGTGGAACAGCTTACGCACAACTTGCTAAGTGTTTCACATGTCTGTGATAAGGATTATACCACTGCGTTCACAAAGACAGAGTGCGTGATACTGAAGCCTGGGTATGTCATTCCGGAAGAATGGGTGTTACTGAGAGCACCAAGAAAGGATGACACATATATTCTGAACATGAGAACTGTTGAGACCTCGAACGAGTATACGTGTCTCTTGTCTAAGGCTTCTGAAAAGGATTCACTGCTTTGGCACAGACGAATGGGACACATTCATTTCCGAAAAATGAATTTCTTGACTAAAAATGACCTAGTGCTAGGAGTTCCAAAACAGTCATTTGCTCTAAAGGATGACTGTATCTCCTGCCAAAAAGGAAAGCTACGTAAGAAGTCCCATAAGTCTAAGCAGGTGAATTCCATTACTGCACCATTGGAACTACTGCATATGGATCTTTTCGGTCCAGTCTCTACAAAGAGCATTGGTGGTCAGTCTTACTGCTTGGTAGTTACTGATGACTACTCAAGGTTTTCGTGGGTTTACTTTTTGACCTCGAAGGGGGAGACTCCTGATATTCTGGTGTATTTGTTGGACAAGTTGGCAAATCTGTGCAACTTGAAGGTGAAAAGGATACGAAGCGACAATGGAACTGAATTCAAGAACTCAACTCTCGAATTGTTTTGTGCTACAAGATGTATTGAGCATCAATTTAGTGCTCTGAGGACTCCACAACAAAATGGAGTTGCAGAAAGAAAGAATAGAACAATCATCGAGACAGCTCGGACTATGTTAGCTGACTCCAAGTTACCAATCATCTTCTGGGCTGAGGCGGTTAATACTGCCTGTTATGTTCTCAACAGAGTGCTCACGGTTAAGAAAAAGAACAAAATGTGTTATGAACTTTTTAATAACCGTAAGCCAAATCTGCAGTTTCTAGAACCCTTTGGGTGTCCATGCATGATCATGATTACAAAAGATAAGGTCTCTAAGTTTGGTGATAAAGCTGTTGAAGGGATTTTTCTTGGATATTCAGTCAACTCTCCGAACAAAAGAGTCTTCAACAAATCAACGAATCAGATTGAGGAACAGTTTGAGGTAAAATGTTTAAGGTATGCGGAACCTCCTCAAGGAACGGGTCCAGATTGGTTTTTCAACTATGGAAACCTCTTCAACTCTTTCAATATTCCGGAAGAGGATGATACAGAAGAATTGGTTTCTATACTTCATGGACTTGATCTTACTCAAGATACACCTGTTAATAATAAACCATCCGACCCATCTCCCAATGCAACACCCGCACCTCCACCAACTAATCCTACACCTTCACAAACAACACCCACACAACCACAAACAACAACCAAATCACCACCATCTACACCTACACCTACACCGTCTCCTACTCCACCATCTTCGGTTGCTCCTTCTAAAACAGTTTATAACTACACAAAGGAGCTTCCATATGATCCAAACATGCCTCCTTTAGAGGAACCTCAAGAAGAAGATGAAGTGGAAGAAACAATGGCCTACTCTCACTTATTTACTCCTGAAGATGAAGGAGAAGAAGAAGAGTTAGCCTTTTCTGAGTCTGCAGCTACTCCTGAAACTGAGGGAGATTTGAATAATCTGGGTGTGGACGTTGTGCCAACTGCCATACCAGAAACTCCTATACGTAAGGATCACCCCATTGATAATATCATTGGTGATCCTCATGTATCTGTTCAAACACGACAACAAGCAAAGCAGACTTCCGCTCAACAGCTTTTGGGACTTATTGCTCATATCGATTCATGTCATTTGTCTCAAATTGAACCTAAAAAGGTTGAACAAGCCTTAAAAGATCCATCTTGGGTCGAGGCTATGCAGGAGGAACTACAGCAAATAAACAAGATGAATGTTTGGGAAATTGTTCCTCTACCCAAGGGTGCTCACTTGACGGGTACTCGTTGGGTTTACCGTAACAAAATGGATGATCGTGGGGCAGTTATTCGAAATAAAGCCCGTCTGGTAGTTCAAGGATATAGTCAACTAGAGGGTATTGACTATGATGAAGTTTTCGCTCCTGTCGCCCGTTTGGAATCTATTAGAATTTTTCTAGCCTATGCTTCTTTTAAAGGATTCCGCGTGTATCAACTTGACGTAAAGTTTGCTTTTCTATACGGAGATGTCGACGCAGTGATTTATGTTTGTCAGCCTCCTGGTTTTGAAGATCCAAAGCATCCTAATCATGTTTGCAAGCTGAAGAAAGCTTTATATGGTCTTCATCAATCTCCTCGACTTTGGTATGAGAGACTTGCCAAGTACTTGCTAAAGAATGGTTTTGATAGAGGACAGATTGATAGCACGCTTTTCATCAAAAGGGAAGGAGCGGATTTATTACTTGTTCAGGTTTATGTGGACGACATAATATTCGGATCAACGAATGATCAGTTGTGCAAGGATTTTGAAGGACTGATGAAAGCTGAGTTTGAAATGAGTGCTATGGGGGAACTCACGTTCTTTCTGGGACTACAGGTCGAGCAATCTGACAATGGAATTTATATACACCAGTCAAAATATGTCACTGACATGTTGAAGCGGTATGAATTGCTCGATTGTAAACACTACGGCACTCCAATTGAAGTGAAACACAATCTTGGACCTAATGAGGATGACGAAGATTGCAAGGAGAAAGACTATCGAGCAATGATAGGCTCTCTCATGTATCTGACTGCCTCAAGACCAGATATAGTGTTTGCCGTTTCACTCTGCTCTCGATTTCAAGCAAATCCGAAGGTGTCTCATATGAAGGCAGTAAAACGCATTTTTGGATATCTCGCTTTTAGGCCATCTCTGGGTCTATGGTATTCAAACGAGAAAAACTTCGAGTTAACTGCCTATTCGGATTCGGATCTTGGTGGCTGCAAGGTAGATATGAAGTCAACCACTGGAGGATGTCAGTTCCTTGGATCGCGCTTAGTTTCTTGGCAGTGCAAAAAGCAGACTGCGGTTGCTATTTCCACAGCTGAAGCCGAGTATGTTGCTGCTGCAAGTTGCTGTTCTCAAGTTCTCTGGATTCAGCATCAGCTGCGCGATTACGGGTTCAATCTCTCTATGACTCCTATTTACATTGATAATACAGCTGCTATATCTATAACACACAATCCCGTACAGCACTCTAAGACCAAACATATTGAACTTAGGTTCCACTTCATACGGGATTGCTTTGAGAAACACCTTATAGATGTCGTACATATAGAAACCCTTAAGCAGTGTGCGGACCTTTTCACAAAAGCCTTTTTGCTATCACGTTTTATTGAACTGGTCAATCTGATAGGTTTAAGGTTCTTTCAGTAAAGAAATGATTTGTGACTTGGATTTTTAATTTTAAATTTTAAATTCATTTATTTAAAAAAAAAATAAAAATAAAAAAATCGCAACAGCCACTCTTTATACTCTTTAGTATTAAAGAAAACGCAAGGTTGCTACATTTTTAAAATAGACGTTGAGTTGTGTCTGTAAACAACTTGGGATATGATAGTACATCGGGTGACATGCACAAACTGGAATTTTAAGGTTTATCTTGGATGTGTCAGTAGGTTTATCTGACACACTTAAAACAGTTTTTATCTAATTTATCTTCATCATATGATGTATTGGTAGGCATGGTACACACCGGTCTCTGAGGTATTAAGAAGTAATTTAAATACATGTCTATGATCCTGTGGTCAACACCTTGTGATGTACGACTCTAAGTCTTAATTCCTTAGCGTAGCTTGACATACTTCTATTTTTGGATCGTATATCTGAGATCTTTTGGGGGAGTATGCTGATTGTTTCCTCTGTTGTACGTAAGTGCAGACCTGGTCTCAATTCAGCTTAGTCTCAAAACTAAGCAAACGTGAGTCAATGCACTTGCAAAGTCTTAAATTTAAGGTACTAAACAAGGTCGCCACTAATTTGGTTTGACTGCGTCTGGTTTTGCTTACACCTGAATCAAGTTATGTTGCTCTGTTGTACGCAAGTACAGACCTGTCACCGCTGGCTTGATTCTTAAAATTGATTCTCTTATATTCTTTCTAAATTTGGAAACTATGTTCATGTCTAAGTTATAGGGGTATATCTATGGTGGGGACCATGGTGAAATATTCATACTAACAATAAAAGGTTAACTCACAGACACGGATGTAACATGTTTAGGTGGACAAACAATACCAATAATCGTCTTGAAATAATTTTTATAAAAAGTATTTTAAATGTGTCAAGTAAATTTAAAGTGGACAAATATACTGATGATCGAAATAACACTTACTATTCCTAATAATTGCATGTTATTCCGATATGATCCCTAAACAGACAAAACAACTCCGTCACCAAAAAATAGAGTGTTAGTAATTTTATTCTGTTTTATTTTTACTTTTTGTGATATTAAAGAAAATAACCAAAAAGATTCTTTTATTTTTACTTTATTTTCTTTTATGTTTTATTTTATTCTACGTTATTTTTCCCAAGTCACGAGTCATTTGGATATTATTTGCTAAAATAACGGGTAAACGGTTTTTGAAACATTCTAACTGCTTTATGCGACGTCACGTTTGCCGTCGCTTGCGACGTCCCAGTCTACATCGCACATAGGGTTAGACTATATATAGTCTCAACCGCGACGTAACAAGTCACACTATTCACTATTCACCTGCGACGTAGCCTGCGACGTACCTCTGGCGATTTGCGACGTAGCGTTGTTTCGTGCATCTTTGTGATTTCGAGCCGTTTTCATTACGATTCATTCACGTATTCTTGTTCTACTCGTTATTCCGCACACTTAGGTACCACCCTTACCTCTTTTCACCGTGTATTTATGCCATAATTGTCATTTATATTTTCCGGTTTCAAGGGTTTCGGTTTCGGGTAAAATTCGATGGTGAATTGGATGTTGTAACTGTTATAACTTATATTTTCGTAATCACCATTGTTAGCCGCACCTTATTGTGCGATTGATTTTGAAAACCCCTAAATTTGAGGGTTAGGTTTTCTGGGTTGGGACGACTGTTCGTCGTTGCGACGTACGATGCGACGTCGTGCCCTACGTCGCTATACTTAATTATTATTAATTGCCTACGTCGCCCTTCCCTACGTCGCCTTTTACCACGACGTCCTACGCGACGTCCCTCACTACATCGCTACTTTTATTAATGTGATTAAATTCACAATAAATTGCAAAATGCGACGTCCCTATTGACGTCGCTCGAATTTTCTGCGACGTCAAGCGTTACGTCGCTCTTCAATTTATTCTGATTTTTGGCGACGTACTATTCTACGTCGCTCTGTGTTATGCGACGTCAGTGGCTACGTCGCTAGTTCCAGGAAGTTTATAAAGGTTTTACAAAAAATGTAATATTTTTGCTAACCTTTTTCGAGTTGCAATCTGTTTCTGTTTTTGCAGCTATGGCTTTGATATTTGAGGCGCGTCATAATACTACTGCTTACCTTGATGATACTTCTGATAAAGCTGCACCGTATCGTCAGATGACTGCATTTTTGAGACGTTCAAAGGTATTCCACGCCATTTCCGATAACACTATGGTTTTTGGAAATCTGATTAACCCTTTCTGGAGAAACGCAAATGTTGTTACTGATGACAACGTTAGACGACTGGTCTCTATAGTTCTTGGTACGGAAATCACCATTACAGAGCAGAGTATTCGGGAACTTTTACAGCTGAACGATCAACCGAATATGCCAGTCAGTTTTGATCATATTTTCGTTACGGGAGCTATGCAAAGGATTGGATATCCCGGAATTCCCACTGATCAGTATAGGAAAGCGAATCTTACACGTGTTTGGAGATATTTGATGCACGTGATTATTGTTTGTTTGGGAAATAGGAAAGGTGGAACGGATGGTATGAGCCGAAGTCTGGCTTCCGCCATGTTAGCGTTAGTATATAACAAGCCGTTCAACTTCTCGGGATTTATCTTCAAGGCTATGGTCGACAATGCAAACGCCGGAGATCAAAAATGGGTATTATATCCGAGATTTATTCAGTTGCACATCAATCGTCATCATCCAGATCTTCAGGCACAGGGTGATATTGATCAGCAACTAAAGATTTCACCGATGATGAGTCGGATCTTTACCATTTGTGCAGGTTATGAGAAAGGGGTTGAGGCACCAAGGGATGTTCCCTTATTTGGTGCTATTGTGGATGAGAATTACGTATCCCCACCGGAACCTCAGTATATGGACATTCCGGCACCACAGCAACCGCAACAACCGCTTGTGAACATTCCTGTTCAAGCTGCGGGGGAGCATGTGGAAGCTATTTTGGAAAACATCGAGCAATTTGGGCATGTTGATTCGGACAATTCAGCATCTCATGACACCGTTGAGGGTTCTGATTCTGAAGCTGCAGAAAATGTAGGTCCTCAGGATGGTGGTCCGACGCCTGAGCATTCGGATGGTACAGTTCCGCACCCCTCAGAGATGGAAAATATCCAGCGTACCGATTCATTCCGATATTTGAGAAAGGACGTAAGTATGTTCCTCCTCGGGATACTGGGAAACGTACTCGAGGTGTCGTGTTCGTCGTTCTTCGTCAGCAAGAGCTCAAGATGATTTTGCGATTCAACCGACTCCAGCATTCATGCAAAAGATGATGGATGATATGCAGAAGATGCAGCAAAAGCTGGAGGCTCAAGACGAAAATCTTGCTGAGCAGTCTGCACTAATCGAGGTTCAGTCTAAGGAGCTTGAGGAAACGAAGCTTATGGTTAATGTTTTGGAAGGCAGGTTACTTGCCTCGGGGGAGTCTGGGTCTGGGGTACCCAATTTAGAGTCAAGTGAACCTGCGTCTGTAAACCCCAACCCTGTACTTGAAAATGTTAATGAAAATGTTTCTGTTTTGGATTACTTTTGTGTTGATGATATTCCAGGGCAACCGAGACCGCTGGCCGTTGACTATTCATTCACTGACTTATCGTTTATTCAGAGAATGGCCAGTGGAGTTGGCTCTGAGGAAGAAACGGAGAATGTTTTTGAGATGAATGAGGATGTTTCGATTGAAGAAGAACAGTTGAATTCAGATGAAACGTATGATGATGCACAATCTGGGGAAGCTTACGATGGTGCACCGATTATAGAATCTGATTCAAGTGAAGATGAGATGCCTGCTAAAGCTCAAAATGGAGAATCAAGTTCTGCTGCAACTCCAGCTCAAAAGACACAGGCACCGGATTCAGCAGCTCAAGAATCTACGGATGTTCCTAAGAAGAAATTAACTGCTGAAGAAAAGAGAGAAAGAAATAAGCAATGGTGGCCTAAGGGACGTAATCCAGTTCCTATTCCAGTTAAATGTCAAGTTTATCGAGTTAGTCGAAATTACACTGGAGCTATCAGAAGCTGGAAATGTCAGAGAAATTTGTTTATGATAAAGAGAAGGGATGGAGTTCAGTACTTCAGAATGCGTTTTGATAGATTGAGCTCGTTGCCAAAAGGAGAAATAAATCGTTTAGCTCAATTGAATCTGATCAATCCGTTCGAGAATGATTATGCTGAGTTTATTCAGAGGAACTTACGTCGAGAGGTTTTGTCAAAGAAGTATAATAAGTTGAAACCGACGTTAGGTACTCAATATACATTCAAGAAAAAGATTGATCCAGCTACGAAGCGTCCGATCGTTAGAGTTCATTATCCGCCTGCAAAATGTTTGACTGAGATACCTCTGGAACCTGTTCCTTATTATTTTCTGTGAATATTCGTTAAATGAGAACTTGATCCACAGACTGGTGAAGCGGTTATTACTTTCGTTCCAGATTCTGAACCGTGGCCAGAAGTTGGAGGTATATGGAATTTAAAGCAAGCAACGTTTAGAATATATGATCCGATTAGTTTGATTAATTTTCATGAAAAAGATTTGAGAAAACTCTACGACAATCGGATTCGGGTCGGTGAAAAGAATGAATTCAATAAATGTTTAGCTGAACAGTTATATAATGTGGTTACAGTTTGTGTGGCTAATGGAATTCACGCCGACGGCCAATTTCCTGCGGGCTGGGTTTAAAGAAGATTTTTGAAGACCAAGCTGAAGACACGGGGGAGTTTGTTGGTACATGTTTTGTGTCTGTCAGTTGGTCTAGCTTGTAGTTTGTAATCAGTTTTGAGTTTCCTGATTCCTGCGACGTTGCGTGTAACGTCGCAGGTGCGACGTCAGGTATTGGGCCTGCGACGTAGTCAACGTCGCATGGGCTTGGGCCTACGACGTCGTGTGCGACGTCGCAGGTGCCAGAGTTTGTATAAATTCGTATTTTCGTTTTCAGTTTAGGGAAGACGAAACCCTAAACGCCATTTGTCGAAATCCCTGTAATCTGATCGATTATAATTCAATATACAAACGTTTAGTTCGTATTCATTGGGTATTGATTATTCGTGTGTTTAGTTTATAACTTAATCGTTGATTCCGCAAACGATTGAGTGACTCGGTTCGTATAGATCCAAGGTTAGGGACAAACATTTTTAAACTTTAATGTCAAAGTATTATCTTTTGGGTAACCATTTTAAGTAAATTTCAAAGTGCTGAAAAATGTTGACCAGGGTTGACCGCGAACTGAACCGAGATCGCGAACCGAACCGAGATTGCGAACCGAACCGAGATTGTGAACCGAACCGAGATTGTGAACCGAACCGAGTCCGCGAACCGAACCGAGATTGTGAACCGAAACGAATCCGCGAACCGAACCGAGACTGTGAACCGAAACGAGTCCGCGAACCGAGCTGAGACCGCGAGTCGAACCGAGATTGGATCTCAGCTCGCGAAATTGGCTGTTCGCGATTTTTATGCAAATTTCGACTTTTAAAGCGTTTTTAATGATGTTTTTGGACATAATAAGTTAATGTAACACTAATACATGGTATATTAAGTATTATAAACACGAAATTTTTAAGAAAACTTAGAAATGTAGATCGTGTTGTCGTGATCGTTTTATTCCAAAGGAGTATGATGTTTTGATGCGTTTTTGGTGGATTTTTTGTGTGATTAGTGAGGTTTTTGTTTAGTTTTTAGAGAGAGAGTTTGATAGTAGAGAGAGTGTGAAAGGTGAAAGTGAGGTGGGGAAAGGGGGTTGGGCCGGTTTTTGTTCCAAAAAGGGGAAGGGGACTTTGTCCCGCTTTGTGGTATTTTACCCGTGTTCGTTTACCCGATCGTTATTTATTAAATCAATTGGTACATTTAATTATCTTTTAAAAGGTATTTTAGTTGAGGTATTTTTATTAAGATTATTTGGTTAAGTTTATAAAATTTTAACTTTGTCTATAAACTTTTGTTTTATTAAATAAATTCGTTCACCAACAGTCGTATATTGTTGTCGCGTTTGTTCCAATTGTTTTTGCGCGCAATTATAAGAATTACGAAACGTGTAATACTACGTGTATTACCTAGTTGGGCTTTGCTAGACTTACCTCTAAAATGTGTTGTGAATTCACTCAAGTAGGGAAGTAGCCTAATAATGCATGAAATTTCGTTCATAACCGCGTTTAAATTTGCGGGGTGTCACACGGTTGGTTTGAACAGGCCCAAGATTTAATTCGGCCCATTCAAACTTTATTGGGCTTGATTTTTCAATCCAATATTATTTAATTTAGCCCTTCAAAAATTCGGTATGTAACTTTTAATAATTTTATGTTTTTAGAAGTATTAGAATAAAATTATATATTTTAAATAATAACAATTCTGAAATTATGACGGCTTTACTTCATTTATTTATTACAAAATATTTAACAACATCTACTATGTGCATTTTATTATTACTTATTTTTAGGAAATTTAAATAATAAATGGATAAAAGACTTATCGTTTTAGTAGTTCGTACTTTTAATATAAATTCCTGTAATGCTGTTAGTTGTGGCAAATAACGGATATAATAAATCTTACCTTGGTATAGATAGATTTTTCAATCAGTGATTGCGTCGACTCATCCACCGTTTGGAAATTCAATTGTCGACTTTATCGAATTCCAACTATTGTTTCAATCTTTTTGTCACCAAAAATATTATATTTAATATATCTGCAATCTTGTAAACAATGTTAAGCATAATTTCAAAACTTATTATTTTTAATCTCTTTTAAGTATTTTATGAATTTAATTTTTATCACTATTGCAACTCGTGTAAAAATCAATTCTAAATACTTAAAATTTATTTGTGTAGCTAATACAAATAAAGATAAGATAATCATATAATTCTGAAAACAATAAACTCTATATTAATCAAATATGAAACTAAAAACAGTAAACTTTAATATCCAAATAACATTCAAATCCTAAACACTTATTAAACAAAAACAGGAAAAATTAACAGAAAAAAAATTCAACTAGTTATTAAAAACGGAGAGGTTGCAAATGATCTTCAGATATGATATCAGATGTTCAAGCCTAATTCCCACTAACAGGTCTTCCAAAGTTCTCAGGATAAATTCTTCGAAAGTGCAAATAGATCTTATTAGTTATCTCGGGTATTGGCGAGGCATATTCAGAGAAACTCTCATGATGAATCTTTTCAGCATCTTCTACTTCTATGAGTGTGGCAGCTACTCTTTTTACCTTTTTAGCTATTCTTCCATCTTCATTAGTAACCATGTAATCATCTTCAACCTTTGTTTCACGTTCCACATGATTATGTCTTAACGAATCCAATAATCCATAGAAACCTAAATGTATATCATGATAATCATATGTGTTGTGGGTTCTCACTGCCTTTCCTATGTCCTTTAAGATTCTCCTATAGTATCCTTCTTGATGCTCCGTTGTTATCCCAGAATACCTAAAAGTATCTACTAACTGATAATAAACTTCAGATAACCCTAAATGAAAAAGGTTATTTCTCTGATTGTAATGAACTCCATTGTAAGCTAGCTGCAACTCCTCTTTAGCATAAGTTACCAAGTTCGCCATTGGTTCGTCAGAAAAGTACTCCGGAATTATACGTGTTCTTTCGTCCCATTCTCCATAGTAAAATTCATCAACAATTTCTTGAACATAAAAATCAACCGTACAATCAATGAAAAATCTCCCAGAACCAATATGCTCTCTAGCCTTTATCGAATTGAAGAAATCTTGAAAGTTTTCAAGTAAACATATGTCAGCCATATTACTTAAGTTTCCACTGGCATGCTCTATTATCTCCTTAAGCTCTCTTAACATTTCTCTTTGTTTATCAGAATAAGGAAACAAAGACTTCTCAAATGTTTCATGCACATATGTATACTTCAACAGCTGCTCTTCACAAAAAGTTGGATCTACCATCTCATGCTCGCTCACAATATCATGCTTCAGCTCATTCACATAGTTTATGAAATCATCTGTATCTCTAGTTTCATTAGATATAACCCAAGTAGTGAATTGTTCTTCCATTTTCTAAATCAACTCTTTCTGATAATCAGTATACTCTAAAGTAGATTTGTGTATAATCTCCATAATAAATTTAAGTTCATCTTCATGGCAGTCTAAGTAATGAAACATATCTTCCTTAGTTGAAACTACAGGAGGTTGTTCATAGTCTTCTTCTTCATTAGTTAGCTTGATTTTTTTGTTTGGTTCAAAAGAATGGTAATCTATTTATCTATCTTTGAAATCCATATTTTCACTTCCAAAGTTCATTTGCATTGATTCCATTCTAATAACAGCTAAATTTTTCTGTGCACAAAGATAGCACATAGTTTAGATTACTTATCTAATCCTATTTTATCTAAGGTAACTTACTATACATGTATTATTTTAATTTCTTTTACATTGCTAATCAAAAGATCTCGGTAGCTCCATTGATAGTACACAAAAGCGGAGAAACAGGTCAGCGCGAAGCTTATTAAAAACCTATTTCTTTCGAGAAGCACCTTACCTCTTATATGATAAATCAATGAGGTAGAGCTTTACTCTCCTTATACCTTTGTTTTTGTCAGTATTCTCAATGGGTGAGCCGATATTTCTTATTGATTTTGCAAAGTATTAGAAACCAAAATTTTACAGGGAAAATAATTAGTTTAATTGAAATACACCGCTCCCCGATAGAACAAAAGTTCAACCGGTTAAGTGCTCCCTGGTAGCGGCGCCAAAAACTTGATGTGTGCTAAGTATAGGCAATTATAATCACAAGTTTTAAATTAAGGAAATACTAAATAATACTATCACACAATTCAGGCAAGATTAACCCGTTCATATAATATAGCTTAATAAGTAAGTCCAAATTCGAACACAAGGAACACAGGAAACGTGATTCTAATGTAATAACCAATTATCTATTTACTTCTAATTACAACTATTTACAATTATACAAATAAAGTAAGGATCCAATTTACGATAATATACAAGATAAGGGGGACGTTTTAGTTCCGAATGAACATATTTATATTTATATTTTGATACAGATTCTAATAGATAAGTTTCAGGAACAACTTAAGAATATTCAGATGGATAGAAGATTATAATTATTCAAACTATTATTTATTAAACTTATTATATTTACTTATGTCTATTTGCTTTGTTGGCTATTATTACTGGTGAATTACTAATGTAGAAAATTACTTAAGGTTAAGCTAATCTTCATCATAGCAATACAATCATAAGGTTACGCAAAGTATCACTAATTAATAAGATCTATCAACAGTTTATTAATACAATTTCATCGGTATGGCGTGAATCACAATATTACTTTATATTAATGCATTATTCTTCGTCTATCGCATAAGGTTAAGATCATGACATAAACACAATCACTTAATTTATACAAACTTAATATGGTCATCCTCGTATAATATAAATCAGTCTAACTATGTCAAGAACAATCATCAATATATTATAATAAAGACAATTCTTGTATAATAAACATTCAATAATATAGTTCCAACATAAACATATAATTCATATAATAAACTCAATAAACATTCATTCAAATACTTATAACGAAAACCTAATTAACAAGTAATTCAAATAAACAATATCCATTAATTAACTCAATAAGGTTATTAAAGTTACAGGGATAAAGAAACCGAACCAATTGTAGAACCATCTTTTCCTAGGGTTAAAAACCTTCAAACCCTAGCTCCTTAACCTCCAAAATCGCACCTTAAGTCGACCTTAAACCCTAACAATCGATTTTTGTATTCTTGAATCGTATATCATTAAACCTGAATTAAGCCTCTTTTTATAGTTTTGCTGGCCGACCTCCCAACCGCCGGTTGGGTATTCCAACCGCCGGTTGGAACAATTTGTGTCCTGGTCCAACTCCGCGTCTTCCACCGCCTTAAACCTATTATACTCCAACCGCCGGTTGGGTAATCCAACCGCTGGTTGGACCTCAATTCCAGAATCTTCCAAGTTCGGGATTAAGAATCGCGACGCGATTTAGGAATAATCGCGATGCAATGTTTTAATTTCCAGAAACGGGTTTTTAAGCTCCAGAACTTTCATTTCTGTTTAACTCTCAAAATAAAAATACATAAACGAAACCCTGACGGAAAATGGCGATTTTTATGAAAATCACAGCTTTGGTCTTGTGATTGAGCTAAGAAGCTTCTAAGTAGATCCCTTATTCCTTCCTAGTTGAAGTTAAGGTATAATTACATGTCTTTGTTGCTTAATTTTCGTATTAGGGTTTGGATATATATATAAACCCTAAGTTTATGATAATTGCTAATTAAGCAGGTTGTTAGTGTAGAGATGATGTACCCTTGTTAAATAACCATATTATGATGTTGTTATGATGAATTTAGTTAGGGTTTATATTGTTAGACCTTAGACTTATGAAGGTGATTATGTTTATGTATAAGTGATAAACTAGTAAACGGAACATAGTAATAATCATAGCATGATTCTGATTTTGATTAAGTAAGGGGTATTGAAAGAAAGAAAATGATAAAATTGTACCTATGCACATGAGATGTGATTCTAAAGAAAAGTGTTATGATATTGATTAAAGTGGTGAAGTGAATGATAGATAGAGTCATTATACATGTGCATATGATGAAAGTGAAAGTTGGTATAGTTGAATCTATTGACAATAGAATTAATGTAAAAGAAATAGGTTATTATATGTAAATGTGAATAAGTGTATTATTAAGTGCAAAGTGTAATTGTGTGTTATGTGATTAGGTGTTAAAGAGTTTGGAAAGATTACAAGTGATCAAATTGTGCAATCGCAAGGTAAGTTTCGATTTACATGATCATGGGTTAGGAATGGCTTCGGTCATTTGCTAACGGTATGGTGCGAGTAATGGTTGCGGCCATAGGCTCGTGTGATTGCTAGTAGTATACAACTAGCATGGGTGGTTGAGGATCCTTAGCTAAAATTATCATTAATGACATGTGATTGTACTTCGTTTCTTACTAAGCGTTTTGCTTACCGTTATTTATTTTCATGTTTTTAGGTGAAGCAAGTGGGCAAAGGGGTGATTTGGGTAAGAAGCCCGTTGGTAGCTAGCGGTGGATGTTGCTAATTTGGGGTAATGACTCGTTTCCTTGAAATCATGCTCATGAAACCGAAGCCCCTTTTTACTTTTGTTAAAGCTATGGTTTATGTTGTTAAAAGTATATAAACTTGTTTTGTAAGTTTGAAGGATGTATTAGTATTTGGAAGTATGTAAATGGCGCAAGTTCCTATGGTGTAACTAAACTATTAGTTCATGTCAACATTTTTGGTTTTTAAACGTTGATGTGGAAAGAATGTATATGATTTTGATCTAAGGTGTTAATTTGGAGTCAAGTGATGGTATAAGAGAGTTGGATGAAAATTCTCTTGTTAAATGATGTACTTGTGTAGTGGAAATTAATCTGGTACATTTGGTAGTTCAAAATAGTTGCGGATTGTAAAATTTGTGCAGGTTGGATCAGATTATTGAAACTGTCTGTACAGGTCTTTAAACGTAAGGAATCGCGACGCGATCTTTTATTTGCATACTATGATTCAGGGGACGCTGATCAATGTTCCCTGGAAATTAGTTCATTGGATGACCACCGGAGCGACTGGACATAGGCTTACCAGTAGTTTGTGTGGAGGACAGTATGTTACCAGGATAGCTCAGTATTATCAGATGGTAGCTGCTGATTTTTTGATATGTACACCGGTTACACCTGGGATGTCCTTGCTAGGCGAGGACACATTGATTGAGTTAGGGATTCTCTAGGAGGGTGTACAGGAGGGAGTTTTGTTATGGACGCCTGAGGTTGCACCTGGACAGCAGCCTGTACAGAGAGCTAGATTGAGAGGACCACCTATTCCACCACCAGCAGCAGCTGTACCACCACCAGTACCTGAGATTCCAGTACCCGAGGTTGATCTGCCAGCAGGTAGAGGCAGAGGACGTGGTAGAGGCCGTGGTCGGGGTGATATGTTAGATGATATTCAGCAGAGACTGGAGAGGATTGAGATTGGACATGGTAGGAGGTTTGATAGTATTGATAAGAGATTTACCTGGTTTGAGCAGAGGTTTGATAGGTTTGAGAGAGAGAGAGCTTTCGTAGATCTGATTATCAGCTTGGATTATTGCAGCAGCTGTTGAGAGAGAGGTCTATTGAGTTCCAGCCATATGTTCCGATAGTATTTGATGATGGAGCTGGACCTTCGACACAGCCAGGGCAGGAGGATTCAGATGATGATTAGATTATGTTTGATACATTTGATACATTTATATTTTGGATGACTGTACTTATTATTAATTTTCCTTATCACACTTATTATTATTATGCTAATATGGTTGTTTATTTTTGATAGCGTTAGACTGGCAGTAAGTTCAACACTTTATTTATAAAGTTCTTACTTATTTATTTATGAACTTTGTGGGTATGTTCCCTGGAAACCCTCACGAGACTATAACTTGTCCACTCGGGATACCGATGGGTTAAAAGGCTTATTGCATATGCTAAATGCAATCGTGATTAACTACGAAAGTGTGGATGTTGTATATTATTTTTCAAGAGATCAAGGAATTAACCAAGGAGATTTTTCTTAGCCGATGTTGAAATTTATAATTTCAGTCAGGGGAGTTTTATGTTCTATTTTTCTTTCCCTTACTCACTTTTGTTTATCAATTTATATACAATGAAGGCATTGTATAATTTAAGTGTGGGGATAGGGTTCGTAAGAAAAAGAATTTCTTTAATTATTTATTTAAGTTTCTATTGTTCTTAGATTTTATTAAAAAATTTAAAATTTTAAGTTAATAACTAAGTATTTATTAGTTATGCAACAAAAATGAGCTTTTAGGATATTTTTCCTATGACACTTTTTGGGTGGCGTCCTAAAATTATATTTAATGGGACACTTCCAGATATGAGTGCTATTATCACCTAAAGCAATAAGACACTAACCATATTAGTCCTAACATATTATGTTTATAGGACACTTATTCTTTGAAGTCTTACTATGATAAGCCCTTATAGGACGCTTAACATATTGGTCCTATTAAATTAAACTTTCATAGGACCCTTATTCGATGTGTCTTATTATCGTGAAATTTAATAGGACAATTGATATAAAGGTCCTATTACATTAACTTTTATAGGACACTTATTTATTGAGGTCGTATTATGATGGAAGTTGATAGAACATTTGATTCGCACCATTAGGTTGAAAACCTTTTGGAGAAACATCTTATTCCAATAAACCTATCAATCAAAATTCGCACCATCAAAAGTAAAATCGCTTTGGTGATAATTGGTAACCTATTAACAATAGATGGTAAGTTTGAGACAATGTGTTTATACGTGTGAATTGGAAGTATATAGTGGATAGAGTGTAGGATTATCTTTTTGAATAATAATAATAATAAAATAAGTACGGAGTATTAACAAGTTCATCACTATATTTCGATTTTAAGATAGATTTTTAGAATATTAAATTTGTTATAGTTATACGTAGAATATACCTAGTATAGAATCAATAAAACAAAATAGAACTCTCATTAAAGGCTAAATTAAAAATTAGAATTAGAATTTTACTCTTCCACGGAGTACTAATTTTCCCTCCAACGAAAATACGCCCGCGATATTAAAATTTTTAAGTTTCAAATTCCCTTCATTTCGATTTTCATGGTTTCAGTTTTTCACCATCATTAATCCATCGGGCCACTTATCTTTCAAATTTTAAATGCCCTCCATCTCCCATCCAATTAGTAACCCAGCATTCACAAATCACAAATCTGAAAAATAGATAACACTTCACGCTTTGAATGAATAATTTGAAGAGCTCAAATCCGGTAATCGCTACTCAAAAATGCCATTTTTTCCTAATTAATTTGTAGGTTTTTGTTATAACATTAACTTCTATCATCAGTATATAGATATTGTACGAGGTTTTTGTTATAACATTAACTTCTATCGTCGTATTTTTGTTATAAATTAATTGATCGTCGTAATTAATTTGTAGGTTTTTGTATTTTTCTGATCTTGAGGGGTAAAATAAAGGCGTTTATATTTCACTACCTATAATGCTAGTGTTAGTCTTTTTCATTCTACATTCTACAACAATCGATCAATTTACTAATCGATCAATTTTATACTCTCTTTTTTTTCTCAAGGCAAAATGAACTCCAAACAAACCACGAGAGACACGCCAAACCCACGAACTAGAAGGTAATGGTTTATATCATACGAGTATTTTATTTTGTGGACGCTTCCTTGTTACATTCATGTGTTTTTTTACCACTATCCGTGTAGTTTAATATTTTGTATGTTATTGTTCCTGATTATGCTTGTAAAAAAAATAAATATTTTCACCCTTAATGGCGTTTTTTATGGATTATTAATTATGTTTTCCTTTTTGTAGCTAATTTGCGATACCTCTTTACTAATTTTTGTATGTGCATTTTTTTATTGTAGGTTGTCCAGAGGATAATGCACCCCAATGGTTCATGATGATAAATTGATAATTCTCCAAGGGTTGGCAAACATTGAATGTTATCTTATATCTTAGAAGTTTTGTGGTTTTAGCTTGTAATTTTATGGAGATTCATGTGCACAAGTTGGATTGTTTTTCCAGACATGGTCATATATATTGCTTAATTAAGCCAATACTTTTGTAAATGAAGTGATGTATTAGTACTACGACATTTGTTTTATATTTATAGATTAGAGTTTCTTATTGTCTAAATATTTTATGTTGATGCTAGTTATTTCATGCTTCATTTCTCATGACACTCATATTTGGCATAATATATGATGATGTGTAAAATGTGCTCCAACCAAAATAAGCATCCTATGTAATCATCTTTGAGATGCTAAACGTCCTATATGTATTGTATATAAGGACGCTTTGTTTGCAATATTGGGACCCTTTAATTGGTCCTCAAATAACAATGTAAGACATTAAAAAGTGTCCTATTTGTGGTTTATTAGGACGTTATTTGTGTTGTATAAGATATTTTATAGGACCAACGAAAGTGTTTCATAATACATATTGGGACGGCTATACTTATTACAACGCCCTTATATGAGACCCTTAAATAGTTGGTCCTATTAGATAAAGGGTCCTATAAAGTAATCTTTTAGGACACTAATGAGGGTTTTAAGAAAATAGTTTTGTTCACGTTTTGTTTTGTATTTAAAAGGTTAGACTTTAATGTGGATTAACTGTTTTGTATATATAACGTAAGCTACCTTAGTAAGGAGTAGTATATAGTTATGTGATATGATGTACTGATAGGCAATCTATATGAAGATTTCTGAATTTTAATAAATTAATAAAAATACTTGTATACTATTTTATGATACATAATATAATGTATGACATAAAAAGTCTTAAATTTTAAATTTATTATACAATAATTTTATATATCTTTTTACTTATGTAAATACATTTGGGGGTATATATTGATGGTTTCCTCTGTTATACGAAAGTATAGACCTGGTCTCTATTAAAATATACTTAAAATTTAAGCAAACGCAAGTCAAAAATACTTGAAAAGTCTTAAAAATAAAAGATACCTAACGAGGTCGCCAAAATGGTTTGACCAAGTCTGGTTTTGTTTAAACCTGAATCAAGTTATGTCGCTCTGTTGCATGAAAATGCAGACCTGTCACCAATGTCTTGATTCTTAAAAATGTATTTTATATATTTAATGGGAATATAAAAGAAAATTGTATAATTAAATTTAAAGGTATATCATATAAGGAAATCATAAGTAATATACATACTAACAATAAAGATATATTCAGAGGTATGAATATAGATTGTTTAAAGTGGACAAATATATTAGTAATCATTCATGAGCTATATATTACACAAATAATAATAATTTTTATTTATACATTATAGTTATCAATGTTAATTAAATTGTTTAAAATTTTAATTTATGAAACAGATTTTTAGTATTGGTATTCTGATTTTTAAATATTAGTTTGATGCTTATTTTTAAATTTTATTCAGTATTCTATTTGAGGACAAGCAGAACTTAAGTGTGGGAATATTTGATAAGCATCAAATAGATAGTATATTTTATACTAATTTATCTCTATATTTATATACATTTTAGTGCATTTATATGATTTTAGATACTTATTTTGTTAATATTTGCATAGATGTATTTTAATTGAAGATTGAAGACAATGGAATGAGAACGAATCCAAAACTGAAGAAAATGAAGAAATGAAGAAAAGGAACTTAAAACCTTAAAGAATTGAAGACCTAAAATGATACTATTGAAGAAATGGGCCAAAATGAAGATTAAAATCCGTTAAAGAAAAGAAGAAGCCCAAAAATAGAAGCCCAACCCGAAGTTGGAAGATTCTGGAATTGAGGTCCAACCGGCGGTTGGATTACCCAACCGGCGGTTGGAGTATAAAAGGTTTGAGGCGGTGGAAGACGCGAAGTTGGACCAGGACACAAATTGTTCCAAACGGCGGTTGGAATACCCAACCGGCGGTTGGAATACCCAACCGGCGGTTGGGAGGTCGGCCAGCAAAACTATAAATAGAGGCTTAATTCAGGTTTAAGGATATACGATTCAAGAATAACAAAATCGATTGTTAGGGTTTAAGGTCGATTAAGGTGCGATTTTGGAGGTTAAGGAGCTAGGGTTTGAAGGTTTTTAACCCTAGGAAAAGCTGGTTCTATAATTGGTTCGGTTTCTTTATCCTTGTAACTTTAATAACCTTATTGAGTTAATTTATGGATATTGTTTATTTGAATTACTTGTTAATTAGGTTTTCGTTATAAGTATTTGAATGAATGTTTATTGAGTTTATTATATGAATTATATGAATATGTTGGAACTATATTATTGAATGTTTATTATACAAGAATTGTCTTTATTATAATATATTGATGATTGTTCTTGACATAGTTAGACTGATTTATATTAAACGAGGATGACCATATCAAGTTTGTATAAATTAAGTGATTGTGTTTATGTCTTGATCTTAACCTTATGCGATAGATGAAGAATAATGCATTAATATAAAGTAATATTGTGATTCACGCCATACCGATGAAATTGTATTAATAAACTGTTGATAGATCTTATTAATTAGTGATACTTTGCGCAACCTTATGATTGTATTGCTATGATGAAGATTAGCTTAACCTTAAGTAATTTTCTACATTAGTAATTCACCGGTAATAATAGCCAACAAAGCAAATAGACACAAGTAAATATAATAAGTTTAATAAATAATAGTTTGAATAATTATAATCTTCTATCCATCTGAATATTCTTAAGTTGTTCCTGAAACTTATCTATTTGAATCTGTATCAAAATATAAATATAAATATGTTCGTTCGGAACTAAAACGTCCCCTTATCTTGTATATTATTGTAAATTGGATCCTTAATTTATTTGTATAATTGTAAATAGTTGTAATTAGAAGTAAATAGATAATTGGTTATAACATTAGAATCACGTTTCCTGTGTTCCTTGTGTTCGAATTTGGACTTACTTATTAAGCTATATTATATGAACGGATTAATCTTGCCTGAATTGTGTGATAGTATTATTTAGTATTTCCTTAATTTAAAACTTGTAATTATAATTGCCTATACTTAGCACACATCAGAATACGTGAAGCATTAAAAATGAATCCTTTATATGGCTCAAGATACCTCACGAATCGAAAGTTGGGTTTTGTGTGCCTAGTCATGCGATGCTCTTTCCGAGATCATTAATTTAATTTTCTAAAGGAATTTCCATCTTATCTATCTTCTTCCCAAGGTAAATTATTCTTTATCTAAAAAATTTCGATATCAAAGCATTCTTAACTCGATTTTTTAAAAACTTGGTTAAAATTCCGAGTTACTTTTGGAGAAGGGTAGTCTAAGGATTTGAGAATAAAAATCAAGTATATACCGCTATCCCACACTTAAAGGAACATCGTCCTCGATGTTCTTCTAAGGTTTGCCGGGTGGAATCCCACACTTAGAGTTTGAACTATCTAAAACGTATCATTTAGAGGTATTTGTTGGGTTTGAATCAAACACTTAGTGATAAGCATAGTGGATATGGTATATTTTAACCAAGAATTAAAGAGTTTAGAACAGAAGTACTCCCTAGTTGTATGTTGAACTTGTTGATGCCGATGAGGAGTGCTCCGAAGCATTTGATTGCTGATTTTTTTTTATTTTATTTTTTGCAGAGTCCGTTTTTTGCTATTGCGTGCTCCAATTTCTTCAAGTCTCTTTTTGTGATTTGCCTCATAGGTGTGAACACGTTGGATATATTGTTCTTCGATTCTTGATGTGATGGGAAGTTTCTTGGAGAAACTTCTTTGTATATCCAGGTGTGAAAGATAGTCAGAGGTTTCATCACTTCTTGGAATGTAAAACTGAGGAAATGTAAAACACAGGTTGCCTCCTGAGAAGCGTTCTTTTAGAGTAGAGAGGTCGACTTCTTCTTCTTCTTCAGATGATACTGGATGGGTCCCAGGAGCTAGTGTGGTTATCATTTCTCTTGGGTAAAGGGTAGCGTGGTGGGAAGTACCGTAGAAATTTCACTATCATGTTGGGGATTAAGTCAGGTGGGTTGGTGGATTCCATCCTGAAGCTCTTGAAGTGGTCAGTGGCCAATCGGTCAAGGATTGCCATCCCATAAGTGATGTATCTAACTGCCCTAGTGATTGGTCCATTAGGATCAATCCTGGTGGTTGTGTGTGTTTGAATCATTTCACGTTAGGGGTGGTCTCATCCAATTGATGTTATCAGGGCCATGAATTGAGTCTTCAATTCTTCAAAATCACTAGCCAAGGGATCTCCTTCAAAGGCTCTAGCTGCCTGGCTTACATTCCTGATAAGCTGGTGTTGTTGTCGGCTGAAGAGAAAATCTGAGTCCGTGAAAATGTAGGCTAGTTTGTTGAATATCTCATGGTATCCGTCACATTAGACATTCAATTCCACATATTCTTTAGTATACATCCCGCGTATTCGTGATGTCACATAGGTTGCTAGGTTAATTACAACATGTGCGGGATAGATCTTGGAACAGTTCGACTTTCTTCTTCCCATGCTGGGTGGTTTAGCTCATCAATGTAGACTAGTTTACTGAATATCTCACGCTTGTATCTTTTCCCTTATTCGCTCACTCATCATGCACAAACATGGTTTGAAGGTTAATGATGTATCGCAAAAAGTCACGTTTTTACATGCATTAATTGCCCCATATTTAGCTCTTTTCTAACAAATACATCTTAAAATCATCATTATTCAATAACTTTTGTTAGAAAGGTATAAACTTGTCGGTCTTTTGAAAATCAAGCAAAAAGGGCAGAAAACTGACCTAAATAGGCACTATTCTGAGCCCAACCCTAATTCTACTGTAAACTTCATACCAGAGCCTCATAATAGTCTTATTTTGTAGCTATGAAGATTACGAGAACGTGGATATAAGGATTGCTCAGAACGGATCAAGGACAAGAAAGTTATGCAAGTTACAGCGCAGCCGAAAGCTACAAAACGTATTCTGAACATGCCCGGGCCCCACACATCCAATTTCTACCAAATTGGAATCATTAGAAGCGTAACGGAATTACGAAGCCGTAGGCGAAAGAATCAAGTCAATCGGACGCGAAACGAAGAAGATACGGCCTTCCGAAGATGCGAGAAAAGTCGGAAAAATCACACTGCCTAGCACACGGCCACCACAGGGCCGTACACGGCCTCCTCCAAGCCGTACACGGCCTGTAAAGAGCCGTACACGGCCTCTGCAGGGCCGTACACGGCCTACTTTGGTCTCACACGGCCTCTTCCTTGCTCCATTGGCTTGTACGTGTGCTTGTGGACTTGTACTCTTGGATCCAAGGCTTGCCTATAAATAGAGAGCTCATTCACCTCATTTCACACACCATTCTTCATAGAATTCTCTCACTTTCTCTCTCACACACATTCTCTCTCTAGCACTACTCTTAGGAGTTAGAGGAGAATTAGATTAGGTTAGCTTCTCTCTCTAGTTTCTCTCTCTAGAGAACTAGAGAGATGTAGGCACGGTTCGAGTGGGAAAGATAGCTGTAGCTTGGGAATTTTATTGTATTGAAGTTTTCAAGATTCTAGCTTGTACTACTCAGTGTTACGCTGCTTAAATACTGGTTATTACTTATTCCTTTACTTACGGTTATTATGTTTTGTTTGCATGATATCTTTGTTTGTGTTGCGAATATTGCCATGCTATTTACGTAGTTTAATACCGTGATTGTTGAAATATAGATATTAGGATTATGGATGATATTTAATTCAGTGGGATAAACATTATGAAATAACGGAAGTAACGTTATACGGCTTTCATTTGTATAGCGCCGGAATCATCACGAATGTGTGTAGTACGGAACGTGGAAGCTATGAAAGTCGTGGGCACAATCTGTTATGGAATAATGTTCCCAGTATTATGATTGCTGATTGTTTTGCTGTGTATCTGGTTGAGTTTTACATGAATATAGACTTAATTCAGTGTCCACCCTTTCCAGTCTTTCACGTGACTATTGCCTTAGGATAGGATCTGATCAACCCTAATACTACGTAGATATAGTTATCTCATATTACAGTATGAAGCTATGAATATTCCGTAAAACAGCACAGTACTTCATATAACGTTTAAATACGTGGGAAAAGCTAAGGAACTGCCGTAGGTTTATTTCATCGTGAAATACCTAGAAGTCACCCTTTTAGAATATGGGTCTAGGAACAATAAAGCTGTGGAAATGCTCGCTGCACCGTACACCGTTAGTACACCAAGGTTAAAATAGAGCTGTGGAAATGCTCGCTGCACCGTACACCGTTAGTACACCAAGGTTAACATACAGCTGTGGAACTACTTTAATGTACAGTACACCGTTAGTATGCCTTGAGTCTGGAACACTGTGGATATGCCAAATGCACTGTACACCGTGAGTATACCTTGAGTCCGGAACACTGTGGATATGCCAAATGCACTGTACACCGTGAGTATTCCTAGGGATGAACGCCTGATAGCAAAGGAGGGTCTAATTCATGACGGAGTTAATTATGCTTAAACCAGTAATAAATGAGTTTTGAAAAGAAAGCAAGTATTCGGCTGTAATACAAGATGCTTAAACCGCTTAACTCAACATAACCGACAGCTCAACGTATACAGCATACAATTAGTACTTACCTAGATAAACTCAGATAGATTTAGGTGTTAAGAAAGGTCAGATAGAAAATTGCAGTTTGTTACCTTATGCCTACACCCAGGATATATCATCCGTAGAGGTCGCTTAGTCTTACAAGGCAAGTGAGGAGGGTTTGAACAACCTGTTTCTGATCAGCATCAGGATAACCTAGGATTCAGTGACATATGCTTTTAGGCTTTTAGACTAAAACGTAGGGTCCTAGTGTTTACACCGACTGTCCGTCTGATGATTTGCCCAAGGTAGTCTCCAATCATCTGTATAATGAATATCATCCAGAAACCCTAATTATCGAAGTTTCAGCAATCACGCTCTACCTGTTGCCTACTCTCTTTTTAATTTACTTGTTTTATTTAGTATTAGCTTAGATAACCAACCAAAACCTACCTACTTTTATAAACTCATCCTATCAGAAAGCTCATTTACGGTAAGTCCCTTTAAGTTCCATTCGCTCCGATTTTAAGAACGACACTCGAGTTATACTTACTGCTTACTCCCCAAAAGTAGGTAGTACTTATAGTTTGAGCCCCAGCTCATATAAATTTAAAACCTAACACGTTCACACGTTGTTGCGTCGTTGCCTGCAGGACCGCCGTGCCAACCCCCCTTGGAAAACGACCGCGGCCGAGTCAGCACTCTGACGGCGCAACAGGTTTTTGGCGCCGCTGCCGGGGATCGGTTGAGCGTAGTGAACTTTAAGATTACCGTAGATAGTTGCCTTTTAGGAGACCCTTCCTTAAGATTTTCATTACTTAGGAAGTTATTTGCTTTAGTAGTTAATTAATTTAGAGAAAATACAAAAAAATTAGAAAACCATAAAAACCCTAATTCTCCTTCCAATCTTATTTCTCCCATGGATGAGATAACGATCATGGACGATGCGGAATTCTTTGTGTCTTCCCATAAAGAGGTCTGTGTTAACCACGAAGTTGAGATTGACAAATATTCATCCTTAGACCTAGGTTTTGATATATCTCAGCAGAAGATTCCACCTTCTGTCACTATTGAATTAAGTGGTCAACCCACACTTGACCCTGAGATTTTATCAATCTTATCTAAGTACCCACATTACCTTAGACCTGCCACCTTACCAGAAGACGTTCCTTTCGGTATTGAAGTTTTCTTCTATCCACCAATGCCTTGGATGGATTTGAATGAGCAACTTCATTGCTTAGATGAATACTTCAGGTATGATCTTCCAGATATATTGCGAGCCTACCCCACTACTCTTTTCCAAAGTGTAGAAGTGGATGAGCGTCTCCAGTGTCCGGAGGATCCTGAACTAGAACCACCAACCCTGCCCAACACTGAACCAAGTAATAACCCACCAGAATCAAGTAATGAACATCACTTAGGAAACTTTCACAAGCCCAGTAGGAGAATAGATATCTGTGCTGACTTTCTTAGAAACCTTAAGATATCAGATTTCCCTTTTTCAACTGAGCAGAGGAAGACCTTTGTAGTGATTGATAGGATAATAACATGTCTACGTGCTAATTACGATCAAAAAGACGAGTTATCACTGAAATCAGAGTTAGACCTACTAATGGATCTAATAGCTAGCACCGAGTATCCATCTATTTCACAAATTAAGATTAATCGTTATGTTGCTGCCCTGATTGACGAGCTCGAATTTTGGATTGAAAGAGCCCCTATCACTTATACTTTGATTCCATGCGTTAAATTGTTCTTTGTTGATCCTGCCACTTATCTGATTAATGAACTGAGATCAATTTTCCCTGATTCTACTGAGGAAGCCATGGATTCTGCTTTCTTCCAAAAGAGGAAGAAAATCCATGTTAAGCTTACTCAGTTGTTACTAACATCTAAATTCCCTTTTACTGAGCAACAAAGGATCTACATCAGAACAATTTCCCAAGTAGTTCACTCTACTACTGGAAACCCTGATTCAGAAGAAGAAAAGGAATTTCAGCATGTTATCGGAGAATTGCTCTTTGATCTATGCTTTATAGACACAGGATTCAGGGATGGTATTTCGAATTCGAGGAAGGTAAGACGAGCATTTAACCAATTCATTGATGCGTTACTAGCATTAGGTCAAGAAGAAAAAGAATTCTTACGAGAATTTGAGCGTTATTATATAAATCCCGCTGACCTAATTCATAGTATCATTAAAGCGCTTCAAGGTACGTTCGTTCTTCGCCACACTTTCTCGCATGCTTCAGGATTATCTGAAAGTGCTGTCACAAGCACTAACAGATAAGTGGTGATGGTCTGATGTAAATAAATTTGAATATTTTGTTAATTAGGACAAAAATAATTTTAATTAGATTTTCTTTTAATTTACTTTTATAAAAACAAAGAAAAACGTTCTTCAAAGTTTAAACGCGTAAGTTTTTAAAATGAATTTTCGCGAACAGTCCAAACGTTCCAGAAATTTGACAAAGTTTTTATTTAGAATTTTGGAAAGTTTATTTGGATTGTTTTTGAATTTTTAAGAACACAAAAAATTTAATAAACGTATTTAAAAACGAAAATGTTTTCGCTCGCGAATTAATGTTACGTTTTTAATATACGAATTTAAATACGAAAGTTTCGTGCGTATTTTGGTTGATTTTCATAAAAAAAATTTAACTTTAAAAACCCAAGTATACGTTTCGTTTCGTTCGCATTTAAGTTAAAATGCATTTTAAAAATGCAATTTAAAAATACATAAAGCAAAGGAAGCTTCCACCACTTTTTACAAAAAGTAAAAAGCAACTTCTTCTTCCTCCTTTCTCTTCCAAAACCGTCACCACCATCACCATCTTCATTTCTCCATTTTTCCATCATTTTTCTTCAAATCAAGCTTCAAATCTTCCATATCTTCATCTCTTTTGCATCTAGAACATCTTTACATCAAGGTTGAGGTATGATTCTAACCTAAAATCATGATTTTGAATACTTTTATAAAGTTAGGGTTTATGCTTAGATCTTGAGTTTTGATCATCAAGTTCCATGTTTTTTGCTTGCAAAATGCTATATGCTTGATTGTTAACATGTTTGCGGAAGTGATTCAAGGTTTCCATGACTAGATTTGATGTTTTGATTTTGAGAGTTGACTTTTTGTTAGGGTTTTAGCTATTTTGACCTTCTTGAATGATTATTTGCTTATGATTGACTTTTCGGTGATTAATTTGCGCTTAAAATGATTAGTTTACATAAGTAATTGATTGTTAAAGTTGAGAGGATTGATTTAATTGCATGCTTATGAATTAAAGTAAGGCTTTTTATACAAAACTATTTAAAAACCATTACTTTAATTAAAATCATTATCTTTTAAAATGGTATTTATTTTAAACTTTGTATAATTTGCTTCATGAAAATGCAATTAAATATATTTGGAGTAGCACTACTTTAATTAATAAAGTTAGTGAGATTTCGAATTAATTATCCTCTAATTAAAAGTCTTATGCTTAACCAAAATGATGGATAAAATCGCTTTGCTTGCTTGTTTTAATCATAGTAAGGTAATTATATGATTTATGATCATGATGCTTGCTTGATTATTTGATTACTTAGCATGTTTAGAAATATTCATCTTTAAGTAATCTTAGAAAAATAGGAAAGTTGCGGTTTTGTTTATTTGGATAAATTGCGGATTGATGATTGCGGTTTTTAGGGAATTCATAAAAATAATAATGGGATAATTGCAAAACATAAAGCCTACATTTCGAATTTTTTCTGAAAATTTGGAATAAATATTATATTGTCCAATTATTGTTATATGATTTGTTTCCTTGTTTTTCTTAAACAGATGGACCCGATTCCACCTACTCTAGCTTATTTAGCCAAAACTACACAAGAAAAGACTTTGATTCGGAAATGGCTAAAGAGGACATTTGGAAGTAATCGGTACATAGTTTGGGAAGACATGGGGAAACTTGGAATTGAGGACAGGTTGAGGAATTTGATAGGATATGAGGTTCAGGGACATAAGTTCGACTCGTGGATCCAGCTTTTTAGCATTCGTGAGCCCATATATCCCGAGGTTGTCACTGAGTTTCTGATGACATTTGAGCTTAACCCAGAGTTAGGGATTGGAGATGACAAGAAGATAGCATTCAGATACCGAGGGAAGAGCCAGAGTGTTTCTATTTCGGGCTTAGCTAGACATTTGGGATTGTATTCAGCGGATCAGATTAGCTCAGATTGGTTCTTACATAGTCATCAGACGATTCCTCATCATCCCGAGAGGAGCCATAGAGTCATTTGGAGTGAGCTGACGGGCACCCATTATACTTGTGGTGCCAAGTCCTCAGCTTTGATTCTACCTCAGCTACGTCTCCTACACAAGCTGATTGTTACATCTATTATGGGAAAGAAGGAGACCGGGCCGATAAATGGGGATGAGCTATATATCATTGATGCTATCATTAGCCGCCAGAATATTAATGTGGCTTGCATTATTGCTGAGAGGATGGCGAAGGAGAAGAACTTGGACCTGACTAAGCATGTTTTTATGGGAGCTTTCATCACCAGATTGTTGAGAGGGATGCGACTCTTGAAAAAGAGTCACGAGGCCGAGTATAGGGTGTCTTCCACTTCATTACCATGTGACTTGGACTACTGCAAGCAGATCCATTTGATCACTGAGGGTTCTGAGAGGCAGTGTTACTGGAAGGACACTGATGAGCTTATCCCTGGATGTTTCATGACCAGGAAGAGGGTCAGAGAGGAGGATGTTGAGACTCCGGTTGTTGATAGAGTAGATAGAGTACCGGCTGTGCCTAGGAGTACCAGGACACCAGTCAGGGATGCTGGGGTTGGGACATCAGGTCCCCTAGCTCATATACGACATATAGATCCAGTCACTCCCTTGACTCAGTACTTCATATTGCACGCGTTGGCTGCCAACAACGCGCATCAGGCACTTATAGCTAGGGCTTTAGGTATTCCAGCTCCCGAGCCGCTCCTGTACGAGTGTGTGCCACTACCACCAGTTCCACCATCCACTACCATTCCACCATCTACTACCATTCCACCACCTACTACCATACCACCATACACTACCCACATACCACCTACCACAACCATTCCACCCACACGATCAGTCGAGCATTGTTTATCGGTTGATGCTGCATTCCCACATCCTACTGTGTCAGCCCGTAGAGCCCGTTCTTCTCAGCAGTCCGCAGGAGGAGAGGCTGTTGGTTCCTACCGACCAGATGTTGTTCATTTGGGCACTGATCCATTCACCTTATCAGAGTTTCAGGGATTGTTGGCATTAGACCCTATACCTTCTGATCAGCTTCCTACAGAGGAGATACTTAGGCACATCTACAGATCCAAGATGGAGCGAGAGGGGATGACTTTTGAGGATTTCAGACAGTTGGCATTAGATGATCCGATGAAGTTACCTGCTTGCTCCCTTAGAGATGTATTGATGCAGTATAGGCAGGTGAGGTCAGAGGAGCAGAGAGTCTCCAGTGGTCAGCAGTCAGTTGCCGGACCATCCTCAGTTCCTCCACCGGTTCAGCCTTCTGTTCAGGACTCTGATCAGGGTTCTCCAGCACCCTAGATCTGTGCAGCCATATCTACATACTTACTATTTCCTCTATTCCATACTTTTGAATTATTGTGTGGTTGTGGAACTTTACTTTGTTATATTTTTTGGAACATGAACTATCAGACATAGTCTGTCTAGTTTCTTTATCTTTTATCATTTAGTTATCAGTTATTTAGTTTACTTATTATGTTTTATTTCTTTTCTTCTTAGTTAGAATAAGTGAATTGTGTTTGTGCAAATGAGAATTGAGGAAAGGAGATGCCGATCATTCACGAAGAAACCGCTTTCTGCATGGATTCAACCAAGGAATTTCAATCACCTGCAGACCGCCGCTTCTTTCTTAAAACCATCTCCACGTCTCTATCGTAGGGAAGTTCCTTTCTTTTTGTCATGATTTTCACCATTACCACATATCCAAATATGCCTAAATTCTAAGTGTGGGATTCCATCCCACCAAATTTTTCAAAACACTTAAAAATTGTTCCACTATTTCAAAACCTAAGTGTGGGATTTTTCCCAAAGAAAATCCTACGTCTTAGCAATGAACATTGAGGACAATGTTGTTTTAAGTGTGGGATACACGGTATATATATACCGCAAGTTTATATTTGCCTGTCCAAAGTAATACCTCCGTTTTCATTCAAACTTTTTCAAAATTTTTCGCAAAACCAACCCAAAAGGTTGAGATTTTTAATCACCAAAACATTCGAAAACCCAACCTCGACGATGTTCGACATCCATTCGGTTGATTTCGAATATTTTCAAAAGATTTTAGTCTTAGAATATTCTTTTAAAGAGATAAACCTTCTGTCAAAATAGATAAATTGCTTTGGAAAGTAAGATAAGGCAAAGATAAGAAAGTATCTTAAACTAAAACTGAGAAATCCTCTAGGCATCGCATGACTTGGTGCATATGACCCTTTGATTGTGAGGTACTTGAGCCTTTAATAAGCATTCACTTTTAATGCTTCACTTTCATTTATGAGTGTGCGCCGATGCATGTGTCTTTGAATTAGAACTTGCTCCTGAATGCGTTTCGAGACCATACCAATGAGTGCCGTACGCGGTATAGGTGCAATTAGAGGATCTTGGCATTTATTAGGATTAACCCATTTCTTTCATATCTTTTCAAGCCAACCCTTCCAACTTTCTTTCTAAGATTGTTGATGATCCAATTAGAAAACCCTTTGCGCCTTAGCCGTTTCATTTCTCTAAACCCTAAAACACTTCCCCACAACACAAACACTTTCCCACCAAACACCATTCCAGCTCGTGAAACTTCATAGATCATAAGTGAGGGCTGCTTGAGGTATCTTTCTATTGGTGTCTCATCTTCAAACATCTCTCCGTACCAATCAAGAGTTTAAAAGAAAGAAATCCAAATTGAAGATACGGTACAAAAGCGAAGATTACTCATCACGAAAATATTATCCGCCAAAGACAGTACGAAAAATTGGTACTTGTCAAAAGAGAAGTCAAAGATGTCTCACTATATGAAGGATCTCCAAGGTCATAAAAATAAGAAAAAGAAAAGAAAAAGAAAAAAAAAAAAAAAAAAAGAAAGAAAAGCAGACCTTGGAGAGCTCCTAGAAGAAGAAGACTACTCTCCAAAGAAGAAAAATCTATCAGAACTCAAAAGAAACATCAAGAGAAGAGATTATTCCTCTAGGAGATGAGTCTACTCTAGAAGTTATCTCAAGTGAAACTTGCTTTGATCTTTGAAAGCTCCGGGTCTGAAGTTCAAAAACCCTAAAACCATTGACCAAACTACCCCTATCCTTACCTACCTTACCCTTACTCACACAACCCACTAAAATGCCTTGGGATAATTAGCACCGTTCTCAAAGGAGTGGTGGAGATTCGATTCTCGACCAAGCCTATGACGATAAGCGCTGCATGACTGGCAATGAGCGATTTCGTTTCTATAGATTATAGGTAACCCGATACACTTTGAGTGAATTGAGTGACCCACTTGTGAGAATCGCCCAGTCATGTACATCTACGTCTCGAGAGTTGCAAAGTATGCCAAAAAGGGTTGATCAATTTTATGTTTAAGTATAGTTAATTTTTGTTGATGCTTACTTTCCGAAAAGATTTATCTACTTTGAAGAAAGTGACTTTCTGCAAAAGATGCCCTAAGCATCCAAAATAATTTTTCAAAAACTATTTTCCAAATGAGGTTTGCTTGAGGACAAGCAAAAGCTTAAGTGTGGGATATTTGATGTATCGCAAAAAGTCACGTTTTTACATGCATTAATTGCCCCATATTTAGCTCTTTTCTAACAAATACATCTTAAAATCATCATTATTCAATAACTTTTGTTAGAAAGGTATAAACTTGTCGGTCTTTTGAAAATCAAGCAAAAAGGGCAGAAAACTGACCTAAATAGGCACTATTCTGAGCCCAACCCTAATTCTACTGTAAACTTCATACCAGAGCCTCATAATAGTCTTATTTTGTAGCTATGAAGATTACGAGAACGTGGATATAAGGATTGCTCAGAACGGATCAAGGACAAGAAAGTTATGCAAGTTACAGCGCAGCCGAAAGCTACAAAACGTATTCTGAACATGCCCGGGCCCCACACATCCAATTTCTACCAAATTGGCATCATTAGAAGCGTAACGGAATTACGAAGCCGTAGGCGAAAGAATCAAGTCAATCGGACGCGAAACGAAGAAGATACGGCCTTCCGAAGATGCGAGAAAAGTCAGAAAAATCACACGGCCTAGCACACGGCCACCACAGGGCCGTACACGGCCTCCACCAAGCCGTACATGGCCTGTAGAGAGCCGTACACGGCCTCTGCAGGGCCGTACACGGCCTACTTTGGTCTCACACGGCCTCTTCCTTGCTCCATTGGCTTGTACGTGTGCTTGTGGACTTGTACTCTTGGATCCAAGGCTTGCCTATAAATAGAGAGCTCATTCACCTCATTTCACACACCATTCTTCATAGAATTCTCTCACTTTCTCTCTCACACACATTCTCTCTCTAGCACTACTCTTAGGAGTTAGAGGAGAATTATATTAGGTTAGCTTCTCTCTCTAGTTTCTCTCTCTAGAGAACTAGAGAGATGTAGGCACGGTTTGAGTGGGGAAGATAGCTGTAGCTTGGGAATTTTATTGTATTGAAGTTTTCAAGATTCTAGCTTGTACTACTCAGTGTTACGCTGCTTAAATACTGGTTATTACTTATTCCTTTACTTACGGTTATTATGTTTTGTTTGCATGATATCTTTGTTTGTGTTGCGAATATTGCCATGCTATTTACGTAGTTTAATACTGTGATTGTTGAAATATAGATATTAGGATTATGGATGATATTTAATTCAGTGGGATAAACATTATGAAATAACAGAAGTAACGTTATACGGCTTTCATTTGTATAGCGCCGGAATCATCACGAATGTGTGTAGTACGGAACGTGGAAGCTATGAAAGTCGTGGGCACAATCTGTTATGGAATAATGTTCCCAGTATTATGATTGGTGATTGTTTTGCTGTGTATCTGGTTGAGTTTTACATGAATATAGACTTAATTCAGTGTCCACCCTTTCCAGTCTTTCACGTGACTATTGCCTTAGGATAGGATCTGATCAACCCTAATACTACGTAGATATAGTTATCTCATATTACAGTATGAAGCTATGAATATTCCGTAAAACGGCACAGTACTTCGTATAACGTTTAAATACGTGGGAAAAGCTAAGGAACTGCCGTAGGTTTATTTCATCGTGGAATACCTAGAAGTCACCCTTTTAGAATATGGGTCTAGGAACAATAAAGCTGTGGAAATGCTCGCTGCACCATACACCGTTAGTACACCAAGGTTAAAATACAGCTGTGGAAATGCTCGCTGCACCGTACACCGTTAGTACACCAAGGTTAACATACAGCTGTGGAACTACTTTAATGTACAGTACACCGTTAGTATGCCTTGAGTCTGGAACACTGTGGATACGCCAAATGCACTGTACACCGTGAGTATACCTTGAGTCCGAAACACTGTGGATATGCCAAATGCACTGTACACCGTGAGTATTCCTAGGGATGAACGCCTGATAGCAAAGGAGGGTCTAATTCATGATGGAGTTAATTATGCTTAAACCAGTAATAAATGAGTTTTGAAAAGAAAGCAAGTATTCGGCTGTAATACAAGATGCTTAAACCGCTTAACTCAACATAACCGACAGCTCAACGTATACAGCATACAATTAGTACTTACCTAGATAAACTCAGATAGATTTAGGTGTTAAGAAAGGTCAGATAGAAAATTGCAGGTTGTTACCTTATGCCTACACCCAGGATATATCATCCGTAGAGGTCGCTTAGTCTTACAAGGCAAGTGAGGAGGGTTTGAACAACCTGTTTCTGATCAGCATCAGGATAACCTAGGATTCAGTGACATATGCTTTTAGGCTTTTAGACTAAAACGTAGGGTCCTAGTGTTTACACCGACTGTCCGTCTGATGATTTGCCCAAGGTAGTCTCCAATCATCTGTCTAATGAATATCATCCAGAAACCCTAATTATCGAAGTTTCAGCAATCACGCTCTACCTGTTGCCTACTCTCTTTTTAATTTACTTGTTTTATTTAGTATTAGCTTAGATAACCAACCAAAACCTACCTACTTTTATAAACTCATCCTATCAGAAAGCTCATTTACGGTAAGTCCCTTTAAGTTCCATTCGCTCCGATTTTAAGAACGACACTCGAGTTATACTTACTGCTTACTCCCAAAAAGTAGGTAGTACTTATAGTTTGAGCCCCAGCTCATATAAATTTAAAACCTAACACGTTCACACGTTGTTGCGTCGTTGCCCGCAAGACCGCCGTGCCAACCCCCCTTGGAAAACTACCGCGGCCGAGTCAGCACTCTGACGGCGCAACAGTTAAGAAACCGGTTCTATCCCTTCCTGGACAGTAATGGCAACGAAGTTTCTGACCAAGTACTTTCCACCGTCCAAGCAAACCAAACTCAAGAATGATATCATGAACTTTCGACAAGCTTTTGACGAATCATTATACACCGCATGGGAACGATTCAAGGGAGCATTAAAGAAGTGTCCCAATCATCACCTTGACAAATCAGCACATCTATGCACTTTCTATAACGGTTTAGCATCAAATCATCGAACCACTCTCGATGCTGCTGCACAAGGGAACTTCATGAAGAAAACAGACGAAGAAGGATGAGACCTTATTGAAAACATGACTATGCATCACCATGATTGGAACTCAGGAGATCACTCGACATCTTCAGCACCTCTCGCTGCCTCGAATCCACTTCCGATTCAAGCAATTAAGGTACTCACTGAAAAGATGGACTCCTTGTCAAGCAATTCGGAGAACTCAAGAAACAACAGCATCAAGTACACTAAGTGCAGGCCTACCCAAACTGCACCAACCCACACCCAACTGGTGAATATCAGGTTAAAAAACGAAGAGGCAGATGGCACCGTTTACTATGCCCAGTTTCCCGCTCGACCACAAACTTTTCCACCCGGTTTCAACCAAAACAACAACTAACCCAGAGGTCCACCCTTTCCGCCAAGGCCCAACCAACAACCCTACCCACCAAGATATCCACCTAGATATCCGCCATACCCACAACAACAACTTGCCTACAACCAACCCCTCGCACTCCCTGGACCTCCTTCCGACACAAACCAACCGACTCAACAACCTGCCAAGGCAAATGCGCTAACTTCAAATCAAGATGACGCTTTCACTCAGTTCATGCAAGGATAACACCAACTCAACCAAAAGACGTCCGCCAGGCAAGACCAAGCTGACCTCTTTATGAGAAACCATCTAGCCATGCTTAAGAACTTGGAAGCTCAAATCGGTCAACTTGCACAACGTCTTGACACCAGACCCAGAGAAAGTTTGCCAAGTAACACGGTTCAAAATCCCCATATCGAGGAGGCAAAACAAGTTACCACCGCCAAAGAAGCAGCTGTTCCACCACCCGCTGCTACCCCTATAAAAGAGGAACTAGCCACAAAACCACCAACTACAGAACCTGCTCCGACCTTGAACAAAGAAGTAAGAATCCCTTACCCCGCTAGACTTAAGACTCAACCCAAGAAGTTGTCATCTTTTAAACTCGATGGTAAATTCCTTGACACTATGTCTAGAGTTCCCGGTCGTAACAAGTACATTAGGAAACTCTTATCCACCAAGGATAGACTACCTGAAGTAAACAACATCCCACTCAGTTCTGAGAGTTCAGCCTTACTAAAAAATAGCCTTCCAGAAAAACTAGGAGACACCGAACGATTTACACTTCCTTGTTCCATTTATCAATCCGGAGATATCAACGCCTTAGCCGACTTAGGAGCCAGCATAAATCTTATGCCCTACTCCTTATTCAAGAGGCTAGAGATTGAAAACCTGAAACCCACTAAGATGACTGTCTAGCTAGCTGACCAATCTGTTCGATACCCAAAAGGAATAGCTGAGAATGTCTTAGTTCAGGTCGACAAATTCTTCTATCCTACGGACTTTGTGGTGATGGACAACCATGAAGACATAAACATTCCGATTATCCTAGGAAGACCATTCATGAACATGGCAAGAGCAGTCATTGATGTATACAACCACACAATCATTCTACGATCCCATGGAGAAAGCATCACCTACAAAATTGACCAGCCTGAATACACTCCATAGGAAGAGGATTTGTATGCAATATCAGTAGGCAAAATCACTCCCAACGTTGAGTCAGAATCTGATGATGAGCAATCAATAAATCTCTCAGCTATCTTCATCTCTGAACCCGAGACCGAATCAGAAGAGGATGAAGAATATGAGGAGGCCGAGGAAGAAATTGAATCATCTGAAGAGGAAGAATCCGATCCTGAAGAAGAAGAAAGGGAAGAATCTGAACCAGAAGAAGAGGAAATGGAGGAAGAAACTGAAGAGGAAGAAGAAGAGCCCGAAGAGATGGAGGAAGACGAAGAAGAAATATCGCCTCACACTTACTTTCCTGATTCACCTCCAACAATGGCCGAAGTTATGAGGATACAAAATTCTGAAGAACCCATGCCATCCGGAATTACAAATGAATCAATCGACGATCTTTCCGCTCGCCAATCTCGAAAAGCAATCTGTGCCCACACCATGGGGGAAATGCTCGACTCTTACCTCGATCCTTCAAAATCACTTACTCGATCCCGACTAAGAGGCCTGGATAATATCGAAAAGGAACTCAGAACATCGACACGTCATCCAGATCTGTACGCTAAATTTCTCAAGCAAATTGCAGACTTTAGAGCAGCAAAATTGGAAGGCAATGATGAAGAGGACCCTCGAAATATGACTCCAGATGAAAGGATCATCGAAATCAACTATTCTCAACCTTCTTCCAACTTCGCAACAGATGAAGAATACGCCCACTTCCCAGATTCACGAGAGGCAGATTCTGGAAATGACAGCGAAAATGAGGATGACTACCTTAACATACCTCTTGACACACGCTCCATTCCACCTACCCCTCCTGCACCCGCCAATTCTCCAACTCCTTCTACGAAATTTTTACAAGTACCACTCGTAGATACTCACCAAGAGCTGATTAATGTGATCGACGAATATGACGATGTCCGCGTCATCATAGAAGCTATCAGAGAATCAACCAATGACTACACTCCACATCAGCAACGCTTAATCAGAGGAATTGAGAGAGGGTATGATTCCTACGCTGCTAGTTATGGAATACAGGTTCCGCGAACACTCCGCAGGCAAATTCGGGAATTACCTTACTCACTCGAAGCTCAAATTAGGGGAGAAGCTCAACCACCTGAAAGACCAAACCACCCGGTTGGAGAAATCGAGTTCTACAGTAACCAAAGGCAAATATATCGCAAGGTATATTGCACCCTCGTAGGATCAGCTTTCCCTTGCTCATCAAATCAAAAAGTTTGGAGATCTGAGAACACTTATGGATCTCATTGAAACTGAAGAACACCTCACCGCCTCTGAGAACTGTAGAATTGTCATTCACTCTACTATTGGGCATCATGTTGAGCTAATAATTGATGAGTTGAACCACTCGGCCTATGATGAAGAAACTCTAGATGTACCAAGGTTCATTCCGCACATGTCACAAATTAACTTAGCAACTTATGTGACAACACGACTACGCCGAATGTACACGGAAGAAGATGTGGAACTAGACGTCTACCGAAATGGATATCGTGAGATATTCAGCAAGTTAGTATACATCTTCACAGACTCGGACTTTCTATTTAGCCGTCAGAAGCACCAGCTCATCAGGGATGTATGCCAAGCAGCCAGATCCTTTGGAGGAGATCCTTTAGCCTATGATTTTGATAATTGAAGACTCAATTCATGGCCTTAATAAAATCGATTGGTCGAAATCACCCCCAGCGTGAGATTATCCAAACAAACACTGCCACCAGAATTGATCCTAACGGACCAGTTACTCGGGCAGTAAGATATATCACTTGCGAGATGGCACTCCTTGTAACACCCGCCAAATTAGGACTAGTTATTAGGTCCTAATCATTTTGTTAATATGTGTAATTATTTCTAAGATTAGGCTAATTGTACGTATCATTATATATATGGGATTATATATATACGAACACGATATGTTTAAAACGTGCATTTTATCATTTTTGGACGGATTCCAAATCATTTATACGGACGTTGGTGAACCCAAATTATTAAATAAAATGAAATTATTTAATAACATTATTATTTCGAAAATATTATTTTGATAATATTCAACACGAAAATCGTATAATATCAAATAGTTTATATGCGACAAAAATGCGCGGTTCGCGCCCGAGAATTCAAAACAACCTAAGTTATAGTTTTAACTTCAAACTAAGTATTTTGATAAAATACTATCATCAAAAGTATTGGAAATTATATCGAAAAGATAACGCGTTACATAAAAATCATACTTTATAAATATACGTTTTATCGATCGGAGAAACAAACACGGGTATAATACCAATAATATAAGACAACATTTAACAACTTGCTATCACCTTTTTGACTTTGAAAAGTCGGCCAGACAAGATCCATGAATCATGGATCTTGTTTGATCAATAATGCAAGATCAAAACCATATTTTAATCCACTTCCATTTCATTTCTCTATTCATTCACCAACTCAATTATTTCTCCATCATCTCTCTACTCTCTCTCACTAGAACGAATAGGGGTCAATCAAAAGCCACCCCCACAGCCTCCTAACACCACCACAAGTCCACTATACATCCACCATAAACCGCCATCGACCACCACGTCGGAAATTGAAGAAAACGAGCATTTGACTTCACTTCTTCATCTCCTCATCACTTTCATAGTAAGGAACCTCACTCTCTCACTAGAATTACTTACATGATGTTTATTTACATGTTTTATAGCTCCATTAACAAGATTATGTCCAAATCCAAAACCAAAACACGTTTTTCATAAACATTTAAAAGGGACAGATTCTGCCTTCAAAAAGTCAGCTTACAAAAACGACCATAACTTGAGTTCTAGGATGAGTTAGACAACGAATTTTTTTTAAACGTTGCGTATTGAAAAGAGATACAACTTTTGTGTTTTACACTTTTTCCAGATCTGTACGTATTTTTTTGTATAAACTGATCTTTGAGACTGGTCTGCATTTGTTCGAAAACTGAGTTCGCTTCCTTCGCGAAATTTATTAAATATCGAGATGAACTTATAAAATTACCATAAAGTGCAGATTTACACTAGACCCATAGGGGAACATGTGTGATTTTTGGTAGTGCTTGATTCGGACTGGAACTAGTCAAAACGAGTGGACAAAAATGAGTAAAATCTGATGGAATAACCTCTTAAGTCACTGACCCTTTAGTGACACAACTTTTGGTCACTGACCCCATCATCGACCAACCCCTTAAGTCACTGACCCCTTCAGTGACCAAACTCCTAAGTCACTGACACCATCAGTGACCAACTCCTTATTGACCAGCAACCTTGATCAGCTTTGACCAGCAAGTTGACCAGCGAGTTGACCAGCTTTGACCAGCGAGTTGACCATCTTTGACCAGCGAGTTGACCAGCTTTGACCAACTTTGACTAGCGAGTTGACTTTTTTTGACTTTCGTATAAATTGTATTTTTGATCACAAACTTCGGAATTTTACACTTTCGAACCCCAACTCTTGGATACAAATGCATATATACTTTCGGATAAGTATACGCGAACAAATCTACAAGTATACGACACAAAGATGACTTATATGATAATAATACTTTTGAATTATTATTACAAACCATCACCAACTGGCCGTACCTGTTTTCAAAAACACTAACAAACAAACCAAAGTATTTGGACATAACTAGTTAATTGAACAACTAGCATTGATGGTCTGTTGAGACATCAAATCATTAAACCTTGCGTTTTTAATATGCCCCGCAGGTTTCAGTCGTTGGAAATGACATCATTCCTTGTAGACCATCATTATTGCTTGATAGCATCTCATCAGACCCAGGTGAGTCTCATGGCCCCTCTTTACTGTTTTACTCAGGGGTGTGATATCATTGCTCATTTTGTTTTACAATATGAACGCAAGTACCATTCGAAATCAAATACTACATGAATTGTTTTCACTAATCAATTTAAAGCCCTCCACAACATAGTTTGGTAATACATCTGTAGCGTGAATGTTAGTATATGATATCATATGGGACTGACAATCCCCGTCCGGGTCAGCAAGCACTGACTGGTCAAAACGGACGCATTATCATTTGTGAATTACGTGTGTTGATTAGGCATACGCATAGAGGCACCCTTGATCAGGCACTGCGTGTGACCCTGACCCCTCAGTTAAGCTCAGACTATGTGCTCATGGCAGTGATACACATCATTTATCTATTTACTTGATTGTAAATCATTTCATTAAATCTTGCGGTTCATTCATAATATCTTATTGTTAAACCTGTGAGCTCACCAGCTTTTAGCTGACCTTTTAGCATGTATTCTCAGGTTCGCAGCAGCAGTAGGTCTGCTCACTCAGTATACCCATTAGCTCGAGTCTCATGCAAACATCAGGAGATTCTCATGCATTATTATATTTTGTATAATTAGTTATGCCATAGAATCTCTTTCATTAAATCTTGAACTTTTGTAAACTATTATGACAGTGTAAGACTTTTATAATATCAATGTATTGTAAACGACGCAGATAGAGTCGTTCATTAAATATCTTTGTGATGTGATATTTGATTGGTAACACCCCGACCCGACCGCTTCTGCAACCCGAATTTGGGGGTGTTACACTCCTTGACCGATTGGCCACAGATCACTTCAAGAGCTTCAGGATGGAATCTACCAACCCACCTGACTTGATCCCCAACATGATAACACAATTCCTGCAGTACTTTCCGCCACACTACACTCTACCAAGGAGCAACAATGATCACTCCAGCTCCTGGGACTCATCTAGCATCATCTGAGGACAAGAAGTCGAGCTCTCAACTTTAAAAGAGCGCTTCTCGGGTGGCAAACCGTGTTTTACTTTTCTGCAATTTTACTTTCCAAGAAGTGATGAAACCTCCGACTATCTTTCACACCTGGATACACGAAGAATCTTCTCCAAGAAATCAACAACAAAAATATCCAGAGTTTTCACACTTATGAGGCACCAATAGCGACAAACAGACTCTGCAAAAAGATTGGGCAAATCAAATGCCTTGGAGCACTCCTCATCAGCACCGACAAAGCCTTACTTATAACTAGGGAGTACTTCTGAACTATCCAAATTTTCGTTACAAATATACCCTGTCCACCTTGCTTATCACTAAGTGTGGGATTCAAACCCACCAAACACCTCTAAAGGATACGTTCTGGATGTTTAAAAACTCTAAGTGTGGGATTACACTCAATAAGACCTTAGTAGAACATCGAGGACAATGTTCCTTTAAGTGTGGGATAGCGGTATATACCTGATTTTAATTCTCTATTCCTTAGACTATCCTTCTCCAAAAGTTTCAAAATTGAGTTTGAAATGTTTCGATAATGACAAACTTTAGACAAAGAACGATTTACTTTGGGGAAAGAAGGATAAATAAGATGGGAATCTCTTTAGTAAATTGAAGTAATATTCTCGTAAAGAGCATCGCATGACTAGGCACACAAACCCAATTTTCGATTCGTGAGGTATCATGAGCCAAAATAAGCATTCACTTTTAATGCTTCACCTATTTGATTCTTGTGTGTGCTGATGTATGCGTTTGGAATCAGAACTTGCTCCTGTTATGTATTTTGAAGCCAATTTGGTAAGTAAATGAAACAATTGAATAGCAACATTCTTAGGATCAACCCCACTCCCAAAAATATCAACCAAGAGAAAATTCGTCATCTCTACTCTCCCAAAAGCACCCCTTGAACTTTGTAAAATCTCAATCTTCGAGTAAAAGCTCTCTGTGATTAAAAAGGAAATCAAGAGGTTATGACGCTAAAAAAAAAAAAAAAAAAAAAAAGGAGAAAAGAAAAGGAAAAATTTAAGAAAGGAAAGTCCTATGAAAAAGACCCCGCTTCAAATACAAAGAAGAGAACAAGGTGTCAATCCTCCAAAAACCTCAGCTTTCCTCTTCGCCAAAAAGAAACCTACAAAATAAGTACATAGCACGAAAATAAACATTTCCACAAACTCCATTTCCCGTAGAATGTTGTGTCCCAATTAGTTCCATTCTCACCACAGAGGTAACAATTTGATTCTCGATCAAGCCTATGACGAAAAATGATACATGACTGGCGTTCTGAGCGATTGACAAAGATTATAGAATAGGGAACCCTAAACACTTTGATTGATTTGAGTGACCACTGTGAGAAGATCGCCAAGTCATGTATACAGCAGATCGAAAGGATCAAAAGCATGCTCCGAAAAGATTATTCCTTTACTTTTCTAAAGGAAGAAAAATTTTATTTTATCCCAAAAATCTTTGGTACAACGTTCTGTGCTTTAAACCCTTCATTATCTACACAATCAACCTCACTTGAAAGGTGAGTTTGCTTGAGGACAAGCAAAGTTCTAAGTGTGGGATACTTGATATCGCGTAAAAAGTCATGTTTTTACTAATGATATCTCTTCCATTTTAGAAAAATACTTGACAAAAGAACTCAAATACTACATTAATCATTAATATTTTTTCGAGTAGGTTAAAATAAGGAAGCACGAGAAAAATCAGGCAAAACGACCGAAAAACGAAGATTTCACGCGCGTTTGAAGATCAAAGGCAACCAAGATGAAATTTCAAGTGAAAAGGATCATCCCAATGATTTCTCCATACCAAAGTCTTCGTTTTTAAAAATAGAATCCAATGCGAAAAGAATCAACTAAAACAGATGAAGAATGAAGATCCTACGCGTTGCGAAAGATTCAAAATATTCGGAACAAGACATCTCAAGATCGGAAAATCATCTCGGGGATTTCTTTACATCAAAGTCTTCGTTTTTAAAAAGCGATTCCAACGCAAAAAGAATCGTTGCAATCGGACGCATAACGAAGGAGATACGCAAGAAAACGTGAACCGAAAAAATTGTACGGGCGAGGCCGGCCGGCAACCGGCCGCCGGCTGGCACCCGACCGGCGCCATCCGCCTTTTCCGGTCCGCCAACCGGTACCGGGTGCTTTTGTTGGGTTTTCTATTCCCTAACTAGATTATTATACACGCAGCGGAATAACAAAACTTTAAATAATCTAAGGCAATTAGGAAACTAAACCCTAAGGATCTTAACTTGAATAAATAGTACAATAAACAATAGGATAAATAAGAAAACACTAACCTTAGAGAAAACCTATTTCTCACGCGCAGACCAACCAGCAGAGCTTCATTACTTGGAGGCAAGTACCCAAAGTAGAATACCTCTAATGCTTCACACCCAAAAACCCAAGAGAAAGTCGAATTTTCGAAACCCTCAAAAATTCGTATGAAATTCGTATGGAATAAGGTATAGGTTTGACCCCTATTTATACTGGAGAGGAAAACCCCACGGTTTGACAGATTCGACATTTAGCCGCCGGCTAAAACCTTTAGCCGGCGGTCGGCTTAACTTTCTACCCAAGAATCCGAGATCTGATCTGCATTTTGACCGACTTCAAATTTAGCCGCTGGCTAAACCATTTAACCGCTGGCTAAACCATTTAGCCGCTGGCTAAATCCGTATATCAGATTTTTCCATCTTTTCAATTACTTTTGATTCTAATTAATAAATATTATTAATAAATCAACCAATTAATTATAATATTAATACTATTAATATTATCCTTCATTTTTCTCTTTACTGTTTATTGAGGGCAACCCAAAAAGGACTTTACCATTAATGTTAGTCTCAACAATTAGTTATGATATTGGACACTATTCCAACTGTCTCCCACTTGGACAATTCATCAACTATTATTGGTCTAAGTCTATATCTTATTAACCATGTAAAGTGTGCCATCCATCGCAACTGCCTAACTCTGATTTAGAGTGAGTCCTTTAGATAAGTGATCATCCATTCCTTTGTTTCACGATATTGTATGAATCGAGACATGGATTATAATCAATCTCAAGATTCATATAAGTTTTCTGATTTCCGATTATATTGACTATATGAGACTACTGAACTATCACCCTAGTCTCGGCCAGGCCTAGCACTTTAGAGTCAAAATTTTAATCATCAGAGGGCCCATGATATTTCTTTTCTATTTTAGGCAAAATGAACAAATAAATATCGACTACATAGCACTAGTCAACTTATCGTATCATACCCATCATACCCTTTATAACTGCCTTTTACGCACAGCGTTAGAATAGATTAAAGTATAACAGATTTGAAGAATTAGATACTCATGTATCTCCATTTTAAGAATAGAAGATACTATCATCTCAGAGTTATTCTTGATTTCAATCCATGAAGTAACTTCCATGAGTGCGGGGTTTCTCCTATACTTAAATCCCCATTAAGTACCCATGAGTGTTGCAGCAATCTCCATGCCATGTCTATCTCCATAGTCATCTACTAACACTCCATGACAGTCTTAATTCACCACATACTTCCTATAGTGTGATCGACTGAGGAGGTTTGAGTAAGACTTTATTACTCTGGAAGTGGTGTGTAGGTTCCACTTATACGGACCAAATCGAGTAGTTTTACTTGTGTATTTAAAGCGGAAATCAAACACACAAATATATGCTAGATTAACACACTAAATGACCAAAACACAAAGTGTATGTTTATATAAATGATAAGCTAGCAACAATACATACACTTGGACACAAACACACAAAGATCAAATAACACCTAGAGAGTATTCTGTGATAATAAGAGTGCTATGTGTGTGTAAAATGTCTTAGAAAAACAGAAGTTGGCGAGCTTCTATTTATAGCCTGATCCAGACGTTATGCGACACAAGCCTTGTGTCGCATAGATTGCTTATGCGACACAAGCCTTGTGTCGCATGGAATGGTTCTGCGACACAATCCTTGTGTCGCATGGAATGGATCTGCGACACAATGCTTGTGTCGCATGATTACAAAAATTGTAATTAAACTAAGTCTAAAACTATTCAATATGTAATTACAATATCGACACGATTACAGACCGAGACCAACTGACAGACACACATTGATGTACCAACAAACTCCCCCGTGTCTTCAGCTTGGTCTTCAAAAATTCTTCGATTGGCTTTAGTCTTCTAAAATGCAGATCTTCAAACGTCTGGACTTCAAACCCATCCAGGTGGAAAGTTTCCACCAGCATGTATGCCAAAGGTGAAGCATATATCAACGATTTTCTGAAATCGTTTCGCTAATACAGAGTTGAACTCGTTTCCTGGATTGTAGCGAATCTGATTGTCGAATAGCTTCTTCATGTCACTTCTAGAGAGATTAATCAAACTCATTGGGTCAAATATTCTGAAGTTGGCTTTTCGTAGACCCCACAAAGATCCTGTCTGAGGCTCTGAATCTGGTACAAAAACTAAGACGGCTTCGCCAGTGTGAGCATCCAGTTCCCAGTAATGAAAACGTTTCAGTAGATTGAATGGAACTGTTTCCAGAGCGATTTCAGTCAGACATTCAGCAGGCGGATAGTGAACTCTTACAATTGGCTGCTTGGTCTTTGGATCGAGCTTCTTCTTGAACGTGTACCTAGTACCCAGTATTGGTTTGACATAATGATATTTCTTTTGTTTAATTTCCTCACGCATGACCTTTTGAATAACATCAGCTACTCCGTCTTCGTAAGGATTTATCAACTGAAGCTGAGAGAGACGAACGATGTCATGCTTTAGCAATGTACTCAATATCCTCAGTGATCGACGAAAGTACTGGATACCATCGAGTCTCTTAATCATTAACCTCCCTTTACTCACCTTCCAGCTTTTTATCAGGCCTGTATAATCACCACCAACCTGATATTTCTTGCATGTAACTGGAGCAGGTTCTGGATTTTTACCTTTTGGAAACCAGTTATCCCTTTCTCTGATGGGCATTTCCTTGTCAAACGATACACATTCGGATGTATCCTGAGGGAAAATGTCATTATAGTTTGTCGATTCACGAACAGGGACTGGTTGTGCTTGTGAAGAGCTGGAGGGTACAGACGATTCTTGAGCGGGAGCGGCTTGAGAAGTAGATCCTGGTACGTACTTGAACGCGGGCCCTGACTCGTCGTCTGAAGAATCAGATAATACAACACCCTCTTGAGGATAAGCTGGACGATCAGTATATTCTTCATCAGGATTAAGCTCTTCTTGTTCAACATCAACATCATCATCATTATTAGCAGAGTTGAAGTCAAAAGGTTCTTCAGGCGCACGACCGTCATCGTTAACCGCAGATTGAAAGTAAGTCAAATTACAATACGTGTAATCTACAGCTAGCGGTTTTGGTTGCCCTGGTTGCTCAATAATATACTCAAGAACAAGAGTTGTTTCATTAATAGCAGAAGCATTTACATTATCAGGATTTACATTTTCTTCGCCCTCGGCAAAAACTGTGACACCCGACCAATTGGGGCTACTGTTAGTTCCTAATCATTGTGCTAATACATGTAATTAGGGTGAATTATGTGTATCATTATGTGTATTAATATATGTTATTATATTTGCACACATTTGCGATTTGTTTAAATCGTACACTTTATTATCGGATGGAGTCCGACACAGTTTAAATACGACGTTGGTGAAAAAATTTCTATAAATAACTTAAATCTATTTTTAGAAGTTGTTTATCATTATCTATTATTTTGCTAAAATAATACTCGAAAAACCTAGACGTTTCGGTTAAAACGTCTCAAATGCAACGATAACGCGCGAATTTATTTCGACAACCAAACGAACGTCAATAATTAAATTGACAACCTAAATTAAGTATTTTAAATAATACTTCAATGGAAATTTATCCAAATTATATCGTTAATCTAAACAACTCAAAATAACGTTACGCGATTAAACCGCCGTAGAACAAACACGCAAATCGAGGCCGACGAATTAACGGAACATTTTTATAAATGTTTTTAAGTATTTTAATAAACGTCTCAATCAAAAATATCGAAATTTATGTCGTCACTTAAAAACGCGCATAAAACGTTTAACGTATAAATAAACGTTTAAACAATCGGGTAAACGAACGAAAAACGCAACGGATTAAGCTAGGAATGAAAATGACCAAAATACCCTTGTGTGAGGCCCCCTATGGGCCGGCCACCTCCCATCCCCACCATTACTCTTGCATGCAAAAACCACTCAAGTGCTTTTGTTTCCTTCCAATAGATTGTCATGCATTTTCAATTTCATTCAAACACTCCACCACATTTCACTCAAGAATACACTCTCCTCTCTCTCTCGAACTCTGGATAATCTCAGCCCCAAAAATCATCATCATACATCTTCATTCATCATATTAACAAGAGCAAGAAGAAGAAAAGCAAGAATCAAAGCTTCATCTCATCATCTCCATCTTTGTTCTTCATATTCTTGGTATAAATCCCATGAACTCTTCATTTGATTTACTTTCATGTTGATTATTTACTTACTTTATAGCTCATCTATCACTAATATGTCCATGAGTGTTGATAAAAATCGTTTTTAAAGCTCACACAAGAACATGCAAGAATCTGCCTAAAAATCGACAGTTTGGTAGAAAATTCGTATAAAATCTTATACTAAGAGTTAGAGGTCGAATTTTTTTTTAAATTTTGCGTCTCGAAAAGATATACAACTTTCGTGTTTTACAATTTTTCCAGAAACGCTCTCATTTTTCTCTACGAGCCGATTTATAAGACTGACCTGGAAGTTTTTCGATAAAATGTGTTCGGTTGTTACGCGGCTTTATTTAACTATGTTAATGGACTTGTTAGAAGCTGAAAATTTGATATGTTAGTCAAGACACTTAGTAAATCAGTTGGTAAAAATTTGGAAGTTTGATTTGGACTATAGATAGGTGAAATCAGTTGGCGTAATGACCCGACATAAACCGAAAACATTAAATCTTGAAGTTTAAGGTGTAAACTTGAAACCGACATCTCGAAACGACTACAATATGAAATAATAACTTTTATAACCTTTATTTACTGGAATATGACTTGGGTAGAAGGTTCGGGTCAAACCGTCATAGTTGACCACGTTTTTGACTTAGCAAAATCCAAACAGACATAAGTGACGCATGACCCCAGGAATTATAGCGACACTCCCATAGTGACGCCCTTACTTTTCTGAATATGATTTATAGCGACACTCGATAAGTGACGCCTTTGTTATTAAAACTTTATTAATACCGACACTACCTAAGTGACGCCTGAAGTAACTGAACTATTATATTAGCGGCACTTACCCTTAGTGCCGCCATGCCTTAGTGACGCCTCGTACCCGACACTTCTTAAGTGACGCTATGTAAATCTGAAAACGCATTTTATGCGGCACTTCCTAAGTGCCGCCCATAACTAGCAAGTGACGCATGAAGTGTCGCATGAAACAGAATCCTTAAAAACTAGTTTTCTCACTAAGTGTTAAACTTCAAGTAACGTTAATACTTATACAATGCAACGTTATAACTCATGAAACATACTATACATATGTAAGTATAACATCATCCTAATAATAATGTCTTAACGAATTATTATTACAAACTTTCACCAACGGGTCGTACACGTTTTTGATAAACAAACTTGAACAACTTATTTGGACATACTAGTTGATGAACTAGCTTTAGGTGGACATTAACCCTCCACCTACACGATTGGCTTAAGTGGACATTGACCCCCACTTATACAATCACTCTAGATGGTCTTATAAGACATCTACTTACACAACCTTATACGCTTAGGACGTTAGAAGGTTGCGCTTTGGACTTTGCTTGCTATTTGATTATTGCTTGCTACCTGCTTAACTCTGGTGAGTTTCATAGCCCCCTTTTTACTGTTTTACAACTACTTTTGGGGGAGAATACATACTACAACTGTTTTATACTCATTTTTGCATTCGTGCAATAACATATTTACTTATCGTTTGTTAACGATACACTTGCAACATATTTACTTATCGTTTGTTAACGATACACTTGCAACTCATTTACTTATCGTTTGTTAACGATACACTTGCAACTCATTTACTCATCGTTTGTTAACGATACATTTACAACACCACTGCTTTTATGATCACAAGTACTAATACAACTTTTTATACGGATTGCATGAGACCTGAATAATCCACTAAAGTCCTCTACCCCATCATAGTCATTAAAATTTGTGCGTGAGTATTATTGGGTGGTACCATCAGGGTTTGACAAACCTCGTCCGGGCTAGTCGCGCTAGCCAACCCACGGGCGCAGTATTACTTGTGATTTAGAGGTGTATTCGGATTAGTACACTTACCGGAGGCAAACAACGTTAAGTTTGACTATGAGACTCATGTAAATGGTATACTTATATTGCATTTTGCAATACTTTTACTTATCGTTGGCTAACGATACTTTTAACTGTCATTTGCGAATGATACAACTTGAAATCTTGTGGATCATAACTAAACGATTGTTTACAAACCTATGAACTCACCAACTTTATGTTGACCTTTTAGTATGTATTTCTCAGGTAACCCGCCGCAGTAGGAAGCTTATGGAAAGCCTAGCTCGAGTCGCATTGTTTTCAAATTTCAAGAGATTAGATTGCATTTAGCTGTATTTGGTATAATCAGTTATGTATTAGAAATCTCTTAGCGGTTTATGCGAACTCCAGACTTATTGTAAACATTTGAAATTATGGTAATGTAACTTTTTATTAAAACGTCTCATATAGAGGTCGTTTGTTGTAATCTTGTGTTGTGATATTTAATTTGGTCGGCGCCCCCATGACAACTTATGTTTCCGCTGCCACGTGTTTTGGGGGTGCGACAGATTGGTATCAGAGCCTAAGGTTATAGCGAACTAGGATTGCATTAGTGACCTAGACTATAACCGTTAGGTTAGTATTCCTCATTTGTTATGACTGGTTCAGCAATTGCATCATTTGAATTTAATTTAACATAGCTTGATCAACTATGTACAATTAAACAAGAATCGATACAAGACCTGAAATGGTTATGGTGGATGGGAATGCATTAGAAGGCTTTGACCGAGGATAGAACGGGACCAACCTTATACGTGCTTATGTGCTAGGTTATTGTATTTATATATAACCTTAACCTTACGTATACTAAAACTCCTTGCCACAGAAAATGGCAACCACTCCCACCGCTACGTCTCCCAACTCTGAGAACGAAGCCCAAACACGAACCGCTACTGAAGGAATCGTTACTATGTCTTCAACACCAAACTCTCCTGAACGACTTTACTACATCACTGGCGAAGCCCGAGTGTTACGTACTCGCCCAAGGAGTACCAGATCATCTCGAGCCAACCCTTACTCAAACTCCATCGATAATACCACACGCCATTCCGCATACCCCCGTAGATGGGACTGGCTACCCACAACTCTCAATACTTGGAGATCTGAGGAAAACATGGAGGTTTTCGATGATCCCATGGACATCTCTCCCTATACCCAAGAATCAACACACCACACCGTACCCGTATTAACCGCCAGACTTCACCGCCACGAGACAAGACTTGAAAGCCTGGAACGAGAGCAACACATAGTGCAAATGTACTGGCTGCGCCAATCACATGACCGCATTGTACAACTGTTTCAAGACCAAGAAAACATGACAAATACTCTGGAAATGATGCACCAACACGTCATTGACGATAGAGGCGCGGTCGACCTTCTTCAAGCAAGGTTAGAAGAATGTGAACAACGTTCACGAGAAGCAGAAGAGTACACCCGAGTGCTAGAGCAACGACTAACCTTGGCTGAGGATAGCACCAGACAAGCTGGCAGACTTGCAGGAACCGTGGACCGACTTGTCACACTAATGGGACGAATAAACTTGCGTTAGGACTCATTAAATCTCTATCGAGTAACCTGTTGTGGCGGGATGTGCCCAACTATCTATCTTACGTTGTCTTTTGTAAACTCTCGTATTAAGTCCGGAAGTAACAATTCCCGGCATATCTTGTAAACTTTCTAAATTCTGTAATCGCTTATCTTGCGCCTCAAGTTGATTATGAAAATTTGCTTCCTTGTGTTATTGAATATCTTGTTATACATACTTGTTTTACCTTCTTGTGTACGCCTGCAAAGACTTTAAAAATCTTACTCCCTGAAATCTTATGTGCCTCTTATTTTCTTTCTTTTAGAATCATGGCACCAAAACGTCAAATGAGCTCCGCTGATATCGAAAGACTCGTCAATCAAAGGGTTCAAGCAGCCCTAGAAGCTACCAGGAACAATCCCAATCCAAACCAAGGAAATCCAGGAGGTGCAGGCAACAACCCACCTGTGCCAAAGCCCTGCACCCACAAAGATTTCATGAATTGTAAACCTCTCCATTTCAAAGGAACCGAAGGAGCCGTCGGTCTCTTGCGATGGATTGAGAAAATGGAGTCCGTTTTCCGCATATGCAACTGCCAAGAAGAGAACAAAGTCAAATTCTCTACCTACACTCTAGCTGAGGGTGCACTCACTTTCCGGAACTCATACGCCCAAACCCATGGTATTGATACTGCCTATCAAATGTCTTGGGATGAACTCAAAAACTTGCTGAGGGAAGAATACTGTCCCCGCGAGCAACTCCAACAGCTCGAACACGAATTCTGGAACCTCACAGTTCAAGGAAACGACATTACCAGCTACACAACCAGATTTCACCAGCTTGCTCTCCTTTGTCCATCCATGGTGGACCCTGAATCCAAACGTGTCGAAAGATACATTTGGGGGCTACCTGATTCCATCCAAGGCAATGTCATCTCTTCCAAACCCGGGACCATCCAAAGTGCTGTCCGAATGGCACACGAGCTCATGGCTCAAATTGTTCGCCGTGGGACACCCACAGTGAAAACCACCGGGGATAACAAAAGAAAATGGTCCGGAAATAACAACAATCAGCAGCAACAGCAAACCAAGAGGGCCGAGTCTGTTAAGGCCTACACCTCTGGTTCAGGGTCGGGGGACAAGAAAGGGTACGTTGGGAACAAACCTTACTGTTCCAAGTGTACTCTACACCACGAAGGCCCCTGTACCTGTACCAAGTGCAAACGGCAGGGACATCTAGCTAAAGATTGCAGAATCCCCAACCCAAATACCAACCCCAATGCACCAAAGGCTTGTTTCGAGTGTGGCAGCACTGCCCATTTCCGGAATAATTGCCCGAAACGAAACAACAACAACAACAACAGGAACAACAATAACAACAACAACCCTCGCGGCCGAGCTTTTGTACTCAATGCTGGAGAGGCCCGTCAAGATCCCAACGTTGTTACGGGTATGTTTCTCCTCAACGATCTAACCGTTTCAGTTTTATTCGATACTGGTGCTGATAAAAGTTTCATATCTGATGAGTTTTGTCCGTTACTCAACATTACTCCCACTGCCTTAGATGCTAAGTTCACAGTAGAATTAGCAAATGGCAAACTGATAGAGGCCGATAGTGTGATACCTAATTGCACTCTAAACCTAGCCAACGAAATTTTCCCCATAAACCTCATCCCTGTTGAAATCGGGAGCTTCGATGTCATCGTAGGCATGGACTGGTTGTCCAAGCATCATGCTGAAATTGTTTGTTTCGAAAAGATTGTGCGTATACCTCTTGCTACCGGTGGAACCTTGATCATACAGGGGGAGACTGGTAGGCGAAACTTAAACATCATCTCTTGTATGAAAACCCAAAAGTACCTGAGGAAAGGGTACCCGGCAATCCTTGCTCACGTAACCGAAAAGAAGTCGGCCGAAAAGCGACTTGAAGATGTACCCATTGTACGAGACTTTCCTGAAGTCTTTCCGGAAGACTTGCCAGGCCTTCCCCCACCTAGACAAGTCGAATTCCAAATCGACCTTGTGCCCGGTGCTGCACTCGTGGCACGAGCCCCATACAGATTAGCCCCATCCGAGTTGCAGGAGTTGTCCACTCATTTACAGGAACTCCTGGACAAGGGATTCATTCGACCAAGTTCCTCACCTTGGGGAGCTCCGGTCCTATTCGTTAAAAAGAAGGACGGATCCTTCAGAATGTGTATCGATTACCGTGAACTGAACAAACTTACTATCAAAAACCGATACCCACTTCCTAGAATCGATGACTTATTTGACCAACTTCAAGGTTCAAGCTTTTATTCAAAGATCGACCTTCGGTCTGGTTATCACCAACTCCGCGTTCGAGACGCCGACATCCCAAAAACCGCCTTCCGAACCCGCTACGGGCATTACGAATTCCAAGTGATGCCTTTTGGCTTAACCAATGCACCGGCTGTATTCATGGATCTTATGAATCGGGTGTGCAAACCTTACCTAGATAAGTTTGTCATCGTATTCATTGACGACATCTTGATCTACTCTCGCAACGAAACCGAACATGGCCAACACCTGAAAACTATCTTGGAATTACTCAAACACGAGGAGTTATACGCTAAGTTCTCCAAGTGTGAATTCTGGATGCGAACAGTACAGTTCCTAGGGCATGTCGTTGACAGCCAAGGGATACGTGTTGATCCAGCAAAAATCGAGGCCATCAAGTGCTGGAAAGCACCAACTACTCCAACCGAGGTCCGACAATTCTTAGGTCTCGCTGGATATTACCGGCGATTCATAGAGAACTTTTCCCGAATTGCTCAACCATTAACCTCCTTGACTCAGAAAGACAAGAAATTCGATTGGACCAATAAACAAGAGTCAGCTTTCCAACTCCTTAAACAGAAACTCTGCAGTGCACCAATCCTGTCCTTACCCGAAGGCACAGATGATTTCGTAGTTTACTGCGACGCCTCACATCAAGGACTAGGTTGTGTGTTAATGCAACGTGATAAAGTCATCGCTTATGCCTCTCGGCAACTGAAAATCCATGAGAAAAACTATACCACTCACGATCTCGAATTAGGAGCCGTTGTCTTTGCGCTCAAAATCTGGAGACACTACCTGTATGGTACAAAATGTACTATCTTCACTGACCACAAAAGCCTTCAACATATCTTTGATCAGAAGGACCTAAACATGAGACAACGTCGTTGGGTCGAGTTACTTAGTGACTACGACTGTGAAATCCGATACCACCCGGGTAAGGCTAACGTTGTTGCCGATGCCCTAAGCCGAAAAGAACGAGTGAAACCCCTTCGAGTTCGAGCCCTTGGTTTAACCATCCACAACGATCTTATTGCTCAAATTCATTCCACTCAACTCGAAGCACTCAATGAGAAAAACATCAAGAACGAAGCCTTGCGCGGCATGGAAAAACAATTCGAAATCAAACCCGACGGAACCAGACACTTCTCTAACCGAATCTGGTTACCAAACTTTGGAAACCTACGAGATTTGGTGATGGATGAATCTCACAAATCCCAATACTCCATTCATCCTGGTTCTGACAAGATGTATCATGACGTCAAACAACGGTATTGGTGGCCCAACATGAAAGCTGACATAGCCACGAATGTTAGTAAGTGTCTGACCTGTGCCAAGGTTAAGGCCGAATACCAGAAACCTTCTGGGTTACTTCAACAACCCGAGATACCTCAATGGAAATGGGAAAACATAACCATGGACTTCATAAACAAACTACCAAAAACACCGAGCGGTTGCGATACCATTTGGGTGATCGTAGATCGTCTCTCGAAATCCGCCCATTTCCTAGCCATCAAAGAAAACTACAAGATGGAGCGATTGGCTCGCATCTACATCAAAGAGGTTGTAGCACGACACGGCATACCCATTTCGATCATCTCCGATAGAGATAGCCGCTTCACCTCTCGATTCTGGAAAACGCTTCATAGAGCTCTCGGTACTCGACTTGATCTGAGTACTGCCTATCATCCGCAAACCGATGGTCAAAGTGAACGAACCATCCAAACCCTAGAAGACATGCTGCGAGCATGCGTTATTGACTTCGGAAACTCTTGGGAAAACCACCTACCTTTGTGTGAGTTCTCCTACAATAACAGTTACCACACCAGCATCGATGCTGCCCCTTTTGAGGCACTTTATGGGAGAAAGTGCCGATCACCCATTTGTTGGACCGAAATCGGCGATAGCCAACTCACTGGTCCTGAAATCATCCATGAAACGACCGAGAAAATCGTGACCATTCAAAACCGGCTGAAAGCCGCACGTGGTCGTCAGAAGAGTTACGCTGACGTGAGACGCAAACCCCTCGAATTTCAGGTCGGGGACAAAGTACTTCTAAAAGTGTCACCTTGGAAAGGTGTCATTCGTTTTGGTAAACGCGGCAAACTAAACCCTAGGTACATCGGACCTTTTGAGATTCTTGAAAGGATTGGTCCGGTGGCATATCGGCTGCAGCTACCCCCTCAACTCAGTAGCGTGCACAACACATTCCACATTTCTAACCTGAAGAAATGTCTGTCAGATGAGACACTTGTTATCCCTCTCGACGAAATCCATATCGATGATAAACTCCATTTCGTCGAGGAACCAATAGAAATCATGGACCGTGAGGTCAAACGATTGAAACAGAGTCGTATTCCCATCGTTAAAGTCCGGTGGAATTCTAGGCGCGGTCCTGAATTCACTTGGGAACGGGAAGACCAAATGCGACTGAAATACCCACATCTATTTTTAGATGCCTCTCAGACCACGACAACAAGCTAATTTCGGGACGAAATTCTCCTAACAGGGGGAGAATGTGACACCCGACCAATTGGGGCTACTGTTAGTTCCTAATCATTGTGCTAATACATGTAATTAGGGTGAATTATGTGTATCATTATGTGTATTAATATATGTTATTATATTTGCACACATTTGCGATTTGTTTAAATCGTACACTTTATTATCGGATGGAGTCCGACACAGTTTAAATACGACGTTGGTGAAAACATTTCTATAAATAACTCAAATCTATTTTTAGAAGTTGTTTATCATTATCTATTATTTTGCTAAAATAATACTCGAAAAACCTAGACGTTTCGGTTAAAACGTCTCAAACGTAACGATAACGCGCGAATTTATTTCGACAACCAAACGAACGTCAATAATTAAATTGACAACCTAAATTAAGTATTTTAAATAATACTTCAATGGAAATTTATCCAAATTATATCGTTAATCTAAACAACTCAAAATAACGTTACGCGATTAAACCGCCGTAGAACAAACACGCAAATCGAGGCCGACGAATTAACGGAACATTTTTATAAATGTTTTTAAGTATTTTAATAAACGTCTCAATCAAAAATATCGAAATTTATGTCGTCACTTAAAAACGCGCATAAAACGTTTAACGTATAAATAAACGTTTAAACAATCGGGTAAACGAACGAAAAACGCAACGGATTAAGCTAGGAATGAAAATGATCAAAATACCCTTGTGTGAGGCCCCCTATGGGCCGGCCACCTCCCATCCCCACCATTACTCTTGCATGCAAAAACCAATCAAGTGCTTTTGTTTCCTTCCAATAGATTGTCATGCATTTTCAATTTCATTCAAACACTCCACCACATTTCACTCAAGAATACACTCTCCTCTCTCTCTCAAACTCTGGATAATCTCAGCCCCAAAAATCATCATCATACATCTTCATTCATCATATTAACAAGAGCAAGAAGAAGAAAAGCAAGAATCAAAGCTTCATCTCATCATCTCCATCTTTGTTCTTCATATTCTTGGTATAAATCCCATGAACTCTTCATTTGATTTACTTTCATGTTGATTATTTACTTACTTTATAGCTCATCTATCACTAATATGTCTATGAGTGTTGATAAAAATCGTTTTTAAAGCTCACACAAGAACATGCAAGAATCTGCCTAAAAATCGACAGTTTGGTAGAAATTCGTATAAAATCGTATACTAAGAGTTAGAGGTCGAATTTTTTTTTAAATTTTGCGTATCGAAAAGATCTACAACTTTCGTGTTTTACACTTTTTCCAGAAACGCTCTCATTTTTCTCTACGAGCCGATTTATAAGACTGACCTGGAAGTTTTTCGATAAAATGTGTTCGGTTGTTACGCGGCTTTATTTAACTATGTTAATGGACTTGTTAGAAGCTGAAAATTTGATATGTTAGTCAAGACACTTAGTAAATCAGTTGGTAAAAATTTGGAAGTTTGATTTGGACTATAGATAGGTGAAATCAGTTGGCGTAATGACCCGACATAAACCGAAAACATTAAATCTTGAAGTTTAAGGTGTAAACTTGAAACCGACATCTCGAAACGACTACAATATGAAATAATAACTTTTATAACCTTTATTTACTGGAATATGACTTGGGTAGAAGGTTCGGGTCAAACCGTCATAGTTGACCACGTTTTTGACTTAGCAAAATCCAAACAGACATAAGTGACGCATGACCCCAGGAATTATAGCGACACTCCCATAGTGACGCCCTTACTTTTCTGAATATGATTTATAGCGACACTCGATAAGTGACGCCTTTGTTATTAAAACTTTATTAATACCGACACTACCTAAGTGACGCCTGAAGTAACTGAACTATTATATTAGCGGCACTTACCCTTAGTGCCGCCATGCCTTAGTGACGCCTCGTACCCGACACTTCTTAAGTGACGCTATGTAAATCTGAAAACGCATTTTATGCGGCACTTCCTAAGTGCCGCCCATAACTAGCAAGTGACGCATGAAGTGTCGCATGAAACAGAATCCTTAAAAACTAGTTTTCTCACTAAGTGTTAAACTTCAAGTAACGTTAATACTTATACAATGCAACGTTATAACTCATGAAACATACTATACATATGTAAGTATAACATCATCCTAATAATAATGTCTTAACGAATTATTATTACAAACTTTCACCAACGGGTCGTACACGTTTTTGATAAACAAACTTGAACAACTTATTTGGACATACTAGTTGATGAACTAGCTTTAGGTGGACATTAACCCTCCACCTACACGATTGGCTTAAGTGGACATTGACCCCCACTTATACAATCACTCTAGATGGTCTTATAAGACATCTACTTACACAACCTTATACGCTTAGGACGTTAGAAGGTTGCGCTTTGGACTTTGCTTGCTATTTGATTATTGCTTGCTACCTGCTTAACTCTGGTGAGTTTCATAGCCCCCTTTTTACTGTTTTACAACTACTTTTGGGGGAGAATACATACTACAACTGTTTTATACTCATTTTTGCATTCGTGCAATAACATATTTACTTATCGTTTGTTAACGATACACTTGCAACATATTTACTTATCGTTTGTTAACGATACACTTGCAACTCATTTACTTATCGTTTGTTAACGATACACTTGCAACTCATTTACTCATCGTTTGTTAACGATACATTTACAACACCACTGCTTTTATGATCACAAGTACTAATACAACTTTTTATACGGATTGCATGAGACCTGAATAATCCACTAAAGTCCTCTACCCCATCATAGTCATTAAAATTTGTGCGTGAGTATTATTGGGTGGTACCATCAGGGTTTGACAAACCTCGTCCGGGCTAGTCGCGCTAGCCAACCCACGGGCGCAGTATTACTTGTGATTTAGAGGTGTATTCGGATTAGTACACTTACCGGAGGCAAACAACGTTAAGTTTGACTATGAGACTCATGTAAATGGTATACTTATATTGCATTTTGCAATACTTTTACTTATCGTTGGCTAACGATACTTTTAACTGTCATTTGCGAATGATACAACTTGAAATCTTGTGGATCATAACTAAACGATTGTTTACAAACCTATGAACTCACCAACTTTATGTTGACCTTTTAGTATGTATTTCTCAGGTAACCCGCCGCAGTAGGAAGCTTATGGAAAGCCTAGCTCGAGTCGCATTGTTTTCAAATTTCAAGAGATTAGATTGCATTTAGCTGTATTTGGTATAATCAGTTATGTATTAGAAATCTCTTAGCGGTTTATGCGAACTCCAGACTTATTGTAAACATTTGAAATTATGGTAATGTAACTTTTTATTAAAACGTCTCATATAGAGGTCGTTTGTTGTAATCTTGTGTTGTGATATTTAATTTGGTCGGCGCCCCCATGACAACTTATGTTTCCGCTGCCACGTGTTTTGGGGGTGCGACAAAAACCCTAGGTGTTGATTCTATAGCTGGTTGGGCTGTCTCCCCCGAAGCAATAGCTTGGGTTTCCAGTCTCAAAATCTTTGATCGCAGCTCTGCATTTTCCTTTTCAACCCGGGAGATCCTGGCATCCTGAGCTTCAAAAATCGCTGCCTGAGCGGCCATATCTTGCTGCATCTGAGTGATCTTGCTCAGGAGCTCTTCAATAACAGCTGGATGAGGAGTGATCGGAGTTTCAGTCCTCGGGAGCTCTGAAGATGTAGAGGTAGAAGTGCGGGAGCGTCTGACCAAAGGATTCGGATCAGCAACGTCCGAAGTGTCTCGAGGCCTTTTTCCTCGGTTAGAAGATTCAGGACGTGGAGAAGGTGGCCGATAAGCATCGATCTCACGATCGAGATCCACCAACTCCAGATCCTCGAGAGCTGGCTGAACTGGCGGTTGTTGAGCTGGCGGTTGTTGAACCGGAGGCTGTTGAACCGGAGGCTGAGGGATAGGTTGTTCAGGTGCTGGTGCGTTGAATTGCTCACCAGGCAGGGGAACATAAGCAGGATCAATGATGTGACCAAACAACGCAACCTCACGTTCTGGTGCTTGTCCCTGCCTCGCAAAAGTGGTACAAGTGGTGTAGATCCTTGTATTCATCGGTGTCTGCTTGAAAGTGAAGGATGCAACCACTGGAAGGTCGGGATGCAGATGATTGAGCAGCAACTGAGTGAACCTAGGATAGAGAGCCCATTTTTCTTTAGCATCCAAGGCGTTGTTGACAAAACCCCTAAAGATATAACCGGAGAAGTTGAAGGGTTTGTTGTAGATCAGGGCAAGAATAGCAGAGGCAGTCGAAAATTTCATTCCTTCAAGACCTGCCCTGCGACTGGATAAACAGACGATGACAATGTGAGCTAGATATCTCCAGACCTTTGTCATGTAGGTCTTCTTGTACTGATCAACTGGAATATCTTGATATCCAATCGATCGCATGCCCTGTGCAATTGCACCTGGAGTGAACTGGGTGATCATATCAGAGTTGTCACCGAACTCAAAGAAATCCCGAATAAGCTGCTCGGTGAAGATAACTTGGCGGCCACAGACGGTAGAAATGATACGAGTATCCGCTTTATCATAGTTGACCACCGCGTTGTCCCAAAACTCGGTGATATGATTTGTCAAGATCCGAGTATCAGCAGTGATAGCTTTGTGAATTCTGGAGCGATGAAGAAATGCTATCATTGGTCGGTACGGGCGAGAAGTCTCGACAGTTGTATTCATGAACGCCACGATATTGTGACGTGGCTCCCAGAAATATTTAGAGACATCGATCTCTGCGAGTGCTGGAGCAGCTGGAGCAGTTTGAGCAGGTTGTTCAGCCATTTCTACAAAAATAACAATAATACAGCCAAAACTCGAAATGCGTTAGCGTTAGTACCAAAAAATAATTCGCGTTTTAATTTTACAAATGTTCTGCGACACAACAGTTGTGTCGCAAAAGCTTCATACGACATAAGGACTGTGTCGTAGAAGGACACTACGACACAAGCCTTGTGTCGTATGACACGTGTCACGCGGACAGCATTTCCCCTGCATTTAGCAATTTTTGAGAAATTAATCTCGGATGCGACATAGTCACTGTGTCGTATGATGTGTCGTATAAAACAGGTACGACATAAAATTTGTGTCGTATTAAAAATACAACATAACCAGCAGGAATCAATACGACATAAAATCAATAATCTATACGACACAACAGTTGTGTCGTATGTTATGTCGCAAAGATGAACACCATATGAAACCCAGATTCGATCGAATGAAATTTTTTGGGGTTTTTGAAATCTACGCATACCCTAGGGTTCGCAATCAACAGGGGATCAATAATATGTATTTATATAACCCTAATAACCCCTAAACCCTAAATAATTTAACGAAAAAACGAAACCCTAAAAATGTTATACGGGTCGATCGAATTCAAGGCATAATATGCAATAAAAACACGAAAGGATTATACCTAAAGATGCGCAAACAGATGATGAACAAGAATCGATCAACAAATCGCGGTGAAAAGCCCTCGAAAACACGAATCCGAATGAAAATCGATTGTGTCGCAAAATCGCCTTTGTGTCGTATATTTTGTGTCGTGAAAGTTTTGAAAACGTAAATGATTATGTCGTATGATGTGAATAGTTAACCAGTGACCCGCATACGACATAATATACGACACAAACTAACATACGAATACGACACAAGCATTGTGTCGTATAACTTGAGTACGACACAGTGGTTGTGTCGCACAGAAAACAGAGCAAAATTTTGAAGATTAAAAATTTGATTTCGATGCCGATTCGGATTTTGATTTTAGAATTTTCGCAAAGAAGATGATTTGTGACTTAAATAAAATATAAAATAAAAAAGAAAAAAAAAGCAATTTAAATAATGTTAAAAAGATAAAACTAAATATAAACATAAAAGAAAAGAAACAAATACAACTAAAAGCATAAAATTTATAAAATCTTTTTGATGACGGAGTTGAGATTCTGGTTAGGGATTATACCGAAATAAAAATGCAATTATTAGGAATAGTAAGAGTTATTTCAATTATCAGTATATTTGTCCACTTTAAATTTACGTGGCACATTTAAAACACCTTTTATAAAAATTATTTCAAGACGATTACCGATATTGTTTGTCCACTTAAGCATGTTACATCCGAGTTTGTGGAGTTAACCTTTTATTGTTAGTATGAATAGTTCTCTGTGGCCCCCACCATTGATATACCCCTATAACCCAGATAATAACATAGTTTCCATATTTAGAAAGAATATAGAAAGATCATTTTTAAGAATCAGGCTAGAGTTGACAGGTCAGTACGGAAGTACAGCAAAGCAACCTAACGTGATTCAAGTATAATCGAAACCAATCGCAGTCAAACTGAAGTTGGAGTTTCCCAAACAGCGACCTTGTTTAGTGTGATTTAGGATTAAGCAAAAACCGATCGCAGTCAAACTGAATTTGGAGTTTCCCAAACAGTGACCTTGTTCAGTATCTTCAAGATTTTTAAGTGCATTGACCTGTATTTGCTTAACCCCAAGTTTATACTAACTGTTACCAGTTCTGTACTTACGTAGAACAGAGGCAACAACCAGCATAAACTCCCAAATGATTTCAGATAGAAGTTCCAAAGATAGAAATATGTTAAGCTACGCTAAGGAATTAAGACATTGAGTCGTACATCACACGGTGTTTACCACAAGATAGTAGACACATATTTAAATGACTTCTTAATAACCCAAAGACCGGTGTGTATCATGCCTACCAGTACATCGCATGATGAAGACAATTTTCATAAAAACTGTTTTAAGTGTGTCAGATAAACCTACTGACACATCAAAGATAAACATTAAAATTCCATTTTGTGCATGTCACCCGATGTACTATCATATCCCAAGTTGTTTACAGACTCAACTTCAACGTCTATTTTAAAAATGTAGCAACCATTGCATTTCTTTGATACTAACAAGTATAAAGAGTGGCGGTTGCCTATATATATATATATATATATATATATATATATATATATATATATATATATATTTTTAACCAAAACAATAAAGCAAATAAACTGTACAGAAATTAAGTCACAAATCATTTCATGAGATCAAGAGAAATCATCCCTATCATATCCACAAGTTCGTCGAAACGAGCACGCAAAAATGCTTTTGTGAATAAGTCGGCTTTTTGCTTAAGGGTATCTATGTGAATGAGGTCAATTAAATGTTTCTCATAGCAATCTCGTATGAAGTGAAACCTAATCTCTATGTGCTTGGTCTTAGAGTGTTGAACGGGATTGCGAATAATAGATATAGCAGCAGTATTATCAATATAGAGTCAAAGTAAGAAGTAACCCATAGTCACGCAATTGATGTTGAATCCACAAAATCTGTGAACAACAGCTTGCAGCAGCAATGTATTCAGCTTCCGCTGTTGAGGTGGAAACTGTGGTTTGCTTTTTACACTGCCAAGACACCATTCGAGAACCGAGATACTGGCAACCTCCTGTAGTTGACTTTTTATCCGAATTGCAGCCACCATAATCAGAATCAGAATAGGCAGTGAGAGCAAAATTTTTCTCATTTGAGTACCATAGACCAAGTGATGGTCTATATTTGAGGTAACCAAAAATTCGCTTCACAGCCTTCATGTGAGAAACCTTGGGCTTTGCTTGATACCTGGAACAGATAGACACAGCAAACACAATATCTGGTCTGGAAGCAGTGAGATACATCAGTGATCCTATCATAGAACGATAGTCCCGCTCCTTGCAATCTTCTTCGTGTTCAGCGGGTCCGAGTTTGTGATCAGTTTCAATGGGAGTACCATATGGCTTACAGTCATGGAGTTCATACCGAGTCAACATGTCATTGACATATTTGGACTGATGAATGTAGAAACCCTTGTCAGACTGCTCAACCTGTACACCTAGAAAGAACTTAAGTTCTCCCATGGCACTCATCTCAAACTCGGACTTCATAATCTTCTCGAAGTCTCTGCACAAAGAATCATTTGTTGAACCAAATATGATGTCGACCATGTAAACCAGCACAAGTAACAAATCTTTTCCAACCCTTTTTATGAAGAGAGTGTTATCAATTTGGCCTCGTGAGAAGCCATTTCTCGTGAGATGATTTGCCAACCTCGCATACCAAGCTCTTGGAGCTTGATGAAGACCATATAATGCCTTGCCTAACTTGCACACATAATTAGGATGGTTTTGATCTTCAAAACCAGGAGGTTGCAAGACATACACATCCTTCAGAACCTCTCCATACAAAAATGCGCTCTTGACATCAAGTTGATAAACCCGAAAACCTTTAAATGTCGCATAAGCCAGAAAAATGCGAATGGATTCCAATCTTGCAACTGGAGCAAACACATCATCATAGTCCAAACCCTCAATCTGAGTAAAACCTTGAACAACCAGCCGAGCCTTATTCCGAATAACTACGCCTCTGTCATCCTTTTTCACACGATATACCCAGCGAGTTCCAATTGGATCGACATCTTTTGGTAAAGGAACCAAATCCCAGACTTCAAGCTTCTTGAATTGATTCAGTTCTTCTTGCATAGCCTCAACCCAGTATGGATCTTTCAAAGCTTCAGCTATTTTCTTTGGTTCATGCTGAGACAAGAAGCATTCTTCCAATTCTTCTTCAACACAGGCAAAATTGGCAGATGAAGATTCTTCACGGACTTCATTAGCAGCAGTTTGATGCCTAGTTAAAACACCTTGTTGAAGCTCACCAATGATATTTTCAGTGGGGTGAGTAGAATGAATTCTAAGCCGAGGAATCGGATCAGGCACAATGATCGAATCCAAATTTGACAGATCACCTCCTGGATTTTCAATTTCAACTGAGCTATCAGTGGCAGTACCCTCATTGTCAATTGGTGTGACAATATCGGTTTCAGTTTGAGGATTAGATTCAGAAGCCACTTGATCAACATCGGAGGGATTGTCATCATTGACAATATTCTCTGGAGGTACTACTCTAGAATTGGAGATTGAGTCGTCAGAAGAAAGATCCAATCCATGAAGTAGAGACACCACCAGTTCTTCTTCACTAAATTTGGGAAGATTGAAAGAGTCCACCAACTTATCATACTCAAACAAGGACTCAGGTCCCTTGCCTTTTGGAGAATCAGTATATTTCATAAACCTTACTTCAAAATGTTCCTCTATTCTTCCAGTAGACTTGTTGAAAACTCTTTTATTTGGCGAGTTCACAGAATATCCCAAAAATAACCCATCCACTGCTTTTTCATCAAATTTGCCTACCGAGTCTTTAGTAATTAAGATTGTGCAAGGACACCCGAAAGGCTCAAGAAACTTCAAATTTGGTTTGCGATTATTCAGCAATCCATAACATGTTTTCTTTCGCTTTTTAACAATCGAACCCCTATTTAACTCATAGCAAGCAGTGTTAACAGCTTCTGCCCAAAAAGTGGTAGGCAGATGCGCATCAGACAACATGGTTCTTGCTGTCTCAATGATTTTCCTATTCTTTCTTTCAGCTACTCCATTTTGCTGAGGAGTACGAGTAGCACTAAACTGATGAAAGATTCCCTTTCGAAGACAATACATTTCCAAGGTTCTGTTCTTGAATTCGGTTCCATTATCACTGCGCAGTTTCTTGATTTGCAGATTGCACAGATTTTCCAATCTGTCGAACAAGTAGATTAAAGTATCAGCTGTTTCATCCTTTCCAGCCAAGAAATACACCCAAGAAAACCTTGAGTAATCATCAGTAACAACCAGACAGTACGATTTTCCACCAATACTTTTCTTATTCACAGGACCGAACAAATCCATGTGAAGCAGCTCCAATGGAGATTCAATAGAGTTCACCAGCTTAGACTTATGGAACTTCTTGTGTTGTTTCCCTTTGAGACAGGAAACGCATTCATCATCAGTTACGAATGATTTTTTAGGCACACCTAACACCAGATCATTATTAACAAGATAATTCATTCTGCGAAAATGAATATGTCCCATTCGTCTGTGCCAAAGCAGTGAATCTGTAGAAGATGCTTTTGATAGCAAACAAGTATGCTCCTTGGTAACCACAGTTTGCATATCCAAAATGTACGAGTTGCGTACACGGGGTGCTCTCAGTAACACCCATTCCTCGGGAATAACAAATCCCGGTTTCAAAATTAAACATTCAACATCTGTAAATGCGGTAGTGAACTTCTTGTCGCAGACTTGAGAAACACTGATTAGATTGTGTTGCAGTTCCTCGACATAGTTCACTTTATCAAAACTCACTTGCCCATTAGAAAGTGTACCCTGACCTGTTATGTTACCACCTGTATCTCCCGCAAAAGCAACATGTCCTCCGCGATATGGTTTCACATCAGACAGAAGAGACATGTCACCAGTCATGTGCCGTGAGCAGCCACTATCCACATACCATTTACTTCTTTGTATATGATCTGACTGCTACAGCACAACATAGAGAGAGAGTTAGTTAGAAATGGAGACCCAGGCCTTGACAGACTTGGGTACTCCAGAGACCTCATCAATAATAACTACATCAGTTAAAACTTTGTTTTTCAGTAAATCAGGTGCAATTCCTGATGCAGTATTACTTGATGATGAGTCTTTTAACGACTCTTTAGGTCTCCAAATTTTCACAGGAACAATATTGGGTTGCTTGTTAACATTGTCAGGCTGTTTAACCAGAGGTTTACTAGGCCTAGCAGCATTAACTTTCGGGATAGAAGTATGAGAAAGTGAACCCTTCTTTGAAAAAGATTTAATAGATGAATTTTTGTAAACAGAATTTCTGGGAACACCTTTTGAAAACTTCTTTCTCAAAAGCAACGGGCATTGATTAATCAAGTGACCTTGTTTCTTGCAGTAGAAACATGATCGTCTTTCCTTAAAGGTTCGGTCGTTACTGCCTAAAAATTGAGGTGAGACAGGTAACTTATGTGAGCATGTTGAAGTGGATGCCCCAGAATGTGAAACAGAAGGTTTAACAGAATTCTTAATTGATTTGTCATTAGTATTCTGTAAATCTTTCCTTTTATGTTCAGCCTTACCTTAGTATTCATTTGAAAAGTTTCATCATCTATTTCAATAGTAAGGATGTGATGTTCAGGCTTAATGTTTTTCTTTTCACATTGAGGCACAAACTTACAGGGAACATCCTCAACCTCGACCTCTTCTTCAATAGTTTTTAAGGGAGCAGGCGAAAAACTACCAAAGGGGGTAAACTTGACGGTTCCTGAGGGGGTAAACCTAACAGGTTCAAAAGGCTTCACAGGTTCAGTATTAATTGTCTTAGGTTTCTTCTTATCATGGTTTACTTCTATGTTGGCTTTATAGAATTCAGGCAACTTAAACGGATTCAAACTAACAGGTTCACATACAGGCATAGCTACTTTCTTAACAACAGGCTCATTAACTGATATTTCACTGGGCTTTGCATCTACTAAAGCAGTAGGCACAAAATCTTTTCCATTACTCTTAGTTCCTCTTCTCCACCATAAACCAAGAACCTGTCTTTGGTATTTCTCAAATACATGAGAATGTTCTTTACAGCTGTTCAATGACCTTCACCAGGATTCTGCTGATGTCGACTCACTAAGCTCAAAGCAAATGAGACATCAGGTCTTGTACATGTCATGTCATACATGATCGATCCTATAGCCGAAGCATATGGGATTCGACTCATTCTGTCCAATTCTTGTTCTGACTTTGGACACAGATCCTTACTGATCTTTATGCCATGATTTAAGGGTAAGTTCCCTCTCTTAGAATTTTCCATATTGAATATTTTCAAGATTTTATCTAAGTACGTGTCCTGGCTGAGTCCTATGAGACGTTTTGTCCTATCTCTATAAATCTTTATACCTAGGATATATGCTGCATCTCTAAGATCTTTCATAGCGAAACATTTTCCCAACCATGCTTTTACACCTTGTAAAGTTGGGATATCATTTCCTATGAGCAGTATATCATCCACATATAATACTAAGAATACTACAATACTCCCACTGAATTTAACATATATACATGACTCATCTTCACTTCTAGAAAAACCAAACTCTGTGACTTTCTCATGGAAGCAGAGATTTCAGCTACGAGAAGCTTGTTTAAGTCCATAAATAGCCTTTTCAAGTGTAACACCTGCATAATTAGGATAATTAATTATGCCTAATTGTTTGTAACTAGTTGTAATTAGTATGTAATAGGACTAATTACAGGCTCTATTTGTATATATATATAAGGTGATTTATATATATGTGTGTGTACTTACGCGATTTGGATAAATCGTGCAAATTAACCGGACGGAGTCCGACACAGTTTACTTGGACGTTGGTGACAGAAATTTACTTAAATAATGAGAACGTATTTTGTTACATAAAATACGCAACCGAACAAGCATTATTTATATATTATCGCGACGACATTTTAACTAACGCAACAAAACGTAATAAACGCGACTTAATAATTAAAATATTGCGACAAATGTTTTACTATTAATTTCAAAGTATTTTTATTTAAATACTTTAGTTACATTTTAAAAATATAAACGTTTGGTTAAATATTAAAAACTAGTGATTAAACGATTAGGACACGGAGTCAACACTGTGTTTTGGGGAGTATTTCCCCCTCCTTCCTTGGTGGATCAGCCAAACCCCACCCCCACACCCACTTTTCTCTTTCATTTTTCATTATCACAAAAACACACACAAACCAAACTCTCTCAACCTCAATTCACACCAAATTTTCGAAATCAAATCCCGACCACGAAAATTACATATTCGGAATCACCATCACGAGTGGAGCAAGAATATCAAGACCGTTTTCATCGTTTCATCCTTCATTTGGCTCGATTCGCAAAAGTAAGAAAATTCTAAAATCTTAGATCTATTCAATTTGGTGTAATGTTTTGATGTTTTGATGTGTACACAACATAGTTATAACCTAATACTAGAAGAAAACACGATTTTATAGCTCAAAAGTGGGTTAGATTTGCGTTTTTGGTCGGAAATTCTTGAAACCCGAAAGTTTCTGGGCTGGTGTTCATACCTGCGACACAAGCCTTGTGTCGCATGCTGTGTCGCATAAACCCATTTGTGTCGCACCTTGTGTCGTACCAATTCTTTTGTGTCGTAACCTTTGTGACACAATATTGTGTCGCACTCTATGTCGCATTCTATGTCGTATTCTATACGACACAACCGTTATGTCGCTATTGAATTAGCATCGCAAGCTTTTTGCGACACAACCACTGTGTCGCAGGGCTCTTGTGCCGCATCTTTCATGCGACACAACCCTTGTGTCGCATGACAATTTTAGTGTCGCATTTTGTGTCGCAAAACACATCAGTTTTACAAATTTAATTCCAAGTTAAGTGTTATACATTTTGGACTCCAAACGACTATACGATATAACATCTAAGGTACATTGAAACATGCTTTTCAAGCATAACAATTCAAACAAGTATATACATGTCGAGATTAACACTGCAACTAAGTCACCAACGGGCCCAAACATGTTTTCCAACAAACAAACAATTACAAACATACGGACAAACATTGGCTATACTAGTTGTGTACAACTAAACGAAACGTCTCGTGAGATGCATACTTACATAACTTCATATGAATAGGCATTTGAAGGTTACGGGTTCGGAGAACCTACTTGCTATATTTATTACTTGCTAATTTCTACGGCTTATTACAAGACTCAGGTGAGTCTTACGGCCCCACTTTTACTGTTTTATCTTATTGGGGGAGATACATGCTACTGATTTTTCTTGAACACAATTACTAAACTGCTTACTATACCAAACGGAATTGCGTGAGTTGTTTACTATTTACAGAAGTCTCTCCATCATATATCGTTAGTTATGGACTTAAGCGCGAACACTAGTTAATGGATCCATTAGGGAAATGACCCTCCCCACCCGGGGCAGTAGCGCTGACACGTACTGATTTACACGTAGAAACGGGTGACTACTTATTCGTTACTGATGCTTGCTCATTTACGAGCATGTCACGGGAGCAAACTTATTACTTACGGGTTAAGCTTCGATTATGAGCCTCATGGCAACGGTATAAACTTACTTATTTACATTTGCGGTATTGCAAATACTGGCTTACGATTTCTGGATTGAAATTGCTGATTTTTACGCCTGCGGGCATTACTGATGAAATCTCGTGTTCAAAGCTGATATTACTTACAAACCTGTGAGATTCACCAACCTTTTGGTTGACACTTTTTAGCATGTTTTCTCAGGTACTCGGATGGAGTAGGATTACTCCAGGATTTTAGCTAGAGTCGCATGATTTCAACACAACTGCATTAACGGAGATTCTTAGCATTTTCTTTTGTATATTACGATTATGTAATAGAATCTCCCGCTATACGCGTGGACTCTAGGGAAAACTACATTTTGTATACGAAAACACTAAGTTTTCAAACATTATATCTATGGAATGTAACTAATTTACAAACGTTGCATATAGATGTCGTTTGCTTTATCTTTGTGCTGTGATATTTGATTAGTAACACCCCAAACTATGCTTCCGCAAAACAGTGAATTTCGGGGGTGTTACAGATTGGTATCAGAGCCTAAGGTTATAGTGAACTAGGTTGCATTTAGTGGGCCTAGACTATGACCGTTAGGCAGTATTCTCTCATTAGGCATGACTGGTTCAGGAATTACAGCATACGACTTTAATTTAACATAGCCTGATCAACTATGTACAATTAAGGAAAGATGATGTGAGATCTGAAATGATTATGTTAAACGGGGATACGTTAGTTGACTCTGACCACGAGAGAACCGGACCATTACTTGATACGTGCTAGACAATAGGCTGGATATGATATATGTATATATATTAGCCTCGTCTTACTTACATTCTGCCACAGGAATGGCAAACACACCACCTAATCCGTCACACTCTCACTCACATGGGTCACGGAACCCACGAGTAGCCAGGAGGAACACAAGGTCGCCTCGAAACAGCCCTTATCCTGTACATAACTCTCAGAACTCGGCACATCTCACGTTGCCAGTATTGGCTACCCAATTCCGCCGTCAGGAGCAAAGACTCGAACATCTCGAACGGGAACAACTCCGAATGACCTACCTGCTTCGCCAGGCACTTGATCACATATCCCAACTCAAGCGAGAACAAGAGGATACCAACCTCTCTGTAAGCATAATTCAGGACTCAATGACCGCCGAATTAGGTGCGGATGAACTTGTAAGAAACCGACTAGAGGAATGTGAACAACGTTCACAGGAGACTGAGGATCACTCTCGTGTACTAGCACAACGACTGGCCTTAGTTGAAAACAATGCCAGGCAAACCAACAGACTAGCAGAAACCGTGGACCGCCTTGTCGCGCTGATGGAACAAATTAATCTACATTAAGACTAGTGTAGTCTTTGTCTTGTAATCTATCTCGTAATCTAATGACTATCTAGCGCTACTCTATAAACTAGTCGGATGTAACAATTCCCGACACCTTTTGTAATATCTCTGTAGGATGTAACCTTTGAACTCGCATTATCCATCAAATATTCCTTGATATTTCAACTCATAATAATTGTCATTTTTCCATGTTGATGTTATGTATTACTGCTTTTATACATGTACATCTGTGACAATTACAAGTTCCTACAAAATCTCATGTATCTTCATTTCTTTTATTGAAGAATCATGCCGCCAAAGACAAGACCATACACCGATGCCCAGATTACCTCCCTTATAACCCAGGCTGTTACTGAAGCCTTGGCTCGGAATACTCCACCAAATTCCACGAGGAACAGCGATGCCGCTGAAACCCCTACTGCTAAACCCTGTTCATACAAAGACTTTCAGAACTGCAAACCTCTAAACTTTGCAGGTACTGAGGGAGCTATCGGTCTAGTACGCTGGATCGAGAAATTCGAATCCGTATTTCTGATCTGCAACTGTGCGGAAGGAGACAAAGTTAAGTTCTCCGTTAGTACTTTTACTGACACCGCACTCACCTGGTGGAACACCTATGCCCAGACTGTGGGTGTTGCTAATGCTTACAAACTCCCGTGGGAGGAGTTGAAGGAGATGTTGAGGGGCGAGTACTGCCCCAGGGATGAATTGAAACAGCTGGAAATGGAATTCTGGAACCACAAGATGCAGGGTGATGACATCACCGGTTATACCAACCGTTTCCACCAACTGGCACTTCTGTGCCCAACCGTGGTCGATCCTGAGTACAAGAGGATCGAGAAATTCGTTGATGGACTTCCCGAGAGACTACAGGACCTGGTGACTTCATCCAAACCGGGTACTATTCAGAGCGCCATCCGTATGGCCCATGAACTAACGACAAATTCTGTCCGCCGTGGCACAACTTCAACCCCATCTGCAAACAACAAACGCAAGTGGGAAGGTAACCCCAACTCATCCAACCAAACCTCCAACAAAAAGCCTGAGTACATTAAGGCTTATTCATCGGGGACTTCGGAAAAGAAAGGGTACAGCGGGAACAAGCCTTACTGTTCCAAATGCAGCCGCCATCATGACGGTTCTTGCCCTTGCTCCAACTGCAAACAGTTCGGGCATCTAGCCAAGGATTGCCGAACCAACATTTCTACCCCCAACACCAATGCACCAAAGGCCTGCTTTGGGTGCGGAAATTCAGGGCACTTCAAGAAAGATTGCCCAAAGCTGAAAAACAACAACAACCCTGCTCGTGGTAGAGCATTCGTTATCAAGGCTGGGGAAGCCAGACAAGACCCGAATGTCGTGACGGGTACGTTCCTTCTCAACGACCTTACTGCTTCTGTGTTATTTGATACCGGTGCCGATAGAAGCTTTATTTCTGAGAAATTTAGCCCTTTACTTGATATAACTCCCACTGCCTTATATACTAAATACATTGTTGAATTAGCTAACGGCAAACTGATTGAGACTGATAGTATCATACACAACTGTACACTTAACCTCACGAACGAAACGTTTCCCATTGATTTAATCCCTGTCGAGATCGGCAGCTTCGATATTATTGTCGGTATGGATTGGTTGTCCAAGCACCGAGCTGAAATCATTTGTCATGACAAACTCGTTCGCATACCTCTTGTCTCCGGTGGAACCTTAGTCCTACAAGGGGAGACCGGCAGACGAAATTTGAATATTGTCTCCTGTCTGAAAACTAGAAAATACCTACGAAAAGGGTATCAAGCCATCCTTGCACATGTAACGGAGAAGAAGTCGGAGGAGAAGCGACTTGAGGATGTTCCGATCGTGCGGGATTTCCCGGAAGTCTTTCCTGAAGACTTGCCCGGACTTCCGCCACCTAGGCAAGTTGAATTTCAAATCGAACTTGTGCCCGGAGCTGCACCCATGGCACGAGCCCCTTACCGTTTAGCACCATCCGAAATGCAGGAGTTGTCTAACCAACTACAGGAACTCCTGGACAGAGGATTCATTCGACCAAGTTCCTCGCCTTGGGGAGCTCCGGTCTTATTCGTGAAAAAGAAAGATGGATCCTTCCGCATGTGTATCGACTACCGAGAGATGAATAAGCTAACCATAAAGAATCGGTACCCACTTCCTAGAATCGATGACCTGTTTGACCAACTCCAGGGATCGAGTGTTTACCCAAAGATTGATCTACGGTCTGGTTATCATCAACTCCGAGTCCGTGACAATGATATCCCAAAGACAGCTTTCCGAACTCGTTATGGGCATTACGAATTCCAAGTGATGCCATTCGGGTTGACCAACGCACCGGCCGTATTCATGGACCTTATGAATCGGGTGTGCAAACCATATCTTGACAAATTCGTCATTGTGTTCATCGATGATATCCTGATTTACTCTCGCAACGAGCAGGAACATGCTCAACATCTGAAAACCATTCTAGGACTTCTTAAACACGAAGAGTTATATGCCAAATTCTCTAAGTGTGAGTTCTGGATTCGAACCGTTCAATTCCTCGGGCACGTGATTGACAGCCAAGGAATTCATGTTGATCCCGCCAAGATTGAAGCAATCAAGGGCTGGGAGTCACCGACCACTCCAACCGAAGTGAGACAATTCTTAGGTCTTGCTGGTTATTACCGCCGATTCATCGAAAACTTTTCAAGAATAGCTGTTCCCCTAACCACGCTGACTCAGAAAGATAAGAAGTTCGATTGGACTGATAAACAAGAGTCAGCTTTCCAACTATTGAAAAACAAACTTTGCAGTGCACCGATCTTGTCCTTACCCGAGGGCACCGACGATTTCGTAGTTTACTGCGATGCCTCACACCAAGGACTTGGTTGTGTGTTGATGCAACGGGAAAAAGTCATTGCCTATGCCTCACGACAACTAAAAATCCACTAGAAAAACTATACGACCCACGACCTCGAGTTAGGTGCTGTGGTCTTCGCATTGAAAATCTGGAGACATTATCTCTACGGTACGAAAAGCACTATCTTCACTGATCACAAAAGTCTCCAACACATATTCGATCAGAAGGATCTAAACATGAGGCAACGTCGCTGGGTTGAGTTACTTAGTGACTACGACTGCGAGATCAAATACCATCCGGGCAAGGCTAACGTAGTTGCCGATGCCTTAAGCCGAAAAGAACGAGTGAAACCCCTTCGAGTCCGCGCACTTTCTATGACAATTCATAACGAGCTTACTGCTCAAATCCTTACCGCTCAACTTGAAGCACTCAACGATGAAAACTTGAAAAATGAAGCCTTGCGAGGCTTGGATAAACAATTCGAAATCAAACCCGATGGAACTCGATACTTCTTTAACCGGGTGTGGTTACCCAAATTCGGAAACTTGCGAGATTTGGTGATGACTGAAGCTCACAAATCTCGATACTCTATACATCCTGGTTCTGATAAGATGTATCATGACGTCAAAGGGTTGTATTGGTGGCCTAATATGAAAGCTGACATTGCCTTGTACGTCAGTAAATGCCTAACATGTTCCAAAGTCAAGGCCGAACACCAAAGACCCTCGGGGTTGCTCCAACAACCTGAAATTCCTCAATGGAAATGGGAACAGATTTCCATGGACTTCATTACCAAACTACCAAAAACTTCGAGTGGTTGCGATACCATTTGGGTGATCGTGGACCGTCTCACGAAATCTGCTCATTTTCTGGCCATCAAGGAAACCGACAAGATGGAGCGTCTGACTCGCATCTACGTCAAAGAAATCATCTCGCGACACGGTGTACCTATCTCGATCATTTCGGATAGGGACAGCCGTTTTACTTCTAACTTTTGGCAATCGCTACAAAAATCTCTTGGTACTCGTCTGGATATGAGTACTGCTTATCACCCGCAAACCGATGGCCAAAGCGAGCGAACTATTCAAACACTGGAGGATATGCTACGAGCCTGCGTAGTTGACTTCGGTACTTCTTGGGAAAATCACTTACCGTTGTGCGAGTTTTCGTACAACAACAGTTACCATACCAGCATAAAGGCTGCACCCTTCGAGGCACTTTACGGACGTAAGTGCCGATCACCTATCTGTTGGACTGAGTTAGGAGATTCCCAACTCACGGGTCCAAAAATCATTCAGGAAACTACTGAGAAAATCATCGGTATCCAAAACCGGCTGAAAGCCGCACGTGATCGTCAGAAAAGCTATGCTGACGTGAGACGCAAACACCTTGAGTTCCAGGTAGGGGACAAGGTACTTCTCAAAGTGGCACCGTGGAAGGGTGTCATTCGATTCGGAAAGCGAGGCAAACTAAATCCTAGATACATCGGACCATTCGAAATCCTGGAAAGGATTGGTCCAGTGGCATACCGCCTGCAACTTCCTGCTGAACTTAGCAGCGTACACAACACATTCCACATTTCTAACTTGAAGAAATGTCTGTCTGACGAGACACTGATTATACCGCTCGACGAAATTCAAATCGATGATAAACTTCATTTTGTCGAAGAGCCTATGGAAATCATGGACCGTGAGGTCAAACGATTGAAACAGAGTCGTATTCCCATCGTAAAGGTCAGGTGGAATTCTAGGTGCGGCCCTGAGTTCACCTGGGAACGGGAAGACCAAATGCGACAGAAATACCCACATCTCTTCCCAGATAACGCACCGTCCGTGCACTGAAGCTAATTTCGGGACGAAATTTCTTTAACAAGGGGAGAATGTAACACCTGCATAATTAGGATAATTAATTATGCCTAATTGTTTGTAACTAGTTGTAATTAGTATGTAATAGGACTAATTACAGGCTCTATTTGTATATATATATATAAGGTGATTTATATATATGTGTGTGTACTTACGCGATTTGGATAAATCGTGCGAATTAACCGGACGGAGTCCGACACAGTTTACTTGGACGTTGGTGACAGAAATTTACTTAAATAATGAGAACGTATTTTGTTATATAAAATACGCAACCGAACAAGCATTATTTATATAATATCGCGACGACATTTTAACTAACGCAACAAAACGTAATAAACGCGACTTAATAATTAAAATATTGCGACAAATGTTTTACTATTAATTTCAAAGTATTTTTATTTAAATACTTTAGTTACATTTTAAAAATATAAACGTTTGGTTAAATATTAAAAACTAGTGATTAAACGATTAGGACACGGAGTCAACACTGTGTTTTGGGGAGTATTTCCCCCTCCTTCCGTGGTGGATCAGCCAAACCCCACCCCCACACCCACTTTTCTCTTTCATTTTTCATTATCACAAAAACACACACAAACCAAACTCTCTCAACCTCAATTCACACCAAATTTTCGAAATCAAATCCCGACCACGAAAATTACATATTCGGAATCACCATCACGAGTGGAGCAAGAATATCAAGACCGTTTTCATTGTTTCATCCTTCATTTGGCTCGATTCGCAAAAGTAAGAAAATTCTAAAATCTTAGATCTATTCAATTTGGTGTAATGTTTTGATGTTTTGATGTTTACACAACATAGTTATAACCTAATACTAGAAGAAAACACGATTTTATAGCTCAAAAGTGGGTTAGATTTGCGTTTTTGGTCGGAAATTCTTGAAACCCGAAAGTTTCTGGGCTGGTGTTCATACCTGCGACACAAGCCTTGTGTCGCATGCTGTGTCGCATAAACCCGTTTGTGTCGCACCTTGTGTCGTACCAATTCTTTTGTGTCGTAACCTTTGCGACACAATATTGTGTCGCACTCTATGTCGCATTCTATGTCGTATTCTATACGACACAACCGTTATGTCGCTATTGAATTAGCATCGCAAGCTTTTTGCGACACAACCACTGTGTCGCAGGGCTCTTGTGCCGCATCTTTCATGCGACACAACCCTTGTGTCGCATGACAATTTTAGTGTCGCATTTTGTGACGCAAAACACATCAGTTTTACAAATTTAATTCCAAGTTAAGTGTTATACTTTTTGGACTCCAAACGACTATACGATATAACATCTAAGGTACATTGAAACATGCTTTTCAAGCATAACAATTCAAACAAGTATATACATGTCGAGATTAACACTGCAACTAAGTCACCAACGGGCCCAAACATGTTTTCCAACAAACAAACAATTACAAACATACGGACAAACATTGGCTATACTAGTTGTGTACAACTAAACGAAACGTCTCGTGAGATGCATACTTACATAACTTCATATGAATAGGCATTTGAAGGTTACGGGTTCGGAGAACCTACTTGCTATATTTATTACTTGCTAATTTCTACGGCTTATTACAAGACTCATGTGAGTCTTACGGCCCCACTTTTACTGTTTTATCTTATTGGGGGAGATACATGCTACTGATTTTTCTTGAACACAAGTACTAAACTGCTTACTATACCAAACGGAATTGCATGAGTTGTTTACTATTTACAGAAGTCTCTCCATCATATATCGTTAGTTATGGACTTAAGCGCGAAGACTAGTTAATGGATCCATTAGGGAAATGACCCTCCCCACCCGGGGCAGTAGCGCTGCCACGTACTGATTTACACGTAGAAACGGGTGACTACTTATTCGTTACTGATGCTTGCTCATTTACGAGCATGTCACGGGAGCAAACTTATTACTTACGGGTTAAGCTTCGATTATGAGCCCCATGGCAACGGTATAAACTTACTTATTTACATTTGCGGGATTGCAAATACTGGCTTACGATTTCTGGATTGACATTGCTGATTTTTACGCCTGCGGGCATTACTGATGAAATCTCGTGTTCAAAGCTGATATTACTTACAAACCTGTGAGATTCACCAACCTTTTGGTTGACACTTTTTAGCATGTTTTCTCAGGTACTCGGATGGAGTAGGATTACTCCAGGATTTTAGCTAGAGTCGCATGATTTCAACACAACTGCATTAACGGAGATTCTTAGCATTTTCTTTTGTATATTACGATTATGTAATAGAATCTCCCGCTATACGCGTGGACTCTAGGGAAAACTACATTTTGTATACGAAAACACTAAGTTTTCAAACATTATATCTATGGAATGTAACTAATTTACAAACGTTGCATATAGATGTCGTTTGCTTTATCTTTGTGCTGTGATATTTGATTAGTAACACCCCAAACTATGCTTCCGCAAAACAGTGAATTTCGGGGGTGTTACATCAAGCTTGCACACTCTATTATGATACTTTGTATTTTCAAAACCTTCCGGTTGTGCCATGAACACATCCTCTGTCAGTTTCCCATTAAGGAAAGCGGTTTTGACATCCATCTGCCAAATTTCATAGTCATGAAATGCAGCTATGGATAGCATAATCCTAATTCACTTAATCTTAGCTACTGGTGAGAAGGTTTCCTCATAACCAATCCCATAGGTTTGAGTATAGCCCTTCGCTACCAACCTAGCTTTATAAGTCTGCACGTTCCCATCCATGTCTGTCTTCTTCTTGAAGATCCACTTACATCCAACCGTCTTAAGACCGGGTGTAGTGTCAACTAAATTCCAAACTTGGTTGTCATACATGGACTGAATTTCACTTTTCATAGCTTCCTTCCACTTAGCAGCCTCAGGGCCTGCCATCGCTTCCTTGTAGTTAGCAAGCTCATCTAATTCAGCCAGTGCACTATCACTTATCTTATCCCCTTCTTCTATTTGATAACCATAATAGAACTCAGGAGGATTGCTAACTCTACTAGATCTGCGAACGGGTAAGGATATGTCTTCAGGTTCAACAGGTGTTGCCACCTCAAGTTGGGTGTCAGTGTTTACTGTAGGTTCTTCATCGGGATTCTCTTGAATTTCTTCAAGATCAATTTTACTCCCACTGTCCTCTTTAGATATCATTTCTCTCTCAAGGAACACTCCTCTTCGAGCTACAAAGACCACATTATCCTTGGATCTGTAGAATAAATATCCAAATGACTCTTGTGGATAACCGACGAAAAGACACTTTTCAGATCTGGAGTCTAGTTTGTCCTGAGTTTCCCGTCTAACGTAAACTTCACAACCCCAGATTTTGATGTGACCAAGAGAAGGTCTCTTTTCCTTCCACATCTCATAAGGTGTCTTTGAAACTTTCTTAGTGGGTATTTGATTTAAGATATGGGCGGCTGTTTCTAATGCATAACCCCAGAAACTTATTGGAAGTGTTGCTCGACTCATCATAGACCGAACCATATCTAACAGGGTTCTGTTTCTCCTTTTAGCAACACCATTAAGCTGCTGTGTTCTAGGAGGAGTTAGTTGTGAAACTATTCCACAGTCTCTAAGATGATCAAGAAATTCGATACTAAGGTATTGTCCTCCCCTGTCGGATCGGAGTACCTTTATCTTTCTGCCCAGTTGATTCCCTACTTCGTTTTGATATTTTTTGAACAATTCAAAAGTATCCGACTTATGTTTGATTAGATAAACATGTCCAAATCTACTGAAGTCATCAGTAAATGTAACATAGTATCCATTTCCATCTTTTGTGGCACATCGGAATGGTCCACATACATCTGTATGTACCAAATCCAATAGTCTTTCACCTCTTTCACATGATCCAGTGAACGGTGATTTGGTCATCTTGCCTAATAAACAAGATTCGCATACATCATCCGATTTGAGGTCGAATGATTCCAATACTCCATCCTTTTGGAGTTGGGCGATGCGTTTCTTGTTTATGTGCCCTAGACGATAGTGCCACAACTTGGATTTATCAAGCTCATTAGACGAATCAACATTTAAAATAACATTGCTAACACATTCAACGTTTTCATATATGCCTTTGTAAGGAGAAGCTTTAAAAACAAAACAATTATTTAAATAAACCAAAATATCTCCATTTCCATTATCAAAAGTAAAATGATAACCATCTTTAAACAAAGCATAAAATGAAATAATGTTTCTAGTCATTTTTGACGAATAATAGCAATTATTTAAATCTATCCTAACTCCAGAATTCAGCATGAGCTCAAATCTTCCAATCTTCGTCACAGGTACAATTCCCTTGTTTCCCATAACTAGGTTGAGCTCTCCATGCTTCACACTTCTACTTTCCTTTAGCCCCTGCAATACAGTGCAAATGTGATTACCACACCCTGTATCAAGAACCCATGAATTAGAAGTTGTGGTATTATGGAGTTCGATCATAAACATACCTGAGTGAGTACTCTTCTCGACCTCTCCATCTTCAAGGTCCTTTAGGTACTTTGGGCAGTTACGCTTCCAATGCCCCTTTGTGTTGTAGTAGAAGCACACTGCTTCCTTTGGGTCACTAACAGGTGCAATCTCAGAATCGGTCACTTTCTTAGACCTACGAACGGACTTTCCATTATTATTCTTTCTTTTCCAATCTGAGTTTGACCTTTTCCTTTTCTTTGAACTTTGACCAACAGTCAACACAGGAGCTGCTGAACCAGAGGACACATCATCTTTCTTGATTCCTTGCTCAGCAGTTTGCAGTAAATTGTGGAGTTCCATTATTGAGCCTTCTGTGACACCCGTCAAATTAGGACTATAAATTAGTGCCTAATCAAGTATTAATACATGTAATTAGTTCTGTGTTATGCTAATTTGTGTATCAATTAATATATATTGTTGAATATATATACAAGTATGCGATTTGATTATATCGTACAAGTTTTAAATCAAATGTAATTCGGTTCCAAATAAATACGGACGTTGGTGAACAATTTAATTAAATAATATAATGTTATTTAATCACACAATTACATCCAAAATATTATTTTTTTAATAATATTTCGTACACAATTCGTCTCGTACAATCAAGAGCTACGCGATTAAATTATTAAACGCGCAAACAAACAAAACAAGTTAACGTTATATTTTATAACGCAATTATTAAGTATTTGGTAAAATACTTCAACAAAAATATTGAATAATTTTTCGTATTTCAAAACGCATAATTAAACGCATTTAAATACTAATTAAACGTTTAAACGATCGGGAAAACGAACACCGCACGGAGCACAAACACGGAACGAATAAAGTGGAGACCCACACCTCGGTGGCCCCCACCGTGATCAGCCAACAAAAGGGGGGAAAAAGTCCCACCCTTTCCTCATTCTCACCTTCCACTCTCTCTCTCTCTTCTCTTCTTTTTCTCTCAAAACCAACCACACCAACAATCCTCTTAAATCAAAAAATAACACCACGAAACGACCTCGGATCGTCACCCTCGTTTGGAGAAAAACAACCACCACGCAACGATCTACAACTTCATCTTTTCGGAATTTCATTTCGACACTTTGTAAGTTTCCGACAAATTCTCGAAACCACTCAAATCTTTGTTATAATGCTTGTTTGTTGTTTATATACGCTTAAAATGTCCATATATGGGTTGGGTAAAAGGATCGGACCAAGTAGTCGCCGGAAAACTCGTTTTTGGCTCAAAAATCCGTTAACAGCTCGAAGTGACGCAACGAAGACTGCAGTATAGCGTCACTTCGTGCGTCACTTAAGTGACGCATTGAGTGTCGCTAAAAGCCCTAATTTTGCGTCACTTGCCTAAATGCCGCATAAAACCCCTTTTTCCCGACACTTGCCTAAGTGTCGCAAAGTCAATACCCGTCACTATAAACCGACACTTGTATAAGTGACGCCTATAATTGAGAACAAATTTCATCCGTCACTAACCTTAGTGACTCATGACCTTTATACCGACACTTACAACCGACACTTCCTTAAGTGTCGCCCTCTATGCGTCACTTGCACAAGTGACGCCATTAATCAGAATCCGTCATTTCATGCGACACTTCCTAAGTGTCGCCTAAACCCTTGAGTGTCGCTATAAGTGACGCTAAAAACAGAATGCTTACAACTCATTTTTACTAAGTGTCGAGACCTAAATTATATCACTTGATTTCACACAAATTCAAGTCCAGATGCGTTTTTCACCAAAGCAAATTCAAGTCTCAACCCCAGCCAGGGGCCAGCCCCTTGGACACCGCCAGGGGTTGCCACCCCTAGAACCCCGCTAACCAGGGGCGCTGCCCCCGGACCCCCGTCACCTAAAAGTTTGTAAACATTTTAAGTACAACACTAAATCAAAATAATAATGTTGAAAATTATTATTACAAACAATCACCAACGGGCCGTACACACTTTCTAAACATAAGTTAATCAACCAAATCATAGTAATTTGGACAAGTCAATCAACCAAATGGGGATAATTTGGACATTATAGTTGAACGAACAACTACAAAGGTAGTCTTTTAAGATACCTATTCAATTAATAACCATCGCGCGTATTGGACGCCCTCAGGTTACAAGTCTTCGGACATCAATTCACAGCTAATCAATTCAAGTTATTTCGATAAACACTCAAGGCTCAGGTGAGTCTCATAGCCCCTATTTTACTGCTTTTCAATCAGGGGTGTGATATTATTGCTCGTTTTGTGTTACAAGTTGAACGCAAGTACAAATCAAAATCAAATACTACATGAGTTACTTCAACTAATCAATTTAAAGCCCTCCATAGCATAGTCTGGTAATATGTAGTAGCGTGAATGTTAGTATATGATATCATATAGGATTGACAATCCTCGTCCGGGTTAGCACGCACTAACTGGTCAAACGGACGTATTAGCATTTGGGAAGACGAGTGTAGATTAGACACTCATAGGAGGCAACTCAGTTGGGTTTCCTTAATTGGACCTGACACTCAAGTTAAGCTCAGACTATGTGCTCATGGCTGTATAACTTTTATTTTGCTTAATTGCACTTTAAATTCAATTATAAATCTTGCGGTTCATAAATTATGTGTTGACATACAAACCTGTGAGCTCACCAGCGTTTCGCTGACCTATTTTAGCATGTATCACAGGTAACCAGCAGTAGGTTGGACTGCTCAATCAGGATCAATTAGCTCGAGTCAGCATGCAAACAATCAGAGATTTAGCTGCATTATTATATTTTGTATAGATTAATTATGTACTTAAATCTCTCAATTTCAACCGAGCTAATGTAACTATATTTTGATGTAAACTTTGATTTTATCAATACCAGTTGTAAAACGACGCATATAGAGTCGTTCATTATATCTTATGTGCTATGATTATTGATTAGTCGCGCCCCGACCCGAACCGCTTCCGCATCATAATTTGGGGGTGCGACACCTTCTCTCTCATTCATATTCATCTGATATGAAATTACAAACTGATTGTAGACAGCTGGCAGACTGGACAATATTATAGCGATGGAAAACTCTGTGTCAAATACCATGTTCAATGATTCCAACCTATCAAAGTACCCTTTCATCTCCAAGACGAAAGCACAGATAGAAACTCCAGGTTTGGGCTTGCATGCCATGAGGGATTTAACCACATCAAGGCGTTCTTTGCTTGCCTTGGCTTGAAACATTTCTTTCAGCTGTTGGTTCATTTAATAAGCCCAAGTGTTTTCAAAAGTCTTTTGCAATTCGGGGCACATGGAGGCTGCCATGATACATGACACTTTATTCGCATCATCATAATGTTTCCGGTGTGCCTCAATCTCTTCTTGGGTTGATTCTTCATCAATTATGGGAATCTGCTCATCGAGAACATACTCCTTGTTCTCGTACCTCAAGGTAAACCTTAGGTTACATATCCAGTCCATATAGTTTGGACCAGTCAGTCTTTCCCTCCCAAGAACTGAGAGTAGTGAGAAGTTTGAGTTATTTGCGGGATTGGGGACGGGAGGATTCGCACCATTTAAATTAGCCATCTATGAGATAAAATAGTTTTAGTTAGTTTGAATATTCCTTAATTAATTACCCAATTTTCTAAATTAAGGTTAGGATCTATATTTTCAGTTTTATGAAAAGGGTCGCCGTAATCATATAACTAAAATACCTTTGTCTATTTCATTTCTATGAAACTCCTAGATCTTTGAGATTCATTGATTCCTATCAATGGCATGTTAATCTCGGTTATGCACATCTACTATTCATGACTGGTATGCCGAGGATCATGAACAAGATGGTGAATTAACCATGCAAACCCCGCGTGATCCCCGGCTCGAGTACGCTTAAGAATAGCGAGTCTCAATCACCTCTCATTATGTCCTCATATTGATGTGCCGGTAAACCACACATGCTCCATTAACAGTTCATATGAGAGATGTGCGGATTTTATGGGTTAGCATACTATTCATTATTTCCTATAGCTAAAACGGGTTTTTTTGTTTTACTATTTTAAGTCTACTTTTAATCTTAACATCATCCTATCAAAAGTCCTCGGTAGCTCCATCGAACGCACAAAGAATCGGAGAAGTAGGTCAGCGCGAAGCTTATTAAAAACCTGACTTCTTTAGGGAAGCAGAACGACCCGCCTTATACCTCTCTCATAGTTTGTTCCTCATAGGTTAGTCGATTTATCGATTGACTGACGACGTAATTAGACTTTAATTTTACATATATACAAATCATATTATACATATAATATTTATTGAAGTTTAGGGTTCTATTTTAAACCTTTTAAAATATTGTGGTCTATTTAAACAATTTAAAATAACAATATCTAAATTGTAAATACATATTACTTATTTAGATAATTCTGTTTCCTAATTTATCTTTACCTACATACTATTGCAGATAATTGTATGCTACTATTTATTAAGCTATGGCTCTGATACCACTGTTGGGTTTTCTATTCCCTAACTAGATTATTATACACGCAGCGGAATAACAAAACTTTAAATAATCTAAGGCAATTAGGAAACTAAACCCTAAGGATCTTAACTTGAATAAATAGTACAATAAACAATAGGATAAATAAGAAAACACTAACCTTAGAGAAAACCTATTTCTCATGCGCAGACCAACTAGCAGAGCTTCGTTACTTGGAGGCAAGTACCCAAAGTAGAATACCTCTAATGCTTCACACCAGAGAAAGTCGAATTTTCGAAACCCTCAAAAATTCGAATGAAATTCGTATGGAATAAGGTATAGGTTTGACCCCTATTTATACCGGAGAGGAAAACCCCACGGTTTGACAGATTCGACATTTAGCCGCCAGCTAAAACCTTTAGCCGGCGGTCGGCTTAACTTTCTACCCAAGAATCCGAGATCTGATCCGCATTTTGACCGACTTCAAATTTAGCCGCTGGCTAAACCATTTAGCCGCTGGCTAAACCATTTGACCGCTGGCTAAACCATTTAGCCGCTGGCTAAATCCGTCTATCATATTTTTCCATCTTTTCAATTACTTTTGATTTCTAATTAATAAATATTATTAATAAATCAACCAATTAATTATAATATTAATACAATTAATATTATCCTTCATTTTTCTCTTTACTGTTTATTGAGGGCAACCCAAAAAGGACTTTACCATTAATGATAGTCTCACCAATCAGTTATTATATTGGACACTATTCCAACAGCTTTTTCGTCCGTGCGCCACCTTTTTCGTCCGGTACGCGTACCGCGCACGCTTTTTCGCTAAAATGAGTCTATCTTCGCTATCGTGAGCCTGATTTTAACTATAAATATACCATTGGATTCGTAATTCAAAAACACACATTCCTACAACATCTATTCTCTCTAAAAAATCAGTCTACTTTCTCTCTCTATTTTCTCACTCTAAATTAGTTTTAGGATAGTTTTAGGAGCGTATTTAGAATAGAACGAAAGCACGGAACGTGTTGTAATCTTGTGGATGTATGCTTGGGAATATTATATTTAATTCAATTCTTCTCTTTCTCACATTCAATCTCGGTTATTTCTATCCTAATCTATCTCAATTAAAATGTATTATTTAATTATGCTAGTTAGTTATTACCATGCTTAACGAGTAGATTACTTTTGTATTTATTGTGATGTAATTAGCATAAATAATTTTGGGATGACTTTAATTTGTCGTGAAGTGATATGATGGCCCCGATTCGACTGTTCTCGAATATAGTGCTGGAAACGCTTTATGCGGAGTACAAAGGTACGGATGACGATCGGCGAGCTTTAAGACTGTGTATCTTCTCCGTCTTTCGTCCGTTTCTTCTGATTCTTTCACCTCCGGTCTTGGATTTTCCTATGGAATCATAAAATATGTATTAAGCTCTATTTCCATAAGAATATTAAGAATGGAAAATTTAAGGTGATTGTTTTGCCTCGGTTTGCGTGTTATTTAGACGTTTTAACCGATTTTTGTAGCAACGTCTATATTTAGACTACCTTGGTGATTTTTGGTAAATAATGATTGTTTTGAAATGTTTTCACCAAAGAATAGTCCAAAAAGTGTGGAAATATGTCCTTAAAAACATGACTTTTTAGGTCACATCAAGTATCCCACACTTAGACGTTGCTTGTCCTCAAGCAACACTCATCAACATCCCCTTTGAAAACATTTTTAAACAGGTTTTACAGGAGAGTTATGACATCCCTGTCGGTCACCGTTTTCTTATATGAGTAGATAGTTTCAGAAAACCAAGGAAAAATAAAATGATCCTTTTGGAAACAATAAGCGATTCTCATAGGCATACTTCCAACTCTCGTGATATTGGAGTATACATGACTAGGCGATCTCACATAAGGTGGTCACTCAATTCACTCAATAGTGTATCGGGTTTCCTATCAATCTATTTCAAACGAAATTGCTCATAAAGCCAGTCATGCAGTACTCATCGTCATATGCTTGATCGAGAATCGGATCTCCACCACTTAGGTGAGAACGGCGCTAATTATCCCAAGACATTCGGGGGTTGTAATGTTTTGTGAGGGTTAAGGGGTATGGATAAGGGAATTTTTTGGTTTTGTAAGGGTGTTGCTTATCTTAGGTTTTCCAAGAATCGTGAAAAACTTATTTGTAGAACGGATGAAGTAGCTACTCGTCTTCTATCGGATCTCCCTTTAATGGTTGATACTTTGAAGCCTTTTGAGCTTTATTTTCTTTTCTTTTTCTTTTCTTTCTTTTTCTGCTTTTTCTTTTCTTTTCTTTTCTTCTTCAGAATTTCTTTGTCAGAGAACTTCTGAGGATAATTTCTTTTCTTTTTCTCCTTCAGAAATCCTTTCCTTTATCTTGATCAATTTGAGTCTTTTCTTCGGGTGCTAATTTTCCCGCACCATTGTTCTCTTGTCTCTCCTGTGTGCTAATTTTCCCGCACTTTTAGAGAGGTTTGATTCTTTTTGGAGAACACGAACGAGTAGGATAATTGAGTTGGATATTCTTCAAGATGTTTTTCATAACCTCAGAAATTCTAAGATAAGATTTTGGGAATTTGGGAAAGTAGGTTTGTGATTAGGGTTTTGATGAAATGAAAAGGTTTAGGCTCAACAGGGTTTTCTAGGCGGATCATCGATACTAAAAATGAGTATCGGAAGGGTTTTGTGTGACATCCGTCACCAAAATGTAATTCATAGATTTATCATTTATAATCATTTCTGAGTTGTACTCAGATACGTGAGTATTGTGGAAAAATAAATTAAGTATTCGTATTTTAAACTATGTGAGAAATTTAATTCTCGTGTTTAAAAACTTGAATCAATATTCCTACGCGGTTAGATTAAAAGTTAGGATAATAATATTAAAATAAAAATAATACTTAGTAATATAAGGTGAATGATAATAATAGTAATATACTAATGATAATAAATATAAAATCTTAATGATAATTATTATTATAATAAAGAGTCAAACGGTGGGCTAAAAAAAAAAAATCATGTCTCATTTGTGGGTGTTGTGAGCCACAGGATCAAAGGAAAAAAAAAAGTAATACAATAATAATTGGCCCAACCCTTAAGACCCAAACTCATAATACTTGTACTTCAAACAAAACCTAACCTATAAATATTAATATAGAAGTCAAGCCCTAATTACTCTTTTGCAACTACATTAAATCGTCCCTGGGGATTATTGAGGGGAGGGCTGGCCGAACAAAGGAAAGAAGAAAAGAAATCACCAAATCGAATTCAACTCTTGTCCCGTGTGTTCTCGTTCGTGTGTTCTTGTAGGTATAATCATAAACCCTAACCAATAGTTTCTTTAATATTTTTCAGAGAATATGAATATATATTAGAGATGATTTATGTGTCTGGAGATTTAATATAGTGGGTATAATATGTGTGGCAAACCGAAAGTTATGAAATCTAAATCTTAGAATATGTCCAAATTTCGTAGTCATATCAGAGGCTGTTTTTGACCTAGTTTCGTTCGTTTTCAGGCTTCGGCAAAAACACGAAAGTTGTAGATCTCGAAATTTTACTTATAGTTACAAGGTTTCAGCCTCTAAAAAGCAACGTACAATTTTATAGAAATTATTTTGTAAACTGTTTCTGTGTACGACGAATTTTGAGAAAAACTTTTGTAAACTTAGTTCGGTTTGACCAAATTAATTTCTAATCATTGTGGGAGTTGAGAATGTAAGATAAAGGTTTGATCTTTTCTGTAATAAAAATGATATTTTTATATTTGTAAGTTGGGTTTAATTATTAGACTTAAAATGGATTATGTTTCGAGTATATTTCAAGTGTTTTTGATTACGAGGTTCGAGTGTTTTCAATTTAGTATTGCCTATGGATAAAAAATCTATTATTTTATATGTCAACAATCGATTTTCAATATCAAATATTATAGTATGTTTGTGTCATCATGGTTGTTTAAACATGTGATGAAAACTGAACCAATCAATTAGGGTATTATACAAAAATGATTCTAAGTTAGTGTTCAAGATATTTATTTGAATTTAACTTGTTTGTAGGGTGATTTGGTTAGACGAGATATTTGGTTTATAGATTTAAGCACCGGTTTAGTGGACTTAATTGGGAGCGTTATTTACTTTGATAATCAAGGTGAGTTTTCGTGGCCCCTTTTTCATATACATACTTTCAAATTGGGGGAAAAGTATGCTCACATGTTTTATCAATTGCTTTTATGCTGTGAAACGTAATCATTTTCATTTTTGGACATATGCTTGAAATGTGTGACACTATGTGACATATGTGCATCGGTTGTTGGATTCATTTTTTATAAAAGGCCTTACTCTTTCGAGGGTAAGTACCTAATGTGTACCGTTGGTATACATTGAAGGTCATGATTCGGTTGTTTTTATCAAAGGCCTTACTCTTTCGAGGGTAAGTACCTAATGTATGCCTAGGTGTACATTGAAGGTCATTTATGGGTAGCTACCGCATACACAGGATTTGGTTGAGTCATACTCCTTCGTGGGGTGATGACAGTTGTGGATTGTTGGTTGTATTATTTCACTCGTGTGCCATTTCTATATGCATTGTCCTAACTTATCATTATCACAACAAACCTATTTTTGTTATGTGTCGTTTCAAACCTACGAAACTCACCAACCATTGTGTTGACGTTTTTGAGCATATCTTTTCAGGTAATCAGAATAATCACTAAAAAGCTTGAGGCTAGTGGCTTTAGCGGGACTTCTAGGTTGCATTTGAGACTTGGTGAATGGAATGTTGACTATATACACTTATACTTCATTTGAGATGTAACAATTGGATTCTTGTGTATTTGAGACAATGTACTCGGGTTATTGATGGACTGCGGCACAAGTCGCCCTTGTGTCGGGGATATCATAACACGTTGTTGAATTGTATTTAGTGTTGTTCTATTATATCAATGTGTTATGATCTAGTCGCGCGTCGTATCCCGTTGTTTCCGCTTTAGACGGGGTGTGACATTTTGGGCTTGAAAGAGAAGGCTAAAAAGGGGGTTCAAATCCTAAGGAATGTCAAGGTCATCTAATTGCGCCTATACCGCGTACGGTACACACCAATGTGATCTCGAAGCGTATGTCAAGAGCAAGTTCTAATTCAGAGATACATGCATCGGCACACACAAGAAATGAACAATGTAGCATTAAAAATGAATGCTTTTAAGGCTCAAAACCTCACTGCAAATTTAGGTTGTATGTGCCTAGTCATGCGATGCCCCTCTTAGATTGTCGTTTCTTGCTTAGGAAATTTCTACCTTAATTTCCTTAAGTTTTTTGAAATAATTTCCTCTATTTTGAAAATGATTTCTTTCAAGCATACCAAAACTCAAAAATTTAGAGTTAATCGCAAGATTTAGCTCATATTTTAGTTTTATTGAAAAAAAATTTTGAAAAATTTTTAGGGAACATTTTCTGAGATATGCCATGTAGACATAAAAATCGTTTATCCAAGGTATTCCATACCTACCATCCCACACTTAGAGGAACATTGTCCCTAATGTTCTCTTGAGTTGAGATTTTACGACTAAAATCCCATACTTAGAGTTTGAACATGTAAGAAAATGTTTCCTAAGTGTTGAATTGGGCTGGAATCCCACACTTAGTGATAAGTTAGGATGTGGCATAGATTATAACACATAAACTTAAGTAAACATAGAATCATCAAAAACGGAGAAAGGTTTAAAGTACTCCCCATTCTGTTTACTGGACAGGACCAGATTAGTGTAGAAATGGTGCGTGTGATTTGCTGGATTGGAGGATCAGTCTCGTGTAAGATTATCCATTCCACAAAAAGCTAAGTTCTGCAATAAACATCAACACAACGTCATATCTCAAAAATAACAAAGAGTAGCAGCAAGGACTGAGGTGGGTGATAGTGTAGGCTCCTCCATTGTATCCATGCTCGGCTCAGTAATGCCAGCAGAAGCATGAGCGTGAGGTGGGCTAAAGACATCCAACACAGCCATCAACTGCTCAGTAGGTGAAGGCTCTGTTGGTGCACTCCGTGATGACATGACAGGATCAACAGCAGCAGGCGGAGTAGTGGAAGGTCCAGCAGCGAACGGTCCAGCAGGAGGGAAGAATGACCAGGGCGGGCGAGACGGTCCTGGGTCCGGACCAAGATGGAACGGACAATCAGAAGGCCTCGGAAGCCCTACATGCACATAGAGGGCGGACATGATGTCATGCTGAATGGAGAGCGTCCGAAAGAGGGCCCAGGCTGCAACCGGGTTAGCTAGTGTAATCACATACTCAAGAGTGGGTATGAGAGCTGACTGGTGAACAGGTGATGGGGGTCTCTCAGCGGATGACTCCTCATGAGTGATCGGGACATCAGTAAGGTCCTCCTCGTCTATAGTGGGCATGGTCCTGCGTGCTCTACGTCCTCGTCTGCGATCTCCGTGATGTCTCGGTGGTATCTGAGCTATGATCTCTCTGGTGTCACTGGAGCTATCCATCCTGAAACAAACAAAATAAACAGGTAATGCATAAAAAGATGAATACAAAGGCACAGAGATCTGATGACAGTGTGAAGATGTTTTATAAAGATTGTTGTTATCAGAGTTCTGGCATTTGCATTTTTAAAACTTATCTCTGATTTTGTAAAAATTTGAAGTTTGTAGTCTGATAAGTAGCAAATCCTGAATTTTCGTTAGAGATAATCATACTTAACAAAAATAAACTAAGAAGTAAAAATTTGACAGAAAAGTAAAGATAAGCTTGGGGTGCCTCCCAAGAGCGCTTGTTTTACGAGTCTCTAGCTTGACTCTTTGTACCTTTCTTGAAGACTCATGGAGGTTCAAAGATGAAGACGTCTTCCCTGATGGGAAAGTCTTCAACATAATGCTTTAAGCGATGACCATTAACCTTAAAATTACCTTATGGAGCCTCGAGTTCGATTGCGCCATAGGGAAATACCTTTGAGATCGTGAATGGTCCGCTCCACCTACTTTTGAATTTACCGGAGAATTTCTTGAATCGCGAATTGAAGAGTAGCACTTTATCTCCTTGTTTGAACCTAGAGGGCTTTAACTTAGCGTCGTGGACCCTTTTAGTTCTTTCTTTAAAGCTCAGCGAACTGTCGTACGCTTGGTCTCTTAGCTCTGCTAACTCATTCAATTGCATTCTCCGTTGTTCTCCAGCTGCTGAAATTTCCAAGTTGCAGTGTTTTAATGCGCAGTACGCCCGATATTCCAACTCAATTGGAAGGTGACACGCCTTTCCGTAGACTAGCCGATACGGTGTGGTTCCTAATGGTGTTTTGTAGGCAGTTCTGAATGCCCACAACGCATCGTCTAATTTTTCGGCTCACCTATGCCCGTGATTTCCGACAGTTCGTTCCAATATCCTTTTCAAAGCCTGATTTGTCGCTTCAGCTTGCCCATTTGTTTGTGGATGGTAAGCCGTCGAAGTTTTGTGAGTGACACCATACTGCGGCAGCACTCGCATGAATTGAGTATTGCAGAAATGCGTGCCACGGTCACTGATTATAGCTCTAGGAGTTCCAAATCGACTGAACAACTTTTTGAGGAACTGGGTCACTACTTTCGAGTCGTTGGTCGGAAAAGCTTGAGCTTCGGCCCACCTGGAGACGTAGTCAACTGCGACTAAGATGTACTCTTTACCATAAGACTTAGGGAATGGTCCCATAAAATCTAATCCCAAATATCAAAGATCTCCACGGCCTGGATATTAGTAAGTGGTATTTCGTTTCGGGCTGAGATATTGCCTTGCCTTTGGCAAATATCACAGCGCTTCACCAGGTCGCAAGCGTCTCGGAATATGGTTGGCCAATAAAAGCCGGCATCGTAAACCTTTCGTGCAGTCATTTTGTTGCCATGGTGTCCTCCAGTAGGTCCGTGGTGGCTCTGGTGTAGAATTAGTCCTGCATCCTTCCCATTGACGCATCTTCGAATTAGTTGATCGGGACAAACCTTTAAGAGATAAGGGTCGTTCCAATAATAGTTCTTGACATCGCGGAAGAATTTTCGTTTCTGAGAAGTTGGCATTCCTTTTGGTACGATGTTTCCTACCAGATAATTGGCGAAGTCGGCATACCAAGGGTTGTGTGTGAACTGTGATCCTTGTTGGTAGCCTTCTATAGTGATGAGTTGTTCTTCGGGGAACTGATCTTGAATATCTTTCTCGTGCAACTTCTCCATTGATGGATTTTCCAATCGGCTAAGATGATCGGCCGCGACGTTTTATGCTCCTTTCTTATCTTTAATCTCAATATCAAATTCTTGTAGGAGTAGAATCCATCGTAGAAGGCGCGGTTTAGCATCTTGCTTCTTGAAAAGGTATTTCAAAGCGGAGTGATCTGTATAGACAATAGTTTCGGACAAGATTAGATAAGAACGAAATTTGTCAAAAGCAAATACTACCGCAAGCAGCTCCTTTTCTGTAGTGGTGTAGTTTTCTTGAGCATCTGTGAGCGTTTTGCTGGCGTAGTATATTGGTTGAAAATGTTTCTGTTAGTACATGTTTAGTGTCTGTCAGTTGGTCTAGCTCGTAGTTTGTAATTAGAATTAGCATTCCTGACTCCTGCGACGTAGCGTGCAACGTCGCAGGTGCGACGTAGCGTGCAACGTCGCAGGTGCGACGTCAGGTTTTGGGCCTGCGACGTAGCCAACGTCGCATGGGCTTGGGCCTGCGACGTAGCGTGCGACATCGCAGGTGCCAGATTTTGTATAAATTCGTTTTATGTTTTCTGTTTTAGGGTTGACGAAAGCCTAAACGCAATTAGTCGAAATCTCTGTAATCTGACCGATTATTACTGAATATAATACGTTTCGTTTGATATTCATTGCGTATTGTTATCCGTGTGATTGTTTGATTAGTCAATTGTTGTTTCCGCCATCAATTGATTGACTCGGTTCGTACTAGATCCAAGGTTAGGGACAAACAACTGGTATCAGAGCAGTGAGGCTCGTTTTTGGCGATTCGGATCGAGTTTGGGTTTTAAAAGGACGTGATATTCGTGTGTTTTCGTGTTTATCACGTTTGTTTTGTGTTTTTACAGGTTTTCGATCAGTATTATTGGGATTCTTGAAGGTTTCTGTCGTTCGAAATTCGTGGTTTTCGTTTTGGGTTAAAAAATTCGTTTTTAGGGTTTTTGGCCGCTGTTCAGCGCGTTTTGCGACGTACCACTGCGACGTAAGCTGCGACGTCGCGTGCGACGTAGTGATTTGGACTTTAATTAGTCTGTGCGACGTCGTGTTGCGACGTAGTGTGATTCTGCGACGTCCACTGCGACGTCATCTGCGACGTACCTCTCTACGTCGCGTAGTGTGATTCTGCGACGTCCACTGCGACGTCATCTGCGACGTACCTCTCTACGTCGCATAGTGTGATTCTGCGACGTCCTCTGCGACGTCATCTGCGATGTACCTCTCAACGTCGCATATTTCTGATTCCATAATTGAATCCTTTGCTTGGTGCGACGTACCTTTCAACGTCGCATAATCTTTGTGCGACGTACCCTTCTACGTCGCTAAGATCAGAATATTGTTTTTTTTTTTAAGTAATTAAAATGGCAGCTGATAAAGAGGATATTAGAGGTTTGAGAGAAATGATTAAACAAAGCAATGGCATAGGTTCAAGTAATAAGCCTCCACTATTTACTGCGGACATGGATTATGTGTACTGGAGAGACCGAGTTGAGCAATATATTGACTTTCACTGTCCAGAATTATGGGGACCATTACGTGAGCGTTATGTACCTCCATTAGCTGAAGGGGAATACCGTGGTATTCGTCCCGCTAAGACCTATAAAGCCATGTCTCCCGAAGAGAAGAAAGATTTTGATACTGAAAGAAAATCTTTTTCAATGATTAAAATGTGTTTAACCAAGGATGTTCTATGGCTTTTCAGAACTCATGAAACAGCCTTTGATTTGTGGAAGGCTATTGAAACTCGTTGTGGAGGGAATGATAAGTACAAGGAAGCCAAGCTCGAACTGATTAAGAAACAGTACGATATCTTTGACATCCTTCCTGATGAAGACACGACTTCTTTATTCACTAGGTACTCACGGTTAGTTGGTGAGTTGTTTGAAGGGGGTTATACTTTTCCTTCAATTGAAGTAAATAAGAAGCTACTGGATGTGTTGCCGAGTTCTTGGGATATTAAAGTTCAATTTTTAAAGGAAAATGAAGAACTTGCAAACATGTCTTTGGATGCGTTGATAGGGGATCTTCAAGCTCACGCGATGGAGATTAAGAAGAAAGAAACTAGGTCTGGTTCTGCTGTTCAGAATCCTAGTGTGTATGGTGTTAAGATCAACTCTGGAAAGACTTATGGATCAGGAGTTGCCTTTGTATCAAATACAAATGCTTCATCGACTTCTTCTTCTTCTGATGGGATTCATTCTGTTTTCATGACTGGACCTTCTTCAAATCAACAATAGGTTCAAGTCTCACCTGCTATTCAGGAGCAAGCTGCCATCTACACAGCTTTCTTAAGCTCTTACAAGGATTTGGTTACTCAACCGAATCTAACTTTGGAGTTGACTAAGGAGGACTATGCTCAGCTTGATGAAGACGATCTGGAGCAAATGGATTTAATTGGAATGTGGCAATGATCACCCGTAGAATTCAAAAGTTCTTGCAGAGGACAGGGCGTAAAAGCTTGGAGGGTGATGGAAAGACTGGCTTCGGATTTGACAAGAGTAAGGTCCGATGTTACAATTGTCAAAATTTGGGTCACTTCGCCAGAGAGTGCGAGAAACCCAAAATGCCAGCATCGGGATTCACAACACCATCTACTCCTCCAAAGGCCAAAGAAATGGAAGTTTCTAAGAAAGGGATTGCTGATAATGCCCTGATTGTTTTTGAGCCTACAAGTCAAGATTGGACGCCAGTCTCCCAGCATTACCAACAGTGTCTGATGGCTCACATTGTGAATGAGGTACATGATGAACCGTTAAATTGTATTTCATGCATTAAGTTAACTGAATCTCTAAAGGCATATCAGACAGAGACCGCTGAGTTGAGGAAAAAGAATGAAAAACTAACCGACTCAAATAATTTTTTAAAAGCTAATGAGAAACTTTATGAAAAACATCTTGAGGCTCATCGGTTAGATACTCAAAAATATAAGTCTAAAGTTTTTAGTCAAGAAGATGCCATTAAAAGCTATCTGGTTGAAATTGAACTTTTAAATAAAGAACTTACAGATTTAAAAGCTGAGTATGAAAATTATAAGAGTAAAATCTTAGGTTCAAATTCCTCAACGGTTGTCTTTAATGAAATTCTTAGCAAGCACGATACTAAAGGGAAAAAGAATGAGGGATTGGGATACAACTCAGTTCCTCCTCCTACTACTCACTGTCCCCTGCCTGTTAAGGAAGGCTTTGAAGAGATTCCAGTTGACTGGTCCAAGCTTTATGGTTTAAAAGCTATAGATGCTAAAGAGACCAAACATAACAAACCGGCAAAGGAGAAAACCAAGCGGCCAGAGTACCCCTTGCCAAAGTTTGTTAAGTCTGTGCACGAATCTCCTGTTAGTGTTAAGGAGAATGTTGAGGTAAAGAATGAATCTCCAGTTAGTGATAAGGAGAATGTTGAAGTAAAGAATGAATCTCCAGTTAGTGATAAGGAGAATGTTGAAGTAAAGAATGAATCTCCTGTTAGTGTTGAGGAGATTGTTGAGATTGAGGACATTACGGATCAGGAGTATCCGGAGGTTAAGAAGGTTGCATTTAAACCTGAAAAAGTGATTTCAAAGGTTGAACCTGAAATTAAGGTTCAACCAAATAAGGGAAAAGCTAAGGTTTTAAACTCGAAACAACAAACTTTACAGTCACCTGTAAAGATTTTGCAAAGAAAATTAGTAAATGAAAATGTTTCGTATGATAAACCATCAACTTCAACCTCTCAACCAAGACAGACATTTTCTAAGACGTGTACTCAATGTTCATGTTCTAGAAATGTTTCTCCACCTCCTGTGGCAATTCCTCAGCCTCAACCGTTTGTTGAGACTCGTTCTTGTTTCTACTGCAAGAAACAAGGACATTTAATCCGTGAATGTCCAAAGCTGTCAAATCAGCGATATGGGAGAGAGATGCCTAGGACATCTGTTTATAGAAACTCTTTTTCTAAATCTCCACCTAGGCGTTACTCAAACTCTCCCAAGCCTGTTTCGAAACCAAGTAATGTTGAGCAAAAATCTTTGCCACTTCAAAAGCCCAACATTACTTCTATTACCGATTCCGAATCTTCAAAAGTTTGGAAACGTAAAGAGTCTGATGTTGACTCTTCAGTCGTCAACAATAACACATCAGATAAAAATTCTAATTTGTTTAAAGATAAAATCCTATCTGACGTGATTATTGTTGATCACCACGGTCGACCTAAGTCTGTAAAGGCTTGGGTCACCGTTTCTCACTAATCTCCTTTCGTTTGTGTGTTGCAGCAGTCAGAACGTGTTAAAGATAGTGAATGATATTTGGACAGTGGCTGCTCGCGACATATGACAGGCGATGTATCCTTACTTGTGGATATTAAACCACATGCAGGAGGTTATGTTGCCTTTGCTGGAGATTCTGGGGGAACTATTTCTGGAAGAGGAACGTTAACTAACGGCAATGTTAGTTTCGAAAATGTGAACTACGTGGAACAACTTACGCACAACTTGCTAAGTGTTTCACAGGTCTGTGATAAGGATTATACAACTGCGTTCACAAAGACAGAGTGTGTGATATTGAAGCCTGGTTATGTCATTCCGGAAGAATGGGTGTTACTGAGAGCACCAAGAAAGGATGACACATACATTTTGAATATGAGAACTGTTGAGACATCGAACGAGTATACGTGTCTCTTGTCTAAGGCTTCTGAAAAGGAATCACTGCTTTGGCACAGACGAATGGGACATATTCATTTCCGAAAAATGAATTTCTTGACCAAAAATGACCTAGTGCTAGGAGTTCCGAAACAGTCATTTGCTTTAATGGATGACTGTATCTCCTGCCAAAAAGGAAAGCTACGTAAGAAGTCCCATAAGTCTAAGCAGGTGAATTCCATAAATGCTCCATTGGAACTACTGCATATGGATCTTTTCGGTCCAGTTTCTACAAAGAGCATTGGTGGTCGGTCTTACTGCTTGGTAGTTACTGATGACTACTCAAGGTTTTCGTGGGTTTATTTTTTGACCACAAAAGGGGAAACTCCTGAGATTCTGGTGTATTTGTTGGACAAGTTGGCAAATCTGTGCAACTTGAAGGTGAAAAGGATACGAAGCGACAATGGAACTGAGTTCAAGAACTCAACTCTCGAATTGTTTTGTGCTACAAGAGGTATTGAGCATCAATTTAGTGCTCCGAGGACTCCACAACAGAATGGAGTTGCAGAAAGGAAGAACAGGACAATAATCGAGACAGCTCGGACTATGTTAGCTGACTCCAAGTTACCAATCATATTCTGGGCTGAGGCAGTTAATACTGCCTGTTATGTTCTCAACAGAGTACTCACGGTTAAGAAAAGGAACAAAACGTGTTATGAACTTTTTAATAACCGTAAGCCAAATCTACAGTTCCTAGAACCATTTGGGTGTCCATGCCTGATCATGATTACAAAAGATAAGGTCTCTAAGTTTGGTGATAAAGCTGTTGAAGGGATTTTTCTTGGATATTCAGTCAATTCTCCGAACAAAAGAGTCTTTAACAAATCAACGAATCAGATTGAGGAGCATTTTGAAGTGAAATGTTTAAGGTATACGGAACCTCCTCAAGGAACGGGTCCGGATTGGTTTTTCAACTATGGAAACCTCTTCAAATCTTTCAATATTCCGGAAGAAGATGAAACGGAAGAGTTGATTTCTATACTTCATGAGCTTGATCTTTCTCAAGATACACCTGTTACTAATAAACCATCCGACCCATCTCCCAATGCAACACCTGCACCTCCACCAACTAATCCTACACCTCCACAACCTACACCTACTCACACACAACCACCCACACAACCACAAACAACTACCAAATCACCACCATCTACACCATCTCCTACTCCATCATCTTCGGATGCTCCTTCTAAAATAGTTTATAACTACACAAAGGAGCTTCCATATGATCCAAACATGCCTCCTTTAGAGGAACCACAAGAAGAAGATGAAATGGAAGAAACAATGGCCTACTCTCACTTATTTTCTACTGAAGATGAAGGACAAGAAGAAGAGATAGCCATTCCTGAGTCTGCTGCTACTCCCGAAACCGAGGGAGATTTGAACAATCTAGGTGTGAATCTTGTGCCAGGTGCCATACCAGAAACTCGTATACATAAGGATCACCCCATTGATAATATCATTGGTGATCCTCATGCATCTGTTCAAACACGACAGCAAGCAAAGCAGACTTCAGCTCAGCAGCTTTTGGGACTTATTGCACATATCGATTCATGTCATTTGTCTCAAATTGAACCTAAAAAGGTTGAACAAGCCTTAAAGGATCCATCTTGGGTCGAGGCTATGCAGGAGGAACTACAGCAAATAAACAAGATGAATGTTTGGGAAATTGTTCCTCTACCCAAGGGTGCTCACTTGACGGGTACTCGTTGGGTTTTCCGTAACAAAATGGATGATCGTGGGGCTGTTATTCGAAACAAAGCCCGTCTGGTAGTTCAAGGATATAGTCAATTAGAGGGTATTGACTATGATGAAGTTTTCGCTCCTGTTGCTCGTTTGGAATCAATTCGGATTTTTCTAGCTTATGCTTCTTTTAAAGGATTCCGCGTGTATCAACTTGACGTGAAATGTGCCTTTCTTTATGGAGATGTCGACGCAGTGATTTATGTGTGTCAACCTCCAGGTTTTGAAGACCCAAAGCATCCTAATCATGTTTGCAAACTGAAGAAAGCTTTGTATGGTCTTCATCAATCTCCTCGACTTTGGTATGAGCGACTTGCCAAGTACTTGCTGAAGAATGGTTTTGACAGAGGACAGATTGATAGCACGCTTTTCATCAAAAGGGAAGGAGCGGATTTGTTACTTGTGCAGGTCTATGTGGACGACATTATTTTTGGATCAACTAATGATCAGTTGTGCAAAGATTTTGAAGGACTGATGAAATCTGAGTTTGAAATGAGTGCTATGGGGGAACTCACGTTCTTTCTGGGGCTACAGGTTGAGCAATCTGATAATGGAATATATATCCACCAGTCAAAATATGTCACTGACATGTTAAAGCGATATGAATTGCTCAACTGTAAACACTACGGCACTCCAATTGAAGCAAGACACAATCTTGGACCTAATGAGGACGATGAAGATTGCAAGGAGAAAGACTATCGCTTAATGATAGGCTCTCTCATGTACCTGACTGCCTCAAGACCAGATATAGTGTTTACTGTTTCTCTCTGCTCACGATTTCAAGCAAATCCGAAGGTGTCTCATATGAAGGCAGTAAAACGCATTTTTGGATATCTCGCTTTTAGGCCATCTCTGGGTCTATGGTATTCAAACGAGAAAAACTTTGAGTTAACTGCCTATTCGGATTCGGATCTTGGTGGCTGCAAGATAGATATGAAGTCAACTACTGGAGGATGTCAGTTCCTTGGATCGCGCTTAGTTTCTTGGTAGTGCAAAAAGCAGACTGCGGTTGCTATTTCCACAGCTGAAGCCGAGTATGTTGCTGCTGCAAGTTGCTGTTCTCAAGTTCTCTGGATTCAGCATCAGCTGCGTGATTACGGGTTCAATCTCTCTATGACTCCTATTTATATAGATAATACAGCTGCTATATCTATAACTCACAATCCCGTACAGCACTCTAAGACCAAACATATTGAACTTAGGTTTCACTTTATACGGGATTGCTTTGAGAAACACCTTATAGATGTCGTACATATAGAGACCCTTAAGCAGTGTGCGGACCTTTTCACAAAAGCCTTTTTGCGATCACGTTTTATTGAAATGGTCAATCTGATAGGTTTAAGGTTCTTTCAGTCAAAGAAATGATTTGTGACTTGGATTTTTAAGTATTTAAAAAAAAAAAAAAAAAAAAAAAAAAAAAAAAAAAAAAAATAAAAAAAAATTAATAAAAAAAAATTCGCAACAGCCACTCTTTATACTCTTTAGTATTAAAGAAAAAGCAAGGTTGCTACATTTTTAAAATAGACGTTGAAGTTGTGTCTGTAAACAACTTGGGATATGATAGTACATCGGGTGACATGCACAAAATGGAATTTTAAGGTTTATCTTGGATGTGTCAGTAGGTTTATCTGACACACTTAAAACAGTTTTTATCTAAATTATCTTCATCATACGATGTATTGGTAGGCATGGTACACACCGGTCTCTGAGATATTAAGAAGTAATTTAAATACTTGTCTATTACTTTGAGAAAAATGTTATATGATGTATGACATAAGTCTTAATTGATAAATGGAAGTACTATCATACACTGTCATAATTATGTAAATGTAAAATGGGCATATAGTGATAATATGATTATTCGCCTAACTAATGGTGACTATTGTTGTACTCACATACAGACCTGAATCCATTAGTTATGCAAATAGTCTCAAACTTGTTATGTTCATACTAAGGGACCCTCTGTTGTACTTTGTACAGATCTGGGGCCACTAGTATCTTCATAGTCGGTTTGATGTATGCCTAAATATAAATATCAAGTGTATGTTACGAGAAAACCGAGATAAACTTGGTCTTGTAATCTCTACCTTGTGTGAATATGCAGTGTTTGCTTTACTGAAGTTTATCAGTATATCATATAATAGGTCTCTCAAAATTAATATTCATACTCACAATAAAAGTTTAACTCACAGACACGGATGTAACGTGTTTAGGTGGTCAAACAATACCAATAATCGTTTTTGAAATAATTTTTATAACAGGTGTTTTAAATGTGCCACGTAAATTTAAAGTGGACAAATATACTGATGATCGAAATAACACTTACTATTCCTAATAAATGCATGTTATTCCGATATGATCCCTAATCAGACAACTCAACTCCGTCACCAAAAATAGAGTGTTAGTTATTTTATTTTGTTTATTTTTTACTTTTTGTAAAATTAAAGAAAATACCAAAAAGATTTTTTAGTTTTATGCTTTATTTTTATTCTGCGTTATTTTTCCCAAGTCACGAGTTATTTGGAAATTATTTGCTAAAATAACGAGTAAACGGTTTGAAAATGTCAAAATTGCATCAAAACTGCTCTATGCGACGTCCAGCTCTACGTCGCCTGCGACGTCCCAGCCTACGTCGCACATAGGGTTAGACTATATATAGTCTCGACTGCGACGTAAACCGTCACACTATTCACTATTCACGTGCGACGTAGCCTGCGACGTACCAGTGGCGATTTGCGACGTAGCAATTTTCGAGCAATTTTCGTGATTTGTAGCTGTTTTCATTCCGATTCACTTACGTAGTTTTGATCTACTCGTTATTCCGCACACTTAGGTACCATATTCACCTTTTTCACCGTGTATATTACGTTTAATTGCTATATATGTGATACGGGTTTAAAGGGTTTCGGTTTTGGGTTAAATTCGATGGTTAATTGGATGTTATAACTATTATAACTTATGTTTTCGTGATCACCATCGTTAGCCGCACCTTGTAGTGTGATTGATTTTGAAAACCCCTAAATTCGAGGGTTAGGGTTTCTGGGTTGGGGACGCCTGTTCGTCAGTGCGACGTACGCTGCGACGTCGTGGCCTACGTCGCTTTATTTAATTATTATTAATTTCCTACGTCGCCCATCCCTACGTCGCTTTTACTGCGACGTCCGATGCGACGTACCACTCTACGTCGCTGTTTTAATTAAAGTGATTAAATTCACAATAAATTGCAAAATGCGACGTTCCCCTTGACGTCGCTCGAATTTTATGCGACGTCAGGCCTTACGTCGCTATTCAATTTATTTTGAATTTTAGCGACGTACAGTTCTACGTCGCTCTGTGTTATGCGACGTACGGTGCTACGTCGCTAGTTCCAGGGAATTTGAAGAGGTTTTGTTTAAAAATGTAACATTTTTTCTAACCTTTTTCGAGTTGCAATCTGTTTCTGTTTTTGCAGATATGGCTTTGATTTTTGAAGCTCGTCATAATACGGCTGCTTACCTTACTGACACTTCTGATAAAGCTGCACCGTATCGTCAGATGATCGCGTTTTTGAGACGTTCAAGGGTATTCCACGCCATTTCCGACAACACTATGGCATTTGGAAATCTGATCAACCCTTTTTGGAGAAACGCAACTGTCGTTACTGAAAACGACGTTAGACGATTGGTCTCTACCGTTCTGGGTACGGAGATCACTATTACAGAACAGAGCATTCGGGAACTTTTACAGCTGAATGATCAACCGGATATGCCTGTCGGTTTTGATCATATTTTCGTTACCGGAGCTATGCAACGGATAGGATATCCCGGGATTCCCTCTGATCAGTATAGAAAAGCGAATCTCACACGCGTCTGGCGATATTTGATGCATGTGATCATTGTTTGCTTGGGGAATAGGTAAGGTGGAACGGATGGGATGAGCCGAAGTCTGGCTTCTGCTATGTTAGCGTTGGTATATAACAAGCCGTTCAACTTCTCGGGATTTATCTTCAGGGCTATGGTTGATAATGCAAATGCCGGGGATCAGAAATGGATTTTATATCCAAGATTTGTACAGTTGCACATCAATCGTCATCATCCGGAGCTTCAGGCACAGGGTGATATCGATCAGCCGCTCAAGATTTCACCGATGATGAGTCGGATTTTCACTATTTGTGCAGGGTATGAGAAAGGGGTCGAGGCACCAAGGGATGTTCCTTTATTCGGTGCTATTGTGGATGAAACTTATGTACCGCCCCCAGATCCTCAGTATATGGATGTTCCAGCACCACAGCAACCGCAGCAACCACTCATGAACGTTCCTGTTCAAGCTGCGGGGGAGCATGTGGAGGCTATTTTGGAGAACATTGAGCAGTTCGGGCACGTTGACTCGGACAATCCTGCATCTCATGAAACGGTTGAGAGTTCTGATTCTGAAGAACCGGTCAATGTAGGTCCTCAGGATGGGGGTCCGACGCCTGAGCACTCGGATGGTACTGTTCCGCATCCCTCTGAGATGGAACGTATCAGGCTTTCCGATTCATTCAGATATCTGCGAATTCAGCGTCGGATCCGGGCAGGACGTAAGTATGTACCTCCAAGGGATAAGGGAAAACGTACACGTGACGGTGATGATCCTGCTGATGAGACTTATCGACCGAGTCGTCGTGTTCGTCGCTCTTCGTCAACACGAGCTCCAGTCAATCCACAGCAGCAGGATGCTTTTGAGATTCAACCGACTCCAGCTTTCATGCAAAAGATAATGGAAGATATGCAGCAGATGAAGCAAAAGCTGGAGGCTCAAGACGAGAAGATTGCTGAACAAGCTGCGTTGATCGAGGTCCAATCTAAGGAGCTTGAGGAAACGAAGCTTAGGGTTAATGTTTTGGAAGGCAGGTTACTTGCCTCGGGGGAGTCTGGGTCTGGGATACCCACTTTAGAGTCAAGTGAACCTGCGTCTGTAAATCCCAACCCTGTAATTGAAAATGTTAATGAAAATATTTCTCTTTTGGATTATTTCTGTGTTGATGATATTCCAGGGCAATCGAGACCGCTGGCAGTTGATTACTCATTCGCTGACTTATCATTTATTCAGAGGATGGCCAGTGGAGTTGGCTCTGAGGAAGAAACAGAGAATGTTTTTGAGATGAACGAGGATGTCTCGATTGAAGAGGAACAGTTGAATGCAGATGAAACGTATGATGATGCACAATCTGGGGAAGCTTATGATGATGCACCAATTATAGAATCTGATTCAAGTGAAGACGAGAGTCCTGATAAAGCTCAACATGGAGAATCAAGTTCTGCTGCAACTCCAGCTTCAGAGACACAGGCACCGGACTCAGCAGCGAAGAAATTAACTGCTGAAGAAAAGAGAGAGAGAAATAAGAAATGGTGGCCTAAGGGACGAAATCCAGTTCCTATTTCAGTTAAATGTCAAGTGTACCGGGTTAGTCGAAATTATACCGGTGTTATTAAAAGCTGGAAGTGTCAGAGGAATCTGTTTATGATAAAGAGAGAAGATGGAGTTCAGTATTTCAGAATGCGTTTTGATAGATTGAGCACGTTGCCAAAAGGAGAGATTAATCGATTAGCTCAGCTTAAATTGATTAATCCTTTCGAGAATGATTATGCTGAGTTCATTCAGAGAAGTCTACGTCGGGAAGTATTATCGAAGACTTATTCGAAATTGAAGCCGACGTTGGGAACTCGGTATACGTGGAAGAAAAAGATTGATCCAGTCACCAGGAAGCCTTTGGTTAAAGTTCACTATTCGCCTGCTAAATGTTTGACTGAGATACCTCTGGAATCAGTTCCTTATTATTTTCTGAGAAGACTTGTAAAATGGGAACTTGATCCACAGACTGGCGAAGCGGTTATTACTTTCGTTCCAGATTCTGAACCGTGGCCAGAAGTTGGAGGTATATGGAATTTGAAGCAAGCAACGTTTAGACTATATGATCCGATGAGTTTAATTAATTTTCATGAAAAAGATTTAAGAAAACTCTATGATAATCGGATTCGTGTTGGTCAGAATAATGAATTCAACAGACGTTTAGCACAGCAGTTTTACAATGTTGTTACTGTTTGCGTAGCAAATGGAATTCATGCTGATGGCCAGTTTCCTGCGGGCTGGGTTTAAAGAAGATTTTTGAAGACCAAGCTGAAGACACGGGGGAGTTTGTTAGTACATGTTTAGTGTCTGTCAGTTGGTCTAGCTCGTAGTTTGTAATTAGAATTAGCATTCCTGACTCCTGCGACGTAGCGTGCAACGTCGCAGGTGCGACGTCAGGTTTTGGGCCTGCGACGTAGCCAACGTCGCATGGGCTTGGGCCTGCGACGTAGCGTGCGACGTCGCAGGTGCCAGATTTTGTATAAATTCGTTTTATGTTTTCTGTTTTAGGGTTGACGAAACCCTAAACGCAATTAGTCGAAATCTCTGTAATCTGACCGATTATTACTGAATATAATATGTTTCGTTTGATATTCATTGCGTATTGTTATCCGTGTGATTGTTTGATTAGTCAATTGTTGTTTCCGCCATCAATTGATTGACTCGGTTCGTACTAGATCCAAGGTTAGGGACAAACAGTTTCTCCTTCCGCTGTCCCAGTACAGCTCCAACAGCGAAATCACTGGCGTCGCACATGATTTCAAATGGAAGACTCCAATCGGGGGCAACCATGATCGGTGCATGTACAAGCTGATCCTTCAGGTAGTTAAAAGCTTTGAGACTGATGACACACAGAAAGTCATGTTTTTGTGTGCCATTATCTCACCATTTTAGCCAAATTATTAATGAAAACACTTAAATATGAACTTAAACATCTCATTTCATCATATGGGCTAAAATATAGACGATGTTTCAAGAATCAACCAAAAAGACCCAAAAACGAGTAAAATAGAGCACAAACGATTAACGAATCTTCCGTTCACGCATTTAAGCACAATTTACGCTATACTTGGAATTATGACCTCTAACTTATGTCATTTTCTTTTTTAGGAAATTACGAAACCGTGAGCGTGAGAATCACTCAAAACGGATAAACGACGAAGAAGTTACGCCAAATCGAAGAAACGGAGAACCAACGGACCGAATACGGCTGGACACAGACCGTATACGGCTGAGCCAGGTCGTATACGGCCTGTGCAGATCGTATACGCCCTGTGCTCATCCGTATACGGGCTAGCTCAGCCGTATTCACCCTATGCACAGCCGTATACGGTCCAGTTCAGCCGTATTCACCCTAGCTCAGCCGTATCGTGCGTTTGGGCAATAAAAACCTGATTTTTATTCACCCTTGCGATACGGTTGTGCGTTTGAAGTTTTGGATACGGTCTACGGATACGGCTGTGCGAGTTCTATAAATACAAGCTTCAAAGTCTCATTTCTCATCCATCCACATCCAACACACAATCAATCCACCAACATTCACACACTTTCTCTCACTACTCTCTCTCTAGATTAGGTTATAATTAGTAGTAGATTAGCGGCTAGTTAGAGGGGCAATATTGTAATATCGCTTGGCGCGTACTAGGAGTTCTGCTCGTGTAACGTTCAAGTTGTATTCAGCTACACTCTTATTACGGTTATATCTATCCTTTATCTATTTCATTATGATGATTGCTATTACTGTTATCATGCAAGATTTAAGATTGGTTGCCATGATTAGCGAGTAGCGATATTGCGTGTTTGCTATGACTTAGTTAGTCGTAAATTGGTTGGAACGATGCTATGAAAATTAATGCTTTGATTCACTTTCTGTCTATGATTTTAAACCTATTAAACTAATCGCCTTTCAACCAGTAAACGTGATTACGGCCTTAATGATGGGACGTCGCGAACCCCATCAAAGGTACTTAGTTATCTGTGTCAAACATGAACATGGTCTGATTTGTTAATCGTGTAAACATCGCTTTCTAAATGAACGCTAAGTACATCGTCATCGTGGAAATACTGCTTTCTAATTCGAACGCAAAGTACACTGTGGCTATGGAAATATGGTTTTCAAACTGAACACTAAGTACACTGGAGCCGTGGAAATACTGCTTTCTACTCTGAACGCAAAGTACACTGTGCCCGTGGAAATATGGTTTTCTAACTGAACGTGAATATTACACTGTTGACAAGTTAGGGATTTATTGGGACTTAAAAGTAAGGGCTGGTTTATATCATAGATGGATAATATTATGCTTAAATACAAACTTAGTTAAGTAGTCTGGGTTAGCCTTTATGAAGCAATGTAAGGTACCATAAGTCGGCTGATTACTCGGTATAGCGTTGACAACACCTCCGGTGTAGTTAACACGTGGAAGCAGAGGAAAAGCCGCAGTTACTAAGCCTTGTGGAATAACAGCAACTCTGTGATCAGCAGAGCTGGTACCGACTAGGTCCTTGGTTCATCAATGGAAACACCTCCGGTGGAGTACAGTGTAGTAATCACGGAAAGAGTCGTTGTTATCTGTCTATGTGAATCACGAGTCATGACTCAACACCCAGACTCACAAAACCATCGATAGAAAGTAATCAAGCACACTCTATAAACTTGGTCTTAAATGCTTTATTTAGATTAGATATTATTGTGGGGTTAAGAAAGGTCGGACATCGAGTTGGTTTGTCGCCTTATTCATGCACCCAGGGTTTCATCCCAGATAAGGGTCACTATACCTTCACCGGTTAGTGTTGTGGGATTGATAAACTACTCCGATCAGAATCAGGATAGCCTAGTCGCTCAGTGACATACTGATCGAGAACTCTATCAGTAGGGGGCTAGTGCTTACTCCACAGATACTTGAAATAAATAAAATACAAACCTTTAGAACACGTTTTCATACATCATACATCATTCTAATCAATAAGGCTACCGAAATCATAGCAAACACCCTCTCTAGATTATCTGCTATCTACATTTATTTTATCTGCTTTAATTTAAATTTTCTACCTAAGTATAAAAAAACCAAAAACAAACCACCAATTAAATCTTTTAAAACCTGCTAGATCGATAAGTACGCCTGTTTCGTCCACGATCCACAATACACTGACTCAGAGAACGACCCTAGGTCATCCTTGCTGCTATACACCAATAGTAACTAGGTATACTTAGGCCCCGTAAATACAAATTTTAAAACCCACTAACCCAGCCAAGCGGGAGGCTCGCAACGACAGGAAGCGATTCCTAAAGTCTGACCTTTCGGCTGGCGTCAAGTTTTTGGCGCCGCTGCCGGGGAGTCAGCCGTAAGATCTGAAGACGTTCCAGACGAATTTTTCTTTCTAGTATCTCGTAGTTTAGTTTAGATTTTTCCTTTTTCCTTGTTCCATTCGAAAATTCCTTCCCACAACATACAACGATATTTGACCCGATCATCCGGATTCGAATCTCTCACTTTCGTACCCGATCCTGAGACGATCATCCGAACGATCCGCAAGGAGAAACGCATCCGCAACCGACAACCGATGGCTGCACGTGTCACGCTTGCCGACAGCACCAAACCATCAATTGAAGGTCGAGGTGGACCCATCAGCTATCCGGTCATCGACGGCGCGTCCTTCGAGCTTAAACATCATATCGTTCAGCTTATCAAGGAATTCTGCCAATTCCATGGTTTACCCCATGACGATCCTAACGCCCACATCAACCGATTCATTCAGACTACCAACTCGTACAAGCAGAACGGGGTTGATCAGGATATAGTCCGTCTATACCTATTCCCCTATTCGCTTACTCACCACGCTTTGACTTGGTTTGAGGGATTAGAGACCGGCTCTATCACCTCCTGGAGGGATATGGCTACAAAATTCCTTACTAAGTACTTTCCTTCGGCTAAGCAAACCAAGTACAAGAATGACATTATGAACTTCCACCAAGCTCATGATGAGTCTATCTACACAGTATGGGAGAGATACAAGAGTCTGTTGAACAAATGCCCTAACCACCTTACAGAGAAAACCAGCCAGCTATGCACGTTTTACAACAGTCTCGCTCCAAACCATCGCACTACCCTTGACGCCGCTGCTCAGGGCAACTTCATGCAACTCACCGATGAGGAAGCTTGGAACTTGATCAAGAATATGACGATGCACCATCACGACTGGAACTCTGGTGAGCATTCCTCATCATCAGCACCGATTGCTACACCCAATCCATTCCAAACCGAAGCTATCAAGTCTCTGACAGAGAAGATCGAGCACCTAACAAAGCAGATCGGCGAAATGAAGAAACCATCCTAGCACGCCCACCAAGTTCATGCATGCCAGAACTGTGCCAACCTCCCAACAGAAAGTTATCAGGTTGAGTACGAGGATCCTGCTGACGGAACGGTTTACTATGCTCAATTTCCAGCTCGCCAACAAAATCCACCTGGCTTCGCTCGAACCTCTCCGCCTAGGACTAGAGGCACCCAATACCCACTTAGGAACCAACCACCCTTTCAGGCCAACAACCAACCTAGGTACCCGTCTTACCAACAACAACCACAACTCACCTATAACCAACCGCTATCATTGACTGCACCCGACGCAGATCAATCGACCGAACCCTCTAAGACCATAGTGCCCATTACTAGTACGGATGATACCCTCACTAAGTTCATCCAAGGCCAGCACCAAATTAACCAAAAGACTAGCGCTAGGCAGGACCAAACCGACCTATTTATTAGAAACCAACTGGCCGTTCTCAAAAATCTTGAGACCCAGATAGGACAGCTAGCCCAACGTCTTGACTCTAGGCCCCAGGGTAATTTCCCTAGTAACACGGTACAGACTCCACATGTAGAAGAGGCCAAACAAATGAGTACTACAGACAAGAAGGTGGCACTGAGCCAACCTCCCACTCCTTCTCCGGTGAAGGAAGATACTCCTGTCCCGACGACAGTTGAGTCCCCGTCTGTCCCTACACCACAAAGGGAAGTACGCATCCCATTTCCCGGCCGTCTTAAGAAAGCCTATAAGGTTAACGACTTCCGTCTCAATGGAAAGTTCTTGGACACCATGTCCCGAACCCCTTCCAGTTCAAAATACATCCTGAAACTCTTGTCGACCAAGGATAAGGTACCCGAAGTACCCAATGTCCCACTGAACGTAGAATGTTCAGCTCTTATAAAGAACTCTATCCCTGAGAAATTAGGAGATACTGGACGCTTCACCCTTCCCTGTTCGATCTATCACTCGGGCATGATACACTCTCTAGCCGACCTTGGAGCCAGTATCAACCTGATGCCCTATTCGCTTTACACTAGATTGGAATTAGGACCCCTTAAACCGACCCAAATGAGTGTCCAGCTAGCTGACCAATCCATTAGACACCCTAAGGGAATAGCTGAGAACATCATGGTTCAAGTTGATAAGTTCCTATTTCCCACAGACTTTGTAGTGATGGACATTCAGGAGGATGTCCATATCCCTATCATCTTAGGTAGACCATTCTTGAACACCGCGCGCACTATCATAGATGTTTACTCTCAGACTATCAGTCTTAGATCTCATGGAGAGACTATCACCTTCAAAATCAATCAAGCTGATCAGTCTATCACAGAGCATGCAGAGATATGTGCGATTTCGACAGGAAGAGTTACCATGGATGATGATTCTGAACCAGACACCCCTATGTCTGACGAGCCCATCACGATTACTTCCGACACTGAGGAAGAAGAGATAGAAGAGGAGACTGAGGAAAAGAAGAGGAGATAGAAGAAGAAGAGGAGGAGGAAGAGCCAGAGGAAGCTACACCGCTACACATTCCTGAGATACACCATCCGACAGCAGAAATCATGCAGATAGACTATGCTTTGAACTTCATCCCTCTGCCGGAGAGCAACTCAGAGGAACCTTCGATTTACCACTCCCTCGATGATGAGTCTCTACTCAAGCCACATATACCTCCTCGAGGGATTCCACCCCTTGACTCATCCGAGCCTCGATCACATTTTGAGCTTGGAGGTACATCTGGATCAAGCGATGATTCTGATTCCCAGGACAAGAGGGATATCGAGATGGACTCTTCCCAGCCGGTATCACAGATCACCGACGAGTCTCAACCACTCACCGACGCTGTTGAGTTTCCAGATACTTCAGCAACCGAGAGTGACGAGGACGATATCGTTTTCATTGATGTTCCGATCGATACCCGCTCCATTCGCCTTCACCTCACTCCAATCATTCCCCCTCCAGTCATTATCCCTCCTCCTACTACAGGAAATACCGAAATCCCGATCGTGTCTGAACCAGAAGAAATGCTTAGTGCTATTGAAGAACACGGGGAGGATTTCCGAACTCTGATTGCGATTATACGAGATTCTACTATTGAATACACACTACGTCAGAGGGATATTATTGAGGACATTGAGACTGAATATGAGGTTTATCGAGCCAACTCCTACCTGAGTCCGCAACATCTAGTTAGTCGCATCAACACCTTCGCCAACGACCTCGCAGGAGAATCATCAGACGATGATGAGCCTTTCCCCGATGAAGAGGAATTCTATGAAACACAGAAGACCATGTATGGCCGGGTGTATCAAGCATTTATCAGGTCCGCATTTCCATATTCGCACCAACAGATGGAGCTTCTCCAAAATTACAGACACAACATGGATTATGCTACTCGGAACCCTGAAAATGAAGTAGATGTTCAGCTAATGGCGGATCTCAAGGGACTTCTAGATTCTATGGCTGATAATGACCACATTGACGAGTCCTCACCACACAGGTTTTCATCAGCTGCACTATCGAGCATCACGCCCAGATAATTGTCGAAAAGTTAGAACACGTCAGTTCAGACGAGAGAGCACGAGCCAACCCTTCTTCTGTTCCAAAAAGTTTGACGGTTAATGTTGCATATTTCATCTCTGAACGACTTAAAAACATTTTCAGTTCTATCCTATAGCAGCCCAGACAGCTATTCCACCATGGGTTACGTGAGGTTTACAACAGGATGATGAACATCTTCCTGAAACCAGAGCTCACGTATACCGACCATCAGAAACAGCTGATCCAAGGCATATTCAGATCCATTGAAGAACTAGGGCAAGACATCAGTAATGCCACTCATGAGGACATCCACCTACGCTTCTTCGGATTTATGGACACCCTACGGACAGATCGACTGGTGCGTGAGACACTTGAGCACGATGGAGCCACCCTTGTGGACACTAATGGACCAATCTCCAAGGCAGTCCAAGATGCTATAATGGATCTTTTATACTTGCAAAATGTAACACCCGCCAAATTAGGACTAGTAATTAGTGCCTAATCATATGTTAATACATGTAATTAGTTCTGTGTTAAGCTAATTAATGTATCAAAGTATATATATTGTTGAATATATACGAAAATGCGATTTGGTTAAATCGTACGCAATTTAAATCGAATGTAATTCGATTCAATTTAATACGGACGTTGGTGACCAATTTTATTAAATAACATTGTTATATCAAAAATATTATTATGATAATATTTCGTAATCATTCGGAATCATACAAACAAAACTTATACGATTTAAAAAATGAAAAAAGCACAAACAAATTAACTTACATTTTATAACCTAAATATAAATTGATTAGTAGAATATTTAAACAATATATCGCGTAATAAATTGTATTTTAAAACTTATAATTAAAATGTAAAATAATTATTTAACGATTAAAAGACGGAGAAAAAGAACACCACGCGGAACGCGGGGCGCAAACTGAAAAGTGGGGATAACCCCCACCTCCCACTCACTTTTCTCATTTCTCTATCATCTCTCTCTCTCTTCTCTTATTTTTCTCCAAAACCACCAAAATACCACAAATCACTAAAACCGCAAAATACTACTATCAAACGCACTCGTATCACCAATATTTTTAGAGATTCACGACCACCTCGCGACGATCTACAACGCTATCTTTCCGGATTTTCATTTCGGCAAATTGTAAGTTTCCGACAAAATCCCGAAATCTCTCGATTCTTAGTATTTTCGATTTCTAGTTGTTATTATAACTTGTATATGTCCATTGCTCAGTGTAGAACACGAATTTATAGCTTGAAAACGGGTTTGAAACGGATTTTTGGCCGGAAAAATCGTAACAGCCGGACTTTCTGGGCTGGTGTTCTTCCATGCGACACAAGCCTTGTGTCGCATGTTGTGTCGTATTTTTCCCCTTGTGTCGTATAAAACCTCCTGTGTCGTACCTTGTGTCGTACCAAATATTTAGTGTCGCAAGTCTTGCGACACAACCATTATGTCGCAAACTCCATACGACACAATCACTATGTCGCTGTTGAATCAGCATCTCGCATCTATGCGACACAACCCTTGTGTCGTATAGACATTGTGTCGCATTTTCTATGCGACACAACCCTTGTGTCGCATAACATCTTTAGTGTCGCATATTGTGTCGCAAAACACAGAAAACTCAGATTTTTACTAAGTGTCGAGACCTAAAATTTATCACTCGATTTTACCCGAATTCATATCCCAGATGCGTTTTTCGTCAAAGCAATATAGTAGAAATAAAAATTTTCCAAGCTGACCTGGCAGCTCGACCCCAGCCAGGGGCTCTGCACCTTGGACCCCGCTACCAGGGGCGCTGCCCCCGGACCCCCGTACTTAGATTCCGTAACGGCTTCTAAAACACAATCGAAACACATTTTTCGAAGTAAAACGCCACGAAATCACAATAATAATAGTTGAGATTATTATTACAAATCCGTCACCAACGGGCCGTACATGTTTTCAAACACTTAACAAATCAACCAAATCGTAGTAATTTGGACATATATATAGTTGTGTAACAACTACAAGGGTGATCTTTTGAGATACCCAATCATGATTATAACCATCGCGTGTCGTGGACACCCTCAGGTTACAAGTCTTTGGACTTCATATTTGGCTAATCAACTTACGTTTGTGTAAACGCATTCACACTCAGGTGAGTCTCATAGCCCCTCTTTTACTGTTTTACTCAGGGGTGTGATATATTGCTCAACTTTTACATGTGAACGCAAGTACAAACATTTCATATACTACATGAGTTTTTCGAAACTAATCATTTAAAGTCCTCCGTCAGCATAGTTGTTAATACGTTGTAGTGTGAATATTAGTATATGGTACCATATAGGATTGACCCACCTCATCCGGGTTAGCAAGCACTAACCGGGTAAACGGATATACTAATATTTGGGAAGACGAATGTGGATTAGGCATTCGTGGAGGCACCTCGCCCGGAATTCTCTATAGGGGACCCGGCCCTCGAGTTAAGCTCAACTATGTGCTCATGGCTGTATACACGATGACTATCATTTAATTGCTGGATGCAATTCATTATTTAATTGCTGGATGCAATTCATTATTTTAAATCTTGCGGTTCATACTATATTAACTGATTTCAAACCTGTGAGCTCACCAGCTTTTAGCTGACCTTTTAGCATATATCGCAGGTACCAAGCAGTAGGATGTTTCTGCTTCAGGATTTTAGCTCGAGTCAGCATGCAGACGATTGAGATTTTCTTGCATTAGTATATTTTGTACAAGTACTTATGTACTGAAATCTCCTTTTATTTAAACTCGAGCTATGTAAAGCTTTAAATGTTGTAAACATTTCCATTATCAATATATTTTGTTAAAACGACGCATATAGAGTCGTTTACTATATATCTTTGTGCTTTGTTATTGATTAGTAACACCCAAATCAAGCTTCCGCAAATCATCAAATTTGGGGGTGTTACACAAAAGACTGCTGAGGAGCATTTCCATACCTATCCTCTTCATGTGGCAAGAATCCCGAACATCACAGAAGTCGTCGCACGACATTTTATGAGATTCTACCCACCAAACCCCAGGACACTTCCATTCCGCATCCCAAGTCCTAGGAGTTCCTCTTCTGGCTGATCCAAGAGGAAAAGTCGAGCCCTCGACTCTAAATAGAAGCGCTTCTCGGGAGGCAACCCGTGCAATAAGTATCCTTAGTATTAGTATTAATAATATTAGTTTTAAATTCCAAGAAGTGATATATCTCTTACTATCTTTCACACTTGGGTATACCAAATGCTTTCAAAACACCACTTCAGCTTTTACCACCTAATCCAGGAAAATAGGAATTAAATTTTAACAAGACATGTGTTTCGAGCATTTGAGGTACTTGCATGCTACTTTCACGCATTATGCTCGAACTCGTTTAAAAATACATGACTTAAAACTCGTTTTGAATTAGAAAACATCTTTTCACATTCTGGATTTAGGCACTTTCGGTAAAAAGCTATAATAAGAAGTCGGTAAAAATATACCCAACGTGTTCACACTTACGAGATATCTTGACAAGAGATTGAAATAAGTGTAAAGATGGAGGACAGAGTTGTTATTGGTAAGTTGCGCACGCGAAAGCCGAAAGATCTTCTTGGAGCCACCGCTAAAGAAGAGTTCCTGTCAAGCTCTCCTCTTCAGCGCATCTTCCAGAATTCCATCCTTCCACCTTCGCTTCGATAGGGGAGTTTTCTCGTTCTCACTATCGTTTTTGATATGATTGTTAGCTTTAAACTCTCATTAAAGTAGTCTATGCCATATCCCCAGCTTATCACTAAGTGTGGGATTCCAGCCCAAAACAAACACTTGAGTAACATTTTCCGATATGTTCAAACTCTAAGTGTGGGATTTTTCTCAAATCCCAACTCAAGAGAACATTAGGGACAATGTTCCTCTAAGTGTGGGATAGCGGTATAGAATACCTTAGGTTTGCTTGCTTGATTCTTGTTTCCAAAAGCAAACTCAGAAAATGTTCCTCAAAATCATAAGCTTAACTTCGACAGTGGATATGTCACTCATTCAGTTGGCTTAATTTTCATAAAAACTCACTTTTGCTAAAAATTTTCAAAATTTTTTGAGTCAAAATGTCTTAAGAAGGAGCATTTTCATATATAAGTAGGGTATTTTGGAAATTAAGAGTAAATAAGATAGGAATTTCTTAGGTCTAAAATGATAATCTAAAAGGGGCATCGCATGGCTAGGCACAAACAAACCCAAAAACTTGCAGTGAGGTATCTTGAGCCAATATAAGCTTTCATCTTTAATGCTTCACTATTCGTTTGTTTGAGTGTGCCGATGCATGCATCCGGAATTAGAACTTGCTCCTGGTATGCACTTCGAGACCACATTGGTAGAGTACCGTACGCGGTATAGGTGCAGTTAGATGACCTTGACATTCCTTAGGATTTAACCCCTTTTTATCATATCTCTTCAAGCCCAAAACCCTTCCAACACTCATCTTTAGTGTTGATGATCCGCTAAGATAACCCTGTTGAGCCTTAGCCTGTTCATTTCTTTCAAAACCCTTTAAATCTTAAACCATTTATTCCACACCCAGAAAAAAACTTATCTTAGAAATTTTAAACTTGTGGAAAATGTCATTTAAATGTCTTTTTTGCTTTCACTCCAAATCACAAATACTGGTGTTTACTCAAAATCTCTCGTGTGCGTTCCCTTGACAAAAAAAAATTAAAAGTTGAGAGTTTATGGTGTGAAAAATTGACACCAAGTAAATGCAAAGTCATCAAAAGGATGAAAAAGATGACAGAAAGAAAAGGATTTCAAAAGGGCAAAAGAAAGAAACAAAATAAAATCCCTAGAAAAGCCCAAAAATAGAAACAAAAGAAAAAGAAAAGAAAATAGAATAAAGCTAAGTGCTTCGAATCTCTCGAAAATTCCCGCTCTTATAAAAGACATAAATTCCCTCGTGTATTTTCAAAAGATAGAAGTCAAAATAGCTATCTTCCCGTACTGTTATCCGTTTCCGTTTTCATTAAAAAGGTTATTTAAATAATGTTTTTCAAAAGTTTGAAATTCCTAAGATAAGCAAAACCCTTTACAACAACTAAAAATTCCCACTTATCCATACCTCGTAACCCTCACCTGCCATTACAACCCACTCTGAATGTCCTGGGATAGCTAGCACCGTCCTCACCTAAGTGGTGGAGATATGATTCTCGAGCAATCCTATGACGATGGATGTTGCATGACTGGCTTATGAGCGATTTCGTTTGATTAGATTGATAGGTAACCCGAAACACTTTTTGAGTAAATTGAGTGACCACCTTGTGAGATCGCCTAGTCATGTATATTCCAAGATCGCGAGAATTGAAAGCATGCCTAAGAGAATCATTTTATGCCTCTGAAAGGAATACCTTACTTTCTCTTATTTCCAGGATATGTTACTTGTATATGGAGATGGTTGTTTTTGATATATTTTGATTCACCCCAAAAATAAACTCGTGTTTTCAAAATGTTTTTCCTAAAAGCAAGTGAGAATTTTGAGTTTTGCTTGAGGACAAGCAAAGTCTAAGTGTGGGATATTTGATGACACACAAAAAGTCATGTTTTTGTGTGCCATTATCTCACCATTTTAGCCAAATTATTAATGAAAACACTTAAATATGAACTTAAACATCACATTTCATCATATGGGCTAAAATATAGACGATGTTTCAAGAATCAACCAAAAAGACCCAAAAACGAGTAAAATAGAGCACAAACGATTAACGAATCTTCCGTTCACGCATTTAAGCACAATTTACGCTATACTTGGAATTATGACCTCTAACTTATGTCATTTTCTTTTTTAGGAAATTACGAAACCGTGAGCGTGAGAATCACTCAAAACGGATAAACGACGAAGAAGTTACGCCAAATCGAAGAAACGGAGAACCAACGGACCGAATACGGCTGGACACAGACCGTATACGGCTGAGCCAGACCGTATACGGCTGGACACAGACCGTATACGGCCTGTGCAGACCGTATACGGCCTGTGCTCAGCCGTATATGGGCCAGCTCAGCCGTATTCACCCTATGCACAGCCGTATACGGTCCAGTTCAGCCGTATTCACCCTAGCTCAGCCGTATCATGCGTTTGGGCAATAAAAACTTGATTTTTATTCACCCTTGCGATACGGTGGTGCGTTTGAAGTTTTGGATACGGTCTACGGATACGGCTGTGCGAGTTCTATAAATACAAGCTTCAAAGTCTCATTTCTCATCCATCCACATCCAACACACAATCAATCCACCAACATTCACACACTTTCTCTCACTACTCTCTCTCTAGATTAGGTTATAATTAGTAGTAGATTAGCGGCTAGTTAGAGGGGCAATATTGTAGTATCGCTTGGCGCGTACTAGGAGTTCTGCTCGTGTAACGTTCAAGTTGTATTCAGCTACGCTCTTATTACGGTTATATCTATCCTTTATCTATTTCATTATGATGATTGTTATTACTGTTATCATGCTAGATTTAGGATTGGTTGCCATGATTAGCGAGTGGTGATATTGCGTGTTTTCTATGACGTAGTTAGTCGTAAATTGGTTGGAATGATGCTATGAAAATTAGTGCTTTGATTCACTTTCTGTCTATGATTTTAAACCTATTAAACTAATCGTCTTTCAACCAGTAAACGTGATTACGGCCTTAATGATGGGACGTCGCGAACCCCATCAAAGGTACTTAGTTATCTGTGTCAAACATGAACATGGTCTGACACTACAACAAAACTCATGTTATAGGACGCTGATTAGTGTCCTAAAAGAGTACTTTATAGGACATTTTAGTTAATAGGACAAATAACAAAAGCGTCCCATATAAAGGGGTTGTAATAAGTTATAGGCGTCCTAATATACATTATGTAACACTTCTATCAGTGTCCCATAAAATATATAATACGACACCAATGGCGTCCTAAGAAACGTGAAATAGGACGCTTTTTAATGTTTTAAATTCTAGTAAGCACATACATACTACTAGCTATTACGACATATACAAACGTCCTAAAAAATGTTAATAGGATGAAATTGAATGTCGCATTAGTACTCATATGAAGACCAAGAAAAAGGTCCTAATAGAAAAAATTTTGTTAGGACCAATTCTAATTGGTCATAATACATGTCATTAGTTACAATACGTCACCTAGAGGTATCTCAACAAGAGCTATGATTCACAATAACACTTATGTATCTACAATACCATACAATCGCACTCCAAATTACTTTCAACCATTAGGGACATCAAGAAACCATTTCATTACTTCAAATGAAAGTGTATTTATCATTTTACATTGTCCATCAATATCCGAAAAAATTAATATACAAGAACATATTACAAGTATGAATGTCTAAATTGCATATCACATATAATACCTAAAACTACCAGTTGAGCTGAAGCTTCATCCAAGTTTGAACACTTCTTGATAGTACACCTGTAAACAATGACAAGTATAACATATATTAGAATATAGTACAGTCAAGATGTGCAAAGCATAAAAATATACTTTAAGGAACTACTAGTCCATTTTAAATCAGTTTATAGAACTAGTAGGCCCTAATAAACCGTATTAATTCTCACTTCCTATATTCACTTTAGGGAACTATTAGTACCTTTTAAATCATTCAAAGAGCATGCATCTATAGTAAAAGATTTATCCATTTAGGAGGATTAAAATTTATTATATTCGTAAAGGACTTATTCAGGTTACCAGACGAAACACAAGCCAACCAACACAATTAACCCAAACATACTAACCTTAACACTTACAGCATTGGGTTATCGAATAAGTTTTTGAGTCCAAAAAACCAACCCAACCTGAATAACCCAAACCCTTGCCTAAATCTATCTCAAGACACCATTCTAATTCTAATATCTACGTAGCAGACAAAACTATATTAACTTACGTAATCTGATCTGTTGAACTATATATATGAAGTGGTATGCCTTCACAATATTAGCAAGCCCACACGACTTGGCCCCAAGACCATCTGGTGATAGTAATTACTCAATAATGACACTTTTATAAAAGAATACATCCTTTATTCTGAATATCCAATATCTCCACATTGATGGCCATGGAACATGAGACAAATAAAACTCAACAAGAGACTGGAACTCAGCAACAGTGCAAGCATCGTAGTCTAGATTAATCACGCAAAATAGTAGTCTAGATTAAATGTAATGTTAAAAAAAACAATCATAAATCGAGAAAAAACTATTCTTGACTCACACATGTCTAAACAAAAATAATTTTGAAAAGAAATAAGCCACATGAAGATCTGAACTTTATTTTCCAAGCATCGTAATCTAGATTAATCACGCAAAATATTAGAACACCAAGACAATAGTTTACACTGTATTATTTATAACACCATCTACATGAAATACAATCAATTTGTTCGAATAAAGAACATCTCCCTTATTGGAAGCAAGCACGATGCATCATATTGTATGCCTTGTGAAGCAATTTAATATTAGTACATCTATGTTCCATAAATGCAACTAAAAGAGATGATTGTCCTTCCTTCAAGATTATTGGCCATTTTAACCCATTTGAGTTTAAAACTATGGTAACATGACTTCTTTAACAGTGAAAAAATCAACAAATTATGAACATCTAAGAAAAGTACATAATACCATGCCATTTCTTATAGGATAAACTACTGATCAAACTCCAAAAATAATAGACAGGCACACCAAATTACAAACTAATTCTTGATTCTATACATATTGGTTTGAAGACTAACCCTTCTTGAAGGCAAAAGTCTAGCAGTCCATGGTTCAGTTTCTTTGACACCAATATGTATTTGAGGATAGAGTTGTTCAATCTTCCAATCAACTCCACCACGATCTTGTTGGATATGTGAGGATCAACATACTCAAACTGAACAACATAACCTGCAACATGTGTCGAGAAAAATAATTAAAAAACCTACTCATTTTATCTTTTACTGGTATATAAATACAGTTCAACAGTGGCGAGATTGACCAAGCTAAGTAGTGTAAAAAGAGTAAACATGGGCTGACTTTATATAGCTGTGAGCAGCAGGACAAATATTAAACCAACAACCAGAATTACTTGGACTTTGGACTGTGTAAGGGGCCGAGCAGTGGCCAGCCAGGTGATGTCTCCACCGAAAAAGAGGAACACTTGACAAGCAAACCAAACTTTTACCATGAGACATAGTCTTATAATTTTCTAGAGAATGAGAGTGACTTGCTCTATTTTAACCTATAGAAGAAAAAATATACGATGATTGTAACCAATGGTACTGAGATAATACACAGCAGCGCATACATTATGTGTAGCATGTTTTCACATCAAAAGCATAATTAATACGTATCATAGAAAACCTAATTATCAAATTGAAGAAAAGCTAATAACACAAATACAATTACTTACAATCGACCCCTACCGAAATATAAATTAAGACTCAGTGAAAACGAAAAAGTACCGATATAGCCTGTGTTTATTTCTTGATTGCTGAAAAAAGACCACCAAATCATATTAGGGATTCGACTGAGTGAAGAAACCTTGGTTTGAGTTCAATTGAATATCTTCCAGTAATACCCATCATAGCCATATGAGGTACGAAATCGGGATGCATCGATTGAGTGAGAAGAGAAGGGAGGAGAGTGAAGAGGTAGGGTTTAAATTTGGGGGAAAAATTAGAGGGAAGTTAAAGAAATTGAGGGGCACCGAAAATCAATTTCAATTTTGGAGGTGACTTAAGTTATGAAAACATACTTAAAACTTTTAATTTGAAAAAAATTCAAAGTTAATTTTGAAAAAATTTAAGGGTGTGGTTCGAGGGAGGAAGGCAAAAAAGGAGAGAAGGGGACGGCAAAAAGATCACAGCCGTCAATTTCAAAAAATAGATCTAATCTACGGATCAAAATGACGCTGTGGCATTTTCGTAATTAATATCAACTTTTTCGATAGCTGCTACTGCTATTATAACATTGACGAAAAAGGTACATCACAAAGTAAAACTGGTACATCACATTGCAAAAACGGTGCATCAAAGATTAAAAACATGATGTATTATCGAGTAAAAAATGGTGCATCATAACAGATATTAATGTTCATCGTAATAGATAAAAATATGCATAAAGATGGTACATCACATTGTAAAAAAATGGTGCATCATATAGTAAAAACATAATGCATTACAAAGTAAAAAAATGGTGCATCATAGAAGATAGTAAGGTTCATCGTAATAGATAAAAATGTACATACATCACATTGTAAAAAATGGTGCATAAAAGAGTAAAACATAATGCATTACAGAGTAAAAAAAATAATGCATCATAGCAGATTTTAATTTCATCATAATAGATAAAAAAAAAAGGTGCATCACAGCTTCAAGTTAAATACTACTCGTCTCTCACAAAAATGAACATAAACATCAACTAACAATATCCTTGATTCAACAAAAGGTTAAAAAATGATAACGAACACTTTAAAAAATTCCTTTTTAAAAAATTCCAATTGCCGTTCACTTCCGTTCAAAAGTTGGTTTCCGTTCGGGAACCAATACCAAAATTTAAAGTTAATATATGGGTTATAAACTTTTCTATCCTATTATAATTATAATTACTGCACAACCATTTATAAAATACAATTATATTAATTTGTAAGTTTAATATTGTTAATTAAAAGACGGAATTATCATTGGAATGTAAGTTTAATATTGTTAATTAAAAGACTGAATTATCATTGGAATGAAAATTATTAGTAACATAATCAAACAATAATAGATGGACTTGTATTTATTTTTTCACTACTTGATACATCATGTATGATGTAGTATATCCTTTCCTTAAGAGCGTTTGAAATATGGGTCTCTGCCCACTTCTCATTGTCAATGTGTGAATGACGAAATTAATAACCATCAATTGCAAAATTATCTTAAGTTTTAATACTTTTGTTGAGCCCTTACGATGCAAGGTAATTAAAATATAAACTTAATCATATGCTTTTTTAAGTTTTCAGTTGTATTAATATTGTTAAAAATTGAAAATTTTAAAATTGAAAATTAATATTAACATATATCAAAATGCACGGAAAATAATCAATTTCATATTAATTAGTAAAACAAATTTACTTAGAACATGGTAGTTGATGATGATAATATTAGATAATTGCAATGAACGAGATATCAATAAAAAATGAATTTATGTTTTATGTATAAAAGAAATCATTATGTATTAAATGTAATGAAAAAATTTAAGAAACTATTATAATAAAGTATAATAAAACTTAATTAGGACTCTTCACAAAATAGAAGGCAATATTTAAAATTTTAAAAACTTTTAAGACGGGAACGTTAGGAATTTTGACGAATTTTGAGGAATAACTAATTTGATGATATGACATAATTATGATGCTTTAGGAAAATGTAAGGAGATGATATGTCATAGTTAAAAAAATAAGAGAAAAACCTTATTGTTATATAAATATAATATTAGATATAATAAGATAAGATAAGATAGATTATATTATACGGAGTAATATATATAATACCTATTAGAGTATATAGAAAATTTTCTTGGCACCACAAAAGTGCTCCATCAACATGGGTTACCTAGTACTATAAGTTGAAATCGATCACGGCTCATTTAATTTTCGTAGAGTTCGAACATGAATTACTAATAAATAAAATAAAAAACCAAATTCATATACACTAACACTCCTCATATTTATAGTTCAAATTTCATTTTAGACGTTAAAAATTATTTATCCACTTTCAAAAGTAGTAGAATATATATAATTTATTAAACTTCCTATATTACTCCTAATTGATATGTATGCTATAAAAATGTGTGAAAATTAAAAGTAAAACCGTCATAGCACCAGTGTTTTAGGACCCGGTTTGACCGGCCCGGTCGGACCGGAGATTTAGAGGATTCCGGCCCAAAAAAACCAGGATTTTTCGATAAGTTGACTAGTCAACGGGCCAGTTGGGCCGGCCGGTCGAACCGGGTTGGACCGGGACCCGGAAAAGAGTATCGACCCGGGTCAAGTAATTTACCTTTTTTTTTTTTTTTTTTTTTTTTTTTTTTTTTGTAACCTAATTAAATTGATAGATTTTCAAGATTATTAACTTGATAAATTCTTCACCATCTAAATATGTAGATTTGTGATTTTGTAAAATGTTTGCAAGTGTGTAACGGAATAAATATGTAGATGGGTTGGCCTTCAAAATATAAATGGGTTGGGCTTTCGCTTAAATTCTTTACTTTCTGATTGCTTCAATGGGCTGGGCCTTGGCTTTATAGACATTTTGCATGTAAACTATGGCATAAAATTAGTTAATTAGTTTTGTATGTCTTTATTCCATGTATATAATAGATTTTCAAGGTTTTTAACAATTTCGGTCTGACCTTCCGGCCCAACCGGTTCAACCGGTCCGACCAGAAATCTGCACAAATCCGGTTCAATTAAAAACCCGGGTTTTAAAACATTGCATAGCACACAAAAGTAGTAATTTTTGTAGATTTTTATCACAACCAAAAGTTACGAAATTATAAATTAGTAGTTATTTTCAGCAATAATTATATCGGGCGAAGTACTGTTATAAGTAGAGATACTCTCGTAGATAAGTATGAATATATAGAACCAAATAGATTATATTATACAGTTAAAAATTATAATAAGTACAAATATAGAGAAGAATATAAAGAAAATAAAAACTACAACAACGATGAATCGAACCTTCGCAACAAGCATTTTAAAGTTAAGCAAAAACCACTAGTGCAAGACATTATAATTTCTTTCTAATGTCAATTACATCTATATATATAAACGATCACGAAAGTAAAAGCCACTTCCTACTCGTTCCGCGTACGTGGTCACAACCTGACATTTTAAACCAAATTTTATCTTTAAATAAATAAGCAATAACTACGCAATACAAACTTTAATCATTTTCAATAGAAGGTATAAAATTTAGCTTTGCTTTTAACACACGTTATTTGTAGTATCTTTTTGAGTGTACAATATCTACTATATAAATTCGACATTTTAGGTAAAATATCATCAAATTCTTGGTAGATTATTAATGCGACTCAAAATCAAGTGTCCTATTAGCTTACACTGTATTAGGACTCAACGTATAAACGTCCTTTAAATCTCAATGTAATATGACACATATATCAAGTGTCCTATTATGCTAGGATTTATTAAGATCCCAACATATAAGCATCCTGTAAACTTCATATTATAGGACATCTATATGAGGTGTCCTATTAGATTTTATAGTAAAAGGAATAAAAAAAACTCTAGTGTCCTATTAGATATTTTTTAGGACGCCATTTAAAAAGTGTCCTAGGAAAAATGTCATAATATCTCATTTTTGTTGTAGTGTGATTTTTTAATCGTGTAAACATCACTTTCTAAATGAACGCTAAGTACATCGTCATCGTGGAAATACTGCTTTCTAATTCGAACGCAAAGTACACTGTGGCTATGGAAATATGGTTTTCAAACTAAACACTAAGTACACTGGAGCCGTGGAAATACTGCTTTCTACTCTGAACGCAAAGTACACTGTGCCCGTAGAAATATGGTTTTCTAACTGAACGTGAATATTACACTGTTGACAAGTTAGGGATTTATTGGGACTTAAAAGTAAGGGCTGGTTTATATCATAGATGGATAATATTATGCTTAAATACAAACTTAGTTAAGTAGTCTGGGTTAGCCTTTATGAAGCAATGTAAGGTACCGTAAGTCGGCTGATTACTCGGTATAACGTCAACAACACCTCCGGTGTAGTTAACACGTGGAAGCCGAGGAAAAGCCGCAGTTACTAAGCCTTGTGGAATAACGGCAACTCTGTGATCAGCAGAGCTGGTACCGACTAGGTCCTTGGTTCATCAATGGAAACACCTCCGGTGGAGTACAGTGTAGTAATCACGGAAAGAGTCGTTGTTATCAGTCTATGTGAATCACGAGTCATGACTCAACACCCAGACTCACAAAACCATCGATAGAAAGTAATCAAGCACACTCTATAAACTTGGTCTTAAATGCTTTATTTAGATTAGATATTATTGTGGGGTTAAGAAAGGTCGGACATCGAGTTGGTTTGTCTCCTTATTCATGCACCCAGGGTTTCATCCCAGATAAGGGTCACTATACCTTCACCGGTTAGTGTTGTGGGCTGGATAAGCTACTCCGATCAGAATCAGGATAGCCTAGTCGCTCAGTGACATACTGATCGAGAACTCTATTAGTAGGGGGCTAGTGCTTACTCCACAGATACTTGAAATAAATAAAATACAAACCTTTAGAACACGTTTTCATACATCATACATCATTCCAATCAATAAGGCTACCGAAATCATAGCAAACACCCTCTCTAGATTATCTGCTATCTACATTTATTTTATCTGCTTTATTTTAAATTTTCTGCCTAAGTATAAAAAAACCAAAAACAAACCACCAATCAAATCTTTTAAAACCTGCTAGATCGATAAGTATGCCTGTTTCGTCCACGATCCACAATACACTGACTCAGAGAACGACCCTAGGTCATCCTTGCTACTATACACCAATAGTTACTAGGTATACTTAGGCCCCGCAAATACAAATTTTAAAACCCACTGACCCAGCCAAGCGGGAGGCTCGCAACGACAAGAAGCGATTCCTAAAGTCCGACCGTTCGGCTGGCGTCCGAGACATTCATCTGTAAAGTCAAACGGAGTATCTTTTTCGAGAAGATGAGTCATAGGTCGAGAGATCTTAGAGAAATCCTTAATAAAGCAACGGTAGAATCCGGCGTGACCTAGAAAACTTCGGTGGCTTTCACAGAAGTAGGGGGTGGAAGCTTCGAGATAGTCTCAACTTTTTCTTTGTCAACTTCAATTCCAGATTTTGAAATGCGGTGTCCAAGAACTATGCCTTCTTTCACTATGAAGTGACATTTCTCCCAATTTAGAACTAGGTTTGATTCTTCACATCGATCAAGCATCCTATCCAAGTTAGAAAGACAAGTGGTGAACGAATCCCCAAAAATTGAGAAATCGTCCATGAACACTTCCATGCATTGTTCAATCATGTCGTGGAAGATTGCTACCATGCATCTTTGAAAAGTCGCAGGTGCATTACATAGACCAAAAGGCATACGTTGGTAAGCAAATGTTCCATAGGGACAAGTGAACGTCATCTTTTCTTGGTCCTTCGGATCGAGAGGTATCTGAAAATATCCTGAGAAGCCATCAAGGAAGCAATAGAATTCATTTCCTGATAACCTTTCGAGCATCTGATCAATGAATGGTAGAGGGAAATGATCTTTGCGTGTAGCTTCATTCAGTTTCCGATAGTCGATACACACCCTCCAACCATTGACGGTTCGTGTTGGAATCAGTTCATTGTTTTCGTTAGCGATGACCGTCATGCCTCCTTTCTTTGGGACGACTTGAACTGGGATAACCCATGGGGAATCTGAGATAGGGTAGATCAGACCAGCATCCAGGAGTTTGATAACCTCCTTTTTCACCACGTCTTGAATCTTCGGGTTGACTCTCCTTTGCCTTTGAACTGATGGTCTGAAGTCGTTTACCATTAAGATCTTGTGCGTGCAGTAGTTTGGACTAATCCCTTGTATGTCAGAGATCTTCCAAGCAATCGCCTTCTTGTGTGACTTTAGAACCTGTACCAGCCTTGCTTTCTCTTTGGGCTTTAATTCTTTAGATATGATAACTGGTAAGTGCGAAGTTCCTTTAAGAAAAGCATATTCAAGGTTTGGGGGAAGTTCCTTTAGTTCCAATTCGGGTGGTTCTTCAGTAGATGGTTTCATCCTAGCAATCTCGTCTCTTTTAAGCTCGTCGTACGTTGTTTGAAAATCTGACTCCATTGCAGGTGATTCTGGGATGTCGGCTGACGCTATCTCAACCCATTCTGTATTGTTGGATAGCTTATCTTTTCTCAGCTCATATTTTACTTGGGAAGATTGAGAGATTGCATTTTCTTCAGTGATAATTTCTTTTCCTTTGTCAGTTGTTGCAAATCTCTGGAATTGAGCTGATGAAGACTCGCTGATGGTGATTTCTGGATTAAGATTTTCACAAACTTCAGATAGTTGCGAAGCAGGTGTTTTAAGCATTGACTCCATGTCTTTAAGAGTCTTCAGTATTTCTTCCTTTGAGAGAGATGAATGATCTACTTTAGAAGTCGGGTTTCTTCGTAGTAGAGTGACAGGAGTGCCATATCCAAGAGGAGCAGTCAGGATGGAGTTGAGCTGCGGTTCGGAATTCTTTAAAGGAAATAGTAACTCTCCAGATGCGTTGGAAGAATCCGAGATAGCTGAGCATAGACCCGCACCTTCTTCACAGAGTATTCTTGAAGTGATGATAGTATTGGGAAGGGGGTTAATGCTGCTTACTGCGAGGATCTCTTCCAAGTGTTCTTCAATTATTTCCTGCATAGAATCTACAAGACCAAGATCTTCTCCCATAGGTTGTTTCATTAGTTTATCAACATTGAAGGTGACCTCTTCAGTTCCAACTCGGAGTTTTAAAGATTTTTCATTTACGTCAATGACAGCCTTGGCAGTGTTTAGGAAAGGTCTGCCAAGGATGAGTGGAACCTGGGTGTCCTCTTCAATATCCATAACAACGAAATCAACTGGAAAGACGAATTTGTTGACACGGACCATAATATCTTCAGCAATTCCTCGGGGGAGTTTAACTGATCTATCTGCTAATTGGTTGGTCATACGGGTAGGCAAGAGTTGGTTTAATCCTAGTTTCCTATAAAGCGAGAATGGCATGAGGTTTAACCAGCTCCTAGGTCAGCTAAGGCATTACTTATTTGAACATCTTGAAGATAACAAGGAATAGTGAAACGGCCAGTATCTCCAAGCTTAGGGGGTAGTCCTTGTTGCATAATTAGAGAGCACTCGGCATCTAGGGATAAGTTAACTATCTGTCTAAGTTTTTCTTTGTTGGATATCAGTTCCTTAAAGAATTTGGCACAACTGGGCATTTCTATTAAAGCATCTAATAATCTAACATTTAAGTGTAGGCTTTTGAACATTTCTAGATATTTTCTAAATTGAGCTTCTTGTTTCTCTTTCTTAAGCCTACCAGGGAAAGGTATTCGAACATGTTTAGAGACTTCTGGGGCTTTAGATGGTTCTGGGGCTTTAGATGGTTCTGGCTCAGGAGAAGCGACAGGGGTGTCAGCTTGTACCGAGTCAGTGGGTAGAGAAGTAGAAGATTCATTCGAAGGAATATCTATGGTTTTCTCGTTCTTAGTTTCTTTTCCTCCTCTAGTGACCACAAGCATGTCATCGTGCTCATAGGATGAGTGAAAGACAGAATTGTAGATCGCTTCCTCCCTTTGCTTCTTCTCAACTTTTAAAAACAACCTTTTAACATTATCCTCCATGTTTTTAATTAAATTATTTAAAATCCTGAGCAAATAATCATTTTGGTTTTGAAAATCAAGAATTCGTTTGTTTGTATTATTTTGCTCAACAATGAAGTTATTGAAAATCGTATTGTTTAGATGAGAAGTCAATTGGGTAGGAGTAGAGAGAACTAAAGATTGAGACAGGGGTAGTGTGGATAACCGCTAAACGAATGGTTTAGAGTAAAAGGATTGGTCAGGGTTTCTACCAGTGGTGTCAAGAATTTCTTCGTTGGCCCGTATGTTTGGGAAGAACTTTGGGGGTTTCTTTTTTTTGCATGGGTTTAGAAGATTCTTGCAAGTCCTTGACAACTTTAGAGATGGATTCGAGTTGAGTTTTCAAGGTGTCCAAGGCTTGATCTGAAGTATTCCTTTTTTCTGAAGTGGATTCATCTGGCTCCAAGTCATGATGGTGCATCGTTATCGTCTCAATCAATTTCCAAGCTTCGTCTGAAGTATGTTGCATGAAGTTTCCGGATGAAGCAGTATCGAGGGTTTGTTGATGCTGAGGATTTAAGCTGTTATAGAACGTGCAGACCAGATTTGTTTCAGCCAACTGATGGTTTTGACATCTTCCGATAAGATTCTTAAATCGTTCCCAAGCCTTGCTTAATGATTCGTTAGTTCCTGACGGAAGTTAGCAATGTCGGTCTTAAGCTTGGTTTGCATGGAAGGAGGAAAGTACTTAGCTAGAAACTTAGTAGCCATCTCTTCCCATGTATGAATCGAATTGGGTTCGAAATCGTAAAACCAGGTTAAGGCTCGAGAAGATAGAGAATAAGGAAACAGATGGAGTCGAAGAAGGTCTCTATTGGTTCCTACTATATCGAAGGAGTCGGTAAGGTTGATGAACTTGTTGAGATGGGCATTTGAGTTTCCAACCGAAAGACCATGAAACTGACACTCAGATTTAATCATTTTTATGTAGTGAGGCTTAATTTCAAGGGTTTCGTCGGTTAGTGCTACGATCGGTCCTCCTCATCCCTCTAGCAGTGGCTTGATTGATGAGGCGAGCGTGATACGGTTCGTCATAACTCATAAGGTAGAAATTAGGGTTACGGAAAAGGGAAATTAATCTAAACTAATTAACCTAATTAATCTAATTAACCTAATTAACCTAAGGATAAAGCAGGTAACTTACGGATGATATTGATCTATCGAAAGGGTCGCTAAATAACTAAGATAACTAAATTTCTAAAGTCGGTCGTTGTAGTCGCCGGCAGCGGCGCCAAAAACTTGTCGTGCACCCCAGCGGTCAGTCGGGTTTTACTCCGGTCGTTGAACCTTCCGGCAAGGGCTCACGGCAGCGTGTTTTATATTTATTATGCTGGGTATCCTAAGTTTTTGATACAACTTAAAGACCTAAAGGGCAGTAAGCGGTATGTATGACTCAGGTGTCGTTCTTCAAACTACAACGGGCATGAGAATCTAGGAGGATTAATTATCTTTTGTAATTTAGCTGGGATTTTTAAAACTTTTGATAGGTTGGTTGGTTTTCTAATCTAATTACTAAAATTAAAAACTAAATTAAAGACTGGGGTTTGTACGGGGAACGCAGAGAAATCAAGATAAGGAATATGTTTGCTGTGACTTCGGCAATGTTATTTGGATGGATAGTTATGAGGGATAAGGTTACTAGGTGCGATGACTAATCCGGTGAGGTCATAGAAACTTAATTTGGTAGATAAAGTATTATGCCTATGACCTTTACTCGGCTTCCCACGTATTTGTGTTAACGCTATACCAGATACTTGGATGTTATACAGCTTTTCCGCTATACCAGTTAGGGTTCCAGATTACTCACTAGATATTACTATATTTCTTAATGAGCTACAGCTACGATCCTACTATATACCTAACGTAGAGTTGTCCGCAATCAGATATATAATATGTCACATGGATATCAGTTATAGAATGTCCAGTACACCGGAAGTTCTCCCAAATGCACAGACCAATTCAACAGACAACTATCCTCTAATCCAGGTCCCCATTTACAGACATCCGGAGGACGTTAGTATCATGGCGTGAATTGTTCATTGAACAATAACATGAACAGGGTTAAACCCGCGGAACCGGTTGGGATAATCTGTCTAACGGTCAGCTGAATTGTTCATCATTAATCATACAATCATCACAACTATTACATGCATGTTAACCTATCTGTATTATGTTTATTATATTTATGAAAATCTAATTAGCAGGGCAGTGATAGTGTTTACGTATGTCTAGCATGCAGTACCTAAGCAACAATCAAACAAGAATATGCAATAGGACGGAACACTATTCATCACATTAACTGACCTAATAATTAAATCATGGGTATCCCGGAAGTTGTCCCAAAGATACACAACAAACAAGCGTGAACCTAATCTATCTCTAATCCTATGCTTCGTGTCCCTCGGATGTGTTTCAATCAAGGGAACAACGACCATGTTGAGTTCATTGATCATCATTGTCGCGGTCCCAGCGGTCAGACGGGTTTTACTCCGGTCGTTGAACCTCCTAACCGGGACGCGCGGACAGGGTTTAAATTTATATAGCAGGGGAATCATAAGCTGTATACTACTGACAGACCAAAAAGGGCAGTAAGTGGTATGTATGACTCAGGTGTCGTTCTTCAAACTACAACGGGCATGGGAGTCTAAGAAGTTTTATTATCTTTGGGAATCTAGTTAGGGTTTTTAAAAGCTTTTGGATAGGTTTAGTTTTTATAACTAAATACTAATTTAAATAAAGAAAATAAAACAAAAGAGGTTTGTACGGAGACTCGTTCAACAGAGGATAAGCGAGTGTTTACTATGATTTCGTTATATGTTATTGATGAATAGTCAAGCGTAAGGCTACTGGATGTTATGACTAATCCGGAGAGGATAGAACATAATTAATGCAAAGTATTGTACCTACGACCGTTTCGCGACTTCCATACGTTTGTACTCCAACAATTGGTGTTTCCAGCACTATACCGAGTAATAGGACGTTTTACGGTTTTTCCGTTACATTAATTAGGGTTCCACATTACTCTCGCAGATTTCCTATATCCTAATGAGCTACAACTACGAGCCTATTAAATATCTAACGTAGAGTTGTCCGCAATCAGATAAATAACATGTCACGTGGATAGCAGTTATAGAAGTCAAATACACCAGATGTTCTCCCAAATGTACAGACCAATTTAACCGACGACTATCCTCGAATCCTGGTCCCCAGTCACAGTCATTAGAGACGTCTGTATCGTAGCGTGAATTGTTGATTGAACAAGAACACGAACGGGGATAATCCCGCGGACCAAGTTGGGATAATCGGGCTAACGATCAGTTAAATTGTTCAGCATTACAGATATAAATCATCACAACTATTCCATGCATGTTAATCTACTGTGTAAACCAATATTCTGTGTCTGAAAACCTAATTATACAGTTACTGATATGAACCAGGAGGATAACTCTAGCATGCATCATTCCTAAGGCAACAATCAAACAAGAACATGAAATAGGGTGACACATAATAGAACACCATAATCCTAAGCATAGCAGATAACCAATAATCAGATCATAGATATCCCAAAAGTTCTCTCAAAGATATATAACAGATAAATATGAATCTAACCTATTTCTAATCCTATGCTTCGTGTCTCTTATGATTTGTTTCAACCTAGAGAACACAGCCATACCAAGTTCATTGATCATCAAGTATAGAATAGGTAGAGAACGTACCACTAGTAATTGGCCAAGTTCTAGCAGGAAGCTTCTAACCACAACATAAGTTGGATAGATAAACATTCGAGATTCAGTTTATGAGTTCATACACAGTTTAAAGTAACACGGGCAGAGTAACAGCATGGCATAAACATATTGACTATTCTAACATAACTACATCATAGTAAACACAAAAAAATGTCCAGCCTAACATTATATATCTAGCATACAATCCTAAACAAGCATAAACAAAGCAACACATGTTTAAAACTGGAAAATAAGAGATATATAAATAGAACCTAATATGAATTTATTACAGATAGATCTTCGCGAATACAATGTCTTGGAGTGACTCAGTACAAAAGCTAAAAGCTACCCCTACCTAACTAGCTTTCTAACTAGCGCAATTCTAGAGAGAGAAAGTCTCTAGAGAGAGAAACTAGAGAGAGAGTGATGTGTGTGAGAGAGAAAGTGAAAGGAAGAAATGAAATGAGAGAAATGGTGTGTTTGAAATGTGGAGGGGAGTCCACTATTTATAGGCAAACCCTAAAATCGCATGTACAACTCACGAAGCAGCACGTACAAGCAAACGAAGCATGATATGGGAAGGGAGGGGCCGTTTACGGCTTGTATAGGGCCGTATACGATCTATACAAGGCCGTATACGGTCTGTATAAGGCCGTATACGGTGCCTAGGGCCGTATACGGGCTCCGTCTGATTTCGTTCGTTGCTTAAAACGTCTGTATCTCCTTCGTTACGCGTCCGTTTGACCTGATTCTTTCGCCTGTGACTTCGTAATTCCGTTATGCTTCTAATGATAGCAATATCATATAAATTGGGTGTGTAGAACTCAGGCGTAGCCGAAATGACTTTTAGTGGCTCTGAAAGCGTAGTGGTTTCTCCGTCCTTTGGCCGTTTCACTTGATTCCAGATTTTTCCGTCTCGATTTTACCTATACATCAGATGGTAGAAGTTAGGAAGTGTGTCTTGACAGGAAAATGAGGTCGGAGGAATCGGCTTGTATTAAAATGCTGTGTTTTGTGAGGTTTCAGAGTGTTTTCAGTGATTTTTACCACAACGTCTACTTTTGAACCACTTTAGTGAATTTTAATAAATAATCAATGTTTTGAAATGTTTTCACTATATAAAGGTCCAAAATGCGAGGAATAAAGCTTCTAAAAACATGACTTTTTACGTCACATCAAGTTATCCCACACTTAGACGTTGCTTGTCCTCAAGCAACAACTCTCTGAAAAATATTTTAAGTCATGTTTTTAGGGGTGAGTCAGAGAATATTTTCCAAGATTAGCATTCCCTCATATGAGTAAGTTACTCTAAAAGTGTGAAGGAAGATAAGATGATCCTTCCATAAACAAGAAGAGATTTTCTTAGGTATACATCCAAATCTCGTGATCTTGGAGTACACATGACTAGGCGATCTCACTAAAGGTGGTCACTCAATTCACTCAAAGTGTATCGGGTTTCCTATCAATCTAGCTCAAATGAAATCGCTCAAAATAGCCAGTCATGCTGCACTCATCGTCATAGGCTTGATCGAGAATCGGATCTCCACCACTTAGGTGAGGACGGTGCTAATTATCTCAAGACATTCAGAGGGTTGTAATGTTTGGTGAGGGTGAAGGGTATGGATAGTGGAAATTTTGGGTTTGCGAGGGGTGTTTAGCTTATCCTAAGATCACTGAGATTATGAACAACTTTATTTAGAACGGAGAGGAACGGAGAGTTGGTAGTTGTTTCAGCTTTTGTCGGATTCTTCATGAAGAGCTATGTCTTGAAACTTTCAGCTTTATTTGCGGAGCTATTTTCTTGTCTTTTCTTTTTCTTTTCTTTTTCTTCTTTTGTCTTTTCTTTTTCTTTTCTTCAGAATTTCTTTGTCAGAGAATTTCCAAGGAATTTTATATTTTGAATCCTTTAGAAATCTTTTCTTCTATCTTGATCATTTTGATTCTTTTCCAGGTGCTAATTTTTCCCGCACCATCGTCCTTCTAGCTCTCTTGTGTGCTAATTTTCCCACACCATTTGTTGAGAAACTTGATTTTTGGAGAACGCGAATGAGTAGGATATTTGAAACAGATATTCTAAAAGGTGTTCTTCATAACCTCAGAAATTCCAAGATAAGTTTGGGGGTATTTTTGGGAAGTGGGTGAAAATTAGAGTTTTGAAGAAATGAAAGGTTTAGACTCAACAGGGTATACTAAGTGGATCTTCGATACTAAAAATGAGCATCGGAAAGGGTTTTGGGCTTGAAAAGATATGTAAGAAACGGGTTAAGTCCTAAGGAATGTCAAGGTCATTTAATTGCACCTATACCGCGTACAGTACACACCAATATGGTCTCGAAGCGTATGTCAAGAGCAAGTTCTAATTCAGAGATACAGACATCGGCACACACACAAAAAATTAAAGTGAATCATTAAAGATGAATGTTTTTGGGCTCAAGATACCTCACTGCAAAGGGTTGTATGTGTCTAGTCATGCTCCTTTGATTATCACTTCTTGCTTAAGCAATTTCTACCTTATTTCCTTTAGGCTTTTAGAAATATCATACTTATAATTTGAAAATGGTTTCTCTCAGTAGTATATGAGACTCAAAAACTGAGTTAGACTCATTAATTTTGAAGAATTTGACCATATTTTTTAAAAAATTTGAGAGAAAGATTGTTGTTGGACATAAAAATCACTATTTAAGGTATTCTATACCTGTCATCCCACACTTAGAGGAACATTGTCCCTAATGTTCTCTTGAGTAGAGATTTTACTAGTAAAATCCCACACTTAGAGTTTGAACATGTAAGTAGATGTTTCTCAAGTGTTTAATTTGGTCTGGAATCCCACACTTAGTGATAATTTTAGGATGAAGCACAGAAATTAAACGCACTAACATAGGCATAGTAAAACATAATTGAAACGGGGAAAAAGGAACAGAGAGACTCCCCATTTGTGTTTACTGGAATAGACCAGGTTTGTGCAGGAGTGGTGCTAGTGAATTGCTGGATTTTAAGGACCAGGCTCGTTTAAGATTATCCATTTCACACAAAGCTGAATTCTGCAATAAACAACAACACACATATCACAGCATCTCATCTAGGTAGCAGGTCTAAAGCGTAAGTACAGAGTCATAATACAGAAAGTAAATAATAAAGATAAAGTCTAGTAATCATCAAGTAGGTCATCAGTGTCAGGATCAAACTCTGCCTCAGCATCCCTGTCGAAAACAGAAGTCGGAGATGGAATGGAAAAGTCCATAGTAGCCATAGCCTGACTCACAATCTCGTCAGTGGTAGTGGGGGAAGCAGAAGTGTGAGCATCAAAAGCAGCTGGAAGCTGCTCTGTGAGGCTGCGATCTGGTGATGCAAATCCTGTGGGCAATGCTGGATCAGGATCAGCAGCTGCAGCAGTGGGACCAGTGGAAGGCCCGGCAGTAGAGACAACAGGTGGATCTGCAGGAGGAAAGAAGGACCATGGAGGTCGAGATGGTCCCGGATCTGGGCCAAGCCTGTAGGGAATGGCAGCAGGTCTTGGAATCTCGAGCTGCTCACAGATAGAGGACATGATGTCATGCTGGATGGAGAGTGTCCGAAAAAGGGCCCACGAAGCAGCTGGGTCAGCCGTAGTGATACCGTACTCGAAAGTAGGTACGGGGACTGGCAAAGGTGATGAGGGCCTCTCATCGGGAAACTCCTCGTGAGTGATCGGGACATCAGTCAGGTCCTCCTCAGTGATGGTCAGCATAGCCGCTCTCTGCGCTCTGCGTCTACGAGGTCTGTGTCGTCTGCATGGTCTCGCAGCTACATGATCAGCGTCAACAGCGTCCATTCTGAAACAAGATAAAATAAACAAGTAATGCTAACAGTGATAGTAAATGAATAACACTTATCTCAGATTTTGCAATTCGAAGTCAGATAAGTGGCAAGCCTGCAATTTTATTAGTTCAGAGACAACCATACTTAATAAAAATAAACTAAGAAATAAAATGACAGAATTAATAAAGATAGGCTTGGGGTGCCTCCCAAGAGCGCTTGTTTTACGAGTCTCTAGCTTGACTCTTTGTACCTTTCTGTCGACTCACGGTGGTTCAAAGATAAAGACATCTTCCCTGATGGGAAAGTCTTCGAAGTAATGCTTTAAGCGATGACCATTAACCTTAAAATTACCTTCTGGTGCCTCGAGTTCGACTGCACCGTAAGGAAATACCTTTGATACTATGAATGGTCCGCTCCACCTGATCCTAAACTTGCCAGAGAATTTCTTGAATCGCGAGTTGAAAAGCAGCACTTTATCTCTTGTATTGAATATTGAGGGCCTCAGCTTAGCATCGTGAATTCTCTTAGTTCGTTCCTTGAAGCTTAACGAACTGTCATATGCCTGATCCCTTAGTTCGGCTAACTTGTTCAACTGCACTCGTCTATTTTCTCCAGTTGTAGAAATATCTAAGTTGCAGTTCTTCAAAGCCCAGTATGGTTTATATTCCAGCTCAATTGGTAAGTGACATGCCTTGCCATAAACTAGACGATACGGTATGGTTCCTAATGGTGTCTTAGGCGGTTCTGAATGCCCACAATGCATCACCTAATTTTTCAGCCCATTTGTACCCATGACTACCAACAGTTCTTTCCATGATTCTTTTCAAAGCTCGATTTGTTGCCTCAGCTTGCCCATTTGTCTGGGGGTGATAAGCTGTTGACGTCTTGTGAGTGACACCATACTGTTGCAGAACTTTCATGAATTGAACGTTGCAAAAGTGTGTAACACGATCACTGATTATTGCTTTTGGAGTCCCAAATCGACTGAATAGCTTTTTGAGAAATTTGGTTACCACTTTGGCGTCATTTGTTGGGAGAGCTTGAGCCTCGGCCCACCTGGAGACGTAGTCGACTGCAACCAAGATGTACTCTTTACCGTTAGATTTAGGGAACGGTCCCATGAAATCTAATCCCCAGATATCGAAGATTTCCACGGCCTGGATGTTTGTTAGTGGCATTTCATTCCGGGCTGTTATATTGCCTTGTCTGTGGCAGATATCGCAGCGTCTCACCAGATCGTACGCATCTCGAAATATGGTTGGCCAGAAAAAGCCAGCATCGTACACTTTTCTTGCGGTCATGTTGGTACCGTGATGTCTTCCAGTAGGTCCATGGTGGCTTTGGTGTAAGATATGTTCTGCCTCTTTCCCATCAACGCATCTTCTAATGATTTGATCAGGGCAAACCTTAAAGAGGAAAGGGTTCTCCCAATAGTAATATTTTATATCGCGGAAGAAATTTTGTCTTCGAGAGGTTGGCATTCCTTTAGGTACGACTTTTCCCACCAAATAATTGGCATATTCAGCATACCAGGGATCATCTGTAGATCGTGACCCTTGATAGTACTTACCAACATGCATGAGCTGTTATTCTGGAAACTGGTCTTGAAAGTCATTCTCGTGCAACTTATCCATTGAAGGATTCTCTAATCGGCTGAGATGGTCCGCCGCGATGTTTTCTACTCCCTTTTTGTCTTTGATCTTGATTTCGAATTCTTGAAGGAGTAGAATCCATCGTAGAAGGCGAGGTTTAGCATCTTGCTTCTTAAAAATATATTTCAGAGAGTGATCTGTATAGACAATAGTTTTGGACAAGATTAGATAAGAACGAAATTTATCAAAAGCAAATACTACCGCTAGCAGCTCTTTTTCTGTGGTCATATAATTCTCTTGGGCGTCAGTGAGCGTTTTGCTGGCGTAGTATATTGGTTGAAACTGTTTCTCCTTCCGCTGTCCCAGAACTGCTCCGACTGCGAAATCACTGGCGTCGCACATGATTTCAAATGGGAGACTCCAGTCTGGAGCAACCATGATCAGTGCATGAACAAGCAGATCTTTCAGATGATCGAAGGCCTTGAGACATTCGTCTGTAAAGACAAACGGAGTATCCTTCTCGAGGAGATGAGTCATATGTCGGGATTTCTTAGAGAAATCTTTGATAAAGCGACGGTAGAGCCCGGCGTGTCCTAGAAAACTTCGGATGGCTTTGACAGAGGTGGGTGGTGGAAGTTTTGAGATAGTCTCGACTTTTGCTTTGTCAACTTCAATTCTAGCTTTGGATATACGGTGTCCTAAAACTATGCCTTCTTTTACCATGAAATGGCAATTTTCCCAATTCAGAACCAGGTTCGATTCTTCACATCGGGTGAGCATCTTATTCAAGTTAGAAAGACAAGTGGTGAACGAATCTCCGAAAACTGAAAAATCATCCATGAACACTTCCATGCATTGTTCAATCATGTCGTGGAAGATTGCTACCATACATCTTTGAAATGTCGCCGGTGCATTACATAAGCCAAAAGGCATACGTCGGTAGGCAAAGGTTCCGTATGGACAAGTGAACGTCGTATTTTCTTGGCCCTTTGGATCGAGAGGTATCTGAAAATAGCCGGAGAAACCATCGAGGAAGCAACATAATTCGTTCCCTGACAATCTTTCAAGCATCTGATCAATGAACGGTAGAGGGAAGTGATCTTTGCGTGTAGCTTCATTTAGTTTCCAATAGTCGATACATACCCTCCAACCGGTGACGGTTCGTGTTGGAATCAACTCGTTGTCTTCGTTAGCGATGACCGTCATGCCTCCTTTCTTTGGGACGACTTGAACTGGACTGACCCATGGGGAATCTGAAATAGGGTAAATTAAACCAGCATCTAAGAGTTTGATAACCTCCTTTTTCACCACGTCTTGAATCTTTGGGTTAACTCTCCGTTGCCTTTGAAAAGAGGGCCTGAAGTCATTTTCCATTAAGATCTTGTGAGTGCAGTAATTTGGGCTGATCCCTTGTATGTCAGAGATTTTCTATGCAATCAATTTCTTATGTGACTTTAGAACCTCAATGAGTAGTGCTTTCTCTTCAGGCTTCAGATCTCTGGATATGATAACCGGTAAGTGTGAAGCTCCTTCGAGAAAAAAGCATATTCAATGTATGAGGGAAGTTCATTCAGCTCCAATTCGGGTGGTTCTTCAGTGGAAGGCTTCATCCTTGCAATCTCGTCTCTTTTAAGCTCATCGTATGTTGTCTGATAATCTGACTCAACTGCAGGCGCCTCTGGAATGTCGGCTGATGCTTTTTCAACCCATTCTGTATTGTTGTAAAGATCATCTTTTCTCAGCTCATATTTTTCTTGGGAAGATTGAGATATTGCATTATCTTTAGTGAATATTTCTTTGTTGTCTTTTGTGAATGCGAATCTCTGAAACCGAGCTGAAGAAGATGTGCTAAAAGTAATCTCTGGTTTCACGTTTTCACATCTTTCAGAAAGTTGCGGATCGGATGGTTTAAGCATTGACTCCATTTCCTTGAGAGTCTTCATAATTTCTTCTTTTGAGAGAGATGAATCAGGAACTTAAGAATTAGGGCTTCTTCTCAAGAGAGTGACCGGAGTGCCTTGTCCAAGTGGTACAGCAGTGATAAATCTGTTGGGCTGTAAGTTGGAATTCTTTAAAGGTAATAGCACTTCCTTTGATGCAATGGACGGATCCGAGATAGCTGAGCATAGACCCGCACCTTCTTCACAGATTTTCCTTGTTGTGATGACAGTGTTCGGAAGGGGATTGACGCTGCTTACTGCGAGGATTTCTTCCAAGTGTTCTTCAATTATTTCCTGCATAGAATCTACAAGACCAAGGTCTTCTCCCATAGGAAGTTTCATTAGTTTATCGACATTGAAGGTGACTTCCTCAGTTCCCACTCTAAGTTTTAAAGATTTTTGATTCACGTCAATGACGGCCTTGGCAGTATTTAGGAAAGGTCTGCCAAGGATGAGTGGTACCTGAGCGTCTTCCTCAATATCCATAACAACAAAATCAACAGGAAAGACGAATTCATCAACACGTACCATAATATCTTCAGCAATTCCATGAGGGAGTTTAACTGATCTATCAGCTAATTGGATGGTCATACGGGTTGGTAAAAGTTCGCTTAATCCTAGTTTCCTATAAAGCGAGTATGGCATAAGGTTTACACTAGCTCCTAAGTCAGCTAAGGCGTTACTTATTTGAACATCCTAAAGGTAACAAGGAATAGTGAAACGGCCAGTGTCTCCTAGCTTTGGGGGCAGTCCTTGTTGCATAATTAAAGAGCATTCTGCGTCTAAGGGCAAGTTAACTATTTGTCTAAGTTTTTCTTTGTTGGATATAAGTTCTTTAAAGAATTTGGCACAACTAGCATTTCAACTAAAGCATCTAATAATCGAACATTTAAGTGTAGGCTTTTGAACATCTCTAGATATTTTCCAAACTGGGCTTCTTGTTTCTCTTTCTTAAGCCTACCAGGGAAAGGTATACGTGTTGGTTTAACTACTTCTGGGGCTTTGGAAGATTCTAGTTCAGGAGAAGTGACAGGAATGTCAACAGGTACCGAATCAGTGGGTAGAGAAGAACTAGAAGGCTCGTCTGAAGGAATATCTACCGATTTCTCATTCTAAGTCTCTTTTCCCCCTCTAGTGACTACAAGGATGTCATCATTGTAAATTGCTTCTTTCATTTGCTTCTCCTCAATTTTTAAAAACAATCTTTTAACATTATCCTCCATGTTCTTAATTAAATCATTTGAAATTCTGAGCAAATAATCAATTTGGTTTTGAAAATCAACGATTTGTTTGTTTTTATAGTTTTGCTCAACCATGAAGTTATTGAAAATCGTATTGTTTAGACGAGAAGACAGTTGAAAAGAAGTAGAGGGTGTAGAGGGAACTAACAAATGAGAGATAGGTTGTTTGGATAACCGCTGAGTGAAAGGTTTTGAATGAATGATTTGATCAGTGGTTCCAGATGTGGCGAGGACATCTTCCTTGGGCTTCGAGCGTGAGAAGAGCCGTTGAGGTTGCTTCTTAGGTTTGGAAGAGTCTTGCATATCACTGACAACTTTAGAGATGGATTCGAGTTGAGCTCTTAAAGTGTCGAACGCTTGAGTAGAAGTGTCCTTGTTTTTCGAGGTTGATTCATCAAGCTCCAAGTCATGTTGGTGCATCGTTATCGTTTCATACAACTTCCAGGCTTCTTCTGAAGTATGTAGCACGAAATTTCCAGATGAAGCAGCATCGAGGGTTTGTTGGTGATGAGGATTCAGACTGTTGTAGAATGTGCAGACCAGATTCGTTTCAGCCAACTGATGATTCGGACATCTTCCAAGTAGATTCTTAAAGCGTTCCCAAGCTGAGCTTAATGATTCAGTAGTTCCTTGACGAAAGTTAATGATTTCTTTTTTGAGCTTGGTTTGTAGGGATGGAGAGAAAAACTTAGCTAAGAACTTAGTAGCCATCTCCTCCCATGTATGAATCGAATTGGGTTCGAGTTCATAAAACCATGTCTGAGCTCGGAAAGCTAAAGAATAAGGAAACAGGTGAAGTCGGGTGACTTTGACACTGGATCCGGTTTGTTAGAAAGAGTCGGAAAGGTTGATGAACTTGTTAAGATGGGCGTTTGGATTTTCAACTGAAAGACCATGAAACTGACACTGAGATTTAAGTAATTTACTGAAGTGTGGTCTGATTTCAAGGGTTTCGTCAGTTGGTGATACGATTGGTCCTCCTCGTCCCTTTAGCAGTGGTTGGGTTGATGAGGCGAGAGTGATACGATTCGCCATAACTTGTTTTAGAAGAAAATGGGGTTTTGGAAAGGATAGGTTTAACTAAGGACGGGAAATTTAAAAATAACTAACTAGGGATAAAAAACTGTAACTTCCGGATGATATTGACCTTCCGTAAGGATCGCTAAATAACTAAGATAACAAAATTCCTAAAAGCGGTCGTTGTAGTCCCCGGCAGCAGCGCCAAAAACTTGTCGCGGTCCCAGCGGTCGGACGGGTTTTACTCCGGTCATTGAACCTCCTAACCGGGATGAGCGGACAGGGTTTAAATTTATATAATAGGGGAATCCTAAGCTGTATACTACTGACAGACCAAAAAGGGCAGTAAGTGGTATGTATGACTCATGTGTCGTTCTTCAAACTACAACGGGCATGGGAGTCTAGGAAGTTTTATTATATTTGGGAATCTAGCTAGGGTTTTTAAAAGCTTTTGGATAGGTTTGGTTTTTATAACTAAATACTAATTTAAATAAAGAAAATAAAACAAAAGAGGTTTGTACGGAGACTCGGTCAACAGAGGATAAGCGAGTGTTTACTATGATTTCGTTATATGTTATTGATGAATAGTCAAGGGTAAGGCTATTAGATGTGATGACTAATCCGGAGAGGATAAAAACATAATTAATGCAAAGTATTGTACCTACGACCGTTTCGCGACTTCCATACGTTTGTACTCCAACAATTGGTGTTTCTAGCACTATACCGAGTAATAGGACGTTTTACGGTTTTTTCGTTACATTAATTAGGGTTCCACATTACTCTCGCAGATTTCCTATATCCTAATGAGCTACAACTACGAGCCTATTAAATATCTAACGTAGAGTTGTCCGCAATCAGATAAATAACATGTCACGTGGATAGCAGTTATAGAAGTCAAATACACCGGAAGTTCTCCCAAATGTACAGACCAATTTAACCGATGACTATCCTCGAATCCTGGTCCCCAGTCACAGTCATCAGAGACGTCTGTATCGTAGCGTGAATTGTTGATTGAACAAGAACACGAACGGGGATAATCCCGCGGACCAAGTTGGGATAATCAGGCTAACGATCAGTTAAATTGTTCAGCATTACATATATAAATCATCACAACTATTCCATGCATGTTAATCTACTGTGTAAACCAATATTCTGTGTCTGAAAACCTAATTATACAGTTACTGATATGAACCAGGAGGATAACTCTAGCATGCATCATTCCTAAGGCAACAATCAAACAAGAACATGAAATAGGGTGACACATAACAGAACACCATAATCCTAAGCATAGCAGATAACCAATAATCAGATCATAGATATCCCAAAAGTTCTCTTAAAGATATATAACAGATAAATATGAATCTAACCTATTTCTAATCCTATGCTTCATGTCTCTTATGATTTGTTTCAACCTAGAGAACACAGCCATACCAAGTTCATTGATCATCAAGTATAGAATAGGTAGAGAACGTACCACTAGTAATTGGCCAAGTTCTAGCAGGAAGCTTCTAACCACATCATAAGTTGGATAGATAAACATTCGAGATTCAGTTTATGAGTTCATACACAGTTTAAAGTAACACGGGCAGAGTAACAGCATGGCATAAACATATTGACTATTCTAACATAACTACATCATAGTAAACACAAAAAAATGTCTAGCCTAACATTATATATCTAGCATACAATCCTAAACAAGCATAAACAAAGCAACACATCTTTAAAACTGGAAAGTAAGAGATATATAAATAGAACCTGATACGAATTTATTACAGACAGATCTTCGCGAATACAATGTCTTGGAGTGACTCCGTACAAAAACTAAAAGCTACCCCTACCTAACTAGCTTTCTAACTAGCGCAATTCTAGAGAGAGAAAGTCTCTAGAGAGAGAAACTAGAGAGAGAGTGATGTGTGTGAGAGAGAAAGTGTAAGGAAGAAATGAAATGAGAGAAATGGTGTGTTTGAAATGTGGAGGGGAGTCCACTATTTATAGACAAACCCTAAAATCGCACGTACAACTCGCGAAGCTGCACGTACAAGCAAACGAAGCATGATATGGGATGGGAGGGGCCGTATACGGCTTGTATAGGGCCGTATACGGTCTATACAAGGCCGTATACGGTGCCTAAGGACGTATACGGGCTCCGTCTGATTTCGTTCGTTGCTTAAAACGTCTGTATCTCCTTCGTTACGCGTCCGTTTGACCTGATTCTTTCGCATGTGGCTTCATAATTCTGTTACGCTTCTAATGATGCAAATCTCATAGAAATTGGGTGTGTAGAACTCAGGCGTAGCTGAAATGACTTTTAGTGGCTCTGAAAGCGTAGTGGTTTCTCCGTGCTTTGGCCGTTTCACTTTATTTCATATTTTTCCGTCTCGATTTTACCTATACATCATATGGTAGAAGTTAGGAAGTGTGTCTTGATATGAAAATGAGGTTGGAGGAATCGGCTTGTATTAAAATGCTGTGTTTTGTGCGGTTTCAGAGTGTTTTCAGTGATTTTTACCATAACGTCTACTTTTGAACCACTTTAGTGAATTTTAATAAATAATCAATGTTTTGAAACGTTTTCACTAAAGAAAGGTCCAAAATGCGAGGAATAAAGCTTCTAAAAACATGACTTTTTACGTCACATCAATCATACACAGAATAGTTGGCAATCCTACTTCTAGCAATTGGCCAGGTTCTAGGGAGGAGGATACAAACCACAGCATAAGTTGGATAGATACACAGGCAGAGGTTCAGCTTATAAGTTCGTAAACAGTTTAAATTTAGACAGACAGAGTAACAGCATGTTACAATTGGGAATCATTATTTTCACAACGGATTGTGCCCACGACTTTCATAGCTTCCACGTTCCGTACTACACACATTCGTGATGTTTCCGGCGCTATACAAATGAAAGCCGTATAACGTTACCTCCGTTGTTTCATAATGATGACATCCCAATTGTGTATTATATCATAACTATCCTAACATTGCATACATCACAACAAACATTGATTTGTCTAGCCTAGCATAATTCTAGCATTCATTCCTAAGTATGCATAATAAGAAAGCATAATTAAAAGAATAAATGCTAGAGATTGTATTAAACCTGAATAAGAGAGTAATACAGACAAATCTTCACAAATCTGAAGTCTCGGAGTAACTCCGTACAAAAGCTACTAAGAGCTTCTACTCTAACCTACTAATTCTCCTCTAACTCCTAAGAGTAGTGCTAGAGAGAGAATGCTAACCTAATTCTAGAGATAAGTTTTAGAGAGAGAAAGAAAATGAGATGTAAGGTGTGTTTTGAAATGGTGAAATGAGTGAGGTATTTATAGGAGAAACTAGTTGGCCTTGGTACAAGTCTTGAAGCATGAAATACAAGCATCAAAGCAGCATACGGGGCGAGCGGACCAAGGGGGCAAATGGCACCTCACAATCCAACCAACCCCGTATACGGCACCCTAAGGGCCGTATACGGCACTTAAGGTACCGTATACAGTACCTAGTGCCAGGGGGAGGTTGGTGCTTGGTTTGGCCTCCGCTTATTTCTCGGTTGCTTGGTTCGTCCGTATCTTCTTCGTTTGGGCTCCGATTTGCTTGATTCTTGCGCCGTTGGCTTCATTTTTCCGTTAGGCTTATAATGGCACTAAGTTTGCCAAATTTGGAAGTGTTTGACTTTTGCGTGTTCCGGATGACGATCAGCGAGCTTTAAGACTGTGTATCTTCTCCGTCTTTCGTCCGTTTCTTCTGATTCTTTCACCTCCGTTCTTGGATTTTCCTATGGAATCATAAAATATGTATTACGCTCTATTTCCATAAGAATATTAACAACGGAAAATTTAAGGTGATTGTTTTGCCTCGGTTTGCGTGTTATTTGGACGTTTTAACCGATTTTTGTAGCAACGTCTATATTTAGACTACCTTGGTGATTTTTGGTAAATAATGATGGTTTTGAAATGTTTCCACCAAAGAATAGTCCAAAAAGTGTGGAAATATGTCCTTAAAAACATGACTTTTTGGGTCACATCATCCACACAAACAACACTACAACAACGCTTATCATATATCAACCACATATCTGCTTAAACACATAACTACTAAGCAACTGTAGAGACTTCTCTGAACACTATGCGGATCCGCAGCCATTAGAAACAAGAATGCAAGGCACCATACCACATCGATATGCATACCAAGCTCAACATAACGTGCAAGCACGTATTCGTATACAACACTGAATCTCTACATATGCTCATTCCACGTAATTACACCTAATTCAACAACTACCAACAATCAACGACAATGGTCAACAACAAACTTCTACAAATGATACAAACACTAGATACACGCATATGAAACAAGTATAAGAAACAAGATTAAGAAAGAAGTGATACACCACACGATTGTATGATCTCTTGCTCGGAAGCAATCCGGAACACACACAATCGATACAAACATAAGAAACAAGTATAATCCACCTGATTGTGCAAACCTCTTGCTCGGAAGCAATCCGGTAATACACAATCATTACCCATTTAACCCCCATATCACTCACCTTGGTGTTTTAGACGATTTCACAACAAGTGATCAACGAAAGCTTTCCACATCTTTAACACCTAAACAAATCATACATAACAACACATTTAGACACTAACAATCATCATGATCTTCTAATCATCATTACTAACCCTTTACCCTCATGGATTAACTTTAATCAAACTACATAACTACACTATTCATGATCATATTAAATCTTGAAGCTTAACACTTGAAACTTTATCTTTATTTAAACCCTAACACATCATCTTTGTATTATAATGATACTTTCAATTCATCATTAAAACTAGTTACACTAGTTTGTAACAATTCAATACAATTTATCAATTTCATCATGAACACACCCTTTAATTCATTACTTATTAAAACTTTATTACTTTAATACTTGTTCCATCATCATAATCATACTCTATTAACACTTCTAATTACACTATTAAGCTTACTACATGAATTCATAAAGATTTAGCAAAACCCATTAAATCCTCTAAGAACACTAATCATGATTTCATCACTTTCATTATGTAATATGGTTACTAATGACCTCAATAACACTAACTAACATCAATTCAATCAATTTCTAATCTCAATTTCGGATTAAAACCATTAATTTCTCAAAACCCCATAAAAACCCAAAAACCTAGGTTAAAATCATAGAAGAATCACTTACAAAGAGGTTGAGGATGATAAAAAGGTAATGAATTGAACCCTAGAAAACTTGAATCATGGATTAGGAATTGAAATTGAAGCTTGAATGATTCCTGCGTTTCTGTTTCTTCATAAAATTGAGTCTAGAATGTTATGGAAATGAAACTGGATAATCATGTATCGTACGTACATATATCCTTATTTCTCTAATTTTTACTCCCTTACGTATCATTGTCTGGAACTGAGAAACCATTCACGAATTCTATTATTTTATATCACTTAAAATAATAACACTTTAAAAAAATTATACCCTCACGCACTAAAATAATACCTCGAAATTTGGGGTGTTACATTTTTAGAGTGAGAAAATGCTGTAGGAAGGTGTGTTTTTGAATTACGAATCCAACCATATATTTATAGCTGAAATCCGGCTTACGATAGCAAAAATAGGCTGATTTTAATAAAAGCGCGCGGTACGCATCCTCCAGCCGGATCCGGGTCGAGCCGTCCGAATCCGGGTCAAAATCCGTGGGTACGGACCCAAAAGAAGCCGAAAACGGGTCCTGGATCACTTTCCAGCCGGTGGCTGGCCGATTTTAGCCGACGGTTGGCGGGTTCCAGCCAGTGGCTGGCCGGTACCGGCTCAGGTGCTTTTCAGTTTACGTTTTGCTTCGTATCTTCTTCGTTAAGCGTCTGTTTTTATGATTCTTTTTGCGTTAGATTTGATTTTTGAAAACAAAGAATTTGATGTAAAGAAACCTATGAGATGAGTCTTCTAACTTGAGACAGTTCAGTCTGAATGTTTTGAATCTTTCGTTGCGTGTAGAATCTTTATTTCTTAACCTTTTTTGTTGATTCTTTTGCGTTAGATTCTATTTTCGAAAACGAAGAATTTGGTATCGAGAAATCTCTAAGATTATTCTTTTAGCTTGGTATATTTAGTCTCAAATTGTTTTGAATCTTCAAAAGTGCGTAGAATCTTCGTTTTTCGCCTGTTTTGCTTGATTTTTTTTCAAGCTTCCTTATTTTAACCAACTTGACAAAATAACATTAATTAATATAATATTTGAGTTCATTTGCGAAGTTTTGATCTTAAAATGAGGGAGATATCGGTAGTAAAAACGTGACTTTTTACGCGATATCAAGTATCTCACACTTAGAACTTTGCTTGTCCTCAAGCAAACTCGACTTTCAAGCGAGGTTGAATGCATAGATAATGAAAAGTTTTAGAGCAGAACTTTTTACCAAGGGTCTTTAGGGATAACTAAGACTTTCATGCCTTTAGAACAGTAAAGAAATAATCTTTTCGGAGCATGCTTTTAATCCTCTCGATCTTTTGTATACCTGACTAGGCGATCCTCTCACGGTGGTCACTCATTTCACTCAAAGTGTTTAGGGTGTCCTATTCTATTTTCATCAATCGCTCAGAACGCCAGTCATGTATCGTTTATCGTCATAGGCTTGATTGAGAATCAAATCATTGCCTCGTTGGTGAGAGTGGAACTAATCAGGTTGCAACATTCAATGGAAGGTGGTGAATGGAATTTGAGTTGAGTGATGGTTTATGGAGGTTTATTTGTGCTATGCACTTATTTTGTGAGTTTCTTTTTGGTGAAGTAGAAGGCCGAGATTCGGAGGTTTGATGCCTTTTCTCCTTTCTTATTTTTGAAGGGAGTTGTTTTCCAAAGGGCTTTCTTTGTTTCAATTCTCTTCTCTCTTTTTTCCAAGCGTCATAACCTCTTGGCTTCTCTTTTTATCACACATAGCTTTTACTCGAGGATTGAGATTTTATGAAGTTTAGGGGATGTTTTTGAGAGGGTAGAGATGACGGATTTTTTGTGGATGTTTTTGAAAGTATGGGTGATCCTAAGATTGTTGCTATTTGATTGTCCCATGTCACTCATCAGGTTGGCTTCGAAATGCATAACAAGAGCAAGTTCTGACTCTAAACGTATACATCAGCACACACAAGAATCGAATACGTGAAGCATTAAAAATGAATCCTTTATATGGCTCAAGATACCTCACGAATCGAAAGTTGGGTTTTGTGTGCCTAGTCATGCGATGCTCTTTCCGAGATCATTAATTTAATTTTTTAAAGGAATTTCCATCTTATTTTGTCCTTCTTCTCAAGGTAAATTATTCTTTATCTAAAAATTTTCGATATCAAAGCATTCTTAACTCGATTTTTAAAAAACTTGGTTAAAATTTCGAGTTACTTTTGGAGAAGGGTAGTCTAAGGATTTGAGAATAAAAATCAAGTATATATCGCTTTCCCACACTTAAAGGAACATCGTCCTCGATGTTCTTCTAAGGTTTGCCGGGTGGAATCCCACACTTAGAGTTTGAACTATCTAAACCGTATCATTTAGAGGTATTTGTTGTGTTTGAATCAAACACTTAGTGATAAGCATAGTGGATATGATATATTTTAACCAAGAATTAAAGAGTTTAGAACAGAAGTACTCCCTAGTTGTATGTTGAACTTGTTGATGCCGATGAGGAGTGCTCCGAAGCATTTGATTGCTGATTTTTTTATTATTATTATTTTTTGCAGAGTCCATTTTTTGCTATTGCGTGCTCCGATTTCTTCAAGTCTCTTTTTGTGATTTGCCTCATAGGTGTGAACACGCTGGATATACTGTTCTTCGATTCTTGATGTGATGGGAAGTTTCTTGTAGAAACTTCTTTGTATATCCAAGTGTGAAAGATAGTCGGAGGTTTCATCACTTCTTGGAATGTAAAACTGAGGAAATGTAAAACACAGGTTGCCTCCCGAGAAGCACTCTTTTAGAGTCGAGAGGTAGACTTCTTCTTCTTCAGATGATAGTGGATGGGTCCCAGGAGCTAGTGTGGCTATAATTTCTCCTGGGTAAAGCGTAGCGTGGTGGGAAGTACAGTAGAAATTGCACTATCATGTTGGGGATTAAGTCAGGTGGGTTGGTGGATTCCATCCTGAAGCTCTTGAAGTGGTCAGTGGCCAATCGGTCAAGGATTGCCATCCCATAAGTGATGTATCTAACTGCCCCAGTGATTGGTCCATTAGGATCAATCCTGGTGGTTGTGTGTGTTTGAATCATTTCACGTTGGGGTTGGTCTCGTCTAATTGATGTTATCAGGGCCATGAATTGAGTCTTCAATTCTTCAAAATCACTAACCGGGGGATCTCCTTCAAAGGCTCTAGCTGCCTGGCTTACATTCCTGATAAGCTGGTGTTGTTGTCGGCTGAAGAGAAAATCTGAGTCCGTGAAAATGTAGACTAGTTTGCTGAATATCTCACGGTATCTGATATCGCGTAAAAAGTCACGTTTTTACCACCGATATCTCTCTCATTCTGGAACAATACTTGGCATTTAGACTCAAATAATACACAAATCAATGAAACTTTGCCAAGAAGGTCAAACTAAATTTGCACGAAAAAAATCAAGCAAAACGGACGAAAAACGAAGATTCCACGCATAATTGAAGATTCAAGACATCAAAACAAGATTTAGAGACAAAGTACCCATCACTAAAATTTCTCTTATCCAAGATGTTCTTTTATAAAATACGAATCCAACAGAAGAAGCATCGGCAAAAACGGATGAAGAATAAAGATTCTACGTACGCCGGAAGATTCAAACGATTCGTACGAGACATCCAAAGTTCAGAGACATATTTTTGGGATTTCTTTTCATCAAAGTCTTCGTTTTGGAAAAACGAATCCAACGCAAAAAGAATCGACGAAAACGGACGCATAACGAAGAAGATACGCACGAAACGAGAAACAAGCAAAAGAATACAAACCGGGACGGGGGCTGGCGTACCAGGCCGGCCACCATGCAGCCGCCACCCCCTAGACTCCAGCCGGCACCCCCAGGCCACCGCCCGTCCCCCGGCCGCTTTCTCGTCCTTACCCGTACTCGCCTGGTACATGTGCTAGACCTTTCCGCAACTTCAGGGTACATGTGCTAGACATTTATCCACCTTTTGCTAACATGTGCCCCAAGTTGCTAAAGTGAGCCCTTCTTCAAGTATAAATAGGCCATCAAAGCCTCATTTTCAAGACACACCTTCTTTGCAACACCTTTCTTAGAAAAAACACCTTCCATACTTCTCTTTAGGCTAATAACTCTCTCTAATTATTAGTTCTACTTTCTCCCTCTATTTTCTTATTCTAAATTAGTAATAGGCTAGTTTAGGGAATTTGTTTAGAATAGAACGAAAGTAAGGAACGTGCTTGTAATCTTTGGTGTACGCTCGGAATTGTGTCAATTATTTCAAGTCTATTCTCTCTCGCATTTAATCCTGGTTCTTTCTATCCTTATCTATCTTAATTAATTACGTTTATATTGATTATGCTAGATTTAGTTATTGCCATGATTAGAGAGTAGTATACTTGTTGTGTTTGCTTGCGATGTAGTTAATTAATTATGGGATGATTTATAATTAAATATTAAAGATCGGTAGTATTGCTTTGATCGTCTTATTGCATGTTCTTGTTTGATTGTTGCCTTAGGATCATCATAGTAGTAAAATATAAACGGTCTTAATTATCGTGAAATAATATGACGGCCCCTATTCGACTGTTACTCGATATAGTACTAGAAACACTTCAAGGTGGAGTACAAATGTATGGAAGTCGAGGAACGACCGAAGGTAGTCATACTACGAAACGGTACAATATTACGAAGTAATATGATGGCCCCTATTCGACTGTTATGTAGTATAACGTTGGAAACACTTTAGGTGTAGTACAAACACGTGGAACCTGTGTAACGACCGAAAGTAGTTATATTACGGACTAATATATAAAATGAGAAACCTAGTTTGATTAACCTTTCTAAATAGACTTTTAAACTTTAAATTAATCTATCGCCTTTCCACCAATAAAACGTGATTACAACACCTTTTTAACGACGTCCAATTAGAAGGTAGTCAGTCATTTGTGTCAATATAATTTGTCAAAGGTATGAAGCTATGGAACCGCAAGGCTACATGGGAGATTATCATAGGACAAGACATGGCCAAGGTTTGAAGCGGCGGAACCACTTTAAGTGAGGAACGCTGTGGATAATTAGGGGATTTATTGGGTAGTCTTAAGCAAGGGCTGGTTTAAAGTCATAAATGAAGTTTTTAAATATACGAATCTGTTAGGATGACGAGGAATCGTTATATGATTCAGTTATGTCTAGTACCTTGAGATTTTGTTCCCGTTCATATGAAAGTATTATTAAACCGTAATTAAGATTTTGCTTATTATTATAAATACTTTGTAATGTTACCATAACCTAGCTCCCGGTGTGACATGCTAATGGGATTTTATTAGTAGGGAATTTAGTGTTTGCATACAAGTATTCAAGAATGATAATTAACTAATATCTTTCAAAACAGTTTCTCCAAATATCATCCCATAACTTAATTAACGAAGTCTCAGCAAACACTATCTTTATTTTATCTGCTTTATTTTTTATTTTTATTTCGCTTTTATTTATTTACTTGCCTAAGTTAGTTAATATAAAAACTAAAACTCCCCCACTATTTTATAAACCCTTCACTAGTTTGAAAGCCCTCATCTGTCATGCCTTAGATTCAATTCAGTCGGTTTGAAGAACGACTCTAGGTCATACCTACCACTTGCTCACCCTTAGGATTAGCATTGTTAGGGAAAACTTTGGCCCCGTAATTACAAATTTAAAATACCCACTGATCACCGTCGCCAGTAGCCGGTGCAACGACAAGGGTAAAATCCTTACCGACCGCTGGGATCGTCATCAAGCTTTTGGCGCCGCTGCCGGGGAACCAACTGTACGATCCATAGGCGTCAGGATGAACTTACTCGCTAGTGAACCTTTGGGATTAACTCTTCTCCTTAGACCCCTACGTCTTTCTTTATTTTCCTTCATTTTACTAGTTTCTCAAATTACGTTATCCCTATCCACTCAACCAGTCAACCACCTTCCAACGAGACTATGACAGCTATACGTATAACTCTCGCTGAAGACTCTAAACCTTTGATTGAAGGTCGAGGACGAACAATTGTCTATCCAGAAAATGGTAGAGGATCATTTGAGTTAAAGCCACACATTCTTCAGTTAGTCCAAAACCTCTGTCAATTCCATGGCCTACCAAATGATGATCCCAACTCACACCTTGACAAATTCATTTCCTTATCCAACTCCTTTAAGCCGATTGGGGTTAACCAGAACATAGTCTATCTATACCTTTTTCCCTACTCACTCACTCTTAATGCACAAACCTGGTTCGAGGGACTAGAGATTAACTCTATAACCTCTTGGGTAGAATTAGCAACCAAATTTTTGGCCAAATATTTCCCCCCATCAAAACAAGCCACGTTTAGGACCAACATCATAAACTTCCGTCAAGTTCACGATGAATCAATCTACGATGCATGGGGATGCTGTAAGAAATTGCTTAAGAAATGTCCAAATCATCATTTTGAGCGCTCAGACCAGTTGCGCATTTTCTACAATGGTCTCTTCCCACATCACCGTCCTTTACTTGATACCGCCTCTCAAGGTAGTTTCATAGACTGTACGGCAAATGAAACTTGAAGCCTTATTGAGAAAATGACCATACACAACCATGACTGGAACAGTGAAAATCACTCCTTAATAGTGAATCCACCAACTACACTCGAAAATGAAGCTATCAAAACTCTCGCTCAGCAAGTGGCAGACCTAACCAAGGAGATTAAGGAACTGAAATGTCAACCACAACAAGTCTGTCAAGTTCAAACCTGCCTTAATTGTGCTAATACGAACCACTCAGCCCAAATTCCTCAATCTCATCTAACTTCACCCAATACTAACCCTTCTCTTAACCTACCTAGGAATAGCCCACTAACTTACCAACCCCAACCTTTGGAACCCTCTTCCTCACAAACATCTAGTTTTGACGACACCCTGATACAAGTCATTCAAGGAATCTCGGCTAGACAAGACCAAACTGATCTCATCTTAAGAGATCAACTGACTTTGTTAAAAGCTTTCGAATCCCAGTTAGGACAATTAGCACAACGTATTAACGCTAAACCTCAGGATAGTCCAACTAGTTGCCATAAGGAGGCTTCCCATATTCAAGACTCTAAGGTAGCACATAGCCCACCTACGGTTTCTTCTCCGGTGAAGGAACCACCTATTGTCCCATCGACAATGGATTTAGAGTCTACACCAAATAGGAAAGTAAACATTCCATTTCCGGCTCATCTTAAACAACGACCCGACAAGCTTAAGTCTTTTAAGCTTGATAGGAAATTCCTAGATACTGTACCTGAAGTTCATTCCAAAAAGTACTTCAGAAGACTTCTAACAACCAAGGATAAGGTACCCGAAGTACCCAATGTCCCGCTAAACGAGGAATATTCAGCTATCTTGAAAAATACCATTCCAGAAAAACTCGGAGATACCGGATGTTTTGCTCTCCCCTGTTCCATCTACAATTCAGGCATTATCTGTTCTCTCACCGATTTAGGAGCTAGTATTAATCTCATGCCATACTCGCTTTTCAAAAGGCTTGAGTTAGAAAATCTTCGACCTACCGAAATGAGCATTCAGCTTGCTGACCACTCGGTCAAATACCCTAGGGGAATAACTGGAAATGTTTTAGTTAGGATTGACAAATTTCTTTACCCAGCAGATTTTGTAGTAATGGATATGCAGGAAGATGTACACATCCCAATCATACTAGGAAGACCTTTCATGAATACGGCCAAGGCAGTCATCAAAGTCTTCGCACAAACCATCAGCTTGTAGTCTCAAGGAGAAACCATCACTTTCCATATCGACAATCCAACCGCTGAAGAGCAATCCGATATGTACATGATCTCCATGAAGACCGCCAAAAACGAAGAAACTGCAAAGTCAACAAGTGAAAGGAAATCTAGCAGGGAATTGGCGATCACGCCATATTTCTCAATTGACCTCCGACGAATAGGACAAGAGATGAAAAACGCATCTCCATCAGCAAATAAACAAACGATGGAAGAAATAATTAGAACAAAAAAAGATGGAAGAAGAAAACAGAAGAAGCATACCGCCACCTAATCTGTTTACCACTGAAGAAATGGCGCGAAGTAACCACAACCATCCCACGAGAAGAGAAACACTGGAGGAATATTCCAAACGCACCAGAAACCAAGCACAAAACATTGCAGATCCCGAAGTACTCAACGAAATCATCTAAAGATTCGACAAAGCAGTATGAGGAATTAGCAACGCAGTCGACTTGCTTACTCTTTCCCCTGCTAAACTGCAATTCTGTCAACAACAGAAACGGACTTACGCTAGGATCTATAATGCCCTTAAAAGATCTAGTATCCCATTCACCTCAACACAATGGGAGATGTTAGGATCCATTAGAGCGTATATGAAAGAGAATACTGGTCATCCGAGCAGTCGTACAGACATTTCAATGATGAATGACCTCACATCATTGCTTAACTTGCTAAGTAGAGAAGATCACCTCAGTTCCAAGGAAAGCAGATCTATGGTTATCAACTCCACTATGGAAAAACAAATTGAGTTAATGATTGAAGAACTTAGTGATCTCGTTTGGGAGGAATCAAGGCGCGAACAACCCTTTAGGGTTACACATGAATCACCACTTGATATCGCTACTTCTGTTACGATCTATCTAAGGGAGATTCAACAACGGAAAAGTAACTCCAGAACGAAGTTGATATTCTACTCAGGATGCAAGGAGATACTTCGTCAGCTTACTCTAGTTTTCTCAGAATCTGACTTTCCATTCAATGACCATCAGCACCGGCAAATCAAGGACCTGTGCACATCCATCAGAAGATTCAATGGAGACCCCAAGACCGAGAACTATGAAGGCATAATACTGCAATTCTTGGCGTTTGTATGCTCTCTCTGGCAAAACCCACCGCCCAGAGAGGCTGTTAAGGCAGACACAACCACCATGACCGACCCTAGTGGGACTGTCACTAAAGCAGTCGATTACATCACCTTCGGACTTCACGGACTTGCAAGGACAACTTCAGAGCATCTTCTGAACTACAAGGAAACGTCGAGAGATAGTCCACTTGAATTGATTACGAAAATAATCAATCATTTCATGAGTATCTATCCACCTCGATACACTTTTCCGCAACCTATGGCCCACAACATCATCATAGGGGATCCCATGGATGCATCCATCTCCATCTAGCTAGGAGAAAAGAAGTCGAGCTCTCGACTTTAAAAGAGCGCTTCTCGGGAGGCAACCCGTGTTTTACATTTCTGCAACTTTACATTCCAAGAAGTGATGAAGTCTCCGACTATCTTTCACACTTGGATATACGAACAAGCTTCTGCCCGATGCATCAAGTTTTTGATGCCGCACATCAAAGAAAGTATATCCAACGTGTTCACACCTACGAGATCAATCACAAGAAGACTTGATCAAGAGTGAACCCAGCAAGACGAAGTTCGGAAAACGCATACCAAGGAACATTGCAACTACCGGGGAGTAATTCTATACCAGTCTCTTTCCTTCGTTATAAATATACCATATCCACTATGCTTATCATTAAGTGTGGGATTCAAACCCAACACACACTACTAAAAGAATACGTCTAAGATGTTTCAAATCCTAAGTGTGGGATCTTTACCCTAGTCAGGACTTAGAATAACATCGAGGATGATGTTCCTTTAAGTGTGGGATAGCAGTAGTATACACTACTGTAAAATGGATAATGGTATATGCTTGATTCTAAACTCGCTGCTCTTTAGACCATCCTTCTCCAAAAAGTAACTAAAAATTTTAAACAAAATTTTTCAAAATTGAGTTAAAAATATGTTGAAAATGAAAATTTTAGACAAAAAAATGATTTACTTTGGGGAAGAAGGATAAATAAAATACGAATTCCTTTGAAAGATTAGTTTAGTAATCCCATAAAGAGCATCGCATGACTAGGCACACAATAAACCAACTTTCAATTCGTGAGGTATCTTGAGCCATATAAAGCATTCACTTTTAATGCTTCACTTCTTCGATTCTTGAGTGTGCCGATGTATACGTTTAGAATCAGAACTTGCTCCTGTTATGCATTTCGAATCCGAACTGGTGAGTAAAAAGGAGATCGAATCACATCATTCTTAAACCCATCCGTACACCCAAAAATAAATACGTTATCCCTACCCTCTCAAAAGCATCCCTCAAACTTCATAGTAAGTTCCAAATATGAAAGAAGAGAAGCTACAAGGATATGACGTCGGAAAAAAATTCAAAAGAAAAGAATTCGAAGAAAAGAAAGTCAAATGGAGAAAAAGACTCCTACCAAAAATCATAAGAGAAGGGCGTCAATCCTCCCAAAACTCCAGCTTTGCTCTTCACCAAAAATAAACCCATGAAAAATCAACACAACCCCCTCTCATATCACCAACATTCCATTCCAGAAACCCTACATCACTTCTCCTAGAATGATTGATGCTAGATCGACTTCGCGCTCACTTAAAAGGTAACGATTTGATTCTGGATCAAGCCTATGACGATAAACGATACATGACTGGCTTTCTGAGTGATTGATAATACTATAATAGGAAACTCTAAACACTGTGAGTGATTGGAGTGACCACCTTGAGAGGATCGCTTAATCATGTATCCAAGATCAAAGACCAAAAGCATGCTCCCAAAGATTACAACCCTACTTTTTTAAAAGCATTAATATTTTATTTTTCCAAAACCCCCTCGGTAAAAATTTCCGCTTTAAAATATTTCATTATCTACTTATCTTTAACCATGCTTGAAATTTGAGTTTGCATGAGGACAAGCAAAGTTCTAAGTGTAGGATACTTGATATCGCGTAGAAAGTCACGTTTTTACCACCGATATCTCTCTCATTCTGAAACAATACTTGGCATTTAGACTCAAATAATACACAAATCAATGAAACTTTGCCAAGAAGGTCAAAATAAATTTGCACGAGAAAAATCAAGCAAAACGGACGAAAAACGAAGATTCCACGTATAATTGAAGATTCAGGACATCAAAACAAGATTTAGAGACAAAGTACCCATCACTGAGATTTATCTTAACCAGGATGTTCGTTTTCAAAATACGAATCCAACAGAAGAAGAATCAGCAAAAATGGATGAAGAATGAAGATTCTACGTACGCCGGAAGATTCAAATGATTCGTACGAGACATCCAAAGTTCAGAGACATATTTTTGGGATTTCTTTTCATCAAAGTCTTCGTTTTTGAAAAACGAATCCAACGCAAAAAGAATCGACGAAAACGGACGCATAACGAAGAAGATACGCACGAAACGAGAAACAAGCAAAAGAATGCTAACCGGGACGGAGGGGGCTGGCGTACCAGGCCGGCCACCATGCAGCCGCCACCCCCTGGACTCCAGCCGGCACCCCCCCGGCCGCCGCCCTTCCCCCGGCCACTTTTTTGTCCTTGCCCGTACTCGCCTGGTACATGTGCTAGACCTTTCCGAAACTTTAGGGTACATTTGCTAGACCTTTACACGCTATAGGGTACATGTGCTAGACGTTTATCCACCTTTTGCTAATATGTGCCCCAAGTTGCTAAAGTGAGCCCTTCTTCAAGTATAAATAGGCCATCAAAGCCTCATTTTCAAGACACACCTTCTTTGCTACACCTTTCTTAGCAAAAACACCTTCCATACTTCTCTTTAGGCAAATAACTCTCTCTAATTATTAGTTCTACTTTCTCCCTCTATTTTCTTATTCTAAATTAGCATTAGGCTAGTTTAGGGAATTTGTTTAGAATAGAACGAAAGCAAGGAACGTGCTTGTAATCTTTGGTGTACCCTCGGAATTGTGTCAATTAATTCAAGTCTATTCTCTCTCGCATTTAATCCTGGTTCTTTCAATCCTTATCTATGTTAATTAATTACATTTATATTGATTATGCTAGATTTAGTTATTGCCATGATTAGAGAGTAGTATACTTGTTGTGTTTGCTTGCGATGTAGTTAGTTAATTATGGGATGATTTATAATTAAATATTAAAGATCGGTAGTATTGCTTTGATCGTCTTATTGCATGTTCTTGTTTGATTGTTGCCTTAGGATCATCATAGTAGTAAAATATAAACAGTCTTAATTATCGTGAAATAATATGACAGCCCCTATTCGACTGTTACTCGATATAGTACTGGAAACACTTCAAGGTGGAGTACAAATGTATGGAAGTCGAGGAACGACCGAAGGTAGTCATACTACGAAACGGTACAATATTACGAAGTAATATGACGGCCCCTATTCGACTGTTATGCAGTATTGATGTGCGAAAAGTATAGGCAATTATAATAACAAGTTTAAATTAAGGAAATACAAAATAATACTATCACACAATTCAGGCAAGATTCCCGTTCATGTAATATAGCTCAATAAGTAAGTCCAAATTCGAACACAAGGAACACAAGAAACGTGATTCTTATTTATAACTAATTATCTATTTAAGTCTAATTACAAATATTTACAATTATAATATAAATAAACAAAAGGATCCAATTTACAATAATCTACAAGATAAAGGGGACGTTTTAGTTCCGAACGAACATATTTATATTTATATTTTGATACAGATTCTAATAGATAAGTTTTAGGAACAACTTAGTAATACTCAGATGGATAAAAGATTATAATTATTCAGACTATTATTTATTAGATTTATTATATGTACTTATGTCTATTTGCTTTGTTGGCTATTATTACAGGTGATTTACTAATGTAGAAGATCACTTAGGGTTAAGTCAAATCCTCATCATAGCAACACAATCATAAGGTTACGCAAAGTGTTACTAATTAATAAGATCTATCATCAATGTATTAATACAATTTCTATGGTTAGGCTTGAATCGCAGTATTACTTTATATTAATGAATTATTCTTCGTCTATCGCATAAGGTTAAGATCGAGACATAAACACAATCACTTAATTTATATAAACAGTTTATGGTCATCCTAGTTTAATATAAATCAGTCTAATTATGTCAAGAATAATCACAAATATATCATAATAAAGACAATTCTTGTATAATAAACATTCAATAATATAGTTATAACATAGACATATAATTCAAATAATAAACTCAATAAACATTCATTCAAACAATTATAATGAAAACCTAATTCACAATTAAATCAAATAAACAATATCATAAATAACTCAATAAGGTTATTAAAATTACAAAGATAAAGAAATCGAACCAATTGACGAACTAGCTTTTCCTAGGGTTAAAAACCTTCAAACCCTAGCTCCTTAACCTCCAAAATCGCACCTAAAGTCGACCTAAAACCCTAACTTTCAGTTTTAGTATTCTTGAATCGTATATGAAAAACCTAAACCTAAGCCTCTATTTATACTTTTTCTAGCCGACCTTCCAACCTCCGGTTGGGCTCTTTGAGTCCTGGTCCAACTCCACGTGTCTCCACCGCCTTAAAAACCTAATCCTCCAACCGCCGGTTGGGCTTTCCAACCGCCGGTTGGACTGATTTTCCAGAATATTCCAATTACGGGCTCGGGCTTCAATTTGGACTTTCTCTTTTCTTTCACGGGTTTAATTCTCTTTCTTGGCCCAATTCTTCATTTTAACACTTTTGGTCTTCATTTCTTCAAGGTTTAAACTCTTTTTTCTTCATTTCTTCATTTTCTTCAGTTTCTGATTCGTTTTTGTTCCTTTTTCTTCAATCTTCAATTAAAATACATTTCTGCAAATATTAACAAAATAAGTATCTAAAATAATATAAATGCACTAAAATGTATATAAATATAGGGATAAATTACTATAAAATATACTATCTATTTGATGCTTATCAAATATCCCCACACTTAAGTTCTGCTTGTCCTCAAGTAGAATACCAAATAAAATTTAAAAATAAGCATCAAACTAATACTTAAGAATCAGAATACCAATACTAAAAATATGTTTCATAAATTAAAATTTAAACAATTTAATTAACATGGATAACTATAATGTATAAATAAAAATTATTATTATTTGTGTAATATATAGCTCATGAATGATTACTAATATATTTGTCCACTTTAAACAATCTATATTTATATTTCTGAATACACTTTTATTGTTAATATGTATATTACTTATGATTTCCATACATGATATACCTTTAAATTTAATTATACAATTTACTTTTATATTCCAATTAAATATATGAAATACATTTTTAAGAATCAAGACATTGGTGACAGGTCTGCATTTTCATGCAACAGAGCGACATAACTTGATTCAGGTTTAAGCAAAACCAGACTCGGTCAACCCATTTTGGCAACCTCATTAGGTATCTTTTATTTTTAAGACTTTTCAAGTACTTTTGACTTGCGTTTGCTTAATTTTTAAGTATATATTAATAGAAACCAGGTCTATACTTTCGTATAACAGAGAAAACCATCAATATATACCCCCAAATGTACTCACATAAGTAAAAAGATATACAAAATTATTGCATAACAAATTTAAAAATTAAGACTTTTATGTCATACATCATAGTATGTATCATAGAATAATAAACAAGTTATATTATTAATTTATTTAAAATTCAGAGCTCTTCATATAGATTGCCTATTAGTACATCATATCATATAACTATATATTACTTCCTCTATTTAAGTAGCTTACGTTATATATACAAAACAGTTAATCCACATTAAAGTCTAAACTTTTAAATACAAAACAAAACTTTTAACAAAAGTATTCTAACTAATAAATACTTAGTTCTTAACTTAAAATTTTAAATTTTCAAAAATATTAGACAAGACAAACTTAATTGTTTAATTAAAGAAATTCTTTTTCTTACGAACCCTATCCCCACACTTAAATTATACAATGCCCTCATTGTATACAAATTGATAAACAAAAGTGAGTAAGGGAAAGAAAAATAGAACAGAAAAACTCCCCTGACTGAAATTATAAATTTCGTCCTCGGCTAAGAAAAATCTGCTTTGATTGATTCCTTCATCTCTTGAAAAATAATATACAACATCCACACTTTCGTAGTTAATCACGATTGCATTTAGCATATGCAATAAGCCTTTAAACCCCTCGGTATCCCGAGTGGACGAGTTATAGTCTCGTGAGGGTTTCCAGTGAACATACCCACAAAGTTCATATGTTTCCAAAAATTAATGCATTGTTAAAAATAATAATGTAGTGTTCATCTGTACTTGTCCGCATGCATTGTATCGTACTGTATGGCAATAGTAGTCTTAAAAATAAATAGGCAAACACATAAATAATCCATAAACACAAGCTACTAATTGCTATGGCTTATTGTATATCAAAACTACTGCTATTCAGATAAGTATTCAATCTCTAGTTGGGTACCTACAACCATCAATTTCCTATCTTAATACTGGTAAGATTCTAAAAAGTGTCCAACCGTTAATTAAACATGTTAGCCGCAGGTTGGTTTATAGCAGTGATAATATTAGTCGTATTTAATTCAATTAGCAACGTTTTCTATTATCCTAAAACTAAAGTTAACGTCTATTACATAGCCACATAATTTTTCTAATATTAACACAGTAATTCATTAATAATGTTCAACTTATTAAACAAACTTCATTTACTTCAAATAATTGATTAAAAGTCTCGTCATTAATGTTTCATATCATGATCTAGTAATATATTTTATAGTAATTATCTTTATAGCAAAAACATATATGCAATTCAGATTCCCAAAAATCCTAACTATAAAGATCAATAAAAGCGACCACTGGAGTAATGTATCCACACCTTAGTAAGAAAATAATATCAATATTCAAAGAAAAGCCATTCATTCACTAAGTTAACCATTAAGTATATGGTCTGTATATTATTAGTCTAGCATATAACATAGTTAAATATTTCATACCTACTTTCATTTTTTTATTAAAATATTTTAACAATTCTTATAAAATAACTCATACTTGTCAAACCAACATTATAAACATTTTACGATGTCATAAAAAAAAAACTTATAAAAGTGAGGATAACATCCAATATGATCCTTAAAATGAATTTTATGCAGGCATAAAATATGGTTATTAAATTAAAAAAAAAATACCATACCTTATATAATATAACCTATATTAATAAGAAAACTTTTAACCACTTCAATACTAAAAGAAAAATAACATTCAAACGAACATGACAATTATTCCTAAAATAACACATATATTAAAAACTTAATATCTGTCAACAAACGAAAGTTTAAAAGAAATCGTAACTAATAACAAAATGAAAAACTCAAATTAAAATAAGAATGTGCGAAATGTCTTTAAAGTTGATGAACCCATTCTCGAGCTAGTGGTGAAACATAGTAACCATTTGGTAGCATAAAGGTTATAGGGATTTTCTGATCAGGTGGAAAGTTTCTTAAAAAGTATCTAAACATGGCTTAAGTGATATCAGGTATGTAACACCCTCAAATTTAACGGTTTGCGGAAGCGATGTTTTGGGTGTTACTAATCAATAATCACAAGCACAAAGGATACAGTGAACGACTCTAAATGAGACGTTCGAAAAGTTATAACATTAATACATAAGTACTTTCAAAATACAAGCTCGAGTTAAAGTAAATTCCTAGAGATTCTTATACATAACAACTAGTACAAAAGTAATGTAAGAAAATCTCCAAGCTTGTAATGCATGCGACTCGAGCTAAGTAAGCTTATCCTGCTGGGCATCCCTACTGATGCTGTGTACCTGAGAAGCATTACTAAAACGGTCAACCAAAAGGTTGGTGAATCTCACAGGTTTGTAAATAAGTAAACAGTTTGAACACACAAGTAGTATTTGTAAATCATAGCCAGCCAGTAAGTTTTAATAAGTGGGTGGTTGCAGATTATGCAAACCGTTTGATACAATCGCCATGAGCCACCATAGTTGAAGCTTAACGTACAGTAAATATAGGTACCCCCTCATGAATGTAATCCAAAACATTCATACGGAACGAGTAAGAAACGCCCGTTTCTACAGGAACGGTTCGTGGTAGTGCTTGCTACCCCGGGCGGGGATTGTCAGTCCCATATGGATCCATATACTAAAACTCGCGCTTATCACATAACTAACAACTATGATTCAGGAGGATTTCATTGGATTAGTCGTAAAACTCATGCAATTGGCGTATCGTTACTCTCATACAATAAGTAAATCATGGCAGCAAGTAAGTTTTGTGTGTTCATGTAAAACAGTAATGCATCTCACCCCTGAGTGTAAAACAGTAAAGTAGGGGCTGTAAGACTCACCTGAGTCTGGCAGACAATGCAGTAAGTAAGCAAGTAGTATTCCCGAACTAGCAACCCTTAGCGTCCTAATACGCATAAGGTTCAGTAAGTAAATGGAATACTTGTAAAGTATCCATGCTAGTTGTTCCCAAACTAGTTACTGTCCATTAGTTTGTTGTAAGTTTGTAATCGTTTGTAAATCGTAGTTTGTATAAAAGTTATACGGTTCGTTTGTTATCGGTGTTATAATAATAATTCCATCCATTCATATATATATATATATATAGTAAGTAATGCATTTAATCCTATTTCATATTAAATACAAGAAATAAACATGTAATTAGGAAAATTTTAAATTGGTCCAAATTTTGGGGTTGTTACATTCTCCCCTTGTTAATAAAATTTCGTCCCGAAATTTGTTCAAAGTAGTAATTAGTAGTTCGTTATTCGTCAGGTGGTTACGATGCGTACTAGTAGCCTACAGTAGTAGGGTAGGTCCTACAGTGTTTGAAACCAAGTAATTGTCAAGTGGTAACGTACCCTAATTTTTGTTGCCTGGAGGTAGTGGGCATTGGGCCTTGAGATGGCCAGCACTCCCACAGTTGAAGCAGAGTTTCACCTTAGGAGGGTTCGTACTTTTAGGGTTGGCCTTGCATCGACCGGTGGGTGTGGTACAAGGGTTGTCATGATGTCGGGTGCATCGAGCACAGTAAGGTCTATTTCCCCTGTAGACTTTCACCCTCTTTGCTGGAGGTGGTGCACAGTCAGTGTCGGTCTCCTTTTCAGTAGGATTACTTTGTGAAGTTGGTGGTGGAGTAGGGTTTTCTAAGGCTGTCAAACGTAGCTCGTACTCACGCATACGCAGGTCGTTTTGGAAAGTAATTCGTCGCAGGTCATCAATGTCCTCCCGTGCTTCAGTCAGTTGTTTTAGCAGCGAATCAATAGTTTGGTTTAGGTGGCTGACTGATTCAGTAGCCATGGTTTCATCAACTGGTGCTTTTGCAGCAGTTGGAGCAGCAGGAATAGCAGGTGCCATTTCTGATTCAGCGGAGTGTTCTGTATCACACTCGAGTTCGAGAAGGTAAGGAAACATAGTTGGTTCCTCACTGAGCAGTTCATCATCCAAGGTAGGGTTGTTGACGGAGTATGTTGTCATTTCCTACGAAAATATTATTCTATTTAAGAATTGTTACCAGCAAGTGAAGTTCGATTGAATGACTTGTTAAAATAACGAACAATATACAAGTTCCCGGTCTCAACCAGTGTGAGATATTTGGGAAAAGTTTGGTTATTGTATCTAAAGTGTAAGGAAAATCGTGTTGTCGGGATTTAAGTAGTCGGTCGTTTCCTAATCCTATTGTGTACTTAGGATCAAAGAAAACACGCAGAATGAAACATAGTTATACACAAATCATTAAGCGAGAGATTTATGAGAAAACAGATTCGGGTAGTCAAAGAACGAACGTACCCGGGTTGAGTAAATCACAAAGTCTAGGGTTCGGGTCATCCTCCCTAGCGTTAATGACATAAGCTCTACTCTTCGTGTAGTTGGTTCGGTTTTTCAGCTTTGGGCAATCCTTCCTGAAATGCCCGGTATCATTGCACTCGTAACAGGTTTTGGGTGCAGGAGTATCAGTACCAGAGGGGTTGGTTCGGCAGTCTTGGGCCAGGTGCCCGAATTTCTTGCATTTAGAACAGGGACAGGAGCCGTTATGATGACGACTACATTTGGAGCAGAAAGGCTTGCTCCCCTTGTAAGCCTTTGAGTCATTGGCATTGACTGTTGCAGGCTTTTTGTCAGAAGTCGGGTTGGAGGAGTGGGGAATCACTTCCCATTTACGTTTGTTATTTGCAGATGGGGTTGAAGTTGAGCCACGGCGGACAGAATTGGCCGTTAACTCATGAGCCATACGGATGGCGCTCTGAATGGTTCCCGGTTTGGACGAAGTTACTAAATCTTGAAGTCGTTCGGGAAGTCCATCAACGTATTTTTCGATCCTTTTGTACTCAGGATCAACCATGGATGGGCACAGAAGTGCCAGCTGGTGAAATCGGTTGGTGTAACCGGTGATGTCGTCACCCTGCATCTTGTGATTCCAAAATTCTAACTCTAGTTGCTTCAGCTCATCTCTTGGGCAGTACTCGCCCCTCAACATATTCTTCAGTTCATCCCACGGTAGTTTGTAAGCATCGGTAATGCTCACCGTTTGAGCATAAGTGTTCCACCAGGTTAAAGCAATTTCAGAAAAGGTGCTGGCGGCGAATTTGACTTTATCCTCTTCCTTGCAGTTGCAGATGAGGAACACTGATTCAATTTTCTCGGTCCAACGAATCAGACCAATCGCTCCTTCAGTTCCTGCAAAGTTCAGCGGCTTGCAGTTATGGAAATCCTTGTAGGTGCAGGTTTTGGGTTGGGGTCCGTTGTTAGCGGTATCTTCGCTACCAGGTGCTGAAGTCCGAGTAGCTAGAGCTTGAGCCACACTACGGGCAATTAGGCCCGCGACTTCGGCTTCAGTAAGCATGATTTGTCGTCGAGGAGGCATGTTCCTTGAAACAATAATAAAGAACATGTGAGGATTCGGATAAGGATTCTGACGGTAATGATTTGGTAAGTTAAAAGAATTTCGTCAAAGGTTGAAATTTGTTCAAAGTCTGCGAGTTTTAAATAAGTTTATATGATTTCGAAATTTTTGAAAACTTTATAAAAAGTTCTGTAAGAAATTTTGTAACATGTTTGATAAAAATATATTTGTTATAAATTTTTGGTAGTAAAAGTCGGTTGTATAATTTGAAGTCTATCGAAACATTGAGTTGAAAATGGTTTTATTAAGTTACCCCTAACGGTACTGTGAGGTACGTAAATTTGGTAGAATTAGCAAATAAAACAAGGTCTCGGTTTTCATATCGAAGGACGTTCGAGAAACTATGGTTGTCGGATACAATAGTGTGGAGATCTTCAGACGTATGTCGGTAGCGTGTATGGTTTTCGTGGATTCATAAAAGTTAAATAAGGACAGAATGACGAGAATCAAGTTGTCGTTTGTTTGATGAAATCTGAAAGCAATTTCGTATTAGTCGAGAGAGTATCGTATCGGGGAAAGAGGCCTATGTATATATATATATATCACATAACCGCCTAGTTCGTGTCTAGCACAATCAAGTAAAAGTTCCGGTTCTCTCGAGGTCAGAGTCAGCTAATGCATTCCGGTTCAACATAACCCCTTTCAGAACTCACATCATCTTCATTTAATTGTACATAGTTGATCAGGCTATGTTAAATTAAACTTGTAAGCTGTAATTCCTGAACCAGTTATACCTAATGAGGAATACTGCCTAACGGTCATAGTCTAGGCCCACTAAATGCAACCTAGTTCACTATAACCTTAGGCTCTGATACCAATCTGTAACACCCCCAAATTTAACGGTTTGCGGAAGCGATGTTTTGGGTGTTACTAATCAATAATCACAAGCACAAAGGATACAGTGAACGACTCTAAATGAGACGTTCGAAAAGTTATAACATTAATACATAAGTAGTTTCAAAATACAAGCTCGAGTTAAAGTAAATTCCTAGAGATTCTTATACATAACAACTAGTACAAAAGTAATGTAAGAAAATCTCCAAGCTTGTAATGCATGCGACTCGAGCTAAGTAAGCTTATCCTGCTGGGCATCCCTACTAATGCTGTGTACCTGAGAAGCATTACTAAAACGGTCAACCAAAAGGTTGGTGAATCTCACAGGTTTGTAAATAAGTAAACAGTTTGAACACACAAGTAGTATTTGTAAATCATAGCCAGCCAGTAAGTTTTAATAAGTGGGTGGTTGCAGATTATGCAAACCGTTTGATACAATCGCCATGAGCCACCATAGTTGAAGCTTAACGTACAGTAAATATAGGTACCCCCTCATGAATGTAATCCAAAACATTCATACGGAACGAGTAAGAAACGCCCGTTTCTACAGGAACGGTTCGTGGTAGTGCTTGCTACCCCGGGCGGGGATTGTCAGTCCCATATGGATCCATATACTAAAACTCGCGCTTATCACATAACTAACAACTATGATTCAGGAGGATTTCATTGGATTAGTCGTAAAACTCATGCAATTGGCGTATCGTTACTCTCATACAATAAGTAAATCATGGCAGCAAGTAAGTTTTGTGTGTTCATGTAAAACAGTAATGCATCTCACCCCTGAGTGTAAAACAGTAAAGTAGGGGCTGTAAGACTCACCTGAGTCTGGCAGACAATGCAGTAAGTAAGCAAGTAGTATTCCCGAACTAGCAACCCTTAGCGTCCTAATACACATAAGGTTCAGTAAGTAAATGGAATACTTGTAAAGTATCCATGCTAGTTGTTCCCAAACTAGTTACTGTCCATTAGTTTGTTGTAAGTTTGTAATCGTTTGTAAATCGTAGTTTGTATAAAAGTTATACGGTTCGTTTGTTATCGGTGTTATAATAATAATTCCATCCATTCATATATATATATATATATAGTAAGTAATGCATTTAATCCTATTTCATATTAAATACAAGAAATAAACATGTAATTAGGAAAATTTTAAATTGGTCCAAATTTTGGGGTTGTTACAAGGTACTCTAGTGGTGGAGTCTTCAAAATTACGGTGATGTTCATCGGCTGCTATTTGCAATTCATAAAATTCCCTCATTATTTTCTTTATCGCCTATACTACCTGTCCTTCCTCGTTAATCACCTTATATCCATTTACTTCCTTAATTTCACGCTCTTTATGCTTACGTCTTAAATCATCCATAAAGCCATAAATTCCTAAATGTAACATTTCATACTTTCCAGTTGTAGGATTTCTTACTACCTCTTCAACTTCCCATACTATTCCTTTCATTAACTCTCTCTGAAGCTCAGTAAACAACAACCCCGAAAATCTAAACATATTTATCATTTTTGTATAAATCTGAGATAATCCTAAATGAAATAAATCAATGCGACAGAAATGATTCATCCCATGAAAAATTGATTTAAGTTCCATAATCACATAGTTCCCCACATTAACTAATGCCATTTCAGATATCCCATCCGGAACTTTCCTTCTTAACTCTTCTTGTGCTGGATAGTATAAATCATTGATTATTTGTTGCACATAATATTCCACCGTACAATCTACATAGTAAGTGCTGCAATTCTTATAATCTTTTTGTTCCAATAAGCTAATCACTTCCTGCAATTCTTTTATCAAACAAATATCTGCCATCTGCGTTGGATTTCCAGTTGCCCAATCCATTTGAATCTTATAGGATTCCAATAAACTAATTTGTTTATCAGAATACGGAAACGGATATCTAGTCAATGCTCTGTAGACACATGAATACAAAATCTTCTGACCTTCAAAGAAATCTTCCTCTTGAGCTTCTTGCTGATATAGTGTATCCATTAGTTCAGTTACATACTTATCAAAATAGTTCACCATCTGGGTTTGGTTAGGATTATACCAGTCTTAAAATTCTGTTTCAATCTTCTCAATTATGTATTTTTGTTCTGGTGTAAAGTCAAAAGTAGATGCTCTGATAACAGCCATAATATGATATGTATCATCTTTTCCAACTTCTAAAAGCTGAATCAATCCTCCTCTCGTACTAACTACTGGCACAGGTATCCTTACTAATTCAGTATCTTCACTCTCAGTGTTAATATCTAAATCATTCCCTTCTTCAGACATACTTTCTAAATCCTCTTCCTCTTCTTCAGATATAGTATCTAGTGTAGGGTTATCAAATGTCCTAAGAGAATGTTCATCAACACAGACATCCTTGCATTCCACAGTTTCATTCAAAATTTCCATTTGCTTATTTTCCATTTCAATAACAGTTAACGAAGCCTGTATACACAAATTATCACTTAATTTAGAACACATATAATACAAGTAAAACATATTATACAAATAAAATACATTTACATAATTACACTTATTTAATTAAATTTTTTTTACAAAGCTTAGTCAATAGATCTCGGTAGCTCCATTGATAGTACACAAAAGCGGAGAAACAGGTCAGCGCGAAGCTTATTAAAAACCTATTTCTTTCGAGAAGCACCTTACCTCTTATATGATAAATCAATAAGGTAGGGCTTTACTCTCCTTATACCTTTGTTTTTGTCAGTATTCTCAATGGGTGAGCCGATATTTCTTATTGATTTTGCAAAGTATCAGAAATAAAAATTATACAAGTTAAATAATTAGTTTAATTAAAATACACCGCTCCCCCGGGTAAAACAAAAGTTCAACCTGTTAAGTGTTCCCCGGCAGCGGCGCCAAAAACTTGATGTGCGGAAAGTATAGGCAATTATAATAACAAGTTTAAATTAAGGAAATACTAAATAATACTATCACACAATTCAGGCAAGATTGACCCGTTCATGTAATATAGCTTAATAAGTAAGTCCAAATTCGAACACAAGGAACACAAGAAACGTGATTCTTATTTATAACTAATTATCTATTTAAGTCTAATTAAAAATATTTACAATTATAATATAAATAAATAAAAGGATCCAATTTACAATAATCTACAAGATAAGGGGGACGTTTTTGTTCCGAACGAACATATTTATATTTATATTTTGATACAGATTCTAATAGATAAGTTTTAGGAACAACTTAGTAATACTCAGATAGATAAAAGATTATAATTATTCAGACTATTATTTATTAGATTTATTATATGTACTTATGTCTATTTGCTTTGTTGGCTATTATTACAGGTGATTTACTAATGTAGAAGATTACTTAGGGTTAAGTCAAATCCTCATCATAGCAACACAATCATAAGGTTACGCAAAGTGTTACTAATTAATAAGATCTATCATCAATTTATTAATACAATTTCTATGGTTAGGCTTGAATCGCAGTATTACTTTATATTAATGAATTATTCTTCGTCTATCGCATAAGGTTAAGATCGAGACATAAACACAATCACTTAATTTATATAAATAGTTTATGGTCATCCTAGTTTAATATAAATCAGTCTAATTATGTCAAGAATAATCACAAATATATCATAATAAAGACAATTCTTGTATAATAAACATTCAATAATATAGTTCCAACATAGACATATAATTCAAATAATAAACTCAATAAACATTCATTCAAACAATTATAATGAAAACCTAATTCACAATTAAATCAAATAAACAATATCATAAATAACTCAATAAGGTTATTAAAGTTACAAGAATAAAGAAATCGAACCAATTGATGAACTAGCTTTTTCTAGGGTTAAAAACCTTCAAACCCTAGCTCCTTAACCTCCAAAATCGCACCTAAAGTCGACCTAAAACCCTAACTTTCGGTTTTAGTATTCTTGAATCGTATATGAAAAACCTAAACCTAAGCCTCTATTTATACTTTTTCTGGCCGACCTTTCAACCGCCGGTTGGGCTTTCCAACCGCCGGTTGGGCTCTTTGAGTCCTGGTCCAACTCCACGTGTCTCCACCGCCTTAAAAACCTAATCCTCCAACCGCCGGTTGGGCTTTCCAACCGCCGGTTGGACTGATTTTCCAGAATATTCCAATTACGGGCTCGGGCTTCAATTTGGACTTTCGCTTTTCTTTCACGGGTTTAATTCTCTTTCTTGGCCCAATTCTTCATTTTAACACTTTTGGTCTTCATTTCTTCAAGGTTTAAACTCCTTTTTCTTCATTTCTTCATTTTCTTCAGTTTCTTTCAGTTTCTTTCAGTTTCTGATTCGTTTTTGTTCCTTTTTCTTCAATCTTCAATTAAAATACATTTCTTCAAATATTAACAAAATAAGTATCTAAAATCATATAAATGCACTAAAATGTATAAAAATATAGGGATAAATTACTATAAAATATACTATCTATTTGATGCTTATCAAGTATATCGTTGGAAACACTTTAGGTGTAGTACAAACACGTGGAAGTTGTGTAACGACCGAAGGTAGTTATATTACGGACTAATATATAAAATCAGAAACCTAGTTTGATTAACCTTTCTAAATAGACTTTTAAACTTCAAATTAATCTATCGCCTTTCCACCAATAAAACGTGATTACAACACCTTTTTAACGATGTCCAATTAAAAGGTAGTCAGTCATCTGTTTCAATATAATTTGTCAAAGGTATGAAGCTATGGAACCGCAAGGCTACATGGGGGATTATCATAGGACAAGACATGGCCAAGGTTTGAAGTAGCGGAACCACTTTAAGTGAGGAACGTTGTGGATAATTAGGGGATTTATTGGGTAGTCTTAAGCAAGGGCTGGTTTAAAGTCATAAATGAACTTTTTAAATATACGAATCTGTTAGGATGACGAGGAATCGTTATATGATTCAGTTATGTCTAGTACCTTGAGATTTTGTTCCCGTTCATATGAAAGTATTATTAAACCGTAATTAAGATTTTGCTTATTATTATAAATACTTTGTAATGTTACCATAACCTAGCTCCCGGTGTGACATGCTAATGGGATTTTATTAGTAGGGAATCTAGTGTTTGCATACAAGTATTCAAGAATGATAATTAACTAATATCTTTCAAAACAGTTTCTCCAAATATCATCCCATAACTTAATTAACAAAGTCTCAGTAAACACTATCTTTATTTTATCTGCTTTATCTTTTATTTTTATTTCGCTTTTATTTATTTACTTGCCTAAGTTAGTTGATATAAAAACCAAAACTCCCCCACTATTTTATAAACCCTTCACTAGTTTTAAGAACGACTCTAGGTCATACCTACCACTTGCTCACCCTTAGGATTAGCATTGTTAGGGAAAACTTAGGCCCCGCAATTACAAATTTAAAACACCCACTGATCGCCGTCGCCAGTAGCCGGTGCAACGACAAGGGTAAAATCCTTACCGACCGCTGGTGACGCATCAGTATCCGTCACAGTAGACATTCAATTCCACATCTTCTTTATTATACATCCTGCGTAGTCGTGATGTCACATAGGTTGCTAGGTTGATTACAACATGTGCGGGATAGATCTTGGAACAGTTCGACTTTCTTCTTCCCATGATGGGTGGTTTAGCTCATCAATGATTAGCTCAACATGATGTCCAATGGTTGAGTAGATGACAATTCTAAAATTCTCGGTGGATTTGAGGTGTTCTCCACTTTCGATGATATCTAGAAGTGTTCTTAGATCTCCTACCATTCTGATGTCTGCGTAATTCTGTGGGTTCCTAGTTGCTCTCTCCAGATGTACTCTCAATGATCTGAGCAAGGCACTCTGGTTTGAAGAATAGGGAAAGGCTGATCCTGCAAGGGCAAAATACACTTTACGATATATTTGCCTTTCGTTGCGGTAGAACTCAATTTCTCCCATCGGATAGGTGGGTCGTTCAGGCATTTGTGCCTCTGCCCAGAGTTGGGCTTCAAGTGCGTCAGCTAATGCTCGGATTTGCCATCGGAGAGTACGAGTTTCTCGTATCCCGTAGCTAGCAATGTAGGAATCATACTCTTCCTCAATTTCTCTGATCAGGCGTTGCTGGTGGGGAGTATAGTCATTGGTTGACTCCTTGATAGATTCTACGATGACTCGGACGTCATCATATTCGTCGATCACGTTTATAAGATGCTGATGAGTATCCACAAGTGGTACTCATATTTCTTCTATAGAAGATGCGGGGGAATTGGCTGGTGTAGGAGGAGTAGGTGGTGGAATAGAGTGTGTGTCTAGAGGAATGTCGATGTAAGCATCCTCGTTTTCGCTCTCATTTCCTGAATCTGCATCTCGTGAATCTGGGAATTGAGGGTGTTCTTATTCTGATGTAGAGTTTAAAAGGGGTTGTGAAGAGTCTATTTCGATGATCCGTTCTTCAGGAACTGAACCTTGAAAGGTATTTTCATGACTGCCCCTAGTTTGGTTGCTCTGTAATCCACAATTTGTTTAAGAACCTTTGCGTACAGATCTGTGTGGCATGTTGATGTCCGGAGTTCCCTTTCAATATTATCCAGGCCACGTAGTCGGAATCTGGTGACTGGTTTTGAAGGATCGAGGTAAGAGTCGAGCATCTCCCATTGTGCGGGCATTATTAGCTTTACGAGAGGAGCGAGCAAAAATGTCATTAAGTGATTCATTTGTTATTCCAGATGGCGTGAACTCTTCGGAGTTTTGGATCCTCATAACTTCGGCCATTTGTGGTGGTGAATCAGGGAAGTAATTGTATGGGGATATTTCTTCGTCGTCTTCCTCCATTTCTTCAGATTTAGATTCCCCCGGCCGCCGCCCGTCCCCAGGCTGCTTTTTTGTCCTTACCCGTACTCGCCTGGTACATGTGCTAGACCTTTCCGCAACTTTAGGGTACATGTGCTAGACCTTTATCCACCTTTTGCTAACTTGTGCCCCAAGTTGCTAAAGTGAGCCCTTCTTCAAGTATAAATAGGCCATCAAAGCCTCATTTTCAAGACACACCTTCTTTGCAACACCTTTCTTAGCAAAAACACCTTCCATACTTCTCTTTAGACTAATAACTCTCTCTAATTATTAGTTCTACTTTCTCCCTCTATTTTCTTATTCTAAATTAGTAATAGGCTAGTTTAGGGAATTTGTTTAGAATAGAACGAAAGTAAGGAACGTGCTTGTAATCTTTGGTGTACGCTCGGAATTAGTGATACTTTGCGCAACCTTATGATTGTATTGCTATGATGAAGATTAGCTTAACCTTAAGTAATTTTCTACATTAGTAATTCACCAGTAATAATAGCCAACAAAGCAAATAGACACAAGTAAATATAATAAGTTTAATAAATAATAGTTTGAATAATTATAATCTTCTATCCATCTGAATATTCTTAAGTTGTTCCTGAAACTTATCTATTAGAATCTGTATCAAAATATAATATAAATATGTTCGTTCGGAACTAAAACGTCCCCCTTATCTTGTATATTATTGTAAATTGGATCCTTACTTTATTTGTATAATTGTAAATAGTTGTAATTAGAAGTAAATAGATAATTGGTTATAACATTAGAATCACGTTTCCCGTGTTCCTTGTGTTCGAATTTGGACTTACTTATTAAGCTATATTATATGAACGGGTTAATCTTGCCTGAATTGTGTGATAGTATCATTTAGTATTTCCTTAATTTAAAACTTGTGATTATAATTGCCTATACTTAGCACACATTAGAATACGTGAAGCATTAAAAATGAATCCTTTATATTGTTCAAGATACCTCACGAATCGAAAGTTGGGTTTTGTGTGCCTAGTCATGCGATGCTCTTTCCGAGATCATTAATTTAATTTTCTAAAGGAATTTCCATCTTATCTATCTTCTTCCCAAGGTAAATTATTCTTTATCTAAAATATTTCGATATCAAAGCATTCTTAACTCGATTTTTTAAAAACTTGGTTAAAATTCCGAGTTACTTTTGGAGAAGGGTAGTCTAAGGATTTGAGAATAAAAATCAAGTATATACCGCTATCCCACACTTAAAGGAACATCGTCCTCGATGTTCTTCTAAGGTTTCCCGGGTGGAATCCCACACTTAGAGTTTGAACTATCTAAAACGTATCATTTAGAGGTATTTGTTGGGTTTGAATCAAACACTTAGTGATAAGCATAGTAGATATGGTATATTTTAACCAAGAATTAAAGAGTTTAGAACAGAAGTACTCCCTAGTTGTATGTTGAACTTGTTGATGCCGATGAGGAGTGCTCCGAAGCATTTGATTGCTGATTTTTTTTTTTTTTTTTGCAGAGTCTGTTTTTTGCTATTGCGTGCTCCGATTTCTTCAAGTCTCTTTTTGTGATTTGCCTCATAGGTGTGAACACGTTGGATATATTGTTCTTCGATTCTTGATGTGATGGGAAGTTTCTTGGAGAAACTTTTTTGTATATCCAGGTGTGAAAGATAGTCAGAGGTTTCATCACTTCTTGGAATGTAAAAATGAGAAAATGTAAAACACAGGTTGCCTCCCGAGAAGCATTCTTTTAGAGTAGAGAGGTCGACTTCTTCTTCTTCAGATGATACTGGATGGGTCCCAGGAGCTAGTGTGGTTATCATTTCTCTTGGGTAAAGCGTAGCGTGGTGGGAAGTACCGTAGAAATTTCACTATCATGTTGGGGATTAAGTCAGGTGGGTTGGTGGATTCCATCCTGAAGCTCTTGAAGTGGTCAGTGGCCAATCGGTCAAGGATTGCCATCCCATAAGTGATGTATCTAACTGCCCCAGTGATTGGTCCATTAGGATCAATCCTGGTGGTTGTGTGTGTTTGAATCATTTCACGTTGGGGGTGGTCTCATCCAATTGATGTTATCAGGGACATGAATTGAGTCTTCAATTCTTCAAAATCACTAGCCAAGGGATCTCCTTCAAAGGCTCTAGCTGCCTGGCTTACATTCCTGATAAGCTGGTGTTGTTGTCGGCTGAAGAGAAAATCTGAGTCCGTGAAAATGTAGACTAGTTTGCTGAATATCTCACGGTATCCGTCACATTAGACATTCAATTCCACATCTTCTTTAGTATACATCCCGCGTATTCGTGATGTCACATAGGTTGCTAGGTTAATTACAACATGTGCGGGATAGATCTTGGAACAGTTCGACTTTCTTCTTCCCATGCTGGGTGGTTTAGCTCATCAATGTAGACTAGTTTACTGAATATCTCACGCTTGTATCTTTTCCCTTATTCGCTCACTCATCATGCACAAACATGGTTTGAAGGTTAAGAAACCGGTTCTATCCCTTCGTGGACAGTAATGGCAACGAAGTTTCTGACCAAGTACTTTCCACCGTCCAAGCAAACCAAACTCAAGAATGATATCATGAACTTCCGACAAGCTTTTGACGAATCATTATACACCGCATGGGAACAATTCAAGGGAGCATTAAAGAAGTGTCCCAATCATCACCTTGACAAATCAGCACATCTATGCACTTTCTATAACGGTTTAGCATCAAATCATCATACCACTCTCGATGCTGCTCCACAAGGGAACTTCATGAAGAAAACAGACGAAGAAGGATGAGACCTTATTGAAAACATGACTATGCATCACCATGATTGGAACTCAGGAGATCACTCGACATCTTCAGCACCTCTCGCTGCCTCGAATCCACTTCCGATTCAAGCAATTAAGGTACTCACTGAAAAGATGGACTCCTTGTAAAGCAATTCGGAGAACTCAAGAAACAACAGCATCAAGTACACCAAGTGCAGGCCTGCCCAAACTGCACCAACCCACACCCAACTGGTGAATATCAGGTTGAATACGAAGAGGCAGATGGCACCGTTTACTATGCCCAGTTTCCCGCTCGACCACAAACTTTTCCACCCGGTTTCAACCAAAACAACAACCAACCCAGAGGTCCACCCTTTCCGCCAAGGCCCAACCAACAACCCTACCCACCAAGATATCCACCTAGATATCCGCCATACCCACAACAACAACTTGCCTACAACCAAACCCTCGCACTCCCTGGACCTCCTTCCGACACAAACCAACCGACTCAATAACCTGCCAAGGCAAATGCGCTAACTTCAAATCAAGATGACGCTTTCACTCAATTCATGCAAGGATAACACCAACTTAACCAAAAGACGTCCGCCAGGCAAGACCAAGCTGACCTCTTTATGAGAAACCAGCTAGCCGTGCTTAAGAACTTGGAAGCTCAAATCGGTCAACTGGCACAACGTCTTGACACCAGACCCAGAGAAAGTTTTCCAAGTAACACGGTTCAAAATCCCCATATCGAGGAGGCAAAGCAAGTTACCACCGCCAAAGAAGCAGCTGTTCCACCACCCGCTGCTACCCCTATAAAAGAGGAACTAGCCACAAAACCAACAACTACAAAACCTGCTCCGACCTTGAACAAAGAAGTAAGAATCCCTTACCCCGCTAGACTTAAGACTCAACCCAAGAAGTTGTCATCTTTTAAACTCGATGGTAAATTCCTTGACACTATGTCTAGAGTTCCCGGTCGTAACAAGTACATTAGGAAACTCTTATCCACCAAGGATAGACTACCTGAAGTAAACAACATCCCACTCAGTTCTGAGAGTTCAGCCTTACTAAAAAATAGCCTTCCAGAAAAACTAGGAGACACCGAACGATTTACACTTCCTTGTTCCATTTATCAATCCGGAGATATCAACGCCTTAGCCGACTTAGGAGCCAGCATAAATCTTATGCCCTACTCCTTATTCAAGAGGCTAGAGATTGAAAACCTGAAACCCACTAAGATGACTGTCCAGCTAGCTGACCAATCTGTTCGATACCCAAAAGGAATAGCTGAGAATGTCTTAGTTCAGGTCGACAAATTCTTCTATCCTACGGACTTTGTGGTGATGGACAACCATGAAGACATAAACATTCCGATTATCCTAGGAAGACCATTCATGAACACGGCAAGAGCAGTCATTGATGTATACAACCACACAATCGTTCTACGATCCCATGGAGAAAGCATCACTTACAAAATTGACCAGCCTGAATACACTCCAGAGGAAGAGGATTTGTATGCAATATCAGTAGGCAAAATCACTCCCAACGATGAGTCAGAATCTGATGATGAGCAATCAATAAATCGCTCAGCTATCTTCATCTCTGAACCCGAGACCGAATCAGAAGAGGATGAAGAATATGAGGAGGCCGAGGAAGAAATTGAATCATCTGAAGAGGAAGAATCCGATCCTGAAGAAGAAGAAAGGGAAGAATCCGAACCAGAAGAAGAGGAAATGGAGGAAGAAACTGAAGAGGAAGAAGAAGAGCCCGAAGAGATGGAGGAAGACGAAGAAGAAATATCGCCTCACACTTACTTTCCTGATTCACCTCCAACAATGGCCGAAGTTATGAGGATACAAAATTCTGAAGAACCCATGCCATCCGGAATTACAAATGAATCAGTCGACGATCTTTCGGCTCGCCAATCTCGAAAAGCAATCTATGCCCACACCATGGGGGAAATGCTCGACTCTTACCTCGATCCTTCAAAATCACTTACTCGATCCCGACTAAGAGGCCTGGATAATATCGAAAAGGAACTCAGAACATCAACACGTCATCCAGATCTGTACGCTAAATTTCTCAAGAAAATTGCAGACTTTAGAGCAGCAAAATTGGAAGGCAATGATGAAGAGGACCCTCGAAATACGACTCCAGATGAAAGGATCATCGAAATCAACTATTCTCAACCTTCTTCCAACTTCGCAACAGATGAAGAATACGCCCGCTTCCCGGATTCACGAGAGGCAGATTCTGGAAATGACAGCGAAAATGAGGATGACTACCTTAACATACCTCTTGACACAAACTCCATTCCACCTACCCCTCCTGCACCCGCCAATTCTCCAACTCCTTCTACGAAATTTTTACAAGTACCACTCGTAGATACTCACCAAGAGCTGATTAGTGTGATCGATGTATATGACGATGTCCGCGTCATCGTAGAAGCTATCAGAGAATCAACCAATGACTACACTCCACATCAGCAACGCTTAATCAGAGGAATTGAGAGAGAGTATGATTCCTACGCTGCTAGTTACGGAATACAGGAACCGCGAACACTCCGCAGGCAAATTCGGGAATTAGCTTACTCACTCGAAGCTCAAATTAGGGGAGAAGCTCAACCACCTGAAAGACCAAACCACCCGGTTAGAGAAATCGAGTTCTACGGTAACCAAAGGCAAATATATCGCAAGGTATATTGCACCCGCGTAGGATCAGCTTTCCCTTACTCATCAAATCAAAAAGCTTTGGAGATCTGACAACACTTATGGATCTCATTGAAACTGAAGAACACCTCACCGCCTCTGAGAACTGTAGAATTGTCATTCACTCTACTATTGGGCATCATGTTGAGCTAATAATTGATGAGTTGAACCACTCGGCCTATGATGAAGAAACTCGAGATGTACCAAGGTTCATTCCGCACATGTCACAAATTAACTTAGCAACTTATGTGACAACACGACTACGCCGAATGTACACGGAAGAAGATGTGGAACTGGACGTCTACCGAAATGGATATCGTGAGATATTCAGCAAGTTAGTATACATCTTCACAGACTCGGACTTTCTATTTAGCCTTCAGAAGCACCAGCTCATCAGGGATGTATGCCAAGCAGCCAGATCCTTTGGAGGAGATCCTTTAGCCTATGATTTTGATAAATTGAAGACTCAATTCATGGCCTTAATAACATCGATTGGTCGAAATCACCCCCAGCGTGAGATTATCCAAACAAACACTGCCACCAGAATTGATCCTAACGGACCATTTACTCGGGCAGTAAGATATATCACTTGCGAGATGGCACTCCTTGTAACACCCGCTAAATTAGGACTAGTTATTAGGTCCTAATCATTTTGTTAATATGTGTAATTATTTCTAAGATTAGGCTAATTGTACGTATCATTATATATATGGGATTATATATATACGAACACGATATGTTTAAATTGTGCATTTTATCATTTTTGGACGGATTCCAAATCATTTATACGGACGTTGGTGAACCCAAATTATTAAATAAAATGAAATTATTTAATAACATTATTATTTCAAAAATATTATTTTGATAATATTCAACACGAAAATCGTATAATATCAAATAGTTTATATGCGACAAAAATGCGCGGTTCGCGCCAGAGAATTCAAAACAACCTAAGTTATAGTTTTAACTTCAAACTAAGTATTTTGATAAAATACTATCATCAAAAGTATTGGAAATTATATCGAAAAGATAACGCGTTACATAAAAATCATACTTTATAAATATACGTTTTATCGATCGGGGAAACAAACACGGGTATAATACCAATAATATAAGACAACATTTAACAACTTGCTATCACCTTTTTGACTTTGAAAAGTTGGCCAGACAAGATCCATGAATCATGGATCTTGTTTGATCAATAATGCAAGATCAAAACCATATTTTAATCCACTTCCATTTCATTTCTCTATTCATTCACCAACTCAATTATTTCTCCATCATCTCTCTACTCTCTCTCACTAGAACGAATAGGGGTCAGTCAAAAGCCACCCCCACATCCTCCTAACACCACCACAAGTCCACTATACATCCACCATAAACCGCTATCGACCGCCACGTCAGAAATTGAAGAAAACGAGCATTTGACTTCACTTCTTCATCTCCTCATCACTTTCATAATAAGGAACCTCACTCTCTCACTAGAATTACTTACATGATGTTTATGTACATGTTTTATAGCTCCATTAACAAGATTATGTCCAAAGCCAAAACACGTTTTTCATAAACTTTTAAAAGGGACAGATTCTGCCTTCAAAAAGTCAGCTTATAAAAACGACCATAACTTGAGTTCTAGGATGAGTTAGACAACGTTTTTTTTTTAAACGTTGCGTATTGAAAAGAGATACAACTTTTGTGTTTTACACTTTTTCCAGATCTGTACGTATTTTTTTGTATAAACTGATCTTTGAGACTGGTCTGCATTTGTTCGAAAACTGAGTTCGGTTCCTTCGCGAAATTTATTAAATATCGATATGAACTTATAAAATTACCATAAAGTGCAGATTTACACTAGACCCATAGGGGAACATGTGTGATTTTTGGTAGTGCTTGATTCAGACTGGAACTAGTCAAAACGAGTGGACAAAAATGAGTAAAATCTGATGGAATAACCTCTTAAGTCACTGACCCTTTAGTGACACAACTTTTGGTCACTGACCCCATCAGCGACCAACCCCTTAAGTCACTGACCCCTTCAGTGACCAAACTCCTAAGTCACTGACACCATCAGCGACCAACTCCTTATTGACCAGCAACCTTGATCAGCTTTGACCAGCAAGTTGACCAGCGTTGACCAGCGAGTTGACCAGCTTTGACCAGCGAGTTGACCAACTTTGACCAGCGAGTTGACCAACTTTGACCAGCGAGTTGACCAGCTTTGACCAACTTTGACTAGCGAGTTGACTTTTTTTTACTTTCGTATAAATTGTATTTTTGATCACAAACTTCGGAATTTTACACTTTCGAATCCCAACTCTTGGATACAAATGTATATATACTTTCGGATAAGTATACGCGAACAAATCTACAAGTATACGACACAAAGATGACTCATATGATAATAATACTTTTGAATTATTATTACAAACCATCACCAACGGGCCGTACCAGTTTTCAAAAACACGAACAAACAAACCAAAGTATTTGGACATAATTAGTTAATAGAACAACTAGCATTGATGGTCTGTTGAGACATCAAATCATTAAACCTTGCGCGTTTAATATGCCCCGCAGGTTTCAGTCGTTGGAAATGACATCATTCCTTGTAGACCATCATTATTGCTTGATAGCATCTCATCAGACTCAGGTGAGTCTCATGGCCCCTCTTTACTGTTTTACTCAGGGGATTGATATCATTGCTCGTTTTGTTTTACAATATGAACGCAAGTACCATTCGAAATCAAATACTACATGAGTTGTTTTCACTAATCAATTTAAAGCCCTCCACAACATAGTTTGGTAATAAATCTGTAGCGTGAATGTTAGTATATGATATCATATGGGACTGACAATCCCCGTCCGGGTCAGCAAGCACTGACTGGTCAAAACGGACGCATTATCATTTGTGAATTACGTGTGTTGATTAGGCATACGCATAGAGGCACCCTCGATCAGGCACTGCGTGTGACCCTGACCCCTCAGTTAAGCTCAGACTATGTGCTCATGGCAGTGATACACATCATTTATCTATTTACTTGATTGTAAATCATTTCATTAAATCTTGCGGTTCATTCATAATATCTTATTGTTAAACCTGTGAGCTCACCAGCTTTTAGCTGATCTTTTAGCATGTATTCTCAGGTTCGCAGCAGCAGTAGGTCTGCTCACTCAGGATACCCATTAGCTCGAGTCTCATGCAAACATCAGGAGATTCTCATTCATTATTATATTTTGTATAATTAGTTATTCAATAGAATCTCTTTCATTAAATCTCGAACTTTTGTAAACTATTATGACAGTGTAAGACTTTTATAATATCAATGTATTGTAAACGACGCATATAGAGTCGTTCAGTATGTATCTTTGTGATGTGATATTTGATTGGTAACACCCCGACCCGACCGCTTCCGCAACCCGAATTTGGGGGTGTTACACTCCTTGACCGATTGGCCACAGATCACTTCAAGAGCTTCAGGATGGAATCTACCAACCCACCTGACTTGATCCCCAACATGATAACACAATTCCTGCAGTACTTTCCGCCACACTACATTCTACCAAGGAGCAACAATGATCACTCCAGCTCCTGGGACTCTTCTAGCATCATCTGAGGACAAGAAGTCGAGCTCTCAACTTTAAAAGAGCGCTTCTCGGGAGGCAACCCGTGTTTTACTTTCCCGCAATTTTACTTTCCAAGAAGTGAAGAAACCTCCGACTATCTTTCACACCTGGATACACGAAGAATCTTCTCCAAGAAATCAACAACAAAAATATCCAGAGTGTTCACACTTATGAGGCACCAATAGCGACAAACAGACTCTGCAAAAAGATTGGGCAAATCAAATGCCTTAGAGCACTCCTTATCAGCACCGACAAAGCCTTACTTATAACTAGGGAGTACTTCTGAACTATCCAAATTTTCGTTATAAATATACCCTGTCCACCATGCTTATCACTAAGTGTGGGATTCAAACCCACCAAACACCTCTAAATGATACGTTCTGGATGTTTAAAAACTCTAAGTGTGGGATTACACCCAATAAGACCTTAGTAGAACATCGAGGACAATGTTCCTTTAAGTGTGGGATAGCGGTATATACCTGATTTTAATTCTCTATTCCTTAGACTATCCTTCTCCAAAAGTTTCAAAATTGAGTTTGAAATGTTTCGATAATGACAAACTTTAGACAAAGAACGATTTACTTTGGGGAAAGAAGGATAAATAAGATTGGAATCTCTTTAGTAAATTGAAGTAATATTCTCGTAAAGAGCATCGCATGACTAGGCACACAAACCCAATTTTCGATTCGTGAGGTATCTTGAGCCAAAATAAGCATTCACTTTTAATGTTTCACCTATTCGATTCTTGTGTGTGCTGATGTATGCGTTTGGAATCAGAACTTGCTCCTGTTATGCATTTTGAAGCCAATTTGGTAAGTAAATGAAACAATTGGATAGCAACATTCTTAGGATCAACCCCACTCCCAAAAATACCAACCAAGAGAAAATTCTTCATCTCTACTCTCCCAAAAGCACCCCTTGAACTTTGTAAAATCTCAATCTTCGAGTAAAAGCTCTCTGTGATTAAAAAGGAAATCAAGAGGTTATGACGCTAAAGAAAAAAAAAAGAGAATAGAAAAGGAAAAATTTAAGAAAGGAAAGTCCTATGAAAAAGACCCCCCTTCAAATACAAAGAAGAGAACAAGGTGTCAATCCTCCAAAAACCTCAGCTTTCCTCTTCGCCAAAAAGAAACCTACAAAATAAGTGCATAGCACGAAAATAAACATTACCACAAACTCCATTTCCCGTAGAATGTTGTGTCCCAATTAGTTCCATTCTCACCACAGAGGTAACAATTTGATTCTCGATCAAGCCTATGACGAAAAACAATACATGACCGGCGTTCCGAGCGATTGACAAAGCTATAGAATAGGGAACCCTAAACACTTTGATTGATTTGAGTGACCACCGTGAGAAGATCGCCTAGTCATGTATACAGCAGATCGAAAGGATCAAAAGCATGCTCCGAAAAGATTATTCCTTTACTTTTCTAAAGGAAGAAAATTTTTATTTTATCCCAAAAATCTTTGGTACAATGTTCTGTGCTTTAAACCCTTCATTATCTACACAATCAACCTCACTTGAAAGGTGAGTTTGCTTGAGGACAAGCAAAGTTCTAAGTGTGGGATACTTGATATCGCGTAAAAAGTCATGTTTCTACTAATGATATCTCTTCCATTTTAGAAAAATACTTGGCAAAAGAACTCAAATACTACATTAATCATTAATATTTTTTCGAGTAGGTTAAAATAAGGAAGCACGAGAAAAATCAGGCAAAACGACCGAAAAACGAAGATTTCACTCGCGTTTGAAGATCAAAGGCAACCAAGATGAAATTTCAAGTGAAAAGGATCATCCCAAGGATTTCTCCATACCAAAGTCTTCATTTTTAAAAATAGAATCCAACGCGACAAGAATTAACTAAAACAGATGAAGAATGAAGATCCTACGCGTTGCGAAAGATTCAAAATATTCGGAACAAGACATCTCAAGATCGGAAAATCATCTCGGGGATTTCTTTACATCAAATTCTTCGTTTTTAAAAATTGATTCCAACACAAAAAGAATCGTTGCAATCGGACGCATAACGAAGGAGATACGCAAGAAAACGTGAACCGAAAAAATTGTACGGGCGAGGCCGGCCGGCAACCGGCCGCCGGCTGGCACCCGACCGGCGCCGTCCGCCTTTTCCCGTCCGCCAACCGGTGCCGGGTGATTTTGTTAGGTTTTCTATTCCCTAACTAGAGTATTATACACGCAGCGGAATAACAAAACTTTAAATAATCTAAGGCAATTAGGAAACTAAACCATAAGGATCTTAACTTGAATAAATAGTACAATAAACAATAGGATAAATAAGAAAACACTAACCTTAGAGAAAACCTATTTCTCACGCGCAGACCAACCAGCAGAGCTTCGTTACTTGGAGGCAAGTACCCAAAGTAGAATACCTCTAATGCTTCACACCCAAAAACCCAAGAGAAAGTCGAATTTTCGAAACCCTCAAAAATTCGAATGAAATTCGTATGGAATAAGGTATAGGTTTAACCCCTATTTATACTGGAGAGGAAAACCCCACGGTTTGACAGATTCGACATTTTGCCGCCAGCTAAAACCTTTAGCCGGCGGTCGGCTTAACTTTCTACCCAAGAATCTGAGATCTGATCCGCATTTTGACCGACTTCAAATTTAGCCGCTGGCTAAACCATTTAGCCGCTGGCTAAACCATTTAACCGCTGGCTAAACCATTTAGCCACTGGCTAAATCCGTCTATCGGATTTTTCAATGCCCCTTTGTGTTGCAGTAGAAGCACACTGCTTCCTTTGGGTCACTAAAAGGTGCAATCTCAGAATCGGTCACTTTCTTAGACCTACGAACGGACTTTCCATTATTATTCTTTCTTTTCCAATATGAGTTTGACCTTTTCCTTTTCTTTGAACTTTGACCAACAGTCAACACAGGAGAGCTGCTGAACCAGAGGACACATCATCTTTCTTGATTCCTTGCTCAGCAGTTTGCAATAAATTTTGGAGTTCCATTATTGAGCCTTCTCTCTCATTCATATTCATCTGATATGAAATTACAAACTGATTGTAGACAGCCGGCAGACTGGACTATATTATAACGATGGAAAACTCTGTGTCAAATACCATGTTCAATGATTCCAACCTATCAAAGTACCCTTTCATCTCCAAGACGAAAGCACATATAGAAATTCCAGGTTTGGGTTTGCATGCCATGAGGGATTTAACCACATCAAGGCGTTCTTTGCTTGCCTTGGCTTGAAACATTTTTTTCAGCTGTTGGTTCATTTCATAAGCCCAAGTGTTTTCAAAAGTCTTTTGCAATTCGGGGCTCATGGAGGCTGCCATGATACATGACACTTTATTCGCATCATCATAATGTTTCCGGTGTGCCTCAATCTCCTCTTGGGTTGATTCTTCATCAATTATGGGAATCTGCTCATCGAGAACATACTCCTTGTTCTCGTACCTCAAGGTAAACCTTAGGTTACGTATCCAGTCCATATAGTTTGGACCATTCAGTCTTTCCCTCCCAAGAACTGAGAGTAGTGAGAAGTTCGAGTTATTTGCGGGATTGGGGACGGGAGGATTCGCACCATTTAAATTAGCCATCTATGAGATAAAACAGTTTTAGATAGTTTGAATATTCCTTAATTAATTACCCAATTTTCTAAATTAAGGCTAGCATCTATATTTTCAGTTTTATGAAAAGGGTCGCCGTAATCATATAACTAAAATACCTTTGTCTATTTAATTTCTATGAAACTCCTAGATCTTTGAGATTCATTAATTCCTATCAATGGCATGTTAATCTCGGTTATGCACATCTACTCTTCATGACTGGTATGCCGAGGATCATGAACAAGATGGTGAATTAACCATGCAAACCCCGCGTGATCCTCAGCTCGAGTACGCTCGAGAATCGCGAGTCTCAATCACCTCTCATTATGTCCTCATATTGATGTGCCGGTAAACCACACACGCTCCATTAACAGTTCATATGAGAGATGTGCGGATTTCATGGGTTAGCATACTGTAACACCCTCAAATTTCGGTTTGCGGAAGCGATCGGGTCGGGTGTTACCAAATTAAATATCACAGCATAAGATACATAATGAACGACTCTAAATGAGACGTTTGAAAATAGTTGTACATTTCCAAAATAAAAGTAATTACAAATTGTAGGTTTGTAGAATAATCCCAAATACATAAGTTGAAAATACAAAAGTAATGCAGAGTTGTCCCAAATGTTTGAAATCATGCGACTCGAGCTAGCATAATCTTGTAGTAATTCCTAATCCTGCTGGGCACCTGAGAACACATGCTAAAATAGGTCAGCTATAAAGCTGGTGAGTTCATAGGATTGTTAGTTGAAATCATGATGTGATAAAACTCTGTATGTTTTGAAAAGTTGTTTCAAATTCAGCCAGCTTGATAAGTATTATATTGAAGTTTGTAACACCAATGTGTATACGTCTAATCGAGGTTTCTCATACCTAATTGTTCGAGTCATGTACCTAAGTACATATAAATAAATATGGCATTCCATGCCTTGATACCTAAGAGGTAGTTGTGTCGATAAACGTAAGGCAATACCTGCCTATAACTATTATTTGATTTCATGATCACGTCGTATGATAACAAGTAATTATAGTCCCGCAGAACTATGATTTAATATATGATGTGTTGCATCCAGCAACAAATGATTGTGGATCCGTAGATCTATGTTTGAAAACGTTTAACGTGTCCGTTTACCCGATTAGCATAAGCTAACCCGGACTTGAATTGAGCTAACGGCCTCGCGTGGCAGCACCACCGATCCGTTAACTTATTGTGAATCCCGAGTATCACTCGCTGATCCATTGATTGAAATTTCGTCCACTGCAATACCGTGGTTTCGTTTTGTGCCCACTTTACCGTGGCATCGTTTGGTGCCCGCTGCAATACCGCGGCATCGTTTTTGGAATTGCTCGCAGCAATTTGTGATTGAGCCGGCAGTACAATGACATGCCCGACTAAGTTGTTCGTTTAATAGTATGTAGATATTTATCAGGTGACACCCCCACGGTTGGATTACATCCTGGGCCGGGGGACCATCCCTGGTTGGATTACATCCTGAGCCAGAGTCGTCACCAGTTGAGTTGTATTGATATACAAAGTCTGTACTAATCGTGTGATGCTATTGTATACTCCTAGTCTAAAGCCTAGCAAGTATATATAACGGAGTCTTGGGAAATATTCACTTAAGTTCGGTTCCCATTATAGTGATAATGAAGTGTGTCGACAGTTTTAGTTCTTAAAGAATAACTAAACTTGTAACAGTATAGATGTTGTCCAGGGTAGGTAGAACTAACTAGTTCTAATGTATTCAATGATATTGTCCCGCGACAATATGGCCAAAGGATTGTGATAACTAAATCAAATTTTGTACTGGTAATCGTTTTCCACGACCTAACAGGGTACGATTGCAACCTATCTAGGTTAAGTATTGATATTGTTCTTAAAACAATATAACGGGTGTAATTCCTAAGTATTACACATTTCGTATTACATAAGGTAATATAAATAATTGTAAATTATACACGATTGTTAATATGATTTGAAAACAGAAATTGAGCATGTGTTTCACCCCGAAAATAGTAAAACAGTTGAAAGAGTGGGGCTATGAAACTCACCTGTGAGTTGTTAGCGATGCGATGATACGCACGTCGTCCGAATGGTAACCTTCTAGTGTCCTAAACACGTGAGGTTATATAAGTATGAGACAAATCAGTTTGTCTAAGCGAGTTGTTCATGTATGCATTTGTTGTTGAAGTCTGGGAATGGTGTACGGGGGTCCGGGGGCAGCGCCCCTGGTAGCGGGGTCCAAGGGGTGGAAACCCCTGGCGGGGTCCAAGGGGCAGAGCCCCTGGCTGGGGTCGAGCTGCCAGGTCAGTTTGGAAAATTTTTATTTCTACTACTTTGCTTTAAAGAAAACGCATTCGAAATCCAAATTCGGGTAAAATCGAGTGGTAAAATTTGGTTGTCAATTCTTAGTGAAAAACATAGGTTTTTAAGGTTCTGCGACGTCAGATGCGACGTCAGCTGCGACGTCAGAGGCGACGTAGGGTCTTGCGTCGCTATGTGCGACATTCGCAAGTCAATGCGACGTTATGGGCTACGTCGCTATATGCGACGGTGGTAGGTTATGCTACGTTGGTTGCGACGTTGACTGCGACGTCGCAGCACTGTTTTTGGTCCCTGCGACGTTGTCGTCTGGTTCGACAGGTTTTTACCCAAAATCAAGATCTAACTCATTTTTGACCAAATCTCGTTGATATAAAGCTAATACATGTTATATTAAGTGTTTTTATGAAGAAATAACAAGGAAAAAGTGGAGAAATCCTTACGATTCGAATTTTGAAGGTTTGAAGATGATGATGAACTTGATGAAGAAGATGAAGATGATAATGGTGATGATGGTTGCTTGTTGTTGCTGTTGATGATGGTGACGACGGCGGTGGTGGTGGTAGCCGGTGGTGGTGGCCCGACGGTTGGTGGTGGTAATGGGTGGTGGAAAGGTTTTTAGAGAGAGAGGGTAGAGAGAAAATGGAGATAGAGAGAGAAAGTGAGAGGATGAGAATGGGGTGGAAATGGGGAGGGATTTGGGTTTTTATTTGAACTCAGATCCCTAACTCGTGTACTGTGGTCTCCAACCACAGTACAAAATGTCCGTGATTTTATACCTGATTAAAATGTAGATTTATTACTTTAAATCTATAATTTTGTTTATGTTATTTCTTAAATATTTTTAATAAAAATATTTCACTTGAACTATAGAATGTAATTATTCAAAGTTTAAAATCGGCTCGAAATTTGACTTTTTGACCGGGTGTTACACATACTATTCATTATTTCCTATAGCTAAAACGGGTTTTTTTATTTTACTATTTTAAGTCTACTTTTAATCTTAACATCATCCTATCAAAAGTCCTCGGTAGCTCCATCGAACGCACAAAGAATCGGAGAAGTAGGTCAGCGCGAAGCTTATTAAAAACCTGACTTCTTTAGGGAAGCAGAACGACCCGCCTTATACCTCTCTCATAGTTTGTTCCTCATGGGTTAGTCGATTTATCGATTGACTGACGACGTATTTAGACTTTAATTTTACATATATATACAAATCATATTATACATATAATATTTATTGTAGTTTAGGGTTCTATTTTAAACCTTTTAAAATATTGTGGCCTATTTTAAACAATTTAAAATTATCAATATCTAAATTATAAATACATATTACTTATTTAGATAATTCCGTTTCCTAATTTATCTTTACCTACATACTATTGCAGATAATTGTATGCTACTATTTATTAAGCTATGGCTCTGATACCACTGTTGGGTATTTTATTCCCTAACTAGATTATTATACACGCAGCGGAATAACAAAACGTTAAATAATCTAAGGCAATTAGGAAACTAAACCCTAAGGATCTTAACTTGAATAAATAGTACAATAAACAATAGGATAAATAAGAAAACACTAACCTTAGAGAAAACCTATTTCTCACGCGCAGACCAACCAGCAGAGCTTCGTTACTTGGAGGCAAGTACCCAAAGTAGAATACCTCTAATGCTTCACACCCAAAAACCCAAGAGAAAGTCGAATTTTCGAAACCCTCAAAAATTCGTATGAAATTCGTATGGAATAAGGTATAGGTTTGACCCCTATTTATACTGGAGAGGAAAACCCCACGGTTTGACAAATTCGACATTTAGCCGCCGGCTAAAACCTTTAGCCGGCGGTCGGCTTAACTTTCTACCCAAGAATCCGAGATCTGATCCGCATTTTGACCGACTTCAAATTTAGCCGCTGGCTAAACCATTTAGCCGCTGGCTAAACCATTTAACCGCTGGCTAAACCATTTAGCCGCTGGCTAAATCCGTCTATCGGATTTTTCTATCTTTTCAATTTCTTTTGATTTCTAATTAATAAACATTATTAATAAATAAACCAATTAATTATAATATTAATACTATTAATATTATCCTTCATTTTTCTCTTTACTGTTTATTGAGGGCAACCCAAAAAGGACTTTACCATTAATGATAGTATCACCAATTAGTTATGATATTGGACACTATTCCAACAGCTTTTTCGTCCGTGCGCCACCTTTTTCGTCCGGTACGCGTACCGCGCACGCTTTTTCGCTAAAATGAGCCTATCTTCACTATCGTGAGCCTGATTTTAACTATAAATATACCATTGGATTCGTAATTCAAAAACACATATTCCTACAACATCTATTCTCTCTAAAAAATCAGTCTACTTTCTCTCTCTATTTTCTCACTCTAAATTAGTTTTAGGATAGTTTTAGGAGCGTATTTGGAATAGAACGAAAGCACGGAACGTGTTGTAATCTTGTGGATGTATGCTTGGGAATATTATATTTAATTCAAGTCTTCTCTTTCTCACATTCAATCTCGGTTATTTCTATCCTAATCTATCTCAATTAAAATGTATTATTTAATTATGCTAGATTTAGTTATTACCATGCTTAACGAGTAGATTACTTTTGTATTTGTTGTGATGTAATTAGCATAAATAATTATGGGATGACTTTAATTTGTCGTGAAGTGATATGATGGCCCCGATTCGACTGTTCTCAAATACAGTGCTGGAAACGCTTTATGCGGAGTACAAAGGTACGGAAGTTCGAGACGACCGAAGGTAATCATATCACAAATCGACTTTAATCTATCGTGAAATAATATGACGGCCCAGAGTTGACTGTTCCTTGATATAGTACTGGAAATGCTTTATGCAAAGTACAAATGTACGGAAGTCTGGAACGACCGAAGGTAGTTATATTATGGATCGATATTACTACAACGGAAACTTATTGTTCGGATTTACTTTATCTTTACAATTTTAAACTAAAAACTATTTAATCACCTTTCGGTCAACAAACATGATTATAACTTTGTAACGAGGAGTCACGAACCTCAATACTTAGTCAGTAATTATCTGTGTAAAAACTATGGTTTAATTACAACGTCATGTAAACATGGTAAAACGCAATGTAAACATGTTGGAATCACCCTGAGTGTAGTACATTTCTGATTGCAATGTAATTGCCATGTAAACACTACGAAGTAATTAAACTCGTAAATGGAAATGTCGGTTAACGACGGATTACATTGCGAGATACCATAGTATTTTCTGACATGGTCTGGGTTTAACTTTTTGCGAAACGCCGTCAACATTTTAGATTAGAGTAAATAGGCTACAGGCTGAATAACCATTTACGAAAACCTAGGGATTTGTTGATTACATTCAGCAAGGCATGTTTAAAATTCTATTTAAAGAAACGTATCTCTTTTAATTCAGTTTTTCAAAGCAAGATATGTGTGAAAAAAATTAAACGTTTCTCTCGCTTATCAAATCTTAAATTTCACTGATAGGAAACATTCAAGTAATCCGAACAAAACAATCTAAGTTAATGGTTTATCAAATATATAATCTTTATGGTATTAACAACGATCAGACCTTTGTAATGACATGCTACTCTGTTCCTTCGCCCATGAACAATCGTAAGGGCCACTGACTCCCTCACAGGAGAGTATTGTCTGTCCGATCAGAATCGTCACACCGAAGTTCCTCGTGACATATTAGTTGATAACCGACTAATAGGGAACTTTACGGTTATACCATTAGATAATAGAGTTAACAAACTAATCTAATTTAGACCCTTGTTTCCTCAAAACTCAAAGTCATCATCCCATAATTACCAGCTAATAAAGTCACAACAAATACAGCCTTCCACATCTGATTTATTATTATCTTTTTATCGCTTTATTTATTTTACTTAGTGAACTGAACCAAAACTCCATCACTTTTATAAACCAACTGTTTGCTAGAAAACCATTGATTGATTGGAATTTCCTTTGTTTCAATTCTGTTTCTCTTTAAGAACGACTCTAGGTCATACTTACTACTTGCTAAAATTTGGTTCAGTAATCGTAATTCACACTTAGACCCCCAACATTTATAAATTTTAAAACCACCGATCCCGGCTGTTATGTAAACGACCGCAGCGGCTGGCATCAAAAGCAAACAACTACTGCAATGTCTGCATTATAAGCTAAGTACATAGTTGCTTCAGAAGCTGCGATGGTAGCTGTTTGAATTAGGAAGTTTATTTCTGGTCTGGATGTTGTTCCCATAAATAAAGGAACCTATGAAAAAGTATTGCGACAATTCTGGAGCAATCATCGTAGCCAACGAACCTAGAGTTCAGAAGGGCGCTAGACACTATCCATGAAGATATCACTATGTTCGAGAACAAATAGAAATTGGTGAAAATGCTGAATTTTTGAAACTCCCCAAATTTTTAGAATTTTTTTTAAACCTCATTACATTTGTCCATACATACTAAAATATGATGTTCAAACGCTTAAAGATGCAACGGAAACAATTTAGATCGAAGCAAAACGATTCTGGACAGAAGCTGTAACACCTGCATAATTAGGATAATTAATTATGCCTAATTATTTGTAACTAGTTGTAATTAGTATGTAATAGGACTAATTACAGACTCTATTTGTATATATATATAAGGTAATTTATATATATGTGTGTACTTACGCGATTTGGATGAATCGTACGAATTAACAGGACGGAGTCCGACACAGTTTACTTGGACGTTGGTGACAAGAATTTACCTAAATAATGAGGACGTATTTTATTATACAAAATACACGGTGAACGAACATTACTTATATTATTATTATCGCGACGACATTTTAAATAATTTAACAAAATGTATAAAACGCGGACCAAACAATTTAAATATCTCGACAAATGTTTTTATTGTTAATCTCAAGGAATTTTCATTTAAATACTCCAGTTACATTTTAAAAATATAACGGCATGGTTAAATACTAAAAACAAACGATTAATCGATTAGGACACGGAATAAATACTGGATTTTAAGGAGTGTTTTCCCTCCTTTCTTTCCTTGGATCAGCCACCAACACCCCCACCCTCACTCTTTTCTCTTTCATTTTCATTACTCCAAAACACACACACACTCTCTCAAAACTCTCTCAACTCAATTCACACCAAAATTTCGGAATCAAATCTCGACCACAAAACTTACATTTTCGGAATCACCATCACGAGTGGAGCAAGGATATCAAAACCGTTTTCATCATTTCATCCTCGATCTAGCTCGATTTGCAAAAGTAAGAAATTTCTAAAAACTTAGATCTATTCATTTCTATGTAATGTTTTGATGTGTACACAACATAGTTATAACCTAAACATTGAAGGAAACACGATTTTACAGCTCTAAAATGGGTTAGATTTGCGTTTTTGGTCGGAAAATCTCGAACTCCGAAAGTTTCTGGGCTGATGTTCATACGTGCGACACAAGCCTTGTGTCGCATGTTGTGTCGCATAAAGCCGATTATGTCGCACGTTGTGTCGTACCAACCTTTAGTGTCGTAACTCTTGCGACACAATATCGTGTCGCACTGTATGTCGCATATTATGTCGTATTTTTATACGACACAACCACTATGTCGCTATTAAATTAGCATATCGCATCCGATGCGACACAGTCCTTGCGTCGTATCCTTGTGTCGCATGCCATCTGCGACACAACCCTTGTGTCGCATACAAATCCTTGTGTCGCAGCTTATGTCGCAGAAAACAGAAAACTTGGAAATTTTGAAGGATTTTTCACCATAGCAAAGTCAAAGTTACTGTAGCAAGTCAATTTTACTGTAGCAATTCACTGTACCAAGGTTACTGTAGCAAAAATCAACATTTTAGAATTTTGATACAAACCGTCACCAACGGGCCAAACATGTTTTCCAACAAACAAACAATTACAGACATACAGACAAACAGACAACATTGGATATACTAGTTGTGTACAACTAAACGAAACGTCTCACGAGACACATACTTACATAACTTCATATGATTAGGCATTTGAAGGTTACGGGTTCGGGGAACCTACTTGCTATATTTACTACTTGCTATTTGCTACGGCTTATTACAAGACTCAGGTGAGTCTTACAGCCTCACTTTTACTGTTTTACATACGGGGTGAGATACATTGCTTACTTTTCTTGAACACAAGTACTAAAACTGTTTACTATACCAAACGGAATTGCATGAGTTGTTTATTACTTACAGAAGTCTCTCCATCATATATCGTTAGTTATGGACTTAAGCGCGAACACTAGTTAATGGATCCATTAGGGAAATGACCCTCCCCGCCCGGGGCAGTAGCGCTGCCACGTACTGATTTTCACGTAGAAACGGGTGACTAATTATTCGTTACTGATGCTTGCTCAATTACGAGCATGTCACGGGAGCAAACTTATTACTTACGGGTTAAGCTTCGATTATGAGCCTCATGGCAACGGTATAAACTACTTACTAACATTTGCGGGATTGCAAATATTGGTTTTACATTTGCTGGATTGCAAATACTGATTTTACGCCTATGGGCACTACTGATGAAATCTTGTGTTTCAAAAATGATATTACTTACAAACCTGTGAGATTCACCAACATTCGTGTTGACCCTTTTAGCATGTGTTCTCAGGTACACTTACGGAGTAGGTTCACTCCAGATTACCAGCTAGAGTCGCATGATTTCCAAACTGCATTTAACGGAGATTCTCAGCATTATCTTTTGTACATGTTGATTATGTAATAGAATCTCCCGCCATACGCGTGGACTCTAGGGAACTATTTTTGTATACGAAAACATTAAGTTTTCAAACATTATATCTATGGAATATAACAAATTTACAAACGTTGCATATAGATGTCGTTTGCTTTATCTTTGTGTTGTGATATTTGATTAGTAGCACCCCAAACCTTGCTTCCGCCAAACAGTGAATTTCGGGGGTGTTACAGATTGGTATCAGAGCCTAAGGTTATAGTGAACTAGGTTGCATTTAGTGGGCCTAGACTATGACCATTAGGCAGCATTCCCTTACTAGACATGATTGGTTCAGGAATTACATCATACGACTTTAATTTAACATAGCCTGATCAACTATGTACAATTAAGGAAAGATGATGTGAGGTCTGAAATGGTTATGTTGAACAGGAATGCGTTAGTTGACTCTGACCACGAGAGAACCGGACCATTACTTGATACGTGCTAGACACTAGGCTGGATATTATATACTTATATATATTAGCCTCGTCTTACTTACACTCTGCCACAGGAATGGCAAACACACCACCTAACCCGTCACACTCTCGCTCACATGGGTCACGAAACCCACGAGTAGCCAGGAGGAACACAAGGTCACCTCGAACCAGCCCCTACTCTGTTCATAACTCTCAGAACTCGGCACATCTCACGATGCCAGTGTTGGCTACCCAACTTCACTGTCAGGAGCAAAGGCTCGAACATCTCGAACGGGAACAACACCGAATGACCTACCTGCTTCGCCAGGCACTTGACCACATATCCCAACTCCAGCGAGAACAAGAGGATACTAACCTCTCTGTAAGCATAATTCAGGATTCAATGACCGCTGAATTAGGAGCGGATGAACTCGTAAGAAACCGACTAGAGGAATGTGAACAGCGTTCACAGGAGACTGAGGATCACTCTCGAGCACTAGTACAACGACTGGCCTTGGTTGAAGACAACGCCAGGCAAACCAACAGACTAGCAGAAACCGTGGACCGCCTTGTCGCGCTGATGGAACAAATTAATCTGCATCAGGGTTAGATCAGTCTGTAACCTGTAACCAGCTAACTACTTTATTAGGGCCTATGTAATACAACCGGATGTAACAATTCCCGGCACTTTTGTACTACTATTACTCTGTAATCTCTTGGAAACCCGTACCTTGTATTCAACTTGTTTATCTAAATGAAATGTGATTGTCGCTTCGTACTGTTATCGTGTATCTCATCATTTACACTTGTGACATATCATAATTTCATGCAAATATCTTATTCCTCTTTCCTTGTTCTTTTCTTGTTCAGCATCATGCCTCCCCGTCGACAAATCACCCTCACTGAAGCCGAAGTTGCGGGTCTGATTGCCCGTAGTGTGGCCCAAGCCCTAGCTACCCGAACATCAACCCCGAGTAGCGAAGATACAGCTACTAATGGCCCACAACCCAAACCCTGTTCTTACAAAGACTTCCAGAACTGCAAACCTCTGAACTTTGCAGGTACTGAGGGAGCTATCGGTCTAGTACGCTGGATCGAGAAAGTCGAATCTGTATTTCTTATCTGCAACTGTGCGGAGGGAGACAAAGTTAAGTTCTCCGTTAGTACTTTTACTGACACCGCACTCACCTGGTGGAACACCTATGCCCAGACTGTGGGTGTTGCTAATGCCTACAAACTCCGGTGGGAGGAGTTGAAGGAGATGTTGAGGGGCGAGTACTGCCCCAGGGATGAATTGAAACAACTGGAATTGGAATTCTGGAACCACAAGATGCAGGGTGATGACATCACCGGATACTCCAACCGTTTCCACCAACTGGCACTTCTGTGCCCAACCATGGTCGATCCTGAGTACAAGAGGATCGAGAAATATGTTGATGGACTTCCCGAGAGACTCCAAGACCTGGTGACTTCATCCAAACCGGGTACAATTCAGAGCGCCATTCGTATGGCTCATGAGCTAACGGCAAATTCTGTCCGCCGTGGCACAACCTCAACCCCGTCTACAAACAACAAACGCAAATGGGAAGGAAACCCCAACTCATCCAACCAACTCACCAACAAGAAGCCAGAGTCTGTTAAGGCTTATTCATCGGGGACTTCGGAGAAGAAAGGGTACAGCGGGAACAGACCCTACTGTCCCAAATGCAATCGCCATCATGACGGTTCTTGCCCTTGCTCCAACTGCAAACGGTTCGGGCACCTAGCCAAGGATTGCCGAACCAACATTCCTACCCCCAACACTAATGCACCAAAGGCCTGCTTTTGGTGCGGAAATCCAGGGCATTTCAAGAGAGATTGCCCAAAGCTGAAAAACAACAACAACCCAGCTCGCGGTAGAGCATTCGTTATCAAGGCTGGGGAAGCCAGACAAGACCTGAATGTCGTGACGGGTACGTTCCTTCTCAACGACCTTACTGTTTCCGTATTATTTGATACTGGTGCCGATAGAAGTTTCATTTCTGAGAAATTTAGCCCTTTACTTGATATTACTCCCACTGCCTTAGACGCTAAATACATCGTAGAATTAGCTAACGGCAAACTGATTGAGACTGATAGCATCATACGCAACTGTACACTTAACCTTATGAACAAAATGTTTCCCATTGATTTAATCCCTGTCGAGATCGGCAGCTTCAATATTATTGTCGGTATGGATTGGTTATCCGAGCACCGAGCAGAATCATCTATCATGACAAACTCGTTCGCATACCTCTTGTCTCCGGTGGAACCTTAGTCCTACAAGGGGAGACCAGCAGACGGAATCTGAATGTTGTATCCTGCCTCAAAACTAGAAAATATCTATGAAAAGGGTATCAAGCCATCCTCGCGCATGTAACGGAGAATAAGTCGGAGGAGAAGCGACTTGAGGATGTTCCAATCGTGCGGAATTTCCCGGAAGTCTTTCCTGAAGACTTGCCCGGACTTCCGCCACCTAGACAAATTGAATTTCAAATCGAACTTGTGCCAGGAGCTGCACCCGTGGCACGAGCCCCTTACCGTCTAGCGCCATCCGAAATGCAGGAGTTGTCTAACCAACTACAGGAACTCCTGGACAGAGGATTTATTCGACCAAGTTCCTCGCCTTGGGGAGCTCCGGTCTTATTCGTGAAAAAGAAAGATGGATCTTTCCGCATGTGTATCGATTACCGAGAGCTGAATAAGCTAGCCATAAAGAATCGGTACCCTCTTCCTAGAATCGATGACCTATTTGACCAGCTCCAGGGATCAAGTGTTTACTCAAAGATTGATCTACGGTCAGGTTATCATCAACTCCGAGTCCGCGACAATGATATTCCAAAGACAGCCTTCCGAACTCGTTACGGGCATTACGAATTCCAAGTGATGCCATTCGGTTTAACCAACGCACCGGCCGTATTCATGGATCTTATGAATCGGGTGTGCAAACCATATCTTGACAAATTCCTCATTGTGTTTATCGATGATATCCTGATTTACTCTCGTAATGAGCAGGAACATGCTCAACATCTGAAAACCATTCTAGGACTCCTTAGACACGAAGAGTTATATGCCAAATTCTCTAAGTGTGAGTTCTGGATTCGAACCGTTCAATTCCTCGGACACGTGATTGACAGCCAAGGAATTCATGTTCATCCCGCCAAGATTGAAGCAATCAAGGACTGGGAGTCACCGACCACTCCAACCGAAGTGAGACAATTCTTAGGTCTTGCTGGTTATTACCGCCGATTCATTGAAAACTTTTCAAGAATAGTTGTTCCCTTAACAACACTGACTTAGAAAGATAAGAAGTTCGATTGGACTGATAAACAGGAGTCAGCTTTCCAGCTATTGAAACACAAACTTTGCAGTGCACCAATCTTGTCCTTACCCGAGGGCACCGACGACTTCGTAGTTTATTGTGATGCCTCACACCAAGGACTTGGTTGCGTGTTAATGCAACGGGAAAAAGTCATTGCCTATGCCTCACGACAACTAAAAATTCACGAGAAAAATTATACGACCCACGACCTCGAGTTAGGCGCCGTAGTCTTCGCATTGAAAATCTGGAGACATTACCTCTACGGTACGAAAAGCACTATCTTTACCGATCACAAAAGTCTCCAACACATATTCGATCAGAAGGATCTAAACATGAGGCAACGTCGTTGGGTTGAGTTACTTAGCGACTACGACTGCGAGATCAAATACCATCCGGGCAAGGCGAACGTTGTTGCCGATGCCTTAAGCCGAAAAGAACGAGTGAAACCCCTTCGAGTTCGAGCACTTTCTATGACAATTCGTAACGAGCTCCCTGCTCAAATCCTTACCACTCAACTTGAAGCACTCAGCGATGAAAAACTGAAAAATGAAGCCTTACGAGGCTTGGATAAACGATTCGAAATCAAACCCGATGGGACTCGATACTTCTCTAACCGGGTGTGGTTACCCAAATTCGGAAACTTGCGAGATTTGGTGATGGCTGAAGCTCACAAATCTCGATACTCTATACATCCTGGTTCTGACAAGATGTATCACGACGTCAAAGGGTTGTATTGGTGGCCTAACATGAAAGCTGACATCGCCATGTACGTCAGTAAATGCTTAACCTGTTCCAAAGTCAAGGCCGAACACCAAAGACCCTCGGGATTGCTCCAACAACCTGAAATTCCTCAAAGGAAATGGGAACAGATTACCATGGACTTCATTACCAAACTACCAAAAACTTCGAGTGGTTGCGATACCATTTAGGTGATCGTGGACCGTCTCACGAAATCTGCTCATTTTCTGGCCATCAAGGAAACCGACAAGATGGAGCGTCTGACTCGCATCTACGTCAAAGAAATCATCTCGCGACACGGTGTACCTATCTCGATCATCTCGGATAGGGACAGCCGTTTTACTTCTAACTTTTGGCAATCATTACAGAAATCTCTTGGTACTCGTCTGGATATGAGTACTGCTTATCACCCGCAAACCGATGGCCAAAGCGAGCGAACTATTCAAACACTGGAGGATATGCTACGAGCCTGCGTAGTTGACTTCGGTACTTCTTGGGAAAATCATTTACCGTTGTGCGAGTTCTCGTACAACAACAGTTACCATACCAGCATTAAGGCTGCACCCTTCGAGGCACTCTACGGACGTAAGTGCCGATCACCTATCTGTTGGACTGAGTTAGGAGATTCCCAACTCACGGGTCCAGAAATCATTCACGAAACTACTGAGAAAATCATTGGTATTCAAAACCGGCTGAAAGCCGCACGTGATCGTCAGAAAAGCTATGCTGACGTGAGACGCAAACACCTTGAGTTCCAGGTAGGGGACAAGGTATTTCTCAAAGTGGCACCGTGGAAGGGTGTCATTCGATTCGGAAAACGAGGCAAACTAAACCCTAGATACATCGGGCCATTCGAAATCCTTGAAAGGATTGGTCCAGTGGCATACCGCCTGCAACTTCCTGCTGAGCTTAGAAGCGTTCACAACACATTCCACATTTCTAACTTGAAGAAATATCTGTCTGACGAGACACTGATCATACCGCTCGACGAAATCCAAATCGATGATAAACTTCATTTTGTCGAGGAACCTATGGAAATCATGGACCGTGAGGTCAAGCGATTGAAACAGAGTCGTATTCCCATCGTAAAAGTCAGGTAGAATTCTAGGCGTGGCCCTGAGTTCACCTAGGAACGGGAAGACCAAATGCGACAGAAATACCCACATCTCTTCCCAGACAAAGCACCGTCTGTACACTTAAGCTAATTTCGGGACGAAATTTCTTTAACAAGGGGAGAATGTAACACCTGCATAATTAGGATAATTAATTATGCCTAATTATTTGTAACTAGTTGTAATTATTATGTAATAGGACTAATTACAGACTCTATTTGTATATATATATATAAGGTAATTTATATATATATATGTGTGTACTTACGCGATTTGGACGAATCGTACGAATTAATGGGACGGAGTCCGACACAGTTTACTTAGACGTTGGTGACAAGAATTTACCTAAATAATGAGGACGTATTTTATTATACAAAATACACGGTGAATGAACATTACTTATATTATTATTATCGCGACGACATTTTAAATAATTTAACAAAATGTATAAAACGCGGACCAAACAATTTAAATATCTCGACAAATGTTTTTATTGTTAATCTCAAGGAATTTTCATTTAAATACTCCAGTTACATTTTAAAAATATAACGGCTTGGTTAAATACTAAAAACAAACGATTAATCGATTAGGACACGGAATAAATACTGGATTTTAAGGAGTGTTTTCCCTCCTTTCTTTCCTTGGATCAGCCACCAACACCCCCACCCTCACTCTTTTCTCTTTCATTTTCATTACTCCAAAACACACACACACACACTCTCAAAACTCTCTCAACTCAATTCACACCAAAATTTCGGAATCAAATCTCGACCACAAAACTTACATTTTCGGAATCACCATCACGAGTGGAGCAAGGATATCAAAACCGTTTTCATCATTTCATCCTCGATCTAGCTCGATTTGCAAAAGTAAGAAATTTCTAAAAACTTAGATCTATTCATTTCTATGTAATGTTTTGATGTTTTGATGTGTACACAACATAGTTATAACCTAAACATTGAAGAAAACACGATTTTACAGCTCTAAAATGGGTTAGATTTGCGTTTTTGGTCGGAAAATCTCGAACTCCGAAAGTTTCTGGGCTGATGTTCATACGTGCGACACAAGCCTTGTGTCGCATGTTGTGTCGCATAAAGCCGATTATGTCGCACGTTGTGTCGTACCAACCTTTAGTGTCGTAACTCTTGCGACACAATATCGTGTCGCACTCTATGTCGCATATTATGTCGTATTTTTATACGACACAACCACTATGTCGCTATTAAATTAGCATATCGCATCCGATGCGACATAGTCCTTGTGTCGTATCCTTGTGTCGCATGCCATCTGCGACACAACCCTTGTGTCGCATACAAATCCTTGTGTCGCATACAAATCCTTGTGTCGCAGCTTATGTCGCAGAAAACAAAAAACTTGGATATTTTGAAAGATTTTTCACCATAGCAAAGTCAAAGTTACTGTAGCAAAGTCAATTTTACTGTAGCAATTCACTGTAGCAAGGTTACTGTAGCAAAAATCAACATTTTAGAATTTTGATACAAACCGTCACCAACGGGCCAAACATGTTTTCCAACAAACAAACAATTACAGACATACAAACAAACAGACAACATTGGATATACTAGTTGTGTACAACTAAATGAAACGTCTCACGAGACACATACTTACATAACTTCATATGATTAGGCATTTGAAGGTTACGGGTTCGGGGAACCTACTTGCTATATTTACTACTTGCTATTTGCTACGGCTTATTACAAGACTCAGGTGAGTCTTACAGCCCCACTTTTACTGTTTTACATACGGGGTGAGATACATTGCTTACTTTTCTTGAACACAAGTACTAAAACTGTTTACTATACCAAACGGAATTGCATGAGTTGTTTATTACTTACAGAAGTCTCTCCATCATATATCGTTAGTTATGGACTTAAGCGCGAACACTAGTTAATGGATCCATTAGGGAAATGACCCTCCCCTCCCGGGGTAGTAGCGCTACCACGTACTGATTTTCACGTAGAAACGGGTGACTAATTATTCGTTACTGATGCTTGCTCAATTACGAGCATGTCACGGGAGCAAACTTATTACTTACGGGTTAAGCTTCGATTATGAGCCTCATGGTGTAACACCCCCAAATTTATGGTTTGCGGAAGCGTACTTGGGTGTTACTAATCAATATACAAAGCACAAGATGTACAGTAAGCGACCTCTAAATGAGACGTTGTAAAACGATTTCATAGAAATATATGTTTGAAAACTTAATGTTTTCGTATACAAAAATAGTTCCCTAGAGTCCACGCGTATGGCGGGAGATTCTATTACATAATCAACATGTACAAAAGATAATGCTGAGAATCTCCGTTAAATGCAGTTTAGTTGAAATCATGCGACTCTAGCTATGCTCTGGAGAAATCCTACTCCATATGAGTACCTGAGAATACATGCTAAAAGGTCAACACGAATGTTGGTGAATCTCACAGGTTTGTAAGTAATATCAGTTTTGAACACAAGATTTCATCAATAGTGCCCGCAGGCGTAAATTCAAGTATTTGCAAATCCAGCAAATGTAAAGTAGATAAGTTATACCGTTGCCATGAGGCTCATAATCGAAGCTTAACCCGTAAGTAATAGTTTGCTCCCGTGACATGCTCATAAATGAGCAAGCATCAGTAACGAATAATAGTCGCCCGTTTATACAGAACGGTTCGTGGTAGCGCTACTACCCCGGGCGGGGAGGGTCATTTCCCTAATGGATCCATTAACTAGTGTTCGCGCTTAAGTCCATAACTAACGATATATGATGGAGAGACTTCTGTAAGTAGTAAACAACTCATGCAATTCCGTTTGGTATAGTAAACGGTTTTAGTACTTGTGTTCAAAGAAAGTAAGCAATGTATCTCACCCCGTATGTAAAACAGTAAAAGTGGGGCTGTAAGACTCACCTGAGTCTTTGCAAGTTACGTTTATACAAATAAACGAGTGAATGATATCAGTCCGTAGGTTCTCCGAACCCGTAACCTTCAAATGCCTAAACATATAAAGTTAAGTAAGTAGATGTCCCGTAAGATCATCTAGGCTAGTTGTTCATACAACCCGTTGTGTCCAAATGTTGGTTCGTTATCGTTTGTTCGCAAGTTTGTATTTTAACGTGGCCCGTTGGTGAACGATAGTAATAAAATCTTAAGGGTGTGGATATGAATAGTGAAATTCTCCAATTTGCTACAGTGTTGCTACAGTAAATTTGACTTTTCTACAGTAACTTTGACTTTCCTATTTTGGTTTATGTTTGATAAATTCGTATTGTTTAAGTATTTGAAGTTGTACAAGTTTAACACTTGGTGTAAAAATAATTTGACAACCTTCTGTTTTTGGCGACACTTCGCTAGTGTCGCTATAGGCGACACTAGTTAGGCGACACTTGATGAATGTCGCTACAAATGGCACTGGTTAGGTGACACTTGGTGAGTGTAGCTAAATTTCCGATTTTCAATTAATTGGCGACACTTGGTTAGTGTCGCTATAGGCGACACTTACGAATTTGGCGTCACTAAGGGAGTGTCGCTAAGATAAATCTGGTTAAGTAGTTCAGCGACACTTGGGTAGTGTCGCTATAGGGGCGACACTTAGGCATAGCGACACTTAGCTAGTGTCGCTAGTACTGTTTTTGGCACACTAGCGACACTTCAGACTGTTCACCGGAAAATGGACCGAAAACGAGTTTTCCGGCCACCGTTCGATCTAATACTTTTACCCAACCCATATATGGACATTACAAGTATATATGAACCATAAAAAACGTAAAATGAGTAAAAACGGAGAGTTTCGGGATTTGTCGGGAACTTACAAAATGTCGGATGAAGAATCCGAAAAGATAGGAATGTAGATCGTGTTGTCGTGGTCACTTTTCTCCAAAAGAGTGGTATGATTCGGCGATGTTTCGTGGTGTTATTTTGCGATTTTGGTGATGAAGGTGGTTTGGTGATTGAAAGTAAAAGAAAGAGAGAGAGAGAATGGAAAATAGAAATGGGGGGGAAAAGAAAGAAGGTGGGAGGTTTTTAACCTCCCATTTTCAGCTTCCGTCCTCTCGCTCCGGGCGGTGTTCGTTTTCTCCGTCGTTTTACGTTAAATTATTTATTTTTAGACGTTAATTATTCTTTTAAAAATACGAAAGTTATTAATTAACTTACTTATAATTATTCCTTTAAATTTGTAGTAGTTGGAATATAATATAGCTTAGATTTAAGTATTTTTGTTTTCAAATCGTGTAAACTTTAATCGAGCGATACGAGATAATTATCAGTTACTATAAAATAGCATTTTTGGTCATAATTGCGTTATTTTAGTTTATAAACATTTGTTCACCAACGTCCGTATTAATCGAATAGAATTTCATTCTATTTAAGTTGCGTACGATTTAAGTCAAATCGCAAGTTGTATAAATTTACCAACATATAATCCGATACATAAATTAGTCTAACACAGAACTAATCACATGTATTAACAAAGAATTAGGCACTAATTCTAGTCCTAATTTGCCGGTTGTTACATTCTCCCCCTGTTAAAAGAATTTCGTCCCGAAATTTAAGTCGAAGTCCCGTTTGGGGTAGAATCAGCGAACAATTGAGGATACTTAAGTCGCATTTGGTCCTTCCGTTCCCAAGTGAATTCCGGACCGCGCTGCGAATTCCACCTGACTTTGACGATGGGAATACGACTTTGTTTCAGTTGTTTGACCTCACGGCCCATAATTTCGACTGGTTCCTCAACGAAATGTAGTTTGTCATCGATGCGAATCTCGTCGAGTGGTATAATAAGTAGCCCGTCAGACAGACATTTCTTTAAGTTAGAAATGTGGAAAGTAGGGTGTACGCTGCTGAGTTCAAAGGGCAGCTGCAGTCGATATGCCACTGGACCTATCCTCTCGAGGATCTCAAAAGGCCCAATGTATCCGGGGTTTAATTTCCCGCGTTTGCCGAAACGGATTACGCCTTTCCAAGTCGATACTTTTAAGAGTACTCGATCCCCAACTTGGAACTCGAGTGGCTTGCGTCTCACGTCAGCATAGCTTTTCTGACGATCACGTGAGGCTTTGAGTCGGTTTTGGATTTCAACGATTTTCTCTGTGGTTTCATGTATGAGTTCAGGACCAGTGAGTTGGCTATCTCCCACTTCAGTCCAACAGATCGGTGATCGGCACTTACGACCGTATAGTGCCTCAAAAGGTGCAGCTTTAATGCTGGCGTGATAGCTGTTGTTGTACGAGAACTCGCACAATGGTAGATGTCTTTCCCAATTTGTACCGAAATCAACTACGCAGGCTCGTAGCATATCTTCCAGTGTCTGTATAGTTCGTTCACTTTGGCCATCGGTTTGAGGATGGTACGCAGTACTCATATCGAGATGGGTACCCAATGATTTTTGAAGTGATTGCCAGAAGCGAGATGTGAAACGAGCATCCCTGTCAGAGATAATCGAGATAGGGACACCATGTTGGCAAACGATTTCCTTGATGTAAATTTGTGTAAGGCGTTCCATTTTATCGGTTTCTCTGATTGCCAAGAAATGGGCCGATTTGGTGAGACGATCGACGATCACCCAAATGGTATCGCAACCGCTCGCCGACTTAGGTAGTTTGGTTATGAAATCCATGGTAATTTGCTCCCATTTCCATTGAGGAATTTCAGGTTGTTGGAGCAATCCCGAAGGTCTTTGGTGTTCGGCTTTGACCTTGGAACAAGTTAAGCATTTGCTGACGTACAAAGCAATATTAGCTTTCATGTTCGGCCACCAGTAAAACTCCTTGATGTCGTGATACATTTTGTCGGATCCCGGGTGGATAGAATATTTGGACTTGTGAGCTTCATCCATCACCAAGTCCCGAAGGTTCCCGAAACTAGGCAACCAGATTCGGTTAGAGAAGTACCTAACTCCGTTGGGTCTGATTTCGAATTGTTTATCCATGCCTCGTAAAGCCTCGTTTTTGACATTATCGGGTTTGAGAGCTTCGAGTTGAGCGGTGAGAATCTGAATATTCAAATCGTTAATGGTCATACTGAGGGCTCGGACTCGAAGTGGTTTTGTTCGTTCCTTACGACTGAGAGCATCGGCAACCACGTTTGCCTTGCCCGGATGATATTTGATCTCACAGTCGTAATCGGTGAGCAACTCGACCCATCGACGCTGCCTCATGTTAAGATCTTTTTGGTCGAAGATGTGTTGGAGGCTTTTGTGGTCGGTGAATACAGTACTTCGGGTACCATAAAGGTAATGTCTCCAGATTTTGAGAGCGAATACCACGGCCCCTAACTCGAGGTCGTGAGTTGTGTAGTTCTTCTCGTGAACTTTAAGTTGTCGGGAGGCATAAGCAATGACCTTGTCTCGTTGCATTAACACGCAACCGAGACCTTGGTGAGAAGCATCGCTGTATACCACGAAGTCATCGGTGCCTTCGGGTAGGGATAGAATAGGCGCACTGCAAAGCTTGAGTTTCAACAGTTGAAAGGCTGACTCTTGTTTATCGGTCCAGTCGAACTTTTTATCCTTTTGAGTCAGTGTTGTGAGTGGTATGGCTATTTTTGAGAAGTTTTCAATGAACCGATGGTAATAACCGGCCAATCCCAAGAATTGGCGTACCCCGGTTCGAGTGGTTGGCGCTTGCCAGTTCTTGATGGCCTCGATCTTTGATGGATCTACATGAATTCCCTGACTATCAATCACGTGTCCAAGGAATTGAACGGTTTTTATCCAGAACTCACACTTAGAGAATTTGGCGTAAAGCTCCTCGTGTCTAAGTAGTTCTAGGATGGTTCTGAGATGTTGTGCGTGTTCTTGTTCGTTTCGTGAGTATATAAGGATGTCATCGATGAAAACAATGACAAACTTGTCAAGATAAGGTTTACACACCCGATTCATAAGGTCCATGAATACAGCCGGTGCGTTGGTTAGACCGAATGGCATCACTTGGAATTCATAATGCCCATAACGGGTTCTGAATGCAGTTTTTGGGATGTCGGTATCGTTAACACGTAATTGGTGATAACCTGATCGAAGATCAACCTTTGAATAACAGCTTGATCCTTGAAGTTGATCGAACAGATCGTCGATTCGAGGGAGTGGATACCGGTTCTTAACGGTTAGTTTGTTCAACTCTCGGTAGTCAATACACATTCGAAATGAACCGTCTTTCTTTTTGAAAAATAAGACCGGAGCTCCCCAAGGTGAAGAACTCGGTCTGATGAATCCTCTATCCAGGAGTTCCTGTAACTGAGTGGACAACTCCTGAAGTTCGGATGGGGCTAGGCGGTATGGTGCTCGGGCCACCGGTGCGGCACCCGGCAAGGAGATCAATTGAGAACTCAACCTGTCTAGGTGGAGGTAAACCAGGTAGTTCTTCTGGAAAGACTTCGGGAAAGTATCTAACGATTGGCACATCTTCAAGTCGCTTCTCCTCCGACTTTTTCTCCGTGATGTGTGCGAGAATCGCTGGATAACCTTTTCTTAGAAATTTTTGGGTTTTTAAACCGGAGATTATATTTAGTCTCGACCCACCGGTCTCCCCTTGTATGATCAAGGTTCTACCGACGGCGAGAGGGATGCGAACGATCTTATCATAACAGACAATTTCGGCCCAATGCTTGGACAACCAGTCCATACCCACGATGACGTCGAAACTTCCTAGTTCAACAGGCATAAGATCGATTGAGAAGATTTTTTCGGCTAGGTTTAAAGTGCAATTAGGTATTACACTATCGGTTTCTATAAGTCTACCATTTGCAAGTTCTACTGTGTACTTAACATCTAAGGCCACGGGAGTGATGTCAAGTAGTGGGCAGAACTCATCAGAAATATAGCTCCTATCAGCACCAGTATCAAATAGAATAGAAGCAGATAAGTTGTTGAGGAGGAACATACCCGAGACCACATTCGGGTCTTGACGGGCGTCCCCTGAGTTGATGACGAAGGCTCTGCTCCGAGTGTTGCTGCGGTTGTTGTTGTTGTTGTTGTTCAGTTTGGGGCAGTTGTTCTTGAAATGCCCAGAATTTCCGCACCCAAAACAGGTCTTTGGTGCATTGGTGCTGGGGGTAGGAATGATGGCTCGACAATCCTTGGCTAGGTGCCCGAACCTTTTGCAGTTGGTGCAAGGGCAGGAACCGTCATGGTGACGATTGCATTTGGAACAGTAGGGTTTGTTCCCGCCGTACCCTTTCTTTTCCGAAGTCCCCGATGAATAAGCCTTAACAGACTCAGGCTTTTTGTTGGAGGTTTGGTTGGATGAGTTGGGGTTCCCTTCCCATTTGCGTTTGTTGTTTGCAGATGGGGTTGATGTTGTGCCACGGCGGACAGAGTTTGCCGTTAGCTCATGGGCCATACGAATGGCGCTCTGAATAGTACCCGGTTTAGATGATGTCACCAAGTCTTGTAGTCTGTCGGGAACTCCATCGACATATTTCTCGATCCTCTTGTATTCAGGATCGACCATGGATGGGCACAGAAGTGCCAGTTGGTGGAAACGGTTGGTGTACCCGGTGATATCATCACCTTGCATCTTGTGGTTCCAGAACTCCAACTCTAGTTGTTTCAGTTCGTCCCTGGGGCAGTACTCACCCCTCAACATCTCTTTCAGCTCCTCCTACGGGAGCTTGTAAGCATTCGCAATACCCACAGTCTGGGCATAGGTGTTCCACCAGGTGAGAGCGGTGTCAGTGAAAGTACTAACGGAGAACTTAACCTTGTCTCCCTCCGCACAGTTGCAGATAAGAAATACAGATTCGACTTTCTCGATCCAGTGTACTAGACCGATAGCTCCCTCAGTACCTGCAAAGTTCAGAGGTTTGCAGTTCTGGAAGTCTTTGTAAGAACAGGGTTTGGGTTGTGGTCCGTTAGTAGCTGTATCTTCGCTACCAGGAGTTGGTGTTCGGGTAGCTAGGGCTTGAGCCACACTACGGGCAATCAGACCCGCAATTTCTGCTTCACTGAGGGTGATTTGTCGATGAGGAGGCATGTTGCTGATCAAGAAAAGCACAAGGAAAGTGGAATAAGATATTTGCATGAAATTATGATATGTCACAAGTGTAAATGGTGAGATACACGATAACAGTACGAAGTGACAATCACTTTTCATTCAGATAAATAAGTTGGATACAAGGTACGGATTTTCCAAAAGATTACAGAGTAGTAGTAGTACAAAAGTACCGGGAATTTTTACATCCGGTTGAATTACATAGGCCCTAATAAAGTAGTTAACTGGTTACAAGAAACAGACTGATCTAATCTTGATGTAGATTAATCTGCTCCATCAGCGCGACAAGGCGGACCACGGTTTCTGCTAGTCTGTTGGCCTGCCTGGCATTGTCTTCCACCAAGGCCAGTCGTTGTACTAGTGCTCGAGAGTACTCCTCCGTCTCCTGTGAACGCTGTTCACATTCCTCTAGTCGGTCTCTTACAAGTTCATCTGCACCTAATTCAGCGGTCATTGAATCCTGAATTATGCTTACAGAGAGGCTGGTATCTTCTTGTTCTCGCTGAAGTTGTGATATGCGGTCAAGAGCTTGGCGAAGAAGGTAGGTCATTTGGTGTTGTTCCCGTTCGATATTGTCGAGCCTTTGCTCCTGACGGCGGAGTTGGGTAGCCAACACTGGCACCGTGAGATGTGCCGAGTTCTGAGAGTTATGAACAGGATAGGGGTTGCTTCAAGGTGATCCAGTGTTTCTCCTGTGTAACAACTCGCAAATTTGAACACGATTAATTTCATTAATCACTTGCATTATTAGGCTAATTCCCTACTTGAGTGAATTCACAACACATTTTAGAGGTAAGTCTAGCATAGCCCAACTAGATAATACGCGTAGTATTACGTATTCGTAATTAGTTGTAATTACGTACAGATCAATTTGTAACAAACGCAACAAAAACATACGACTGTTGGTGAACAAAATTATTTAATAAAACGAAATTATTAAATAACATGGTAGCAAATAAATATTTTGTCAAAAATATTTACAAATCATTTTATAACGCAAAACGTTAAATTCGTACAATTTAAATAAAACAAGGTTTGAGATTTTATAAAAGTTATTAATTTGGTTTCATAAAAAGATCCTAATTAAAAATAATGAAAAATGTAATTAAAAACATAATAGTTAAAGTAAAAATAACATTTAACGATCGGGCAAACGAACACGGGACGAAAACACGGAGGCGAAAAGGGGACAAAACCCCCTCCCCACCTCCCTTTCCTTTCATTTTCTACCTATCTCTTTCTCTCTCTTCTTTACTCTTTCTCCAACCTCTCTCTAAATCCACCACCAAAATCACACAAAAACCACAAAAACTACCCTCAAACGATGCCGAATCACCATACTACTTTGGAATAAAACGACCACGATAACACGATCTACATTTCTACCTTTTCGGATTTCAAATCCGACACTCGTAAGTTTCCGACAAATCTCGCAAATCTTTAGATTTCAAAGTTATAATTGCTATTTAGTGTTTAATATACTTAGATTTACATGTTTTAGTGTTTTATACAACCGAAAACGTCCGAAATCGACCCAAAACTCGTTATCTTTGATCTGTTCGTCGAACAGGCGACTACGTCGCATTGGGACCGAAAACAGTACTGCGACGTAGGCCTCTACGTCGCATTACCCTTCCTTACGTCGCACATAGCGACGCAGACCACTACGTCGCATTAAATTGCGAGCGTCGCCTATGCGACGCAACCCATGACGTCGCAAAACCAGAATGCGACGTAGACCCGTACGTCGCACCCTACGTCGCATAACCACCCAGCGTCGCACCTTACGTCGCTAAAAACAGAAAGTTTAAAAACTTGTTTTCACTAAGTGTCGAACTAACCGAAAACGCATATCTTTATACAAATTCGATTCACGAGCCTTACAAACAATTTAAACATACTTGTTTTATCGAAATGTTGATTTCAAACTTTCACCAACGAGTCGTATACATTTTCATAAACAACGAAATACAAACATTAAACAAACGATTTGGACGTGACTTGGATGTACAAACACTAGCATGGATGATTAGTTTAGACATCCACATACTTATTAAATCTCGTACGTTTAGGACGTTAGGAGATTTCAGACCGTACTTGGGCTTAGGTTTGCTAGCACTCGCACAACTACTTAAACTCAACAGGTGAGTTCACAGCCCCTACTTTTATTGATTTAACTGCTTTTGAACAGGGGTGGAAAACATAGTCAACTGTTTTACTTATTGCCATAACTGCTTTTACTTACATGATTGTTTATCATACGGGTGTTACTCAAACTGTTAGAGTACTTTGAACTATTGAACTGTTGTACGAACTTTGTTTATGAAATAACATTTTCATACTGATACACTGAACAAATGGGATAACTTATTCGACAAACTGTTTTAACTAGACCGGAGAACGACCGGTAAACTGTTTTGCAAACGACTGTAAACTATTTTGGTATCTTACCGGAGAACGACCGGTACATATTGGTAACTTGTCGGAGAACGACCGACACTAACTTGGTATCTTACCGGAGAACGACCGGTACATTTGGTAACTTGTCGGAGAACGACCGACACAAACATAACTTTTAAACTTGTTTGGTATACCGGAGAACGACCGGTACTTTTGTGTAAAACGCTGGAGAACGACCAGCCACGTATTTTAGTGCCAGAGAACGACTGGCCAAGGGACGGGAGAACGACCCGTGCGTCTTGGATGGGAGAACGACCCATGCGTTTGTTGGACGGGAGAACGACCCGTGCGTATTTGGCCGGAGAACGACCGGTACTGTGTATTTATAACTCGCTGGTGAACGACCAGCACGTGTTTTAACTTGAACTTTGGGCGAACAACCCACAAAACTGGTATTTGGATAACATTCTACAAAACTTATACTCGACTATTATGGCAATACTATTTGTGAACATATTTGGATAACAACTGTGATACAAACTTGATTCAACTTGTGTAAACTTAAAACCTGTGAATTCACTCAACCTAGTTGTTGACTTTTACTATGTTTTTCAGGGAATTAGCTGCGCATGTAAGAATCGCCAACACATGGAGAATTAGGCGACCCTTGAAGTTAGGATGCCAACTTTTTGGAAACACATGGATTTCTTTAGTATAACTGAAATGCTTTAGTCATATTTCAGAAATCTACTTTTGTAAACTTATTACTTTTAACTTATACGATTCGAGGAATCGTAAACTTTGTAATTAATAACTTTTGGCATCTTATTATATACTGTTCTGTTGTAATCATAAGCTCTGATACGTATGCATGCTTTATTATTGTGACACCCCAGTACTTAAACTAACTGCTTCCGCTAAACAAATTTTGGGGGTGTTACAGATTGGTATCAGAGCCAATGGTTATAGCGAACTAGGAAACTTTAGGTGACTTAGAAACCTAGAGACCTAGACTATAGCCTTGGCTAGAACGTACATGCATACATACATTTGCATACATCTAAACTATCGTTACGATACCTCGATACGCGTGAACTGTTCACCACATCCGACTCGTTCATGGTACTCTGATCTCATATGAACCTGATCGTGATTAAACGGTTGATGAAAAGAAGTATGTATTTGGCATCATATAATGACGCCTGGCCAACGTGATTATATCATACTAAGTACATATGGGTGTTTCATAGTCGTAAGATACGTGATGGGGATTCGACAAATTTTGGTTGATACTCGAAAACTTGAAATATGTGAAACTTTATTCCTCACATATTTTTCATTGGCATTGACTTCTGCATCTTTTCATCGCAGAACGTCAGCATGCCGCCTAAACAAAGAAAGACTCGAAACAGTCGACAAAATTCTCCACCTGTACCCCCAGAAACAACCGAACAAATCATCGAACGCCGCGTGGCTGAGGCTATTGCTCAGTACGAGGCTAGCAGAAATCGTGAAAACCCAACCAACAACAGTGGAGCTACCCCCGTCAACAGCGAAACTCCAACTAATACCCAGCAGGGGTGTTCCTACAAAACCTTTCAGTCTTGTAAACCCAGCACCTTCACCGGGACCGAAGGGGCCATTGGCCTGGTCCACTGGATTGAAAAGATGGAATCTGTCATCGACATCAGCGACTGCGCCAACGACAAGATCGTGAAATACGCCACCTGCACTTTAGCCGACAAAGCGCTAACCTGGTGGAACGCTCAAGTCCAGATTATGGGACGCCCAGCTGCTCATTCCATGACCTGGGTAACTCTGAAGCAGATGATGATGGAGGAATTTTGCCCTCCCAACGAGATGCAGAAACTCGAAACCGAGTTTTGGAACATTCAGATGATCGGAGCTGACATTTCCGGTTACACAACTAGATTCCAGGAGCTTGCACGTCTTGTGCCTCACATGGTAACCCCCGAGAGCAAACGCATTGAGCGTTACAACAGGGGTTTGGCACCACAGATCCGAGGCATGGTTATGTCCTCCAAACCCGCCACTTTTAGGAGCGCAGTGGATCTGGCTCACAGCTTAACCGACGACGCGGTCGAGATTGGAACCCTGAAAGCTATCGCAGGGAAACCTGAACTTACCCGTACTGATGCGGGCGACTCTGGAACCCACAAACGTAAATGGAACAATGATGGTAACGACCGTCAGGGTCAACAAAACAGAAACCCGAGAAACACCCGAGCCTTTGCCGCAATCACCAACTCTGGACCCAAAACCTATCTTGGCAACAAACCAAAATGCGACAAGTGCGGGATGCATCATAATGGCAACTGTGCTTTCTGCCAAGACTGCAAAAACTGGGGTCATTTGGCCCAAAACTGTAAAACCAACCCTCCTCCTCGATCAAACACGTGTTACGAGTGCGGTGAATCCGGACATTTTCGAAACCAATGTCCGAAACTGAACAACACCCAGAACAACCCCGGAAACAACAACCACATCGCAACCATCCCACCGGCTCGTGGCCGCGCATACATCCTCCGTGCACCGGAAACTGTTGCGGACTATGGCAAACACGGTATGTCTTACCAACTCTTGCTACGATTTAACGTTCTTTCATTCGAATGTCAATTCGAACACACCACTTGGTAAACGCTAACCACGAAACGAACTTGAACTATCAAACTATACCGCGAGTATACTAAACAGTTAAAACTATATTGGCAAACATAGATCACTACACAAACTATTACTATTATTGTAACGACATGACTTATCGGAGAACATGCGCCGCGGGCGATCCGACTTGATTCAAATCTCGGGACGAGATTTCTCTAACATGGGGAGAATGTAACAACTCGCAAATTTGAACACGATTAATTTCATTAATCACTTGCATTATTAGGCTAATTCCCTACTTGAGTGAATTCACAACACATTTTAGAGGTAAGTCTAGCATAGCCCAACTAGATAATACGCGTAGTATTACGTATTCGTAATTAGTTGTAATTACGTACAGATCAATTTGTAACAAACGCAACAAAAACATACGACTGTTGGTGAACAAAATTATTTAATAAAACGAAATTATTAAATAACATGGTAGCAAATAAATATTTTGTCAAAAATATTTACAAATCATTTTATAACGCAAAACGTTAAATTCGTACAATTTAAATAAAACAAGGTTTGAGATTTTATAAAAGTTATTAATTTGGTTTCATAAAAAGATCCTAATTAAAAATAATGAAAAATGTAATTAAAAACATAATAGTTAAAGTAAAAATAACATTTAACGATCGGGCAAACGAACACGGGACGAAAACACGGAGGCGAAAAGGGGACAAAACCCCCTCCCCACCTCCCTTTCCTTTCATTTTCTACCTATCTCTTTCTCTCTCTTCTTTACTCTTTCTCCAACCTCTCTCTAAATCCACCACCAAAATCACACAAAAACCACAAAAACTACCCTCAAACGATGCCGAATCACCATACTACTTTGGAATAAAACGACCACGATAACACGATCTACATTTCTACCTTTTCGGATTTCAAATCCGACACTCGTAAGTTTCCGACAAATCTCGCAAATCTTTAGATTTCAAAGTTATAATTGCTATTTAGTGTTTAATATACTTAGATTTACATGTTTTAGTGTTTTATACAACCGAAAACGTCCGAAATCGACCCAAAACTCGTTATCTTTGATCTGTTCGTCGAACAGGCGACTACGTCGCATTGGGACCGAAAACAGTACTGCGACGTAGGCCTCTACGTCGCATTACCCTTCCTTACGTCGCACATAGCGAAGCAGACCACTACGTCGCATTAAATTGCGAGCGTCGCCTATGCGACGCAACCCATGACGTCGCAAAACCAGAATGCGACGTAGACCCGTACGTCGCACCCTACGTCGCATAACCACCCAGCGTCGCACCTTACGTCGCTAAAAACAGAAAGTTTAAAAACTTGTTTTCACTAAGTGTCGAACTAACCGAAAACGCATATCTTTATACAAATTCGATTCACGAGCCTTACAAACAATTTAAACATACTTGTTTTATCGAAATGTTGATTTCAAACTTTCACCAACGAGTCGTATACATTTTCATAAACAACGAAATACAAACATTAAACAAACGATTTGGACGTGACTTGGATGTACAAACACTAGCATGGATGATTAGTTTAGACATCCACATACTTATTAAATCTCGTACGTTTAGGACGTTAGGAGATTTCAGACCGTACTTGGGCTTAGGTTTGCTAGCACTCGCACAACTACTTAAACTCAACAGGTGAGTTCACAGCCCCTACTTTTATTGATTTAACTGCTTTTGAACAGGGGTGGAAAACATAGTCAACTGTTTTACTTATTGCCATAACTGCTTTTACTTACATGATTGTTTATCATACGGGTGTTACTCAAACTGTTAGAGTACTTTGAACTATTGAACTGTTGTACGAACTTTGTTTATGAAATAACATTTTCATACTGATACACTGAACAAATGGGATAACTTATTCGACAAACTGTTTTAACTAGACCGGAGAACGACCGGTAAACTGTTTTGCAAACGACTGTAAACTATTTTGGTATCTTACCGGAGAACGACCGGTACATATTGGTAACTTGTCGGAGAACGACCGACACTAACTTGGTATCTTACCGGAGAACGACCGGTACATTTGGTAACTTGTCGGAGAACGACCGACACAAACATAACTTTTAAACTTGTTTGGTATACCGGAGAACGACCGGTACTTTTGTGTAAAACGCTGGAGAACGACCAGCCACGTATTTTAGTGCCAGAGAACGACTGGCCAAGGGACGGGAGAACGACCCGTGCGTCTTGGATGGGAGAACGACCCATGCGTTTGTTGGACGGGAGAACGACCCGTGCGTATTTGGCCGGAGAACGACCGGTACTGTGTATTTATAACTCGCTGGTGAACGACCAGCACGTGTTTTAACTTGAACTTTGGGCGAACAACCCACAAAACTGGTATTTGGATAACATTCTACAAAACTTATACTCGACTATTATGGCAATACTATTTGTGAACATATTTGGATAACAACTGTGATACAAACTTGATTCAACTTGTGTAAACTTAAAACCTGTGAATTCACTCAACCTAGTTGTTGACTTTTACTATGTTTTTCAGGGAATTAGCTGCGCATGTAAGAATCGCCAACACATGGAGAATTAGGCGACCCTTGAAGTTAGGATGCCAACTTTTTGGAAACACATGGATTTCTTTAGTATAACTGAAATGCTTTAGTCATATTTCAGAAATCTACTTTTGTAAACTTATTACTTTTAACTTATACGATTCGAGGAATCGTAAACTTTGTAATTAATAACTTTTGGCATCTTATTATATACTGTTCTGTTGTAATCATAAGCTCTGATACGTATGCATGCTTTATTATTGTGACACCCCAGTACTTAAACTAACTGCTTCCGCTAAACAAATTTTGGGGGTGTTACATCCTGGCTACTCGTGGGTTTCGTGATCCTTGCGGATGAGAGCGTGACGAATTGGATGGTGTGTTTGCCATTCCTGAGGCGGAGTGTAAGTAAGACGAGGCTAATATATATAAGTATATAATATCCAGCCTAGTGTCTAGCACGTATCAAGTAATGGTCCGGTTCTCTCGTGGTCAGAGTCGACTAACGTATTCCTGTTCAACATAACCATTTCAGACCTCACATCATCTTTCCTTAATTGTACATAGTTGATCAGGCTATGTTAAATTAAAGTCGTATGCTGTAATTCCTGAACCAATCATGCCTAATAAGGAAATACTGCCTAATGGTCATAGTCTAGGCCCACTAAATGCAACCTAGTTCACTATAACCTTAGGCTCTGATACCAATCTGTAACACCCCCAAATTTATGGTTTGCGGAAGCGTACTTGGGTGTTACTAATCAATATACAAAGCACAAGATGTACAGTAAGCGACCTCTAAATGAGACGTTGTAAAACGATTTCATAGAAATATATGTTTGAAAACTTAATGTTTTCGTATACAAAAATAGTTCCCTAGAGTCCACGCGTATGGCGGGAGATTCTATTACATAATCAACATGTACAAAAGATAATGCTGAGAATCTCCGTTAAATGCAGTTTAGTTGAAATCATGCGACTCTAGCTATGCTCTGGAGAAATCCTACTCCATATGAGTACCTGAGAATACATGCTAAAAGGTCAACACGAATGTTGGTGAATCTCACAGGTTTGTAAGTAATATCAGTTTTGAACACAAGATTTCATCAATAGTGCCCGCAGGCGTAAATTCAAGTATTTGCAAATCCAGCAAATGTAAAGTAGATAAGTTATACCGTTGCCATGAGGCTCATAATCGAAGCTTAACCCGTAAGTAATAGTTTGCTCCCGTGACATGCTCATAAATGAGCAAGCATCAGTAACGAATAATAGTCGCCCGTTTATACAGAACGGTTCGTGGTAGCGCTACTACCCCGGGCGGGGAGGGTCATTTCCCTAATGGATCCATTAACTAGTGTTCGCGCTTAAGTCCATAACTAACGATATATAATGGAGAGACTTCTGTAAGTAGTAAACAACTCATGCAATTCCGTTTGGTATAGTAAACAGTTTTAGTACTTGTGTTCAAGGAAAGTAAGCAATGTATCTCACCCCGTATGTAAAACAGTAAAAGTGGGGCTGTAAGACTCACCTGAGTCTTTGCAAGTTACGTTTATACAAATAAACGAGTGAATGATATCAGTCCGTAGGTTCTCCGAACCCGTAACCTTCAAATGCCTAAACATATAAAGTTAAGTAAGTAGATGTCCCGTAAGATCATCTAGGCTAGATGTTCATACAACCCGTTGTGTCCAAATGTTGGTTCGTTATCGTTTGTTCGCAAGTTTGTATTTTAACGTGGCCCGTTGGTGAACGATAGTAATAAAATCTTAAGGGTGTGGATATGAATAGTGAAATTCTCCAATTTGCTACAGTGTTGCTACAGTAAATTTGACTTTTCTACAGTAACTTTGACTTTCCTATTTTGGTTTATGTTTGATAAATTCGTATTGTTTAAGTATTTGAAGTTGTACAAGTTTAACACTTGGTGTAAAAATAATTTGACAACCTTCTATTTTTGGCGACACTTCGCTAGTGTCGCTATAGGCGACACTAGTTAGGCGACACTTGATGAGTGTCGCTACAAATGGCACTGGTTAGGCGACACTTGGTGAGTGTCGCTAAATTTCCGATTTTCAATTAATTGGCGACACTTGGTTAGTGTCGCTATAGGCGACACTTACGAATTTGGCATCACTAAGGGAGTGTCGCTAAGATAAATCTGGTTAAGTAGTTCAGTGACACTTGGGTAGTGTCGCTATAGGGGCGACACTTAGGCATAGCGACACTTAGCTAGTGTCGCTAGTACTGTTTTTGGCACACTAGTGACACTTCAGACTGTTCGCCGGAAAATGGACCGAAAACGAGTTTTCCGGCCACCGTTCGATCTAATACTTTTACCCAACCCATATATGGACATTACAAGTATATATGAACCATAAAAAAACGTAAAATGAGTAAAAACGGAGAGTTTCGGGATTTGTCGGGAACTTACAAAATGTCGGATGAAGAATCCGAAAAGATAGGAATGTAGATCGTGTTGTCGTGGTCACTTTTCTCCAAAAGAGTGGTATGATTCGGCGATGTTTCGTGGTGTTATTTTGCGATTTTGATGATGAAGGTGGTTTGGTGATTGAAAGTAAAAGAAAGAGAGAGAGAGAATGGAAAATAGAAATGGGGGGAAAAAGAAAGAAGGTGGGAGGTTTTTAACCTCCCATTTTCAGCTTCCGTCCTCTCGCTCCGGGCGGTGTTCATTTTCTCCGTCGTTTTACGTTAAATTATTTATTTTTAGACGTTAATTATTCTTTTAAAAATATGAAAGTTATTAATTAACTTACTTATAATCATTCCTTTAAATTTGTAGTAGTTGGAATATAATATAGCTTAGATTTAAGTATTTTTGTTTTCAAATCGTGTAAACTTTAATCGAGCGATACGAGATAATTATCAGTTACTATAAAATAGCATTTTTGGTCATAATTGCGTTATTTTAGTTTATAAACATTTGTTCACCAACGTCCGTATTAATCGAATAGAATTTCATTCTATTTAAGTTGCGTACGATTTAAGTCAAATCGCAAGTTGTATAAATTTACCAACATATAATCCGATACATAAATTAGTCTAACACAGAACTAATCACATGTATTAACAAAGAATTAGGCACTAATTCTAGTCCTAATTTGCCGGTTGTTACACATGGCAACGGTATAAACTACTTACTTACATTTGCGGGATTGCAAATACTGGTTTTACATTTGCTGGATTGCAAATACTTATTTTACGCCTATGGGCACTACTGATGAAATCTTGTGTTTCAAAACTGATATTACTTACAAACCTGTGAGATTCACCAACATTCGTGTTGACCCTTTTAGCATGTGTTCTCAGGTACACTTACGGAGTAGGTTCACTCCAGGATTACCAGCTAGAGTCGCATGATTTCCAAACTGCATTTAACGGAGATTCTCAGCATTATCTTTTGTACATGTTGATTATGTAATAGAATCTCCCGCCATACGCGTGGACTCTAGGGAACTATTTTTGTATACGAAAACATTAAGTTTTCAAACATTATATCTATGGAATGTAACAAATTTACAAACGTTGCATATAGATGTCGTTTGCTTTATCTTTGTGCTGTGATATTTGATTAGTAGCACCCCAAACCTTGCTTCCGCCAAACAGTGAATTTCGGGGGTGTTACAGAAGCTGTTTCACCACGTGAACACCCATTTCGCCAGGTGAAAACCTGCATTTCAAAAATTTCACCAGGTGACCACCTGCATTTCAAAATAACTCAAAAGTCTAACTTCGGACGCGCATAACTTTTAACATGTTAGGAGTTAAGATCTGAAAATTTGCACACACCTGCACAATGACATAATAAAACTTTCCCTTTTTACACTTTTTCAATTTTCACAAAAACGACGATTTTGGAAGTATGACCAATTTATAACCATTTTGATCACTTTTTGGTGTCAACCAAATTCACAAACTACATGCACTTAGACTCTGACTTTTTGCACACATTCTCAATACTTCAAAACAAGTTTAAAACCAACAACAAAGAAACTCTATCCTTACTCTAACCCATTTGAACTCCGGGTCCATTAATGACCCATTTGGACCTCTTTGACCCATTTTGAAAACAAACCACATTTTACCATGCTTCACCCAAAACACAACCCAATTTCACACATGTTTGACTATTTCAAAGTAGTTGACTAAATGTCAACTTCAAATGCAACCAACCACTCAACTTGACACTTTACTCCATTTCATAAATTTTAACCACACTACACTACCCACATCCACATTACTTCATACTTCTCTAAAACACCTACATAAAACTTTACATCATTGTTTGACTTTCAAAGTCAAATACCACAAAACCAAAAGCTTCATATATTACATAATGACCCACATGTTAACTTCAAAACTCCTTGTTTGGGCGAAGCTTGTCTAACCACAAAGCAAGCTCCAATACACGCTACCTTCTTGAAACCACATTCTATCCAATTGGTTCAACCGAAACATTCACCTACAACATAAAACAATTGAAAGGGGTAAGCACATTGCTTAGTGAGCATACGAGCAATTAAATGAATAATCCATTGTCGTGCACCCCAACGGTCAGTGGGGTTTTACTCCGGTCGTTGAACCTTCCGGCAAGGGCTCACGGCAGCGTGTTTTATATTTATTATGATGGGTATCCTAAGTTTTTGATACAACTTAAAGACTTAAAGGGCAGTAAGCAGTATGTATGACTCAGGTGTCGTTCTTCAAACTACAACGGGCTTGGGAATCTAGGAGGATTAATTATCTTTTGTAATTTAGCTGGGATTTTAAAACTTTTGATAGGTTGGTTGGTTTTCTAATCTAATTACTAAAATTAAAAACTAAATTAAAGACAGGGGTTTGTACGGGGAACGCAGAGAAATCAAGATAAGGAATATGTTTGTTGTGACTTCGGCAATGTTATTTGGATGGATAGTTATGAGGGATAAGGTTACTAGGTGCGATGACTAATCCGGTGAGGTCATAGAAACTTAATTTGGTAGATAAAGTATTATGCCTACGACCTTTACTCGGCTTCCCACGTATTTGTGTTAACGCTATACCGGATACTTGGACGTTTTACAGCTTTTCCGTTATACCAATTAGGGTTCCAGATTACTCACTAGATATTCCTATATTTCTTAATGAGCTACAGCTACGATCCTACTATATACCTAACGTAGAGTTGTCCGTAATCAGATATATAATATGTCACATGGATAGCAGTTATAGAATGTCCAGTACACCGGAAGTTCTCCCAAATGCACAGAACAATTCAATTGACAAATCCTCTAATCCAGGTCCCCATTTACAGACATCTGGAGGACGTTAGTATCATGGCATGAATTGTTCATTGAACAATAACATGAACAGGGTTAAACCCGCGGAACTGGTTGGGATAATCTGTCTAACGGTCAGCTGAATTGTTCATCATTAATCATACAATCATCACAACTATTACATGCATGTTAACCTATCTGTATTATGTTTATTATGTTTATGAAAATCTAATTAGCAGGGCAGTGATAGTGTTTACGTATGTCTAGCATGCAGTACCTAAGCAACAATCAAACAAGAACACGCAATAGGACGGAACACTATTCATCACATTAACTGACCTAATAATTAAATCATGGGTATCCCGGAAGTTGTCCCAAAGATACACAACAAACAAACGAGAACCTAATCTATCTCTAATCCTATGCTTCGTGTCCCTCGGATGTGTTTCAATCAAGGGAACAACGACCGTGTTGAGTTCATTGATCATCATACACATAATAGTTGGCAATCCTACTTCTAGCAATTGGCCAGGTTCTAGGGAGGAGGATACAAACCACATCATAAGTTGGATAGATACACAGGCAGAGGTTCAGCTTATAAGTTCGTAAACAGTTTAAATTTAGACAGAGAGTAACAGCATGTTACAATTGGGAATCATTATTTTCACAACGGATTGTGCCCACGACTTTCATAGCTTCCACGTTCCGTACTACACACATTCGTGATGTTACCGGCGCTATACAAATGAAAGCCGTATAACGTTACCTCCGTTGTTTCATAATCATGACATCCCAATTGTATATTATATCATAACTATCCTAACATTGCATACATCACAACAAACATTGATTTGTCTAGCCTAGCATAATTCTAGCATTCATTCCTAAGCATGCATAATAAGAAAGCATAATTAAAAGAATAAATGCGAGAGATTGTATTAAACCTGAATAAAAGAGTAATACAGACAAATCTTCACAAATCTGAAGTCTCAGAGTAACTCCGTACAAAAGCTACTAAGAGCTTCTACTCTAACCTACTAATTCTCCTCTAACTCCTAAGAGTAGTGCTAGAGAGAGAATGCTAACCTAATTCTAGAGAGAAGTTTTAGAGAGAGAAAGAAAATGAGATGTAAGGTGTGTTTTGAAATGGTGAAATGAGTGAGGTATTTATAGGAGAAACTAGTTGGCCTTGGTACAAGTCTTGAAGCACGGAATACAAGCATCAAAGCAGCATACGGGGCGAGCGGACCAAGGGGGCAAACTGCACCTCACAAGCCAACCAACCCCGTATACGGCACCCTAAGGGCCGTATACGGCATTTAAGGTACCGTATACGGTACCTAGTGCCGGGGGGGTTGGTGCTTGGTTTGGCCTCCGCTTGTTTCTCGGTTGCTTGGTTCGTCCGTATCTTCTTCGTTTGGGCTCCGATTTGCTTGATTCTTGCGCCGTTGGCTTCGTTTTTCCGTTACGCTTCTAATGGCACTAAGTTTGCCAAATTTGGAAGTGTTTGACTTTTGCGTGTTCCGGATGACGATCGGCGAGCTTTAAGACTGTGTATCTTCTCCCTCTTTCGTCCGTTTCTTCTGATTCTTTCACCTTCGGTCTTGAATTTTCCTATGGAATCATAAAATATGTATTAAGCTCTATTTCCATAAGAATATTAACAAAGGAAAATTTAAGGTGATTGTTTTGCCTCGGTTTGCGTGTTATTTGGACGTTTTAACTTATTTTTGTAGCAACATCTATATTTAGACTACCTTGGTGATTTTTGGTAAATAATGATGGTTTTGAAATGTTTCCACCAAAGAATAGTCCAAAAAGTGTGGAAATATGTCCTTAAAAACATGACTTTTTGGGTCACATCATCCACACAAACAACACTACAACAACACTTATCATATATCAACCACATATCTGCTTAAACACATAACTACTAAGCAACTGTAGAGACTTCTCTGAACACTATGCGGATCCGCGGCCATTAGAAACAAGAATTCAAGGCACCATACCACATCGATATGCATACCAAGCTCAACATAACGTGCAAGCACGTATTCGTATACAACACTGAATCTCTACATATGCTCATTCCACATAATTACACCTAATTCAACAGCTACCAACAATCAACAACAATGGTCAACAATAAACTTCTACAAATGAAACAAACACTAGATACACGCATATGAAACAAGTATAAGAAACAAGATTAAGAAAGAAGTGATACACCACACGATTGTATGATCTCTTGCTCGGAAGCAATCCGGAACACACACAATCGATACAAACATAAGAAACAAGTATAATCCACCTAATTGTGCAAACCTCTTGTTCGGAAGCAATCCGGTAATACACAATCATTACCCATTTAACCCCCATATCACTCACCTTGGTGTTTTAGACGATTTCACAACAAGTGATCAACGAAAGGTTTCCACATCTTTAACACCTAAACAAATCATACATAACAACACATTTAGACTAACAATCATCATGATCTTCTAATCATCATTACTAACCCTTTACCCTCATGGATTAACTTTAATCAAACTACATAACTACACTATTCATGATCATATTAAATCTTAAAGCTTAACACTTGAAACTTTATCTTTATTTAAACCCTAACACATCATCTTTGTATTATAATGATACTTTCAATTCATCATTAAAACTAGTTACACTAGTTTGTAACAATTCAATACAATTTATCAATTTCATCATGAACACACCCTTTAATTCATTACTTATTAAAACTTTATTACTTTAATACTTGTTCCATCATCATAATCATACTCTATTAACACTTCTAATTACACTATTAAGCTTACTACATGAATTCATAAAGATTTAGCAAAACCCATTAAATCCTCTAAGAACACCAATCATGATTTCATCACTTTCATTATGTAATATGGTTACTAATGATCTCAATAACACTAACTAACATCAATTCAATCAATTTCTAATCTCAATTTCGGATTAAAACCATTAATTTCTCAAAACCCCATAAAAACCCAAAAACCTAGGTTACAATCATAGAAGAATCACTTACAAAGAGGTTGAGGATGATAAAAAGGTAATGAATTGAATCCTAGAAAACTTGAATCATGGATTAGGAATTGAAATTGAAGCTTGAATGATTCTTGCGTTTCTGTTTCTTCATAAAATTGAGTCTAGAATGTTATGGAAATGAAACTGGATAATCATGTATCGTACGTACATATATCCTTATTTCTCTAATTTTTACTCCCTTACTTATCATTGTTTGGAACTGAGAAACCATTCACGTATTCTATTATTTTATATCACTTAAAATAATAACACTTTAAAAAAATTATACCCTCACGCACTAAAATAATACCTCGAAATTTGGGGTGTTACATTTTTAGAGTGAGAAAATGCTGTTGGAAGGTGTGTTTTTGAATTACGAATCCAACCATATATTTATAGCTGAAATCCGGCTTACGATAGCAAAAATAGGCTGATTTTAATAAAAAGCGTGCGGTACGCATCCTCCAGCCGGATCCGGGTCGAGCCGTCCGAATTCAGGTCAAAATCCGTGGGTACGGACCCAAAAGAAGCCGAAAACGGGTCCTGGATCACTTTCCAGCCGGCGGCTGGCCGGTTTTAGCCAACGGTTGGCGGGTTCCAGCCAGTGGCTGGCCGGGGCTCAGGTGCTTTTCAGTTTACGTTTTGCTTCGTATCTTCTTCGTTAAGCGTCTGTTTTTATGATTCTTTTTGCGTTAGATTTGATTTTTGAAAACGAAGAATTTGATGTAAAGAAACCTATGAGATGAGTCTTCTAACTTGAGACAGTTCAGTCTGAATGTTTTGAATCTTTCGTTGCGCGCAGAATCTTTATTTCTTAACCTTTTTTGTTGATTCTTTTGCGTTAGATTCTATTTTTGAAAACGAAGAATTTGGTATAGAGAAATCTCTAAGATTATTCTTTTAGCTTGGTATATTTAGTCTCAAATTGTTTTGAATCTTCAAAAGTGCGTAGAATCTTCGTTTTTCGCCTGTTTTGCTTGATTTTTTTTCAAGCTTCCTTATTTTAACCTACTTGACAAAATAACATTAATTAATGTAATATTTGAGTTCATTTGCGAAGTTTTGATCTTAAAATAAGGGCATATCGGTAGTAAAAACGTGACTTTTTACGCGATATCAAGTATCTCACACTTAGAACTTTGCTTGTCCTCAAGCAAACTCGACTTTCAAGCGAGGTTGAATGCATAGATAATGAAAAGTTTTAGAGAAGAACTTTTTACCAAGGGTCTTTAGGGATAACTAAGACTTTCATGCCTTTAGAACAGTAAAGAAATAATCTTTTCGGAGCATGCTTTTGATCCTCTCGATCTTTTGTATACCTGACTAGGCGATCCTCTCACGGTGGTCACTCATTTCACTCAAAGTGTTTAGGGTGTCCTATTCTATTTTCATCAATCGCTCAGAACGCCAGTCATGTATCGTTTATCGTCATAGGCTTGATTGAGAATCAAATCATTGCCTCGTTGGTGAGAGTGGAACTAATCAGGTTGCAACATTCAATGGAAGGTGGTGAATGGAATTTGAGTTGAGTGATGGTGTATGGAGGTTTATTTGTGCTATGCACTTATTTTGTGAGTTTCTTTTTGGTGAAGTAGAAGGCCGAGATTCAGAGGTTTGATGCCTTTTCTCCTTTCTTATTTTTGAAGGGAGTTGTTTTCCAAAGGGCTTTCTTTGTTTCAATTCTCTTCTCTCTTCTTTCCAAGCGTCATAACCTCTTGGCTTCTCTTTTTATCACACATAGCTTTTACTCGAGGATTGAGATTTTATGAAGTTTAGGGGATGTTTTTGAGAGGGTAGAGATGATGGATTTTTTGTGGATGTTTTTGAAAGTATGGGTGATCCTAAGATTGTTGCTATTTGATTGTCCCATGTCACTCATCAGGTTGGCTTCAAAATGCATAACAAGAGCAAGTTCTGACTCTAAACGTATACATCGGCACACACAATAATCGAATACGTGAAGCATTAAAAATGAATCCTTTATACGGCTCAAGATACCTCACGAATCGAAAGTTGGGTTTTGTGTGCCTAGTCATGCGATGCTCTTTCCGAGATCATTAATTTAATTTTCTAAAGGAATTTCCATCTTATTTTGTCCTTCTTCCCAAGGTAAATTATTCTTTATCTAAAAATTTTCGATATCAAAGCATTCTTAACTCGATTTTTAAAAAACTTGGTTAAAATTTAGAGTTACTTTTGGAGAAGGGTAGTCTAAGGATTTGAGAATAAAAATCAAGTATATATCGCTTTCCCACACTTAAAGGAACATCGTCCTCGATGTTCTTCTAAGGTTTGCCGGGGGGAATCCCACACTTAGAGTTTGAACTATCTAAACCGTATCATTTAGAGGTATTTGTTGTGTTTGAATCAAACACTTAGTGATAAGCATAGTGGATATGGTATATTTTAACCAAGAATTAAAGAGTTTAGAACAGAAGTACTCCCTAGTTGTATGTTGAACTTGTTGATGCCGATGAGGAGTGCTCTGAAGCATTTGATTGCGGATTTTTTTATTATTATTATTTTTTGCAGAGTCCATTTTTTGCTATTGCGTGCTCCGATTTCTTCAAGTCTCTTTTTGTGATTTGACTCATAGGTGTGAACACGCTGGATATACTGTTCTTCGATTCTTGATGTGATGGGAAGTTTCTTGTAGAAACTTCTTTGTATATCCAAGTGTGAAAGATAGTCGGAGGTTTCATCACTTCTTGGAATGTAAAACTGAGGAAATGTAAAACACAGGTTGCCTCCCGAGAAGCACTCTTTTAGAGTCGAGAGGTAGACTTCTTCTTCTTCAGATGATAGTGGATGGGTCCCAGGAGCTAGTGTGGCTATAATTTCTCCTGGGTAAAGCGTAGCGTGGTGGGAAGTACCGTAGAAATTGCACTATCATGTTGGGGATTAAGTCAGGTGGGTTGGTGGATTCCATCCTGAAGCTCTTGAAGTGGTCAGTGGCCAATCGGTCAAGGATTGCCATCCCATAAGTGATGTATCTAACTGCCCCAGTGATTGGTCCATTAGGATCAATCCTGGTGGTTGTGTGTGTTTGAATCATTTCACGTTGGGGTTGGTCTCGTCCAATTGATGTTATCAGGGCCATGAATTGAGTCTTCAATTCTTCAAAATCACTAACCGGGGGATCTCCTTCAAAGGCTCTAGCTGCCTGGCTTACATTCCTGATAAGCTGGTGTTGTTGTCGGCTGAAGAGAAAATCTGAGTCCGTGAAAATGTAGACTAGTTTGCTGAATATCTCACGGTATCTGATATCGCGTAAAAAGTCACGTTTTTACCACCAATATCTCTCTCATTCTGAAACAATACTTGGCATTTAGACTCAAATAATACACAAATCACTGAAACTTTGCCAAGAAGGTCAAAATAAATTTGCACGAGAAAAATCAAGCAAAACGGACGAAAAACGAAGATTCCATGTATAATTGAAGATTCAAGACATCAAAACAAGATTTAGAGACAAAGTACCCATCACTGAGATTTCTCTTATCCAAGATGCTCTTTTTCAAAATAAGAATCCAACAGAAGAAGAATCGGCAAAAACGGATGAAGAATGAAGATTCTACGTACGCCGGAAGATTCAAACGATTCGTACGAGACATCCAAAGTTCAGAGACATATTTTTGGGATTTCTTTTCATCAAAGTCTTCATTTTTGAAAACGAATCCAACGCAAAAAGAATCGACAAAAACGGACGCATAACGAAAGAGATACGCACGAAACGAGAAACAAGCAAAAGAATGCGAACCGGGACGGGGGGCTGGCGTACCAGGCTGGCCACCATGCAGCCGCCACCCCCTGGACTCCAGCCGGCACCCCCCAGCCGCCGCCCGTCCCCCGGCTGCTTTTTCGTCCTTACCCGTACTCGCCTGGTACATGTGCTAGACCTTTCCGCAACTTTAGGGTACATGTGCTAGACCTTTATCCACCTTTTGCTAACATGTGCCCCAAGTTGCTAAAGTGAGCCCTTCTTCAAGTATAAATAGGCCATCAAAGCCTCATTTTCAAGACACACCTTCTTTGCAACACCTTTCTTAGCAAAAACACCTTCCATACTTCTCTTTAGGCTAATAACTCTCTCTAATTATTAGTTCTACTTTCTCCCTCTATTTTCTTATTCTAAATTAGTAATAGGCTAGTTTAGGGAATTTGTTTAGAATAGAACGAAAGTAAGGAACGTGCTTGTAATCTTTGGTGTACGCTCGGAATTGTGTCAATTAATTCAAGTCTATTCTCTCTCGCATTTAATCCTGGTTCTTTCTATCCTTATCTATCTTAATTAATTACGTTTATATTGATTATGCTAGATTTAGTTATTGCCATGATTAGAGAGTAGTATACTTGTTGTGTTTGCTTGCGATGTAGTTAGTTAATTATGGGATGATTTATAATTAAATATTAAAGATCGGTAGTATTGCTTTGATCGTCTTATTGCATGTTCTTGTTTGATTGTTGCCTTAGGATCATCATAGTAGTAAAATATAAACGGTCTTAATTATCGTGAAATAATATGACGGCCCCTATTCGACTGTTACTCGATATAGTACTAGAAACACTTCAAGGTGGAGTACAAATGTATGGAAGTCGAGGAACGACCGAAGGTAGTCATACTACGAAACGGTACAGTATTACGAAGTAATATGACGGCCCCTATTCGACTGTTATGCAGTATAACGTTGGAAACACTTTAGGTGTAGTAGAAACACGTGGAAGCTGTGTAACGACCGAAGGTATTTATATTACGGACTAATATATAAAATGAGAAACCTAGTTTGATTAACCTTTCTAAATAGACTTTTAAACTTTAAATTAATATATCGCCTTTCCACCAATAAAACGTGATTACAGCACCTCTTTAACGACGTCCAATTAGAAGGTAGTCAGTCATTTGTGTCAATATAATTTGTCAAAGGTATGAAGCTATGGAACCGCAAGGCTACATGGGGGATTATCATAGGACAAGACATGGCCAAGGTTTGAAGCGGCGGAACCACTTTAAGTGAGGAACGCTGTGGATAATTAGGGGATTTATTGGGTAGTCTTAAGCAAGGGCTGGTTTAAATACATAAATGAAGTTTTTAAATATACGAATATGTTAGGATGACGAGGAATCGTTATATGATTCAGTTATGTCTAGTACCTTGAGATTTTGTTCCCGTTCATATGAAAGTATTATTAAACCGTAATTAAGATTTTGCTTATTATTATAAATACTTTGTAATGTTACCATAACCTAGCTCCCGGTGTGACATGCTAATGGGATTTTATTAGTAGGGAATCTAGTGTTTGCATACACGTATTCAAGAATGATAATTAACTAATATCTTTCAAAACAGTTTCTCCAAATATCATCCCATAACTTAATTAACGAAGTCTCGGCAAACACTATCTTTATTTTATCTGTTTTATCTTTTATTTTTATTTCTCTTTTATTTATTTACTTGCCTAAGTTAGTTAATATAAAAACTAAAACTCCCCCACTATTTTATAAACCCTTCACTAGTTTGAAAGCCCTCATCTGTCATGCCTTAGTTTCAATTCAGTCGGTTTAAAGAATGACTCTAGGTCATACCTACCACTTGCTCACCCTTAGGATTAGCATTGTTAGGGAAAAATTAGGCCCCGTAATTACAAATTTAAAATACCCACTGATCGCCGTCGCCAGTAGCCGGTGCAACGACAAGGGTAAAATCCTTACCGACCGCTGGGATCGTCATCAAGCTTTTGGCGCCGCTGCCGGGGAACCAACTGTACGATCCATAGGCGTCAAGATGAACTTACTCGCTAGTGAACCTTTAGGATTAGCTCTTCTCCTTAGACCCCTACGTCTTTCTTTATTTTTCCTTCATTTTACTAGTTTCTCAAATTACGTTATCCCTATCCACTCAACCAGTCAACCACCTGCCAACGAGACTATGACAGCTACACGTATAACTCTCGCTGAAGACTCTAAACCTTTGATTGAAGGTCGAGGACGAACAATTGTCTATCCAGAAAATGGTAGAGGATCATTCGAGTTAAAGCCACACATTCTTCAGTTAGTCCAAAACCTCTGTCAATTCCATGGCCTACCAAATGATGATCCCAACTCACACCTTGACAAATTCATTTCCTTATCCAACTCCTTTAAGCCGACTGGGGTTAACCAGAACATAGTCTATCTGTACCTTTTTCCCTACTCACTCACTCTTAATGCACAAGCCTGGTTCGAGGGACTAGAGATTAAATCTATAACCTCTTGGGTAGAATTAGCAACCAAATTTTTGGCCAAATATTTCCCCCCATCAAAACAAGCCACGTTTAGGACCAACATCATAAACTTCCGTCAAGTTCACGATGAATCAATCTACGATGCATGGGGACGCTATAAGAAATTGCTTAAGAAATGTCCAAATCATCGTTTTGAGTGCTCAGACCAGTTGCGCATTTTCTACAATGGTCTCTTCCCACATCACCGTCCTTTACTTGATACCGCCTCTCAAGGTAGTTTCATAGACTGTACGGAAAATGAAGCTTGAAGCCTTATTGAGAAAATGACCATACACAACCATGACTGGAACAGTGAAAATCACTCCTTAATAGTGAATCCACCAACTACACTCGAAAATGAAGCTATCAAAACTCTCGCTCAGCAAGTGGCAGACCTAACCAAGGAGATTAAGGAATTGAAATGTCAACCACAACAAGTCTGTCAAGTTCAAACCTGCCTTAATTGTGTTAATACGAACCACTCAGCCCAAATTCCTCAATCTCATCTAACTTCACCCAATACTAACCCTTTTCTTAACCCACCTAGGAATAGCCCACTAACTTACCAACCCCAACCTTTGGAACCCTCTTCCTCACAAACATCTAGTTTTGACGACACCCTGATACAAGTCATTCAAGGAATCTCGGCTAGACAAGACCAAACTGATCTCATCTTAAGAGATCAACTGACTTTGTTAAAAGCTTTCGAATCCCAGTTAGGACAATTAGCACAACGTATTAACGCTAAACCTCAGGATAGTCCAACTAGTTACCATAAGGAGGCTTCCCATATTCAAGACTCTAAGGTAGCACATAGCCCACCTACGGTTTCTTCTCCGGTGAAGGAACCACCTATTGTCCCATCGATAATGGATTTAGAGTCTACACCAAATAGGAAAGTAAACATTCCATTTCCGGCTCATCTTAAACAACGACCCGACAAGCTTAAGTCTTTTAAGCTTGATAGGAAATTCCTAGATACTGTACCTAAAGTTCATTCCAAAAAGTACTTCAGAAGACTTCTAACAACCAAGGATAAGGTACCCGAAGTACCCAATGTCCCGCTAAACGAGGAATGTTCAGCTATCTTGAAAAATACCGTTCCAGAAAAACTCGGAGATGCCGGATGTTTTGCTCTCCCCTGTTCCATCTACAATTCAGGCATTATCTGTTCTCTCACCGATTTAGGAGCTAGTATTAATCTCATGCCATACTCGCTTTTCAAAAGGCTTGAGTTAGAAAATCTTCGACCTACCGAAATGAGCATTCAGCTTGCTGACCACTCGGTCAAATACCCTAGGGGAATAACTGGAAATGTTTTAGTTAGGATTGACAAATTTCTTTACCCAGCAGATTTTGTAGTAATGGATATGCAGGAAGATGTACACATCCCAATCATACTAGGAAGACCTTTCATGAATACGGCCAAGGCAGTCATCAAAGTCTTCGCACAAACCATCAGCTTGCAGTCTCAAGGAGAAACCATCACTTTCCATATCGACAATCCAACCGCTGAAGAGCAATCCGATATGTACATGATCTCCATGAAGACCGCCAAAAACGAAGAAACTGCAAAGTCAACAAGTGAAAGGAAATCTAGCAGAGAAATGGCGATCACGCCATATTTCTCAATTGACCTCCGACGAATAGGACAAGAGATGAAAAACGCATCTCCATCAGCAAATAAATAAACGATGGAAGAAATAATTAGAACAAGAAAGATGGAAGAAGAAAACAGAAGAAGCATACCGCCACCTAATCTGTTTACAACTGAAGAAATGGCGTGAAGTAACCACAACCATCCCACGAGAATAGAAACACTGGAGGTTCCAAACGCACCAGAAACCAAGCACAAACCATTGCAGATCCCGAAGTACTCAACGAAATCATCTAAAGATTCGACAAAGCAGTATGAGGAATTAGCAACGCAGTCGACTTGCTTACTCTTTCCCCTGCTAAACTGCAATTCTGTCAACAACAGAAACGGACTTACGCTAGGATCTATAATGCCCTTAAAAGATCTAGTATCCCATTCACCTCAACACAATGGGAGATGTTAGGATCCATTAGAGCGTATATGAAAGAGACTACTGGACATCCGAGCAGTCGTGCCGACATTTCAATGATGAATGACCTCACATCATTGCTTAACTTGCTAAGTAGAGAAGATCACCTCAGTTCCAAGGAAAGCAGATCTATGGTTATCAACTCCACTATGGAAAAACAAATTGAGTTAATGATTGAAGAACTTAGTGATCTCGTTTGGGAGGAATCAAGGCGTGAACAACCCTTTAGGGTTACACATGAATCACCACTTGATATCGCTACTTCTGTTACGATCTATCTAAGGGAGATTCAACAACGGAAAACTAACTCCAGAACGAAGTTCATATTCTACTCAGGATGCAAGGAGATACTTCGTCAGCTTACTCTAGTTTTCTCAGAATCTGACTTTCCATTCAACGACCATCAGCACCGGCAAATCAAGGACCTGTGCACATCCATCAGAAGATTCAATGGAGACCCCAAGACCGAGAACTATGAAGGCATAATACTGCAATTCTTGGCGTTTGTATGCTCTCTCTGGCAAAACCCACCGCCCAGAGAGGCTGTTAAGGCAGACACAACCACCATGACCGACCCTAGTGGGACTGTCACTAAAGCAGTCGATTACATCACCTTCGGACTTCACGGACTTTCAAGGACAACTTCAGAGCATCTTCTGAACTACAAGGAAATGTCGAGAGATAGTCCACTTGAATTGATTACGAAAATAATCAATCATTTCATGAGTATCTATCCACCTCGATACACTTTTCCGCAACCTAGGGCCTACAACATCATCATAGGGGATCCCATGGATGCATCCATCTCCATCTAGCTAGGAGAAAAGAAGTCGAGCTCTCGACTTTAAAAGAGCGCTTCTCGGGAGGCAACCCGTGTTTTACATTTCTGCAACTTTACATTCCAAGAAGTGATGAAGTCTCCGACTATCTTTCACACTTGGATATACGAACAAGTTTCTGCCTGACGCATCAAGTTTTTGATGCCGCGCATCAAAGAAAGTATATCCAACGTGTTCACACCTACGAGACCAATCACAAGAAGACTTGATCAAGAGTGAACCCAGCAAGACGAAGTTCGGAAAATGCATACCAAGGAACATTGCAACTACCGGGGAGTAATTCTATACCAGTCTCTTTCCTTCGTTATAAATATACCATATCCACTATGCTTATCACTAAGTGTGGGATTCAAACCCAACACACACTGCTAAAAGAATACGTCTAAGATGTTTCAAATCCTAAGTGTGGGATCTTTACCCCAGTCAGAACTTAGAATAACATCGAGGATGATGTTCCTTTAAGTGTGGGATAGCAGTAGTATACACTACTGTAAAATGGATAATGGTATATGCTTGATTCTAAACTCGCTGCTCTTTAGACCATCCTTCTCCAAAAAGTAACTAAAAAATTTAAACAAAATTTTTCAAAATTGAGTTAAAAATATGTTGAAAATGAAAATTTTAGACAAAAAAATGATTTACTTTGGGGAAGAAGGATAAATAAAATACGAATTCCTTTGAAAGATTAGTTTAGTAATCCCATAAAGAGCATCGCATGACTAGGCACACAATAAACCAACTTTCAATTCGTGAGGTATCTTGAGCCATATAAAGCATTCACTTTTAATGCTTCACTTCTTCGATTCTTGAGTGTGCCGATGTATACGTTTAGAATCAGAACTTGCTCCTGTTATGCATTTCGAATCCGAACTGGTGAGTAAAAAGGAGATCGAATCACATCATTCTTAAACCCATCCGTACACCCAAAAATAAATACGTTATCCCTACCCTCTCAAAAGCATCCCTCAAACTTCATAGTAAGTTCCAAATATGAAAGAAGAGAAGCTACAAGGATATGACGTCGGAAAAAAATTCAAAAGAAAAGAATTCGAAGAAAAGAAAGTCAAATGGAGAAAAAGACTCCTACCAAAAATCATAAGAGAAGGGCGTCAATCCTCCCAAAACTCCAGCTTTGCTCTTCACCAAAAATAAACCCATGAAAAATCAACACAACCCCCTCTCATATCACCAACACTCCACTCCAGAAACCCTACATCACTTCTCCTAGAATGATTGAGGCTAGATCGACTTCGCGCTCATTTAAAAGGTAACGATTTGATTCTCGATCAAGCCTATGACGATAAACGATACATGACTGGCGTTCTGAGTGATTGATAATACTAGAATAGGAAACCCTAAACACTGTGAGTGATTGGAGTGACCACCTTGAGAGGATCGCCTAGTCATGTATCCAAGATCAAAGACCAAAAGCATGCTCCCAAAGATTACAACCCTACTTTTTTAAAAGCATTAATATTTTATTTTTCCAAAACCCCCTCGGTAAAAATCTCCGCCTTAAAATATTTCATTATGTACTTATCTTTAACCATGCTTGAAATTTGAGTTTGCTTGAGGACAAGCAAAGTTCTAAGTGTGGGATACTTGATATCGCGTAAAAAGTCACGTTTTTACCACCGATATCTCTCTCATTCTGAAACAATACTTGGCATTTAGACTCAAATAATACACAAATCAATGAAACTTTGCCAAGAAGGTCAAAATAAATTTGCACGAGAAAAATCAAGCAAAACGGACGAAAAACGAAGATTCCACGTATAATTGAAGATTCAAGACATCAAAACAAGATTTAGAGACAAAGTACCCATCACTGATATTTATCTTATCCAAGATGTTCGTTTTCAAAATACGAATCCAACAGAAGAAGAATCAGCAAAAATGGATGAAGAATGAAGATTCTACGTACGCCGGAAGATTCAAACGATTCGTACGAGACATCCAAAGTTCAGAGACATATTTTTGGGATTTCTTTTCATCAAAGTCTTCGTTTTTGAAAAACAAATCCAACGCAAAAAGAATCGATGAAAACGGACGCATAACGAAGAAGATACGCACGAAACGAGAAACAAGCAAAAGAATGCGAACCAGGACGGGGGGCTGGCGTACCAGGCCGGCCACCATGCAGCCGCCACCCCCTGGACTCCAGCCGGCACCCCCACGGCCGCCGCCCTTCCCCCGGCCGCTTTTTTGTCCTTGCCCGTACTCGCCTGGTACATGTGCTATGACCTTTCCGAAACTTTAGGGTACATGTGCTAGACCTTTACACGCTTTAGGGTACATGTGCTAGACCTTTATCCACCTTTTGCTAACATGTGCCCCAAGTTGCTAAAGTGAGCCCTTCTTCAAGTATAATGTGACAACCGTCAAGTTAGGACTAGAATTTAGTTCCTAATCAGGTTTTAATACATGTAATTAGTTCTGTGTTAGGCTAATTAATGTATCAATTATCACATATATTGTTGAATATATATCTACAATTATGCGATTTGTTTAAAATCGTACGAGTTTCAAATCGAATAAATTTCGATACAATAAATACGGACGTTGGTGATCAACTTTTACTAAATAACGTTTTTATGACAAATGTATTATTTTTATAATACTTCGTATTCATTCATGCCGTACAATCAGAAAGTTACACAACTTGAAATGTAAAACGCGCAAACAAATTAACTTACCTTTTATAATTCAAATATTAAGTGGTTAGTAAAATATTTAAATAAAATATAACGTAATAAATTGTATTTTTAAAAGTAACAACTAATATATAAAATAATTATTTAACGTTTTAACGACGGAGCAAACGAACACCGCACGGGACGCGGGGCGAAAACTGAAAAGTGGGGATAACCCCACCTCCCACCTTTCTTTCTTCTCATTTCTTTCAACTCTATCTCTCTCTCCTCTATTTTCTCTCAAACAAACCACCAAACAAAAATCATCAAAATCGCAAAATAAACACCTCAAACGACCTCGGATCTTCAAACCCGTTTTACAATAAACGACCACCTCGCGACGATCTACAATCCTACCTTTCCGGAATTTCATTTCGGCGATTTGTAAGTTTCCGACACAACTCCGAAAACTCTCGTTTTTAAGTTTTATAACTTGCTAGTTGTTTGTATAACCTTGTAATGTCCTAAAATGGGTTGGGTAAAAATATTAGGCCGATCGATGGCCGGAAAACGCGTTTTTGGAGTTGAAACTCCGATCAGACCCCGTACGTCGCATTTGGTCTGGAGCAGATGCGACGTAGCGACCTACGTCGCACTATATCCTCAACGTCGCATATAGCGACGCAGCGACCTACGTCGCATTATATCCCCAACGTCGCATACAGCGACGCAGCCTACTACGTCGCATTGACTTGCGAACGTCGCACATAGCGACGCAGACCTTAACGTCGCAAAAACAAACCTACGTCGCATAAGCGACGTAGCACCCTACGTCGCTATTGACTTAGCACTGTTGACCTTAGCGACGTAACCCTTTACGTCGCAAAACTCTTACGTCGCAGCCTACGTCGCAGGCTACGTCGCTAAAAACAGAATCTTGAAAACTCTAATTTTTACAAAGTGTCGAGCTCATACAACTTCAAATGCTTATGCAATATGACTTTTAGAACATAATGGGACTTGTATTTCAAGTGTAACACTTCAAAAACAAGACGACAACAATAACACTTTCATTTTCAACAAATCACCAACGGTCCGTACGCGTTTTCAAAACATACTTCAAAATCAAACAAGTCGTTGTAACTTGTATCAATTTATTCAAACAAGTCGTTGTAACTTGTGTCAATTCAATCAAACAAGTCGTAGTAACTTGTAACAATACAATCAACCAAATCGGGGAAATTTGGACATTAAGTTAGACAAACAATTTCAATGGTAGTCTTTCGAGATACCAATACAATTAATAACAATTCAAGTGTCGTGGACACATTCAGGTTTCAAGTCTTTGGACACCAACACACTGCTAATTACTTCAAGTTTATTAAGTTAAACACATCAGGAATCAGGTGAGTTTCATAGCCCCATTTTCACTACTTTTACCAGGGGTGTGATATTACTGCATCATTTTGTTTTACAAGTAGAACGCAAGTGACAAACACCAAATACTACATGAGTTTCAAGCTAATCATTTTAAAGTCCTCCATAAGCATAGTCTCTAGTATTTTATAGCGTGAATGTTAGTATATGATATCATATGGGATTGACAATCCTCATCCGGGTTAGCACGCACTAATCGGTCAAACGGATGTATTAGCATTTGGGAAGACGAGTGTTGATTAGGCACTCGTAGGAGGCAAATCAGTTAGGTTTCCTTAATTGGGCCTGACAAATCAGTTAAGCTCAGACTATGTGCTCATGGACAGTATAACTTTTATTTTGCTTAATTGCATTTTAAATTCATTATAAATCTTGCGGTTCTGACAATTATACATTGACTTACAAACCTGTGAGCTCACCAGCGTTTTCGCTGACCCATTTTAGTATATATCACAGGTACCCAGCAGTAGGTTGACTGCACAAGCAGGGATTTCTAGCTCGAGTCAGCATACATACAATTAGAGATTGGACTGCATTATTATATTTTGTAAAAGTAATTATGCCATGTAATCTCTCAATTTCAGGAACCGAGCTAGTGCTATATTATTTTTGATGTAAACGTTCACTTTATTAATACAAGTTTAAAACGACGCATATAGTGGTCGTTCATTATTATCTTTGTGCTTTGTATATTGATTAGTGACACCCAAATCAAGCTTCCGCAAATCATTAAATTTGGGGGTGTCACAGATTGGTATCAGAGACTAAGGTTATAGTGAACTAGGTTGCATTTAGTGGGCCTAGACTATGACCGTTAGGCAGTATTCCTTATTAGTTATGACTAGTTCAGGGATTACATCATACAACTTTAATTTAACATAGCCTGATCAACTATGTATAATTAAAGAAAGATGATGTGAAATCTGAAAGAGTTATGTTGAACAGGAATGCATTAGTTGACTCTGACCTCGAGAGAAACGGGACTCAAAAACACTTCTGTGCTAGACACTCAATAGGTTATTATGTGATATACATATATTTACATGAATAGACCTCATTACAACTTTAGGCTATATTATATTATATTATATGAATATAGGCCTCTTTCTTTCAAACGTTTTGTCTCGGAATGACAAACACACCACTAGTTCATCATACTCGGACTAGTATCTTATTTTATTTCCTTGTTCTTTCTTACTCAGCATCATGCCTCCACGTCGTCAAATTACCCTTAGCGAAGCTGAGATCGCGGGAATAATTGCCCGCAGTGTGACTGAAGCCTTGGCTACCCGAACACCACCCACTAGTGAGGACACCGCAACCAATACTCCACCACCCAAACCCTGCTCCTATAAGGATTTCCTTAGCTGTAAACCACTATACTTCAAGGGCACGGAAGGTGCCATTGGCTTGATCCGTTGGATTGAGCGCATGGAATCTGTTTTCAGTCTCTGCGACTGCACTGAGAACAACAAGGTCAAATTCGCTGTTTACACCTTTCAAGAAGGTGCATCCACGTGGTGGAAAACCCACGCAAACTCTGTAGGCCTTGAGGTTGCAAACCGACTTCCTTGGGCCGAACTGAAGAAGAAACTGACAGAGAAGTACTGTCCTGAAGAAGAATTGCATAGGCTGGAGGAAGAATTCTGGCATCTGGAAGTGCAGGGAAATGATGTTGCTGATTATACCACCAAGTTCCAGCAGTTTGCCTTATTATGCCCGGGTTTGGTCGAACCAGAAAGTAAGGGCATCAAGAAATACATCCGCGGACTTCCTGAGAACATCCAGGGAAACGTCGCCTCATCCAAACCAACCACTACTGAGAGTGCCATTCGATTGGCCCACGAACTCATGGCCCTAGTTGTCAGCCGTGAGACCTCCAACACCTCATCCTCCAACAACAACAAACGCAAATCCACTGAACACCACCACAACTCCAACAAGAAAAACAACGCCATCCAAGTCTACAACACCAACTCTGAAACCACCCGCAACTACACCGGGGACAGACCTTATTGTCCCAAGTGTAACTACCACCATTTTGGTCAGTGTGGTACTCCTTGCAACAACTGCAGGAGGCAAGGGCATTTGACTAAAGATTGCCGAGCTCCCAAATCCAACAACAACCCCTCTGACAGAAATACCCGACAACCTAGGTCCTGCTATGAATGTGGAAACCCAGGACACTTCAGGGATTCTTGCCCAAAGTTGAAGAATAAGGGCAACAACAACAACAACTCCCGCAACAACAACAACGCCAAAAGTACTGCTTTCGTGATCAACTCAGGGGACGCCCGTCTGGACCCGAATGTGGTCACGGGTATGTTCCTCCTCAACAATTTAACTGCTTCCATTCTGTTTGATACTGGTGCCGATAGGAGTTTTATTTCCGATGAATTTTGCCCTCTACTTGACATTACACCTGTTGCTTTAGACGTTAAGTACACCGTAGAGCTAGCAAATGGCAAGCTGATAGAAACCGATAGTGTGATACCTAATTGCACTTTAAATCTAGCCGACGAAACCTTCCCCATAGATCTTATGCCTATTGAGATAGGAAGTTTCGATGTCATCGTAGGCATGGACTGGTTATCCAAACATCGCGCCGAAATCATCTGCTATGACAAAATTGTTCGCATACCTCTCACTGTCGGTAGAACCCTAGTCATACAGGGGGAGACCGGAGGGACGAGGCTCAACCTCATATCTTGTTTAAAAACCCGAAAATTTCTGAGAAAGGGTTATCCTGCAATCCTCGCGCACATCATGGAGAAAAAGTCGGAGGAGAAGCGACTTGAGGATGTTCCAATTGTTCGAGACTTTCCAGAAGTCTTTCCTGAAGAACTACCTGGTCTACCACCACCAAGACAGGTTGAGTTCTCAATCGATCTTGTACCAGGTGCTGCGCCTGTGGCCCGAGCACCATACCGTTTAGCTCCATCCGAACTTCAGGAGTTGTCCACCCAGTTACAGGAACTCCTGGAACGAGGGTTTATCAGGCCGAGTTCTTCACCTTGGGGAGCTCCGGTCCTATTCGTTAAGAAGAAAGATGGTTCCTTTCGAATGTGTATCGACTATCGAGAGTTGAACAAGTTAACTGTCAAAAACCGGTATCCACTTCCTCGAATCGATGATTTGTTCGACCAACTGCAAGGGTCGAGTTGTTATTCAAAGATTGATCTCCGATCCGGTTATCATCAATTGCGTGTTCGCGATGCCGATATTCCAAAAAAACCGCTTTCAGAACCCGTTACGGGCATTACGAATTCCAAGTGATGCCATTCGGCCTAACCAACGCACCGGCGGTATTCATGGATCTTATGAATCGGGTGTGCAAGCCTTATCTTGACAAATTTGTCATTGTCTTCATCGACGACATCCTTATATATTCACGAAACAAAGAAGAACACGCGCAACACCTCAAAACCATCCTTGAACTGCTTAAACACGAGGAGCTCTATGCCAAGTTCTCTAAGTGTGAGTTCTGGATCAAAACCGTTCAATTCCTTGGCCACGTGATTGACAGTCAGGGGATTCACGTTGACCCGTCAAAAATCGAGGCTATCAAAGATTGGCAATCGCCAACCACTCCAACCGAAGTACGGCAGTTTTTGGGACTTGCCGGGTACTATCGACGCTTCATTGAAAATTTCTCCAAGATAGCCATACCACTCACGACTCTGACCCAGAAAGACAAAAAGTTTGACTGGACTGAGAAACAAGAGTCGGCATTTCAACTCTTAAAGCAAAAGCTTTGCAGTGCTCCTATCCTATCATTACCCGAAGGCACCGATGATTTCGTGGTATACTGCGATGCTTCTCATCAAGGTCTCGGTTGTGTGCTCATGCAACGAGACAAAGTCATAGCTTATGCTTCCCGACAGCTCAAGATTCATGAAAAGAATTACACCACCCACGACCTCGAGCTAGGAGCTGTCGTTTTTGCCCTCAAGATCTGGAGACATTACCTTTACGGTACCAGATGTACAATTTTCACCGACCATAAAAGCCTTCAACACATATTCGATCAGAAGGATCTCAACATGAGGCAACGTCGATGGGTCGAGTTGCTTACCGATTACGACTGTGAACTCAAATATCATCCAGGCAAAGCAAATGTTGTTGCTGATGCCCTCAGTCGAAAAGAGCGAGTAAAACCACTTCGGGTTCGAGCCCTCAGTATGACCATTCACAACAATTTAAACATTCAAATTCTCACTGCTCAACTAGAAGCCTTAAAACCCGAACATGTCAAAGACGAAGCCTTGCGGGGCATGGATAAACAGCTTGAAATCAGACCTAACGGGATTAGGTATTTCTCAAACCGAATCTGGTTGCCTAAATTCGGGAACCTGCGAGACTTGGTGATGGATGAAGCTCACAAGTCCAAATACTCTATCCATCCGGGATCCGATAAAATGTACCACGGTATCAAGGACTTTTACTGGTGGCCAAACATGAAATCTGAAATCGCCACCTATGTCAGCAAGTGCCTTACTTGCTCCAAAGTCAAAATCGAATATCAAAAACCTTCTGGTTTACTTCAACAACCCAGTCTTCCTGAATGGAAATGGGAACAAATTACCATGGACTTCATAACCAAACTACCCAGATCCTCAAACGGCTGCGATTCCATTTGGGTGATCGTGGATCGTCTCACAAAGTCTGCTCACTTCCTAGCAATCAAGGAATCCGACAAAATGGAACGCCTCACCAACATTTATCTGAAAGAAATCGTGACCAAACACGGTGTTCCAATCTCCATTATCTCCGATAGAGATAGTCGTTTCACTTCACAATTTTGGCAATCACTTCAAAAATCTCTGGGTACTCGACTTGATATGAGTACCGCATACCATCCTCAAACAGACGGCCAAAGTGAACGAACCATTCAAACACTGGAAGATATGCTACGGGCCTGCGTAGTAGACTTCGGTGTAAACTGGGAAAAACATCTACCATTGTGCGAGTTCTCGTACAACAACAGTTATCATACCAGCATCAAAGCTGCTCCCTTCGAGGCACTGTACGGTCGTAAGTGCCGTTCACCTATCTGTTGGACCGAAGTTGGGGATAGCCAACTCACGGGTCCAGAAATCATACACGAAACAACCGAGAGGATCGTAGAAATTCAAAACAAGCTCAAAGCCGCGCGTGATCGTCAGAAAAGTTATGCTGACGTGAGACGCAAACCACTCGAGTTCCAGGTTGGGGATCGAGTTCTACTCAAAGTATCGCCCTGGAAAGGTGTAATCCGGTTTGGCAAACGAGGGAAGTTGAATCCCAGATACATTGGACCATTCGAGATCCTCGAAAGGATTGGTCCAGTGGCTTATCGATTGCAGCTGCCATCTGAGCTCAGCAGCGTGCATCCCACATTTCATGTTTCAAATCTGAAGAAGTGTCTGTCTGATGAGACACTTATCATTCCACTCGATGAAATTCGAGTTGACGAGAAACTTCACTTTGTTGAGGAACCCGCTGAAATCATGGACCGTGAGGTCAAACAACTTAAACAAAGTCGTATTCCCATTGTCAAGGTTAGGTGGAATTCGCGGCGCGGTCCGGAATTTACCTGGGAACGGGAAGACCAGATGCGACTCAAGTATCCTCAACTCTTCACTGATTCAACGTCAAACACGACTTCAACATAAATTTCGGGACGAAATTCTTCTAACAGGGGGAGAATGTGACAACCGTCAAGTTAGGACTAGAATTTAGTTCCTAATCAGGTTTTAATACATGTAATTAGTTCTGTGTTAGGCTAATTAATGTATCAATTATCACATATATTGTTGAATATATATCTACAATTATGCGATTTGTTTAAAATCGTACGAGTTTCAAATCGAATAAATTTCGATACAATAAATACGGACGTTGGTGATCAACTTTTACTAAATAACGTTTTTATGACAAATGTATTATTTTTATAATACTTCGTATTCATTCATGCCGTACAATCAGAAAGTTACACAACTTGAAATGTAAAACGCGCAAACAAATTAACTTACCTTTTATAATTCAAATATTAAGTGGTTAGTAAAATATTTAAATAAAATATAACGTAATAAATTGTATTTTTAAAAGTAACAACTAATATATAAAATAATTATTTAACGTTTTAACGACGGAGCAAACGAACACCGCACGGGACGCGGGGCGAAAACTGAAAAGTGGGGATAACCCCACCTCCCACCTTTCTTTCTTCTCATTTCTTTCAACTCTATCTCTCTCTCCTCTATTTTCTCTCAAACAAACCACCAAACAAAAATCATCAAAATCGCAAAATAAACACCTCAAACGACCTCGGATCTTCAAACCCGTTTTACAATAAACGACCACCTCGCGACGATCTACAATCCTACCTTTCCGGAATTTCATTTCGGCGATTTGTAAGTTTCCGACACAACTCCGAAAACTCTCGTTTTTAAGTTTTATAACTTGCTAGTTGTTTGTATAACCTTGTAATGTCCTAAAATGGGTTGGGTAAAAATATTAGGCCGATCGATGGCCGGAAAACGCGTTTTTGGAGTTGAAACTCCGATCAGACCCCGTACGTCGCATTTGGTCTGGAGCAGATGCGACGTAGCGACCTACGTCGCACTATATCCTCAACGTCGCATATAGCGACGCAGCGACCTACGTCGCATTATATCCCCAACGTCGCATACAGCGACGCAGCCTACTACGTCGCATTGACTTGCGAACGTCGCACATAGCGACGCAGACCTTAACGTCGCAAAAACAAACCTACGTCGCATAAGCGACGTAGCACCCTACGTCGCTATTGACTTAGCACTGTTGACCTTAGCGACGTAACCCTTTACGTCGCAAAACTCTTACGTCGCAGCCTACGTCGCAGGCTACGTCGCTAAAAACAGAATCTTGAAAACTCTAATTTTTACAAAGTGTCGAGCTCATACAACTTCAAATGCTTATGCAATATGACTTTTAGAACATAATGGGACTTGTATTTCAAGTGTAACACTTCAAAAACAAGACGACAACAATAACACTTTCATTTTCAACAAATCACCAACGGTCCGTACGCGTTTTCAAAACATACTTCAAAATCAAACAAGTCGTTGTAACTTGTATCAATTTATTCAAACAAGTCGTTGTAACTTGTGTCAATTCAATCAAACAAGTCGTAGTAACTTGTAACAATACAATCAACCAAATCGGGGAAATTTGGACATTAAGTTAGACAAACAATTTCAATGGTAGTCTTTCGAGATACCAATACAATTAATAACAATTCAAGTGTCGTGGACACATTCAGGTTTCAAGTCTTTGGACACCAACACACTGCTAATTACTTCAAGTTTATTAAGTTAAACACATCAGGAATCAGGTGAGTTTCATAGCCCCATTTTCACTACTTTTACCAGGGGTGTGATATTACTGCATCATTTTGTTTTACAAGTAGAACGCAAGTGACAAACACCAAATACTACATGAGTTTCAAGCTAATCATTTTAAAGTCCTCCATAAGCATAGTCTCTAGTATTTTATAGCGTGAATGTTAGTATATGATATCATATGGGATTGACAATCCTCATCCGGGTTAGCACGCACTAATCGGTCAAACGGATGTATTAGCATTTGGGAAGACGAGTGTTGATTAGGCACTCGTAGGAGGCAAATCAGTTAGGTTTCCTTAATTGGGCCTGACAAATCAGTTAAGCTCAGACTATGTGCTCATGGACAGTATAACTTTTATTTTGCTTAATTGCATTTTAAATTCATTATAAATCTTGCGGTTCTGACAATTATACATTGACTTACAAACCTGTGAGCTCACCAGCGTTTTCGCTGACCCATTTTAGTATATATCACAGGTACCCAGCAGTAGGTTGACTGCACAAGCAGGGATTTCTAGCTCGAGTCAGCATACATACAATTAGAGATTGGACTGCATTATTATATTTTGTAAAAGTAATTATGCCATGTAATCTCTCAATTTCAGGAACCGAGCTAGTGCTATATTATTTTTGATGTAAACGTTCACTTTATTAATACAAGTTTAAAACGACGCATATAGTGGTCGTTCATTATTATCTTTGTGCTTTGTATATTGATTAGTGACACCCAAATCAAGCTTCCGCAAATCATTAAATTTGGGGGTGTCACATATAAATAGGTTATCAAAGCCTCATTTTAAAGACACACCTTCTTTGCTACACCTTTCTTAGCAAAAACACCTTCCATACTTCTCTTTAGGCTAATAACTCTCTCTAATTATTAGTTCTACTTTCTCCCTCTATTTTCTTATTCTAAATTAGTATTAGGCTAGTTTAGGGAATTTGTTTAGAATAGAACGAAAGTAAGGAACGTGCTTGTAATCTTTGGTGTACGCTCGGAATTGTGTCAATTAATTCAAGTCTATTCTTTATCCTGGTTCTTTCTATCCTTATCTATCTTAATTAATTACATTTATATTGATTATGCTAGATTAAGTTATTGCCATGATTAGAGAGTAGTATACTTGTTGTGTTTGCTTGCGATGTAGTTAGTTAATTATGGGATGATTTATAATTAAATATTAAAGATCGGTAGTATTGCTTTGATCGTCTTACTGCATGTTCTTGTTTGATTGTTGCCTTAGGATCATCATAGTAGTAAAATATAAACAGTCTTAATTATCGTGAAATAATATGACAGCCCCTATTCGACTGTTACTCGATATAGTACTGGAAACACTTCAAGGTGGAGTACTAATGTATGGAAGTCGAGGAACGACCGAAGGTAGTCATACTACGAAACGGTACAATATTACGAAGTAATATGACGGCCCCTATTCGACTGTTATGCAGTATTGATGTGCGGAAAGTATAGGCAATTATAATAACATGTTTAAATTAAGGAAATACTAAATAATACTATCACACAATTCAGGCAAGATTGACTCGTTCATGTAATATAGCTTAATAAGTAAGTCCAAATTCGAACACAAGGAACACAAGAAACGTGATTCTTATTTATAACTAATTATCTATTTAAGTCTAATTACAAATATTTACAATTATAATATAAATAAATAAAAGGATCCAATTTACAATAATCTACAAGATAAGGGGGACGTTTTTGATCCGAACGAACATATTTATATTTATATTTTGATACAGATTCTAATAGATAAGTTTTAGGAACAACTTAGTAATACTCAGATGGATAAAAGATTATAATTATTCAGACTAATATTTATTAGATTTATTATATGTACTTATGTCTATTTACTTTGTTGGCTATTATTACTGGTGATTTACTAATGTAGAAGATCACTTAGGGTTAAGTCAAATCATCATCATAGCAACACAATCATAAGGTTACGCAAAGTGTTACTAATTAATAAGATCTATCATCAATGTATTAATACAATTTCTATGGTTAGGCTTGAATCGCAGTATTACTTTATATTAATGAATTATTCTTCGTCTATCGCATAAGGTTAAGATCAAGACATAAACACAATCACTTAATTTATATAAACAGTTTATGGTCATCCTAGTTTAATATAAATCAGTCTAATTATGTCAAGAATAATCACAAATATATCATAATAAAGACAATTCTTGTATAATAAACATTCAATAATATAGTTCCAACATAAACATATAATTCAAATAATAAACTCAATAAACATTCATTCAAACAATTATAATGAAAACCTAATTCACAATTAAATCAAATAAACAATATCATAAATAACTCAATAAGGTTATTAAAGTTACAAAGATAAAGAAATCGAACCAATTGACGAACTAGCTTTTCCTAGGGTTAAAAACCTTCAAACCCTAGCTCCTTAACCTCCAAAATCGCACCTAAAGTCGACCTAAAACCCTAACTTTCAGTTTTAGTATTCTTGAATCGTATATGAAAAACCTAAACCTAAGCCTCTATTTATACTTTTTCTGGCCGACCTTCCAACCGCCGGTTGGGCTTTCCAACCGCCGGTTGGACTCTTTGAGTCCTGGTCCAACTCCACGTGTCTTCACCGCCTTAAAAACCTAATCCTCCAACCGTCGGTTGGGCTTTCCAACCGCCGGTTGGACTGATTTTCCAGAATATTCCAATTACGGGCTCGGGCTTCAATTTGGACTTTCTCTTTTCTTTCACGGGTTTAATTCTCCTTCTTGGCCCAATTCTTCATTTTAACACTTTTGGTCTTCATTTCTTCAAGGTTTAAACTCCTTTTTCTTCATTTCTTCATTTTCTTCAGTTTCTTTCAGTTTCTGATTCGTTTTTGTTCCTTTTTCTTCAATCTTCAATTAAAATACATTTCTGCAAATATTAACAAATAAGTATCTAAAATCATATAAATGCACAAAAATGTATATAAATATAGGGATAAATTACTATAAAATATACTATCTATTTGATGCTTATCAAATATCTCCACACTTAAATTCTGCTTGTCCTCAAGTAGAATACTGAATAAAATTTAAAAATAAGCATCAAACTAATACTTAAGAATCAGAATACCAATACTAAAAATCTGTTTCATAAATTAAAATTTAAACAATTTAATTAACATGGATAACTATAATGTATAAATAAAAAATATTATTATTTGTGTAATATATAGCTCATGAATGATTACTAATATATTTGTCCGCTTTAAACAATCTATATTTATATTTCTGAATACACTTTTTTTGTTAATATGTATATTAGTTATGATTTCCATATATGATATACCTTTAAATTTAATTATACAATTTACTTTTATATTCCAATTAAATATATGAAATACATTTTTAAGAATCAAGACATTGGTGACAGGTTTGCATTTTCATGCAACAAAGCGACATAACTTGATTCAGGTTTAAGCAAAATCAGACTCGGTCAAACCATTTTGGCGACCTCATTAGGTATCTTTTATTTTTAAGACTTTTCAAGTACTTTTGACTTGCGTTTGCTTAATTTTTAAGTATATATTAATAGAAACCAGGTCTATACTTTCGTATAACAGAGGAAACCATCAATATATACCCCCAAATGTACTCACATAAGTAAAAAAATATAAAATTATTGCATAACAAATTTAAAAATTAAGACTTTTATGTCATACATCATAGTATGTATCATAGAATAATAAACAAGTTATATTATTAATTTATTTAAAATTCAGAACTCTTCATATAGATTGCCTATTAGTACATCATATCATATAACTATATATTACTTCCTCTATTTAAGTAGCTTACGTTATATATACAAAACAGTTAATCCACATTAAAGTCTAAACTTTTAAATACAAAACAAAACTTTTAACAAAAGTATTCTAACTAATAAGTACTTAGTTCTTAACTTAAAATTTTAAAATTTCAAAAATATTAGACAAGACAAACTTAATTGTTTAATTAAAGAAATTCTTTTTCTTACGAACCCTATCCCCACACTTAAATTATACAATGCCCTCATTGTATTAAAATTGATAAACAAAAGTGAGTAAGGGAAAGAAAAATAGAACAGAAAAACTCCCCTGACTGAAATTATAAATTTCGTCCTCGGCTAAGAAAAATCTGCTTTGATTGATTCCTTCATCTCTTGAAAAATAATATACAACATCCACACTTTCGTAGTTAATCACGATTGCATTTAGCATATGCAATAAGCCTTTAAACCCCTCGGTATCCCGAGTGGACGAGTTATAGTCTCGTGAGGGTTTCCAGTGAACATACCCACAAAGTTCATATGTTTCCAAAAATTAATGCATTGTTAAAAATAATAATGTAGTGTTCATCTGTACTTGTCCGCATGCATTGTATCGTACTGTATGGCAATAGTAGTCTTAAAAATAAACAGGCAAACACATAAATAATCCATAAACACAAGCTACTAATTGCTATGGCTTATTGTATATCAAAACTACTGCTATTCGGATAAGTATTCAATCTCTAGTTGGGTACCTACAACCATCAATTTCCTATCTTAATACTGGTAAGATTCTAAAAAGTGTCCAACCGTTAATTAAACATGTTAGCCGCAGGTTGGTTTATAGCAGTGATAATATTAGTCGTACTAAATTCAATTAGCAACGTTTTCTATTATCCTAAAACTAAAGTTAACGTCTATTACATAGCCACATAATTTTTCTAATATTAACACACTAATTCATTAATAATGTTCAACTTATTAAACAAACTTCATTTACTTCAAATAATTGATTAAAAGTCTCGTCATTAATGTTTCATATCATGATCTAGTAATATATTTTATAGTAATTATCTTTATAGCAAAAACATATATGCAATTCAGATTCCCAAAAATCCTAACTATAGAGATCAATAAAAGCAACCACTGGAGTAATGTATCCACACCTTAGTAAGAAAATAATATCAATATTCAAAGAAAAACCATTCATTCACTAAGTTAACCATTAAGTATATGGTCTGTATATTATTAGTCTAGCATATAACATAGTTAAATATTTCATACCTACTTCCATTATTTTATTAAAATATTTTAACAATTCTTATAAAATAACTCATACTTGTCAAACCAACATTATAAACATTTTACGATGTCATAAAAAAAACTTATAAAAGTGAGGATAACATCCAATATGATCCTTTAAATGAATTTTATGCAGGCATAAAATATGGTTATTAAATTAAAAAAAAAATAACATACCTTATATAATATAACCGATATTAATATGAAAACTTTTAACCACTTCAATACTAAAAGAAAAATAACATTCAAACGAACATGACAATTATTCCTAAAATAACACATATATTAAAAACTTAATATCTGTCAACAAATGAAAGTTTAAAAGAAATCGTAACTAATAACAAAATAAAAAACTCAAATTAAAATAAGAATGTGCGAAATGTCTTTAAAGTTGATGAACCCATTCTCGAGCTAGTGGTGAAACATAGTAACCATTTGGTAGCATAAAGGTTATAGGGATTTTCTGATCAGGTGGAAAGATTCTTAAAAGGTATCTAAACATGGCTTTAGTGATATCAGGTACTCTAGTGGTGGAGTCTTCAAAATTACGGTGATGTTCATCAACTGCTATTTGCAATTCATAAAATTCCCTCATTATTTTCTTTATCGCCTTTACTACCTGTCCTTCCTCATTAATCACCTTATATCCATTTACATCCTTAATTTCACGCTCTTTATGCTTACGTCTTAACTCATCCATAACGCCATAAAATCCTAAATGTAACATTTCATACTTTCCAGTTGTAGGATTTCTTACTACCTCTTCAACTTCCCATACTATTCCTTTCATTAACTCTCTCTGACGCTCAGTAAACAACAACCCCGAAAATCTAAACATATTTATCATTTTTGTATAAATCTGAGATAATCCTAAATGAAATAAATCAATGCGACAGAAATGATTCATCCCATGAAAAATTGATTTAAGTTCCATAATCACATAGTTCCCCACATTAACTAATGCCATTTCAGATATCCCATCCGGAACTTTCCTTCTTAACTCTTCTTGTGCTGGATAGTACAAATCATTGATTATTTGTTGCACATAATATTCCACCGTACAATCTACATAGTAAGTGCTGCAATTCTTATAATCTTTTTGTTCCAATAAGCTAATCACTTCCTGCAATTCTTCTATCAAACAAATATCTGCCATCTGCATTGGATTTCCAGTTGCCCAATCCATTTGATGCTTATAGGATTCCAATAAACTAATTTGTTTATCAGAATACGGAAACGGATATCTAGTCAATGCTCTGTAGACACATAAATACAAAATCTTCTGACCTTCAAAGAAATCTTCCTCTTGAGCTTCTTGCTGATATAGTGTATCCATTAGTTCAGTTACATACTTATCAAAATAGTTCACCATCTGGGTTTGGTTAGGATTATACCAGTCTTCATATTCTTTTTCAATCTTCTCAATTATGTATTTTTGTTCAGGTGTAAAGTCAAAAGTAGATGCTCTGATAACAGCCATAATATGATATGTATTATCTTTTCCAACTTCTAAAAGCTGAATCAATCTTCCTCTCGTACTAACTACTGGCACAGGTATCCTTACTAATTCAGTATCTTCACTCTCAGTGTTAATATCTAAATCATTCCCTTCTTCAGACATACTTTCTAAATCCTCTTCCTCTTCTTCAGATATAGTATCTAGTGTAGGGTTATCAAATGTCCTAAGAGAATGTTCATCAACACAGACATCCTTGCATTCCACAGTTTCATTCAAAATTTCCATTTGCTTATTTTCCATTTCAATAACAGTTAACGAAGTCTGTATACATGATAACATCAAATAGTACTATATTTATATACTAATATCCCCTTGTTTTTGTATACTTTTATTATAATTATTTAATAAAATATAGTTATTTCATTCATATTTACAAAGTAGGTAGAAATAGAGCTTAAATTAGAAAAGAAACGAAAAATAAGTTAAATAGAGTAATTTTTGTATAAAAGTTGATTGTACCTAAATATGATTGGGACAAAGTGGTTAAAAGAGTGATAAAAATAAATAAAGTTTGTAAATAGTTGAGTTCGAAAAGATAGATGGATTGAGCAAAAATAGTTAGATTGTATATTTATTAGAGTTTATGAGTTTGACCAAATAACTAGTTAGGCTAAATAATATAAATATTAGTATTAGTATTAAAGTAATATAAGTTAAATAAATAATAATATAATATTACATAGTAGTAGTACCTAATATGTATAATATTTATAATATAATAATGTTAGTAATAATAGTTAATATTAATATCAAAATAAATATAATAATAGATAGATAGATAGTACATACGTAGTATAATATATATATATATATATATATATATATATATATATATGTATATATATATATATATATATATATATATATATGTATATATATATGTATATATATGTATATATATATGTATATATATGTATATATATATGTATATATATATATATATATATGTATATATATATATATATATATATATATATATATATATATATATATATATATATATATATATATATATATGTATATATATATATATATATATTAACTTAATATAATAATAAATAAATAAAGAATAATGATCATTTTTTGGTTTTCTTTGTTGTATAGATCACGTGAGGAAGCAAATAAGCTAGCTAGTCAACAAAGCCATGTGATCAAAGTCAAACAATACAAGAAATAAAGGTTGTCAGCCCAGGGAGTTTAATTCGAATGGACTAAATTAAATGGATTGTGGATAGTGGCCTTGAAAGGCTTGGATGCAATTAATTAGCGGGGCCTAGGTCAAAGTCTTACAACATGACAATTCAAAAGCCCAAAGGCCAGCGCATAAAACGCGTGAGATATGAAAAAGTGGAAGTCGGTGTGCAGCTCATGTAAAGTCTTGAAGGATACGAAAAAGATGATCCATACGGCGTATGGATTTATTCATACGGCGTATGGATCGCAGCTACAGCGAATATAAATAGCAGCCTCCGCAGACGACTTTGGGGAGACTTTTTACCAAATTTTAAGTTAGGGTTTTTATATATTTCGTTTAGTGTTAGTAAAATACGAATTTTAGGTTACTTTTGGAGGCACGAAAAGCTACGGTTGAAGCCATTTCACTTTATCTTTTTGTGATTCATTATTCGGTTTGTATCTACTTTTTATTTAATTTAATTACTATTATGTTTTTGATGTTGAATAATTTGTTTTATGCATATTGTATGATGAATTGATATTTAGTATTTGTGTAGTAGTGAAACTTAGATTATGATTATTGAATGACTATATTGCATATTGGCTAAGTTATTTGATTGAAGCTTATTATATTCCCCGTGTAACCTTAGTTGTTGGTGCTTATTAGCTTTTACACCTTAACGTGGTTAATAATATTAATGAGATTGAGTTCCTTTAGTGTTATTAATTATTGATGATTAGTGAATCTAGGTTTATTTAATCATTGCTAAATATGTTGAGTCTGATAGGTTAAGAAAAAAAAATTAACCGGTTGAACTATTCTGTCGGGGAACACTTAACCGGTTGGACTTTTATTCTATCGGGGAACTGGTTGTTTATTATTTAAATTGAAAAAAAAAATTAGTTTTTATTTTATTTTATTTTATTTTCTACTCTTTTTCTTTTTGTTTTATTTAGACAGGTATGTCTCAGAACATGAATAATGTTCCTGTGAATTTTCAAAACTCAAGAAATGTTCGCATGTTGACTAAAGAGGAATTGAAGCAATCTTTAGATGAGATGATAGCATATTGGAATAGAGATCTAATTGTGAAGGATATGGAAAACGACAAGGAGGAAATTTTTGAAAAACCAAAAGATGAAGGATATAAGGCAAAACCAAATTTAAAAAAATATACGCCTTCACCTTTATCGGAAGAAAATATTAAAAAATACACACCTCCACCTCCGTATCCAGCTGCTTTGTATAGAAAGTACAATGAAGTTAAAGGATCAATTATTCCAAAGCTTAAGAAAGGTAAAGTTAAAAGTTTATCTCGTCCAGTGATTGTGAAAGCTACGCAATCTATGGAGACTTCAAGCGAAGAAGTGGAAGAAACTGAGACTAGTGACCACAGTCAAGGAGATTCCTTTCAACAACTTGAGGAGATAAATCAAATAGATAAGCATTCTCAATCCTCTGAATTTTATTTTCTAACGAGATTTTTAGTGAAATTAAACAGGAAGAAGATATGGAAATAGATTGGTTGCCTTTGCCAAGATTTGATCACTATGATTCTGATGAGGAAATACTCTCGTTACTTGATTGTAATGAGGAGGTGAATCACCAGGAAAATGATGATCAAACAATGGTAAAAATTGGAGGAGAAATCGAAAACAAAACTTGCGGTAATGATATAGCAGCCGAACCAGTTGAAATTCAAATGGTGGTTGAGTCGACGCAACCGACGGTTGAAGTATCCATGAGCACAAGTTCATTGTTTTACCAGTATGAAGATCCTTTTTGGCAATTCGATCGGAAGGAAAGTTTCTCGCAATATTTGAAAGATCATGGAGTATCTCATAAAGGACATATACCTGCCACGCACGATAAGTATTTCTATTCTTTCATTATAATAAATTTACATTTAATGAATATTTATCGATATTACCATCCATGCTTACTTTTAAGTGTGGGGAAAGTCAAGAGATTTTTAGGTAAATAAGGTTGGAGTCAAGCTAGTGACTCGAACAAAAACAAGCGCTTCTCGGGAGGCAACCCGTGCTTGTACATTATGTATAATTTTTATTTTCGTATTTTATTTTTATTACTATAATTTTTATTATCTGGTACGTTTAATGTTTTCTTTGCTACTTTTTGAAGTTGGCAACCAATTCAGTTGAAATTGGAACTTTTGGAAAATAAAAGAACTTTGTGGATATGTTCCCTGGAAACCCTCACGAGACTATAACTCGTCCACTTGGGATACCAAGGGGTTTAAAGGCTTATTGCATATGCTAAATGCAATCTTGATTAACTACGAAAGTGTGGATGTTGTATATTTTGGAATAAAGATCGGAAGATGAGCCATTACGCCGAACCAGATCAAGATAATCGCCTCATATTCAGGGGAGTTTTTCGTTCTAATTTCTTTTCTTCCTTTTCTCACTTTTATTTTTATATGTTTATATACAATGAGGACATTGTATAATTTAAGTGTGGGGATGGGATCGGTAGAAAAGAAATTTTTCTTGTCCTTATATTATAATTTTGTTAAATTTTCATCAAATTTTAAAAATTTTGAGTTAAAAACTAGGTATTTATTAGTTACAATATTTTTGTTAAAAGTTTTGTTTTGTATTTAAAAGTTTAGACTTTAATGTGGATTAACTGTTTTGTACATATAACGTAAGAAACTTAATAATGAGTGATATATAGTTACATGATATGATATACTAATAGGCAATCTATATGAGTATTTCTGAATTTTAAGAAATTAATAAAAACAACTTGTATATTATTTTATGATACATAATATGATGTATGACATAAAAGCTTTAATTCTTAGATTTATCATGCGATAATTTTATATCTTGATACTTATATGAAAACATGTGGGAGTCTACTAATTGTTTCCTCTGTTGTACGAAAGTACAGACCTGGTTTCTAATTAGTATTCTTAAATAAAGCAAAAGAAAGAAAAATCTTTCAAATTTAAAGTTAAAATAATCAAACTATGTCGCTTTGTTATACTAAGGTATAGACCTGTCACCGCTGGTTTGATTTAAAAATTGCTTTACCTGAATCAAGTTATGTCGCTCTGTTGCATGAAAATGCAGACCTGTCACCAATGTCTTGATTCTTAAAAATGGATTTCATATATTTATTTTGAATATAGAAGTAAATTGCATGATTAAGTTTAAGAGTATATCATATGTGGAAATCATAAGTAATATATATACTAACAATAAAGGTTTATTCAGAGATATGAGTATAGATTGTTTAAAGTGGACAAATATATTAGTAATCATTCATGGACTATATGTTGCACTAATAATAATAAATTTTTATTTGTACATTATAGTTATCCATGTTAATTAAATTGTTTAAATTTTAAATTATGAAACAGATTTTTAATTTGAGTATTTTGATTCTTAAATATTAGTTTGATGCTTATCAGTTTTAGATGATGAAAATGTATTCTACTTGAGGACAAGCAGAACTTAAGTGTGGGGATATTTGATAACATCAAATAGTACTATATTTATATACTAATATCCCCTAGTTTTTGTATACTTTTATTATAATTATTTAATAAAATATAGTTATTTCGTTCATATTTACAAAGTAGGTAGAAATAGAGCTTAAATTAGAAAAGAAACGAAAAATAAGTTAAATAGAGTAATTTTTGTATAAAAGTTGATTGTACCTAAATATGATTGGGACAAAGTGGTTAAAAGAGTGATAAAAATAAATAAAGTTTGTAAATAGTTGAGTTCGAAAAGATACATGGATTGAGCAAAAATAGTTAGATTGTATATTTATTAGAGTTTATGAGTTGGACCAAATAACTAGTTAGGCTAAATAATATAAATATTAGTATTAGTATTAAAGTAATATAAGTTAAATAAATAATAATATAATATTACATAGTAGTAGTACCTAATATGTATAATATTTATAATATAATAATGTTAGTAATAATAGTTAATAATAATATCAAAATAAATATAATAATAGATAGATAGATAGTACATACGTAGTATAATATATATATATATATATATATATATATATATATTAACTTAATATAATAATAAATAAATAAAGAATAATGATCATTTTTTGGTTTTCTTTGTTGTATAGATCACGTGAGGAAGCAAATAAGCTAGCTAGTCAACAAAGCCATGTGATCAAAGTCAAATAATACAAGAAATAAAGGTTGTCAGCCCAGGGAGTTTAATTCGAATGGACTAAATTAAATGGATTGTGGATAGTGGCCTTGAAAGGCTTGGATGCAATTAATTAGCGGGGCCCAGGTCAAAGTCTTACAACATGACAATTCAAAAGCCCAAAGGCCAGCGCATAAAACGCTTGAGATATGAAAAAGTGGAAGTCGGTGTGCAGCTCATGTAAAGTCTTGAAGGATACGCCAAAGATAATCCATACGGCGTATGGATTTATTCATACGGCGTATGGATCGCAGCTACAGCGAATATAAATAGCAGCCTCCGCAGACGACTTTGGGGAGACTTTTTACCACATTTTAGGTTAGGGTTTTTATATATTTCGTTTAGTGTTAGTAAAATACGAATTTTAGGTTACTTTTGGAGGCACGAAAAGCTACGGTTGAAGCCATTTCACTTTATCTTTTTGTGATTCATTATTCGGTTTGTATCTACTTTTTATTTAATTCAATTACTATTATGTTTTTGATGTTGAATAATTTGTTTTATGGATATTGTATGATGAATTGATATTTAGTATTTGTGTAGTAGTGAAACTTAGATTATGATTATTGAATGACTATATTGCATATTGGCTAAGTTATTTGATTGAAGCTTATTATATTCCCCGTGTAACCTTAGTTGTTGGTGCTTATTAGCTTTTACTCCTTAACGTGGTTAATAATATTAATGAGATTGAGTTCCTTTAGTGTTGTTAATTATTGATGATTAGTGAATCTAGGTTTATTTAATCATTGCTAAATATGTTGAGTCTGATAGGTTAAGAAAAAAAAAAATTAACCGGTTGAACTATTCTGCCGGGGAACACTTAACCGGTTGGACTTTTGTTCTATCGGGGAACGGGTTGTTTATTATTTAAATTGAAAAAAAAATAGTTTTTATTTTATTTTATTTTCTTTTCTACTCTTTTTCTTTTTGTTTTATTTAGACAGGTATGTCTCAGAACATGAATAATGTTCCTGTGAATTTTCAAAACTCGAGAAATGTTCGCATGTTGACTAAAGAGGAATTGAAGCAATCTTTAGATGAGATGATAGAATATTGGAATAGAGATCTAATTGTGAAGGATATGGAAAACGACAAGGAGGAAATTTTTGAAAAACCAAAAGATGAAGGATATAAGGCAAAACCAAATTTAAAAAAATATACGCCTTCACCTTTATCGGAAGAAATTATTAAAAAATACACACCTCCACCTCCGTATCCAGCTGCTTTGTATAGAAAGTACAATGAAGTTAAAGGATCAATTATTCCAAAGCTTAAGAAAGGTAAAGTTAAAAGTTTATCTCGTCCAGTGATTGTGAAAGCTACGCAATCAATGGAGACTTCAAGCGAAGAAGTGGAAGAAACTGAGACTAGTGACCACAGTCAAGGAGATTCCTTTCAACAACTTGAGGAGATAAATCAAATAGATAAGCATTCTCAATCCTCTGAATTTTATTTTCTAACGAGATTTTTAGTGAAATTAAACAGGAAGAAGATATGGAAATAGATTGGTTGCCTTTGCCAAGATTTGATCACTATGATTCTGATGAGGAAATACTCTCGTTACTTGATTGTAATGAGGAGGTGAATCACCAGGAAAATGATGATCAAACAATGGTAAAAATTGGAGGAGAAATCGAAAACAAAACTTGCGGTAATGATATAGCAGCCGAACCAGTTGAAATTCAAATGGTGGTTGAGTCGACGCAACCGACGGTTGAAGTATCCATGAGCACAAGTTCATTGTTTTACCAGTATGAAGATCCTTTTTGGCAATTCGATCGGAAGGAAAGTTTCTCGCAATATTTGAAAGATCATGGAGTATCTCATAAAGGACATATACCTGCCACGCACGATAAGTATTTCTATTCTTTCATTATAATAAATTTACATTTAATGAATATTTATCGATATTACCATCCATGCTTACTTTTAAGTGTGGGGAAAGTCAAGAGATTTTTAGGTAAATAAGGTTGGAGTCAAGCTAGTGACTCGAACAAAAACAAGCGCTTCTAGGGAGGCAACCCGTGCTTGTACATTATGTATAATTTTTATTTTCGTATTTTATTTTTATTACTATAATTTTTATTATCTGGTACGTTTAATGTTTTCTTTGCTACTTTTTGAAGTTGGCAACCAATTCAGTTGAAATTGGAAGTTTTGGAAAATAAAAGAACTTTGTGGGTATGTTCCCTGGAAACCCTCACGAGACTATAACTCGTCCACTTGGGATACCGAGGGGTTTAAAGGCTCATTGCATATGCTAAATGCAATCTTGATTAACTACGAAAGTGTGGATGTTGTATATTTTGGAATAAAGATCGGAAGATGAGCCATTACGCCGAACCAGATCAAGATAATCGCCTCATATTCAGGGGAGTTTTTCCTTCTAATTTCTTTTCTTCCTTTTCTCACTTTTATTTTTATATGTTTATATACAATGAGGACATTGTATAATTTAAGTGTGGGGATGGGATCGGTAGAAAAGAAATTTTTCTTGTCCTTATATTATAATTTTGTTAAATTTTCATCAAATTTTAAAATTTTTGAGTTAAAAACTAGGTATTTATTAGTTAGAATATTTTTGTTAAAAGTTTTGTTTTGTATTTAAAAGTTTAGACTTTAATGTGGATTAACTGTTTTGTACATATAACGTAAGAAATTTAATAATGAGTGATATATAGTTATATGATATGATATACTAATAGGCAATCTATATGAGTATTTCTGAATTTTAAGAAATTAATAAAAACAACTTGTATATTATTTTATGATACATAATATGATGTATGACATAAAAGTCTTAATTCTTAGATTTATCATGCGATAATTTTATATCTTGATACTTATATGAAAACATTTGGGAGTCTACTAATTGTTTCCTCTGTTGTACGAAAGTACAGACCTGGTTTCTAATTAGTATTCTTAAATAAAGCAAAAGAAAGAAAAATCTTTCAAATTTAAAGTTAAAATAATCAAACTATGTCGCTTTGTTATACTAAGGTATAGACCTGTCACCGCTGGTTTGATTTAAAAATTGCTTTACCTGAATCAAGTTATGTCGCTCTGTTGCATGAAAATGCAGACCTGTCACCAATGTCTTGATTCTTAAAAATGGATTTCATATATTTATTTTGAATATAGAAGTAAATTGCATGATTAAGTTTAAGAGTATATCATATGTGGAAATCATAAGTAATATATATACTAACAATAAAGGTTTATTCAGAGATATGAGTATAGATTGTTTAAAGTGGACAAATATATTAGTAATCATTCATGGACTATATGTTGCACTAATAATAATAAATTTTTATTTGTACATCATAGTTATCCATGTTAATTAAATTGTTTAAAGTTTTAAATTATGAAACAGATTTTTAATTTGAGTATTTTGATTCTTAAATATTAGTTTGATGCTTATCAGTTTTAGATGATGAAAATGTATTCTACTTGAGGACAAGCAGAACTTAAGTGTGGGGATATTTGATAACATCAAATAGTACTATATTTATATACTAATATCCCCTAGTTTTTGTATACTTTTATTATAATTATTTAATAAAATATAGTTATTTCGTTCATATTTACAAAGTAGGTAGAAATAGAGCTTAAATTAGAAAAGAAACGAAAAATAAGTTAAATAGAGTAATTTTTGTATAAAAGTTGATTGTACCTAAATATGATTGGGACAAAGTGGTTAAAAGAGTGATAAAAATAAATAAAGTTTGTAAATAGTTGAGTTCGAAAAGATACATGGATTGAGCAAAAATAGTTAGATTGTATATTTATTAGAGTTTATGAGTTGGACCAAATAACTAGTTAGGCTAAATAATATAAATATTAGTATTAGTATTAAAGTAATATAAGTTAAATAAATAATAATATAATATTACATAGTAGTAGTACCTAATATGTATAATATTTATAATATAATAATGTTAGTAATAATAGTTAATAATAATATCAAAATAAATATAATAATAGATAGATAGATAGTACATACGTAGTATAATATATATATATATATATATATATATATATATATATATATATATATATATATATATATATATATATATATATATTAACTTAATATAATAATAAATAAATAAATAAAGAATAATGATCATTTTTTGGTTTTCTTTGTTGTATAGATCACGTGAGGAAGCAAATAAGCTAGCTAGTCAACAAAGCCATGTGATCAAAGTCAAACAATACAAGAAATAAAGGTTGTCAGCCCAGGGAGTTTAATTCGAATGGACTAAATTAAATGGATTGTGGATAGTGGCCTTGAAAGGCTTGGATGCAATTAATTAGCGGGGCCCAGGTCAAAGTCTTACAACATGACAATTCAAAAGCCCAAAGGCCAGGGCATAAAACGCGTGAGATATGAAAAAGTGGAAGTCGGTGTGCAGCTCATGTAAAGTCTTGAAGGATACGCCAAAGATGATCCATACGGCGTATGGATTTATTCATACGGCGTATGGATCGCAGCTACAGCGAATATAAATAGCAGCCTCCGCAGACGACTTTGGGGAGACTTTTTACCACATTTTAGGTTAGGGTTTTTATATATTTCGTTTAGTGTTAGTAAAATACGAATTTTAGGTTACTTTTGGAGGCACGAAAAGCTACAGTTGAAGCCATTTCACTTTATCTTTTTGTGATTCATTATTCGGTTTGTATCTACTTTTTATTTAATTCAATTACTATTATGTTTTTGATGTTGAATAATTTGTTTTATGCATATTGTATGATGAATTGATATTTAGTATTTGTGTAGTAGTGAAACTTAGATTATGATTATTGAATGACTATATTGCATATTGGCTAAGTTATTTGATTGAAGCTTATTATATTCCCCGTGTAACCTTAGTTGTTGGTGCTTATTAGCTTTTACTCCTTAATGTGGTTAATAATATTAATGAGATTGAGTTCCTTTAGTGTTATTAATTATTGATGATTAGTGAATCTAGGTTTATTTAATCATTGCTAAATATGTTGAGTCTGATAGGTTAAGAAAAAAAAATTAACCGGTTGAACTATTCTGCCGGGGAACACTTAACCGGTTGGACTTTTGTTCTATCGGGGAACGGGTTGTTTATTATTTAAATTGAAAAAAAAAATTAGTTTTTATTTTATTTTATTTTCTTTTCTACTCTTTTTCTTTTTGTTTTATTTAGACAGGTATGTCTCAGAACATGAATAATGTTCCTGTGAATTTTCAAAACTCGAGAAATGTTCACATGTTGACTAAAGAGGAATTGAAGCAATCTTTAGATGAGATGATAGCATATTGGAATAGAGATCTAATTGTGAAGGATATGGAAAACGACAAGGAGGAAATTTTTGAAAAACCAAAAGATGAAGGATATAAGGCAAAACCAAATTTTAAAAAATATACGCCTTCACCTTTATCGGAAGAAATTATTAAAAAATACACACCTCCACCTCCGTATCCAGCTGCTTTGTATAGAAAGTACAATGAAGTTAAAGGATCAATTATTCCAAAGCTTAAGAAAGGTAAAGTTAAAAGTTTATCTCGTCCAGTGATTGTGAAAGCTACGCAATCTATGGAGACTTCAAGCGAAGAAGTGGAAGAAACTAAGACTAGTGACCACAGTCAAGGAGATTCCTTTCAACAACTTGAGGAGATAAATCAAACAGATAAGCATTCTCAATCCTCTTAATCTTTATTTTCTAACGAGATTTTTAGTGAAATTAAACAGGAAGAAGATATGGAAATAGATTGGTTGCCTTTGCCAAGATTTGATCACTATGATTCTGATGAGGAAATACTCTCGTTACTTGATTGTAATGAGGAGGTGAATCACCAGGAAAATGATGATCAAACAATGGTAAAAATTGGAGGAGAAATCGAAAAAAAAACTTGCGGTAATGATATAGCAGCCGAACCAGTTGAAATTCAAATGGTGGTTGAGTCGACGCAACCGACGGTTGAAGTATCCATGAGCACAAGTTCATTGTTTTACCAGTATGAAGATCCTTTTTGGCAATTCGATCGGAAGGAAAGTTTCTCGCAATATTTGAAAGATCATGGAGTATCTCATAAAGGACATATACCTGCCACGCACGATAAGTATTTCTATTCTTTCATTATAATAAATTTACATTTAATGAATATTTATCGATATTACCATCCATGCTTACTTTTAAGTGTGGGGAAAGTCAAGAGATTTTTAGGTAAATAAGGTTGGAGTCAAGCTAGTGACTCGAACAAAAACAAGCGCTTCTCGGGAGGCAACCCGTGCTTGTACATTATGTATAATTTTTATTTTCGTATTTTATTTTTATTACTATAATTTTTATTATCTGGTACGTTTAATGTTTTCTTTGCTACTTTTTGAAGTTGGCAACCAATTCAGTTGAAATTGGAACTTTTGGAAAATAAAAGAACTTTGTGGGTATGTTCCCTGGAAACCCTCACGAGACTATAACTCGTCCACTTGGGATACCAAGGGGTTTAAAGGCTTCTTGCATATGCTAAATGCAATCTTGATTAACTACGAAAGTGTGGATGTTGTATATTTTGGAATAAAGATCGGAAGATGAGCCATTACGCCGAACCAGATCAAGATAATCGCCTCATATTCAGGGGAGTTTTTCCTTCTAATTTCTTTTCTTCCTTTTCTCACTTTTATTTATATATGTTTATATACAATGAGGACATTGTATAATTTAAGTGTGGGGATGGGATCGGTAGAAAAGAAATTTTTCTTGTCCTTATATTATAATTTTGTTAAATTTTCATCAAATTTTAAAATTTTTGAGTTAAAAACTAGGTATTTATTAGTTAGAATATTTTTGTTAAAAGTTTTGTTTTGTATTTAAAAGTTTAGACTTTAATGTGGATTAACTGTTTTGTACATATAACGTAAGAAATTTAATAATGAGTGATATATAGTTATATGATATGATATACTAATAGGCAATCTATATGAGTATTTCTGAATTTTAATAAATTAATAAAAACAACTTGTATATTATTTTATGATACATAATATGATGTATGACATAAAAGTCTTAATTCTTAGATTTATCATGCGATAATTTTATATCTTGATACTTATATGAAAACATTTGGGAGTCTACTAATTGTTTCCTCTGTTGTACGAAAGTACAGACCTGGTTTCTAATTAGTATTCTTAAATAAAGCAAAAGAAAGAAAATTCTTTCAAATTTAAAGTTAAAATAATCAAACTATGTCGCTTTGTTATACTAAGGTATAGACCTGTCACCGCTGGTTTGATTTAAAAATTGCTTTACCTGAATCAAGTTATGTCGCTCTGTTGCATGAAAATGCAGACCTGTCACCAATGTCTTGATTCTTAAAAATGGATTTCATATATTTATTTTGAATATAGAAGTAAATTGCATGATTAAGTTTAAGAGTATATCATATGTGGAAATCATAAGTAATATATATACTAACAATAAAGGTTTATTCAGAGATATGAGTATAGATTGTTTAAAGTGGACAAATATATTAGTAATCATTCATGGACTATATGTTGCACTAATAATAATAAATTTTTATTTGTACATCATAGTTATCCATGTTAATTAAATTGTTTAAAGTTTTAAATTATGAAACAGATTTTTAATTTGAGTATTTTGATTCTTAAATATTAGTTTGATGCTTATCAGTTTTAGATGATGAAAATGTATTCTACTTGAGGACAAGCAGAACTTAAGTGTGGGGATATTTGATAACATCAAATAGTACTATATTTATATACTAATATCCCCTAGTTTTTGTATACTTTTATTATAATTATTTAATAAAATATAGTTATTTCGTTCATATTTACAAAGTAGGTAGAAATAGAGCTTAAATTAGAAAAGAAACGAAAAATAAGTTAAATAGAGTAATTTTTGTATAAAAGTTGATTGTACCTAAATATGATTGGGACAAAGTGGTTAAAAGAGTGATAAAAATAAATAAAGTTTGTAAATAGTTGAGTTCGAAAAGATACATGGATTGAGTAAAAATAGTTAGATTGTATATTTATTAGAGTTTATGAGTTGGACCAAATAACTAGTTAGGCTAAATAATATAAATATTAGTATTAGTATTAAAGTAATATAAGTTAAATAAATAATAATATAATATTACATAGTAGTAGTACCTAATATGTATAATATTTATAATATAATAATGTTAGTAATAATAGTTAATAATAATATCAAAATAAATATAATAATAGATAGATAGATAGTACATACGTAGTATAATATATATATATATATATATATATATATATATATATATATATATATATATATATATATATATATATATATATATATATATATTAACTTAATATAATAATAAATAAATAAATAAAGAATAATGATCATTTTTTGGTTTTCTTTGTTGTATAGATCACGTGAGGAAGCAAATAAGCTAGCTAGTCAACAAAGCCATGTGATCAAAGTCAAACAATACAAGAAATAAAGGTTGTCAGCCCAGGGAGTTTAATTCGAATGGACTAAATTAAATGGATTGTGGATAGTGGCCTTGAAAGGCTTGGATGCAATTAATTAGCGGGGCCGAGGTCAAAGTCTTACAACATGACAATTCAAAAGCCCAAAGGCCAGGGCATAAAACGCGTGAGATATGAAAAAGTGGAAGTCGGTGTGCAGCTCATGTAAAGTCTTGAAGGATACGCCAAAGATGATCCATACGGCGTATGGATTTATTCATACGGCGTATGGATCGCAGCTACAGCGAATATAAATAGCAGCCTCCGCAGACGACTTTGGGGAGACTTTTTACCACATTTTAGGTTAGGGTTTTTATATATTTCGTTTAGTGTTAGTGTAACACCCCCAAATTTAACAGTTTGCGGAAGCGATGTTTTGGGTGTTACTAATCAATAATCACAAGCACAAAGGATACAGTGAACGACTCTAAATGAGACGTTCGAAAAGTTATTACATTAATACATAAGTAGTTTCAAAATACAAGCTCGAGTTTAAGTAAATTCCTAGAGATTCTAGTACATAACAGTAAGTACAAAAGTAATGCAGTAAAATCTCCAAGCTTGTAATGCATGCGACTCGAGCTAAGTAAGCTTATCCTGCTGGGCATCCCTACTGATGCTGTGTACCTGAGAAGCATTACTAAAACGGTCAACCAAAAGGTTGGTGAATCTCACAGGTTTATAAGTAAGTAAACAGTTTGAACACACAAGTAGTATTTGTAAATCATAGCCAGCCAGTAAGTAATGATCACAGGTTATGCTCATCAATTACTTAAGTTTTAATAAGTGGGTGGTTGTAGGATATACAACCGTTTGATACAATCGCCATGAGCCCCCATAGTTGATGCTTAACGTACAGTAAATATCGGTACCCCCTCATGAATGTAATCCAAAACATTCATACGGAACGAGTAAGAAACGCCCGTTTCTACAGAAACGGTTCGTGGTAGTGCTTGCTACCCCGGGCGGGGATTGTCAGTCCCATATGGATCCATATACTAAAACTCGCGCTTATCACATAACTAACAACTATGGTTCAGGAGGATTTCATTGGATTAGTCGTAAACCCATGCAATTGGCGTATCGTTAATCTCGTACAGTAAGTAAATCATGGCAGCAAGTAAGTTTTGTGTGTTCAAGTAAAACAGTAATGCATCTCACCCCTGAGTATAAAACAGTAAAGTAGGGGCTGTAAGACTCACCTGAGTCTGGCAGACAAAGTAGTAGGTAAGCAAGTAGTATCCCGAACTAGCAACCCTTAGCGTCCTAATACGCGCAAGGTTTAGTAAGTAAATGGAATACTTGTAAAGTATCCATGCTAGTTGTTCCCAACTAGTTAATGTCCATTAGTTTGTTTATAAGTTTGTAATCGTTCGTAATCGTAGTTTGTATAAAAGTTGTACGGTTCGTTTGTTATCGGTGTATAATAATAATTCCATCCATTATTATTATGTATTCGTAATGGTTATACTTTTGTAAAGCGTACGTGTATAACTGTTTGTTTCGTATCACATTGTATATCGTTTGCGTAAGTTCCAATGGGCTTTGTCCCCAAAGGGTACGAGTGAAACCTCGTGAGTATTTGTATGTAAGTTCGTATCAGTTAACGTGTAATCCAGCACGTAACTAGTGGGTGAACTTGTAAGTTCGTATGACATAAGTATTTGAAGTTGTGTAAGTTCGACACTTAGTAAAAATCTGACTTTTCAAGGTTCTGGTTTGTGCGACGTAGCATGCGACGTAGCATGCGACGTAGGGTGCGACGTAGGGAGGTACGTCGCATGATGCGACCTTCGCAAATCAATGCGACGTAGGTTCGGTTTGCGACGTAAAAGTCTACGTCGCTATGTGCGACGTCCGCAGGTTAATGCGACGTAAAAGGCTGCGTCGCTAGTGCGACGTTGGGATTTTTGTGCGACGTAGGCCGCGACGTCGCTAAATGCGACGTTGGCCACAAAATGCGACGTTTTGAGGTCAAACGTTCGAGTCTTGACCCGAGGCTTTTACCTAAGTCATATAATGGCTAATAATCACTTTATCAACTGAGTTTTCGGTTCTAGAGGTCCTCGAGGTGTCGGTTTTTAGTTAATCTTTTCCAAAGTTTTGACACAATATATATATGTTTGTAAATTGATTTTTATAGCAAAACGAGGGCGTTTCTGGGCTAAACCTTCTTCACGAAAGTTGTAGCCGACGAAAAGACGAAGATTTTATGTTTAGAAAGTTTTCGCTAGTTTCAAACGTATGATTTTATAAAAATTCGAGAAGTGGACTGATCTCAGTTTAGTGGTTTCCTGTTTCAGATTCTTGACTCGGTTCCAACCCTCGATTTAACCCATTTGTAGTTCATTTCAAGCCTAACGAAAAATCACACATATTCTCATATATCTAAAGTTCATTTCTGCATTTTATGGTATTTTCTTATGTCCGTTTACTATTTTAAACAAAAATAAAAGTGAAGTGTGGTCAGATTTGGTTCCAAACAGAACTAAGTCCAAAGTTCTAGTATTAGCCGAAGATGGGTGTATTTCTGGGCAAAACGCCCTTCATGAAAGTCGTAGGCGACGAAGAGACGAAGATTTCTTATTTAGAAAGTTTTCGTTGATTTTGAACACACGATTTTATAAAAATTCCGGAAGTGGACTGTTTTCAGTGGTGGTTCTCGGTTTACATTTTCGAGTTCTAAAAACGAGTTTTAACGTATAATTTGGACATTATAAAGCTATGGGAACAACATATACACAAAATAATTATAATCGGAAATGTTTGCGAGTCGCCGGAAAACTTACAAGGTAGTCGAATCGAGAAACCGAAAAGATGGGTTTGTAGCTCTCGCTACGGTGATCGTTTTCCTCCAAACGAGCCTAGTCCTTCGAGGTGTTTTCGTGGTGGGTTTATGGTGTTTGAGGGCTGTGGTTTTAGTGAGAGAGAGAGGAGAGAGAAACCGATGGAGAGAGGAGAGGGAGAAAGATGGGAGGTTGAGTGAAATGGAAAGGGAAGTGAGGTGGTAAGGTGGTGGTGTAAGAGTCAAGGGTATGGGGTGCCATATCCCCCCCCTTGGCTGACTTTCAGCTGGGCCCCACTCCATGTGGGTGGGTTAAATTGTTCTTCCTAGTTTGCGTATATACCCATGTTCGTTTCCCCGGTCGTTTAAACGTTTAATTATTTATATACGCGATAATACACGAGTTTAAAACACGAATTAATATTCGATAGTTTAGTTGGAGTATTTTATCAAAATACTAGTTTTTAAGTTATAAAACATAACTTTGTTTTGTTTTGTCGGTTGGTCGAGTTTCCGGAGAGTTCGGTAACGTTTTGGTTAAAACGTACGTTTTCGTTATATTATAAACATAATATAAAGTAATATCAAAGTGATTAAATAATCTTACATTATTTAATAATTGTTTTTCAATGTACGCAAGTTTGTACAATTGTAGTTTTATACGATTTTTGTACGGATCGTATACGCGTATCTATATATATATTCCATCCATATATATATAATAAGTAAGTAATGTATATATTCCTATTTCATATTATATACAAGTAATAAACACGTAATTAGGAAAATTTTAAATTTACCCTAAATTTGGGGTTGTTACATTCTCCCCTTGTTAATAAAATTTCGTCCCGAAATTTGTTTGAAGTATAAATCGGTAGTTCGATACTAGTCAGGTAGCTACAATGTGTACTAGTAGCCTATTATAGTAGGGTAGTTCCTACAGTGTTTGTAATCAAGAAATCATTAGGTGGTAACGTACCCTAATTTTAGTTGCCTGAAGGTAGTGGGCATTGGGCCTTAAGATGGCCAGCACTCCCACAGTTGAAGCAGAGTTTCACTTTAGGAGGGTTCGTACATTTAGGGTATGATTTGCATCGACCAGTGGGTATGGTACACGGTCCTTCATGATGCCGAGTGCATCGGGAACAGAAAGGTTTCTTTCCCAAGTAATTTCCTGAAGAGTTGGTCGGAGTGATTTTCGCCCTTTTTGCTGGAGGCGGGGTACAGTCAGTGTCAGTATCCTCTTCAGTAGGAGTACTATGTGGAGTTGGTGGTGAAGTGGGGTTTTCTAACGCTATTAAACGTAGCTCATATTCACGCATACGCAGGTCATTTTGGAAGGAAATTCGTCGTAGGTCATTAATATCTTCACGTGCTTCAGTCAGTTGTTTTCGCAGCGAATCAATAGTTTGGTTTAGGTGGCTGACTGATTCAGCAGTCAAGGTTACATCAACTGGTGCTTTTGCAGCAGTTGGAGCAGCAGGAACAACAGGTGTCATTTCTGATTCAGCGGAGTGTTCTGTATCACACTCGAGTTCGAGGAGGTAAGGAAACATCTTCGGTTCCTCACTGAGCAGTTCATTTTGCAGTGTAGGGTTGTTGACGGAGTGAGTTGTCATTTCCTACGAAATAAGTGTTCTATTTAAGAATTTGCCTCAAGTAAGTGAAGTTATATTAATTTATCTGTTAAATGAACGAATAGCAGACGGGTTCCCGGTCTCAACCAGTGTGAGATAATTGGGAAGGGAGTTTTGGTTACTTTATCTAAAGTATAAGGCAAATCGTGTCGTCGGAATTTAGGTAGTCGGTCGTTTCCTAATCCTATTGTGTACTTAGGATCAAAGAAAACACACAGAGTAAAACACAGTTGTATATAAATCATTAAACGAGAGATTTATGAGAAAATAGATTCGGGTAGTCAAAGAATGAACGTACCCGGGTTGAGTAAATCGCAAAGTCTCGGGTTCGGGTCATCCTCCCTGGCGTTAATTACATAAGCCCTACTTCTCGTATTGTTGTTGGTTCGGAGTTTCAGTTTTGGGCAGTCCTTCCTGAAGTGCCCGGTACCATTGCACTCATAGCAGGTCTTGGGTGCAGGAGTATCAGTAACAGTAAGATTGGTTTTACAGTCTTGGGCCAAGTGCCCGAATTTCTTGCATTTGGAACAGGGACAGGAGCCGTTATGATGACGACTACATTTGGAGCAGTAAGGCTTGCTCCCCTTGTAAGCCCTTGAGTCATTGGCATTGACAGTTGCAGGCTTTTTGTCAGAGGTAGAGTTGGGTGAGTGGGGAATCACTTCCCATTTACGTTTGTTATTCGCGGGTGGGGTTGAAGTCGAGCCACGACGAACAGAATTTGCCGTTAACTCGTGAGCCATACGAATGGCGCTCTGAATGGTTCCTGGTTTGGACGAAGTAACTAAGTCCTGTAGTCTCTCGGGGAGTCCATCAACGTACTTTTCGATCCTTTTGTATTCAGGATCAACCATGGATGGGCACAGAAGTGCCAGCTGATGAAAACGGTTGGTGTAACCGGTGATATCGTCGCCTTGCATCTTGTGATTCCAGAATTCTAATTCCAACTGTTTCAGCTCGTCTCTTGGGCAGTACTCGCCCCTCAGCATATTCTTTAGTTCATCCCACGGTAATTTGTAAGCATCGGCAATGCTCACAGTCTGCGCATAAGTATTCCACCAGGTTAGGGCAGTGTCAGAAAAAGTGCTGGCGGCGAATTTGACTTTATCCTCTTCCTTGCAGTTACAGATGAGGAATACTGATTCGATTTTCTCGGTCCAACGGATCAGACCAATCGCTCCTTCAGTTCCGGCAAAGTTTAGAGGCTTGCAGTTATGGAAGTCTTTGTAGGTGCAGGTTTTGGGTTGCGGTCCGTTAGTAGCTGTATCTTCGCTACCAGGGTTTGATGTTCGGGTAGCTAGAGCTTGAGCCACGCTACGGGCAATTAGGCCCGCGACTTCGGCTTCAGTAAGCATGATTTGTCGTCGAGGAGGCATGTTCCTTGAAACAATAAATAAAGAACATGTGAAGGTTTGAACAAGAATTATGATTGTGATGATTTAGTAAGTTCAAAAGAATTTCGTCAAAGGTTGAAATTTGTTCAAAGCTGTGAATTATAAATAAGTTATATAGTTTTGAAATTTTGAGAATTTTATAAAACATTTTGTAAGAAATTGAGTAATAATTTTGATAGTAAGAATTGGTTGAAAAGTTTTGAAGTCTGAAGGAGACTTGAGTTGAAAATGATTTCATTAGGATACATCTAACAGTACGGTGGGTACGTTGTAAAAGGTATTAAACGTTGAATTGGGTAGAGTTAGTGAATAAAACAGAATCCCGATCTTCATATCAAAGGATATTCGATTAGCTATGGTTGTCAGTTATAACGGTGTAGAAGTCGTCAGACGTATGAATTCGTAAAAGTTGAATAAAAATAGAATGACGAGAATCGAGGTGTCGTTTGGTTAATGTAAGTTGAGAATAAATTTCGCAGCAGTTGAGAGAGAGCATCGTGTCGGGAAAGAGGCCTATGTATATATATATATATATAACACATAACCGCCTAGTTCGTGTCTAGCACAGTCAAGTAGAAGTCCCGGTTCTCTCGAGGTCAGAGTCAGCTATTGCATTCCTGTTCAACATAACCCCTTTCAGAACTCACATCATCTTCATTTAATTGTACATAGTTGATCAGGCTATGTTAAATTAAACTTGTATGCTGTAATTCCTGAACCAGTTATACCTAATGAGGAATACTGCCTAACGGTCATAGTCTAGGCCCACTCAATGCAACCTAGTTCACTATAACCTTAGGCTCTGATACCAATCTGTAACACCCCCAAATTTAACAGTTTGCGGAAGCGATGTTTTGGGTGTTACTAATCAATAATCACAAGCACAAAGGATACAGTGAACGACTCTAAATGAGACGTTCGAAAAGTTATTACATTAATACATAAGTAGTTTCAAAATACAAGCTCGAGTTTAAGTAAATTCCTAGAGATTCTAGTACATAACAGTAAGTACAAAAGTAATGCAGTAAAATCTCCAAGCTTGTAATGCATGCGACTCGAGCTAAGTAAGCTTATCCTGCTGGGCATCCCTACTGATGCTGTGTACCTGAGAAGCATTACTAAAACGGTCAACCAAAAGGTTGGTGAATCTCACAGGTTTATAAGTAAGTAAACAGTTTGAACACACAAGTAGTATTTGTAAATCATAGCCAGCCAGTAAGTAATGATCACAGGTTATGCTCATCAATTACTTAAGTTTTAATAAGTGGGTGGTTGTAGGATATACAACCGTTTGATACAATCGCCATGAGCCCCCATAGTTGATGCTTAACGTACAGTAAATATCGGTACCCCCTCATGAATGTAATCCAAAACATTCATACGGAACGAGTAAGAAACGCCCGTTTCTACAGAAACGGTTCGTGGTAGTGCTTGCTACCCCGGGCGGGGATTGTCAGTCCCATATGGATCCATATACTAAAACTCGCGCTTATCACATAACTAACAACTATGGTTCAGGAGGATTTCATTGGATTAGTCGTAAACCCATGCAATTGGCGTATCGTTAATCTCGTACAGTAAGTAAATCATGGCAGCAAGTAAGTTTTGTGTGTTCAAGTAAAACAGTAATGCATCTCACCCCTGAGTATAAAACAGTAAAGTAGGGGCTGTAAGACTCACCTGAGTCTGGCAGACAAAGTAGTAGGTAAGCAAGTAGTATCCCGAACTAGCAACCCTTAGCGTCCTAATACGCGCAAGGTTTAGTAAGTAAATGGAATACTTGTAAAGTATCCATGCTAGTTGTTCCCAACTAGTTAATGTCCATTAGTTTGTTTATAAGTTTGTAATCGTTCGTAATCGTAGTTTGTATAAAAGTTGTACGGTTCGTTTGTTATCGGTGTATAATAATAATTCCATCCATTATTATTATGTATTCGTAATGGTTATACTTTTGTAAAGCGTACGTGTATAACTGTTTGTTTCGTATCACATTGTATATCGTTTGCGTAAGTTCCAATGGGCTTTGTCCCCAAAGGGTACGAGTGAAACCTCGTGAGTATTTGTATGTAAGTTCGTATCAGTTAACGTGTAATCCAGCACGTAACTAGTGGGTGAACTTGTAAGTTCGTATGACATAAGTATTTGAAGTTGTGTAAGTTCGACACTTAGTAAAAATCTGACTTTTCAAGGTTCTGGTTTGTGCGACGTAGCATGCGACGTAGCATGCGACGTAGGGTGCGACGTAGGGAGGTACGTCGCATGATGCGACCTTCGCAAATCAATGCGACGTAGGTTCGGTTTGCGACGTAAAAGTCTACGTCGCTATGTGCGACGTCCGCAGGTTAATGCGACGTAAAAGGCTGCGTCGCTAGTGCGACGTTGGGATTTTTGTGCGACGTAGGCCGCGACGTCGCTAAATGCGACGTTGGCCACAAAATGCGACGTTTTGAGGTCAAACGTTCGAGTCTTGACCCGAGGCTTTTACCTAAGTCATATAATGGCTAATAATCACTTTATCAACTGAGTTTTCGGTTCTAGAGGTCCTCGAGGTGTCGGTTTTTAGTTAATCTTTTCCAAAGTTTTGACACAATATATATATGTTTGTAAATTGATTTTTATAGCAAAACGAGGGCGTTTCTGGGCTAAACCTTCTTCACGAAAGTTGTAGCCGACGAAAAGACGAAGATTTTATGTTTAGAAAGTTTTCGCTAGTTTCAAACGTATGATTTTATAAAAATTCGAGAAGTGGACTGATCTCAGTTTAGTGGTTTCCTGTTTCAGATTCTTGACTCGGTTCCAACCCTCGATTTAACCCATTTGTAGTTCATTTCAAGCCTAACGAAAAATCACACATATTCTCATATATCTAAAGTTCATTTCTGCATTTTATGGTATTTTCTTATGTCCGTTTACTATTTTAAACAAAAATAAAAGTGAAGTGTGGTCAGATTTGGTTCCAAACAGAACTAAGTCCAAAGTTCTAGTATTAGCCGAAGATGGGTGTATTTCTGGGCAAAACGCCCTTCATGAAAGTCGTAGGCGACGAAGAGACGAAGATTTCTTATTTAGAAAGTTTTCGTTGATTTTGAACACACGATTTTATAAAAATTCCGGAAGTGGACTGTTTTCAGTGGTGGTTCTCGGTTTACATTTTCGAGTTCTAAAAACGAGTTTTAACGTATAATTTGGACATTATAAAGCTATGGGAACAACATATACACAAAATAATTATAATCGGAAATGTTTGCGAGTCGCCGGAAAACTTACAAGGTAGTCGAATCGAGAAACCGAAAAGATGGGTTTGTAGCTCTCGCTACGGTGATCGTTTTCCTCCAAACGAGCCTAGTCCTTCGAGGTGTTTTCGTGGTGGGTTTATGGTGTTTGAGGGCTGTGGTTTTAGTGAGAGAGAGAGGAGAGAGAAACCGATGGAGAGAGGAGAGGGAGAAAGATGGGAGGTTGAGTGAAATGGAAAGGGAAGTGAGGTGGTAAGGTGGTGGTGTAAGAGTCAAGGGTATGGGGTGCCATATCCCCCCCCTTGGCTGACTTTCAGCTGGGCCCCACTCCATGTGGGTGGGTTAAATTGTTCTTCCTAGTTTGCGTATATACCCGTGTTCGTTTCCCCGGTCGTTTAAACGTTTAATTATTTATATACGCGATAATACACGAGTTTAAAACACGAATTAATATTCGATAGTTTAGTTGGAGTATTTTATCAAAATACTAGTTTTTAAGTTATAAAACATAACTTTGTTTTGTTTTGTCGGTTGGTCGAGTTTCCGGAGAGTTCGGTAACGTTTTGGTTAAAACGTACGTTTTCGTTATATTATAAACATAATATAAAGTAATATCAAAGTGATTAAATAATCTTACATTATTTAATAATTGTTTTTCAATGTACGCAAGTTTGTACAATTGTAGTTTTATACGATTTTTGTACGGATCGTATACGCGTATCTATATATATATTCCATCCATATATATATAATAAGTAAGTAATGTATATATTCCTATTTCATATTATATACAAGTAATAAACACGTAATTAGGAAAATTTTAAATTTACCCTAAATTTGGGGTTGTTACAGTTAGTAAAATACGAATTTTAGGTTACTTTTGGAGGCACGAAAATCTACGGTTGAAGCCATTTCACTTTATCTTTTTGTGATTCATTATTCGGTTTGTATCTACTTTTTATTTAATTCAATTACTATTATGTTTTTGATGTTGAATAATTTGTTTTATGCATATTGTATGATGAATTGATATTTAGTATTTGTGTAGTAGTGAAACTTAGATTATGATTATTGAATGACTATATTGCATATTGGCTAAGTTATTTGATTGAAGCTTATTATATTCCCCGTGTAAACTTAGTTGTTGGTGCTTATTAGCTTTTACTCCTTAACGTGGTTAATAATATTAATGAGATTGAGTTCCTTTAGTGTTATTAATTATTGATGATTAGTGAATCTAGGTTTATTTAATCATTGCTAAATATGTTGAGTCTGATAGGTTAAGAAAAAAAAAAATTAACCGGTTGAACTATTCTGCCGGGGAACACTTAACCGGTTGGACTTTTGTTCTATCGGGGAACGGGTTGTTTATTATTTAAATTGAAAAAAAAAATTAGTTTTTATTTTATTTTATTTTCTTTTCTACTCTTTTTCTTTTTGTTTTATTTAGACAGGTATGTCTCAGAACATGAATAATGTTCCTGTGAATTTTCAAAACTCGAGAAATGTTCACATGTTGACTAAAGAGGAATTGAAGCAATCTTTAGATGAGATGATAGCATATTGGAATAGAGATCTAATTGTGAAGGATATGGAAAACGACAAGGAGGAAATTTTTGAAAAACCAAAAGATGAAGGATATAAGGCAAAACCAAATTTTAAAAAATATACGCCTTCACCTTTATCGGAAGAAATTATTAAACAATACACACCTCCACCTCCGTATCCAGCTGCTTTGTATAGAAAGTACAATGAAGTTAAAGGATCAATTATTCCAAAGCTTAAGAAAGGTAAAGTTAAAAGTTTATCTCGTCCAGTGATTGTGAAAGCTACGCAATCTATGGAGACTTCAAGCGAAGAAGTGGAAGAAACTAAGACTAGTGACCACAGTCAAGGAGATTCCTTTCAACAACTTGAGGAGATAAATCAAACAGATAAGCATTCTCAATCCTCTTAATCTTTATTTTCTAACGAGATTTTTAGTGAAATTAAACAGGAAGAAGATATGGAAATAGATTGGTTGCCTTTGCCAAGATTTGATCACTATGATTCTGATGAGGAAATACTCTCGTTACTTGATTGTAATGAGGAGGTGAATCACCAGGAAAATGATGATCAAACAATGGTAAAAATTGGAGGAGAAATCGAAAAAAAAACTTGCGGTAATGATATAGCAGCCGAACCAGTTGAAATTCAAATGGTGGTTGAGTCGACGCAACCGACGGTTGAAGTATCCATGAGCACAAGTTCATTGTTTTACCAGTATGAAGATCCTTTTTGGCAATTCGATCGGAAGGAAAGTTTCTCGCAATATTTGAAAGATCATGGAGTATCTCATAAAGGACATATACCTGCCACGCACGATAAGTATTTCTATTCTTTCATTATAATAAATTTACATTTAATGAATATTTATCGATATTACCATCCATGCTTACTTTTAAGTGTGGGGAAAGTCAAGAGATTTTTAGGTAAATAAGGTTGGAGTCAAGCTAGTGACTCGAACAAAAACAAGCGCTTCTCGGGAGGCAACCCGTGCTTGTACATTATGTATAATTTTTATTTTCGTATTTTATTTTTATTACTATAATTTTTATTATCTGGTACGTTTAATGTTTTCTTTGCTACTTTTTGAAGTTGGCAACCAATTCAGTTGAAATTGGAACTTTTGGAAAATAAAAGAATTTTGTGGGTATGTTCCCTGGAAACCCTCACGAGACTATAACTCGTCCACTTGGGATACCAAGGGGTTTAAAGGCTTATTGCATATGCTAAATGCAATCTTGATTAACTACGAAAGTGTGGATGTTGTATATTTTGGAATAAAGATCGGAAGATGAGCCATTACGCCGAACCAGATCAAGATAATCGCCTCATATTCAGGGGAGTTTTTCGTTCTAATTTCTTTTCTTCCTTTTCTCACTTTTATTTTTATATGTTTATATACAATGAGGACATTGTATAATTTAAGTGTGGGGATGGGATCGGTAGAAAAGAAATTTTTCTTGTCCTTATATTATAATTTTGTTAAATTTTCATCAAATTTTAAAATTTTTGAGTTAAAAACTAGGTATTTATTAGTTAGAATATTTTTGTTAAAAGTTTTGTTTTGTATTTAAAAGTTTAGACTTTAATGTGGATTAACTGTTTTGTACATATAACGTAAGAAACTTAATAATGAGTGATATATAGTTACAAGATATGATATACTAATAGGCAATCTATATGAGTATTTCTGAATTTTAAGAAATTAATAAAAACAACTTGTATATTATTTTATGATACATAATATGATGTATGACATAAAAGTCTTAATTCTTAGATTTATCATGCGATAATTTTATATCTTGATACTTATATGAAAACATTTGGGAGTCTACTAATTGTTTCCTCTGTTGTACGAAAGTACAGACCTGGTTTCTAATTAGTATTCTTAAATAAAGCAAAAGAAAGAAAATTCTTTCAAATTTAAAGTTAAAATAATCAAACTATGTCGCTTTGTTATACTAAGGTATAGACCTGTCACCGCTGGTTTGATTTAAAAATTGCTTTACCTGAATCAAGTTATGTCGCTCTGTTGCATGAAAATGCAGACCTGTCACCAATGTCTTGATTCTTAAAAATGGATTTCATATATTTATTTTGAATATAGAAGTAAATTGCATGATTAAGTTTAAGAGTATATCATATGTGGAAATCATAAGTAATATATATACTAACAATAAAGGTTTATTCAGAGATATGAGTATAGATTGTTTAAAGTGGACAAATATATTAGTAATCATTCATGGACTATATGTTGCACTAATAATAATAAATTTTTATTTGTACATTATAGTTATCCATGTTAATTAAATTGTTTAAAGTTTTAAATTATGAAACAGATTTTTAATTTGAGTATTTTGATTCTTAAATATTAGTTTGATGCTTATCAGTTTTAGATGATGAAAATGTATTCTACTTGAGGACAAGCAGAACTTAAGTGTGGGGATATTTGATAACATCAAATAGTACTATATTTATATACTAATATCCCCTAGTTTTTGTATACTTTTATTATAATTATTTAATAAAATATAGTTATTTCGTTCATATTTACAAAGTAGGTAAAAATAGAGCTTAAATTAGAAAAGAAACGAAAAATAAGTTAAATAGAGTAATTTTTGTATAAAAGTTGATTGTACCTAAATATGATTGGGACAAAGTGGTTAAAAGAGTGATAAAAATAAATAAAGTTTGTAAATAGTTGAGTTCGAAAAGATACATGGATTGAGCAAAAATAGTTAGATTGTATATTTATTAGAGTTTATGAGTTGGACCAAATAACTAGTTAGGCTAAATAATATAAATATTAGTATTAGTATTAAAGTAATATAAGTTAAATAAATAATAATATAATATTACATAGTAGTAGTACCTAATATGTATAATATTTATAATATAATAATGTTAGTAATAATAGTTAATAATAATATCAAAATAAATATAATAATAGATAGATAGATAGTACATACGTAGTATAATATATATATATATATATATATATATATATATATATATATATATATATATATATATATATATATATTAACTTAATATAATAATAAATAAATAAAGAATAATGATCATTTTTTGGTTTTCTTTGTTGTATAGATCACGTGAGGAAGCAAATAAGCTAGCTAGTCAACAAAGCCATAACAATACAAGAAATAAAGGTTGTCAGCCAGGGAGTTTAATTCGAATGGACTAAATTAAATGGATTGTGGATAGTGGCCTTGAAAGGCTTGGATGCAATTAATTAGCGGGGCCCAGGTCAAAGTCTTACAACATGACAATTCAAAAGCCCAAAGGCCAGTGCATAAAACGCGTGAGATATGAAAAAGTGGAAGTCGGTGTGCAGCTCATGTAAAGTCTTGAAGGATACGCCAAAGATGATCCATACGGCGTATGGATTTATTCATACGGCGCATGGATCGCAGCTACAGCGAATATAAATAGCAGCCTCCGCAGATGACTTTGGGGAGACTTTTTACCACATTTTAGGTTAGGGTTTTTATATATTTCGTTTAGTGTTAGTAAAATACGAATTTTAGGTTACTTTTGGAGGCACGAAAAGCTACGGTTGAAGCCATTTCACTTTATCTTTTTGTGATTCATTATTCGGTTTGTATCTACTTTTTATTTAATTCAATTACTATTATGTTTTTGATGTTGAATAATTTGTTTTATGCATATTGTATGATGAATTGATATTTAGTATTTGTGTGGTAGTGAAACTTAGATTATGATTATTGAATGACTATATTGCATATTGGCTAAGTTATTTGATTGAAGATTATTATATTCCCCGTGTAACCTTAGTTGTTGGTGCTTATTAGCTTTTACTCCTTAACGTGGTTAATAATATTAATGAGATTGAGTTCCTTTAGTGTTATTAATTATTGATGATTAGTGAATCTAGGTTAATTTAATCATTGCTAAATATGTTGAGTCTGATAGGTTAAGAAAGTAAAGTTAATAACCTAAAACGAATAAGTTAATAAGAGATTATTAATAGGTATTGTTGAAGAATTCGTACCGCGAGGGTGAATTATAATAGATCGTGAATGCTTAATGCACAATTTAGGGAAACCTTAAATTGTAGGGATTAGTTGGACCCGGAACGTTGGCTAATTCATTTTCAACTTATAATCATTGAAGAATTTGGTATTAAGTTGATATAAAAGAAATCACAATTGAATAATCAATATGCAAATCAATCGGGATATATGAATCTGAGTGGAGTTACTACACAATTGCTTATTCCTTCCTATTGTTTTATTTATTTATTTATTTTATTTAAGTTTTATTTAGTTTAATTATTTTCATTTATTGTTTTACAACAATTGTTCGCACGGAACTAAAACGTCCCCTTTGTTTACTGTTTTCTAGGATAATTAGTATTTTCTATTTTAATTAATAAACCACCATTCCTGTGTTCCTGAGATTGACCTGGACTTACCATAGCTATACTATTCTGATCGGGTATTCTTGCCTGGTTGTGTGAAAAGTATTTATTCGGTATTTCCATTTATAAATTATAAAACAAGACGTGCTTTCACACGCATCAATACACAAATTATCAATTAATTTAGAACACATATAATACAAGTAAAACTTATTATACAAATAGAATACATTTACATAATTACACATATTTAATTAAATTTCTTTTACAAAGCTTAGTCAATAGATCTCGGTAGCTCCATTGATAGTACACAAAAGCGGAGAAACAGGTCAGCGCGAAACTTATTAAAAACCTATTTCTTTCGAGAAGCACCTTACCTCTTATATGATAAATCAATAAGGTAGGGATTTACTCTCCTTATACCTTTGTTTTTGTCAGTATTCTCAATGGGTGAGCCGATATTTCTTATTGATTTTGCAAAGTATCATAAATAAAAATTATACAAGTTAAATAATTAGTTTAATTAAAATACACCGCTCCCCCGGGTAAAACAAATGTTCAACCGGTTAAGTGTTCCCCGGCAGCGGCGCAAAAAACTTGATGTGCAAAAAGTATAGGCAATTATAATAACAAGTTTAAATTAAGGAAATACTAAATAATACTATCAGACAATTCAGGCAAGATTGACCCGTTCATGTAATATAGCTTAATAAGTAAGTCCAAATTCGAACACAAGGAACACAAGAAACGTGATTCTTATTTGTAACTAATTATCTATTTAAGTCTAATTACAAATATTTACAATTATAATATAAATAAATAAAAGGATCCAATTTACAATAATCTACAAGATAAGGGGGACGTTTTTGTTCCGAACGAACATATTTATATTTATATTTTGATACAGATTCTAATAGATAAGTTTTAGGAACAACTTAGTAATACTCAAATGGATAAAAGATTATAATTATTCAGACTATTATTTATTAGATTTATTATATATACTTATGTCTATTTGCTTTGTTAGCTATTATTACTGGTGATTTACTAATGTAGAAGATCACTTAGGGTTAAGTCAAATCATCATCATAGCAACACAATCATAAGGTTACGCAAAGTGTTACTAATTAATAAGATCTATCATCAATTTATTAATACAATTTCTATGGTTAAGCTTGAATAGCAGTATTACTTTATATTAATGAATTATTCTGCGTCTATCGCATAAGGTTAAGATCGAGACATAAACACAATCACTTAATTTATATAAATAGTTTATGGTCATCCTAGTTTAATATAAATCAGTCTAATTATGTCAAGAATAATCACAAATATATCATAATAAAGACAATTCTTGTATAATAAACATTCAATAATATAGTTCCAACATAGACATATAATTCATATAATAAACTCAATAAACATTCATTCAAACAATTATAATGAAAACCTAATTCACAACTAAATCAAATAAACAATATCATAAATAACTCAATAAGGTTATTAAAGTTACAAGGATAAAGAAATCGAACCAATTGACGAACTAGCTTTTCCTAGGGTTAAAAACCTTCAAACCCTGGCTCCTTAACCTCCAAAATCGCACCTAAAGTCGAACTAAAACCCTAACTTTCGGTTTTAGTATTCTTGAATCGTATATGAAAAACCTAAACCTAAGCCTCTATTTATACTTTTTCTGGCCGACCTTCCAACCGCCAGTTGGGCTTTCCAACAGCCGGTTGGGCTCTTTGAGTCCTGGTCCAACTCCACGTGTCTCCACCGCCTTAAAAACCTAATCCTCTAACCGCCGGTTGGGCTTTCCAACCGCCGGTTGGACTGATTTTCCATAATATTCCAATTACGGGCTCGGGCTTCAATTTGGACTTTCTCTTTTCTTTCACGAGTTTAATTCTCTTTCTTGGCCCAATTCTTCATTTTAACACTTTTGGTCTTCATTTCTTCAAGGTTTAAACTCCTTTTTCTTCATTTCTTCATTTTCTTCAGTTTCTTTCAGTTTCTGATTCGTTTTTGTTCCTTTTTCTTCAATCTTCAATTAAAATACATTTCTGCAAATATTAACAAAATAAGTATCTAAAATCATATAAATGCACTAAAATGTATATAAATATAGGGATAAATTACTATAAAATATACTATCTATTTGATGCTTATCAAGTATATCGTTGGAAACACTTTAGGTGTAGTACAAACACGTGGAAGCTGTGTAACGACCGAAGGTAGTTATATTACGGACTAATATATAAAATGAGAAACCTAGTTTGATTAACCTTTCTAAATAGACTTTTAAACTTCAAAATAATCTATCGCCTTTCCACCAATAAAACGTGATTACAACACCTTTTTAATGACGTCCAATTAAAAGGTAGTCAGTCATCTGTGTCAATATAATTTGTCAAAGGTATGAAGCTATGGAACCGCAAGGCTACATGGGGGATTATCATAGGACAAGACATGGCCAAGGTTTGAAGCAGCGGAACCACTTTAAGTGAGGAACGTTGTGGATAATTAGGGGATTTATTGGGTAGTCTTAAGCAAGGGCTGGTTTAAAGTCATAAATGAACTTTTTAAATATACGAATCTGTTAGGATGACGAGGAATCGTTAAATGATTCAGTTATGTCTAGTACCTTGAGATTTTGTTCCCGTTCATATGAAAGTATTATTAAACCGTAATTAAGATTTTGCTTATTATTATAAATACTTTGTAATGTTACCATAACCTAGCTCCCGGTGTGACATGCTAATGGGATTTTATTAGTAGGTAATCTAGTGTTTGCATACAAGTATTCAAGAATGATAATTTTCTAATATCTTTCAAAACAGTTTCTCCAAATATCATCCCATAACTTAATTAACGAAGTCTCAGTAAACACTATCTTTATTTTATCTGCTTTATCTTTTATTTTTATTTCGCTTTTATTTATTTACTTGCCTAAGTTAGTTAATATAAAAACCAAAACTCCCCCACTATTTTATAAACCCTTCACTAGTTTGAAAGCCCTCATCTGTCACGCCTTAGTTTCAATTCAGTCGGTTTGAAGAACGACTCTAGGTCATACCTACCACTTGCTTGTAGGAAGTGCGAGAGGTTGGTTGTAGGCAAGTTGTGGTTGTTGAGGATAAGGTAGATATCTTGGTGGGTAAGGTTGTTGGTTGCTTCTCGGCGGGTATGGAGTACCTCTGGGTTGGTTATTGTTTTGGTTGAAATCCGGGTGGAATATGTGTGGTCGAGCAAGGAACTGAGCATAATAAACGGTGCCATCTGCCTCCTCTTATTAATCTTGATATTCGCCGGATGGGTGTGGATTGGCGCAGTTTGGGCAGGCTTGTACTTGGTGTACTTGATGCTGTTGTTTCTCAAGGTCTCCGAATTGCTTGACGAGTGAATCCATCTTTTCTGTAAGAGTCTTAATGGCTTCAATCGGAAGTGGATTCAAAGCAGCGAGAGGTACTGAAGATGTTGAGTGGTCTCCTGAGTTCCAATCGTGGTGATGCATAGTCATGTTTTCGATAAGGTCTCATCCTTCTTCTTCTTCTTTCTTCTTCATGAAGTTCCCTTGTGCAGCAGCATCGAGGGTGGTTCGGCGGTTGGATGTTAAACTGTTATAATAGGTACATAGCTGTGACGATTTGTTGAGGTGGTGTGTCGCACCCCTAGCAGTCACGGTCGTTGTCGCGACTGACGAGAGCACGACGGGGTGGAAGTTTTAAATTTTATATTTTGCTGGGGACCTAAGTTCTACTAGAGCTGTATAGCTGAAGTATGACCTAGGGTCGTTCTAAAGAGTTAACCGTATTGTGAAACGACTTCTCGAGAAGAAAGTTCAAATTAGCAATGGTTTGAAAATAGTTTTGAGTGGGGGTTTTATACTTAGGTCCGTAATTAAAATTAAAAAAACTAATTAAAACAGTAAATAAAAGCAGTAGGTTGAATCAGTATAGGGGGACTTGTGTTTGTTATGACTTCGTTAGTTTTTACGTGGGGTGATGCTGTATTGGGGTTTTATATTTGAAAACGTCTTTTAAGATTTGTGTCTTGCTTTCACGTAGATACCTTGTGGTGTAAACACTAGTACCCTATTGATCAGATAAACCGATCAGTATGCACTGAGTACTAGGCTGTCAAGATTCTGATCAGATCGGACTGTCTTAAAACCCCCCTCACCGTCTCTTATGATGAGACCAAGTGACCCTCCAGATGGGGTGCAGGAATAAGGCAACAGTCCGCAATTTATCCACTGATCTTTCTTAACACAGACAAAGGTATCTAAGCTAGGCGAGGCATTTAAGATTTAAGACAGGTGGTGACTGATTAACAAATACATTAATGGTTGTGATTGAGTTCAGAGATATTCGGCTGTGATACAGTCTTCAACCCACAGAGTTTTCCATAGTTACATAGTGTATTCACCCGTATTACGGTCTTTCCTGGATCACAGACTTAGCCAGGATGTAACACAGTATACAGCCTTCGACCTTTCCGTAGTTTGTACGTGTTTGTATTCCACCATAGGTGTTTCCAACGTTAAACCGGATACTCAGTCGTATTAGGGCTTTAACTGGGCTACATACTTTACAGCCATCTGAACTCAATATATCTAAGCTTGTATTACAGTAAACCATCTATGATAGCTAAATAACCCGTTCACTTTATAATCCCAAACCAATAAATCCCTGATTAATTCACAGTGTACTATACGATAGGTAGACAGTATTTCCATTGCTTCAAAATCAGACCATGTTATTTTAAGAAAACATAGATAGGTAGTGACCGTTTGACTAAGGGTCGCGAGTCCTTGACATAAAGGTTCTAACCACGTTTATTGGAGGAAAGGCGTTAGTTTAGTTTAAAATCATAAATGTATAGTTAACAGTGCACCGGTTTTCAATATTAAACAATTGGGATCATTATTCCACAACGGATTGTGCCCACGACTTTCATAGCTTTCACGTTCCGTACTACACACATTCGTGATGATTCCGGCGCTATACAAATGAAAGCCGTATAACGTTATCTCCATTGTTTCATAACGATGTTATCCCAATTGTATTTAAAGTAGCATCACCCAAAGTATTAACAAGCTAACTACATCATAACAAACACAATAGCTAATCTACTCACTAATCATGGCAATGTATCCTAAATCAAACATAATAATAGCATGCAACATTATGAAAGATAAGGATAGAAATAACCGAAAGTAATGCGTAGATTGAATAGCAGTTGAAAGGTTACATGGACAGAGCTCCGAAATATCTTGAGCAATATTACAAAGGAGATCCTCCAAGAGTTCCAACTCTATTACAAAAGCTACACTACTAATCCTCCTCTAACTCCTAAGAGTAGTGCTAGAGAGAGGATGCTAATTTCCTACTAATTCTCCTCTAACTCCTAAGAGTAGTGCTAGAGAGAGAATGCTAACCTAATTCTAGAGAGAGAATGAGAATAAGATGAGAGGTGTGTGAAAATGAGAAATGGAGGTGACTATTTATAGGGAAAGTAGGAAAGCCTTGGTACAAGTCTTGAAGCATCAAATACAAGCATCAAAGCAGCATACGAGACAAGCGGACCAAGGGGGGTCAAACGGCACCTCACAAGGCAAACACCCCCATATACGGCACCCATAGGGCCGTATACGGCACCTAGGGTACCGTATACGGTACCTAGGTGTCCAGGGGGGGTTGGTGCTCCGTTTGGCCTCCGCTGATTTCTCGGTTGCTTGGTTCGTCCGTATCTTCTTCGTTTGGGCTCCGATCTGCCTGATTCTTGCGTCGTTGGCTTCTTTTTTCCGTTACGCTTCTAATGGCACTGAGTTTGCCAAATTTGCAGGTGTTTAACTTTTGCATGTTCCGGATGACGATCGACGAGCTTCCAGACCTTGTATCTTCTCCGTCTTTCCTCTGTTTCTTCTGATTCTTTCACCTCCGGTCTTGGATTTCCCTATGGAATCATAAAATATGAATTAAGATCTAATTCCATAAGTAAATTAAGAAGGGAATATTTAAGGTGACATTATTTGCCTCGTTTTACGTGATAAACCAATGTTTTTGGTGATTTTAACAGCAATGCCTATAATTGGACCACTTTGGTGATTTTAAGTAAATAATAGATGTTTTAAGATGATTTCACCAAATATAAGTCCAATAAGTGCAAAATAATGTACCTAAAAACATGACTTTTTAGGTCACATCAAGTATCCCACACTTAGACGTTGCTTGTCCTCAAGCAACACATCTATGCCTCGTGAAAAAGATATTTTAAAATCTGGTTTTGGGGTGAGTCAGAACATTTCTAAAAGTCATCATTTTCTCATATTCATATATTTGCTCTAAAAACATCAGGAAAGATAAGATAATCATTTCAGAAACAAGTAGTGACTCTCCTTAAGCATACTTCCAAATCTCGTGATCTTGGAGTATACATGACTAGGCGATCTCACTAAAGTGGTCACTCAGTTCACTCAAGAGTGTTTTAGGTTTCCTAATATTCTAAACAAAGAAATCGCTCAAATAGCCAGTCATGCAGTACTCATCGTCATAAGCTTGATCGAGAATCGGATCTCCACCACTTAGGTGAGAACGATGCTAATTATCCCAAGACATTCAGGGGTTGTAATGTTTGTGAGGGTTAAGGGGTATGGATAGTGGAAATTTTTGGGTGTAAGGGTGTTGCTTATTCTAGGACTCCTAAGGTCACAAAAAACTTAATTTAGAAACGGATGAAAGTAAAGTAGCTTTTGTCTTCTATCGGATCTTCTTCTTTTAGGGCGATACTTCAAAGCACTAAGCTTTATTTTTCGGAGCTTCTTCTTTTCTTTTTCTATTTCTTTTTTCTATTTTCTTCTTCTTTTTTTTCTTTCAGAACTTCTTTGCCAGAGAATTTCCAAGGATTATTAAATGCAGGAATCCTTCTTCTCATCTTTCTTCTTCGAGTCTTTTCATGGTGTCAATTTTTCACACCAAGGATATTTCTTTTTCGGAGAACACGAGAAAACAAGACAATTTGAAGGGATGTTTCTAAAAAGCGTTTTTCATAACCTCAGAAATTCTAGGATAAATTTTTTTTTTGAAGTATTTGGGAAAGTAGGGGTTTAAACATGTGGGTTTATGAAACAAAAAGGTTTAGGCTCAACAGGGTTTTCTAAGTGGATCATCGACACTAAAAATAAGCATCGGAAAGGGTTTTGGGCTTGAAAGAGAAGGCTAAAAAGTGGGTTAAATCCTAAGGAATGTCAAGGTCATCTAATTGCATCTATACCGCGTACGGTACTCACCAATGTGATCTCGAAACGTATGTCAAGAGCAAGTTCTAATTCAGATATACATGCATCGGCACACACAAGAAATGAATAATGTAGCATTAAAATTGAATGCTTTTAAGGCTCAAGTCCTCACTGCAAATGGGTTGTATGTGCATAGTCATGTTCTTATTAGATTATCGTTTCTTGCTTAAGCAATTATTAACTTATTTTCCTTAGATTTTAAAACAACTAATTCATATTTTGAAAATGACTTCTCTTAAAAACATTAAGACTCAAAAATTCAGAGTTAATCGGATGATTACACTCGTTTTTCTTTTGAAAAAGGGTTTTGAAAATTGAAAAATTTAGAGGAAAATTTTCTGTGTTAACTATTTTGAACTAAAATCATTAAAATAAACTAAGGTATTCTATACCTGCTATCCCACACTTAGAGGAACATTGTCCCTAATGTTCTCTTGAGTTGAGATTGTAAAATCCCACACTTAGAGTTTGAACATGTAAGAAAATGTTTCTCAAGTGTTTTGTTTGGGCTGGAATCCCATAATTAGTGATAAGTTTAGGATAGAGTATAAACTACTTTTATTATCACATTAACAAAACAAATAAACATGAATCATAAAAACAGATAAAAGAGGAAAGGATAAGATACTCCCCAGATAGTAAGTTGCATAGGAACTGAGTTTCTGAATTTGCAGAAGGAGATGTGGCCAAGATCTTCTTCTGAGTTCTTTATGAGGATCGGTTCGGCTTCAAGCGATTTTGTTTATTTCCATTTCATCATCTCAATTTTATCATCATGAAGAGATCTCTTAAGTGTGAACACGTTGGATGTAGGTTTTGTTTTTTTGCAAATGAAAGGAAATCACTGTCTTAGATTTTGAAAGATGTTTTCTAACACAAACCAGTTTTATAAATCATGTGTTTTTAAACGAGTTCGAGCATAATGCATAAAAGTAGTATGCAAGTGTAACAACCCCAAATTTAGGGTAAATTTAAAATTTTCCTAATTACGTGTTTATTACTTGTATATAATATGAAATAGGATTAAATGCATTACTTACTTATATATATATATATATGGATGGAATATATGTATATATACGCGAATACGATTAGTGCAAATATCGTATAAAACAACAACTGTACAAACTTGCGTACACTGGTAAAACGAATATTAAATAATGTGAATTTATTTAATTACTTTGATTATTACTTTATATTATGTTTATAATATAACGGAAAACGTGCGATTTAACCAAAACGTCACCGAACTCTCCGAAAACTCGACCAACCGACAAAACAAAACAAAGTTATGATTTATAACTTGAAAACTAGTATTTTGGTGAAATACTACAACTAAATTATCGAGTATTATTTCGTATTTTCAAACGTATATTAAATCGCGTATAAAAATCATTTTAACGTTTAAACGACCGGGGAAACGAACACCGCACGGAGCGCAAACACGGAGGAACAAAATTTGGTGAGATCCACACTTGGTGGACCCCACCCAACCGGCCCAAGGGTCAAGGGGACAACCCCCTCACCCTTCCCCCTCACTTCTTCACTTACACACTCAAACCCAAACCCACACCCTCATCATTCTCTCTCTCTCTCTCTCCATCGGTTTCTCTCTCTCTCTAAAACCATCACTAAAACATCCCAAAAACACCACAAAACGAGCTTAAATCACAAAACGCAAAGGAGCAACGACGATCACGAGAACGAGGGCTACAATCGTATCTTTTCGGATTTTCGTTTCGACAACTTTGTAAGTTTTCCGGCGACCCGAAACTTTTCCGATTACTTTTATTTGCTAGATAAATGTTCCCCTAGCTTAGTAATGTCCAAATATATAACTTAAACTCGTTTTTGAACACGTTTACGAAAATGTCGGTTTTGGTCATTTTAAATAAAACGACACCTCGAACATTAAAAACGACATCCAACAATTTTTATGAACTCATCATAACATAATATAACTTGTGTAAAAGTTTCAACTTGAACGGAACTCGTTAGACACGTTTTCGACACGACTCAAAATCTGACCAGAGGTAAGTGTCGCATGGCTCACGCCAGTTATGCGACACTTCGCCTTAGTGACGCATAGGTCACGATCCGCCATACGCGACACTTCGTTAGTGCCGCTAAACACTTATACCGTCACTCCATAAGTGACGCAGTCATAACCCTTTCAGCAGAAACAATACGTCACTTACATAGTGACGCTAGAACACGTATACCGACACTTCCTTAGTGTCGCTATTATTAATGTAAACGTATAACCTTCAGTAGAAACGAATAACACCTAGTTACTACTGATGACGTCACTGACCCTTATACCGTCACTTCATCAGTGACGCATACATACTTATACCGACACTTGCCCAGTGTCGCCCTATGAACCGATTTACTCACTTATACCGTCACTTCATAAGTGACGCCCTGTTTGAACACGGCACTTAATACCGTCACTATTCTAGTGACGCAGTGATGAATCTTAAGACTTATTAACGTCACTTACCTAGTGACGCACCATCTTAATACCGACACTACTTAAGTGTCGCATACATCTTGAAACAGATAACTTAACACGACACTACCTAAGTGTCGCATGATACACAGAAGTGACGCCTACAAGTGACGCTATAACAGGCTGATTGAAACTTACATTTTATACAAGTATGGAATATACTTAAAACGTGAACGTACTTAACTCGGCGTTACTTATACATGAAAATACTATACTTTTGGAAGTATACAACGATACTGGAATACGTACAAGTCTATACTAAACTAAACGTGAGACTTCACTCACACGCGTACGAGTTTTCACTCGGAAATACTTAGGAGATTACACTCCAACGAACTTACACTTGTACACCACACGGGATTACACCCGATACAAACTTACAAGTTCACCTGCTAGTTACGTGCTGGATTACACGTTAACTGATACGAACTTACTTACGAATACTTACGAGGTTTCACTCGTACCCTTTGGGGACTAAGCCCATTGGAACGTACACAAACGATACATGTTGTAATACAAACAAACGATCATACGAGTATACTTTACAACTGTACAACTACTGTGAACATATAATAATAATGGATGGAATTATTATTATAACACCGATAACAAACGAACCGTATAACTTTTATACAAACTACGATTTACAAACGATTACAAACTTACAAACAAACTAATGGACATTAACTAGTTTGGGAACAACTAGCATGGATACTTTACAAGTATTCCATTTACTTACTGAACCTTATGCGTATTAGGACGCTAAGGGTTGCTAGTTCGGGAATACTACTTGCTTACTTACTGCATTGTCTGCCAGACTCAGGTGAGTCTTACAGCCCCTACTTTACTATTTTATACTCAGGGGTGAGATGCATTACTGTTTTACATGAACACACAAAACTTACTTGCTGCCATGATTTACTTATTGTATGAGAGTAACGATACGCCAATTGCATGAGTTTACGACTAATCCAATGAAATCCTCCTGAATCATAGTTGTTAGTTATGTGATAAGCGCGAGTTTTAGTATATGGATCCATATGGGACTGACAATCCCCGCCCGGGGTAGCACGCACTACCACGAACCGTTCCTGTAGAAACGGGCGTTTCTTACTCGTTCCGTATGAATGTTTTGGATTACATTCATGAGGGGGTACCGATATTTACTGTACGTTAAGCTTCAACTATGGTGGCTCATGGCGATTGTATCAAACGGTTTGCATAATCTGCAACCACCCACTTATTAAAACTTACTGGCTGGCTATGATTTACAAATACTACTTGTGTGTTCAAACTGTTTACTTATTTACAAACCTGTGAGATTCACCAACCTTTTGGTTGACCGTTTTAGTAATGCTTCTCAGGTACACAGCATCAGTAGGGATGCCCAGCAGGATAAGCTTACTTAGCTCGAGTCGCATGCATTACAAGCTTGGAGATTTTCTTACATTACTTTTGTACTAGTTGTTATGTATAAGAATCTCTAGGAATTTACTTTAACTCGAGCTTGTATTTTGAAACTACTTATGTATTAATGTTATAACTTTTCGAACGTCTCATTTAGAGTCGTTCACTGTATCCTTTGTGCTTGTGATTATTGATTAGTAACACCCAAAACATCGCTTCCGCAAACCGTAAAATTTGGGGGTGTTACAGATTGGTATCAGAGCCTAAGGTTATAGTGAACTAGGTTGCATTTAGTGGGCCTAGACTATGACCGTTAGGCAGTATTCCTCATTAGGTATAACTGGTTCAGGAATTACAGCATACAAGTTTAATTTAACATAGCCTGATCAACTATGTACAATTAAATGAAGATGATGTAAGTTCTGAAAGGGGTTATGTTGAACAGGAATGCAATAGCTGACTCTGACCTCGAGAGAACCGGGACTTCTACTTGACTGTGCTAGACACGAACTAGGCGGTTATGTGTTATATATATATATATACATAGGCCTCTTTCCCGACACGATGCTCTCTCTCAACTGCTGCGAAATTTATTCTCAACTTACATTAACCAAACGACATCTCGATTCTCGTCATTCTATTTTTATTCAACTTTTACGAATTCATACGTCTGACGACTTCTACACCGTTATAACTGACAACCATAGCTAATCGAATATCCTTTGATATGAAGATCGGGATTCTGTTTTATTCACTAACTCTGCCCAATTCAACGTTTATAACATTTTACAACGTACCCACCGTACTGTTAGATGTATCCTAATAAAACCATTTTCAACTCAATGTTTCGATAGACTTCAAATTATACAACCGATTTTTACTACCAAAAATTTATAACAAATATATTCTTATCAAACATGTTACAAAATTTCTTACAGAACTTTTTATAAAGTTTTCAAAAAAAAAAAAAAAAAAAAAAAAAAAAAAAAAAAAAAAAATTTCGAAATCATATAAACTTATTTATAACTCGCAGACTTTGAACAAATTTCAACCTTTGACGAAATTCTTTTAACTTACCAAATCATTACCTTCAGAATTCTTATCCGAATCCTCACATGTTCTTTATTATTGTTTCAAGGAACATGCCTCCTCGACGACAACTCAACCTTACTGAAGCCGAAGTTGCGGGTATTATTGCCCGTAGTGTGGCTCAAGCTCTAGCTACCCGAACATCAGCTCCTGGTAGCGAAGATACTGCCAACAACGGACCCCAACCCAAAACCTGCACCTACAAGGATTTCCATAACTGCAAGCCGCTGAACTTTGCAGGAACTGAAGGAGCGATTGGTCTGATTCGTTGGACCGAGAAAATTGAATCAGTGTTCCTCATCTGCAACTGCAAGGAAGAGGATAAAGTTAAGTTCGCCACCAGTACCTTTTCTGACATCGCCCTTACTTGGTGGAACACATATGCACAGACGGTGAGCGTTGCTGAGGCTTACAAAATACAGTGGGATGAACTGAAACTTATGCTGAGGGGCGAGTACTGCCCAAGAGACGAGCTGAAACAGTTGGAATTAGAATTCTGGAATCACAAGATGCAAGGCGACGATATCACCGGTTACACCAACCGCTTTCACCAGCTGGCACTTCTGTGCCCATCCATGGTTGATCCTGAATACAAAAGGATCGAAAAGTACGTTGATGGACTCCCCGAGCGACTACAAGATTTAGTCACTTCGTCCAAACCAGGAACCATTCAAAGCGCCATTCGTATGGCTCATGAGTTAACGGCAAATTCTGTTCGCCGTGGCTCGACTTCGACCCCACCTGCGAATAACAAACGTAAATGGGAAGTGAGTCCTCACTCATCCAACTCTACCTCTGACAAAAAGCCTTCAACTGTCAATGCCAATGACTCAAAGGCTTACAAGGGGAGCAAGCCTTACTGCTCCAAATGTAGTCGTCATCATAACTGCTCCTGTCCTTGCACTAAATGCAAGAAATTCGGGCACTTGGCCCAAGACTGCCAAACCAACACTACTGGTATCAACACCAGCGCACCCAAGACTTGCTATGAGTGCAACGGTACCGGGCACTTCAAGAAGGACTGCCCAAAGCTGAAACCCCGAAACAACTACACGAAGAGTAGAGCTTATGTGATTAACGCTAGGGAGGATGACCCGAACCCTAGACTTTGTGATTTACTCAACCCGGGTACGTTCGTTCTTTGACTACCCGAATCTGTTTTCTCATAAATCTCTCGCATAATGATTTGTGTATAACTATGTTTCATTCTGCGTGTTTTCTTTGATCCTAAGTACACAATAGGATTAGGAAACGACCGACTACTTAAATCCCGACAACACGATTTTCCTTACACTTTAGATACAATAACCAAACTCTCTTCCCAAATATCTCACACTGGTTGAGACCGGGAACTTGTATATTATTCGTTATTTTAACAAGTCATCCACTAGAACTTCACTTGCTGGTAAAAATTCTTAAATAGAATAATATTTTCGTAGGAAATGACAACAAAAATTAGGGTACGTTACCACCTGACAATTTCTTGATTTCAAACACTGTAGGATATACCCTACTACTGTAGGCTACTGGTACGTAATGTAGCTACTTAACGAATATCAAACTACCGATTACCACTTCGAACAAATTTCGGGACGAAATTTAATTAACAAGGGGAGAATGTAACAACCCCAAATTTAGGGTAAATTTAAAATTTTCCTAATTACGTGTTTATTACTTGTATATAATATGAAATAGGATTAAATGCATTACTTACTTATATATATATATATATGGATGGAATATATGTATATATACGCGAATACGATTAGTGCAAATATCGTATAAAACAACAACTGTACAAACTTGCGTACACTGGTAAAACGAATATTAAATAATGTGAATTTATTTAATTACTTTGATTATTACTTTATATTATGTTTATAATATAACGGAAAACGTGCGATTTAACCAAAACGTCACCGAACTCTCCGAAAACTCGACCAACCGACAAAACAAAACAAAGTTATGATTTATAACTTGAAAACTAGTATTTTGGTGAAATACTACAACTAAATTATCGAGTATTATTTCGTATTTTCAAACGTATATTAAATCGCGTATAAAAATCATTTTAACGTTTAAACGACCGGGGAAACGAACACCGCACGGAGCGCAAACACGGAGGAACAAAATTTGGTGAGATCCACACTTGGTGGACCCCACCCAACCGGCCCAAGGGTCAAGGGGACAACCCCCTCACCCTTCCCCCTCACTTCTTCACTTACACACTCAAACCCAAACCCACACCCTCATCATTCTCTCTCTCTCTCTCTCCATCGGTTTCTCTCTCTCTCTAAAACCATCACTAAAACATCCCAAAAACACCACAAAACGAGCTTAAATCACAAAACGCAAAGGAGCAACGACGATCACGAGAACGAGGGCTACAATCGTATCTTTTCGGATTTTCGTTTCGACAACTTTGTAAGTTTTCCGGCGACCCGAAACTTTTCCGATTACTTTTATTTGCTAGATAAATGTTCCCCTAGCTTAGTAATGTCCAAATATATAACTTAAACTCGTTTTTGAACACGTTTACGAAAATGTCGGTTTTGGTCATTTTAAATAAAACGACACCTCGAACATTAAAAACGACATCCAACAATTTTTATGAACTCATCATAACATAATATAACTTGTGTAAAAGTTTCAACTTGAACGGAACTCGTTAGACACGTTTTCGACACGACTCAAAATCTGACCAGAGGTAAGTGTCGCATGGCTCACGCCAGTTATGCGACACTTCGCCTTAGTGACGCATAGGTCACGATCCGCCATACGCGACACTTCGTTAGTGCCGCTAAACACTTATACCGTCACTCCATAAGTGACGCAGTCATAACCCTTTCAGCAGAAACAATACGTCACTTACATAGTGACGCTAGAACACGTATACCGACACTTCCTTAGTGTCGCTATTATTAATGTAAACGTATAACCTTCAGTAGAAACGAATAACACCTAGTTACTACTGATGACGTCACTGACCCTTATACCGTCACTTCATCAGTGACGCATACATACTTATACCGACACTTGCCCAGTGTCGCCCTATGAACCGATTTACTCACTTATACCGTCACTTCATAAGTGACGCCCTGTTTGAACACGGCACTTAATACCGTCACTATTCTAGTGACGCAGTGATGAATCTTAAGACTTATTAACGTCACTTACCTAGTGACGCACCATCTTAATACCGACACTACTTAAGTGTCGCATACATCTTGAAACAGATAACTTAACACGACACTACCTAAGTGTCGCATGATACACAGAAGTGACGCCTACAAGTGACGCTATAACAGGCTGATTGAAACTTACATTTTATACAAGTATGGAATATACTTAAAACGTGAACGTACTTAACTCGGCGTTACTTATACATGAAAATACTATACTTTTGGAAGTATACAACGATACTGGAATACGTACAAGTCTATACTAAACTAAACGTGAGACTTCACTCACACGCGTACGAGTTTTCACTCGGAAATACTTAGGAGATTACACTCCAACGAACTTACACTTGTACACCACACGGGATTACACCCGATACAAACTTACAAGTTCACCTGCTAGTTACGTGCTGGATTACACGTTAACTGATACGAACTTACTTACGAATACTTACGAGGTTTCACTCGTACCCTTTGGGGACTAAGCCCATTGGAACGTACACAAACGATACATGTTGTAATACAAACAAACGATCATACGAGTATACTTTACAACTGTACAACTACTGTGAACATATAATAATAATGGATGGAATTATTATTATAACACCGATAACAAACGAACCGTATAACTTTTATACAAACTACGATTTACAAACGATTACAAACTTACAAACAAACTAATGGACATTAACTAGTTTGGGAACAACTAGCATGGATACTTTACAAGTATTCCATTTACTTACTGAACCTTATACGTATTAGGACGCTAAGGGTTGCTAGTTCGGGAATACTACTTGCTTACTTACTGCATTGTCTGCCAGACTCAGGTGAGTCTTACAGCCCCTACTTTACTATTTTATACTCAGGGGTGAGATGCATTACTGTTTTACATGAACACACAAAACTTACTTGCTGCCATGATTTACTTATTGTATGAGAGTAACGATACGCCAATTGCATGAGTTTACGACTAATCCAATGAAATCCTCCTGAATCATAGTTGTTAGTTATGTGATAAGCGCGAGTTTTAGTATATGGATCCATATGGGACTGACAATCCCCGCCCGGGGTAGCACGCACTACCACGAACCGTTCCTGTAGAAACGGGCGTTTCTTACTCGTTCCGTATGAATGTTTTGGATTACATTCATGAGGGGGTACCGATATTTACTGTACGTTAAGCTTCAACTATGGTGGCTCATGGCGATTGTATCAAACGGTTTGCATAATCTGCAACCACCCACTTATTAAAACTTACTGGCTGGCTATGATTTACAAATACTACTTGTGTGTTCAAACTGTTTACTTATTTACAAACCTGTGAGATTCACCAACCTTTTGGTTGACCGTTTTAGTAATGCTTCTCAGGTACACAGCATCAGTAGGGATGCCCAGCAGGATAAGCTTACTTAGCTCGAGTCGCATGCATTACAAGCTTGGAGATTTTCTTACATTACTTTTGTACTAGTTGTTATGTATAAGAATCTCTAGGAATTTACTTTAACTCGAGCTTGTATTTTGAAACTACTTATGTATTAATGTTATAACTTTTCGAACGTCTCATTTAGAGTCGTTCACTGTATCCTTTGTGCTTGTGATTATTGATTAGTAACACCCAAAACATCGCTTCCGCAAACCGTAAAATTTGGGGGTGTTACAGCAAGTACCTCAAATGCTCGAAACACAAGATGATTTTCCTGTTCATCCAAGAACAGTGGTTTATTTGCAACACGAGTTGTATTTAGAAGACGTTTTATATAACAGTTGGGTTCATCCAAGTGTGAAGGATAGTCAGAGATCTACTTCGTTTCTCAGGTTCTCTTTCTTTCTACGATTATTCCATGGGTTGCCTCCCAAGAAGCGTTGCTTTTAAAGTCGAGAGCCTGACTTTATTTCACGGGTTGCCTCCCGAGAAGCGATGCTTTTAGAGTCGAGAGCCTGACTTTACCTTCCTTCAGTCTAGTTGGTGCTGGAATCTCCAGGGTCGGAAGTGCTCAGAAGTGGAACCCTGGGATTGCGTGGATAAATCCTCAGAAAGTGGCGAGAAATGATTTCAACAATGTTTGGAATCTCTTCTGAAAAGATAGGGAAACTTTCAAGATGTTGCTGAGTATCCCTTTTCATATGCAGAAGGTCCCAAGTGATATCCCTGATTGTTCTGGATATAGGTCCGCGGGAATCAACTACAGAGAAACCATCAGATTCAATCATTTCTCTCTGAGGGTACTGCTGTCTGAATGAGTCCATGAATCCGAGAAATTGGAGGTGTAAAGTATCGTAATCTGCTATGCCAGAGCTTCCTCTTATTTCTCGAATTGAATCATGAATGTCCTGGATGAGCTTGGTCTGGTAGTTGGTGAACGTGAGATTTGAGTCTTTGAAGGTGTTGCACACAATATCGTACACCTCACGTAAACCATAGTGAAATATCTGTCGATGCTCGTCCGGATTATCCTCAGCAAAGATTTCTTGGATCCGTTCAGTGAGGAAGTTCGCGATGTTAACCATCGAACCTTCTGGTATAGAGGAAGGGATGTCACGCGACCTTTCGGTAAAACTCACATACTCGAGATCTTCAGCAATCTTGTGAGCATGGAACTCAACAGTGCAGTCGATGTAGAACCTGTGAGGAGAAGTCTCGTCCATGTGGTCATTCCTGGCCATAGAATTAAGTATGCCCCGAAGATTATTTATCAGTCTAATGTCAGCATCTGCATCAGGGTTTCCAGTAGCACGGTACATCTCCTCGTGGAATGAGTGTAAAAACTCACTTTGCTCCCGAGAATATGGAAATGCGGATCTGATCAGAGTGTCATAGATCTTCCTGTAGATGCGCTTCTGTTTTTCAAAGAACTCCAGCTCTTCAGATGTTGGTCTAGCGTTTTGTTGTAGGAGCTGAGCGGCGAGATCTTCGGTGAAGGCATTGAGACGATTGTGGAAGAATCTGTAATCTTGGGAATTCTCGGCTTTGTTGAATTCAGACTCGGCTATGATTTCCTCGATCATGGCCTGCTGTCTTGGAGTGTATTCGTTGGTAGAGTTGAGGATAATGCTAGTCATAGTGGGTATGTCATCTTCAAAGTCTTCGATTGCACTTATCATCTCCTCATGGTTGGTGATAATCGGAATTTCTGGAGAAGGTGGATTAACTGGAGGCGTAGGAAGATGGATAGACCGGATATCTATTGGAATGTCAGTGTAGACGACATCATCCACGTCACTCTCTATGAATGGAGGATCCCTAGCCTGGGAATCAGGGAATTCAACATGATCAGATGGTGGCTGGGTGTCATCGGTAATTTGAGATATCGGTTGTGAAGAGTGCATCTCTATCTCTCTTTCCTCCTGAGAATCAGTACCTTGGCTGGATTCAGAGGTGCTTCCAAATTTGAACAGGGTTCGTGGCGTAGATGCATCGAAGGTTTGAATCCTTCGGGAAGGCTCTCTTGAATGCAACTCCGGTAATCGGGAAGCTTTGTAAGCTGAGATCTTCATTAGGAGTTTGTCTCTAAGCTCTGGGTGTTGTTTTGCTAACGCAATGGTTTTCTCGATGTTTAACAGAGCGTCGAGTCGAGGCGAGATAAGAGGCTTAGAGGGTTCCATGACAGAGGCTATAAGCCTTTCCATGGTTATGCCGAATCCTGCATCATATGGTTCATCTGTAGGTGGATCATCATCTGATTCATTATCTGACAAGGGAATAGCGTTCTCGATCTGCATGATTTCTTCTGTCATATAGTGAGGATCAAGTAAGTTGTGATGCGGTGGGGTGGATTGGTATAAGTCCTCCTCTGGGTCTTCCTCCATTTCTTCTTCGGATTCCTTTATTTCTTCCGGTTCTGGTTCAGTTTCTTCTTCCTCCATTTCTTCGAGTTCTGACTCATCTGGCTCGGAATCTTCACTCTCTTCTTCTGACTCTGACTCTTCTGTTGATGATATGAGGCAAGTGTGCTCATCTGGTATGTAGGTGTCTGATGGTTCCGAATCAGAAGTGTCATCGTCCGAAGTGATTCTGCCCATAGAGATGGCGTATATCTCTGCTTTCTCTGCGAGAAGCTCATCAGCCTGATTGATTCTGAATGCAACAGTTTGTCCATGTGCTCTGACGCTGATAGTCTGCGAGTAAACATCAATAATAGCACGAGCAGTATTCATAAAAGGCCTTCCTAGGATAATGGGTATATTAATGTCTTCCTGTATATCCATCACTACAAAGTCAGTTGGGAAATAGAACCTATCCACCTTTACCATGACGTTCTCAGCTATGCCTCTAGGATATCGGATTGTTTGATCGGCAAGCTGGACGCTCATTCCAGTGGGTTGCAGTGGTCCTAATTCAAGTCTGGAGTAGAGTGAGTAGGGCATGAGGTTGATGCTCGCTCTGAGATCGGCCAAGGAACGGATCATGCCAGAGTGATAGATAGAGCAGGGCAAGGTGAATCGGCCCGTGTCTCCCAGTTTTTCCGGAAGGGAATTCTGAATGACGGCGGAGCATTCAGCGTTGAGAGAGATTTTAGGTACTTCAGGTACCTTTTCCTTAGTAACCAGCATGCGTCGAATGTACTTGGAGCCGGAAGGGATTCTAGACACGGTGTTTAAGAATTTTCCGTCGAGTTTGAAAGATTTAGCGTTATATCTTTTTCCGATACGATGTGGGAAAGGGACTCGAACTTCCTGAATAGGAGTAGGTACGGGTTTGGTCTCAACTGTCGTCGGGACAGGAGTAGGGTTCTTCATCGGAGAAGAAGCTTCAGAATGGCTCGGTGCCTTCTGGTTATCCGTAGAGTTCAGAGTCTTGGCCTCCTCAACGTGGGGGTTGTGAACAGTATTGCTCGGTAGCGATCCTTGGGGTCGAGTGTCAAGACGGTGGGCTAACTGACCGATTTGATTCTCGAGGCTCTTGAGAACCGAGAGTTGATTTCGAAGGAATAGGTTGGTTTGATCTTGTCTAGCTGTCGTCTTCTGATTGAAAGCATTCTGCCCCTGGATAAACTTGTTCAGGTTGTCATCAGTGCTCGTGACTGGGACGATTGTCTTCACTGGTTCAGCAGGTTGAGTATCCTCAGTGGCGGTTAATGGAAGTGGTTGATTGTATGGAAGTTGTGGCTGTTGTGGGTACATCGGATATCGAGGCTGAAACCTGGGTGGTTGATTGTTCCGTGGAGGAAACTGGGTTCCTCGTGCTCTTGGCGGAGAAGTTCTAGCGAAGCCAGGTGGATTTTGTTATCGGGTTGGGAATTGGGCATAGTAGACAGTTCCGTCGGTAGGATCTTCATACTCCACAGCGTATTCCTCGGTAGGATGATGGGCACAGTTCTGGCAAGCCTGAACTTGGTGAACCTGCTGTGGTTGCTTCTTCAGTTCTCCAATCTGCTTCGTTAGACTTTCGATCTGCTCGCTCAGAGATTTGATTGCTTCAGCTTGCGCGGTGCTTGCAATAGGCAGGGATGAGGATTGCTCATCGGATTTCCAGTCGTGGTGATGCATCGTCATGTCTTCGATTAAGGCCCATGCTTCATCATCGGTTAACTTTATGAGGTTACCTTGAGCAGCTGCGTCAAGCGTGATGCGATGGATAGGATTGAGACCATTATAGAAAGTATAGAGTTTATCGGTTTTGGTCATCTGGTAATTGGGACATCTCCTCACCAAACTCTTGAATCGCTCCCATGCTGAGTAGATTGACTCATCGTTAGCTTGTGAAAAGTTTGCGATGTCATTCTTGGCTTTAGTTTGTTTGGACGGAGGGAAATATTTCATAAGGAATTTGTTTCCCATGTCCTCCCATGAGGTAATTGATCCGGTGTCAAGTCCCTCAAACCAGCTCAAAGCATGTAAAGCGAGAGAAAAGGGGAATAGGTGTAGGCGAACTATGTCCTGATCAACCCCATTCTGCTTATACGAGTTGGAGATTTGAATGAATTTGTTAATGTGGGCGTTGGGATCTTCACGGGGTAGTCCGTGGAATTGGCAGTTGTCCTTGATGAGTTGGACGATGTGGTATTTGAGTTCGAAAGATGGTCCGTCGATCACTGGATAGCTAATCGGTCCTCCTCGTCCTTCGATGGATGGTTTGGTACTGTCGGCGATAGTAACACGAGCGGCCATTGGTGGAAAACGGGAACGTCTTTCTTTGCGGATGGTACGGATAATCGACTCAGGATTGGGTACGAAAATGAGAGGTTCAGATCCGGCTGATCGGGTCGAATATCGTTGTTGATTGTGGGAAAGAATTTTCGGTGGTTACGAGAGAGAAATCTAATCTACGGGTATCACTAAAGAAAAAGTTCGTCGGGACGCCTCAGAATCTTACGATTAACTTCCCCGGCAGCGGCGCCAAAAACTTGTCGCGCCACCAGCAGTCACGGTCGATTTCGCAACTGGCAGCAGCACGACGGGTTTAGTTTTAAAATTTATATTTTAGCTGGGGACCTAAGTTCTACTAGAGATGTAAAGCTGAAGTATGACCTAGGGTCGTTCTAAAGAGTTAACCGTATTGGGAAACGACTTGTCGGGACGAACAGTTCAAATTAGCGATGGTTTGAAAATAGTTTTGAGTGGGGGTTTTATACTTAGGTCCGTAATTAAAATTAAAAAAAAACTAATTAAAACAGTAAATAAAAGCAGTAGGTTGAATCAGTATAGGGGGACTTGTGTTTGTTATGACTTCGTTAGTTTTTACGTGGGGTGATGCTGTATTGGGGTTTTATATTTGAAAACGTCTTTTAAGATTTGTGTCTTGCTTTCACGTAGATACCTTGTGGTGTAAACACTAGTACCCTACTGATCAGATAAACCGATCAGTATGTCACTGAGTACTAGGATGTCAAGATTCTGATCAGATCGGACTATCTTAAAACCCCCCTCACCGTCTCTTATGATGAGACCAAGTGACCCTCCAGATGGGGTGCAGGAATAAGGCAACAGTCCGCAATTTATCCACTGATCTTTCTTAACACAGACAAAGGTATCTAAGCTAGGCGAGGCATTTAAGATTTAAGACAGGTGGTGACTGATTAACAAATACATTAATGGTTGTGATTGAGTTCAGAGATATTCGGCTGTGATACAGTCTTCAACCCACAGAGTTTTCCACAGTTACATAGTGTATTCACCCGTATTACGGTCTTTCCTGGATCACAGACTTAGCCAGGATGTAACACAGTATACAGCCTTCGACCTTTCCGTAGTTTGTACGTGTTTGTATTCCACCATAGGTGTTTCCAACGTTAAACCGGATACTCAGTCGTATTAGGGCTTTAACTGGGCTACATGCTTTACAGCCATCTGAACTCAATATATCTAAGCTTGTATTACAGTAAACCATCTATGATAGCTAAATAACCCGTTCACTTTATAATCCCAAACCAATAAATCCCTGATTAATTCACAGTGTACTATACGATAGGTAGACAGTATTTCCATTGCTTCAAAATCAGACCATGTTATTTTAAGAAAACATAGATAGGTAGTGACCGTTTGACTAAGGGTCGCGAGTCCTTGACATAAAGGTTCTAACCACGTTTATTGGAGAAAAGGCGTTAGTTTAGTTTAAAATCGTAAATGTATAGTTAACAGTGCACCGGTTTTCAATATTAAACAATTAGGATCATTATTCCACAACGGATTGTGCCCACGACTTTCATAGCTTCCACGTTCCGTACTACACACATTCGTGATGATTCCGGCGCTATACAAATGAAAGCCGTATAACGTTACCTCCATTGTTTCATAACGATGTTATCCCAATTGTATTTAAAGTAGCATCACCCAAAGTATTAACAAGCTAACTACATCATAACAAACACAATAGCTAATCTACTCACTAATCATGGCAATGTATCCTAAATCAAACATAATAATAGCATGCAACATTATGAAAGATAAGGATAGAAATAACCGAAAGTAATGCGTAGATTGAATAGCAGTTGAAAGGTTACACGGACAGAGCTCCGAAATATCTTGAGCAATATTACAAAGGAGATCCTCCAAGAGTTCCAACTCTATTACAAAAGCTACCCTACTAATCCTCCTCTAACTCCTAAGAGTAGTGCTAGAGAGAGGATGCTAATTTCCTACTAATTCTCCTCTAACTCCTAAGAGTAGTGCTAGAGAGAGAATGCTAACCTAATTCTAGAGAGAGAATGAGAATGAGATGAGAGGTGTGTGAAAATGAGAAATGGAGGTGACTATTTATAGGGAAAGTAGGAAAGCCTTGGTACAAGTCTTGAAGCATCAAATACAAGCATCAAAGCAGCATACGGGACAAGCGGACAAAGGGGGGGGTCAAACGTGTAACACCTGCATAATTAGGATAATTAATTATGCCTAATTGTTTGTAACTAGTTGTAATTAGTATGTAATAGGACTAATTACAGGCTCTATTTGTATGTATATAAGGTAATTTATATATATGTGTGTATACTTACGCGATTTGGATAAATCGTGCGAATTAACCGGACGGAGTCCGACACAGTTTACTTGGACGTTGGTGACAGAAATTTACTTAAATAATGAGAACGTATTTTGTTATGTAAAATACGCAACCGAACGAGCAGTATTTATATATTATCGCGACGACATTTTAACTAACGCAACAAAACGTAATAAACGCGACTTAATAATTAAAATATTGCGACAAATGTTTTTACTATTAAATTCAAGGTATTTTTATTTAAATACTCCAGTTACGTTTTAAAAATATAAACGTTTGGTTAAATATTAAAAACTAGTGATTAAACGATTAGGACACGGAGTCAACACGATGTTTTGGGGAGTATTTCCCCCTCCTTCCTTGATGGATCAGCCAACCCCACCCCCACTCCCCATTCCTCTTTCATTTTTCATTATCACCAAAACACACACAAACCAAACTCTCTCAACCTCAATTTACACCAAATTTTCGGAATACAAACCGACACACGAAAATTACATATTCGGAATCACCATCACGAGTGGAGCAAGAATATCAAGATCGTTTTCGCCATTTCATCCTCCATTTAGCTCGATTTGCAAAAGTAAGAAATTTCTAAAATCTTAGATCTATTCAAATTGGTGAAATGTTTTGATGTTTTGATGTGTACACAACTTAGATATAACCTAATACATGAAGAATACACGATTTTATAGCTCAAAAATGGGTTAGATTTGCGTTTTTGGTCGGAAATTCTTGAAACCCGAAAGTTTCTGGGCTGGTGTTCATACATGCGACACAAGCCTTGTGTCGCATGCTATGTCGCATAAACCCGTTTGTGTCGCACCTTGTGTTGTACAAATCCTTTAGTGTCGTAACCTTTGCGACACAATATTGTGTCGCACTCTATGTCGCATACTATGTCGTACTTTATACGACACAACCGTTATGTCGCTATTGAATTAGCATCGCAAGCTTTTTGCGACACAACCACTGTGTCGCAGGGCTCTTGTGTCGCATCCTTCATGCGACACAACCCTTGTGTCGCATGACAACTTTAGTGTCGCATTTTGTGTCGCAAAACACAGCAGATTCACAAATAAATTCCAAGTTAAGTGTTATACATTTCGGACTTCAAACGACTATACGATATAACATCTAAGGTACATTGAAACATGTTTTTCAAGCATAACAATTCAAACAAGTGTATAAATGTCGAGATTAACGTTTCAACTAAGTCACCAACGGGCCCAAACATGTTTTCCAACAAACGAACAATTACAAACATACGGACAAACATTGGCTATACTAGTTGTGTACAACTAAACGAAACGTCTCGTGAGACGCATACTTACATAACTTCATATGAATAGGCATTTGAAGGTTACGGGTTCGAAGAACCTACTTGCTATATTTACTACTTGCTATTTGCTACGGCATATTACCAGACTCAGGTGAGTCTTACGGCCCCACTTTTATTGTTTTATCTTATTGGGGGAGATACATGCTACTGATTTTTCTTGAACACAAGTACTAAACTGTTTACTATACCAAACGGAATTGCATGAGTTTACTTACAAACAGAAGTCTCTCCATCTTATATCGTTAGTTATGGTCTTAAGCGCGAACACTAGTTAATGGATCCATTAGGGAAATGACCCTCCCCGCCCGGGGCGGTAGCGCTGCCACGTACTGATTTACACGTAGAAACGGGTGACTACTTATTCGTTACTGATGCTTGCTCATTTACGAGCATGTCACGAGAGCAAACTTATTACTTACGGGTTAAGCTTCGATTATGAGCCTCATGGCAACGGTATAAACTTACTTATTTACATTTGCTGGATTGCAAATACTGATTTTACGATTGCTGGGTTGCAATGGCTGATTTTACGCCTACGGGCATTACTAATGAAATCTCGTGTTCAAAGCCGATATTACTTACAAACCTGTGAGATTCACCAACCTTTTGGTTGACACTTTTTAGCATGTTTTCTCAGGTACCCGGATGGAGTAGGATTACTCCAGGATTTTAGCTAGAGTCGCATGATTTCAACACAACTGCATTAACGGAGATTCTTAGCATTATCTTTTGTATATTTTGATAATGTAATAGAATCTCCCGCTACACGCGCGGACTCTAGGGAAACTACATTTTTGTATACGAAAACACTAAGTTTTCAAACAATATATCTATGGAATGTAACCAATTTACAAACGTTGCATATAGATGTCGTTTACTTTATCTTTGTGCTGTGATATTCGATTAGTAACACCCCAAACTATGCTTCCGCAAAACAGTGAATTTCGGGGGTGTTACAGATTGGTATCAGAGACTAAGGTTATAGTGAACTAGGTTGCATTTAGTGGGCCTAGACTATGACCATTAGGCAGTATTTTCTCATTAGGCATGACTGGTTCAGGAATTACAGCATACGACTTTAATTTAACATAGCCTGATCAACTATGTACAATTAAGGAAAGATGATGTAAGGTCTGAAACGATTATGTGGAACGGGAATACGTTAGTTGACTCTGACCACGAGAGAACCGGACCATTACTTGATACGTGCTAGACACTAGGCTGGATATTATATACTTACGTATATTCGCCTCGTCTTACTTACACTCTGCCACAGGAATGGCAAACACACCACCTAATCCGTCACACTCTCACTCATATGGGTCACGGAACCCACGAGTAGCCAGGAGGAACACAAGGTCGCCTCGAAACAGCCCTTATCCTGTACATAACTCTCAGAACTCGGCACATATCACGTTGCCAGTATTGGCTACCCAATTCCGCCGTCAGGAGCAAAGACTCGAAAATCTTGAACTGGAACAACACCGAATGACCTACCTGCTTTGTCAAGCTCTTGACCACATATCACAACTCCAGCGAGAACAAGAAGATACCGGCCTCTCTGTAAGCATAATCCAGGATTCAATGACCGCCGAATTAGGTGCGAATGAACTTGTAAGAAACCGACTAGAGGAATGTGAACAACGTTCACAAGAGACTGAGGATCACTCTCGAGTACTAGCACAACGACTGGCCTTGGTTGAAGATAATGCCAGGCAAACCAACAGGATGGCAGAAACCGTGGACCGCCTTGTCGCGCTGATGGAACAGATTAATCTACATTAAGACTAGTGTAGTCTTTGTCTTGTAATCTATCTCGTGATCTAATGACTATCTAGCGCTATTCTATAAACTAGTCGGATGTAACAATTCCCGACACCTTTTGTAATATCTCTGTAGGATGTAACTTTTGAACTCGCATTATCCATCGAATATTCCTTGTTATTTCAACTCATATTAGTTGTCATTTTCCATGTCGATGTTATGTATTACTGCTTATATACATGTACATCTGTGACAATTACAAATTCCTACAAAATCTCATGTATCTTCATTTCTTTTATTGAAGAATCATGCCGCCAAAGACAAGACCATATACCGATGCCCAGATTACCTCCCTTATAACCCAGGCTGTTACTGAAGCCTTGGCACGGAATACTCCACAAAACAGCGATGCCGCTGAAACCCCTGCTGCTGCTAAACCTTGTTCTTACAAGGACTTTCAGAACTGCAAACCTCTCAACTTTGCAGGTACTGAGGGAGCTATCGGTCTGGTACGCTGGATCGAGAAAGTTGAGTCTGTATTTCTGATCTGCAACTGTGCGGAGGGAGACAAGGTTAAGTTCTCCGTTAGTACTTTTACTGACACCGCACTCACCTGGTGGAACACTTATGCCCAAACTGTGAGTGTTGCTACTGCTTACCAACTCCCGTGGGAGGAGTTGAAAGAGATGTTGAGGGGCGAGTACTGCCCCAGGGATGAATTGAAACAACTGGAAATGGAGTTCTGGAACCACAAGATGCAGGGTGATGATATCACCGGATACACCAACCGTTTCCACCAACTGGCACTTCTGTGCCCAACCATGGTCGATCCTGAGTACAAGAGGATCGAGAAATTCGTTGATGGACTTCCCGAGAGACTACAGGACCTGGTGACTTCATCCAAACCGGGTACTATCCAGAGCGCCATCCGTATGGCCCATGAACTAACGGCAAATTCTGTCCGCCGTGGCACAACTTCAACCCCATCTGCAAACAACAAACGCAAGTGGGAAGGAAACCCCAACTCATCCAACCAAACCTCCAACAAAAAGCCTGAGTACATTAAGGCTTATTCATCGGGGACTTCGGAAAAGAAAGGGTACAGCGGGAACAAGCCTTACTGTTCCAAATGCAGCCGCCATCATGACGGTTCTTGCCCTTGCTCCAACTGCAAACGGTTCGGGCATCTAGCCAAGGATTGCCGAACCAACATTTCTACCCCCAACACTAATGCACCAAAGGCCTGCTTTGGGTGCGGAAATTCAGGGCACTTCAAGAAAGATTGCCCAAAGCTGAAAAACAACAACAACCCTGCTCGCGGCAGATCATTCGTTATCAAGGCTGGGGAAGCCAGACAAGACCCGAACGTCATCACGGGTACATTCCTTCTCAACGATCTTACTGCTTCTGTATTATTTGATACCGGTGCCGATAGAAGCTTTATTTCTGAGAAATTTAGCCCTTTACTTGATATAACTCCCACTGCCTTAGATCCTAAATACATTGTTGAATTAGCTAACGGCAAACTGATTGAGACTGATAGCATCATACACAACTGTACACTTAACCTTACAAACGAAACGTTTCCCATTGATTTAATCCCTGTCGAGATCGGTAGCTTCGATATTATTGTCGGTATGGATTGGTTATCCAAGCACCGAGCTGAAATCATCTGTCATGACAAACTCGTTCGCATACCTCTTGTCTCCGGTGGAACCTTAGTCCTACAAGGGGAGACCGGCAGACGGAATCTGAATATTGTATCCTGCCTCAAAACTAGAAAATATCTACGAAAAGGGTATCAAGCCATCCTCGCACATGTAACGGAGAAGAAGTCGAAGGAGAAGCGACTTGAAGATGTTCCAATCGTGCGGGATTTCCCGGAAGTCTTTCCTGAAGACTTGCCCGGACTTCCGCCACCTAGACAAGTTGAATTTCAAATCGAACTTGTGCCCGGAGCTGCACCGGTGGCACGAGCTCCTTACCGTTTAGCACCATCCGAAATGCAGGAGTTGTCTAACCAACTACAGGAACTCCTGGACAGAGGATTCATTCGACCAAGTTCCTCGCCTTGGGGAGCTCCGGTCTTATTCGTGAGAAAGAAAGATGGATCTTTCCGCATGTGTATCGATTATCGAGAGCTGAATAAGCTAACCATAAAGAATCGGTACCCACTTCCTAGAATCGATGACCTATTTGACCAGCTCCAGGGATCGAGTGTTTACTCAAAGATTGATCTACGGTCAGGTTATCACCAACTCCGAGTTCGCGACAATGATATTCCAAAGACAGCTTTCCGAACTCGTTATGGGCATTACGAATTCCAAGTGATGCCATTCGGGTTGACCAACGCACCGGCCGTATTCATGGACCTTATGAATCGGGTGTGCAAACCATATCTTGACAAATTCGTCATTGTGTTCATCGATGATATCCTGATTTACTCTCGCAACGAGCAGGAACATGCTCAACATCTGAAAACCATTCTAGGACTTCTTAAACACGAAGAGTTATATGCCAAATTCTCTAAGTGTGAGTTCTGGATTCGAATCGTTCAATTCCTCGGACACGTGATTGACAGCCAAGGAATTCATGTTGATCCCGCCAAGATTGAAGCAATCAAGGGCTGGGAGTCACCGACCACTCCAACCGAAGTGAGACAATTCTTAGGTCTTGCTGGTTATTACCGCCGATTCATCGAAAACTTTTCAAGAATAGCTGTTCCCCTAACCACACTGACTCAGAAAGATAAGAAGTTCGATTGGACTGATAAACAAGAGTCAGCCTTCCAGCTATTGAAAAACAAACTTTGCAGTGCACCAATCTTGTCCTTACCCGAAGGCACCGACGATTTCGTGGTTTACTGCGACGCCTCACACCAAGGACTTGGTTGTGTGCTAATGCAACGAGAAAAAGTCATTGCCTATGCCTCACGACAACTGAAAATCCACGAGAAAAACTATACGACCCACGACCTCGAGTTAGGTGCTGTGGTCTTCGCATTGAAAATCTGGAGACATTACCTCTACGGCACGAAAAGCACTATCTTTACCGATCACAAAAGTCTCCAACACATATTCGATCAGAAGGATCTAAACATGAGGCAACGTCGCTGGGTTGAGTTACTTAGTGACTAGGACTGCGAGATCAAATACCATCCGGGCAAGGCTAACGTAGTTGCCGATGCCTTAAGCCGAAAAGAACGAGTGAAACCCCTTCGAGTCCGAGCACTTCCTATGACAATTCGTAACGAGCTTCCTGCTCAAATCCTTAACGCTCAACTTGAAGCACTCAACGATGAAAACTTGAAAAATGAAGCCTTGCGAGGCTTGGATAAACAATTCGAAATTAAACCCGATGGAACTCGATACTTCTCTAACCGGGTATGGTTACCCAAATTCGGAAACTTGCGAGATTTGGTGATGGCTGAAGCTCACAAATCTCGATACTCTATACATCCTGGTTCTGACAAGATGTATCACGACGTCAAAGGGTTGTATTGGTGGCCTAACATGAAAGCTGACATCGCCTTGTACGTCAGTAAATGCCTAACCTGTTCCAAAGTCAAGGCCGAACACCAAAGACCCTCGGGGTTGCTCCAACAACCTGAAATTCCTCAATGGAAATGGGAACAGATTACCATGGACTTCATTACCAAACTACCAAAAACTTCGAGTGGTTGCGATACCATTTGGGTGATCGTGGACCGTCTCACGAAGTCTGCTCATTTTCTGGCCATCAAGGAAACCGACAAGATGGAGCGTCTAACTCGCATCTACGTCAAAGAAATCATCTCGCGACACGGTGTACCTATCTCCATCATCTCGGATAGGGACAGTCGTTTTACTTCTAACTTTTGGCAATCGCTACAGAAATCTCTTGGTACTCGTCTGGATATGAGTACTGCTTATCACCCGCAAACCGATGGCCAAAGCGAGCGAACTATTCAAACACTGGAGGATATGCTACGAGCCTGCGTAGTTGACTTCGGTACTTCTTGGGAAAATCACTTACCGTTGTGCGAGTTTTCGTACAACAACAGTTACCATACCAGCATAAAGGCTGCACCCTTCGAGGCACTTTACGGGCGTAAGTGCCGATCACCTATCTGTTGGACTGAGTTAGGAGATTCCCAACTCACGGGTCCAGAAATCATTCAGGAAACTACTGAGAAAATCATCGGTATCCAAAACCGGCTGAAAGCCGCACGTGATCGTCAGAAGAGCTATGCTGACGTGAGACGCAAACACCTTGAGTTCCAGGTAGGGGACAAGGTACTTCTCAAAGTGGCACCGTGGAAAGGTGTTATTCGATTCGGAAAACGAGGCAAACTAAATCCTAGATACATCGGACCATTCGAAATCCTTGAAAGGATTGGTCCAGTGGCTTACCGCCTGCAACTTCCTGCTGAACTTAGCAGCGTACACAACACATTCCACATTTCTAACTTGAAGAAATGTCTGTCTGATGAGACACTGATTATACCGCTCGACGAAATTCAAATCGATGAAAAACTTCATTTTGTCGAGGAACCTATGGAAATCATGGACCGTGAGCTCAAACGATTGAAACAGAGTCGTATTCCCATCGTAAAGGTCAGGTGGAATTCTAGGCGCGGCCCTGAGTTCACCTGGGAACGGGAAGACCAAATACGACAGAAATATCCACATCTCTTCCCAGATAACGCACCGTACGTGCACTCAAGCTAATTTCGGGACGAAATTTCTTTAACAAGGGGAGAATGTAACACCTGCATAATTAGGATAATTAATTATGCCTAATTGTTTGTAACTAGTTGTAATTAGTATGTAATAGGACTAATTACAGGCTCTATTTGTATGTATATAAGGTAATTTATATATATGTGTGTATACTTACGCGATTTGGATAAATCGTGCGAATTAACCGGACGGAGTCCGACACAGTTTACTTTGACGTTGGTGACAGAAATTTACTTAAATAATGAGAACGTATTTTGTTATGTAAAATACGCAACCGAACGAGCAGTATTTATATATTATCGCGACGACATTTTAACTAACGCAACAAAACGTAATAAACGCGACTTAATAATTAAAATATTGCGACAAATGTTTTTACTATTAAATTCAAGGTATTTTTATTTAAATACTCCAGTTACGTTTTAAAAATATAAACGTTTGGTTAAATATTAAAAACTAGTGATTAAACGATTAGGACACGGAGTCAACACGATGTTTTGGGGAGTATTTCCCCCTCCTTCCTTGATGGATCAGCCAACCCCACCCCCACTCCCCATTCCTCTTTCATTTTTCATTATCACCAAAACACACACAAACCAAACTCTCTCAACCTCAATTTACACCAAATTTTCGGAATACAAACCGACACACGAAAATTACATATTCGGAATCACCATCACGAGTGGAGCAAGAATATCAAGATCGTTTTCGCCATTTCATCCTCCATTTAGCTCGATTTGCAAAAGTAAGAAATTTCTAAAATCTTAGATCTATTCAAATTGGTGAAATGTTTTGATGTTTTGATGTGTACACAACTTAGATATAACCTAATACATGAAGAATACACGATTTTATAGCTCAAAAATGGGTTAGATTTGCGTTTTTGGTCGGAAATTCTTGAAACCCGAAAGTTTCTGGGCTGGTGTTCATACATGCGACACAAGCCTTGTGTCGCATGCTATGTCGCATAAACCCGTTTGTGTCGCACCTTGTGTTGTACAAATCCTTTAGTGTCGTAACCTTTGTGACACAATATTGTGTCGCACTCTATGTCGCATACTATGTCGTACTTTATACGACACAACCGTTATGTCGCTATTGAATTAGCATCGCAAGCTTTTTGCGACACAACCACTGTGTCGCAGGGCTCTTGTGTCGCATCCTTCATGCGACACAACCCTTGTGTCGCATGACAACTTTAGTGTCGCATTTTGTGTTGCAAAACACAGCAGATTCACAAATAAATTCCAAGTTAAGTGTTATACATTTCGGACTTCAAACGACTATACGATATAACATCTAAGGTACATTGAAACATGTTTTTCAAGCATAACAATTCAAACAAGTGTATAAATGTCGAGATTAACGTTTCAACTAAGTCACCAACGGGCCCAAACATGTTTTCCAACAAACGAACAATTACAAACATACGGACAAACATTGGCTATACTAGTTGTGTACAACTAAACGAAACGTCTCGTGAGACGCATACTTACATAACTTCATATGAATAGGCATTTGAAGGTTACGGGTTCGAAGAACCTACTTGCTATATTTACTACTTGCTATTTGCTACGGCATATTACCAGACTCAGGTGAGTCTTACGGCCCCACTTTTACTGTTTTATCTTATTGGGGGAGATACATGCTACTGATTTTTCTTGAACACAAGTACTAAACTGTTTACTATACCAAACGGAATTGCATGAGTTTACTTACAAACAGAAGTCTCTCCATCATATATCGTTAGTTATGGTCTTAAGTGTAACACCCCCAAATTTGATGATTTGCGGAAGCTTGATTTGGGTGTTACTAATCAATAACAAAGCACAAAGATAAATAGCAAACGACTCTATATGCGTCGTTTTTACAAAATATATTGATAACTGAAATGTTTACAACATTTAAAGCTTTACATAGCTCGAGTTAAATAAAATGAGATTTCAGTACGTAAGTACTTGTACAAAATATACTAATGCAAGAAAATCTCAATCGTCTGTATGCTGACTCGAGCTAACTCCTGAAGCAGAAACATCCTACTGCTGGGTACCTGCGATATATGCTAAAAGGTCAGCTATAAAGCTGGTGAGCTCACAGGTTTGAAATCAAGTAATATCGTATGAACCGCAAGATTTAAATAATGAATTGCATCCAGCAATTAAATAGTGAATTGCATCCAGCAATTAAATGATAATCATCGTGTATACAGCCATGAGCACATAGTTGAGCTTAACTCGAGGGCCGGGTCCCCTATAGAGAATTCCGGGCGAGGTGCCTCCACGAATGCCTAATCAACATTCGTCTTCCCAAATATTAGTACGTCCGTTTACCCGGTTAGTGCTTGCTAACCCGGACGAGGAGGGTCAATCCTATATGGTACCATATACTAATATTCACGCTACAACGTATTAACAACTATGCTGACGGAGGACTTTAAAATGATTAGTTTCGAAAAACTCATGTAGTATATGAAATGTTTGTACTTGCGTTCACATGTTAGAAAATTGAGCAACATATCACACCCCTGAGTAAAACAGTAAAAAGAGGGGCTATGAGACTCACCTGAGTCTGAGTGCGTTTAAACAAACGTAAGTTGATTAGCCGAGTATGAAGTCCAAAGACTTGTAACCTGAGGGTGTCCACGACACGCGATGGTTATAATCATGATTTGGGTATCTCAACAGATCACCCTTGTAGTTGTTCGTTCAACTATAATGTCCAAATTTCCACTATTTGGTTGATAAGTTTAAATTTTGAAAAGTGTACGGCCCGTTGGTGACGGATTTGTAATAATAATCTCAACTATTATTATTTTGATTTCGTGTCGTTTTACTTGAAAAATGTGTTTTGATTGTGTTTTAGAAGCCGTTACGGAATCTAAGTACGGGGGTCCGGGGGCAGCGCCCCTGGTAGCGGGGTCCAAGGGGCGGCAGCCCCTAGCGGGGTCCAAGGGGCAGAGCCCCTGGCTGGGGTCGAGCTGCCAGGTCAGCTTGGAAAATTTTTATTTCTACTATATTGCTTTGACGAAAAACGCATCTGGAACCGAATTTGGGTAAAATCGAGTGATAAATTTTAGGTCTCGACACTTAGTAAAAATCTGAGTTTTTCTGGTTTGTGCGACGTTGTGTGCGACGTCGCAGGTAGGATTGCGACGTTGAGCATGACGTCGCTAAAGGCGACGTTTCGCAATTTAATGCGACGTAGGGTGTTGCGTCGCTAATGCGACGTAGGTGATTTCTGCGACGTAGGGGCTTGCGTCGCTAAGTGCGACGTGGCGAGGTATTGGCGACGTTAAGGCTGATGTCGCTATATGCGACGTCGCACTTTAATGCGACGTTGTGACTGACGTCGCACCATGCGACGTCACGAGGAGTTTTGCGACGTTGAAGCCGACGTCGCATAAATTCTGGGCCAACTGCGACGTAGCGGTCTGTTGGCCGGAAAATGTGTCGAAAACGAGTTTTTCGGTTTCCGTTCGGTCCAAAACTTTTACCCAACCCGTATAGGGACATTATAAGTTGTTACAAACTACTAATAAGTGAAAACATTTAAAAACGAGAGATTTCGGGAATTGTCGGAAACTTACAAGGTGTCGGATTAAAAATCCGAAAAGATAGGATGATAGATCGTGAAGCGGTGGTCGTTTTCTTCCAAAAGAGTAGTATGATCCAAGGTTGTTTGATGTTGTTATTTTGCGATTTTGATAGAATTTTTGGGTTTTGGTTGGTTGGTGGTTTTGAGAGAATAGAGAGAAGAAAGAGAAAGAGTTGAGTGGAGAATGAGAAAAAAGAGAGGAGAGAGTTGGAGGTTATCCTCCAACTTTCAGCCTCCGCTCTCCGTGCGTTGTTCGTTTGCTCCGTCGTTTAAACGTTAATTAATCATTTTAAATATTAATTGGTACATTTTAAATACAAATTATTACGCAATATTTTATTTAATTATTTTACAAATAAGTTTACGTTTGAGTTATAAATGTAAGTTGGTTTATTTAGTTTGCGCGTTTTACATTTTAAATTGTGTAACTTTCTGATTGTACGATACGAATAAATACGAAATATTATTATAATAATATTTTGACATAACAACGTTATTTAATAAAATTGGTCTCCAACGTCCGTATTAAATTGAATCGAAATACATTCGATTTAAATTGCGTACGATTTAACCAAATCGCATTTTCGTATATATTCAACAATATATATAATTCGATACATTAATTAGCCTAACTAGGAACTAATTACATGTATTAACATATGATTAGGCACTAATTACTAGTCCTAATTTCGCGGGTGTTACATTCTCCCCCTGTTAGAAGAATTTCGTCCCGAAATTTAGCTCGAAGTCGTGTTTGATGTGGAATCAGTAAAGAGTTGAGGATATTTGAGTCGCATTTGGTCCTCCCGTTCCCAGGTGAATTCCGGACCACCCCGCGAATTCCATCTGACCTTGACGATGGGAATACGACTTTGTTTCAGTTGTTTAACCTCACGGTCCATAATTTCAGCGGGTTCCTCAACGAAGTGAAGTTTATCGTCAACACGAATTTCATCTAATGAAATGATAAGTGTCTCATCAGATAGACACTTCTTCAGATTTGAAATATGAAAAGTAGGGTGCACGCTGCTGAGTTCGGATGGCAGCTGCAATCGATAAGCTACGGGGCCAATCCGTTCGAGGATCTCAAAAGGCCCGATGTACCGGGGATTCAACTTCCCGCGTTTGCCAAAACGGATGACGCCTTTCCAAGGCGATACTTTTAAGAGTACTCGATCCCCAACTTGGAACTCGAGTGGTTTGCGTCTCACGTCAGCATAACTTTTCTGACGATCACGTGCGGCTTTGAGTCTGTTTTGGATTTCCACTATTTTCTCAGTGGTGGCGTGAATGAGTTCAGGACCAGTGAGTTGGCTATCTCCCACTTCAGTCCAATAGATCGGTGATCGGCACTTACGACCGTACAGTGCCTCAAAAGGTGCAGCCTTAATGCTGGCGTGATAGCTGTTATTGTACGAGAATTCGCACAACGGTAGATGTTTTTCCCAGTTTGTACCGAAATCAACTACGCAGGCGCGTAGCATATCTTCCAAGGTTTGAATGGTTCGTTCACTTTGGCCATCGGTTTGAGGATGGTACGCGGTACTCATATCGAGACGGGTACCCAAAGCTTTTTGAAGTGATTGCCAAAAGTGAGAGGTGAAACGGGCATCTCTGTCAGAGATGATCGAGATTGGAACACCGTGATGAGAAACGATTTCCTTGATGTATATCTGTGTAAGGCGTTCCATTTTATCGCTTTCCTTGATTGCCAGGAAATGAGCAGATTTGGTGAGGCGGTCAACGATCACCCAAATGGTATCGCAACCGTTCGACGACTTCGGTAGTTTGGTTATGAAATCCATGGTAATTTGATCCCATTTCCATTCAGGGATTTCAGGTTGTTGGAGTAAACCAGGAGGTTTCTGATGTTCGGTTTTGACCTTCGAGCAAGTAAGACACTTGCTGACATAAGTGGCGATTTCGGCTTTCATGTTCGGCCACCAGTAAAATTCCTTGATGCCGTGGTACATCTTATCGGATCCCGGATGAATAGAATATTTAGACTTGTGAGCCTCGTCCATCACCAAGTCTCGGAGGTTCCCAAAACTAGGCAACCAGATTCGGTTTGAGAAGCACCTAATCCCGTTAGGTCTGATTTCGAATTGTTTGTCAATACCCCGTAAGGCTTCATTTTTGATGTGTTCAGATTTCAGGGCTTCGATCTGAGCGGTATGAATTTGAATAGTAAGATCGTTATGGATGGTCATACTGAGGGCTCGGACTCGAAGTGGTTTTGGTTGTTCCTTTCGGCTGAGGGCATCGGCTACAACATTAGCCTTCCCTGGATGGTACTTGATCTCGCAATCGTAATCGGTAAGCAACTCGACCCACCGACGTTGCCTCATATTGAGATCCTTCTGATCGAAGATATGTTGGAGACTTTTGTGATCGGTAAAGATGGTGCACTTAGTGCCGTAGAGATAATGTCTCCAGATTTTTAGAGCAAAAATGACAGCTCCAAGTTCGAGATCGTGAGTGGTGTAGTTCTTTTCATGAATTTTCAGCTGTCGTGAGGCATAAGCAATGACCTTGTCTCGTTGCATAAGCACGCAACCAAGACCTTGGTGAGAAGCATCGCAGTATACCACGAAGTCATCGGTGCCTTCGGGTAAGGATAGAATTGGAGCACTGCAAAGCTTTTGTTTCAAAAGTTGGAACGCTGACTCTTGTTTTTCGGTCCAATCGAACCTTTTGTCCTTCTGAGTCAGTACCATAAGTGGTTGAGCTATTTTAGAGAAATTTTCGATAAATCGTCGATAATACCCAGCAAGACCCAAGAATTGTCGTACTTCAGTTGCAGAGGTGGGTGCTTGCCAGTCTTTGATAGCCTCGATCTTTGATGGGTCAACGTGAATTCCCTGACTGTCGATCACGTGACCAAGAAATTGAACAGTTTGGATCCAGAACTCACACTTAGAGAATTTAGCATAAAGCTCCTCGTGTCTAAGTAGTTCAAGGATGGTTTTGAGGTGTTGCGCATGTTCTTGCTCGTTGCGCGAGTAAATGAGTATGTCATCGATAAAGACAATGACAAACTTGTCGAGGTAAGGTTTGCACACCCGGTTCATGAGATCCATGAATACAGCCGGTGCGTTGGTTAGACCAAAGGGCATCACTTGAAATTCGTAGTGCCCGTAACGAGTCCTGAATGCAGTTTTTGGAATATCGGTGTCGCGAACTCGTAACTGATGATAACCTGATCGCAGGTCGATCTTTGAGTAGAAACTTGAACCCTGAAGTTGGTCGAATAAATCATCAATGCGAGGGAGTGGATAACGGTTCTTGACGGTCAATTTGTTCAACTCTCGGTAGTCGATGCACATTCTGAATGACCCGTCCTTCTTTTTGACAAATAAGACCGGAGCTCCCCAAGGTGACGAACTCGGTCTAATGAATCCTCGATCCAGAAGTTCCTGTAACTGAGAGGACAACTCCTGAAGTTCGGATGGGGCTAAACGGTATGGTGCGCGGGCCACCGGTGCGGCACCCGGCACGAGATCGATTGAGAACTCAACCTGTCTAAGCGGAGGTAGACCAGGTAGTTCTTCTGGAAAGACTTCGGGAAAGTCTCTAACAATTGGCACATCCCCAAGTCGCTTCTCCTCCGACTTCTTCTCTGAGATGTCTGCGAGTATGGCAGGGTAACCTTTTCTCAGAAATTTTCGGGTTTTTAAGCAGGAGATTATATTGAGTCCCGTCCCACCGGTCTCCCCCTGTATGATCAAGGTTCCACCAACAGCGAGTGGGACACGGACGATTTTATCGTGACAAATGATTTCAGCTCGATGTTTGGACAACCAGTCCATTCCAATAATGACGTCGAAACTTCCGATTTCAATGGGTATAAGGTCGATCGAAAAGGTTTCGTCAGCTAGGTTTAAAGTGCAATTAGGTATCACACTGGTGGTTTCTACAAGTTTTCCATTTGCTAGCTCTACAGTGTACTTAACATCTAAGGCAACAGGAGTGATGTCAAGTAATGGGCAAAAATCATCGGAGATAAAGTTTCTATCAGCACCAGTATCAAATAGAACGGAAGCATTTAAGTTGTTGAGGAGGAACATACCCGAGACCACATTCGGGTCCTGGCGGGCGTCCCCAGATTTGATGACGAAAGCTCTGCTGCGAGTGTTGTTGTTGTTGTTGCTGTTGTTGCGGTTGTTGTTGTTGTTGTTCTTCAGTTTTGGGCACGAGTCTCTGAAATGCCCAGGTTTCCCACACTCAAAGCATACTTTGGGTGGTCTGGTGTTGTTGTTGGAATTGTTGTTGGTAGGAGAGCGGCAATCCTTTGTGAGGTGGCCGTACCTCTTGCAGTTGTTGCAAAAGGGACCACAGGAGCCTTCATGGTGGCGACTGCACTTGGAACAATAGGGTTTGCTCCCAGTGTAGCCCCGGACGATGTCAGTGGTGGTGTTGTAAGCTTTGACGGTGTCGGGTTTCTTGTTTTGTTGGTTTGAGTGGTTGTTGTGGTAGTCAGACCACTTGCGTTTGTTGGTGTGAGAGGATGAAGTGGGTGGTTCAGAATCTTGGCTCATTGACATCAAGTCTTGGGCCAGTAGGATTGCACCGTCAATGGTGGTTGGTTTTGAAGAGATGACATGTCCCCGAACAGGATCAGGGAGACCAAGGGTGTACTTCCTGATTTTATCAGGTTCAGTGCTAACCATAGCTGGGCGGAGGGCAGCTAGTTGTTGAAACCTGGTGGTATAACCATCGATATCACCACCCTGAACCTTTAAGTTCCAGAACTCCTCATCCAGCTTTTGGAGTTTGGCGATAGAGCAGTATTTGGCAGTGAGTTTTGCCTTCAATTCCTCCCAAGTGAGTTGGTAGGCAATGTCAGCACCCACTGATTGGGTATATGAATTCCACCAAGAGTGGGCATCATCTTCAAGAGAGCAGGTGGCGAAGTTTACTTTGTCGTTCTCCGCGCATTTACTAACGCGGAAAACAGTTTCCATTTTCTCGAACCATCTGATCAGTCCGATGGCTCCTTCAGAACCCTTGAAGTTCGAGGGTTTGCAGCTTTGGAAGTTCTTGTAAGAACAAGGTTTGACGGCAGAGGTTCCAGCGGTATCGCTGTTTCTTGTGGAGTTGGGTGGGGTATTCCGAGCCAAGGCTTCAGTAACAGCCTGGGTTATGAGTGACGTGATCTGAGCATCTGTGTAAGGTCGTGTCTTTGGCGGCATGATTCTTCAATAAAAGAAATGAAGATACATGAGATTTTGTAAGAAAGTTGTATTTATTTCAGATGTACCTGTATAAAGGTGGTAATACATAACATCAATATGAAAAAGAATTATGGCAATTAATATGAGTTGAACAACCAGAAATATTTGATAGCTAATACGAGTTCAAAGGTTACGTCCTACAGATGTATTACAAAAGATGTCGGGAATTGTTACATCCGACTGAATTATAGAGTAGCGCGTAGATAGTTACTAGATTACAGGATAGATTACAAGACAAAGACTACACTAGTCTTGACGTAGATTAATTTGTTCCATCATCGTGACAAGACGGTCCACAGTGTTTGCAAGCCTGCTAGCTTGTCGGGCGTTGTCTTCTGCTAGCGCAAGTCGTTGTGTTAGTCCACGCGCATATTCTTCTGCCTCAAGTGAGCGTTGCACACATTCATCCATCCTTTGTTGCAGAAGGGCATTTTCCACCCTTATTTCTATTATTTTATTACGAAGGATATCCATGTTGTTGTTAGTGGTTTCAAGATCGTCGGAGACTTGTTCTATGCGTTCGAGGGATGTAAGTCTCCAGTTTTCGTTTGTTTCCTGCAACACGACATCCATGGTGCGAAGTCGCTGCTCGTGTTGATTTACCCTAGCAGCTAAAGCCGGTAAGGCGATGTGAGTGGGATACGGGCCAGCTCGAGGCAACCTGTTGTTCCTCCTTGCTACCCTTGGGTTCTGCGACCCGGATGGAGAACGAGATGAATTTGATGGGATGTTTGCCATTTCTGAGACAAAGCGTTAGTAAGATTGAGGCCTATATTCATATAGCTCCTATATAATATAGCCTATTGAGTGTCTAGCATAAACATGTTTGAGTCTCGGTTCTCTCGAGGTCAGAGTCTTCTATTGTATCCTGTTCAGCCATAACTACTTTCAGATCTTACATCATCTTTGCTTAATTGTACATAGTTGATCAGGCTATGTTAAATTAAACTCGTATGCTGTAATCCCTGAACCAGTCATACCTAATAAGGAATACTGCCTAATGGTCATAGTCTAGGCTCACTAAATGCAACCTAGTTCACTATAACCTTAGGCTCTGATACCAATCTGTAACACCCCCAAATTTGATGATTTGCGGAAGCTTGATTTGGGTGTTACTAATCAATAACAAAGCACAAAGATAAATAGCAAACGACTCTATATGCGTCGTTTTTACAAAATATATTGATAACTGAAATGTTTACAACATTTAAAGCTTTACATAGCTCGAGTTAAATAAAATGAGATTTCAGTACATAAGTACTTGTACAAAATATACTAATGCAAGAAAATCTCAATCGTCTGTATGCTGACTCGAGCTAACTCTTGAAGCAGAAACATCCTACTGCTGGGTACCTGCGATATATGCTAAAAGGTCAGCTATAAAGCTGGTGAGCTCACAGGTTTGAAATCAAGTAATATCGTATGAACCGCAAGATTTAAATAATGAATTGCATCCAGCAATTAAATAGTGAATTGCATCCAGCAATTAAATGATAATCATCGTGTATACAGCCATGAGCACATAGTTGAGCTTAACTCGAGGGCCGGGTCCCCTATAGAGAATTCCGGGCGAGGTGCCTCCACGAATGCCTAATCAACATTCGTCTTCCCAAATATTAGTACGTCCGTTTACCCGGTTAGTGCTTGCTAACCCGGACGAGGAGGGTCAATCCTATATGGTACCATATACTAATATTCACGCTACAACGTATTAACAACTATGCTGACGGAGGACTTTAAAATGATTAGTTTCGAAAAACTCATGTAGTATATGAAATGTTTGTACTTGCGTTCACATGTTAGAAAATTGAGCAACATATCACACCCCTGAGTAAAACAGTAAAAAGAGGGGCTATGAGACTCACCTGAGTCTGAGTGCGTTTAAACAAACGTAAGTTGATTAGCCGAGTATGAAGTCCAAAGACTTGTAACCTGAGGGTGTCCACGACACGCGATGGTTATAATCATGATTTGGGTATCTCAACAGATCACCCTTGTAGTTGTTCGTTCAACTATAATGTCCAAATTTCCACTATTTGGTTGATAAGTTTAAATTTTGAAAAGTGTACGGCCCGTTGGTGACGGATTTGTAATAATAATCTCAACTATTATTATTTTGATTTCGTGTCGTTTTACTTGAAAAATGTGTTTTGATTGTGTTTTAGAAGCCGTTACGGAATCTAAGTACGGGGGTCCGGGGGCAGCGCCCCTGGTAGCGGGGTCCAAGGGGCGGCAGCCCCTAGCGGGGTCCAAGGGGCAGAGCCCCTGGCTGGGGTCGAGCTGCCAGGTCAGCTTGGAAAATTTTTATTTCTACTATATTGCTTTGACGAAAAACGCATCTGGAACCGAATTTGGGTAAAATCGAGTGATAAATTTTAGGTCTCGACACTTAGTAAAAATCTGAGTTTTTCTGGTTTGTGCGACGTTGTGTGCGACGTCGCAGGTAGGATTGCGACGTTGAGCATGACGTCGCTAAAGGCGACGTTTCGCAATTTAATGCGACGTAGGGTGTTGCGTCGCTAATGCGACGTAGGTGATTTCTGCGACGTAGGGGCTTGCGTCGCTAAGTGCGACGTGGCGAGGTATTGGCGACGTTAAGGCTGATGTCGCTATATGCGACGTCGCACTTTAATGCGACGTTGTGACTGACGTCGCACCATGCGACGTCACGAGGAGTTTTGCGACGTTGAAGCCGACGTCGCATAAATTCTGGGCCAACTGCGACGTAGCGGTCTGTTGGCCGGAAAATGTGTCGAAAACGAGTTTTTCGGTTTCCGTTCGGTCCAAAACTTTTACCCAACCCGTATAGGGACATTATAAGTTGTTACAAACTACTAATAAGTGAAAACATTTAAAAACGAGAGATTTCGGGAATTGTCGGAAACTTACAAGGTGTCGGATTAAAAATCCGAAAAGATAGGATGATAGATCGTGAAGCGGTGGTCGTTTTCTTCCAAAAGAGTAGTATGATCCAAGGTTGTTTGATGTTGTTATTTTGCGATTTTGATAGAATTTTTGGGTTTTGGTTGGTTGGTGGTTTTGAGAGAAAAGAGAGAAGAAAGAGAAAGAGTTGAGTGGAGAATGAGAAAAAAGAGAGGAGAGAGTTGGAGGTTATCCTCCAACTTTCAGCCTCCGCTCTCCGTGCGTTGTTCGTTTGCTCCGTCGTTTAAACGTTAATTAATCATTTTAAATATTAATTGGTACATTTTAAATACAAATTATTATGCGATATTTTATTTAATTATTTTACAAATAAGTTTACGTTTGAGTTATAAATGTAAGTTGGTTTATTTAGTTTGCGCGTTTTACATTTTAAATTGTGTAACTTTCTGATTGTACGATACGAATAAATACGAAATATTATTATAATAATATTTTGACATAACAACGTTATTAAAATTGGTCACCAACGTCCGTATTAAATTGAATCGAAATACATTCGATTTAAATTGCGTACGATTTAACCAAATCGCATTTTCGTATATATTCAACAATATATATAATTCGATACATTAATTAGCCTAACTAGGAACTAATTACATGTATTAACATATGATTAGGCACTAATTACTAGTCCTAATTTCGCGGGTGTTACATTAAGCGCGAACACTAGTTAATGGATCCATTAGGGAAATGACCCTCCCCGCCCGGGGCGGTAGCGCTGCCACGTACTGATTTACACGTAGAAACGGGTGACTACTTATTCGTTACTGATGCTTGCTCATTTACGAGCATGTCACGGGAGCAAACTTATTACTTACGGGTTAAGCTTCGATTATGAGCCTCATGGCAACGGTATAAACTTACTTATTTACATTTGCTGGATTGCAAATACTGATTTTACGATTGCTGGGTTGCAATGGCTGATTTTACGCCTACGGGCATTACTAATGAAATCTCGTGTTCAAAGCCGATATTACTTACAAACCTGTGAGATTCACCAACCTTTTGGTTGACACTTTTTAGCATGTTTTCTCAGGTACCCGGATGGAGTAGGATTACTCCAGGATTTTAGCTAGAGTCGCATGATTTCAACACAACTGCATTAATGGATATTCTTAGCATTATCTTTTGTATATTTTGATTATGTAATAGAATCTCCCGCTACACGCGCGGACTCTAGGGAAACTACATTTTTGTATACGAAAACACTAAGTTTTCAAACAATATATCTATGGAATGTAACCAATTTACAAACGTTGCATATAGATGTCGTTTACTTTATCTTTGTGCTGTGATATTCAATTAGTAACACCCCAAACTATGCTTCCGCAAAACAGTGAATTTCGGGGGTGTTACAAAACGGCACCTCACAAGGCAAACACCCCCATATACGGCACCCATAGGGCCGTATACGGCACCTAGGGTACCGTATACGGTACCTAGGTGTCCAGGGGTGGTTGGTGCTCCGTTTGGCCTCCGCTGATTTCTCGGTTGCTTGGTTCGTCCGTATCTTCTTCGTTTGGGCTCCGATCTGCTTGATTCTTGCGCCGTTGGCTTCTTTTTTCCGTTACGCTTCTAATGGCACTGAGTTTTCCAAATTTGGAGGTGTTTAACTTTTGCATGTTCCGGATGACGATCGGCGAGCTTCCAGACCTTGTATCTTCTCCGTCTTTCCTCTGTTTCTTCTGATTCTTTCACCTCCGGTCTTGGATTTCCCTATGGAATCATAAAATATGAATTAAGATCTAATTCCATAAGTAAATTAAGAAGGGAATATTTAAGGTGATATTATTTGCCTCGTTTTGCGTGATAAACGAATGTTTTTGGTGATTTTAACAGCAATGCCTATAATTGGACCACTTTGGTGATTTTAAGTAAATAATAGATGTTTTAAGATGATTTCACCAAATATAAGTCCAATAAGTGCAGAATAATGTGCCTAAAAACATGACTTTTTAGGTCACATCATGGTGATTGGGGAACTTCTTGAGGGCTCATTTGAATCGTCTCAATGCGGTGTATAATGACTCATCAAAAGCTTGTCGGAAGTTCATGATGTCATTCTTTAGTTTGGTTTGTTTGGATGGCGGAAAGTACTTGGTCAGAAAGTTCGTTGCCATTGTTTCCCATGAAGGAATAGAACCGGTTTCTAAACCTTCAAACCGTGTTTGTGCTTGATGTGTAAGCGAATAAGGAAAAAGATACAAGTGGATCGTATCTTGGTCGACTCCGTTTTGCTTGTAGGAGTTTGAAAGAGAGATAAACTTGTCAAGGTAAGAATTCGGATCATCATTCGGTAATCCGTGAAATTGGCAGTGATTTTAGATTAACTGTATGATGTGGTGTTTAAGCTCGAATGATTGTCCAGGGGTTTCTGGATAGAGATTTGGTCATCCTCTTCCTTCGATAGAGGGTATACTATTGTCGGTGAGAGTGATGCGTTCAGCCATCGTGCGTTTTAGAGTGGATAGTTTCTTTTCTCGTCGAATGATGCGGATGATAATTTCCCGGATCAGGTAAAGTAAAGAGTGGTGCAGACCTAGCAGTATAGGTCATACATTGGAAAATAAAAAGATTTTTTTTTCGAAAGGTTTTTATCCTAAGGGTTTACTAGAAAATACGATTGTTTGGGCCTCTGTATCGGACAGTTAGTCTCTCCGGCAACGGCGCCAAAAACTTGACGGACTTCCAAACGTCACGTGTCATTCCGCGAGCGTCTGGTCACTCTCATGTGGGTGTTTTAAAATGTATATTAGATGGCGTCTAAGTTGTGGCTTACGATTACTGAACCAAAGGGTTAGCAAGTAGTAAGTCTGACCTAAATTCGTTCTTAAAGGTAAACCGAATTGAAACAAAGGTGTTCCAAACAATCAATCGTTTTCTAGTAAGGGGGTTTTGTAAAGGTGATTGGAGGTTTTGGTTCAGTTTGCTAAGTAAATTAAATAAAAGCGATAAAAGATAGCAATAAATCAGATGATGGAAAGTAGTATTTGTTGTGATTTCGTTAGCTAATAATATGGGATGATGACTTTGGGTTTAAAGGAAACGGTGACCTAAATTGGTTACGTTTATCGAATCCGATATCTCATGGTATAACCATTAGATTCCTTATCAGTCGGTTATCAACTAATATGTCATGAGGAATTAAGGTATCGTGATTCTGATCAGACGGACGATGCTCAACTCTCCACACTATCCTGTGAGGGAGTCAGTGGCTCTTATTATTGAACGCAGTCATTCGTGAGCGAAGGAATAGAGTAGCAGGCCCATTTAGAGTCCGACACGCAGATTACAGATTTAATAAATAACTAACTTAGAATATTTGTTCGGACGACTTATATATTTTCCATCAGTGAAATTTAAGAATGATAGGCGAGAGAAACGTTTAATTGTTTCGCGCGTATCTTACTTTAGAATACTGAGTTACAAGGAAAACGTTGTTTTTAAATTGGATTTTAAACATGCCTTGCTTAATTGAATCAGCAAATCCCTAGGTTTTGTAAATGTTAATTTAGCCTGTAGCCTACCTACTATAATCTAAAATGTTGGCGGCGTTTTTCATAAAGTCAAACCCTGACCATGTCGGAAAATGCTATGGCGATCCGCAGTGTAATTTATCGCTATCCGATGTTTTCATTGCGGATTTAATTACTTCGTAATGTTTACATAGTAATTACATTGTGATCTGAAGTGTACTACACCGATGGTGAATCCAACGTAATCACATTGCGTTTTACGATGTTTACAGGACGTTATAATTAAACCATAGTTTTGACGCAGATAATTATTGACCAAGTATTAAGGTTCGCGACTCCTCTTTACAAGGTTACAATCACGTTTGTTGACCGAAAGGCGATTATATAATTTTATGTTTAAAATCATAAAAATAAAGTAAGTCCGAATATAAAGTTTCCATTTTTATAATATCGATCTGTAATACCTTCGGTCGTTCCAGACTTCCGTACGTTAGTACTCCGCATATAGCGTTTCCAATAGTATATTAGGGAACAGTCGAATCGGGGCCGTCATATTATTTCACGATAATTTAAAGTCATCCCAGAATTATTTACGCTAACTACATCACAACAAATACATAAGTAATCTACTCGCTAAGCATGGCAATAACTATATCTAGCATAATTAATTAATACATTTTTAATTAAGATAGAAAAGGATCGAAATAACCGTGATTAAATGCGAGAAGGAAAAGACTTGAATAAATATGTATCGTAATTCCAAGTGTACACCAAAAGATTACAATACGTTATGCTCTTTCGTTCTATTTTTATTGCGCTCCCTAACTAATTTAATAATTAATCTAGAGTAAGAAAAATAGAGATAGAAAGAGAACTGATTTTTAGAATGAGAAAATACTCTAGGAAGGTGTGTTTTTGAATTACGAATCCAACCATATATTTATAGCTGAAATCCGGCTTACGATAGCGAAAATAGTCTCATTTTAGTGAAAAGTGCGCGTGGTACGCATCCTCCAGCCGGATCCGGGTCAAAATCCGTGGGTACGGATCCAAAAGAAGCCGGAAACGGGTCCTGGATCACTTTCCAACAGCGGCTGGCCGGTTCCTTCAGGTACCGGCTCAGGTGCTTTTCAGTTTACGTTTTGCTTCGTATCTTCTTCGTTTAGGGTCTGTTTTTTATGATTCTTTTTGCGTTGGATTCGATTTTTGAAAACGAAGACTTTGATGTAAAGAAACCTCTTAGATGAGTCTTCTAACTTGAGATAGCTCGTTCCAAATGTTTTGAATCTTTCGTTGCGCGTAGAATCTTCATTTCTTAACCTTTTCGTTGATTCTTTTTGCGTTAGATTCGATTTTCAAAAGCAAAGATTTTGGTATAGAGAAATCTCTGAGATGATTCTTTTAGCTTTGTATATTTTGTTTCGAATTGTTTCAAATCTTCAAAAGTGTGTAGAATCTTCGTTTTTTGTCCGTTTTGCTTGATTTTTTTTAGCTTCCTTATTTTAACCTACTTGACAAAATAACATTGATTAATGTAATATTTGAGCTCAATTGCCAAGTTTTGATCTTAAAATGAGGGAGATATCGGTAGTAAAAACGTCACTTTTCACGCGATATCACCCTCCGTCCCAAAATTATTGTCACCCAACAAAAAATACGCTGTTTAATAAAAACATAATCATTACTGCTTTCTCTTTCTTACTTTTTGCAGAATGACAGTTTTACCCTTAACTACATAATTACTACTTTTGTGAAAAGTGTGTAATAATAACTTCAATTAAGGGTAATATGATAATCACGACCAAACTTCAATATCTATTTTTGGAAGTGGACAATTAATTTGGGACGTCCGAAAATGGAAAGATGGACTATAATATTGGGACGGAAGGAGTAAAAAACTTAATATTTTCATTATATTATATAACATTAAACTTAGTATATCCATCTTATCGCTTATAGATTATTCTTTATTAATTTCTTTTATTCTTGTACCATAGGCTGTTCCAAATGGTAGATTTTGAGGAATTTTTAATAGACTTTGATTGAATGGTATAAATGGTCTTGAAGTGTAGCTTCTTTTGTGTCTTCTGTTTCTTGTGGATCTGAGATCGTATCTAAAATGTGAATCATTATATTCTTTTTATATTAATAGTTTATTTGTTGTTCCCATATTATTTCTGTGTATATTATTACAATGGTTTACCATTTTAGATATATATAGAATATTCTTATTGTTCATTTCGTCTATTTTGTTAGTTATGACTTTGTATAGTTCTTCGAGTTCCTTTTTATTATATATTTTTATTTTGATATAGTCTACCTGGAAAACTTGTGTATCACTACTAATGTAATCGAGCTCTTCTTTTAATGTTTTAGAGTATAATACTTTTATTTGATATGGACGTATAAAGTTGTATTATATTTGAGATTTTACACATATTCGTAAACTTAAAGATCGTATCATTTCTTTTATGTTTTCTAATTCTTGATTATTCGTTGAAGTATTTGAAGATTCTCCCGTTATTACCAAAAATGAATTTTCATTTGATGGTATCCATACAGATGATGGAACATCAAATGTTAATTTTCTTGATCTTTCTTTATATATATTACTAGTCATAGAGTGTGGTGCTTCGAGGCTGAGTAATGGTTCAAATAATATATATCTACATAGATTCTATCATATGTTCTAAAAGTAATGCTATGATGCGAATTTTTAATGCATAATTTATTTAATATATAATGGTAAATGAGTGATTTCCCTTTATTCATAAATCTTCTTCTTAATAATTCATATATGATACTTTGAGTAAATTTCATAAATGGTCCATGTGGTTAACATTGATTTACGAAAACAGTGTCTGTACTCTTTTTTCAACGTTTTCGGTCCAATAATTTTGGATTTGCTCGCAAATGGTCCCTTAACTTTGGATTTTTGCTCGCAAATGGTCCCTCCGTCTAACTTTGGATTTGCTCGTGAATGGTCCCTTAATAAACCATTTGCGAGCAAATCCAAAGTTATTGGACCGAAAACGTTGAAAAAAGAGTACAGAGATTGTTTTCGTAAATCAATGTAAACCACAGGGACCATTTATGGAATTTACTCTAATGCTTTTGTTTAAATTCTTGTCTTTCAAACTTAATCCTATATGTATATTGACATTAAATTTTATCTTTCCTTCAGCTAGATTGCCTTTTCCTCGTAAGATAATGTAAAATAAGATTGTTTTAATAGTTATTCTATTTGTTATTGTATCGGACATGAATCCCGGTTCATGTTCATTTTCATGAACAATCGTAATATGTTCTCTGTTGGTGATTTCGACATATTTAATAAGTACTCCCTCCATCCCAAAATAATTGTTCTGTTTTGACTTTTTGAAGTCTTATTTTTTCAACTTTGACCTTAAATATTTTTGTTTGTATTATATAATATTTGATGAAAATAATACCAATGAGAATACATTTAAATCCTAGTCCATTCATATATTTTGTATCAAGTTTTATATAACACAAACAAAAATATTTAAGGTCAAAGTTGTAAAAGAAAGACTTTAAAAAGTTAAAACATGACAATTATTTTGGGACCGAGGGAGTAAGAGATAAGAGTTTTCAGATATAACTAATCTCTTTACTTTAAAAGTTTGACTTTGTTATGTACCATGATTAAATTTTAAAAGCGAAAACATACATCGTTAAACTAAATTGATTTCGACCTTTTTCCTTCTTTCTAGTTAATGGTGAAATCTTAAAAAAGCATACAAGCAGAATAGAAGAATTGGAGGCCGTGGGCGGATCCAGGATTGATAGTAAATATTTAACAAAAATTTTACACTACTCAAATGAACCCGTAGTCCGCACTACCCCTACCTACAATGTAGCTGCGCCAATCAATGCAGTTACTCAACTTCAGAATACTCAAACTGCTGAGATTGTTAACCTCATCAAAGCCAGGGTGCAAAATCTCAAATTTCACGAAATATGAATAAACGATACAAATTATCATACAATATAAGTAATAATTATATAGAAATAAGACTTCATTAAGTATTGTTCATAACTTATTTATCACAAATCCCTAAACTAGATGAAGCTAGTTTTGTTCATAATTCTGTTGGGCATGTATATCAGAGCTTTGCTAACCACATTATAATTCGTTATGCATGATTTCCTGAGATGGTTGCGGTTTAATCTTGTTTATAATCACCTAGGCACCACATAACATTAATTTGGGTGAGAGTTGGAATGTTAGACCAGTTCAACCTGAAACCAACTCACCAGCCTGAACAAGGTTATTACGTCCAGATTAGCAAGTTTCAGTTAAAGTTGGAATGCTCAACCAGGGTAATTTCAGCTTGCCAAACCAGCCTGACTCGGATTTTAACACGCAACTAAGATCAGAAAACTTCCAAAACAGAGTACATAATACTAACACACGACAAATAATGATTGTACCACAAGTTTTAAACTCAATCTTGTATTAATAAAAAGTACTAATAGGACTAAATCTGGATCAGAATTTTAGATAATATTCAAAAATGTGATGTGTGATGGTACAAGTCAGCTAATCTTCTTTTCATCTTAACCATCTTTAAATATAATATGCTACAATCAAATACCTTCAAACACTATTCTCCCCTTTCCATTAGAGGGGCTGTACAAACAATACACTACACCTTGCAAACATCAACATCATTGCGTACATCTCGAACATTTACGGTTACGCACAGTAATCGTCAGCACGAGATATTTAGATTATGTTTCAACTTTTTTTAATGCTAAGAATTTCTTCTATACAGGTGATTGGTAAACCAAACCTAATTACTTGACACGAAAATCGTGTCTAAATATTGTCAAATTTTGAGTAAATTTGTCTCGATTCTTCGAATCTAAGCTTCTAGAGACGTCAGCCATTAGTTTGTCAAAACATAAGGAGAGTCGTTGATGCTGATCCGCTGGCTGCAATATCAAAAAGATAAGAAGTTATTTCAACCATCATTTAATCCCAGTCTTTAGAAACTCAGTCGCCTTTTATATTGGAGGTGGTAAATTAAAGGGTAATAAATACTGCACTGTTTTGGTGGAACTATCAAAAAGGGTGGTGGATATATCACTACCCTAAATTAATGGGTCAGTTTATCTGATTAACCGGCCAAAATGGATGGTTCTTACTTCTTATCTTATAACATATTAAGAAAATTTAAAAACTGAATAATAATTTAATTATACATGACTACTAAAACCATACTACTACTAGAATCCTAATCTAATTTCACTGAATAAGCATTAAACACATGTCAGGCAACTTCTGAACGTTTGGTCAGTTCCACTCTTCAGCAAGTTTTTTAAGTTTACCCATCTTACCCATGAGAAGTAAAATACAACTAGAACTGAACCATTTCTAGGTCATCTGGGTTGAAATTTGCACCTTTAATTAAAATATATTGTTAGTGTAATTTGTCATTTTCATTGTTTAATAGCTTAATCTTTGTAATATCCAAGTATCTTGGGGTAACTACAAGTATCTTGGGGTAACTACAAGCCATAGCTCAATTTGTTTGGGCGAACCGAACTGGTGGAGAGTCAATGTGATCTCGTATTGCTAATTTAACTCAAAATTTGGTAAACCAAAAAACTGTGTGTAGGCAGAGATGAAGGCACACACCTGTGAGCCTAAAATATGAGCTTTTAGATCTGAAAATATCTGCAATTAAATGGCGATTACCTCAGTCAAATGCCAAATCATACTAAAATAATACACCATAGTGTAATACACCATAGTGTAACAGATTTATATGTAATGGAAGTGTAAAAGAGGCAATATTAAATTCTACCATTGACATCTAATAGAAGTAAGAAAGGAATAAAGGTAATCAAAGGGCAGACTGTCACCTGTTCATTGATTAGTATTAAGCTTAGCATTGGTCTGCTAAGGCTCCATTGATTCCCACAATCCTCAAACAAAACAATCTCGAACAGGGTCTTCAGTATCTGATGACAAAAAAATATATATAAAATAATAATAAAAAAATGAAAAATCCACTCGAGCTAACTGTAACTATTTAAGATAATTTAGTTAGAGAAGTCCATTTCAAGAACACTTGGATATGAAGCTTTTAGATAATGATATGATATGAGCTATATAGAAAGGATACTTGAAGATTCAGAGGCATGATAAGTTATTAACCGTTCTCATTATTGAAAAAGGGTCCAACTGACCATAAAATCATAACTATCCCTCCATATTAAAAATAACAGAATACGATTTATTGTACCATACTACCATCTATAAAATTCATAACAATTTCAGATTCTATAATTGAATATCTGCATGAAAGTCAGCAACAGAATTTACTAATGAAAACTGTATGGCCAATGTGGCTTACTTCTGGGAACAATGTTGGGCAATCTGCAATATGCCGAGCAAGGTTGACTGCCGCGGGTGAGGTTGGTGCCTCCGCAATGGTGATGTTGTTGAAATAAAAAGCAGCTAAATTGTCGACAGCTGATGCAGCCTGACATAACAAATTTTGTAATTCGAGAATACATATATAATTTTTGATATGAAAATCGCTAAGAATACATGAAAGGAAGTAAAACTGCAAATATGACTCATCAATTGGAAGAAAACCTAGATTTCACTACTTGATTCCCCAAACAAAGAGCCACCTTAACATAAGCTCTTTTACCCAAAATATAAAACATAATATATAATAAATGTGATATATCTACATTACCATTTGTTTCATAAAATTTAGATAATGTAGCGACCAATGTTTTATTTAATCAAGAATATTGCATAGCAGAGAATAATACATCTCATCGTCAATCACAACACTTCCACTAAAAAGCTGAAGAGAAGCAGGAACCACATATATATTTTGTATTTATACATAAATTGGTAGCTCACTGTTAACATCATGCGTTAATCCTAGAAGCAAACAAGTAAGTTAAAGAGTATATGTTGCTCGATAAATACCTGAGTTGAGATGCTTGTATCAAGGCCTTTCAGTCCAGACTCTAGCGAGCCAACTATATGCATGAAAGTGTTCATATCTAGGTTCAACATAAATACTATATGGCTGTTGAATAGAACCTCCAAAAATGCATAATATGCCTTTGTAAGCTACAAACACATAATACTAACATTAATTGAGGATAAAAATACGTCTTACATGGATTATAAATCTGAACATATTAAATGCACCAAAAACAGTAATTTTAATCTAATGTAATATACCAATTCACTAGCTTCCCTTTTGATTAACATTCTGGGGTAATTAATAAAAATCTACTTATGTCAACATTTCCATTCCAACAAAATAACTAAAATTCAGCTCTTTCAGCTGAACCAAAATGATCAACATACCTTCCTGTAAGCCAAAATATCTGCCAAAGGAACTGATAGGGTCATCTTTAGAGCAATGTCAAGGGCATCAGCAAGAGCTCTATCTCCATACAATTCAAACACCCCAAAATTTACATAGTTTCCAGCAAGGGCTGTCATTAGTATAAAGAATTGTTTTTAGTAAAAAACACAATCAAAAGTGACGGACCCGACCAAAGCCAATTAGGGTACAGTTTTTGAAACAAAACTGCATATCAGATTATCTAAGATCCATTGACTAAAGTTTCATATATGCCCTATGACTCATGCATGTGTCTATTCGCATATACACATGCCACAATCAACAAAATTTTACAAAATTCATAAGCAATTATGTATGTGCCTATTGGCACAACGCACTGATGACTAAGCCAGTAAACATATTTTATAATCAAGCACATTGCCTAGTCAAAAGCAGCATTGCCCAATACAAAGAAACACATAAAGAAAATAGATTATTTCATTTCTTACAAGGGGTCAATATGAGAAACATGAATAATCCAAAAATCATTCATTCTAGAAGCTTTGCTAAATACAGATATATCAAAAGCATAACTATAAGGTAGGTTATTTACCCCTTGTAAGAACAGTCAATGCAATCCATATCCCCTTGTATTTGAAGCCATAGATATCCGCAACATTAGGCATAGATAAGATCCTTGATCCATATGCCAGAAGAAGTTTACTAACTTCTCGGAAAAGAAGTATGCCATTAGGAGATGAGGAATCAAAAGTAAGACGTTGAGCCTTGTTTAATACAAATTCAGCCATAAACTTCAACAATGGGGTAGTAACCTGCAAATTGAACCTTTTGTTGAGAATATTGAAAAGTACAGTAGGCTATACGCTCTATGTGTCTGTCAAGAACTCAATTATAAACACAAACGAAATATCACAATACTTACAAACACTGCATCCTAGACAACCACCATTTGTGTCATCAAGTTATTTTTTGTCAATACCTATTTTTTATTGTCGGAGAGTATCTATAGTCCAAAATGACTAAATTTGCATTTGTTGCACACATTCAATAATTTATTTGAACAATCCATCTAAAATAATTCAACTTCATTGAGCACCAAGACTATGTATTAAAACAACAGCAGTGCGATTTAAGTGAAAGATCACTGCAAGGGTTCAAGATGTTTGGATCAGAGCTAGACATCCCTCATTTGTGTCATTGGATTTCCATTATTTGTAAAATGTACATAAGAGATATTCATGTATCTCTCTGTAATCCAACTAATCATTTTTGCATATGTGGTTGCAAACTTTCAAAGATATCTACAGTTAGATGTAACATGCATCGGTCAAACTTATTAACTACAAAGAAAGACTCAAGAAAGCCAACATTCATTTTATCAACTTTCTAACAATTGTCAATGGTAGCAACAGAATGTCCAAACTCCACTCAGTTGATCAACTTTGTATCTATTAACTTCAAATAATTTCATAGGACATGTCAAAGAATAATAACAACTAGCATACAGATAACATGGGACATTTTCTCCCACATTGGTTACGTTAGAAGTGTAAGCCACTCAGAAGTCCTAGTCACTGTTGGCTATTAATAACTTTATACCATGGTTTTAAGCTAATTAGGAGATCATTAGGCCAAACACTTACGTATGTTAGATATTACTTAGGTTACTATTTATATCTCATGGTAGAGACATGGTGGACTAAGGAAGGAATTTTAAACATTCTTTCAACGCTTCAGGAAAATCTTATGTAGGTGACATTTTTCTAAGTTGATTAACGTGGTTTACTTTTTCATCCACTATTTATTTTTTCTTGCAGAAGATCTGTGCCCGACTATCAAAGCTGTGCGAGATGCAATCAGGCATTATATGTTATTGTTGAAAACAGTGTTCCACATAGTGAGTTTCTCATTCATGGGATTGGCTAACTTATGCCCTAAGGGCATAGGTTAAGCTTCATTAAATTCACTAAAACATTCCAAATATATCACAAAATTCATTTATTAAACTCACTAATTTCCTAGTATTATACATGTCTTTGAATTATGATTCATATTATTTAAGGAAAATTTACTTCAGAAAATGATCTTTAACTTATGTCCTTAGGGCATTAGTTAGATAAACCCCTCATTTATCCTTGCTTACGGAGCGATGAAATCTGTTTTTGGAACTTGCGTCAGGGTTAGTTCGACTTTATCCTTATCATTACATATGGAATGAAAAAGTTGTTGATCACACCTTAAGTCTGTTTTGGGAAATTGCATTGGGTTAATTTAGTTCATTCAGTCTCGTATGCATCTTTATGGAGTGAATGTCCATGTCTGTATGTAGTGTGTGTAATGTTCTCATTAGCGAGATAAATTCTATTGCAGATGTATGACACAAAAACAATTAATAAAACTGTCAAATTCATTATCCTGAATAATACAGTAATTTTTTAATGTATTTTAAATGAAAATACAGTTACACGTTAATCAAGTTTAACCACATACATTCTTATAAGATATTCACAGACTAACATAAACTTATAGTCGAACACAGTGGCTGTGGTATATCCTTGCATTTACTTGAAAGGAATTATACATGATTTTTACTCACAATGAATGTTTTGGAACAAATGAAACAATTAATGCATCTGAATTGTTGAAATCATCTTTGAAATTTATCTAACTGCTCTACAAAAGTTAATTTCTAACGGAAAGTATTGGAGACGTGCAACAATTATTGGTACATTTCATATTTCCGGATAAGAATATATAACAGGTAGTTCATCCTAAAGCCTTAAGTTGGCAATCAAGTGCAGAGAAAAATGAAAAGAGATGCTTCAACATGAAAAAATATTCGTGAAGTTACCTCTGGTGTGTCTGCCCAATGTGCGATCCCTTTTAAAAGGATTGGCATGTGAGAAGGATACAACCAGTCAAACAAAAGGCCATAGGTTCTTCGACTGAAAATGATGAAATACGGTGCCGTTTATTACATAGCCAAATATAAAACTATCTAGTAAAAGAAACCAACCTATTGGTGGCCATTGCAATTCCTCTTAAATCCCTCATTAATCCAATTAATGCATATTTGACATTATCAGTACGAAACATAGCATCAGGGATCGACTCCAAACTGATAAAAACCTAGAACATAGAAAAATAACATCAAAAGATTGTGAAACATAAACGGATGATGAAGAACCTATAATGAACATTAAAAAATATAAAAATTGTGTAGGCAGTGGTCCTGGTGTATATCGGAACAATGTTCAAAAGATTGTGAAATAATATTGGATGATGAAGAACCTATAATGAACATTAAAAATAAAATAAAAAAACATATTGCCAAGGCAATGGTCCTGGTGTATATCGGAACAATGTTGAGAAAGGACTCATGTTTAGCCACCATTAAAAAGAGAATAGTATCAACTTGCAGAGATGAACTAGTTTAACTTCTAGGGTTTATTGTTTCGTTATGCTCTCAACTTTACACTAATTACTTTTGTATGCTCCCAACTTTCGTACTCTCTACTGTATGAGGTGAACCTTCTAAAAACTCTATTGTATGCTCCCAAGTTTCATACCCTCTATTGTATGAGATGAACATTGATAATTGAGTTTTCAAAATGTCTATTTATTTCATAATAGTTTTTTAAAGTTGAGAGCATACAATAGAGTTTTTAGAAGGTTCATCTCATACAATAGAGGGTACGAAAGTTGGGAGCATACAATAGAGTTTTTAAAATGTTCACCTCATACAATAATAGAAGGTATGAAAGTTGGGCGCATACAATAGTAATATAAGTGTAAAGTTGGGCGCATAACAAAACAATAATTACTAACTTCTACCAAAAAAATTTACACAAAGATGAAGAAATATTAATGTCATTTGATTTAGACCCAATACGTTCCCTCTGAATCATATAAATTTTCCATTGATTGATCATTAAAGCACAGAACTTACTATTATGAAGCTTTGGGTTTGAAGTGACAAATAAAATTAAGAGATACATAATGTACCGAAGGTAAGCTCATGGGTTGTGATACAGAACATGAGGGAAAGGAAAAACATAATACATGAAGGAAAGGTAATATTAGTTATATTTCTGATTAGAGCTTTACATAGAAGTTCCGAACTATTGCACCTCGCTCTCAAGTCTCAACAACACTTTTTAACGTTACTTATATATTTTAATTCTTGCATCTCCATTTGAAAACGCATAGAAAAACACGATATTGTTTACTAACTAGACAAAAACAATGCATCAGCCAACACAGTGACTCGGTGACTAGTAAACATATAGAAAAAAGGAACAACAGGTAAAGAAAAGCGACCATACCTGTAAGAGTGGATCCATAGAAGACTTAAATTTAACTGGGCTGTCCTCCATAAAAATAAGCCAGCCAATAGTGTAATAAAATGTCGTTCTACTGCGAGAGCCTCTATATTCATGCAGAAAGGGGAAGTGTTCCCTCTACAAATGAAATTAGATGATTATAAATACAAGGCTTGAAGAAAAAAGCACTCTGAAGTTATGAAAACGGTATGCAGTTCTCTTGAAAGATATAAAATGAGTGGTCTTTTACTAGTATTCACCAAAGCTCTCAAAATAAGCAGATACATAAGTAGTTCACGTGAACTTAAAAAAGACTGTTTTTAGAATATAAAAATATTAAGCTCGAAGAAAAACCACTTTGAAGTCATAAAAATGGTATGTATTTTTTTAAAAGATAAAAAATGAGTGATCGTTAAGTAACTAATCACCAAAGAGGGACTCAAAATAAGCAGATACATAAGTAGTTCATGTGAACATAGAATTAAGTGTTTTTAAAAGATTATAGACACAATGTTCAAAACTTTGATCTAATGTCATTTGGATGCAATCACTTTCTAAATGGCTAATTAATAATCTCATCGTTGAATTTACTTGGAAATGATCTAAAAACGCTAGTCGGGGTGTACTCGGCAAGGACCTTCTAAGGAGTAATCGGCCTAGTCGGGGTGTAATCGGGGAGTACTCGGAATTTGACTTTTGTTGACTTTTTTACATTTAATTAATAATTTTCAATATTATATGTGCAAAAATATAAAATAGAACTATAGACATAAACATTAAGCGTAAAAGTAGTAGCATAAACATAATTGCCTGTGTAAATGGGCTCAAAACCCTAATTTAAATCCTTTTAATATTTTACCAATGTTGACTTTGACCATGTTTGACCGACTTTGACCCGATTTTGACCGATTTTGACTGTGTAATCCGAGTTTGACCGAGTTTGACCGTGTTGACCTCGGTTGACCGTGTTTTTGACCGATTACCCCCTAGTCGCCACGGGCCAAGGCTTTTTTTCCGAGTACTCGGCGTGTACACGGCGGCCTACACGGCCGTTTTTTACAACCATGATCTGAAATATGGTAAAGTAGTTATCATTTGATGAGCATACATAGTAATCACTTTACTGAATTTAACAATTAGTTGCTAACTGAAGAGGCTGGTGAGCTTATCCGGGGCTGACTATTAAGTGACCCTAACTAATTGAAGATGCTGAGGACTCTAAATGACCAGGCAGCCGCTGAAGTGGGGCTGAAAAGGAAAATAAAGCACTAAAAATACAGATGGGGAATTACCGTATGATTCGCAACAATGAATTTGACAGTGTCCAACTTCATAAGTAGTTTTCCAGTCATATATCTGGAAAGCAATATGTCAAAAATATATTCAATTTCTACATATGTATAAGCACACTCCATTAAAAACCATAGAGAACTGGATAGGATTGAACTAACCCAGATGCAAGTTCCAAAAACAGACTTAAGGTGTGATCAATGACTTCCTCACTCTGTAAGTAGGGATTTATGAGAAACAGTACAACATTTTCCAAAGATCAGAGACAAACAATAAGGAAGAATAATTACCTCCGTGTAACACCTGAGGTTTGTTGCAATTTTTCCAACAATTAAATTTAATGCCTGAAGATGATCTTGCAGTCCAAGCAGCTCAGATAGTCGCCCATAGAGCTGCTGCAACAGAAATATAAGGTTTTTAATGGACTGAAAAATTGCCAAGAGTATGGATGAAAGTTATTATTGGCTGTACTCACCTTAGAAGAATGCATGGCTTGGTCACCTACATAAGATTTTCTGAAGTGTTGAAAGAATGTCAATATTGCCTGGTCAAGTCTCTGCTTGCTTAATTCACCGTATCTCTGCCATGATATATAGATTAATGCATCATATTAGATTGGAAAGTTATTTGGCATATTACTTATAAAGAAAACATAGGTGAAACTATGTTTCATATATTATCGGAAATCTACCATCTTTAATCCAAACGTTAGCACTTATAAAACTCTTCTAGTAACTGCACCAGTTTGATTTGTTTTATTTTTCTTTTAAAGATGACGTAACAATCTGATTTTTTTATTTCTAGTAAATATGATCTAACTGGATGTGTAGAAAAATCTAAAAACTCATTAGTGGACAAAAAAACTAATAAGGTACAGATTCCATAATCCAGCTCAATGTACACTAAGTTGCTTTACCTGACTATGGAATCCACTATCAGTGACATTAATGATACGCAAAACACGAGCTGATAATTCTGCATCAATAGCTTCTTGAGAATCCGAGCTGAAAAATATATATATATATATATATATTATGATCAAAGGACGACAAATTTCTCCAAGCATGTAAGCAAAAGTGTAAACTAAGGACTTTATTTTGGATACCTGCCACCGCTGCACTGTTTATTCTTCAAAATAGCAGCGACAATATGAACTATCCAAGCTAATTTGGCTTCAATGACTGACAATTCACTTTTATCACTAATCTGATTTTGTGCTCTTTCCTATTATTTATAGTACACCCAATAATTATATTAAGTAATTCTTCAATAATGCAATTAAGCATTTAAAGGGAAAGCAATTTGAACTAAAGCCTACCGTATACAGTTGCAGTATGGGCTCCACAATGTTTATAATAAACAAACTGCTCCTTTCATACTGAAACGCAAGAGTATTAATTTGGTAGTCAAGATTTCTTTCAAATGCATTATTAAAATACATTGATTACTATGTGCTAATTCTTAAACAGGTAATACCAATTTTTATACCTGAAATCTACAAAGATGTGGAAAGCAATCAAGCTGGTCTTGAAGAAGTTCTACATTGTCAAGAGGATTCTCGGAGAGGTCATCTTGGGGAGTAGCCTACATTATAAACTCAAGAAATTTGAGCTTATGCTAATTCAAGAAAATTATATGATTTCACTTCAACATGGAATGATATAAAAAAAATTTGGATTATGTGTCACATGCCTGCACAGAATCAAATCTTGATGTAATAAAACCTTCACTAATCTTGGGCACAAACTCGTCGAGCAAGCTAGGTGCATCAGCTTTCAAGTAGGGCACAGATGTTACCAACCGTGACCACAGCCCCAAAAGATAGTATACACTGCTACTAGCCCACTGCAAGACGCATCAAGTATCGAATTATAAAGAATTTAAGATTCGTGATAAAAGCAAATACAGTCTTAATTGCAGAAACGAATGAAACCAATATCATCCAGTAAAGTCATAGATGATCATCTAAGTCACATCGCTGTTGTACTTCTTAATCAATGAACATGCCCAATGGCTCTCATGATTATTCTAACCAAATATAGTATTTCCAATGTTGTACATATAGACATATTGTTGGCAACTCATATGTATGTAAATTTATAAAAGAAATTAGCCTTGCTTTATTTAACATGTTCTATATGAATATAAAGGCGCTTTGAAAGAACTAAGGTAATACATTAATTAATACTAATATGAATGTTATTGTCGATTTTAGAGTAAAATCAGAAGGATTCATGTTTGTTTGTAGGGAGATAGTTCAAACTCCAGAGAATGTTGTTATGTCATATTATTTGATTCAAAGCTGTGAACACCAAGCCAACCTGCCATGACTGCAACGATTTTAATGTAAACTCTGCAACCAAACGAATCCAATCACTGTAGCCATCCACGTTCACAAGTTCTGATAGCTGCAACCACCAACACAAATCACATTATCAAGAGTGCTATGTTCAGATAATGAAAAAATTCCAGCAACTGCAATAATTTAAGTGTTCGCCCCAAAACTACCCATTGATCCAATATAATGTAGCCTATCACGAGTGTGAGTTCAAGTGCAAAATCTCAGTTGCTTAATATGCTTACTTTCTTGCTCTACATTTTAAGGAACAGTTAATTATATTATATACATTATATCCAACTATATGCATGCTCGCTCAGCAAGAGAAAGAGATGCTTATTTAACCAACAAACAGGCCTTTAATCAATAAAACATTGATAGCATACCTTCCATCTTTATTTCAGAGGGACTTACAAAAAAAACGTGTTTTAGACTTTCAGTTAATCAAAATCATTTACTTTTTTCATACTTTAAGTACAAGACGCTTGCTAATATATCTTTACAAAAAGTTGGATCAATGAAGCGAACAACTATATAAGACCAGCACATTGTACATGAGAAAAAACTCAACATAATATCTCACATCTCGGAACTGGAAAAGAGGTACTCAGAATGCAAACAGAAAAACAGATACACAAATCACCTGATAGTTTACTCTAAACCGTCCAAGAAGACGACAATACTCGTGGTAATTATCATGATCAGCAAGACCTGGTTCACGATTCACAAACAACCTTTTAGATTATGCTAACCGATAGAATCTGAAGGTCAAAACCAAAAAACAAAAGGAGGTATAGGATAATATGCACATTGAAGTTACAGACTAACATAGTTAGCACTCAAGCAAACACCATATTTTCGTAACCATCTTGAAATGTTAGATTATAAGAAATAAGAAAAAATCTGTATTTTTCTCTGGAGCATAGGCGCACCACAGTGAATGAGATCATAAAACTTTAATACATAGCATATGTATCGCCTTAAATATTAATAGAAATAAAGCAGACATTCAGTCAAACACTTCAATTTGTTGTACTGAGCCTTTAACCACGAGTAACACTATTTTTTATATTCGAATGAAAATAATTCAAACACCTGTTGCTAAAAATGAGTTTTTACATTCTACAGTTGACAACTCCACTCTCCCAATGACAGAAGTATTACACATTATATGACAATATTACTAACTGTTAGAAAGTATGAACTGCATAGACAGCCAAGTAGCCGAGAAGTGCATCTACCGGAGATTTTAAGTAAGAAGTGTTAATTGAAACGAAATGAAACGAAAAGAAAAGAAAAAAAAATTGTTGTCCCGATGATTATTCACTTTGGATGGGTTGAGAATGTCAGCCTACAGAGTCTTTTTGCATTTTCAGTCACATCTCGGAACAAAAGAGGCCAGATTTCTTCAAGAAAAAGGAATAAACTGTTTTCTGGGGCAAACCCAATATATAAATATGTATAGTCCATGTCCTTCAAATCTGAGGTTTAAATTTTAAGGGCATCTCCAATGTATGTACCAAAACACCAAATTTGGTGGTGTTGTGCAAGTTGCCAAGTTTTAATGTACACCAAATTTTTGAAGATTTTGCACCAAATTTGGTGCAACACCAAAGTTTTTAATGTTTCATTTTAGCCCTTTTGTTTAAAATAATGTAACTGTTCGAGTACAAAACCTGAAAAAACTTATTTATTTGTATTATTCTTATAAGTACGTTATACTTTACATTATATAATATGGCAATTAACACAATAAAATATAATTTTAAACAAATTATGATGATTAAAACATTGATTTAAGCAAAAAAGTAATGTAACTGAAACCACAAAAAAGTAAATAAATAAAATTTACACTTTTGTTAATAGTTTGGAAGGTTAATTGATCATTAATATAATGAATTGAAGTAAAAAATAGTTTAGGGGGTAATATAAATAATTATATTCTCTAACTGGGTTGGCACTTCTTCAAACTCATAGATTAAAAGGACCTAAATTCATATACACAAGCCTCAATCATATACATGCATGTTTTAGTAGGCTACAATACCAAAATCAAACTGTCTAGTATACAACGATATGAAGTTCCTTGATATGGAAGCAGATGCGATCCTAAAGGTCAACCAATTGTCTAATCAGTAATCTATAACAATTATATGGTTCAGGGCATCAATTGGGGTTCCCCCAATTGTCTCAGTTACGGATTTGAATGTAAACGCATGTAGTGGGACGTTGCCTACTCCAATAATCAAGCTCGTTATGATAAAGTTGATTTTCTTGACTTATAACAATGTTCAGTTTTTTATCTAGTGTCCCAGATTATTCTGTAGCTTACATTAGTTTGACCCTAAGTCAGTGACTTCATTCCTAGAAAGCATATCAATTACAGCTATCGAAAAAGTCAGGAGCCCAATTTGTGAATTCATTCATATCAAGGAGTTTATCATGCATCAACCCAAAGGTTTCCAGTCAGTCAGCTCACCAATCACCATAATTAAGTATAGTACTCCAAAGTGTTGACCAGGCATATATCTTTGCACTTCACAGGTTTCCATAAGGAATAGTTGTTAGAAACAGCATGTCTACAATCTCCGTACTTATAAGTTGCTTGTTATACACACATTCAATCAAGTAGCAACAATTAGCAAGTTCAACATCCCACTTGCCCCAGGAATTGCGATTGATGCCAATATTAAATCCTATAGACCTACGCAATAGCCACCGAGAAAAAGTAACATACTCCTAGACAGCACCAAATACGATGAGCTCCTTATTCACATCGGAACGCCTAATAGTACACATATGTACGTGACAAATACAAGATCTGTCTCTTGCTAATATAACAAAAATAGTAGTTTATGTGTCATATACGCGGAATCAGTATATCTCATCAACCTAAACTATAACAGAAACCATGTACCTTGGCCTGCTTGTAAGATCTCTTTTGTTCCAGTCATTAAATGGGCCAGGAACTTCGAACGTGCAGCATCATTTGAGAATAAAGAGCGTCTTACTGAAGCCAATCTCACTAAGCATTCCAGAGCCTACGAATCAAATACAGTAAGGCTTTAACATGAAGCTCAAGAGTCATACCAGACTAATGAAGCAAGTCCAAAAAAGAAAACATAATGATAAGTATATCTGACAAATGACTGGCATAAAAGACCGCACCGATGAAGGTATGTTACTAAATATGTTTTCAAATGCACTTAATTCGTATTTCTGGTGACAGGATTAAATACGTGTTAAGCATCGACGAAACTGAAATACAGAAAATGAACATGGTTGATACAGCCTTATTTTGCCATAACATTGTAATTCTTCAATGTTTTAGAATAAGATAATGTCCAAGAACACATGTTGTGTATGAGGATATAGAGTACCAAAAAAACAGTTGGTGCAACTAGGTTGGGACCATCGTAGGGCATACAAAGCTGAAAAGCTATTAATTCTTATGCTTAGTGAATAAAAAAAACTATAATTAGAACAGAAAACAAAAAATGAAATACAAATTGTGAAACTTGTAGAACTTAGATGGGTTAACAAAAACTGGGTTTTTCATAATCGCAAAGTATAAGTTTCTGCAGAAGGTTCAGAAAAAATATACTTTCTTCCGATATTCGGGCATTTGATTCTGGAACCATAACATACAAGGTCTAGTACTTTAGAATCGTTCTACAGTGCAGCTACATGGTGAAATAAAGTATTAAATTTATCACCATTTATTCTCGTAACGTTTTTTTGGCTATACGACTAAGGGTAATGCAACAACTTGGTTATATGAAGTGTAATAGTTTGACATGAGAGGATACTATTCAAGTCCTACAGTCCCGGGATAAGTTCACCATACGTTAGTTCCTAAAAGGTTTCAATTTGGGTTCTCACCCCAATCGGTAAGGATAAACTGCTTGTTAGTTTGATGTTAAACCATTAAATATATGTATCATTATGCCCCTCTTCTCCATTTGAAAGGAGTATGATAACCAAGATATCCCTATGCTGACATCATGTTAAAAATCTACAAATGTAGTCTCACAACACTAGGGAACTGTAATATAGGAGCACCGACATGGTTTAAGCAATAGGACAGCTAACACAGATGGGTCAGATTAGCAAGCTTGAGGGTAATGACTTGAGCCTATCAATCAACTACTTTCACTTCTCCGATTGTCAGTTTTGTTTTGACCACTAAGCTTGCCACATTGTATTTCAATTAAGATTAGAAAAAAAGTATGATAATGTGTTTTTTACTAAAATAAGTCAATTTCATTAGTTCTTTGCTGTAAAGACATGTGAAATCCAAACATAACTATTGACAAACAGAGCTAGAAATTTGGAGAACAAACAGAGCCAAATGTGGAGATATATAATTTATTCAATAAAAGAGAATAACTACTCACCTCTTTCGATAAAGGAGGCTTCGTGATTGCATAGTAATCAAAAAATATTTGTAGTGTCGTTGGATCTTCCAAAACCGGCTTCCACCCAGACGGAATCTGCAAATTCACCAGTTGAGGATATTTCGGTCATAGCCAACTTGTGCATTATCATGTTCTAGTACACGTTACATCAATTGTAACTGATACCTGGACGGTACCAAACTCATCTGAGCTTTCATCTATTGATGTCCCGACAAAATCAAAAGACAGACATTTTAATGCCAGAGATAGTGCCAGATCTTGCAAGCGGCTGCCAACTATACCCAGATAATTGATTTTTAGAATGACAACAAAAATATATGGTAAAAATTCTACCAGAACTGAAGTGAGAATCATTTTAACATTACCATCACTTTTCAGCTGTTGTAGGGAGGTAAGAGATATTTGAAAATTTTGAAAAAGAGATTGATCCCTGAAGTTGCAGGCAACTCTTCGATGATGTGTAGAAGGCAATCCCGGATTTGGCTGTAAAGTAAGCAGGGAACAATGTAGGAATAAAAAAAAAAGGGAATAATAATATAATAACAAAGAAAAATAAAAATGATAACTGATAACAAATCACAAAAGTTCCCTGTAACTACAAAAAGGCATTAAGTAACAAACATTATACATTATATTACAAAGCGGTCAATGAACGAGGCATATTAACCAACCTGATTCATCTCACTAACAAGCTGATTTAATATCTTCAGGCCAATAGAAACATGATCCGGTGATGCCTGACAAACACAACAACCAAGTAAGAGCTCTGCAACCACAGAATTCTTGTGTGTCAACATATCATTAAACTGCATATAAAACCAAATGGACAGGCAGCTAAAGTAACTCCGTTTTAAAGTTATTACAACAGCAGCACTTTTAGTATGTGATATTATCTGAATATGGTACATGCTATAGGGAGAACAGAAACATAAGATATAAGAAGTATACATTGTATATGCATAAAACACCCACACTTCAACAGTGAAGAGTAATATTCTACGGTAATGCCTACTGTACACTTAACTTACTACCACTAAACTTTCTGACTCTTAAACTGCATGGCTTTAGGAAGATCAGACTACATCCAATCTAATGATCCAAATGTATAAAAATAAATACCGTAGCTTGGTTCAACACAACAGAGGAGTTGTTTAAACAAGAACAATACGATATTTTGCTAATTGCTAATCAAAAATCACAACAGAAAACTATGTAGCTATGATTCTTTACAAGCGTGAATTATTGACAGTTTTGCTTAATTCTAATACTGGCCAAGTTCAGAATCAACTGCCATTATCATCTAAGATAAAAATTATAACTTATAGTTCTTCATTTTAATTGCTTCTCTTTTGTTTCCTGAGTGATCCATAGCACACTTCAGTAAAAGAATACAAAAGGTTAAAGCATAAAAAAAACAGCAAAGTTTTCTGCCCCCAGAACTCTGCAGAACATGAGAAAAGAGACTTGATAGCAGCAGGTAAGACACTACCTGGATCAAAAAATTTGTGGAGTCTTTGACAGCATCTCTGAACCTATCATCGTCGAACCAACCGAACTTGGTCACCCGACACAAAAGCTGGACTAGAGATCCAATTACATATGGCTGCAATTCATGTCCCCTTTTCGCCAAATAGGTAATAATGTAGTTCCCTTCATCAGATGTCCAGAGGCATAAATTATATGACGTGTTACGTAAGAAACATTCTTTATTGTTAGAAGTGGTTAAATAAAAGAACTACAAAAATGAATGACAAAAAGATAACACTTGTATGTTTTAGCAAATCTGAACAAGCATAAAGATACCATGCTGGATGGTGCTCACAGAGAGAACTTTTTAACGTAAGAGATCATCATTAACCACCAACAAAAAAAGTTTTATGGTGTATGTTGATCTATGAACTACAAAGCATATGTGTCAACCTACGAAGAGAAGCTTAGTAGAAGAATTACGTATATCAAGACGTAGCTGCAAGGATAGTGTGTGCTCTGTCACTTGCTTCAACAAACTCGAACTAGCTAGCATTAATGCATAAGGAGTTGAAGCATTGTCCAATATATATTGGCACTGGGAAATGTAATCAGTATTTGCTGAAAAGCACTTTAGAGTGTTCTCAGCATGAGCCCGTTCAACAGAGTCTTGTGAATTGTAGAGTCTCTCACACAAAGCTTCCAATTGCGCTAAGCTCTCCATTCTTGATTTGAATTGAAGATTGACTTTCACGTGTCAAGAACCAGCAATTATCCAATTTAGGTCTACAAAATATATGACAAAAAGAGGTCATGTATCCTGACAGAAAACTACAACATATGTATATGACTCACATATATCAGAGATAGACCAATTAATGACATGCAACAACAATTTAGAAAATAAGATAGGGGTGTATAAGCAAGAGCTACAGCATATGACATTGAACCAGATATTATAACATATAGATATATTACATTGTTCATCATACAAGAAAGCATCTCTCATCATCATCGAACTATTTCCTATTACATGTGTGAGTTCAAAAATAAAAATTGTACATATATAAAGGCTATGGATAGAACTCCACTTTATACAACCATGACCAAAACGTCACCAATCCTTGCTATATAGAAATACTGCAACAATCCTGTAAAAAGAAAAGGACCAACAATAAAATTAGCTGCCATCAGCTACATTATTATGGTTTAAAGAAAAATAATTTGATTTATTTTGCTTTTTCATATCTGTTCTATGATCTACATATCTCCTCAATATCGCTGAAATGAACTCACTTACATTGAAATGCATAAGCATAATTAATTAAAAAAAAAAAAAGACAGCTTGGGCCTAATCTAGAAATTAATACCGCTAGCTTAAGATACAACTAACCAAGAAACTAAGATCATAGGCTAACCATAAACTAGAATCCAAGTGACTGAACAACCAAAGGTAAGAATCACTAAAAAGAAAAATAATTTTTTGTTCACATTATTCTTTATTACATAACATTAAGGTCCAACAGAACCACCATGACATGAACCTTTTTCTAGTATAAAGTGCGGACAGTAATATATTTCAGACACAAATAACTCAGAAATTACACCATGCAGTTGTTCATAACAGATATAACATCAGTTGAAAGAAATCGTCAAAATGACTAACCGCTAGAGTAAGATACAGAGATCACATGAACATAAATGCTAACCAAGAAACTAAGATCATAAGACGAACTTCTAGAATCAAAGTGGTTGAATAACAAAAAGTAAAAATCACTAAAAACATGTGATTTCCATTCCTCTATACATCACATTACATCCAAAAGAATCTGGTACCATCAGTAACATATTTTATCATTCAAAGTTAAGCAATGCAATTTAATAGAAGAAAAACAAATTAGCTGCCATGAGTAACATATTTCTTTTGCTTTTATCGATTTCTGATCTCCATTTCGCAATCTAACATACATAAAACCTCTAAACTAACTCAATAAACACAAATGCATAATCTAAATCAAGATCAATCTATAATCAAAGTAACTAAATAACAAAAAAGATTAAAAAATCATGTCATTTTCATTTCTTTAATTCTTCATCACATTACATCAAATAGAATCCAGTACATGACGTTATTAAGCAATAAAAGTTAGGTGATGCGATTGATTATTATACCAAAAAAAAAAAACAAAATCAGTTAACGGAAATGATCATTTACAATGATCAAACACCTTTCGAAGCTGTAGAATCAGATAGAAGTTGTATCCGCAATCCTGAGATCTAAATTGAGTAACTTGAGTGGATTAAATCACAAAATATACATATACATACATGTGTATCTATAGATATACAGGTAAGAGAGAGTGGCTTACGACTTATTAATAAGAGAAAATACGAGAATTGAAGGAAAGGGAAGATAGATAGATAGATGGCTTGGTGAATACTCTATAAAAGAAAATGAAGCCCAATTAAAAAAAGCCCTAATTTTATGGTTGGTTGCTTTGATGTTGATGATGTGAAAGTATGACTTTGGTCTCTGGATCACCATAAAAATAAAAAAGGGATGATTTAGACAATCACGTTGACAGGGTTTGGACTGGCCCAAAAACCATGTGGTTCTAATTATGAAATGACCTCCACACTTCAATTGTTAAATACTTAAATTCCATCTAGTCACGTGACTCTCACGTGAGGTATAGGGAACACTTTTATTAAATAAAAATTGGTAAGGTAATTTTGAGAGTACTTTAATCCCTGTATCATATATTTTAAAGGTACGCGTATGTCCCATCTGCAAGGAGCAATTAACGTCGGACAAATCACATGTTCACAAATGTCGCACCCTGCCGTGGCGGAATCACGACGGAGTACGACTTTCTCGAAAATCACAACACAGATTACATCGAACGACCTTTATATGAGTCGTTTTTAAATACATATTTCAAAAGATACATTGTTTAGAACATAACGGTTTCAACAGAATATTTAACCCTAGAGTTCACTTTTAGATCAAGAGATTCTTATACATAACCAATGTACAAAAGTAGTAATGCAATGAAATCTTCGGTGTTACGATGTTGCAAAACATATGACTCTAGTATAGTGCTCCCAAAAGTTATCCATGATATATGCGACTTAAGGACCTGAGAATAACATGCTAAAACGGGTCAACATAAAGTTGGTGAGCTCATAGGTTTAAACAATTGTAATCGATAACATGAACCACTATATTTGATAGTTGTTGCACAATTGCAAAATAAAGTAATACTATTGCCATGAGCTCATGCATTCGAAACCTTAACGTGTTGTAGTTGGTGCATCTTGTAAGTGTCTAACCCAAAACACTTAGTGATTCAAATGATTATGCGTTCGTTTGACTACAATTAATGTTAGCGCGACTAACTCGGAAAGGGGTGTCAACCCAATAGATCTATTCACAACATTCGCGTTTAAGTCCATAACTAACGAATCATGATATGAGATGAAATGCCCTTAAAAAATTTTATTTTTTACTTTTTAAACCTAAACCTTCTTCTTAAAATCATACATACCGAAACGTGAAGTCTTTACACTTATATACATAACAAATACTCAACTAAATTGAACCAAAATAAAATTCTGACCACAAGACCAATCGCGTTGCGATTGCCCTTGATCGCGCCGCAATCTCGGGTAATCGCGTCGCGAAAACATAACGATCGCGTCGCGATCTCTTACGAGCCGGGTATTCCACTTACTGTAACATCCTCTCCAGTGGCCTGGTAATTTCTATTTTATTGATTATTGTGACAACTCTCCAAATTAGGTATTAGTTTAACTTTAAGCATGTGCATTCTTATGCTAATTTCCTGGTTAAGTTTAAACAAAACTTTTTGATGTGATGTAAGTCTAGCAAGCCCAAATACTTTAAACAAAAAGTATTACAAATTATGTGATTAATTATAATCGCGTACAAACGTATCGGAACGAACCCGACAACAATAAATAACAAAAGTTTCGTGACACAAAAATGATTAATAATTCAATTATTAATTACGAATAATTATATATCTATAACATATAGATAGAATGAGTTAAATATACGTTTAACATAAAACGTATTATAAACGAACAGAAATAATTGTAAAACATACTCTGAGATCACAAATCACAAAAACGTTATTTTTGTGATACGTTTGAAAGTATTTAGAACATTACCTCAAAATATGAAATCATAACTTGACTGAAATTTGGCGCCCATTTAACTGCGCATAGTAAAATGTACAAAATTGTACAACTGTCTAAAATAATGGTAATTTCATTATTCTAACTTTATATAACGTATCTGGAGATCATCTACAAAATAAAAATATAAAATATTATGTTTTATATTGCTATAATTATACCCGTACTCAAAATTTATGTACCAAAAAGTGTCACCAAACTCAATTATTTGGGAACAAGTAAAATATCTACTCGACATATCAGACACAACCTTACCTTGGTTGACAAAATAAACCATTTTAATTAGACATACTCTCTCCCATTCTCACAATTCAGTGTAACACCTACTTTCAATTATTTGTTCTCCTTTGCATCTTCATCAACGAACAGCAAGCTTAAGGTCAGGGGTTCGATCCCCTTGACCTGCATTGACTCCCCTTTTTTAATTTTTGACCTGTTTTAATTCCTTTTATTTCTTTGACTAGCTTGTAATGTACACATATATAAATATGGCTGGAAACTTAACAATAAACGTAGGCTATAGCCTAATGGTAAAACTTTGTGTTAGTAACCGAAAGGTCATGGGTTCGAGTCCTGTGACCTGTGTTCTTTTTATAAAAATTGTTTTTATTATTTTAATTACTCTATTTTACAATTCCTTCCATAATTAAATTGTGTTTTTGCGTATTGAGCTTAAAACATAACTAATAATTAGTTAGAATAGCGACAATGAATATAAAATTTTCACCAAACTAAGAGTATACGAAACAACATTTGTGAAATGTATAAATTCATACCAAACGAAATAAAAATTTGCACGACAACAACGTACAAAATAAATATATACACATTTATATTTATATAAGCGATAAAAGATAAAGCGACTCGAGTAATTATAAAACAGACAATAAATTTTATAATGATACGATATAAATAAACTTTATAAACTTTATATGTATATACAAACAATAATTTTGAGAACGATTTAATATATATATTTCACAAACGGAAATAAATAGAATGAGAAGTTTTATGACAAATAAAACTTATATATATATTGTATACGTCACCAACATATTCAACGACTTATATTATTGAGAAATCAACCATTTCTTCAAAACAAACAAACTCTTAACATAAGTTGATTAAACAAATCAAACGTACTTATGTTAATACATTTATTGTATATAGGTTAACATACCTTGGGAAATTATCTGTTGGCTGCTAGCATTCATATCGAGCAAACCACCGTGAGTCCACAGCCCCTACTTTACAAATGTTTTATGCTTTTAAACATAGGGGTGTAAACATAGAAACTACATGCGAACACATGTAGCAAATTATACAAATACTCTATTGCTTTATACAACTGTTTGATATGAAATTACATTTTCACAACTGTTTTGGGAATTAGACAACAAATCCTAGTACGGACCAGACTTGAGATGTGTGCATGAAAGACCTTATGTCATGCAGACTATAACCATTAGCTAGGTGACTCTAGCCACTGAGTATACGAATAGTACTATTGCCGTGACGACCCTCCTATGGATGGAGCGTATACTTAAATGTCCTTCAGGCAAACAACATAAGTTTTGGTTGTGGTTTGGTTATAGGGTTAGGTCGCGTTACTTTAACCTGCGAGGTTTAGCTCACCTTACAGGGGATTATAGTCTAAGTATTCCCACATTTTGTTTAGGATTAACATATCCTACAATTGTTTTATACCGGAATACACACCGGACATCTTTTATATATACTGGTAAATAACTAGACATACATTTTGGGTAACAACCCACATAAAACTGTATTCTAGGGTAACAACCCTACACTCTTGTATTTTTGCAAAACCTGCAAACATTTAATTATTGAATAACATTTCAATAATACAAATATAAATGGTTTAACATACCTCATACTTATACAAAACCTGTGGATTCACTCAACATATTTTGTTGACGATTTCTTTCTATGTTTTACAGGAAATTAGCTACGTAAGTAAGAATCGCATGCATTCAGGATGGACAACCCTGGACTACATAAGATGCCACATACTTTTGGGACAGCTTTTGGGGATTTCCCTAGTATAACTGCAGACATTGCAGTCATACTTGTGAAATCTTATTTTAAAACTTATGGATTGTAAAACTTAAATGTTTTAACTCTACTACTACTGTTACGACTTTGATATCGCGTAAAAAGTCACGTTTTTACTACCGATATCTCTCTCATTCTAGAACGATTTTTGGCATTTTTAACTCAAATATGGTTCAAATCATTGATATTATGTCAAGACGGTCAAAACAAGGTGGCACGATAAAAATCAAGTAAAACGGATGAAAAACGAAGATTCCACACACGTTTGAAGATTCAAGGCATCAAAACGAGATTTCAAGACCAAAGTGCCCTCAACCAACATCCACTATTTCCAAGATGTTCGTTTTCAAAATACGGATCCAACAGAAGAAGAATCAACCAAAACGGGTGAAAAATGAAGATTTCGCGCCCGCCGGAAGATCCAAATGATCCAAACGCAATATCTGGAGCTAGGGACCTCATCTCAGGGCCTATCCTATGTCAAAATATTTGTTTTTGAATTACGAATCCAACAAAAAAAGAATCAACTCAAACTGACGTATAACGAAGAAAACACGCACGAATCAAGAAACGAAGCAAAAGACGACGAAACGGGGCGGGTACCCGCCGGCCGCCGCCGGCCACCTGGTGGGCGCCGCCGGCCACACCACCCCCGTCTCGCTTTCCTTTTTTGGTTAAAACCCGTACCTGGTGCGCCTACTTTTCGTGTTGTACGGTACCCGGTGTGCCTACTTTTCGTGTTGTACACACCACTTTTGGAAAGTTTTCTAATGTGCACCTCTTGATGCTAATGTGAGCCTAAACTCACCTATAAATAGGAGGCTTGGGTTCCATTTGCAAAACACACCTTCCTAGCTTATTTTCTCTCACTCTAGAATTAAGCTCCAACTTTCTCACTCTACATTATTTCTTTAGATTAGGTTTTTACTAGTATTTAAACTAGTTTAGGAGTTTTATTAGAAGTAGAAGGAAAGTGCGGAACGCATTGTAATCTTCGGTGTATGCTCGGAATTGTGTCAATTAATTCAAGTCTACTTTCTCTCGCATTTAATTCTGGTTCTTTCTAATCCTTATCTATCTTAATTAATTACGTTTATATTGATTATGCTAGATTTAGTTATTGCCATGATTAGAGAGTAGTATACTTGTTGTGTTTGTTTGCGATGTAGTTAATTAATTATGGGATAATGTATAATCAAATATTGAAGATCGGTAGTATTACTTTGATCGTCTTATTGCATGTTCTTGTTTGATTGTTGCCTTAGGATCATCATAGTAGTAAAATATAAATGGTCTTAATTATCGTAAAGTAATATGACGGCCCCTATTCGACTGTTGCTCGATATAGTACTGGAAACACTTCAAGGTGGAGTACAAATGTATGGAAGTCGAGGAACGACCGAAGGTAGTCATATCACGAAACGATATAATACTATGAAGTAATATGATGGCCCCTATTCGACTGTTACTCAGTATAGCGTTGGAAACACTCTAGGTGTAGTATAAACACGTGGAAGCTGCGTAACGACCGAAGGTAGTTATATTACGGACTAATATATATAAAATGAGAAACCTAGTTTAATTAACCTTTCTTAAAAGACTTTTAAACTTCAAATTAATCTATCGCCTTTCCACCAATAAACGTGATTACAACACCTTTTTACGACGTCCAATTAAAAGGTAGTCAATTATCTGTGTCAATATAATTTGTCAAAGGTATGAAACTATGGAACCGCAAGGCTACATGGGGAATTATCGTAGGACAAGACATGGCCAAGGTTTGAAGCGGTGGAACCACTTAAAGTGAGGAACGCTGTGAATAACTAGGGGATTTATTGCGTAGTCTCAAGCAAGGGCTGGTTTAAAGTCGTAAATGAACTGTTTACATATACAAATCTATTAGGATGACGAGGAATCGTTATATGATTCAATTATGTCTAGTACCTTAAGATTTTATTCCCGTTCATGTGAAAGTATTATTAAACCATAAGTAAGATGTTGCTTATTATTCTAAATACTTTGTAATGTTACCATAACCTAGCTCCCGGTGTGACATGCTAATTGGATTTTAATTAGTAGGGAATTTAGTGTTTACATCACAAGTATTCAAGAATAAAAATTAATATCTTTTAAAACAGTTTCTCCAAACATCATCCCATAACTTAATTAACGAAGTCTCAACAAACACTATCTTTATTTATCTGCTTTACATTTTACTTTTATTTCGCTTTTATTTATTTACTTGCCTAAATTAGTTAATATAAAAACCAAAACCTCCACCATTTTGTAAACCATTCACTAGTTTGAAAACCCTCATCTGCCACGCCTTAGTTTCAATTCAGTCGGTTTGAAGAACGACTCTAGGTCATACCTACCACTTGCTCACCCTTAGGATTAGCATTGTTAGGGAAAACTTAGGCCCCGCAATTACAAATTTAAAACAACTCCACTGTTGCGCGCCCGGTTAGCGATCGTTTAACGACACCGACCTGATCGGGCGCCAACAAGTTTTTGGCGCCGCTGCCGGGGAACCAACTGTACGATCCATAGGCGTCAAGACGAACTTACTTACTAGTGAACCTTTAGAATTCCTTAAACCCCTACTTCTTTCTTTGTTTTTCCTTCCTTTTATTACTTTTAGAAATTACCACCCCTATCCACTCAACTAGTCAACCACCTGCCAACGAGACTATGACAGCTGCACGTATAACTCTCGCTGAAGACTTTAAACCTTTGATTGAAGGTCGAGGAGGACCAATTATCTATCCGGAAATTGGTAGAGGATCATTTGAATTAAAACCACACATTGTTCAGTTAGTCCAAAACCTCTGTCAATTCCATGGCCTACCAAATGATGATCCCAACTCACACCTTGACAAATTCATTTCCTTATCCAACTCTTTTAAGCCGATTGGGGTTAATCAGGACATAGTCTATCTATACCTATTTCCCTAATCACTCACTCTCAATGCACAAACCTGGTTTGAGGAACTAGAGATTAACTCTATAACCTCTTGGGTAGAATTAGCAACCAAATTTTTGGCCAAATATTCCCCCCATCAAAACAAGCCACGTTTAGGTCCAACATCATAAACTTTCGTCAAGTGCATGATGAATCAATCTTCGATGCATGGGAGCGCTTTAAGAAATTGCTTAAGAAATGTCCAAATCATCGTTTTGAGCGCTCAGACCAGTTGCGCATTTTCTACAATGGTCTCTTCCCACATCACCGTCCTTTACTTGATACCGCCTCTCAAGGTAGTTTCATAGACTGTACGGCAAATGAAGCTTGGAGCCTTATTGAGAAAATGACAATACACAACCATGACTGGAACAGTGAAAATCACCCCTCGCTAGTGAATTCACCTACTACAATCGGGAATGAAGCTATCAAAACCCTCACTCAGCAAGTGGCAGACCTAACCAAGGAGATTAAGGAATTGAAAAGTCAACAACAATAAGTCTGTCAAGATCAAACCTGCCTTAATTGTGCTAATCTGAACCACTCAGCCCAAATTCCTCAGTCTCATCTAACACCACCCAACACTAACCATTCTCCTTACCCACCTACGAATAGCCCACCAACTTACCAACCCCAACCTTTGGAACCCTCTCCCTCACAAACCTCTAGTTTTGACGACACCCTGATACAAGTCATTCAAGGTCTCTCGGCTAGACAAGACCAAACTGATCTCATCTTAAGAGATCATTTGACTTTGTTAAAAGCTTTCGAATCCCAGTTAGGACAATTAGCACAGTGTATTAACGCTAAACCTCAGGATAGTCCAACTAGTTGCCATAAGGAGGCTTCCCATATTCAAGACTCTCAGGTAGCACATAGCCCACCTACGATTTCTTCTCCGGTGAAGGAACCACCTATTGTCCCATCGACAATGGATTTAGAGTCTCCACCAAATAGGAAAATCCCATTCCCGGCTCGTCTTAAACAACGACCCAACAAGCTTAAGTCTTTTAAACTTGATAGGAAATTCCTAGATACCGCCTCTGAAGTTCACTCCAAAAAGTACTTCAGAAAACTTCTTACAACCAAGGATAAGGTACCCGAAGTACCCAATGTCCCGCTGAACGGGGAATGTTCAGCTATTCTTAACAATACCATTCCTGAAAAACTCGGAGACACCGGACGTTTTACTCTCCCTATTTCCATCTACAATTCAGGCATCATCTGTTCTCTTGCCGATTTAGGAGCTAGTATTAATCTCATGCCATACTCGCTTTACAAAAGGCTTGAGTTAGAAAATCTTCGACTTACCAAAATGACCATACAGCTTGCTGACCACTCAGTCAAATACCCTAGGGGAATAGCTGAAAATGTTTTAGTTAGGATTGATAAATTTCTTTACCCAGCAGATTTTGTAGTTATGGATATGCAGGAAGATGTACACATCCCAATCATACTAGGAAGACCTTTCATGAATATGGCCAAGGCAATCATCAACGTCTTCGCACAGACCATCAGCTTGCAGTCTCAGGGAGAAACCATCACTTTCCATATCGACAATCCTAACGCTGGAGACCAAGCCGATATGTACATGATCTCCATGAACAAGACCACAGAGGACAAAGAAACTGCAAGGTCGACAAGTGAAAGGAACTCTAGCAAGGAAATGGCAATCACGCCATATTTCCCGATTGTCCTCCGACGAATAGGACAAGAGATGAAAAATGCATCAACAAACAAACCAACGATGGAAGAAATTGGGAAGATAATGATTGAAGAAGAAAACAAAAGAAGTACACCGCCAACTAATCCGTTTACCACTGAAGAAATGGCGGGAAGTAACCATAACCATCCCACGAGAAGAGAAACACTGGAGGAATATTCCAAACGCACCAGAAACCAACCACAAACCATTGCAGATCCCGAAGTACTCAACGAAATCATCCAAAGATTCGACAAAGCGGTAGGAGGAATAAGTAACGCAGTCAAATTGCTTACTCTTTCCCCTGCTGAACTGCAATTCTGCCAGCAACAGAGACGGACATATACTAGGATCTACAATGCCCTTAAAAGATTTAACATCCCATTCACCTCAACACAATGGGAGATGTTAGGATCCATTAGAGCGCATATGAAAGAGACTACTGGACATCCGAGCAGTCGTGCCGACATCTTGATAAAAAATGACCTTACATCATTGCTTGAATTGTTAAATAGAGAAGATCACCTTAGTTCCAAAGAAAGCGGATATATGGTTATCAACTCCACTATTGAAAAACAAATTGAGTCAATGATTGAAGAACTTAGTGATCTTGTTTGGGAGGAATCAAGGCGCGAACGACCCTTTAGGATTACATATGAATCACCACTTGATATCGCTACTTCTGTTACGATCCATCTAAGGGAGATTCAACAACTGAAAAGTAACTCCAGAAGAAAGTTCATATTCTACTCAGGATGCAAGGAGATACTTCGTCAGCTTACTCTAGTTTTCTCAGAGTCCGGCTTTCCATTCAATAACCATCAGCACCGGCAAATAGAGAACCTGTGCACATGCATAAGAAGATTCAACGGAGACCCCAAGACCGAAAATTATGAAGGCATAAAACTGCAATTCTTGGCGTTTGTTTGCTCTCTCTGGCAAAACCTACCGCCAAGAGAGGTTGTTAAGACAGACACAGCCACCATGACCGACCCTAGTGGGACTGTCACTAAAGAAGTCGATTACATCACCTTCGGACTTCACGGACTTGCGAGGACAACTTCAGAGCATCTTCAGAACTACAAGGCAGAATCGAGAGATAGTCCATTTGAATTGATTACGATAATAGTCAATCATTTCATAAAAATCTATCCACCTCGATACACTTTTCCGCAACCTAGGGCCCACAACATCAACAAAAGGAATCCCATGGATGCATCCATCTCCATCTAGCTAGGAGAAAAGAAGTCGAGCTCTCGACTTTAAAAGAGCGCTTCTCGGCAGGCAACCCGTGTTTTACATTTCTGCAATTTTACATTCCAAGAAGTGATGAAGTCTCCAACTATCTTTCACACTTGGATATACGAACAAGTTTCTGTATGACGCATCAAGTCTTTGACGCCGCGCATCAAAGAAAGTATATCCAACGTGTTCACACCTACGAGACCAATCACAAGAAGACTTGATCAAGAATGCACCAAGAAAGACGGAATCCGGAAAATGCACACAAAGGAACTGCAACAACCGGGGAGTACTTCTAAACCGTCTCTTTCATTCGTTTTAAATATACCATATCCATTATGCTTATCACTAAGTGTGGGATTCAAACCCAACACACACTGAAAGAACGCAACTTAGATGTTTAAAACCCTAAGTGTGGGATTTTACCCCATTCAGAGCTTAGTATAACATCGAGGACGATGTTCCTTTAAGTGTGGGATAGCAGTAGTTGCACTACTGTTAAATGGATATTGGTATATGCTTGATTCTAAAATCGTTGCTCTTTATAAAACCTTGCTTCTCCATAAAAGTAAACAAAATTTTTCAAAATTGAGTTAAAAATATGTTGAAAATGAAAAATTTTAAACAAAGAATGATTTACTTTGGGGAAGAAGGAAAAATAAAATACAAATTCTTTTGAAAGGTTAGTTTAGTAATCCCATAAAGAGCATCGCATGACTAGGCACACAACAACCCAACTTTCGATTCGTGAGGTATCTTGAGCCATATGAAAAGCATTCACTTTTAATGCTTCACTTTTCGATTCTTGAGTGTGCCGATGTATACGTTTAGAATAAGAACTTGCTCTTGCTATGCATTTCGAATCCGAACTGGTGAATCAAAAAGGAGATCGAATCACATCATTCTTGAACCCATCCATACACCCAAAAATAAGTACGTTACCCCTTTTACCTACTCAAAAGCATCCCTCAAACTTAATAGAAAGTTCCAAAGATGAAAAAAGAGAAGTATTAAGGATATGACGTCGAAAAAAATATATATATCTTAGAAAATTCGAAGAAAAGAAAGTCAAATGGAGAAAAAGACTCATCCCAAAAGAAAAAGGCGTCAAATCTCCCGAAAATTCAAAAATTACAACTTTCCGCTTCACCAAAAAGAAAACCTATGAAAAACCAACACAACCCCCTCTCATACCACAAACACTCCACTCCACAAACCCTACATCACCTCCCTTAGAATGATTGTGGCTAGATCGACTTCGCGCTCACCTAAAAGGTAACGATTTGATACTCGATCAAGCCTATGACGATAAACGATACATGACTGGCGTTCTGAGCGATTGATATAATAGAATAGGAAACCCTAAACACTTTGAGTGATTTGAGTGACCACCATGAGAGGATCGCCTAGTCATGTATCCAAGATCAAAGATCACAAGCATGCTCCTAATGATTACAATCTTTCCTTTTTAAAGAACAAGTATTTTACTTTTCCAAAACCCCCTTAGTAAAACGTTCCGCCTTAAAATATTTCATTATCTGCTTATTTTTATCTCTGTTGAATGTTAGTTTGCTTGAGGACAAGCAAAGTTCTAAGTGTGGGATACTTGATATCGCTTAAAAAGTCACGTTTTTACTACCGATATCTCTCTCATTCTAGAACGATTTTTGGCATTTTTAACTCAAATATGGTTCAAATCATTGATATTATGTCAAGACGGTCAAAACAAGGTGGCACGATAAAAATCAAGTAAAACGGATGAAAAACGAAGATTCCACACACGTTTGAAGATTCAAGGCATCAAAACGAGATTTCAAGACCAAAGTGCCCTCAACCAACATCCACTATTTCCAAGATTTTCGTTTTCAAAATACGGATCCAACAGAAGAAGAATCAACCAAAACGGGTGAAAAATGAAGATTTCGCGCCCGCCGGAAGATCCAAATGATCCAAACGCAATATCTGGAGCTAGGGACCTCATCTCAGGGCCTATCCTATGTCAAAATATTCGTTTTTAAATTAAGAATCCAACAAAAAAAGAATCAACTCAAACGGACGTATAACGAAGAAAACACGCACGAATCAAGAAACGAAGCAAAAGACGACGAAACGGGGCGGGTACCCGCCGGCCGCCGCCGGCCACCCACCAGCCGCCGCCGGCCACCTGGTGGGCCCCGCCGGCCACACCACCCCCGTCTCGCTTTCCTTTTTTGGTTAAAACCCGTAACTGGTGCGCCTACTTTTCGTGTTGTACGGTACCCGGTGCGCCTACTTTTCGTGTTGTACACACCACTTTTGGAAAGTTTTCTAATGTGCACCTCTTGATGCTAATGTGAGCCTAAACTCACCTATAAATAGGAGGCTTGGGTTCAATTTGCAAAACACACCTTCCTAGCTTATTTTCTCTCACTCTAGAATTAAGCTCCAACTTTCTCACTCTACATTATTTCTTTAGATTAGGTTTTTACTAGTATTTAAACTAGTTTAGGAGTTTTATTAGAAGTAGAAGGAAAGTGCGGAACGCATTGTAATCTTCGGTGTATGCTCGGAATTGTGTCAATTAATTCAAGTCTACTTTCTCTCGCATTTAATTCTGGTTCTTTCTAATCCTTATCTATCTTAATTAATTACGTTTATATTGATTATGCTAGATTTAGTTATTGCCATGATTAGAGAGTAGTATACTTGTTGTGTTTGTTTGCGATGTAGTTAATTAATTATGGGATAATGTATAATCAAATATTGAAGATCGGTAGTATTACTTTGATCGTCTTATTGCATGTTCTTGTTTGATTGTTGCCTTAGGATCATCATAGTAGTAAATATAAATGGTCTTAATTATCGTAAAGTAATATGACGGCCCCTATTCGACTGTTGCTCGATATAGTACTGGAAACACTTCAAGGTGGAGTACAAATGTATGGAAGTCGAGGAACGACCGAAGGTAGTCATATCACGAAACGATATAATACTATGAAGTAATATGATGGCCCCTATTCGACTGTTACTCAGTATAGCGTTGGAAACACTCTAGGTGTAGTACAAACACGTGGAAGCTGCGTAACGACCGAAGGTAGTTATATTACGGACTAATATATATAAAATGAGAAACCTAGTTTAATTAACCTTTCTTAAAAGACTTTTAAACTTCAAATTAATCTATCGCCTTTCCACCAATAAACGTGATTACAACACCTTTTTACGACGTCCAATTAAAAGGTAGTCAATTATCTGTGTCAATATAATTTGTCAAAGGTATGAAACTATGGAACCGCAAGGCTACATGGGGAATTATCGTAGGACAAGACATGGCCAAGGTTTGAAGCGGTGGAACCACTTAAAGTGAGGAACGCTGTGAATAACTAGGGGATTTATTGGGTAGTCTCAAGCAAGGGCTGGTTTAAAGTCGTAAATGAACTGTTTACATATACAAATCTATTAGGATGACGAGGAATCGTTATATGATTCAATTATGTCTAGTACCTTAAGATTTTATTCCCGTTCATGTGAAAGTATTATTAAACCATAAGTAAGATGTTGCTTATTATTCTAAATACTTTGTAATGTTACCATAACCTAGCTCCCGGTGTGACATGCTAATTGGATTTTAATTAGTAGGGAATTTAGTGTTTACATCACAAGTATTCAAGAATAAAAATTAATATCTTTTAAAACAGTTTCTCCAAACATCATCCCATAACTTAATTAACGAAGTCTCAACAAACACTATCTTTATTTATCTGCTTTACATTTTACTTTTATTTCGCTTTTATTTATTTACTTGCCTAAGTTAGTTAATATAAAAACCAAAACCTCCACCATTTTGTAAACCATTCACTAGTTTGAAAACCCTCATCTGCCACGCCTTAGTTTCAATTCAGTCGGGTTGAAGAACGACTCTAGGTCATACCTACCACTTGCTCACCCTTAGGATTAGCATTGTTAGGGAAAACTTAGGCCCCGCAATTACAAATTTAAAACAACTCCACTGTTGCGCGCCCGGTTAGCGATCGTTTAACGACACCGACCTGATCGGGCGCCAACAGACTTACATAGTCGTATTACTTTTGTAACAACTGTTTAAAAATGGCATCTCAACCTATTATGTTACGCGATAGCCATATGCTCTGAGTATGTATGTACTGTTTGGTTGATTTACTGCTCTCGCCCCGCCACGTTACCAAAGCTTCCGCAACTAATCCTACTTAATTAGTACTGATCGTGATTACCGTTTGGCGGGGTGTGACAGACTTGGTATCAGAGCCATTGGTTATAGCGAACTAGAAGTCTTTAGGTGACTGAAAACCTTAGAGACCTAGACTATAGCCTTGGCTAGAAACATTTATGCATACATGCATACATACTTTGCATACATCTAACTTATGACTGACACGGCACACACGATTTCTTTTTCCCCGGCATGTCCTGTTGACGAGCAACACTATCACCTAGGAGAGACCTCCTGTAGACTTCGATTGGTCCGTGCACCTAGGTAGTGCATAGGAGACCTTCCCACTGGATTGCTCGCACCACGGGACAAGGCGCCCACAACTGTGCCTGAAGAGCCACCACAGTGGCGGTTCCCTCACCTAGATTGGATGTCTCCTATGCATAGGCGTTGGAGAGCCTTAGAGGATATTCCATCTGTTTTGGACACCGGAGAGTCTTCACGACCACTGTCTATTACTGGCCTTAATTCTACTTTGATTATAGTTGGATTGTGATCTGGATTGTGGATGGATATTTGAAATTTCATAACTATGAAAACTGAGATTAGTCTTTATAACCTATAGATCTCTTGAACTGGAAAATTGGCAGAACCTGTCATAAGTGAGTACTCATCAGATGATGACATAATCAGCGATGAGCAGATCCAATACACATATGTTGAAACAGAAATAGTTCCAATAGTGGAATTAGTGGAGGAGGAAATTGAAAACCACCATTTCGGCATGGTTGACATAGAAGAGTATGAAAGGGTACGAGACCAGGCTGAAAGATTGGTTGGTCAAAATTGGGAGCTTGCATTCAAATGTAGGAACTATGAACTGGAACTGAGAATCCTAAAGAGGCATGTGTCTGTACGAATTAAGGATAAAATTCGTTTCTGGAAGAAAGTAGCTAGTGATCGCAAGAAAAGAGTCAAGACTTGGATCAAACATCTGTGCAAATGCTCAACTGAGAATGATGTGATCTGTCATACGACTCTGCGATACAAGACTATACTGGAAACACGCTACTTCTCTCCCAATTTGAACCAGGAGTAAAAGCGAAAAGATCTGAACTACGACAGAGAACATAGCTAAAAAGATAGCTTAATAATGACTTAACAAAGAACTGTCGTAGGAATATAACCATTTTGTTAGATCTATGTAACTAAGTTAAGTCTAACTAGTACTAGCATGTACTGTATTAACTTGTATTGTACCAAAAAAAACGCCTATCAAAAGGATATAGAAGGATCCATCAAGTTTTGTACGAAACCATGTATGAATGTTTTCATCTAATGTATAATATAAAGTATGTTTGGTTTAGACCTCGTAACCTTTACATTAATATTGACTAGAGTGTCCTACTCACATTGTACACACGTGTTAGAACGAAAAACAACCAATAACCACTTGAAATCATTTCTTGCAAACATTGCAACGTATCATATCTTGACAATTGGTTTTCATCTTGAATTCCATTGAACCCTGATTGTGTTAAATGATGATGAAAAGAAATATGTATTTGGCATTATATAATGACGCCTGGCCAACGTGATTATATTGTACTAAGTACATATGGGCGTTTCAAAGTCGTGCGACATGTAATGTGAGACCTTACTCTTCAATCTTCCATACCATTCCTTTGTTAAACAATGTGAAATCTTGTTCATCACATTCATTATCTTGGCATTGACTTCTGCCTTTGATTCATCACAAAACTGAATCATGCCTCCTAGACGACGAACTACTAGGAACAGTCAACGGGCGACTACCCCACCAACCGCTGAAACCATTCCACCACCCGACCCTGTAGAAACTACTGAGCAAATGATTGCAAGACGCATTGCTGAAGGCATTGCTGAGCATGAGGCAAGCCGTAACCGCGAACATGGAGTGAATAACAGTGGAACAACCCCTCCGAACAGCGAGACACCTGTGAACACTCGACGTGGGTGTTCATATAAAACCTTTCAGGCTTGTAAGCCACCTCCTTTCTGTGGCACCGAGGGTGCTATTGGTATCATACACTGGATAGAGAAGATGGATTCTGTGTTGGACATCAGTGATTGTCTACCCGACACTGCGGTGAAATATGTCGTCTACACTCTAGCTGATAAGGCTTTGACTTGGTGGAACGGTCAAGTCCAATCGCTTGGACGACCGGCTGCCTACTCCATGACATGGGAAGCATTGAAGAGCTTGATGCTAGAAGAATTCTGCCCCCGAAGTGAGATGCAGAAAATTGAGACTGAGCTGTGGAACATTGCTATGACTGGGGCCGATGTTACTGGCTATACAACCAAGTTCCAGGAACTAGCTCGTCTTGTGCCGCATATGGTGACACCTGAGTACAAGCGCATTGAGCGTTATGTATATGGTCTAGCACAGCAAATTAGGAGTTTGGTTACGTCTTCCAAACCTTACACATTCAGGAGCGCTGTTACTTTAGCGCAAAGTCTGACTGATGAGGTAGTCAGAATGGGGACACTTACCAAGAAAACTGTATCGGGTAAGGTTGAGCCAAACAGTACGGAAGCTGGTAGTTCTGGAGGGACGAAACGCAAGTGGAACGACCGTCAGGGTCAACCCAACAAAAAGGGATCTGGGAATCCAAAGTCTTATGCTGCCACCATTGTGGAACCAAAGCCATACTTGGGTTACAAACCTAAGTGTGATAAGTGTAGCAAACACCATGAGGGTGAGTGTTGGTTTTGTTACAGCTGCAGGGGATGGGGTCACAAAACCCAAAACTGTAAGGTAAATCCTACCCCTAGGGAAAACAATGTACGCCAAAATCAGGGGTGTTTTGAGTGTGGCAACACGAGGCATTATCGGAACCGTTGCCCTCGACTCAACAACCAAAACCGCAACGCCAACAACGCCCCTAATCGCAACAACAATGGAAACAACCGTGGCAACAACAATAACCGAACCAACAACAACAACCGGGCTAACATCAACAACGACCAGCCAGCTCGTGGGCGTGTGTTCATGATAGGAGCACCAGAAGCATGTCAGGATCCTAACACAGTCACTGGTACGTTTCTAGTAAACAACCACTTTGCATCTGTGTTATATGATTCCGATGCTGATTTAAGCTTTGTGTCCACTGAGTTTAGACCACTATTAGAAATCGAATCCCTTAAGCTAGATAACAAATATACTGTAGAGCTAGCCGATGGTAAGTTGATTGAATCAGGAGAAATAGTACCAGGATGTTCCTTAACATTGGAAGGGCATTCTTTCAAAATAGACTTACTACCGGTAGAACTAGGGAGTTTCGATATAGTGGTTGGGATGGACTGGCTGTCACTAAACCGTGCGGAGATTATCTGTCATGAAAAGAATGTACGTCTACCATTACCATCAGGAGAAATGTTAATGGTTCGGGGAGAAAAGAGTAATCGGGTAGTGAAAACGATTACATGCATGAAAGCAAGTAAGTACCTACGAAAAGCGTACCAAGCGTTTTTAGTACGTGTTGTGGAAAAGAAAACTGAGGAGCGACGCATAGACAACGTACCCATAGTGCGTGACTACCCAGGGGTATTTCCTGACGAATTACCAGGGTTACCACCTCCACGGCAGGTTGAATTTCATATCGACCTGGTACCAGGAGCTGCACCGATTGCTCGTGCGCCTTATCGTCTAGCTCCATCGGAGATGCAGGAACTGTCTGCACAGTTACAAGAACTGTTGGACTTAGGATTCATCCTACCGAGCTTTTCACCGTGAGGATCTCCGGTTTTGTTTGTCAAGAAGAAGGATGGATCAATGCGGATGTGTATCGATTATCGGGAACTGAACAAAGTGACTATCAAAAACCGATACCCATTACCCCGCATCGATGATTTGTTTGACCAACTGTAAGGGTCAAGTTACTACTCAAAGATCGACTTGCGATCTGGTTACCACCAACTGAAGGTACGGGATGAGGATATCCTAAAGACTGCATTTAGAACTCGATACGGTCATTATGAGTTCTTTGTCATGCCGTTTGGATTGACAAACGCGCCAGCAGTGTTCATGGATCTCATGAATCGAGTATGTAAACCTTATCTCGATAAGTTTGTCATAGTATTCATTGACGACATATTGATATACTCACGAACGAAAGAAGAGCACGAACAACATCTGAGACTGATTCTGGAATTACTTGAGAAAGAGAAACTTTATGCAAAGTTCTCTAAATGTGAATTTTGGATGTGTGAAGTTCATTTCCTTGGTTATGTGATCAATAACAAAGGAATTCACGTGGACCCATCCAAAATTGAGGCGATTAAGAACTGGGAAGCCCCAAAGACTCCATCTGAAATATGACAATTTCTTGGTCTAACAGGCTATTACCGTTGATTCATAGAAAATTTTTCGAAAATAGCCCTGCCACTCACAACACTGACGCAAAAAGACAAGAAATTTGAGTGGGGCGAGAAACAAGAGAATGCTTTCCAATTGTTGAAAGAGAAATTGAGCACCGCACCTATCCTATCATTACCAGAAGGAGTAGAAAACTGTGTTGTCTACTGTGATGCTTCACATCAAGGATTAGGTTGCGTGTTAATGCAAAACGACAAAGTTATTGCTTATGTGTCTCGTCAGTTGAAAGTTCATGAGAAGAACTATACGACGCGTAACCTAGAGCTGGGAGCAGTCGTTTTTGCGCTTAAGATTTGGAGACATTATCTATACGGTACAAAGTGTACGATCTTCACCGATCACAAAAGTCTCCAACATATATTTGATCAGAAAGAACTCAACATGAGGCAAAGACGTTGGGTTGAACTACTGAATGATTACGACTGTGAAATCAAGTACCATCCAGGCAAAGCTAATGTAGTAGCGGATGCCTTGAGTCATAAGGAAAGAGTAAAACCTCGAAGAGTTCGAGCGTTAGGATTGACAATCCCCTTGGATCTTATTACCTAAATTCATGACGCTCAACAAGCGGCCTTTACCCCGGAACGTATGAAGGATGAATCCCTCAAAGGGATGGAGAGACAACTTGAAAAGAAAGACAACGGAGCGTTGTACTTTATGAATCGAATTTGGATTCCTTGTGTTGATGAACTACATAGCCTGATATTGGACGAAGCACATAAGTCCAATTACTCGATACATCCTGGTGCAGATAAGATGTACCACAATCTGAAAGGATTCTATTGGTGGCCTGGTATGAAACGAGACATTGCCACCTATGTTAGTAGATGTTTGACTTGTGCAAAAGTCAAAACTGGATATCAAAAGCCGTCTGGACTCTTGCAACAACCTGAGTTGCCCAAATGGAAATGGGAACACATCACGATGGACTTCATCACGAAGTTACCAAAAACAATGTCCGGAGTTGACACAATATGGGTGATTGTGGATCGACTGACCAAGTCAGCTCACTTCTTAGCCATTAAGGAAAAAGATAAGATGGAAAAGCTGACCAGAGTCTACATAAAGGAAATTATTTCCAGACATGGAGTACCACTATCCATCATCTCTGACAGAGACGCACGATTCACATCTCGCTTTTGGCAAACGCTTCAACAGGCATTGGATACTAGACTCGACATGAGTACTGCCTATCACCCGCAAACTGACGGCCAAAGCGAGTGAACGATACAAACGCTCGAAGACTTGTTACGAGCCTGTGCAATTGACTTTGGAGGAAACTGGGATGTTCATCTCCCTTTAGCTAAATTCTCGTACAACAATAGTTATCATACGAGCATACAAATGGCACCATTTGAGGCGTTGTATGGACGCAAGTGCCGATCGCCACTCTGTTGGGCAGAGATGGACGACAGACAGTTATCAGGTCCTGAGATAGTCCAAGAAACTACGGACAAGATATCTCAAGTGCTTAACCGATTGAAAACGGCACGAGACCGACAAAAGAGTTATGCAGACAATAGACGGAAACCCTTGAAGTTTCAAGTAGGTGACAAAGTCCTACTCAAGGTATCTCCTTGGAAAGGAGTTGTACGATTTGGGAAACACGGTAAACTGAACCCACGTTACATTGGACCTTTTGAGATCCTAGCAAGGATTGGTCCTGTAGCTTATAAGCTTAAACTGCCACAAGAACTTAGTAATATTCATGACACGTTTCACGTGAGTAATCTTAAGAAGTGTCTATCTGACGAAGCGTTAATCATACCTCCTGACGAAATCTATATCGATGCAAAACTGAACTTTGTGGAGGAACCGCTTGAAGTAATGGACACGAAAACACAGAAACTCCGAAACAATCGGATCAAACTTGTCAAAGTTCGATGGAACTCGAAACGAGGCCCAGAGTTCACCTGGGAACGTGAGGATGAAATGCGCAAGAACTATCCTCAACTGTTTGAACCCGTGACCGCGACTCACGACACAACTTAAATCTCGGGACGAGATTTCCCTAACGGGGGGAGAATGTGACAACTCTCCAAATTAGGTATTAGTTTAACTTTAAGCATGTGCATTCTTACGCTAATTTCCTGGTTAAGTTTAAACAAAACTTTTTGATGTGATGTAAGTCTAGCAAGCCCAAATACTTTAAACAAAAAGTATTACAAATTATGTGATTAATTATAATCGCGTACAAACGTATCGGAACGAACCCGACAACAATAAATAACAAAAGTTTCGTGACACAAAAATGATTAATAATTCAATTATTAATTACGAATAATTATATATCTATAACATATAGATAGAATGAGTTAAATATACGTTTAACATAAAACGTATTATAAACGAACAGAAATAATTGTAAAACATACTCTGAGATCACAAATCACAAAAACGTTATTTTTGTGATACGTTTGAAAGTATTTAGAACATTACCTCAAAATATGAAATCATAACTTGACTGAAATTTGGCGCCCATTTAACTGCGCATAGTAAAATGTACAAAATTGTACAACTGTCTAAAATAATGGTAATTTCATTATTCTAACTTTATATAACGTATCTGGAGATCATCTACAAAATAAAAATATAAAATATTATGTTTTATATTGCTATAATTATACCCGTACTCAAAATTTATGTACCAAAAAGTGTCACCAAACTCAATTATTTGGGAACAAGTAAAATATCTACTCGACTTATCAGACACAACCTTACCTTGGTTGACAAAATAAACCATTTTAATTAGACATACTCTCTCCCATTCTCACAATTCAGTGTAACACCTACTTTCAATAATTTGTTCTCCTTTGCATCTTCATCAACGAACAGCAAGCTTAAGGTCAGGGGTTCGATCCCCTTGACCTGCATTGACTCCCCCTTTTTAATTTTTGACCTGTTTTAATTCCTTTTATTTCTTTGACTAGCTTGTAATGTACACATATATAAATATGGCTGGAAACTTAACAATAAACGTAGGCTATAGCCTAATGGTAAAACTTTGTGTTAGTAACCGAAAGGTCATGGGTTCGAGTCCTGTGACCTGTGTTCTTTTTATAAAAATTGTTTTTATTATTTTAATTACTCTATTTTACAATTCCTTCCATAATTAAATTGTGTTTTTGCGTATTGAGCTTAAAACATAACTAATAATTAGTTCGAATAGCGACAATGAATATAAAATTTTCACCAAACTAAGAGTATACGAAACAACATTTGTGAAATGTATAAATTCATACCAAACGAAATAAAAATTTGCACGACAACAACGTACAAAATAAATATATACACATTTATATTTATATAAGCGATAAAAGATAAAGCGACTCGAGTAATTATAAAACAGACAATAAATTTTATAATGATACGATATAAATAAACTTTATAAACTTTATATGTATATACAAACAATAATTTTGAGAACGATTTAATATATATATTTCACAAACGGAAATAAATAGAATGAGAAGTTTTATGACAAATAAAACTTATATATATATTGTATACGTCACCAACATATTCAACGACTTATATTATTGAGAAATCAACCATTTCTTCAAAACAAACAAACTCTTAACATAAGTTGATTAAACAAATCAAACGTACTTATGTTAATACATTTATTGTATATAGGTTAACATACCTTGGGAAATTATCTGTTGGCTGCTAGCATTCATACCGAGCAAACCACCGTGAGTCCACAGCCCCTACTTTACAAATGTTTTATGCTTTTAAACATAGGGGTGTAAACATAGAAACTACATGCGAACACATGTAGCAAATTATACAAATACTCTATTGCTTTATACAACTGTTTGATATGAAATTACATTTTCACAACTGTTTTGGGAATTAGACAACAAATCCTAGTACGGACCAGACTTGAGATGTGTGCATGAAAGACCTTATGTCATGCAGACTATAACCATTAGCTAGGTGACTCTAGCCACTGAGTATACGAATAGTACTATTGCCGTGACGACCCTCCTATGGATGGAGCGTATACTTAAATGTCCTTCAGGCAAACAACATAAGTTTTGGTTGTGGTTTGGTTATAGGGTTAGGTCGCGTTACTTTAACCTGCGAGGTTTAGCTCACCTTACAGGGGATTATAGTCTAAGTATTCCCACATTTTGTTTAGGATTAACATATCCTACAATTGTTTTATACCGGAATACACACCGAACATCTTTTATATATACTGGTAAATAACCAGACATACATTTTGGGTAACAACCCACATAAAACTGTATTCTAGGGTAACAACCCTACACTCTTGTATTTTTGCAAAACCTGCAAACATTTAATTATTGAATAACATTTCAATAATACAAATATAAATGGTTTAACATACCTCATACTTATACAAAACCTGTGGATTCACTCAACATATTTTGTTGACGATTTCTTTCTATGTTTTACAGGAAATTAGCTACGTAAGTAAGAATCGCATGCATTCAGGATGGACAACCCTGGACTACATAAGATGCCACATACTTTTGGGACAGCTTTTGGGGATTTCCCTAGTATAACTGCAGACATTGCAGTCATACTTGTGAAATCTTATTTTAAAACTTATGGATTGTAAAACTTAAATGTTTTAACTCTACTACTAGTGTTACGACTTACATAGTCGTATTACTTTTGTAACAACTGTTTAAAAATGGCATCTCAACCTATTATGTTACGCGATAGCCATATGCTCTGAGTATGTATGTACTGTTTGGTTGATTTACTGCTCTCGCCCCACCACGTCACCAAAGCTTCCGCAACTAATCCTACTTAATTAGTACTGATCGTGATTACCGTTTGGCGGGGTGTGACAATTATTGAATTATATTAGAAATTTATCGATATTAATTGTTTATGTGAGAAACTTAGATAAATAGGTCCCAGGACTTATTGTGGATGGTAATATATTGTTTGTTTTAATTTACTATAGTTGACGGTACAATAAAGTAAGTTTCTTGCAATTGGTATTTAGGTTCCAGACAATAGATTTAAGACGGGTATAAAATACCCAATTGTTTTAGGTCGGGTTATGAGGAGCCGACCTCATTTTGTGCCTATTTCCCAATTACATGGTTTCTATTGTAAACTTACTACTCCTCTTCAAGAATTCAAATCCAAGAACTAAAGCTATAACCAAAATCATTGAATTAGAGCTGTGATTATTGAAAGACCATAGCCATCTTCTTGTTGAAATCATCATCTCCATCATCAAAGTGTAAGTATTTTGATTATAGTTTCATTAACTTGGTTATATTGAAATTAGGTTAGTAATTGAATTTGGTAATCAATTGATGTTTGGGATGTTGATATATCATGATATGTGATGTTATTAGTGTTTATTTGGTGTTAGAACTCTTGTAATATCGATTTGGTATCAACAAATTTGGTATGTAAAAGTTTTGGTTCGAGCTGTGTGTTTGCAGGTCTGATGTTGAGCTGAAACAAGCTCAAACGCGATCCCGAAAATCCTAGCCCGGATCGCGTTCCATAGTTATATTTTGTCACAGTCGATTTTCTTTTAACGAAAGCGATCCAACCCCTTATGTTCCGACTTCTGAGGTATCGGTGAGTGGATTTATAACTCACATTTGATTTAGTTGTAACTATTTGGTTGCAACAAGTAAACGTAGATTGATTATAGACTGTTTAGTCTTTGTTACTGATTATAAATCTACGTGATATGTGAATCTATGTGTACAGTTTATTGAGGTCAACGCGTAGTTGGACTTTTTGGTTATTATGTGAATTACACAGGTTTTGATTCATCTGTTGTGTTTGAGACCTGTGTATGAGTTTAATAACCAATAGTTATCGGTCTATTCTGTAATGGCCATACAGATTGATGTTAAGTGTTCTTGGAGAATCCCCGGGTATTATGTGTGACACCCCGCAAATTTAAATGCGATTATAAACGTTAAACTCATGCATTTTTAGGCTAATTCCCTATTTTGAGTGAATTCACAACACATTTTAGAGGTAAGTCTAGCAAAGCCCAACTAATTAATACGCGTAGTATTACGATTTATAATTAGTTATAATTATGTACACGACAATTGGAACAAACACGACAAAAATATACGACTGTTGGTGAACAAAATTATTTAATAAAACGAAATTATTAAATAACATTAACGTTTATTAAATATTATGTCGATAATATTTACAAAGTATTTTATAACGTATAAACGTTTATTTCGTAAACTGAAGCGAAACACGGTTTTAATTTTATAAACTTAACTAGATTATTTTCGTAAAATATTCCAACTAAAATATAAGCGAAAACGTATTTAAATAATTATTATCTAAAATATTTGAACATTTAACGATCGGGTAAACGAACACGGATTAAATACCACAAATGGGGACACAAGTCACCAACCTATACTCCACCTCCACCTCCTTTATACTCTCACTTCATTTCATCTCTCTCTCTCTACCTCTCACTTTTCTCTCATTTCACTCTCTAAAAACATCACACAAAATCACCAAATACTACACCAAAAACGCGCCGAATCATCTAGCCATTTAGAGAATAACGATCACCTCGCAACGATCTACACTTCTACCTTTTCGGATTTCAAAACCGACACGCGTAAGTTTCTGACATTTCCCTTAAACCCTTAGATTTCGAAGTTTTCTTTGATATTTCATGTTTAATATACGTATTATAACATGTTCTAGTGTTCTTAACAACCAAAAATGTCCAAAATCGACCCAAAACTCATTTTTCCCAAGCTGTTCGTCGAACAGTTGGAAGTGACACATTGGTGCCAAAAACAGTGTAGCGACACTTAAGTGACGCACTAAGTGTCGCATAAAACCCTAATCTTGCGTCACTTCCCTAAGTGACGCCAAAAACCCTCCTTTTGCGGCACTTCGTTAAGTGTCAGTAACCCGACATTCCATGCGGCACTAACCTAAGTGACGCCTAAATTTGATTTTTATCTTGTCCGACACTTACACCGACACTCATACCCGACACTTGCCTAAGTGTCGCCCCTTATGCGTCATTTCCTCAAGTGACGCTAATAAATCAGAATTTATCATTTCATGCGACACTTCCTAAGTGTCGCTATAAACTATTAAGTGACGCCTCAAGTGACGCTAAAAACAGAAAGTTTACAACTTTTTCACTAAGTGTCGAGACTGAAATTTTAACACCTGATTTTACTCCGAAATGAAGTTTCGAATGCGTTTTTACTACAGCAACATAGCAGAAATAAAAATTTTCCCACCAGGGGCTCTGCCCCTTGGACCCCGCCAGGGGTTGCCACCCCTTGGACCCCGCTACCAGGGGCGCTGCCCCCGGACCCCCGTACACAATTTCATACTTTATGAGTTTATGAAAATACAACGAAACAAACAGAATTATACTTCTGAAGTTATGATTTCAAACTATCGCCAACGAGTCGTATACTGTAACAATCGGCAAATTAGGACTAGAATTAGTGCCTAATTCTTTGTTAATACATGTAATTAGTTCTGTGTTAGGCTAATTTATGTATCGGATTATATATTGGTAAATATATACAACTTTACGATTTGACTTAAATCGTGCGCGACTTAAATAGAATGAAATTCTATTCGATTAAAACGGACGTTGGTGAGCAAATGTTTATAAACTAAAATAATGCAATTATGACCAAAATGCTATTTTATAATAACGAATAGTTATCTCGTATCACTCGATTAAAGTTACACGATTTAAAAACAAAAGTATTCAAACTTATTTAAACTAAATTGTATTTTAAACAGTTAAAGATTTAAAGAAAATAATTTAAGTAAATTGTTTAACAACCTTCGTATTTTAAATGAATAATTAACGTGTAAAAATAAATAATTTAACGTAAAACGACGGAGACAACGAACGCCGCACGGAGCGCGAGGACGGAGACTGAAAATGGGAGGTTAAAACCCCTCCACCTCCTTTCTTTTCCTCATTCTCACTTTCTCCTTCTCTCTCTTCTTTCTCTCCCTTCCTTTTTCTCTCTAAATCACCACCACACCACCACCATCAAAAACCACCAAATACTACCACTAAACGCCCGCGGATTTACTCGGTCATTTGGAAGAAAACGTTCACCGTCACCCGATCTACATTCCTATCTTTCCGGATTTTCATTTCGACACTTTGTAAGTTTCCGACAAATTCCGACATCTCTCGTTTTTGATCATTTTTACTAAATTATGGGTTCTATAGGCTTATTATGTTCATATAAGGGTTGGGTAAAAGATTTGGACCCAACGGAAACCGGGAAACTCGTTTTCGACTAAATTTCCGGCCATCAGACCGCAACGTCGCACCTGGCCAGGGGCCTCTGCGACGTCGCGACCTACGTCGCACAAAAATCTCAACGTCGCACTAGCGACGCAGCCCCTTACGTCGCATTAATTTGCGGATGTCATACATGGCGACGTAGACTTTAACGTCGCAAACCGAACTAACGTCGCATTAGCGACGCCACCCCCTACGTCGCATTGATTTGCGAAGGTCGCATCATGCGACGTACATGCCCACGTCGCACCTTACGTCGCTTGCAACGTCGCATGCGACGTCGCACAAACCAGAACCCTGAAAACTCACATTTTTACTAAGTGTCGGAACCAAGATTTTACCACCTAATTTTACTCCAAATCCAGATTTCGGATGCGTTTTCACTAAAGGAAAGTAGTAGGAATAAAAATTTTCCAAGCTGACCTGGCAGCTCGACCCCAGCCAGGGGCTCTGCCCCTTGGACCCCGCCAGGGGCTGCCGCCCCTTGGACCCCGCTACCAGGGGCGCTGCCCCCGGACCCCCGTCATTAGATGTCGTAAATACTTTTCACACTAAATGTCAAACACTTACGAATAATGAAATCTGATTCAACGATACATATAACGATAACACCTTGGATTCTTAATACAAACCGTCACCAACGGTCCAACCTTGTTTTCTAAGAACAAACGATAACGAACCAACATTCGGACACAATGGGTTGTATGAACAACTAGCCTAGATGATCTTGCGAGACATCTACTTACTTGACATTACCTGTTTAGGCATTTGGAGGTTACGGGTTCGGAGAACCAACTGTTGACATTACTTAATCGTTTATTGATATAAACGCACTTGCAACGACTCAGGTGAGTCTTACGGCCCCACTTTTACTGTTTTATCTTATTGGGGGAGATACATGCTACTTATTTTTCCTGAACACAAGTACTAAACTGATTTCTATACCAAACGGAATTGCATGAGTTAATTACTAATTACTGAAGTCTCTCCATCATATATCGTTAGTTATGGACTTAAGCGCGAACAGTAGTTAATGGATCCATTAGGGAAATGACCCTCCCTGCCCGGGGTAGTAGCGCTACCACGTACTGATTTACACGTAGAAACGGGTGACTATTATTTCGTTACTTATGCTTGCTCAATTTCGAGCATGTCACGGGAGCAACTGATTATTTACGGGTTAAGCTTCGATTATGAGCCTCATGGCAACGGTATAACTTGATTACTTTACTTTTGCGAGATTTGCAAATACTTGATATACGCCTACGGGCACTACTGATGAAATCTTGTGTTCAAACTGATTATTTACTGATAAACCTATGAGATTCACCAATCTTTTGGTTGACCCTTTTTAGCGTGTATTCTCAGGTACACTTACGGAGTAGGATCACTCCAGGATTACTAGCTAGAGTCGCATGATTTCCAAACTGCATTTAACAGAGATTCTTTGGCATTATCTTTTGTAACTATGGTTATGTAATAGAATTTCCCGCCACATACGTGGACTCTAGGCTTACATATTTTTGGTAAAGAAAACTATATGTTTTCAAACAATTTAATTATGAAATGTAATTATTTTACAAAACGTCTCATTTAGAGGTCGTTTGCTGTATATCTTGTGCTTTGTATATTGATTAGTAACACCCAAGTATGCTTCCGCAAATCACTAAATTTGGGGGTGTTTGTCACACCCCCAAAATCGGTAATCGTGTTTATTAATGGTTTAGCGGAAGCTTTAGTTAATTAGCGGAAGCATTTTAATAATAGTTTAAACAGCGGGGGTGCTGACGTTTCAATAGTGCATTCACTGTATCAGAGCATATGATCACACAGAACATATATATATTTAAGATGCCATAAGTTAAAAGTTATTACAAAAGATACGACTTATAAAGACGTACATAAGTAGGGTCGTCAAAGACAACATAAGTATTTGAAAATACAAGTTTATAAAAGTGGGATTTCGTAAGTATAACCAATGAAATTGATAATACAAAGGAAATCCAAGTGTCCCAAAAGTGGCATCATAAATAGTCGGGTTGCCTACGTCCTTGAATGCGAATGCAGTACCTGAGATCCTAATTCCCTGAAAAACATAGTAAACCGTCAACATTGAATGTTGAGTGAATTCACAGGTTTTGTATAAATCGTTCATGTACACAAACATAATGTTTATATGTATAGTAGGAAACACAAGTATTCTAATTAAAGAAAACATTTCCTAAATATGTAAGAATGTCATTCTTACGACTAGTAATAACAGTGTAGGAAACACAAGTTTAAATCAAACCGTTTCCTAATAAATAGTGCAGGAAACACAGGTTTAACAATTAAGTAAACATTTCCATTCAGATAGTTACAGGAAACACAGGTTTAACAATTAAGTAAACATTTCCATATAAGTTGTCGTTTTGTAGGGAAACCAAGTTTATCCAATTAAGGTAAACGTTTCCTAAAAGTAGTCATGAGCAGGAACACCTGTCCTATTAGTTATCACAAGGAATACCCTTCCCAAATCAAGTTGTAGTTTAGTTATTTAGTTATGTGGGAAATTTAGACTATAATCCCTCTAAGGTGAGCGACACCTTTAAAGTTAAAGTAACGATACCTAGTACTATAACCAATCCACGACTAGTTGTTTTGTTGTTGCCTCAGTAACACGGTAAGTATACACTCCTCGTTACGACTGCCATCGTGTGGTTGGAATGACCAACGAGTAATATCCTGGGAGGGTTGTCAAATCGATAGTACTATCTGTATACTCAGTGGCTAGAGTCACCTAGCTAATGGTTATAGGTTGCAAGCACTGGGACTTATGTGCACTACAACTACCTCACGTAAACCTAGGATCGTACCAAGATTCGTTGTCTTATTCCCAAAATGTTGTGAAAACGTTTCATATAGTTAACAGTTGATTTATAAAGCATAAAGCATTTATACAAATCAATTTGATATAAAAGCATGTCAAGCAATTATATAAACAAGTAGCATGTAATAGCACATAGTTCTATGTTTTCCACCCCTGGTTTTAAAAGCATTTAAAACAAGTAAAAGGTAGGGGCTGTGAACTCACGGTTTGCAAGTCTTCAGCTAGTAATATACGATAGTCCAAGTGTGCCTCTCAAATACCTAGAAACAATTAAATATACTTTACATAAGTATATGGACTAATCGTTAAGTTGAAATGTTTATAACATTTTAGTTTGTTGGTTATAATTGAGTTGAAATAGTCGTATATATATATAAATACACTTGACAAATGGTCGTGTCTATATATATATAAATAGGTTTAAGTTGTCGTTTTCTATTTACATACATATTTATATATAAATCGTTGTCGTTCGTGTTTATATATATATATATATATATATAACCCATTTGTCGTTTATTAATCTTGTTCGTTTTCGGTTAACTTGTCACATATATAACCCGTTATAAATTTGCGTTTTAAAGGTTCGTTTTACCCATTGGGCTTTGGCCCAAAAGTTCAGCCCATTACTAAATCCAAATAATATGACCCACTAACGAGGCCCAATAGTTGTGGCCCATTTGGTATGGCCCAATTTATTAATTAAATCGTTTAGCCCATTTATCAAAATGTACTTGGGCCCATTAACAAAATGTAACTTTTGGCCCGTTATCACTTTATTAGTTTTAGCCCAATCGTTTGGTCCATTATAAAACTAATCCATTAAAAAGTATAACTTTGGCCCAATATGATTTAATAAATTTGACACAATTAGTTTACCCAAAGTTTTATTAAAAGCTTCGAAATAAATAATTTTTATCATCCCAAAGGTTGTCGCGTCTATTTTATAACATTATTCGTATAATTATCCATATAAAATAATGTCCCGTGTTCGTGTACAATTTTAGTACCAAAGTTCGAGTCCTATATTTTAGAACAAAATATAACCTGGACAATAAGTTTTAAGTGATATAGTTGTTGTCCATATATATATATATATAGTCAAGTGTTTCGTGTACTAAAAACGTTGTGTAAAATTCTCGTTTTACTCGTACTCCTTTATTCCATTTGTTTTGTATCACATAAATGTTATGGTTCCACATGATATGTTAACTCGTATACGTTTTACTTGTCGTGTTTATTTCAACTTATGTAACAATAATTTGTATCATTTCAAAAATCGTTGTTTGTGTTTAGTCGTATATACGTTCGGATTAAACACACAATTATAATCGTTCTCACTTGGTCGTGTGTAGTCTTTTAGAAACCAATTACGAAATCATATATTTATACCCTATACGATTTAACAATGATTCCTTAATCGTGAATTTGTAAGGTGTTCATACAAATTAATGCTTTAAAAACTGGGAAACATATGTTTTTGACAACGATTATTAACTGGTTGGATACAAGAATATGTAATGATTTATTTAATTATTTTAAGCACTCTTAATGTTGTAAAAAAAATAACAATGAGAGCTGTCATTAGAATTTTAATGCATGCATTTATACTTAAAATAATACACATTTGATGATTAATTAATAGTTGAAGCATAATAACAGAATATCTATCGCATCTACTTTTATATATACAAATCTTCGTTTAGCTTTGACTTGTTTTTAGATTTCAATCTACCATAATATAACTTGTATAATACACTAATTACTTATGAAAGGAAATCAACAATTAATGAAAGTAAATAGAGAAAGAGTTTTCCTCACAGTGGATGATGAAGCTGAGATGAAAGAAAAGGTGATGATGAAAATAATTCTTTTGGAAATGGAATGCTTCTTCTTGCTGCTACTACCAACCGATCAAGAGTGAAAAAGGAGTTTGGTGAGCATTATTGAGGTGTCTATGTGAGTGTGTTTGACCAAATGAGGTGTGGAGGGATTATATAAAATTGTATCTAGTTAAATTTTTCAATCGATGGGTATGGCTCCAACAGAGTTATGTCTCTAGATATTTTTGAAGTAGTAAATGTTTAGGTATTTAGCCCGTTAATTTCGGGTACGGGTATAATTAGTTGTACCCCGAGTACCAATCAATTATGCGTTAGTTTAATTTATATTTTAAACTTAATAATTGATAGTTATAAAAATGAAATATTTTATTAAAATGATAAATAAAATTATTCACAGTTGAAGTACTGTACGGTGAAATTGCGTGCCAGATTTCAGTCAAATTTGAAATTTATATTTTGAAGTAATGTTCCAAATACAAAAACAGTAACGGGAAAATAAATACTTTTATTATTTTCGACCCTTAGGTACATTTTATAATTGTTTCTGTTCGTGTATAACGTGTCCTAAATAGCAGTCTAAAGGTTTCCGTTTTATTTTTGTTCTAATACTTTTCGCTAATAATTTCAAACAAAAATTATTCAAAAGTATTTTGAAGTTCTTTTTGGAACTTTATGATTCGCGATTAATACGTTTATTATAAAACGTATAATTTGTTATATTATATCAATAATATAATTAACTAATAGTTGTAATTAATAATTTTTGAATTATTAATTATTTGTATCACCAACATTGTTGTACTAAATTTGTAGAGTTTATTATGTTCATATCGTACGTAATTATATATACACATATAACTACAATCAAATACGTCACGTATCACATAGTAAGTTTCACAAAACTTAATCACAAAAATCGTTTTGAATTCACTAATCAGGGAATTACTCTAGGTAATGCATGTAATTAGGTAAAAATTAGTACCCTAATTTGAGGATTGTCACATTCTCCCCCCGTTAGCGAAATCTCGTCCCGAGATTTAAGTTGTGTTGTGAGTCTCGGTCACGTTTTCGAAAAGTTGAGGGTATTTCTTTCATATTTCATCCTCGCGTTCCCAAGTAGACTCAGGACCGCGCTTCGAGTTCCAACGAACTTTGACGAGTTTGATCCGACTGCGACGGAGTTTGTGGGTTTTGCGGTCAATTATTTCGATGGGTTCCTCCACAAAATTTAGTTTTGAGTCAATAAAAACCTCGTCAGGAGGAATGATTAATGTCTCGTCAGAAAGACACTTCTTAAGGTTACTAACGTGAAAAGTGTCATGAATGTTTCTTAGCTCTTGTGGCAATTTGAGTTTGTAAGCGACAGGACCAATCCTGGCAAGGATTTCAAAAGGTCCAACATATCGCGGGTTCAGCTTTCCTCGTTTGCCAAATTGTGCTATCCCTTTCCAAGGCGATACTTTGAGTAGGACCTTGTCACCTACTTGAAATTCCAATGGTTTACGGCGGTGATCGGCGTAACTCTTTTGTCTGTCTCTCGCCGTTTTCAATCAGTTGAGTACTTGAGATATCTTGTCAGTGGTTTCTTGGACAAGTTCAGGTCCGGATAGTTGTCTGTCACCCATCTCTGCCCAACAGAGTGGTGATCTGCATTTGCGCCCATACAGTGCTTCGAATGGCGCCATCTGTATGCTGGTGTGATAACTGTTGTTGTAGGAGAATTCTGCTAATGGTAGATGAGTATCCCAGTTTCCTCCAAAGTCAATCACACACGCTCGCAACAAATCCTCGAGCGTTTGAATCGTTCGTTCGCTTTGGCCGTCGGTTTGTGGATGGTAGGCTGTACTCATATCAAGTCGAGTACCTAAAGCCTGTTGTAGTGACTGCCAGAAGCGAGATGTAAATCTGCTATCTCTATCAGATATAATGGACAATGGTACACCATGTCGAGAAACGATCTCTTTGATATAGATCTTTGCCAGTTTCTCTAGTTTATCATTTTCCTTGATAGCAATAAAGTGAGCTGATTTAGTCAATCGATCGACAATCACCCATATTGAATCAACTCCCGTTGATGTCTTTGGTAGCTTAGTGATGAAATCCATCGTTATGTGTTCCCATTTCCATTGTGGCATCTCTGGTTGTTGCAACAGTCCTAAAGGTTTTTGATATTCAACCTTGACCTTTGAACAAGTTAGACATTTGCTGACATAAGTAGCGATGTCTCTCTTCATGTTAGGCCACCAATAGAAACCTTTCACATCTTGGTACATCTTATCTGCACCAGGATGAATCGAGTAGTTGGACTTGTGAGCTTCGTCCAAAATCAGCATGCGTAGATCATCGTCGCACGGTACCCAAATTCGATTCATGAAGTATAAAACTCCATTTTCTTTCGTTTCAAGCTGTTTCTCCATCCCCTTCAGGGATTCGTCTTTCATGCGCTCAGCGGTGAAAGCTAATTGCTGCGCGTCGTGAATTTGAGTAATGAGATTCGAGTGGATTGTCCGTACCAAAGCTCGAACTCTGCGAGGTTTAACGTTCTCCTTACGACTCAGGGCATCTGCTACTACGTTAGCCTTGCCCGGGTGATATTTAATCTCACAGTCGTAATCGTTCAGCAATTCGACCCAACGTCTCTGCCTCATGTTGAGCTCTTTCTGGTTGAATATGTGTTGTAAACTCTTGTGGTCAGTGAAAATCGTACACTTTGTACCATATAGGTAGTGTCTCCAAATCTTCAATGCAAATACGACTGCTCCTAACTCTAAGTCATGAGTTGTATAGTTCTTCTCGTGAATTTTCAATTGACGAGATGCATAAGCAATAACTTTGTCGTTTTGCATGAGAACACAACCTAATCCTTGATGTGAGGCGTCACAATAAACAATGAAGTTCTCTGTTCCCTCAGGTAAAGATAGAATCGGTGCAGTGCTCAACTTTTGTTTCAACAGTTGGAAGGCGTTCTCTTGTTTCTCACCCCATTCAAATTTCTTATCCTTCTGAGTTAAGGTGGTGAGTGACTGAGCTATCTTTGAAAAGTTTTCGATAAATCGTCGGTAATAGCCAGCCAAACCAAGAAATTGTCGAATTTCTGTGGGGGTTTCCGGTGCTTTCCAATTCTTAATCGATTCTGTTTTGGACGGGTCCACATGAATTCCCTTGTCGTTGATCACATGACCTAGGAAATGAACCTCTCTAATCCAAAATTCGCATTTGGAGAACTTAGCATACATTTTCTTGTTCTCAGGTAGTTGGAGGATAAGTCTCAAATGCTGTTCGTGATCCTCTTTCGTCTTTGAGTAAATCAAAATATCGTCAATGAACACAATGACAAACTTATCTAAGTAAGGTTTGCACACTCGGTTCATGAGATCCATGAATACTGCCGGCGCGTTAGTCAATCCAAACGGCATGACTAGAAACTCATAATGACCATAACGAGTCCTAAACGCTGTCTTCGGCACATCCTCTTCTCGAACCTTCAGTTGATGGTAACCAGAACGAAGATCGATCTTAGAGTAGTAACTAGATCCTTGAAGTTGATCGAACAGATCGTCAATGCGTGGTAACGGATATCGGTTCTTGATAGTTACTTTATTCAATTCTCTGTAGTCAATGCACATGCGCATGGATCCATCCTTCTTCTTGACAAACAAAACCGGAGCTCCCCAAGGTGAAAAGCTCGGTCGGATGAATCCTAAGTCTAAGAGCTCCTGCAATTGTGTAGACAGTTCTTGCATCTCTGATGGAGCTAGACGATAAGGTGAGCGAGCGATTGGTGCGGCTCCAGGCACCAGATCGATGCGAAACTCGACTTGTCGCGGAGGTGGTAATCCTGGAAGATCTTCAGGAAACACTCCCGGATAGTCTCGCACTACAGGTATGTAGTCTAAGCGTTTCTCTACAGGTTTCTTTTCCACAACATGCGCCAAAAATGCTGGATATCCCTTGCGGAGATATTTACAAGCTTTTAAGCAATTAATAGTTTTGACGGTGCTCGTCCTCTTATCTCCTTGTATCAACAAAGTTTCTCCAGTTGACAATGGTAAACGTATCATTTTATCAAAGCAAACAATCTCTGCATGATTTTTCGACAACCAGTCCATACCGACTACGATGTCAAAACTTCCCAACTCAACCGGTAGTAAGTCTATTTTGAAAAGATGACCCTCCAATGCTAGAGTACATCCTGGTACTATTTCTCCTGATTCAATCAACCTACCATCGGCTAGTTCTAAGGTGTACTTGTTGTCTAGTTTACAAGATCTTACGTCTAATAGTGGTCTAAAGTCCTTAGATATAAAACTCAAATCGGCGCCAGAATCAAATAATACGGAGGCATAATGATCGTTAACTAGAAACGTACCAGTGACAGTGTTGGGGTCCTGGCGTGCCTCTTGCTCTCCAACGACAAATGCACGACCCCTAGCTGGCTGGATGTTGGCGTTTCCACGATTGTTGTTGTTGTTCGGGTTCGCAGGGCGGTTCGGATTATTTTGGTTGCCACGGTTCAGTTTAGGGCACTTGTTTCGGAAATGGCCTTGTTCGCCACATTCGAAACATCCATTTGCTGGTCGATCCCTATTTGCTTGAGTGGTGGGTTCGCTCTACAGTATTGGGCCAGATGCCCCCAGCGTTTGCAATTCCCACAGAAAGTACAGTCACCATCGTGGTGATGTTCACACTTGCCACACTTGGGCTTACTCCCCATGTAAGTCTTTTGTTCAGCAGTAGTGGCAATGTAGGCTTTCGTGGTACCAGCCTGCTTCTTATTCTTGTGACCCTGACGGTCATTCCACTTGCGTTTTCCTTTCCCAGCATCAGCATTGCTGGATTCAACCTTTCCAGTAGCAGCTTTCTTAGTGAGATTTCCCATTCTTACTGCTTCATCAGTCAAACGCTGTGCTAGTTCCACAGCACTCTTAAAAGTAGCAGGATTTGATGATGTTACCAAACTTCGAATTTGTGGCACTAAACCCCAGATATACCTTTCAGTACGCTTGTACTCAGGAGTGACCATGTGCGGTACAAGGCGTGCCAGTTCTTGAAATCTGGTGGTATATCCTGTGATATCAGCACCAACCATAGCAATGTTCCAGAGCTCAGACTCAATCTTCTGCAGTTCACTGCGGGGACAAAACTCTTCCATGACCATAGTTTTCAAAGTTTCCCAAGACAGTGAATGAGCGGCTGGACGTCCCATTGCTTGCCTTTGGGCGTTCCAACAGGTCAAAGCCTTATCACTAAACGTGCATGTAGCATACATTACCATATCTTCACGGGCACACTTGCTAATCTCTAGCACAGACTCCATTTTCTCTATCCAATGGATGATTCCAATGGCACCTTCAGTACCACGGAAATGACTCGGTTTACAAGCTAGGAATGTTTTGTATGAACATCCCTTTTGAGTATTCTCAGGGTTACTGCCAGATACAATCGGGTCGGTATCTCTACTACCGCTACGGTTTCGGTCAGTATCATACTGAGCAAGGGCTTCAGCAATCCTTCGGCTGACCATTTGTTCGGTAGTCTCCTCAACGGTAGGAGGTGGTGTGGGGTTTCGTTGGCTGTTCCTGGTAATTCTACGTTTAGGTGGCATGATTCAGTCCTAATCACACACAAGAAACACTCGTAAGATACCAAATCAAGTCATCACTCATAAAGTATGTGATAAATATAAATATAGTACGAAGTCAATCACCAATTGATATCATTCATAATGTACACAGTGATGTAAACTAAACATAAGTTATATATCATAATCATGGGTTAATTGTCGTTACATAAGTTTTGTACAAAGATGGGATTTACTACAAAATATACCCATCGGATCAAACATGATCTACAAAATGTGACGGATTTAACCTATACATCCATCTAGTCAAAAGTTAACCCAAATACATCATAACTATAGTCCTAATACATCATACATACGGTCTAAAAGAAATACGACAGACTCCATCCCACAAACATCCTAACAGCTGCCATCAACACACAGAATCCAACTGCGGCACCTACAGTCTCCAAACGACTCTCTAGTCGGATCAGACGTGCTCTAGTAGCATCGGCAGACTCCCTGTCTACCTCGATATGCAACTCAGAAGTTGCAAGGCGTCCATATATCGCCAGCACATCATCGTCAAGACGAGAGGTGTCACTGCGCATCACTCGGATGGCAGACTGCGTACCAAAATGAAATCCCAGCAAGGTACGGATAACGGCGACCACAGTAGGAACCGTGAGCTCCAGAGGCTCCTCGGTCAAATGTAGAGATGTCGGTGTGTGAGATGACTCCCCAGTCTCATACGTGGAAGGAATCCTCTCTATGGTCCTCCAGTGGCGTAAAATGCGTGGCATCCAGTCCAGATGCGGAACTCTAGCTCTCGGTGTCTGCTGATCACAGCGAATCTCTCGCTCCTCAGTCATCGGCTCCTTGCCGTGAGATGATGAGGGTCCTATGGGAAAATCCCTGACACACGACAGTGGTGTCCTCCTAGGTGTAGGCCTATAAGAAGGCTCTCCAATCAGGTGGCGTCTAGACATGGAAATAGATCCTAACATATGGGTAGCAGGATCAGTGGATGGCAATGGTGGAGTGGCTATCGAACCATATGAAGTATCTCTAGGGAATGTAGGCGGGAAAACCTCCTCAGACACTGCTGTAGGTATCCCGTCGTATGACCCCTCCATGGGCTCCTCCTCAGTATCAGAATCACTTATGTGAATAGGTGCGTGTCTCGACATGCCTAGTCAAAGAATCGTGTGTGACATGTCAGACGTATGCAATAGTATGAATGCAGAAATGTGTTAGCCAAGGCTATAGTCTAGGTCTCTAAGGTTTTCAGTCACTTAAAGACTTCTAGTTCTCTATAACCAATGGCTCTGATACCAAGTCTGTCACACCCCCAAAATCGGTAATCGTGTTTATTAATGGTTTAGCGGAAGCTTTAGTTAATTAGCGGAAGCATTTTAATAATAGTTTAAACAGCGGGGGTGCTGACGTTTCAATAGTGCATTCACTGTATCAGAGCATATGATCACACAGAACATATATATATTTAAGATGCCATAACTTAAAAGTTATTACAAAAGATACGACTTATAAAGACGTACATAAGTAGGGTCGTCAAAGACAACATAAGTATTTGAAAATACAAGTTTATAAAAGTGGGATTTCGTAAGTATAACCAATGAAATTGATAATACAAAGGAAATCCAAGTGTCCCAAAAGTGGCATCATAAATAGTCGGGTTGCCTACGTCCTTGAATGCGAATGCAGTACCTGAGATCCTAATTCCCTGAAAAACATAGTAAACCGTCAACATTGAATGTTGAGTGAATTCACAGGTTTTGTATAAATCGTTCATGTACACAAACATAATGTTTATATGTATAGTAGGAAACACAAGTATTCTAATTAAAGAAAACATTTCCTAAATATGTAAGAATGTCATTCTTACGACTAGTAATAACAGTGTAGGAAACACAAGTTTAAATCAAACCGTTTCCTAATAAATAGTGCAGGAAACACAGGTTTAACAATTAAGTAAACATTTCCATTCAGATAGTTACAGGAAACACAGGTTTAACAATTAAGTAAACATTTCCATATAAGTTGTCGTTTTGTAGGGAAACCAAGTTTATCCAATTAAGGTAAACGTTTCCTAAAAGTAGTCATGAGCAGGAACACCTGTCCTATTAGTTATCACAAGGAATACCCTTCCCAAATCAAGTTGTAGTTTAGTTATTTAGTTATGTGGGAAATTTAGACTATAATCCCTCTAAGGTGAGCGACACCTTTAAAGTTAAAGTAACGATACCTAGTACTATAACCAATCCACGACTAGTTGTTTTGTTGTTGCCTCAGTAACACGGTAAGTATACACTCCTCGTTACGACTGCCATCGTGTGGTTGGAATGACCAACGAGTAATATCCTGGGAGGGTTGTCAAATCGATAGTACTATCTGTATACTCAGTGGCTAGAGTCACCTAGCTAATGGTTATAGGTTGCAAGCACTGGGACTTATGTGCACTACAACTACCTCACGTAAACCTAGGATCGTACCAAGATTCGTTGTCTTATTCCCAAAATGTTGTGAAAACGTTTCATATAGTTAACAGTTGATTTATAAAGCATAAAGCATTTATACAAATCAATTTGATATAAAAGCATGTCAAGCAATTATATAAACAAGTAGCATGTAATAGCACATAGTTCTATGTTTTCCACCCCTGGTTTTAAAAGCATTTAAAACAAGTAAAAGGTAGGGGCTGTAAACTCACGGTTTGCAAGTCTTCAGCTAGTAATATACGATAGTCCAAGTGTGCCTCTCAAATACCTAGAAACAATTAAATATACTTTACATAAGTATATGGACTAATCGTTAAGTTGAAATGTTTATAACATTTTAGTTTGTTGGTTATAATTGAGTTGAAATAGTCGTATATATATATATATAAATACACTTGACAAATGGTCGTGTCTATATATATATAAATAGGTTTAAGTTGTCGTTTTCTATTTACATACATATTTATATATAAATCGTTGTCGTTCGTGTTTATATATATATATATATATATAACCCATTTGTCGTTTATTAATCTTGTTCGTTTTCGGTTAACTTGTCACATATATAACCCGTTATAAATTTGCGTTTTAAAGGTTCGTTTTACCCATTGGGCTTTGGCCCAAAAGTTCAGCCCATTACTAAATCCAAATAATATGACCCACTAACGAGGCCCAATAGTTATGGCCCATTTGGTATGGCCCAATTTATTAATTAAATCATTTAGCCCATTTATCAAAATGTACTTGGGCCCATTAACAAAATGTAACTTTTGGCCCGTTATCACTTTATTAGTTTTAGCCCAATCGTTTGGTCCATTATAAAACTAATCCATTAAAAAGTATAACTTTGGCCCAATATGATTTAATAAATTTGACACAATTAGTTTACCCAAAGTTTTATTAAAAGCTTCGAAATAAATAATTTTTATCATCCCAAAGGTTGTCGCGTCTATTTTATAACATTATTCGTATAATTATCCATATAAAATAATGTCCCGTGTTCGTGTACAATTTTAGTACCAAAGTTCGAGTCCTATATTTTAGAACAAAATATAACCTGGACAATAAGTTTTAAGTGATATAGTTGTTGTCCATATATATATATATATAGTCAAGTGTTTCGTGTACTAAAAACGTTGTGTAAAATTCTCGTTTTACTCGTACTCCTTTATTCCATTTGTTTTGTATCACATAAATGTTATGGTTCCACATGATATGTTAACTCGTATACGTTTTACTTGTCGTGTTTATTTCAACTTATGTAACAATAATTTGTATCATTTCAAAAATCGTTGTTTGTGTTTAGTCGTATATACGTTCGGATTAAACACACAATTATAATCGTTCTCACTTGGTCGTGTGTAGTCTTTTAGAAACCAATTACGAAATCATATATTTATACCCTATACGATTTAACAATGATTCCTTAATCGTGAATTTGTAAGGTGTTCATACAAATTAATGCTTTAAAAACTGGGAAACATATGTTTTTGACAACGATTATTAACTGGTTGGATACAAGAATATGTAATGATTTATTTAATTATTTTAAGCACTCTTAATGTTGTAAAAAAAATAACAATGAGAGCTGTCATTAGAATTTTAATGCATGCATTTATACTTAAAATAATACACATTTGATGATTAATTAATAGTTGAAGCATAATAACAGAATATCTATCGCATCTACTTTTATATATACAAATCTTCGTTTAGCTTTGACTTGTTTTTAGATTTCAATCTACCATAATATAACTTGTATAATACACTAATTACTTATGAAAGGAAATCAACAATTAATGAAAGTAAATAGAGAAAGAGTTTTCCTCACAGTGGATGATGAAGCTGAGATGAAAGAAAAGGTGATGATGAAAATAATTCTTTTGGAAATGGAATGCTTCTTCTTGCTGCTACTACCAACCGATCAAGAGTGAAAAAGGAGTTTGGTGAGCATTATTGAGGTGTCTATGTGAGTGTGTTTGACCAAATGAGGTGTGGAGGGATTATATAAAATTGTATCTAGTTAAATTTTTCAATCGATGGGTATGGCTCCAACAGAGTTATGTCTCTAGATATTTTTGAAGTAGTAAATGTTTAGGTATTTAGCCCGTTAATTTCGGGTACGGGTATAATTAGTTGTACCCCGAGTACCAATCAATTATGCGTTAGTTTAATTTATATTTTAAACTTAATAATTGATAGTTATAAAAATGAAATATTTTATTAAAATGATAAATAAAATTATTCACAGTTGAAGTACTGTACGGTGAAATTGCGTGCCAGATTTCAGTCAAATTTGAAATTTATATTTTGAAGTAATGTTCCAAATACAAAAACAGTAACGGGAAAATAAATACTTTTATTATTTTCGACCCTTATGTACATTTTATAATTGTTTCTGTTCGTGTATAACGTGTCCTAAATAGCAGTCTAAAGGTTTCCGTTTTATTTTTGTTCTAATACTTTTCGCTAATAATTTCAAACAAAAATTATTCAAAAGTATTTTGAAGTTCTTTTTGGAACTTTATGATTCGCGATTAATACGTTTATTATAAAACGTATAATTTGTTATATTATATCAATAATATAATTAACTAATAGTTGTAATTAATAATTTTTGAATTATTAATTATTTGTATCACCAACATTGTTGTACTAAATTTGTAGAGTTTATTATGTTCATATCGTACGTAATTATATATACACATATAACTACAATCAAATACGTCACGTATCACATAGTAAGTTTCACAAAACTTAATCACAAAAATCGTTTTGAATTCACTAATCAGGGAATTACTCTAGGTAATGCATGTAATTAGGTAAAAATTAGTACCCTAATTTGAGGATTGTCACAGTGTTACAGATTGGTATCAGAGCCTAAGGTTATAGTGAACTAGGTTGCATTTAGTGGACCTAGACTATGACCATTAGGCAGTATTCCCTTATTAGGCATGATTGGTTCAGGAATTACATCATACGACTTTAATTTAACATAGCCTGATCAACTATGTACAATTAAGGAAAGATGATGTGAGGTCTGAAATGGTTGTGTCGAACAGGAATGCGTTAGTTGACTCTGACCACGAGAGAACCGGACCATTACTTGATACGTGCTAGACTTTAGGCTGGATATTATATGCCTATATATATTAGTCTCGTCTTACTTACACTCTGCCACAGGAATGGCAAACACACCACCTAATCCGTCACACTCTCACCCACATGGGTCACGAAACCCACTTGTAGCCAGGAGGAACACAAGGTCACCTCGAACCAGCCCCTATCCTGTTCATAACTTTCAGAACTCGGCACATCTCACAGTGCCAGTGTTGACTACCCAACTCCGCCGTCAGGAACAAAGGTTCGAACATCTCGAACGAGAACAACACCGGATGACCTACCTACTTCGCCAAGCGCTGGATCACATAGCCCAACTCCAGCACGAACAAGAGGATACAAACCTCTCTGTAAGCATAATTCAGGATTCAATGACCGCCGCACTAGGTGCGGATGAACTCGTAAGAAACCGACTAGAGGAGTGTGAACAGCGTTCACAGGAGACTGAAGATCACTCTCGAGCACTAGTACAACGATTGGCCTTGGTCGAAGATAACGCCAGACAAGCCAACAGACTAGCAGAAACCGTAGACCGCCTCGTCGCACTAATGGAGCAGATTAATCTGCATCAAGATTAGATCAGTCTGTAATTTGTAACCAGTCAACTATCTAATTAGAACCTATGTAATTCAACCGGATGTAACAATTCCCGGTACTTTTGTACTACTACTACTACTCTGTAATCTTTTGGAAAACCCGAACTTTGTATCCAACTTGTTTACCTAAATGGAATATGATTATCACCTCGTACTGTTATCGTGTATCTCATTATATACACTTGTGATATATCATAGTTTCATGCAAATAACTTATTCCACTTTCCTTGTTCTTTCCTTGATCAGCAGCATGCCTCCTCGTCGACAAATCACCCTCACTGAAGCCGAAGTTGCGGGTCTGATTGCCCGTAGCGTGGCCCAAGCCCTAGCTACCCGGACTTCAGCTCCTAGTAGCGAAGATACCGCTAACAATGGACCACAACCCAAGCCCTGCTCATATAAGGACTTCCAAAACTGCAAACCTCTGAACTTTGCAGGTACTGAGGGAGCAATCGGTCTAATACGTTGGATTGAGAAAGTTGAATCGGTATTCCTTATCTGCAACTGTGCGGAGGGGGACAAGGTTAAGTTCTCTGTTAGTACTTTTACTGACACCGCACTCACCTGGTGGAACACCTATGCCCAAACTGTGGGCGTTGCCAATGCTTATAAACTCCCGTGGGAGGAGTTGAAGGAGATGTTAAGGGGTGAGTATTGCCCCAGGGATGAACTGAAACAACTGGAGCTGGAATTTTGGAACCACAAGATGCAAGGTGATGATATCACCGGGTATACCAACCGTTTCCACCAACTGGCACTTCTGTGCCCATCCATGGTCGATCCTGAATACAAAAGGATCGAGAAATATGTTGATGGACTGCCCGAGAAACTCCAGGACCTGGTGACTTCATCCAAACCAGGTACTATCCAGAACGCCATCCGTATGGCCCATGAACTTACGGCAAACGCTGTCCGCCGTAACACAACCTCAGCCCCACCTACAAACAACAAACGAAAGTGGGAAGGAAACCCCAACTCATCCAACCAAATCACCAACCGAAAGCCTGAGCCCCTTAGGGCTTATTCATCCGGCTCTTCAGAAAAGAAAGGGTACAGTGGAAGCAAGCCCTACTGCCCCAAATGCAATCGTCACCACGACGGTTCCTGCCCTTGCACAAACTGCAAACGTTTTGGGCATCTGGCCAAGGATTGTCGAAACACCAGTGCCCCGAAGACTTGTTATGGGTGCGGAAGTCCTGGGCATTTTCAGAATAATTGCCCTAAGCAGAAAAACAACAACAACAACAACAACAACAACAACAGCAGCAACAAACGGAACAACAACCCTGCTCGTAGCAGAGCATTTGTCATCAAAGCTGGGGAAGCTAGGGAAGACCCGAATGTTGTAACGGGTACGTTTCTTCTCAACGATCTTACTGCTTCAGTATTATTTGATACCGGTGCTGATAAAAGTTTCATATCTGATGAGTTTTGTCCACTACTTGATATCACCCCCGCGGCCTTAGATGTTAAGTACACAGTAGAACTTGCAAATGGTAAACTTATAGAACCCGATAGTGTGATACCTAATTGCACTTTAAACTTAGCCGACGAAATCTTTTCAATCGATCTAATGCCTGTTGAACTGGGAAGTTTCGATGTCATCGTGGGTATGGACTGGTTGTCCAGGCACCGGGCCGAAATTGTGTGCCATGATAAAATCGTCCGAATTCCTCTCGCCGCCGGTAGTACCTTGGTCATACAGGGGGAGACCGGTGGGTCGAGACTAAACTTAATCTCCTGTTTAAAAACCCGAAAATTTCTGAGAAAGGGTTACCCAGCAATACTCGCGCACATCACGGAGAAAAAGTCGGAGGAGAAGCGACTTGAAGATGTGCCAATCGTTAGAGACTTTCCCGAAGTCTTTCCAGAAGAACTACCTGGTTTACCTCCACCTAGACAGGTCGAGTTCTCGATTGATCTCGTGCCGGGTGCCGCACCGGTGGCCCGAGCACCGTACCGCCTAGCTCCATCTGAACTTCAGGAGTTGTCCACGCAGTTACAGGAACTCCTGGATAGAGGATTCATCAGACCGAGTTCTTCACCTTGGGGAGTTCCGGTCTTGTTTGTTAAAAAGAAAGACGGTTCATTTCGAATGTGTATTGACTACCGAGAGTTGAACAAACTAACCGTCAAGAACCGATACCCACTTCCTCGAATCGATGATCTGTTCGATCAACTCCAAGGATCAAGCTGTTATTCAAAAATTGATCTTCGATCAGGTTATCATCAACTGCGTGTTCGCGATACTGATATCCCAAAAACCGCATTCAGAACCCGTTATGGGCATTATGAGTTCCAAGTGATGCCCTTCGGCCTAACCAACGCACCGGCTGTATTCATGGACCTTATGAATCGGGTGTGCAAACCTTACCTTGACAAATTTGTCATCGTCTTCATCGATGATATCCTCATATACTCACGAAACGAACAAGAACACGCACAACACCTCAGAACCATCCTAGAACTACTTAGACACGAGGAGCTTTACGCCAAATTCTCTAAGTGTGAGTTCTGGATAAAAACCGTTCAATTCCTTGGACACGTGATTGATAGTCAGGGAATTCATGTGGATCCATCAAAGATCGAGGCCATCAAGAACTGGCAAGCGCCAACCACCCCAACCGAGGTACGCCAATTCTTGGGATTGGCCGGTTATTACCGTCGGTTCATTTAAAACTTCTCGAAAATAGCCATACCACTCACGACACTGACTCAAAAGGATAAAAAGTTCGACTGGACCGATAAACAAGAGTCAGCATTTCAGCTGTTGAAGCTCAAGCTTTGCAGTGCACCCATTTTATCTCTACCCGAAGGCACCGATGACTTCGTGGTATACTGTGATGCTTCTCACCAAGGTCTTGGTTGCGTGCAGATGCAACGAGACAAGGTCATTGCTTACGCCTCCTGACAACTTAAAGTTCACGAGAAAAACTACACAACTCACGACCTCGAGCTAGGGGCCGTGGTATTCGCCTTAAAAATCTGGAGACATTACCTTTATGGTACCCGCAGCACTGTATTCACCGACCACAAAAGTCTCCAACACATTTTTAACCAAAAAGATCTTAACATGAGGCAACGTCGATGGATCGAGTTGCTCACCGATTACGACTGTGAGATCAAATATCATCCGGGTAAGGCAAACGTGGTTGCCGATGCTCTCAGTCGTAAGGAACGAACAAAACCGCTTCGAGTCCGGGCCCTCAGTATGTCCATTCACAACGATTTGAATATCCAGATTCTCACCGCTCAACTCGAAGCTCTCAAACCCGATAATGTCAAAAACGAGGCCTTACGAAGCATGGATAAACAGTTCGAAATCAGACCCAACGGAGTTAGGTACTTCTCTAACCGAATCTGGTTGCCTAGTTTCGGGAACCTTCGGGACTTGGTGATGGATGAAGCTCACAAGTCCAAATATTCTATCCACCCGGGATCTGACAAAATGTATCACGGCATCAAAGAGTTTTACTGGTGGCCAAACATGAAAGCTGACATTGCTTTGTACGTCAGCAAATGCTTAACTTGTTCCAAGGTCAAGGCCGAACACCAAAGACCTTCGGGATTGCTCCAACAACCTGAAATTCCTCAATGGAAGTGGGAGCAAATTACCATGGATTTCATAACCAAACTACCTAAATCGGCGAGCGGTTGCGATACCATTTGGGTGATCGTCGATCGTCTCACCAAATCGGCTCATTTCTTGGCAATCAGAGAAACCGACAAAATGGAGCGCCTTACACAAATCTACATCAAAGAAATCGTTTGCCAACATGGTGTTCCTATCTCGATTATCTCTGACAGGGATGCTCGTTTCACATCTCGCTTCTGGCAATCACTCCAAAAATCACTGGGTACCCGTCTCGATATGAGTACCGCGTACCATCCTCAGACCGATGGCCAAAGCGAATGAACTATTCAGACACTGGAAGACATGCTACGAGCCTGCGTAGTTGATTCCGGTATAAATTGGGAAAGACATCTACCGTTGTGCGAATTCTCGTACAACAACAGCTATCACGCCAGCATTAAAGTTGCACCTTTTGAGGCACTGTACGGTCGTAAGTGCCGATCACCGATCTGTTGGACTGAAATGGGGGATAGTCAACTCACTGGTCCTGAACTCATACATGAAACCACAGAGAAAATCGTCGAAATCCAAAACCGACTCAAAGCCGCGCGTGATCGTCAGAAAAGTTATGCTGACGTGAGACGCAAGCCACTCGAGTTCCAAGTTGGGGATCTAGTACTCTTAAAAGTATCACCTTGGAAAGGCGTAATCCGATTCGGCAAACGCGGAAAATTAAACCCCAGATACATTGGGCCTTTTGAGATCCTCGAGAGGATAGGTCCAGTGGCATATCGACTGCAGCTGCCCTCTGAACTCAGCAGCGTGCACCCTACCTTTCACATTTCTAACTTAAAGAAATGTCTGTCTGACGAGACACTTATTATCCCACTTGACGAGATTCGCATCGATGACAAACTACATTTCGTTGAGGAACCAGTCGAAATATTGGACCGTGAGGTCAAACAACTGAAACAAAGTCGTATTCCCATAGTCAAAGTCAGGTGGAATTCTAGACGTGGTCCGGAATTCACTTGGGAACGGGAAGACCAAATGCGACTCAAGTATCCTCAATTGTTCACTGATTCTACCCTGAACGCGACTTCGACTTAAATTTCGGGACGAAATTCTTTTAACAGGGGGAGAATGTAACAACCGGCAAATTAGGACTAGAATTAGTGCCTAATTCTTGGTTAATACATGTAATTAGTTCTGTGTTAGGCTAATTTATGTATCGGATTATATATTGGTAAATATATACAACTTTACGATTTGACTAAAATCGTGCGCGACTTAAATAGAATGAAATTCTATTCGATTAATACGGACGTTGGTGAGCAAATGTTTATAAACTAAAATAACGCAATTATGACCAAAATGCTATTTTATAATAACGAATAGTTATCTCGTATCACTCGATTAAAGTTACACGATTTAAAAACAAAAGTATTCAAACTTATTTAAACTAAATTGTATTTTAAACAGTTAAAGATTTAAAGAAAATAATTTAAGTAAATTGTTTAACAACCTTCGTATTTTAAATGAATAATTAACGTGTAAAAATAAATAATTTAACGTAAAATGACGGAGACAACGAACGCCGCACGGAGCGCGAGGACGGAGACTGAAAATGGGAGGTTAAAACCCCTCCACCTCCTTTCTTTTCCTCATTCTCACTTTCTCCTTCTCTCTCTTCTTTCTCTCCCTTCCTTTTTCTCTCTAAATCACCACCACACCACCACCATCAAAAACCACCAAATACTACCACTAAACGCCCGCGGATTTACTCGGTCATTTGGAAGAAAACGTTCACCGTCACCCGATCTACATTCCTATCTTTCCGGATTTTCATTTCGACACTTTGTAAGTTTCCGACAAATCCCAACATCTCTCGTTTTTGATCATTTTTACTAAATTATGGGTTCTATAGGCTTATTATGTTCATATAAGGGTTGGGTAAAAGATTTGGACCCAACGGAAACCGGGAAACTCGTTTTCGACTAAATTTCCGGCCATCAGACCGCAACGTCGCACCTGGCCAGGGGCCTCTGCGACGTCGCGACCTACGTCGCACAAAAATCTCAACGTCGCACTAGCGACGCAGCCCCTTACGTCGCATTAATTTGCGGATGTCATACATGGCGACGTAGACTTTAACGTCGCAAACCGAACTAACGTCGCATTAGCGACGCCACCCCCTACGTCGCATTGATTTGCGAAGGTCGCATCATGCGACGTACATGCCCACGTCGCACCTTACGTCGCTTGCAACGTCGCATGCGACGTCGCACAAACCAGAACCCTGAAAACTCACATTTTTACTAAGTGTCGGAACCAAGATTTTACCACCTAATTTTACTCCAAATCCAGATTTCGGATGCGTTTTCACTAAAGGAAAGTAGTAGGAATAAAAATTTTCCAAGCTGACCTGGCAGCTCGACCCCAGCCAGGGGCTCTGCCCCTTGGACCCCGCCAGGGGCTGCCGCCCCTTGGACCCCGCTACCAGGGGCGCTGCCCCCGGACCCCCGTCATTAGATGTCGTAAATACTTTTCACACTAAATGTCAAACACTTACGAATAATGAAATCTGATTCAACGATACATATAACGATAACACCTTGGATTCTTAATACAAACCGTCACCAACGGTCCAACCTTGTTTTCTAAGAACAAACGATAACGAACCAACATTCGGACACAATGGGTTGTATGAACAACTAGCCTAGATGATCTTGCGAGACATCTACTTACTTGACATTACCTGTTTAGGCATTTGGAGGTTACGGGTTCGGAGAACCAACTGTTGACATTACTTAATCGTTTATTGATATAAACGCACTTGCAACGACTCAGGTGAGTCTTACGGCCCCACTTTTACTGTTTTATCTTATTGGGGGAGATACATGCTACTTATTTTTCCTGAACACAAGTACTAAACTGATTTCTATACCAAACGGAATTGCATGAGTTAATTACTAATTACTGAAGTCTCTCCATCATATATCGTTAGTTATGGACTTAAGCGCGAACAGTAGTTAATGGATCCATTAGGGAAATGACCCTCCCTGCCCGGGGTAGTAGCGCTACCACGTACTGATTTACACGTAGAAACGGGTGACTATTATTTCGTTACTTATGCTTGCTCAATTTCGAGCATGTCACGGGAGCAACTGATTATTTACGGGTTAAGCTTCGATTATGAGCCTCATGGCAACGGTATAACTTGATTACTTTACTTTTGCGAGATTTGCAAATACTTGATATACGCCTACGGGCACTACTGATGAAATCTTGTGTTCAAACTGATTATTTACTGATAAACCTATGAGATTCACCAACCTTTTGGTTGACCCTTTTTAGCGTGTATTCTCAGGTACACTTACGGAGTAGGATCACTCCAGGATTACTAGCTAGAGTCGCATGATTTCCAAACTGCATTTAACGGAGATTCTTTGGCATTATCTTTTGTAACTATGGTTATGTAATAGAATCTCCCGCCACATACGCGGACTCTAGGCTTACATATTTTTGGTAAAGAAAACTATATGTTTTCAAACAATTTAATTATGAAATGTAATTATTTTACAAAACGTCTCATTTAGAGGTCGTTTGCTGTATATCTTGTGCTTTGTATATTGATTAGTAACACCCAAGTATGCTTCCGCAAATCACTAAATTTGGGGGTGTTACATATACCTTTTCATAAATACAAAATACAAACATAAACAATTAAACGAACGATTTGGACACAACTTGGTTGTACGAACACTAGCATGGATGATTAGCTTAGACATCCACATACTTATTAAATCTCATACGTTTAGGACGTTAGGAGATTTCGGACTGTACTTGGGCTTAGGTTTGCTAGCACTCACACGCAACTTAACTCGACAGGTGAGTTCACGGCCCCTACTTTTACTGTTTTAACTGCTTTGAACAGGGGTGGAAAACATAGTCAAACACTTTTACTACATGATAGTATACTTGCTTTACTCGAACGTATAGAGTACTTTGAACAGTTGAACATTTACAACGAAACAATTAACTATGAAATAGTGTTTTCATACGACAAACTATTACAAACGGGATAAACTATACTGGATAAACCGGAGAACGATCGGTACTGTTTTGAAAACGCTGGGGAACGACCAGCAACCCTTTTTACTTAACTGATTGAGCAATTGAAAAGTCCCTTCTGACATGGGCACTAGATCCTGCGAACATGGGTCTACTATTGTTGATAAACTGTTGAAAAGTCCCTTCTGACATGGGCACTAGATCCTGCGAACATGGGTCTACTACTGTTATTAAACTGATGAAAAGTCCCTACTGACATGGGCACTGGGTTCCTACTAACATGGACCCACTAAACGATTAGGATACTGACATTCCTACGGGACACAACTATTAGGATACTGACATTTCTACGATCATCTAATAGGATATCTACATTCCTACAATAACTTGAAATGTACTTTTGGGCAACATCCCAACGAAACATACCTACTACTAGGATACATATATTCCTACAGAACATACGTGGAAATAGGATACTGCTTTCCTACAACTACCAGGATACGAACTTTCCTACAAACAACTATTTGGAAATGTATTTGGTTTTACGAATTACACTTTTGGGTAACATCCCAACGATACTGTATAAACAACAAGTGGGTTACCAACTGTACTTGCAAACATAAAACCTGTGAATTCACTCAACCTCGTTGTTGACTTCTACTATGTTTTTCAGGGAATTAGCTGCACACGTAAGGACCGCCTGCACAAATGGAAATCTAGGCGACCCTTGAAGATTTAGGATGCCAACTTTTTAAAACATATGGATTTCTTTTGTATAACTAATATGTTTTAGTCATATTTACAAAATCCACTTTTGTACAACTTAACTACTTATACGATTTATTGAATCGTAAACTTTGTAACTAATAATTTTGGCATCTTAATATATATGTTTGATTGTAATCATAAGCTCTGATACGTATGCATGTAAAATGTTGACGTGGCACCCCCATGCTTAACTAAATGCTTCCGCTAAACAAAAGTCATCAAAATTGGGGGTGTTACATTATGATATCTCCAGAGTCACCGATCCTCATTGAAATTGAAATAGAAATGTGTTTACGTTTAATTGCTGTAAACATATTGTTATGCTAAGTTGAATTGTGTGTGATAAATTCATTCACTTAGCTTCGTGCTAATCCCTCATTTTAACTTCCTGCAGATTATGTTTGATATGTGGGTGATCAGGAAGTGGATGTTTTGCAGGGAAAGTTTGACAGCTTGTAAACTCTGATATGGTTTTGTTATAAACCTTGTTTTGTAATACATAATACCTCGTAGTGTGTAGTTTTAAACAGTTTAAATTTGGTGTGTTCTGAACATGTAACTGTTTATGTACATTATCTTAATGTACAGTATATAAATATGTTTTAAATTCATACGCTTCCGAGTAAAATAATAGAATGTTATTGTATAGAAAGATGGGTGTTATACTTACCCTCCGGGTACACCCAACATGACCCAACATCTGTTTCTACTGTCTCATTTTACAAAGCGCTTACCCGGTTGGGGCTACATACCCGCCGGATAGCACATCCAGGGTAACACACAATCGCGCGGCGAAAACCTTGGATCGTGCCGTGAACCCTTACAATCGCGCCGCGAAATATATAAATTGTGCCGCGATTCAGACCTGTACCAGCCCTGCACAAACTCAGATTTTTAACGAACTTTGGACGTGCATAACTTTTGACTCGTAAACATTTAGACCACCAAATTCTGCGGACACCTCCACTATAACAAAATAAAACTTTCCCTTTTACATTTTTTCAAAATACGCGTTAACGAAGAATTTGGACGTGTCACTAGTTTATGGTCATTTTGACCAATTTTTAAAGACAAGTCAAAACACAAACCATGCGCTTTCTGACTTCCACATTTTACCAACACATTTTACCGTACATTTGACTCCTAAGTCAATAACAAAAAGCAACATACTTACATTATAACTCGTTTTGACATAAACACTCGTGAACGACCTATTTGGGCACTTTTTGACCCATATTTTTCATAACTACACTTTGACTCAGTCACTTACAACTTCCACATATACTTGATCATTTCAAGGTAGTTGACTATATGTCAACACCAAACTCAACCAAAAGCTTTATTTTGACACTTAACCATAATTCTTCATCTAACAAAACTTGACATATAACTTTTGTACTAATCATTTGCTTCCACCATCCACCTTGACTTTACCAAGTCAAAAATATACATCATTAACCACTAACAATTTTACATTTTAACCATTTCACATTATCAAAACGTGTTTTGGGCGATTTATACAAATAGCAATTCATAACGACAATTCAAAAGAATGAGAAGCTTGTCTAACCATAAAAGCAAGCTCCATTCCACTCTAACTTCTTGCAATCATGTTCTACTTGTTCTAGCCAATTGGTTCAACCGAACCAAGCACCTACAACAACTAAAGGGGTAAGCATAAAGCTTAGTGAGAATACGAGTAATTAAATGAATAATTCATTAACCATAATGCAACAACAAAAATCTTTATTCACAACAATTCGTATATCAATCTTTTCTTCATCAAGCTAGTGCACATTATCTTAATGGCACTACTTAGCTACTCTCTTTACATCTGCCACAATGTTAAGGATCCTCAACAATCTAACCATGTTAATTCATAAGAATTAACGCATATACCAAGCTAATGACCATAATCATTACTTGGAAACCATCAAGCTAATGCCAATTAACCATTACTTGGCTTAACATCAAGCTAATGGTAATTAGTCATTACTTGATTCCACAAATATCCATCTACTTACTTAGTAAGTAATGGAAACAATATATCATAACATCGTCCACATACTTACTTGGCTTCTAATACCAAAACATAACCACGTGTAATATCAGACACGTATTCATCCACATATCGTGTGCAATGTACATATCCATCCACGAATCTCTACAATGGTTCATTCCACATAATTCCATATATTTCTGTTGGAATAGTGTCCAATATCATAACTAATTGGTGAGACTATCATTAATGGTAAAGTCCTTTTTGGGTTGCCCTAAATAAACAGTCAAGAGAAAGATGAAGGATAATATTAATAGTATTAATATTATATTTAATTGTTTAATTAATTAATAATAGTTTATTAATTAGAAATTAAAAGTAATTAAATTTGGCGAAAGATTCCAGAATCTGATCCAACCGCCGGTTGGGATTAGGGTTTCTAGGCGGTGGAAGTCGCAGACTTGGAGTCCAAGACTAACAGCTCCAACCGCCGGTTGGAAGGTCCAACCGCCGGTTGGGAGTCAAATTCAGCAAACTGAAGGGTTTCTTCCACAACTATAAATAGGGGCATCCTATACCTTCATAAACATATGAATCAGATACGAATTTTCTGAGAATTTCGAAATTCGACTTTCTCTTGGGTTTTTGGGTGTGACGCATTAGAGGTATTCTACTTTGGGTACTTGCCTCCAAGTAACGAAGCTCTGCTAGTTGGTCTGCGCGCGAGAAATAGGTTTTCTCTTAAGGTTAGTGTTTTTCCTTATACTCTCTTTATCCAATTCATTCATTGTACTATGTTGTTAAAGTTAAAGATCCCTTAGGGTTTTAGTTTACTAATTGCCTTAGATTATTTAAAGTTTTTGTTATTCCGCTGCGTATATAATAATCTAGTTAGGGAATAGAAAACCCAACAATTTCCACATACCACAAGTTCTATCAACACTTATCATTTAACAATTATTCATATCACATACCATATCAACAACATAAATACTCCACAAGATATGAAATTTAACAATATACCACAATACAAAACATACACAATACTTCACCCGGTTGTATAAACCTCTTGCTCAGAAGCAATCCGGAACATACAACCATTACCCATTTAACCCCCATATTACTCAGCTTTGCTTTTTAGGCTATAATGATCAATTGAAGTTCTCCACATTCTTGACACCTATCAATGATCATATACAATTTTAACAACATAATTAACTTCTAATACAATCAATATCAATCTCCCCTTCTTTACTTTATCATGTTACTTTAACTTAATTAACTTTTAACTCTATTTCATGTTAATGATTTCATTAACCATAACATTACTTTAATTCATTCAAACTCATAACAATGTGAGTTATTATCAACTTTTAACTCACTTTTTAATGATTTAACAATTTATTGAACTAGTTAGGCTTTTAAAGTTAACCGATCCAATTCCATCTTTTAAGTTATGATCAACATGATCACCACAACACTTTAATCAATACTAACCATTACTAATCAACATGTTTAGACCATTAACAAGGTCAATTAACATCAATCACTATGAATTCAAGCTAGTTCATCAAAACCCCCATGAACACAATTCCAATTCATAACCTTTAGCTTGTAGTATTGTTAATAACAATTACTATCGAGCTTTACTAACATCATTTCAACACAATTAACATCCAATATCGTATTAAATCAACTAGTTCTTCAAAACTTCTACAAAACCCATTTTCTAGGTTAAATTTATGAAGAACAAAATCATACCTTTAATAAAGAATAAGTAAGAGAACATTAATTGAATGATTCTAGCTTCAATTTCGTGTTTTGGAGTGACTTGGTTATGATTCTTGGTTCCCTACGTTTCTTCCTTTCTTTCCTTGCCTTTGGAACTTTTTAGAGTAAGTATGGATATGTACGTACATATATGAATAGATATGTATGTGTTTTATTTTACTCATCGTACTTATTATTGTCTGGAACTTTAAAACCGACTACAATTATTATTATTTTATACCACTTATAATAATAATAACTTAAAACAATTACTTTGACCTTTATCAAAGTAATACTTTAAATTTTGAAGCGTTACATGAGAGGCCTTAGTGGATTAATGTATTACTCATGCAATACGTATATGTTTTTCATGTACTTGTGTTCATAAAAATATGAGCATGTATTCTTACCTCAAAGTAGTTCAAAACAAGTAAAAGTGGGGCCATGAGATTCACCTAGTGAGTTACGCGAGTGCTAGCGTTTCAAAAGCGAGTGCGTGTTTACCCAAAATTGCTTCCTAGCGCCCTAAACGCATAAAGTCATTCGTATAAGGGTAGACGGCTAAATGCCCATCTATACTAGTTGTTCACATCAACTAATAAGATTATGTGTATGTTATTTTTAAAAATGCGTACGATCCGTTGGTGATGTTTTTTTAGTAATATTTCTCAAAATTATTATTATTCTCGTTTCATTTCATACTTTGTACTTATGTTTTCTTGAGAACATAACCATTTCATTATTAAAGTATAGGTTAAATGTTTATAAGTCATCACATATAGTTTGCGTTAGAGTTTTAATAGTTAAACGCTTAAAAATCCTTTTAATTTATTGTTCTTTTTCTTAACAGATTCTGTCCAATTTTGACCTTCTGTGTGACGTCATTTTGACTAGTCAAACCTTAGTGTTTTGTCATGAAATTTTTACCACAAGTTCATACATGTCTTAGGTTCAGTAAAAAGTAAATTTCATAATTTTTGGCCAAGTATAAAGTGTTCAAAATAATATATGTAGACACAAAGGTCCAGCAACTATATGTTTTAGACAGTCGTCGGAAAAGTCATTCGTTGACCAAGTTATACTCATCCTCATGAAATGAGAAAATATAACTTTTAAAGCTAACAGAAAATGTGATATTTAGGAAAAAGATTCATGCTTTTTAGACTTGTAGATAAAAAGTTATAACCACTCAAAATAGGGTCCAGATCTGTCTCTAGAAAACAGATTTGACAATTGTTCTTATAAAATCGATTTGGGGTACCAAAACTTGTCCAAAATGCATGAGACCACTTGGGTTTGAAAGCTAACATCTTAAAGTAACATTTGGCATAAGAATCACCTGTTTTGGTCATGTAAATCTCAAGTTATCATATCATGATTTTTCATCTTCAGTTTCTGTTCAGTTTCTGTTTTAAGTTCACAAATTTATGTAGTGGTTTAAACTTTATGAATCATGATGTTTAGCATGTTTTGAGTTAAGATTTTAAGTGACTGAACACCTAGCATAAAAAATACATGAAATTCATGAATTCAAGAAGTGATTTCTTACTATGTGCTTGGATTGGAAGATGAAGAAAGAAGAGAGAGTTTGCTTCCAATCTTGTTCCTAGCCCTTGTTCTTGATGAAGAAGATGAAGATGATGATAGATGAAGATGATTGAAGATGGTTGAAGATGATTGAGAGAGAAGTGGAGTGTGAGTTATTGGTTGAGTGCTGAAATGAAAGAAGAAGGAGTGGGGGTAGTGATGTTAAAACCGACCAAAGGAGAGGGGCGGGGGAGAGGTATGGTGTTGTGTTGTCTTGTCCCCTCATTAACCCTAAATCCTAGATATTTTAGTCATTAGTTGAAGGTTATTGATTAATTAGAGATAACTAGGTTAATTAAGGACAAATTAGGGTAGTTTAGTATGTTAGAAATTTAAAATTATCAAATTTCATAGTATTCGTTTATTAACGATAGTTCGTTTTATTTTAGATCGCATTATCGAATTGTTGTCGCGTTTAGTTGAAATCGCGTTCGTTGGATTTCAATTTTTCCGTAGCATTATGCTATACCCTAGCATAATAATAATATATAAATAACTACTAAAATAATTGCGAGTTATTTATAAAAGTTTTATCGCCAAAGTTCGTAGTTGTCGAAATCGTCTGATAGTTTTGCGTAATTCTAAATAATTACGTATGTGAAATGCATCAAGTATTTAGCCTAAATACATACTAAATACATACTAAATACAAGTAACGACATTTTAATTAGAGGTAAATATTAACCTTAATTTGTCGATTGTCACATTCTCCCCTTGTTAAATGAAAATTCATCCCGAAATTTAGTTCGTGTCACCCGATGGTGAGGTGTTTAAGAAAAGGTTAAGTGAGTTCTATGTTGTACACTATTCCTATAATTACTTCCGGTCTTGCATCGCTTCTCCTTTAATTGTACATAGTTGATCAGGTTATGTTAAATTAGATTTGAATGATGCAATACCTGAACTAGTCATACTTAAAAGGAATACTAACTTAATGGTTATAGTCTAGGCTCAATAATGCAGCCTAGTTCGCTATAACCATGGCTCTGGTACCAATCTGTCGCACCCTACCGTGGCAGAATTATGACGGAGTACGACTTTCACGGAAATCACAACACAGATTACATAGAACGACCTCTATATAAGTCGTTTTTAAATACATAATTCAAAAGATACATTGTTTAGAACATAACGGTTTCAACTGAATATTTAACCTTAGAGTTCACTTCTAGATCAAGAGATTCTTATACATAACCAATGTATAAATAAAACACCCCTCATTAGGTACCACAATATTATATTATTACTACGGAAGCGTATATTTTAAAACATCTTTTAACACTGTACATTAAGATAATGTACATCAACTGATTACATGCTCGACACACTATAAGTTAAAACTGTTTAAGTTACTACACATCAACTACATAAAACGGGGTATTATATTGTTCCAAACTTAGTTTATAACAAAACATGTCAGAGTAGCACGATAACTCAAACATTCCCCGCTCCAAGAGCGTCAAAATCCTGCAACCCACTTCCCAAAACATAACCTGCAGGAAGTAAAAATGAGGGATTAACACGATGCTAAGTGAATGAATTTATCACAAACCAATTAACTTAGCTTAACTACTTATTTACACCAAACAACCGTAAACACACAATCAACTAATCAACAATTCACTGAATGAGGATCGGTGGTTCTGGAGAATACCATAATACCAGGGTGGCTCCCCAAGAACACTTATCCAGACATATCCGTATGGCCAAAACGGACGAGACCGATAGCTAGCAGTTATTATAATCAACCACAGGTTCTACACACAACGAATGAATCAAGTCCCTGTGAAATTCATATAATAACCAACCAGCTCAACCAACCAGTTCAACTCGTTGACCTCATTAACAACTGATGCCCAAAGGCCAAATATCACGTAGATTTAAAATCAACAATATCAACTAAATAATTCAACAATTATCTCTACGTTCACTTGTTGCAACCAAACAGTTACAACTAAATCAAAGGGTGAGTTCTAAATCCACTCACTGATACATCAGTAGTCAACACACTCAGCTTCTAATCACTGAGTCTTTGGGGTATATGAAACACCACAAAACACACAAGTTGGTAACTTGATTCAACTGATAATACTTATGTAATTAACAACTTTACACAAGTAATCACACTACAAATTAAGTATACATACCAGTTATAATAATACCACAACACATATAACATTCAAGTACTAAAGCCAAACCACAATCATATAAAAGGCTCATGATCCGCCGGATACAGCCCAAGATCTGCCGGATACTACTATGATCCGCCGGATCCTAAGGATGATCCGCCAGATCCTTAACAATGTAGTACCGACCATTCGAGATCCCTCGGATCATGCACGGATCACAACTGGATACAACAATTAACACTTAAGATCCGCCGGATCATACCATGATCTACCGGATCACACATAAAATACACTAAGATCCGCCGGATCTCTTTCAAGATCCACCGGATCAACCAGCATTTAGGTCGAGGATCCGTCGGATCACTCCCTTGATCCGCCGGATCAACAAGTTTTGCAGGTCGACTGTTCATGCTAGCTACAGTATATGTGACACCCGTCAAATTAGAACTAGTGATTAGTGCCTAATCCTTTGAAATACATGTAATTAGTTCTTTGGTTAGGGTAATTAATGTATCAAAATTTATATATTAATGAATATATACAGTTATGCGATTTGATTAAATCGTACGCATCTCAAATCGAATGTAATTCGGTTCAATTAATACGGACGTTGGTGAACAATTTTATTAAGTAATTTAACATTATTTAATAATACTATCGTAATTAAAATATTGTTTTGACAATATTTCATAGTCATTTCGTATCGTACAAATTACTATTTCGCAATTAAAAGATTTAACGCGCAAACAAACGAAACCAAGTTAAATTATATTTTATAACCTAGTCGTAAAGTAATTAGTAAATTACTTCAACAAAAATATTGACTAATTAATAGTATTTTAAAACGTGTATTTAAAAGTATAAAATAAATATTTAACATTTAACGATCGAGAAAACGAACACCGCACGGAGCGCGAATACAGGGAACGAAATTTGGTGAAGTCCACCTCCGTAGACCCCACGAAATCAGCCCAAAAAGGGGATCCCACCCCCTTTCCCTCCATTTCATCATCACCTCCATCTTTCTCTTCCTTTTTTCTCTCTAAAACACAAAATACCACCATCACCAAAATCATCAAAATAACACCGTCAAACGACCTCCAATCTCGAAGCTCATTTAGGGAAAAATGACCACCTCGTCTCGATCTACACTTCTATCTTTTCGGATTTCTCTGGCGTTAAGTTTGTAAATTTCCGACAAATCCCAAAAACTCTTCGATTTCATTATTTTTACTTGTTTATGTTTCTATAAGCTTAAAATGTCCAAATATGGGTTGGGTAAAAGATTTGGACCGAACGGTGGCCGGAAAACTCGTTTTCGGCTCAAACTCCGACGAACAGTCTTAAGTGTCGCTAGTGTGCCAAAAACAGTACTAGCGACACTAGCTAAGTGTCGCTATGCCAAGTGTCGCCCCTATAGCGACACTACTTAAGTGTCGCTGAATTACTTAAACCAGATCTATCCTAGCAACACTACCTTAGTGACGCCAAAATTGAGAAGTGTCGCCAGTGTCACCAATCAATTGAAAATCAGAAATCTAGCGACACTCACCAAGTGTCACCTAACAAGTGCCGCCTATAGCGACACTCACCTAGTGTCGCCTAACTAGTGTCGCCTATAGCGACACTAGTCCAGTGTCACCAAAAACAGAAAGTTGACAGACTATTTTTATACTAAGTGTCGAACTTGTACAACCTCAAACACTTATACGATACGACTTCTAAAACACTTTGGAATACACTTTCAAGTATAACACTTCAAAAACATAATGATAATATCGAGATTATTATTACAAGCAATCACCAACGGGCCGTACACGTTTTCAAAACTCAAATCAAACAACCAAATCGTAGTACTTTGAAACAAGTTAATCAACCAAATCGTAGTCATTTGGACATTCTAGTTGAACGAAACAACTACAAAGGTAGTCTTTGTAACTACCAACTCATATTAATAACCATCGCGTGTCGTGGACACCCTCAGGTTATCTGTCTGCGGACATCTCACTGCTTGATTAAGCATCGTACGTTTATTGACTAAACGCTTCAAGACTCAGTTGAGTCTCATAGCCCCTCTTTTTACTACTTTTCACTCAGGGGTGTGATTCAATGCTTATTTTAACATGTGAACGCAAGAAAAACTTTTCAATATACTACATGAGTTATTTTCACTAATCTTTTCAAAGCCCTCCATCAGCATAGTTTGGTAATACGTTGTAGCGTGATTATTAGTATATGGTATCATATAGGATTGACCCTCCTCGTCCGGGTTAGCATGCACTAACTGGGTAAACGGATGTACTAATAATTGTTCAAACGAGTGTAGATTAGGACCTCGTGGAGGCACCTCGCTCGGAATTCTCTATATGGGACCCGACCCTCGAGTTAAGCTCAGACTATGTGCTCATGGCTGTATACAATATCATTTATTTGCTGGATGCAAATCATTACTTAAATCTTACGGTACATACGATATTATCTGATTCCAAACCTATGAGCTCACCAGCTTTTAGCTGACCCATTTTAGCATGTATCACAGGTACCCAGCAGTAGATTGGACTACCTCAGGATTTCTATAGCTCTAGTCAGCATGCAGATATTTGAGATTTTCTTGCATTAGTATATTTTGTACAAGTACTTATGTACTGAAATCTCTCATTTAACCGAACACGAGCTATGTACAGCTTCAAATGTTGTAAACATTTCTTATATTAATATATTTTGTTAAAACGACGCATATAGAGTCGTTTACTATATACCTGTGCGCTTTGATTATTGATTAGTAACACCGAAAGTATGCTTCCGCTAAATAGTAAATTTGGGGTGTTACAGATTGGTATCAGAGCCTAAGGTTATAGTGAACTAGGTTGCATTTAGTGGGTCTAGACTATGACCGTTAGGCAGTATTTCCTTATTAGGCATGATTGGTTCAGGAATTACAGCATACGACTTTAATTTAACATAGCTTGATCAACTATGTACAATTAAGGAAAGATGATGTAAGGTCTGAAACGATTATGTTAAACAGGAATACACTAGTTGACTCTGACCTCGAGAGAACCGGGACTCAAACATGTCTGTGCTAGACACCCAATAGGCTATTATGTGATACTAAGTACACATAGATAGGCCTCGCTACAATCTTAGGCTGTATTATATAAGTACTATATAAATATAGGCCTCACTCTCTCTAATGCTTTGTCTCAGAATGGCAAACACACCATCCAATTCATCGCGATCTCATCCTCATGGATCCCAAAACCCGAGGGTAGCTAGGAGGAACCCCAGCTTGCCTCGAGCTAGCCCATATCCCGCGCACTTCACTCTACCGGGTTTAGCCGCTAGGCTACACCGTCACGAGACCCGGCTTAACACCATGGACATCGAACTCCAAGAAACCAACGAAAACTGGAGACTTACATCCCTCGAGCGCATCAACCAAGTCGACGAGGATCACGAAACCACCATTAACAACGTGGATGTCCTTCATAACAAGATAGTGGAGATAAGCGTAGAAACCGCCCTTTTGCAGCAAAGGCTAGAAGAATGTGAGCAACGCTCACGGGAAGCAGAGGAATACGTTCGCGGTTTAGTGCAGCGACTGGTCCTGGCAGAAGATAATGCCTGACAAGCCAGCAGACTTGCAAATACTGTGGATCGTCTCGTTGAAATGATGGAGCAGATTGATCTACGTCGAGACTAGTGTAGTCCTTGTCTTGTAATCCATCTTGTAATCTAATAACTATTTAAGCGCTACTTTATAATTCGGTCGGATGTAACAATTTCCGACACCTTTTGTAATATATCTAAGGGATGTAACTTTTGAACACGTATTATCTATCAAATAGTATCGCTGTTTCAATTCATATTAATTGCCATTTTCATATTGATGTTATGTATTACCGCTTTTATACATGAGCATCTGTGACAAATACAACTTTCTTACAAAATCTCATGTATCTTCATTTCTCTTATTGAAGAAACATGCCGCCAAAGATGAGACCATACTCCGATGCTCAGCTTGCATCACTCATATCTCAGGCTGTGGCTGAAGCCCTGGCTCGGAATTCTTCACAGAACTCCGGGAGAAACAGCGATACCGCTGAAACCACTGCCGCCGCCAAGCCTTGTTCCTACAAGGATTTCCAGAACTGCAAACCCTTGAGCTTCAAGGGGACTGAAGGAGCCATCGGACTAATCAGATGGTTCGAAAAGAAGGAATCTGTCTTCCGCATTAGCAAATGTGAGGAGGACGACAAGGTCAAATTCTCTACCTGCACCCTCGAAGATGGTGCCCTCTCATGGTGGAACTCATATGCCCAGTCTGTAGGTGTTGACACCGCCTACCTACTCCCTTGGGAGGATCTGAAGAAAATGCTCACTGATGAGTATTGCCCAGCCGAACAACTTCAGAAGCTGGATGAAGAGTTCTGGCACTTAAAAGTGCAGGGAACTGATGTTGTTGGATACACCACCAGATTCCAACAACTCACCATCCTTCGCCCTACAATGGTAAGTACTGAACCCGAAAAGATCAAGAAGTACGTCCGCGGCCTTCCGGAACCTGTCCGGGGAAATGTCGCCTCATCAAACCAAACCACCATTCATGGTGCCATCCGGTTGGCTCATGAACTCTTAGCCATGAACGAGCACCCAGAACCACCTACTCCATCCTCCAACACCAACAAAAGAAAATGGTCCGACAACCACAACAACCACCAAAACAAGAAACTCGACACCATCAAAGCCTACAACTCAACCACCGAACCCAAACGAGGTTACACTGGGAACAAACCCTACTGTTCCAAGTGCAACCGTCATCACGAGGGTCCCTGCGAAACCCCCTGCAATAACTGTAAGAGGTACGAACACCTCACCAAGGATTGCAGGTCCCCCAATAACACCAGCAACAACTCCAACCGCAAAGCCAGGCTGTCCAGAGCCTGCTTCGAATGCGGAAACCCTGGGCACTTCAGGAACGAGTGCCCAAAACTGAAGAACAAGGGCAACAACGCCAAAGGTAGAGCCTTTGTACTTTACTCTGAAGACACCCGTCAAGACCCGAATGTGGTCACGGGTATGTTCCTCCTCAACAACTTAACTGCATCTATTCTGTTTGATACTGGTGCCGATAGGAGCTTTATATCTGATGAGTTTTGCCCAGTACTTGACATCACCCCCGTGGCCCTAGATGTTAAGTACACCTGTAGAACTAGCAAACGGTAAACTCATAGAAACCGATAGTGTAATACCTAATTGCACTTTAAACCTAGCGGACGAAACCTTTTCAATTGACCTCAAGCCTGTTAGAATCGGAAGTTTTGACATCATCGTGGGTATGGACTGGTTGTCCAAGCATCGGCCCAAAATCGTTTGTTATGATAAGATTGTCCGCATTCCTCTCGCCGTCGGTAGAACCTTGATCATACAGGGGGAGACCGGTGGGACGAGACTGAATATCATCTCTTGCTTGAAAACCCGAAAATTTCTGAGAAAAGGGTATCCGGCAATCCTCGCTCACATCATGGAGAAAAAGCCGGAGGAGAAGCGACTTGAGGATGTGCCCATCTCTCGAGACTTTCCAGAAGTCTTTCCCGAAGAACTGCCTGGTCTACCGCCACCAAGACATGTTGAGTTCTCAATCGATCTCGTGCCAGGTGCTGCACCCGTGGCCCGAGCACCACACCGCTTAGCCCCATCCGAACTTCAGGAGTTGTCCACCCAATTATAGGAACTCCTGGATAGATGATTCATTAGACCGAGTTCTTCACCTTGGGGAGCTCCGGTCTTATTCGTGAAAAAGAAAGACGGCTCATTCAGAATGTGTATCGACTACCGAGAGTTGAACAAGTTGACCGTCAAGAACCGATACCCACTCCCTCGAATAGATGACCTGTTTGACCAACTACAAGGGTCGACTTTTTATTCAAAGATCGATCTTCGGTCAGGTTATCATCAACTACGTGTTCGCGACACCGACATTCCGAAAACTGCTTTCAGAACCCGTTATGGGCATTACGAATTTCAGGTGATGCCATTCGGACTAACCAACGCACCGGCTGTATTCTTGGACCTCATGAATCGGGTGTGCAAACCTTACCTTGACAAGTTTGTCATCATCTTCATTGATGACATCCTCATTTACTCGCGCAACGAACAGGAACACGCGCAACATCTCAAAACCATCCTAGAACTGCTTAAACATGAGGAGCTTTACGCCAAATTCTCTAAGTGTGAGTTCTGGTCGCAAACCGTTCAATTCCTTGGGCACGTGATCGATAGTCAAGGAATTCATGTTGATCCATCAAAAATCGAGGCTATCAAAGACTGGCAAGCGCCAACCACTCCAACCGAGGTACGCCAATTCTTGGGATTGGCGGGGTATTATCGTCGGTTCATTGAAAATTTCTCCAAAATAGCCCAACCACTCACGGTACTGACTCAGAAGGAAAAGAAGTTCGATTGGACTGATAAACAAGAGTCAGCATTCCAACTGTTAAAGCTCAAGCTTTGCAGTGCTCCTATTCTATCCCAACCCGAAGGCACCGATGACTTCGTGGTATACTACGACGCTTCTCATCAAGGTCTCGGTTGCGTGTTGATGCAACGAGACAAGGTCATTGCTTACGCTTCCCGACAACTCAAAGTTCATGAGAAGAACTACACGTCTCACGACCTCGAGCTGGGGGCCGTAGTGTTCGCTCTCAAAATCTGGAGACATTACCTTTATGGTACCCGAAGTACTATATTCACCGACCACAAAAGTCTCCAACACATATTCGATCAGAAGGATCTGAACATGAGGCAACGTCGATGGGTCGAGTTGCTTACCGATTACGATTGTGAAATCAAGTACCATCCAGGGAAGGCAAATGTTGTTGCCGATGCTCTCAGTCGAAAAGAACGATCAAAACCACTCCGAGTCCGAGCCCTTAGTATGACTATTCATAACGATCTGAACATTCAGATCCTCGCTGCTCAACTCGAAGCCCTGAAACCTGATAATATCAAAAATGAAGCTTTGCGAGGCATGGATAAACAATTCGAAATCAAACCTAATGGAATTAGGTATTTCTCTAACCGAATCTGGTTGCCTAGTTTTGGGAACCTGCGGGACTTGGTGATGGATGAAGCTCACAAGTCCAAATATTCTATTCACCCGGGATCCGATAAAATGTACCATGACATCAAGGAATTCAATTGGTGGCCGAACATGAAAGCCGAAATCGACACCTACGTCAGCAAGTGTCTTACTTGCTCGAAAGTCAAAGCCGAATATCAAAAACCTTCTGGTTTACTTCAACAACCCAGCATTCCTGAATGGAAATGGGAACAAATCGCAATGGATTTCATAACCAAACTACCAAAGTCGTTGAGCGGTTGCGATACCATTTGGGTGATCGTTGATCGTCTCACGAAATCTACTCATTTCCTTGCGATCAAGGAAACCTACAAAATGGAATGCCTCACTCGAATCTACCTGGAAAGAAATTGTAACCCGACACGGCGTTCCCATCTCCATTATCTCTGATAGAGATAGTCGCTTCACATCTCACTTTTGGCAATCGCTTCAGAGATCGTTGGGTACCCGTCTTGATATGAGTACCGCATACCACCCTCAAACCGACGGCCAAAGTGAACGAACTATTCAAACACAAGAAGACATGCTACGAGCTTGCGTAGTTGACTTCGGTGTAAACTGGGAAAAACATCTACCATTGTGCGAGTTTTTGTACAACAACAGCTACCATACCAGTATTGGAGCTGTACCTTTCGAGGCACTATACGGTCGTAAGTGCCGATCACCTATCTGTTGGACCGAAGTGGGAGATAGCCAACTCACTGGTCCGGAAATCATTCATGAAACCACCGAGAAAATCGTTGGTATCCAAAAAAAACTCAAAGCCGCACGTGATCATCAGAAAAGTTATGCTGACGTAAAACGCAAACCACTCGAGTTCCAGGTTGGGGATTGAGTACTTTTAAAAGTATCGCCTTGGAAAGGAGTAATCCGATTCGGCAAACGCGGAAAGTTAAATCCCAGGTACATTGGACCATTCGAGATCCTCGAGAGGATTGGTCCAGTGGCATATCGATTGCAGCTGCCATCCGAGCTCAGCAGCGTGCACCCCATTTTTCACATTTCTAACTTGAAGAAATGTCTGTCTGATGAGACACTTATTGTAACATCCTCGAAATGGACCTAGTTGTTTATATATTATTTCTTGATTTAAATAAGTATTTAAATGAGTTTGGAAATAATATTGTCTGAATTAGTGAAATAATTGGAATAGGAGCCGAATATTCCAATGTGATAAGTGAATTATTAATTGTTGTAAATTAATATAGTTGACGGTACAATAATATGTTTGGACTCGCAAATGGTTTTCGGGTTCCAGACAATAGATTGTGATGGGGTATTAAATTATACCCGTATAATTGAAGGCGGTTTGTGGACCGACTATATATTTAACTTTCCTCTTTAGGAAAGTTCATTATGAACTTCAAAACTTCCTAAAACCCTTAGAAATCCAAATCAAAACCTAGAAAACAAATTGAAAGTGAATTTGGAGCTGTGATTGATTCTAGTTTCATCCTAATCATTATCACAATTCAGTGTTCTTCAAATTGAGGTAAGTTTGAATTTAAATTAATTTGATTGAAATTGATGATTGGAAGAATTAGATGTTAGAAACATGTTATAAAGGTTTCATGATGATTATGTGAAGTTATTAGGTGTTTATAACTGTTTGAAATCGAGTTTTGGTGATTTGGTGATTAAAATCGCGAGTTAGGTTTTGATCAGGGCGCAGAGGGCTGGGACGAAGGGAGTACCCGGCGGGTACCTCCCTTACCCGGCGGGGATGAATGATGGTAGGGAAGCCGGCGGCTTCTGAGCCAAGCCGGCGGCTTGTGCAATATTGTGGGTACCCGGCGGGTACTGGTCTTACCCTGCGGGTAAGGCTGATTTCTAGCAAATTTTCAGAAATTTTGAGTTTGCAAATTTCAAAAGTGCATAAGTGTTTAGTAGTGATTTTTGCCACGGAAAAGTTGACAAATTGTCTTTAAACTCTGATTGGGCTGAAATTTACATGGTCACTCGAAAACGGCCCACTGATCAAAGCTATATACTATAGCCTAGTCAGTTTTTGGCCATTCGGTGTCGTTTAGGGGTCGAAAATGGCATTTTACAGTTTTTGGACCTTATTTCGGGACTTTTTGATTTTGTTCCGAATTGAACTTTTGTTTGCTGTGATCTTAGGGATCATTGGATTCATGTAATTATGTTATGATTGTGTAACGACATTAATTACCTATGTGTTATCAGTTGAGACAAGTTACTAACTCATTGTTTACTGATTGTATTCTCAGATATGGAGAAGGCTCAGTAATATTAGACTTCTGAGCTTGCGGCTGAGGTGTCGGTGAGTGAATCTGTAACCTCAGTGTGATTTAGTTGTAATGATTTGATTTACAACAAGTAATTATAGTATTACTTTGATAGAATGTAATTGTTGAGATATCTTGCCATGATAGTTTGACTAGTTGCTTACTTGGCTGTTTGAGCTAGTATGTAAGATTCTGAGGTCAACTTGACTTGACAGTTGGACTTAGTTGTTATTGTAGACGACAGGAGATCTTGAAACTTGAAATGTTGGTTTGGAGATCTAGGTCGTGTGTGATTAACAACTGGTTATCGGTAATTCTGTATAGGCCAATATAGATGATTGATAAGAGTTCCTTGAGTACCAAACCGGTATTAGGGTATCTCAGGAGCCACCGATCCTCATGACGATTGATAATGTTTGATTGGTGTAGCTTGACATTGATTGGATGTCGAGTGAATGATTGATTTTCTGTTTATTGTTATTTGATGTAAACAGATCGTTATGCTAGGTTGTACTGTTGCTTATAGTTTCATTCACTTAGCTTTATGCTAACCCCACCACAGTTCTTCCTGCAGGTTAAATAGATGGGACATATTGGGCAGGAGGTTGTTGGACTGGATGGAATGTTTGACAGGCTGTTACTCTGACGTTATCTTGATAACTAAAGTAATGTTTTGAATTATATAACACCGAGTTTGTTGAAATGTCATGTATTAGATTTGAAAAAGTTTAATGACATTTTAAGTAATGTAAAACATTGATAGTATGTTTTGAAATATACGCTTCCGAGTTGCAAATATTATACTATTGTTTATAATTAAACGAGGGGTGTTATAAGTTGGTATCATAGCAATAGTTTGGGTGAATTGGACTTGATAGAATGTTCAATCCTAAACTTTGATGAGTTGAGTCAAACATTCCAGTGGGTGTGGGTTTAGTTGATTAGTTGATGCATGAGAAAGTGTTTAGTTGAGTATGTACTAACCTTTAACAAGTTGTGAAGTTGTGTTTGATTTCAGAGACGGAGGAACATGAGTATCTGATTGGAATATTTCATGTTTCCTCAACGCTTGTGGGCTTAAGATTGTCAGGTAATCTTCGATAAGCCTATGTTATATTATATTAACTTGAATTGTTTACTCTGTTATGTTGAGTAAGCTTTGTTGAGAAGTTAATTGAGTCAGACTGATATGATTCCCCAGTTTGAGTCAACTATGATTGTTATATGTTGATATCAGATAGAGGTATTAAATGAGTTGCTCATTGTTGCTAGTATTTCTGATTGAATTGAAAAATGCAGAAATGTGATTAAATGAGTAGAAAACGAGTTGATTAAGGTTTAACATGATTGATGTTAGAACCTAAGGAGTGTCTTTATTGGGCGACAAGATAATTGATAATACTATATTATTAGATTGATCACAAGGTGTGATTTGAATCCTGTTTAAGGATAGTGGTGTCATTTGATTTGAGAATGACTGCTATTTGAGAAAATATGTGTTTATGTGGCTATATGATGTGTTAGGATTATAGCTAAACATTTGATATAAACCAACAAAATGATAGGTTTATGAGAAATATAGCTTATGATAAAGCTAAATTGATTGAGAAAGTGATAGGTCTTTCTGGTTAATTGTAAATTAATAGATGAAATATTTAAAAGTAACATGATTGAGTAGGCTTGTTGTGACAGTGATGCTTGATATGATAGCGTATGTCAAAGTGATAATAATAATTAAGTAAGAAGTGTCCTGAATTTTGAATGTAAATAGGGACATTGATTAGTGTAAGTAATGAAACAATGATGATGAGTTATCATGTGTTTGAGGTTTCAGATAAGTGATATACTGAGTAATTCAGTTGTTGAAAATTAGAACATTGTGTGTATGTGAGATGGCTTACATATGTAAGGTTGAATATTTAAGTAGTAAGCTGATTTTGAGTATGTGTCAGCTGTTAGAAATTATTAAAAGGATTTTGATTGATTTGAAATCATAAGAATAAATCACATTGATAATTATAATGTAGAGTAGCCTGAGAATGGATTGTGAAGAACATAATCTTGCAACGCCTGATCACCGTTGTTATATTATGTTGTGTCACATGAATTTGTTGAGGCTACTTGGTATAAAAGAGATGTAATGTGATTTTGGAAATGGAGCATGATAGTATACTAAGTTGTTTAATAGTTGTTTTGATAAGAAAACAATCAGTTGATAGAACTGTGACCTTTAGACTGTAAAGGTGAGAGTGTAAATGATATACTTATCAGTGATGGAGGTTTTGATGATAAACCTAGATGACTAATTTGATTTTGTTGAAAATGTAGTTGTGACTGATTGTGTCAAATTGTCCATAGGTGGATTTGTATAGTGTTTAAATAAATCACTATTTTGTATCTGGCTTGTATGAAGCCAAAGCTGAGGTAGGTTGATATTGTCTTGCTTGAGGAATTCTAAGTATTATTGAATGTAATAATTTGAAATGTATGTTTGAAAGTGAACATATAAGATAAAATGGTTTGTTGGGAGTTAATATTGATAGTGTATTAACTTTGAAAGTCAAACCATGAATAGAGAATTGTGTATAAAATAAATTGCTTGTGATTGGTTTGAGGATAGGTCAAACTTGAGAAAAGCAATCAGAGGATTTTATTGATTGATTGATTGAAATCAAGGTTGACAAGTAGTCAACTGTGTGTGTTGAAATAGTCTAACATAGATTGAAATGTTATGATTGTGGGGAATATGATTGAATTCCTAGATTGATTAAATTATGTTGAAACGGGTCATTGAAGATCCAAAGGAGATAGATGAATTGTCTAAGTTTGTGAAACTTGGTTCATTACTTAAGGCTAGTATTAAGTAATTGAAATAGTGTTAAGTATAATTGAGTATTCAGTTAAGTAATATTTGATATTTGAACTGAATATGTGTTAAAGAATTATACAGATATAAAGTCATTGTTTGATATGACAGTTATAATTTGCTAAGATATGTTAGAATAATTAAATCACATTGATTAGAATTGTGATAAGACAGTCCTACCAGTGTATGAGGCTTGTGATGACAGCCATGATTGGGTAAGAATGTGAGAAGCGAAATAATTGAAAATTATTATTAATGATTGTGTAGGTTGATTTGTACCTCATGGTGAATTACTTAAGTATTGAAAGAATTGAATGGATTCTTTTGTTATTTGTTGATAGTATACAAGTAAAGTAAGTGATAAAGTGGTAAAGTGGGATTAGATCCAAATAAGGTATGATATGAAAGTATATCTGGAGCTGGATGGTGTTAAAGATTTAGTTGATCTTTGTATGATAAATTGAGGAAATATGAATTGAATGATTGTTCATATTTTAAGAAATTGTATGTGTTAGAAAGTAAGGGAAACCTTGAGATTGATAAGTGATGATTGTATTCACCAAACTTTCTTGGAAGTTTAGATTGAATTGTTTAAGTTATATACGAATTGGTAAGTATATAAGTGAAACATAGAGTTGTTGATTTTAATTGTTCCATGTCCTGTGGTATGGATATGTGATGATTAATAATATTGAAAAGGATTGATAAAGGCTCTAATAGTTTGAATGGCCTAGTGTATAGAATGAAATGGAATTGATGTGTATATATCCATTTAAGAGAATACCTGAAGTTGTGTAGTATGTATGTGTGATATACATGATAATAAATGGCATGATAAGTTTTAATAGAATGAATTAAAATGTGCCATAAGATATGTGGAGGTCAGTTAATTGTGATTAACTTGATGTAGATTTTGTTAAAAATGTGTTGAGAAGTAGCACATTGTGATATTGTGATACTTAAGTTGTAGTATCATAATATTGATTAAGACTGACTTAGTTGCTATATTGATGAGATGTAGTACTAAGTGATTATGTGATTATTGGATGTGTAAATTGTTGTTGTTGACAATTGATAGATTGTAATGAAAGGAGTTACAAGCAGAAATAAGCCAATGTAGAGGTTGGTTGAATGTAGGTAATATTTGATTGTGGTACTATTGTTGATTGAGCAAAGTACTTGTTGATTGTAGTTTTACCTACTGAGTGTGACCTCTACTGTGCTTATTAAAGTGATATAAATCTGGATTACTTCTAAGTAAAGGATTTCATATGATAGTGATAGTGATATGTGAATATGATAGGTTGTTCAAAAGAGTATAGGTATGAAACTTTTGGATGGAAAGTTGACCTAGATTTGAATTTCAGATCTTTGATGGTAGAGATTTAAGATTGTGATCTGTATATTAGACTGGTTGTTAGTCGTGAAACTGAAATTATATTTCAGTGTTGCTAGGTACATTGGGGTTTAATAAACACTGTTGTTGTGATATTGTTGCTGCTGTTTTATTGTTAACAGTGATGAACAGTGAGAATAGGTTAAAGATTTTAGCATGTTGCTAATTTCGGGTTGCATAGACCTATTAAGTAATGTTAAGTTTTACTTGTTGATTTAGTGATTGTAGGTTTCACTTGTTAAAGTAAGTGTTTGCTTATAAGATATATCTGATTGATGATATTGATTAGATGCACTGTAAGTGTGCATAGGAAAAGATAGAAGCATGTACAATTGGATATGTGCATGTGGAAAGAATTCAACTAGTCTAAGAATAGTTGTAAGTTGCTATTGAGGACTAATGTATGCTAAGATGTATGTGATTATATCATATTAATTAGATTGAATGAGGTTAGATTTCGGGGACGAAATCTCTTTAAGGAGGGGAGAGTTGTAACATCCTCGAAATGGACCTAGTTGTTTATATATTATTTCTTGATTTAAATAAGTATTTAAATGAGTTTGGAAATAATATTGTCTGAATTAGTGAAATAATTGGAATAGGAGCCGAATATTCCAATGTGATAAGTGAATTATTAATTGTTGTAAATTAATATAGTTGACGGTACAATAATATGTTTGGACTCACAAATGGTTTTCGGGTTCCAGACAATAGATTGTGATGGGGTATTAAATTATACCCGTATAATTGAAGGCGGTTTGTGGACCGACTATATATTTAACTTTCCTCTTTAGGAAAGTTCATTATGAACTTCAAAACTTCCTAAAACCCTTAGAAATCCAAATCAAAACCTAGAAAACAAATTGAAAGTGAATTTGGAGCTGTGATTGATTCTAGTTTCATCCTAATCATTATCACAATTCAGTGTTCTTCAAATTGAGGTAAGTTTGAATTTAAATTAATTTGATTGAAATTGATGATTGGAAGAATTAGATGTTAGAAACATGTTATAAAGGTTTCATGATGATTATGTGAAGTTATTAGGTGTTTATAACTGTTTGAAATCGAGTTTTGGTGATTTGGTGATTAAAATCGCGAGTTAGGTTTTGATCAGGGCGCAGAGGGCTGGGACGAAGGGAGTACCCGGCGGGTACCTCCCTTACCCGGCGGGGATGAATGATGGTAGGGAAGCCGGCGGCTTCTGAGCCAAGCCGGCGGCTTGTGCAATATTGTGGGTACCCGGCGGGTACTGGTCTTACCCTGCGGGTAAGGCTGATTTCTAGCAAATTTTCAGAAATTTTGAGTTTGCAAATTTCAAAAGTGCATAAGTGTTTAGTAGTGATTTTTGCCACGGAAAAGTTGACAAATTGTCTTTAAACTCTGATTGGGCTGAAATTTACATGGTCACTCGAAAACGGCCCACTGATCAAAGCTATATACTATAGCCTAGTCAGTTTTTGGCCATTCGGTGTCGTTTAGGGGTCGAAAATGGCATTTTACAGTTTTTGGACCTTATTTCGGGACTTTTTGATTTTGTTCCGAATTGAACTTTTGTTTGCTGTGATCTTAGGGATCATTGGATTCATGTAATTATGTTATGATTGTGTAACGACATTAATTACCTATGTGTTATCAGTTGAGACAAGTTACTAACTCATTGTTTACTGATTGTATTCTCAGATATGGAGAAGGCTCAGTAATATTAGACTTCTGAGCTTGCGGCTGAGGTGTCGGTGAGTGAATCTGTAACCTCAGTGTGATTTAGTTGTAATGATTTGATTTACAACAAGTAATTATAGTATTACTTTGATAGAATGTAATTGTTGAGATATCTTGCCATGATAGTTTGACTAGTTGCTTACTTGGCTGTTTGAGCTAGTATGTAAGATTCTGAGGTCAACTTGACTTGACAGTTGGACTTAGTTGTTATTGTAGACGACAGGAGATCTTGAAACTTGAAATGTTGGTTTGGAGATCTAGGTCGTGTGTGATTAACAACTGGTTATCGGTAATTCTGTATAGGCCAATATAGATGATTGATAAGAGTTCCTTGAGTACCAAACCGGTATTAGGGTATCTCAGGAGCCACCGATCCTCATGACGATTGATAATGTTTGATTGGTGTAGCTTGACATTGATTGGATGTCGAGTGAATGATTGATTTTCTGTTTATTGTTATTTGATGTAAACAGATTGTTATGCTAGGTTGTACTGTTGCTTATAGTTTCATTCACTTAGCTTTATGCTAACCCCACCACAGTTCTTCCTGCAGGTTAAATAGATGGGACATATTGGGCAGGAGGTTGTTGGACTGGATGGAATGTTTGACAGGCTGTTACTCTGACGTTATCTTGATAACTAAAGTAATGTTTTGAATTATATAACACCGAGTTTGTTGAAATGTCATGTATTAGATTTGAAAAAGTTTAATGACATTTTAAGTAATGTAAAACATTGATAGTATGTTTTGAAATATACGCTTCCGAGTTGCAAATATTATACTATTGTTTATAATTAAACGAGGGGTATTATACTTATTATCCCACTCGATGAAATTCGTGTTGACGACAAACTTCAATTCGTTGAGGAACCCGCTAAAATCATGGATCGTGAGGTCAAAAAAAACTCAAACAAAGTCGTATTCCTATCGTTAAGGTCAGGTGGAATTCGCAGCGTGGTCAGGAATTCACTTGGGAACGGGAGGACCAAATGCGACTCAAGTATCCTCAACTCTTCACTGACTCTACATCAAACGCGACTTCGAGCTAAATTTCGGGACGAAATTCTTCTAACGGGGGGAGAATGTGACACCCGTCAAATTAGGACTAGTGATTAGTGCCTAATCCTTTGAAATACATGTAATTAGTCCTTTGGTTAGGGTAATTAATGTATCAAAATTTATATATTGACGAATATATACAGTTATGCGATTTGATTAAATCGTACGCATCTCAAATCGAATGTAATTCGGTTCAATTAATAAGGACGTTGGTGAACAATTTTATTAAGTAATTTAACATTATTTAATAATACTATCGTAATTAAAATATTGTTTTGACAATATTTCATAGTCATTTCGTATCGTACAAATTACTATTTCGCGATTAAAAGATTTAACGCGCAAACAAACGAAACCAAGTTAAATTATATTTTATAACCTACTCGTAAAGTAATTAGTAAATTTCTTCAACAAAAATATTGAGTAATTAATAGTATTTTAAAACGTGTATTTAAAAGTATAAAATAAATATTTAACATTTAACGATCGAGAAAAAGAACACCGCACAGAGCGCGAATACAAGGAACAAAATTTGGTGAAGTCCACCTCCGTGGACCCTACAAAATCAGCCCAAAAAAGGGATCCCACCCCCTTTCCCTCCATTTCATCATTACCTCCATCTTTCTCTTCCTTTTTTCTCTCTAAAACACAAAATACCACCATCACCAAAATCATCAAAATAACACCGTCAAACGACCTCCAATCTCGAAGCTCATTTAGGGAAAAACGGCCACCTCATCTCGATCTACACTTCTATCTTTTCGGATTTCTCCGGCATTAAGTTTGTAAGTTTCCGACAAATCCCGAAAACTCTTCAATTTCATTATTTTTACTTATAGAATTCGGCCTTCGGGGTCAACCCGGCGGCTTCTATTAGGAAGGCGGCGCAAAGGAGGCTCGAGGGCTTGTTAATGAAGGCGGCAAGGGCCGACGAAGGGGGGAAAATGAAAGACCTTTTCTGGTCCGCCCATTATAGACAAGACTGGGAAAGATTGGTCTTCTAAGGAAGGAATACTAACTATTGATTTTAGAGCTCCCGTCTTATTCAATTTTTTTTTAGATGAATTTGACCGAGCTTTCGAAGAACAGTTTCCAAAAATGCCACACGCCCGTTATGATGATGAAATTTTCGTTCCTCTTGGGATTTATGGTTTCTATAAGCTTAAAATGTCCAAATATGGGTTGGGTAAAAGATTTGGACCGAACGGTGGCCGGAAAACTCGTTTTTGGCTCAAACTTCGGCGAACAGTCTTAAGTGTCGCTAGTGTGCCAAAAACACTACTAGCGACACTAGCTAAGTGTCGCTATGCCAAGTGTCGCCCCTATAGCGACACTACTTAAGTGTCGCTGAATTACTTAAACCAGATCTATCCTAGCGACACTACCTTAGTGACGCCAAAATTGAGAAGTGTCGCCTATAGCGACACTAATCTAGTGTCGCCAATCAATTGAAAATCAGAAATCTAGCGACACTCACCAAGTGTCGCCTAACAAGTGCCGCCTATAGCGACACTCACCTAGTGTCGCCTAACTAGTGTCGCCTATAGCGACACTAGCCCAATGTCGCCAAAAGCAGAAAGTTGACAAACTATTTTTATACTAAGTGTCGAACTTGTACAACCTCAAACACTTATACAATACGACTTCTAAAACACTTTGGAATACACTTTCAAGTATAACACTTCAAAAACATAATGATAATATCGAGATTATTATTACAAGCAATCACCAATGGGCCGTACACGTTTTCAAAACTCAAATCAAACAACCAAATCGTAGTACTTTGAAACAAGTTAATCAACCAAATCGTAGTCATTTGGACATTCTAGTTGAACGAAACAACTACAAAGGTAGTCTTTGTAACTACTACCTCATATTAATAACCATCGCGTGTCGTGGACACCCTCAGGTTATCTGTCTGCGTACATCTCACTGCTTGATTAAGCATCGTACATTTATTGACTAAACGCTTCAAGACTCATGTGAGTCTCATAGCCCCTCTTTTTACTGCTTTTCACTCAGGGGTGTGATTCAATGCTTATTTTAACATGTGAACGCAAGTACAACTTTTCAATATACTACATGAGTTATTTTCACTAATCTTTTCAAAGCCCTAAATCAGCATAGTTTGGTAATGTGACACCCGGCACGTTAGGTTAACCGTTAAACCTAACTGAAACCCTAATTACGTGTATTTAGATGTGATTTAGGCTAAATACTTGTAATTTCTTATAACTATTTATATATTTATGTGAATATACACTTTCGTAATTGTTTAAATTATGCTTATGTGATTTGTTGAAATTACGCGAAACAACCGGACGGAGTCCGACAAATTATACAACGTTGGTGAAAACTTTTCTATAAATAATGTGAACCTATTTTATGAATTAAATAGTAGTTATTTACCCTATATTATTATTTGTTTAAATAATACACGAAAAACCTAGACATTTCGCTTAAAACGTCTCAAACGTAACGAAAATGCACGAACCGCATTCGGCAACGAAACAAAACTCGATAAATATTTCGGTAACATAAAATAAAGTATTTTAACAATACTTCAATGAGAAATCATCCAAACATATCGTTAATTTAAACGACACAAATTTAAACCTACGCGATTTAACTTTTTAACACGAAAATAACGAGTAAACGACCTAAATACGTAAACACAGTCTGAGGCTGGAAATTAAATCACCAACTCAGGTGGGGGCCCATGTGGGGCCGGCCACCACCTCTCCATACACTAAAAACTCATGCAATTTCCCATCATGGCATTTTTGAGTCTTGAACACTTCAAGAACATGCACATTTCATTTTCACCATTCACACTTCAACTCTCTCTTTCAAATTCTCTCTCATTTTCCTCTCAAAACTCTGAGGTTTTCTCAGCCCTAGAACCACCAATAGACCACCAACAACCATCATAAACCACCCTAGAGCCACCACACAAAACTTCAACATTTTACAAACTTCTATCAAGGAAAGCTAGCTATAAGTCTTCCTCATTTCATTCCTGCCATCCGTCTTCAAAACATCATTGTGAGGACATACTTCTACTCTTTTTATGCTTATTAACATAATCTAAAGTTCACTCAACAAGTATTATAACAAAATATGGTTTAAAAACTCGTTTTCTTAACTTAAAACTCATAAGAATGCAAGAAAACTTTCTGTCCAGAAAGTTTTATCCACTTCCAAAAATTTTATAAAATTCATTTCTTCATGACAATGGACGTTTTTATAGTCAAAAATTAAGTTCAAGAAATAATATTTCCAACCTTGTAAACCTCATATTTTTCTGAGTTATTTTAGTATTTTTAATAATTTGTATAAAAACACATAGACAATCTGTTCTATAAAGTCAGAAAGTTTCATCTCAGTGTTTTGACCATATCTTGAGCTATACAACTCCAAATGACCTGAAACCACCACCCAAATTTCACCAATTTCGTTGACTATAACTTTTACGTTGGCCACTTTTACTGGATAAATATGGTTTTTGCCCAGAAATTAGATCTTCTTGCATGTCACCAAAACTGAGTATATGAGAGAGAAATAATGATTAAAAATAATAAAACATTTTAGTTAAATCTATAAACATTACTGGAGCTAGGAAACACATGGATGAGCACCTGGAAATTTTGTTGTATTTGATTTTGGAAGTTTGATATTTTTAAAAATTAGAACAAGTGGCTGGAAATTCTGAAAAACTAAGTTTGGGACTGATTTTGTTATAACATAAAAACCGACACTTTCGGGCTTGCTAAAAATAGAAGGAATAACATCTTGGGACTTTTGAACATATCTAAGGGTTTTGGGAAAGTTTCGGGTCAAACCGAGTAGGTTTGACCAAGTCAACAAAAACGGAGCTCAATTTCTAAAAACCGACAAACTTACTATTTTTAGAAAGTGGTAACAAAAATGGGTTTGGGTGAATTAATTAATGACTTTGACCAAGATTGACCAACTTTGGCCAAGATTGACCAACTTTGACCAACTTTGACCAGTTGACCAACTTTGACCTACGGTTTAAGGTTTTTACGAACTAAATAATCTGTTTGCAACATACGATATGTACTAATAACTAATATACAACAAAACAAGCTTGATAATAATGTCTAAATGAATTATTATTACAAACTTTCACCAACGGGTCGTACACGTATTTAATAAACAAACTTGAACAACTTACTTTGAACATACTAGTTGAGTGAACTAGCATAGGTGGACATTAACCCTCCGCCTACATGATTAACCTAAGTGGACTTTAACCCTCCACTTGCATAGATGGTCTTTGAGACATCTACTTATACACAACCTTATACGTTTCGGACGTTAGAAGGTCGCATGTGGGAACACATTGCGTGCTTACTTGATTACTTGTTAGCTGTTTGCTAAACTCAGGTGAGTTTCATAGCCCCTTTTTACTTGTTTTAAATTATTTTGGGGGAGAATACATACTACAACTGCTTTACACAATTACTTTTACTTGAACACATGTACAAACTTGCTATCTTACAGACTTACAGACTATTAATGTACAGAATACATACACACATGTTTATACAATTGCTTTTACCTGAACACATGTACATACTTGCTATTTTACAGCAGACTATTGATATACTGAACTACTAATATACGGATTGTATGAGTTACGTTTAATCCAATGAAGGCCTCTGAATCATAGTTGTTAGTTATCGACTTAAGCGCGAGTATTAGTAAATGGATCCATTTGGGACTGACCATCCCCGCCCGGGGTAGCACGCACTACCACGAACCGTACTGTATAAACGGACGTTTCTTACTCGTTTCACATGAGTGTTTTTCGATTAGCACTCACGGGGGCAAATTTTTGGGTACTTGATTGTACTTTACAGACGTGTTAAGCTTCGACTATTATGATCATAACAATTGTATATTCACTACATTGCACTCATGCAATATTTTAACTAGATTGTGTTCACAACTGTTTATTTACTGCAAACCTATGAACTCACCAACTTTATGTTGACCCTTTTAGTATGTATTTCTCAGGTAACTGTCACACCCCGTCAAACGGTAATCACGATCAGTACTAATTAAACATGCGGAAGCCTAGATATCATGACGGGGCGTGAGCAGTTAAATCAACCAAACAATACATACATACTCAGAGCATATGGCTATTGCGTAACATATTAGATAAGGATGCCTGTTTAAACAGTTGTTACAAAAGTAGTACGACTATGTAAGTCGTGCAGTAGTAATAGAGTTTAAAACATTTAAGTATTTCAATACATATGTTTAAAATAGGATTTCATAAGTATAACCACAATGTCTACGGTAATACAGAGGAAATCCTCAAAAGCTGTCTTAAATATGTGGCATCCTGATGACACGCAAAAAAGTCAAGTTTTAACGTGCCATTATCTCACCTTTTTAGCCCAATTATGGATGAAAACACTTGAAATATACATTTTTATACTAAATTTCATAATGACGGCTAAAATATAGACGATGCTTCAAGAATCAACTAAAAAGGCCTACAAACGAATAAAATAGAGCATAAACGATCTTAAGCATTCCGGTTCACGTATTCTAGCACTTTTTGATCTCCGCTTGGAATTATGACCACTAACCTATGTCATTTTGTTCCTTAGGAGATTACGATCGCGTGGATATAAAGAACGCTCAAAACGGACATCGGATGAAGAAGTTACGCCCAATCGAAGATTCAAGACAACCGACGGACCACGATACGGGAGGCACCAAGCCGTATACGGGCAATCCCAGCCGTATACGGCCTAGACCCAACCGTATACGGCCTGGCTAGGGCATATACGGCCTGATGCCAGCCGTATACGGCCATTCCCTCCCATATCCAGCCTTGTCCCTCCCCCGATACGGCCAAACTCAACCGTATCGTGTGTTTTGGTCATCCAAGGTGTGATTTTGATATGGTTGAGGAATACGGTTGAGATTTTGAAGATGGAAATACGGCTGAGGAATACGGTTGAGCTTCTAGTATAAATATGGAATGATTTCACCACATTCAAAAAACACTCTAAAAAATTCTCTTCCATCTTTTCTCTTGTTCTACAAAAATACTCTCTTATTAGGTTAGATTTATATTTTATTTTCGTAGTTAGCGGCTAGTTAGTCACGGCTTTGACCGGACGAATAGGGGGGTAATATTGTAATATTGCTTGGAGGATACTCGAAGTTCTGCTTGTATTTCTTCACGTTATATTCAGCTACGTTGTTACTCTGGTTAATTCTATCCTTTATCTATTTAATTATGATGATTGTTATCACTGTTATCATGCTAGATTTAGGATCATTTGCCATGATTAGCGAGTAGTTTTACTGCGTGTTTGCTATGACGTAATTAGTCGTATTAATCGGGATGATGTCATTATGAAAACAATGGAGGTAACGTTATACGGCTTTCATTTGTATAGCGCCGGAAACATCACGAATGTGTGTAGTACGGGACGTGGAAGCTATGAAAGTCGTGGGCACAATCCGTTGTCGATTAATGATTAATTAATTGTTGATCCACTTTCTATCTATGATTTTAAACCTCAATCAAACTTAACGCCTTTCGACCAGTAAACGTGGCTACGGCCTTAATGATAGGACGTCGCGAACCCTATCAAAAGGTGATTAGTTATCTGTGTCTAAAACATGGTCTGATTTGTGAAGAATGTAAACATTGTTTTCTAAATGGAACACCAAGTACATCGTCATCATGGAAATAATGCTTTCACTTGCGAACGCAAACTACATGGTGATTATGGAAAAACGTTTTCTAACTTGAATGCAAAGTACACCGGTATTGTGGAATTATCGCTTTCCTCTCAGAACGCATAATTTACATTGTACCTGTGGAAACACTGTCTTCTCTCGAACGCAAATATTACGCTATTTACAAATTAGGGATTTATTGGGATTTTAAAGTAAGGGCTGGTTTATATCATAGATGGAGAATTTCTGTGCTTAAATACAAACTCAGTTAAACAAGTCTAGGGTTTAAGGCAAAGTAGGTACCGTAATTCGGCTAAGAACTTGGTATTTCCACGGGAAGAGTCGTAGTTCCCTATTGTGTACAAACGTTATACTTAGACTTTACAAACCCATCGATAGAAAGTGATCAACATATATAAAACATGATCTTGAACTTAAATGTTTCGTTTAATCTAAAGTATTCCTGTGGGGTTAAGAAAGGTCAGACATCGAGATTAGTTTGTCGTCATATTCATGCACCCAGGATTTATATCCATATAAGGGTCGCTCTTCCGTTATCGGTTGGCGTTGTATGGCCGGATAAACTACTCTGATCAGAATCACGATAGCTTAGTTTCTCAGTGACATACTGATTTATCAGTAGGGGGCTAGTGCTTACTCCTCAATACTCGGAATAAATGAAATACAAATCTTTTGAAATCATTTTACAAATCAAACATCATCCCAGTTAAGAAAACTAATGAAGTCATAGCAAACACCTCCTCTAGATTATCTGCTAACTACATAAATTTTATCTGCTTTATTTTAATTTCCTGCCTAAGTATAAAAACCAAAACAAAACCTCCAAAAATCTTTTAAAACTATTACTAGTTTGATAAATCGTCTCCAACGTAAACGTTTCACAATACAACTGGTTTATAGAACGACCCTAGGTCATACTTACTACTGTACCCATAGTTTTAAGTATACTTAGGCCCCGCACTTACAAATTTTAAAACACCCCCTGGTGGACGCGCCCGGAGGAAGGCACCGCAACGACGCGAGTCAAATCGCGACCGACCTCTAGGCGCCCATCAAGTTTTTGGCGCCGCTGCCGGGGAATCAGTTGTAAGATCCGTAGACGTTATAGACGAACTTTTAAATATCCGTAGTTTAGTTTATTTTTACTTTCTTAGTTTAGTTGTTCCAGACGAAAATTCCTTCCCACAACATACAACGATATTCGACCAGATCATCCGGATCTGAACCTATCATCTTCATTTCCGATCCTGAGTCGATTATCCGAACCGCTCGTAAAGGAAAGCGCACTCGACAACCGATGGCTGCTCGCGTCACTCTCGCCGATAGCACCAAACCGTCAATCGAAGGACGAGGAGGACCTATCAACTATCCAGTTATCGAAGGCGCATCTTTCGAACTGAGACACCATATCATTCAGCTAATCAAGGAATTCTGCCAGTTCCATGGTCTGCCAAATGAAGACCCCAACGCCCACATAAACCGATTTATTCAAACCACCAACTCTTACAAGCAGAATGGGGTTGAGCAGGACATAGTCCGCCTATACCTATTCCCCTATTCGCTTACTCACCATGCCTTAACCTGGTTTGAGGGATTAGAGACCGGCTCTATCTCTTCTTGGACGGAGATGGGTAATAAATTCTTAACTAAATACTTTCCTCCGGCCAAACAAACCAAATGCAAGAATGACATCATGAACTTCCACCAAGCTCATGATGAATCTATCTATACGGCGTGGGAAAGATTTAAGAGTCTCCTAAACAAATGCCCTAACCACCTAATTGAGAAAACCAGCCAGCTGTGCACGTTTTACAACGGTCTTGTTCCAAACCACAGCATCACCCTCGACGCTGCCGCTCAAGGAAGTATTATGCTACCCTCCGCAGATGAGGCTTGGAATCTGATCGAGAATATGACGATGCACCATCACGATTGGAACTCTGGTGAGCGTTCCTCATCATCGGCACCGCTTGCCGCATCCAACCCGTACCAGGCTGAAGCTATCAAGTCCCTAACGGAGAAGATCGAGACTTTGACGAAACAGATCGGCGAATTGAAGAAACCATCCCAGCATGTCCATCAAGTTCAGGAATGCCAGAACTGTGCCAACCTCCCAACTGCTGCTTATCAGGTTAAGTACGAGGATCCTGCTGACGGAACGGTTTACTATGCTCAATTTCCAGCTCGCCCTCAAAATCAGTCGCGTTTCAATCAAACCTCTCCCCCTAGGACTAGAGGCACTCAATACCCACCTAGAAACCAACCACCATTTCAACCCAACTACCAACCTAGATACCCACAACAAAACCAACTCACCTATAACCAACCACTATCATTGACTGCACCCGACGCAGCTCAATCGACTGAACCCACTAAAACCCTTGTGCCCATTACCAGTACAGATGACACCCTCACTAAGTTCATCCAAGGCCAACACCAAATCAACCAAAAGACTAGTACTAGGCAAGACCAAACTGACCTATACCTTAGGAACCAATTGGCCGTTCTCAAAAATCTTGAGGCCCAAATTGGACAACTAGCCCAACGTCTTGACTCTAGGCCTCAGGGTAATCTTCCTAGTAACACAGTACAAAATCCCCACGTAGAAGAGGCTAAACAGATGAGTACTACAGACACGAAGGAGGCACCGGGCCAACCTTCCACTACTTCTCCTGTCCCACCAACAGTCGAGACTCCGTCTATCCCTACATGTGACACCCGACGATTTAGGGTTACTGATAATCCTACTTGAAACCCTAATTACGTGTGTTTAGTTTAATATTAGGCTAAATACTTGTAATTACTTGTAACTATTTGTATATTTATGTGAATATACACTCCCGTAATTGATATATATTACGCTTACGTAATTAGTTGTAATTACGCTTACGCAATTTGGTGAAATTGTGCTAAACGACCGGACGGAGTCCGACACAGTGTAAATACGGACGTTGGTGAAAAACTTTCTATAAATAACTATAATCTATTTTTAGAAGTTATTTATCATTATTTATTATTTTGCTAAAATAATACTCGAAAAACCTAGACGCTTCGGTTAAAACGTCTCAAACGCAACGATAACGCGCGAATTTATTTCGACAACCAAACGAACGTCAATAATTAAATTGACAACCTAAATTAAGTATTTTAAATAATACTTCAATGGAAATCTATCCAAATTATATCGTTAATCTAAACGACTCAAAATAACGATACGCGATTTAACCTCCGTAGTACGTGCACGCAAATCGAGGCCAATAATTTAACGAAACATTTTTTATAAGTGTTTCCAAGTACTATATTAAATATTTCAAGTAGAAATATCGAAACTCAAATCGTTAAATAAAAACGCGCATAAAACGTTTAACGTATAAATAAACGTTTAAACAATCGGGTAAACGAACGAAAAACGCAACGATTTAAGCTAGAAATGTAAAATGACCAAGATACCCTTGTGTGGGCCCCCCCCCTGGCCGGCCCCCCCTCACCCCCACTCCATGTGATCACCACCCAAGAGAACCAATCAAGACTCCATGCAAAATGAGATGATTACACCCCTTTTTCCCATACATGCAATAATCCTTTTCTTTTTCTCATTTACACTTCACCAAAAATCACTCAAATCCTCTCTAATTTCTGGAACACCACAGCCCCAAAATCCACCTCTATCACCACCATCTTCCACCACAACCACCACCCTAATCCACCCTAGCTCCACCACATTAAAAGTCGACTTTTTGCAAGGGAAACTAGCTCTACAACATCACCTCCTTCTCCATCATTTGCTTGGTATAAATCATCAAACCTTTTACTTATTTTACTTTTAATCTACTGATTATGATGTTATAATGTTCATCTAACATGAATATGTCCAAGATTGTTGTTAAAAATCGTTTTTATAACACATACAAGAACATGCATGAAATCTGCCTAAAAATCGACAGTTTACAAAAATATTCGTATAAAATCAAATACTGAGAGTTAGAAGATGCATTTTTTTTTAAAATTTGCGTATCGAAAAGATCTACAACTTTCGTGTTTTGTACTTTTTCCAGAAACGTACTCGTTTTTCTATACGAACCAATTTATAAGACTGACCAGGAAGTTTTTCGATAAAATGTGTTCGGTTGTTACGCGGCTTTATTTAACTATGTTAATGGACTTGTTAGAAGCTGAAAATTTGATATGTTAGTTAAGACACTTAGTAAATCAGTTGGTAAAAATTTGGAAGTTTGATTTGGACTATAGATAGGTGAAATCAGTTGGCGTAATGACCCGACATAAACCGAAAACATGCAAAATGTGACAGAATCTGTCTCCAGAAAATCAGTCCACAAAATCGGCCATAACTCGAGCTCTGTTAAGGGTTAGACAACGAATTTTTTTTTAAAAGTTGCGTATTGAAAAGAGCTACAACTTTCATGTTTTGCACTTTTTCCAGATCCGTACTTATTTTTGTATATAATCTGATCTTTGCGACTGCCTGATATTTGTCGAAAACCGAGTACGGTTCTTTCGTAAAATTTATTATCTATCTAAATGGATATTATAGATCTTGGAAAAATCAGGTTATAAACTAGACACACTCATGAACATCTGGTAAAAATTTTGGAATCAAATTCAGATTAGAACATGTTAAAATCGAGTGCCGAAGTAAACCGACAAAAACCGAAAACATGAAAATCTTAAGTTTTGACATGCGTATTAAAAACCGACATCTCGAATGACTCCGACACGAACCGACACCTTTTATAAGCTTTATTTACTGAAATATGACTTGGGTAAAAAGTTCGGGTCAAACCGTCATAGTTGACCACGTTTTTGGACTTAGCAAAATCGAGACAGACTTAAGTGACGCTACTTTATTTTTAACGACACTTCCTAAGTGCCGCCCCTAACTAGCAAGTGACGCATGAAGTGTCGCATGAAACAGAATCCTTAAAAACTAGTTTTCTCACTAAGTGTTAAACTTCAAGCAACGTAATACTTATACAATGCAACGTTATAACTCATGAAACATACTATGCATATGTAAGTATAACATCATCCTAATAATAATGTCTTAACGAATTATTATTACAAACCTTCACCAACGGGTCGTACACGTTTTTGATAAACAAACTTGAACAACTTATTTGGACATACTAGTTGGATGAACTAGCCTTAGGTGGACATTAACCCTCCACCTACATTGTGATTTAGGTGGACATTAACCCTCCACCTACACGATTGGCTTAAGTGGACATTGACCCCCACTTATACAATCGCTATAGATGGTCTTTTGAGACATCTACTTATACCCAACCTTATACGTTTTTAGGACGTTAGAAGGTTGCACACCGGCTTGCTTGCTTATTTGATATTTGCTTGCTACTTGCTAATCTAAGGTGAGTTTCATAGCCCCTTTTTACTGTTTTTCAACTGGGGTGAGAATACATACAACTGTTTTATACAACTGCTTATATGATCACAAGTAACTTGAAACACTTTTCGTACGGATTGCATGAGACCTGAATAATCCACTAAAGTCCTCTACCCATCATAGTCATTAAAATATGTGCGTGAGTATTATTGGATAGATCTATCAGGGTTTGACAAACCTCGTCCGGGCTAGTCGCTCTAGCCAACCCACGGGCGCAGTATTACTTGTGATTTAGAAGTGTATCGGATTAGTACACTTACCGGAGGCAAACAACGTTAAGCTTGACTATGAGACTCATGTAAATGGTATACTTATATTGCATTATGCAATACTTTTACTTATCGTTGAATAACGATACTTTTAACTGTCATTTTTGAATGATACAACTTGAAATCTTGTGGATCATAACTAAACGATTGTTTACAAACCTATGAACTCACCAACTTTATGTTGACCTTTTAGTATGTATTTCTCAGGTAACCCGCCGCAGTAGGAAGCTATGGATAGCTTAACTCGAGTCGCATATTTTTCAACATCTCAGGATCTAGATTGCATTTTACTATATTTAGTAACTTTGTAATTCAACTTATATTACGCGAACTCCAAATGTTTTGTACAACTATTGTAAACAAATTTGAATTATGGAATGTAATATTTTCAAACGTCTCATGTAGAGGTCGTTTGCTTTAATCTTTGTGTAATGATATTTGATTTGGTCGGCGCCCCCATGACACCTCATGTTTCCGCTGCCACGTGTTTTGGGGGTGCGACAGATTGGTATCAGAGCCTAAGGTTATAGCGAACTAGGATTGCATTAGTGACCTAGACTATAACCGTTAGGTTAGTATTCCTCATTTGTTATGACTGGTTCAGCAATTGCATCATTTGAATTTAATTTAACATAGCTTGATCAACTATGTACAATTAAACAAGAATCGATGCAAGACCTGAAATGGTTATGGTGGATGGGAATGCATTAGAAGGCTTTGACCGAGGATAGAACGGGACCAACCTTATACGTGCTTATGTGCTAGGTTATTGTATTTATATATAACCTTAACCTTACGTATACTAAAACTCCTTGCCACAGAAAATGGCAACCACTCCCACCGCTACGTCTCCCAACTCGGAGAACGAAGCCCAAACACGAACCGCTACTGAAGGAATCGTTACTATGTCTTCAACACCAAACTCTCCTGAACGACTTTACTACATCACTGGCGAAGCCCGAGTGATTCGTACTCGCCCAAGGAGTACCAGATCATCTCGAGCCAACCCTTACTCAAACTCCATTGCTAATACCACCCGCCGTCCATCATACCCTCGTAGATGGGACTGGCTACCCACAACTCTAAATACTTGGAGGTCTGAGGAAAACATGGAGGTTCCCGATGATCCCATGGACATCTCTCTATACACCCAGGAACCAATACACCACACTGTACCCGTGTTAGCTGCCTGACATGTTTTGTGAACTCTCAAGTATTGTAATCATTTGAACTCGCGCCTTTGTATGGTCATGAAATTTGCTTCCTTGTTTTATTGAATATCTTGCTGTACATACTTGTTTTACCTTCTTGTGTACACCTGCAAAGACTTTAAGATCCTACTCACTGAAATCTTATGTGCCTCTTATTTTCTTTCTTTTAGAATCATGGCACCAAAACGTCAAATGAGCTCCGCTGATATCGAAAGACTCGTCAATCAAAGGGTCCAAGCAGCCCTAGAAGCTGCCAGGAACAATCCCAATCCAAACCAAGGAAACCCTGGAGGGGCAGGCAACAACCCACCTGTGCCAAAGCCCTGCACCCACAAAGATTTCATGAATTGTAAACCTCTCCATTTCAAAGGAACTGAAGGAGCCGTCGGTCTTATGCGATGGATTGAGAAAATGGAGTCAGTCTTCCGAATAAGTAACTGTCAAGAAGAGAACAAAGTCAAATTCTCTACCTACACTCTAGCTGAGGGTGCACTCACTTTCTGGAACACATACGCCCAAACCCAGGGTATTGATGCTGCCTATCAAATATCTTGGGACGAACTCAAAAACTTGCTGAGGGAAGAATACTGTCCACGCGAGCAACTCCAACAGCTCGAACATGAATTCTGGAACCTCACAGTTCAAGGAAACGACATTACTAACTACACAACCAGATTTCACCAGCTTGCTCTCCTTTGTCCATCCATGGTGGACCCTGAATCCAAACGTGTCGAAAGATACATTTGGGGGCTACCTGATTCCATCCAAGGCAATGTCATCTCTTCAAAACCCGGAACCATCCAAAGTGCCGTCCGCATGGCACACGAGCTTATGGCTCAAATTGTCCGCCGTGGGACACCCACAGTGAAAACCACCGGGGATAACAAAAGAAAATGGTCCGGAAATAACAACAATCAGCAGCAACAGCAAACCAAGAGGGCCGAGTCTGTTAAGGCCTACACCTCTGGTTCAGGGTCGGGGGACAAGAAAGGGTACGTTGGGAACAAACCTTACTGTTCCAAGTGTACTCTACACCACGAAGGCCCCTGTACCTGTACCAAGTGCAAACGGCAGGGACATCTAGCTAAAGATTGCAGAACCCCCAACCCAAATACCAACCCCAATGCACCAAAGGCTTGTTTCGAGTGTGGCAGCACTGCCCATTTCCGGAATAATTGCCCGAAACGAAACAATAACAACAACAACAACAGGAACAACAATAACAACAACAACCCTCGCGGTCGAGCTTTTGTACTCAATGCTGGAGAGGCCCGTCAAGATCCCAACGTTGTTACGGGTATGTTTCTCCTCAACGATCTAACCGCTTCAGTTTTATTCGATACTGGTGCTGATAAAAGTTTCATATCTGATGAGTTTTGTCCGTTACTCAACATTACTCCCACTGCCTTAGATGCTAAGTTCACAGTAGAATTAGCAAATGGCAAACTGATAGAGGCCGATAGTGTGATACCTAATTGCACTCTAAACCTAGCCAACGAAATTTTCCCCATAAACCTCATCCCTGTTGAAATTGGGAGCTTCGATGTCATCGTAGGCATGGACTGGTTGTCCAAGCATCATGCTGAAATTGTCTGTTTTGAAAAGATTGTGCGTATACCTCTCGCTACCGGTGGAACCTTGATCATACAGGGGGAGACTGGTAGGCGAAACTTAAACATCATCTCGTGTATGAAAACCCAAAAGTACCTGAGGAAAGGGTACCCGGCAATCCTTGCTCACGTAACCGAAAAGAAGTCGGCTGAAAAGCGACTTGAAGATGTACCCATTGTACGAGACTTTCCTGAAGTCTTTCCCGAAGACTTGCCAGGCCTTCCCCCGCCTAGACAAGTCGAATTCCAAATTGACCTTGTGCCCGGTGCTGCACCCGTGGCACGAGCCCCATACAGATTAGCCCCATCCGAGTTGCAGGAGTTGTCTACCCAATTGCAGGAACTCCTGGACAAGGGATTTATTCGACCAAGTTCCTCACCTTGGGGAGCTCCGGTCCTATTCGTTAAAAAGAAGGATGGATCCTTCCGCATGTGTATCGATTACCGTGAACTAAACAAACTCACCATCAAAAACCGATACCCACTTCCTAGAATCGATGACTTATTTGACCAACTTCAAGGTTCAAGCTTTTATTCAAAGATCGACCTTCGGTCTGGTTATCACCAACTTCGCGTTCGAGACGCCGACATCCCGAAAACCGCTTTCCGAACCCGCTACGGGCATTACGAATTCCAAGTGATGCCTTTTGGTCTAACCAACGCACCGGCTGTATTCATGGATCTTATGAATCGGGTGTGCAAACCTTACCTGGATAAGTTTGTCATCGTCTTCATTGACGACATTCTAATCTACTCTCGCAACGAAACAGAACATGGCCAACACCTGAAAACTATCTTGGAATTACTCAAACACGAGGAGCTATACGCCAAGTACTCCAAGTGTGAGTTCTGGATGCGAACAGTACAGTTCCTAGGGCATGTCGTTGACAGCCAAGGGATACGTGTTGATCCAGCAAAAATCGAGGCCATCAAGTGCTGGAAAGCACCAACTACACCAACCGAGGTCCGACAATTCTTAGGTCTCGCTGGGTATTACCGGCGATTCATCGAGAATTTTTCCCGAATTGCTCAACCATTAACCTCCTTAACTCAGAAAGATAAGAAATTCGATTGGACCGACAAACAAGAGTCAGCCTTCCAACTTCTGAAACAGAAACTCTGCAGTGCACCAATCCTATCCTTACCCGAAGGCACCGATGATTTCGTAGTTTACTGCGACGCCTCACATCAAGGACTAGGTTGTGTGTTAATGCAACGTGATAAGGTCATCGCTTACGCCTCCCGGCAACTGAAAATCCACGAAAAGAACTACACCACTCATGACCTCGAACTAGGAGCCGTTGTTTTTGCGCTCAAAATTTGGAGACACTACCTATATGGTACCAAGTGTACTATCTTCACTGACCACAAAAGCCTTCAACATATCTTTGATCAGAAGGACCTAAACATGAGACAACGTCGTTGGGTCGAGTTACTTAGTGACTACGACTGCGAAATCCGATACCACCCGGGTAAGGCTAACGTTGTTGCCGATGCCCTAAGCCGAAAAGAACGAGTGAAACCCCTTCGAGTTCGAGCCCTTGGTTTAACCATCCACAACGATCTTATTGCTCAAATTCATTCCACTCAACTCGAAGCACTCAACGAGAAAAACATCAAAAATGAGGCCTTGCGAGGCATGGAAAAACAATTTGAAACCAAATCCGATGGAACCCGATACTTCTCCAACCGAATTTGGCTACCTAACTTTGGGAACCTACGAGAATTGGTCATGGACGAAGCTCACAAATCTCGATACTCCATACATCCTGGTTCTGACAAGATGTATCATGACGTCAAACAACGGTATTGGTGGCCCAACATGAAAGCTGACATAGCCACGTACGTTAGCAAGTGTCTAACCTGTGCCAGGGTTAAGGCCGAATACCAGAAACCTTCTGGGTTACTTCAACAACCCGAGATACCTCAATGGAAATGGGAAAACATAACCATGGACTTCATCAACAAGCTACCAAAAACACCGGGCGGTTGCGATACCATTTGGGTGATCGTAGATCGTCTCACCAAATCCGCCCATTTCCTAGCTATCAAAGAAACCGACAAGATGGAGCGCTTGGCTCGCATCTACATCAAAGAGGTCGTAGCACGACACGGCATACCCATCTCGATCATCTCCGATAGAGATAGCCGCTTCACCTCTCGATTTTGGCAAACACTTCAGAAAGCTCTCGGTACTCGTCTGGATATGAGTACCGCTTATCACCCACAAACCGATGGTCAAAGTGAACGAACCATCCAAACTTTAGAAGATATGTTGCGCGCGTGTGTTATTGACTTCGGAAACTCTTGGGAAAACCACCTACCTTTGTGTGAGTTCTCCTACAACAACAGTTATCACACCAGCATTGATGCTGCACCCTTCGAGGCACTTTATGGTAGAAAGTGCCGATCACCCATTTGTTGGACCGAAATCGGCGATAGCCAACTCACTGGCCCTGAAATCATCCATGAAACGACCGAGAAAATCGTGACCATTCAAAACCGGCTGAAAGCCGCACGTGACCGTCAGAAGAGTTACGCTGACGTGAGACGCAAACCCCTCGAATTCCAGGTTGGGGACCGAGTACTTTTAAAAGTGTCACCTTGGAAAGGTGTCATTCGTTTTGGTAAACGCGGCAAACTAAACCCTAGGTACATCGGACCTTTTGAAATTCTTGAAAGAATTGGTCCGGTGGCATATCGACTGCAGCTACCACCACAACTCAGTAGCGTGCACAACACTTTTCACATTTCTAACCTGAAGAAATGTCTGTCTGATGAGACACTTGTTATCCCTCTCGACGAAATCCACATCGATGATAAACTTCACTTCGTCGAGGAACCGATAGAAATCATGGACCGTGAGGTCAAACGCTTGAAACAGAGTCGTATTCCCATCGTTAAAGTCCGGTGGAATTCTAGGCGCGGTCCTGAATTCACCTGGGAACGGGAAGACCAAATGCGACTGAAACACCCACATCTATTCTTAGATACCCCACAGACTGCGGCAACAAACTAATTTCGGGACGAAATTCTCTTAACAGGGGGAGAATGTGACACCCGACGATTTAGGGTTACTGATAATCCTACTTGAAACCCTAATTACGTGTGTTTAGTTTAATATTAGGCTAAATACTTGTAATTACTTGTAACTATTTGTATATTTATGTGAATATACACTCCCGTAATTGATATATATTACGCTTACGTAATTAGTTGTAATTACGCTTACGCAATTTGGTGAAATTGTGCTAAACGACCGGACGGAGTCCGACACAGTGTAAATACGGACGTTGGTGAAAAACTTTCTATAAATAACTATAATCTATTTTTAGAAGTTATTTATCATTATTTATTATTTTGCTAAAATAATACTCGAAAAACCTAGACGCTTCGGTTAAAACGTCTCAAACGCAACGATAACGCGCGAATTTATTTCGACAACCAAACGAACGTCAATAATTAAATTGACAACCTAAATTAAGTATTTTAAATAATACTTCAATGGAAATCTATCCAAATTATATCGTTAATCTAAACGACTCAAAATAACGATACGCGATTTAACCTCCGTAGTACGTGCACGCAAATCGAGGCCAATAATTTAACGAAACATTTTTTATAAGTGTTTCCAAGTACTATATTAAATATTTCAAGTAGAAATATCGAAACTCAAATCGTTAAATAAAAACGCGCATAAAACGTTTAACGTATAAATAAACGTTTAAACAATCGGGTAAACGAACGAAAAACGCAACGATTTAAGCTAGAAATGTAAAATGACCAAGATACCCTTGTGTGGGCCCCCCCCCTGGCCGGCCCCCCCTCACCCCCACTCCATGTGATCACCACCCAAGAGAACCAATCAAGACTCCATGCAAAATGAGATGATTACACCCCTTTTTCCCATACATGCAATAATCCTTTTCTTTTTCTCATTTACACTTCACCAAAAATCACTCAAATCCTCTCTAATTTCTGGAACACCACAGCCCCAAAATCCACCTCTATCACCACCATCTTCCACCACAACCACCACCCTAATCCACCCTAGCTCCACCACATTAAAAGTCGACTTTTTGCAAGGGAAACTAGCTCTACAACATCACCTCCTTCTCCATCATTTGCTTGGTATAAATCATCAAACCTTTTACTTATTTTACTTTTAATCTACTGATTATGATGTTATAATGTTCATCTAACATGAATATGTCCAAGATTGTTGTTAAAAATCGTTTTTATAACACATACAAGAACATGCATGAAATCTGCCTAAAAATCGACAGTTTACAAAAATATTCGTATAAAATCAAATACTGAGAGTTAGAAGATGCATTTTTTTTTAAAATTTGCGTATCGAAAAGATCTACAACTTTCGTGTTTTGTACTTTTTCCAGAAACGTACTCGTTTTTCTATACGAACCAATTTATAAGACTGACCAGGAAGTTTTTCGATAAAATGTGTTCGGTTGTTACGCGGCTTTATTTAACTATGTTAATGGACTTGTTAGAAGCTGAAAATTTGATATGTTAGTTAAGACACTTAGTAAATCAGTTGGTAAAAATTTGGAAGTTTGATTTGGACTATAGATAGGTGAAATCAGTTGGCGTAATGACCCGACATAAACCGAAAACATGCAAAATGTGACAGAATCTGTCTCCAGAAAATCAGTCCACAAAATCGGCCATAACTCGAGCTCTGTTAAGGGTTAGACAACGAATTTTTTTTTAAAAGTTGCGTATTGAAAAGAGCTACAACTTTCATGTTTTGCACTTTTTCCAGATCCGTACTTATTTTTGTATATAATCTGATCTTTGCGACTGCCTGATATTTGTCGAAAACCGAGTACGGTTCTTTCGTAAAATTTATTATCTATCTAAATGGATATTATAGATCTTGGAAAAATCAGGTTATAAACTAGACACACTCATGAACATCTGGTAAAAATTTTGGAATCAAATTCAGATTAGAACATGTTAAAATCGAGTGCCGAAGTAAACCGACAAAAACCGAAAACATGAAAATCTTAAGTTTTGACATGCGTATTAAAAACCGACATCTCGAATGACTCCGACACGAACCGACACCTTTTATAAGCTTTATTTACTGAAATATGACTTGGGTAAAAAGTTCGGGTCAAACCGTCATAGTTGACCACGTTTTTGGACTTAGCAAAATCGAGACAGACTTAAGTGACGCTACTTTATTTTTAACGACACTTCCTAAGTGCCGCCCCTAACTAGCAAGTGACGCATGAAGTGTCGCATGAAACAGAATCCTTAAAAACTAGTTTTCTCACTAAGTGTTAAACTTCAAGCAACGTAATACTTATACAATGCAACGTTATAACTCATGAAACATACTATGCATATGTAAGTATAACATCATCCTAATAATAATGTCTTAACGAATTATTATTACAAACCTTCACCAACGGGTCGTACACGTTTTTGATAAACAAACTTGAACAACTTATTTGGACATACTAGTTGGATGAACTAGCCTTAGGTGGACATTAACCCTCCACCTACATTGTGATTTAGGTGGACATTAACCCTCCACCTACACGATTGGCTTAAGTGGACATTGACCCCCACTTATACAATCGCTATAGATGGTCTTTTGAGACATCTACTTATACCCAACCTTATACGTTTTTAGGACGTTAGAAGGTTGCACACCGGCTTGCTTGCTTATTTGATATTTGCTTGCTACTTGCTAATCTAAGGTGAGTTTCATAGCCCCTTTTTACTGTTTTTCAACTGGGGTGAGAATACATACAACTGTTTTATACAACTGCTTATATGATCACAAGTAACTTGAAACACTTTTCGTACGGATTGCATGAGACCTGAATAATCCACTAAAGTCCTCTACCCATCATAGTCATTAAAATATGTGCGTGAGTATTATTGGATAGATCTATCAGGGTTTGACAAACCTCGTCCGGGCTAGTCGCTCTAGCCAACCCACGGGCGCAGTATTACTTGTGATTTAGAAGTGTATCGGATTAGTACACTTACCGGAGGCAAACAACGTTAAGCTTGACTATGAGACTCATGTAAATGGTATACTTATATTGCATTATGCAATACTTTTACTTATCGTTGAATAACGATACTTTTAACTGTCATTTTTGAATGATACAACTTGAAATCTTGTGGATCATAACTAAACGATTGTTTACAAACCTATGAACTCACCAACTTTATGTTGACCTTTTAGTATGTATTTCTCAGGTAACCCGCCGCAGTAGGAAGCTATGGATAGCTTAACTCGAGTCGCATATTTTTCAACATCTCAGGATCTAGATTGCATTTTACTATATTTAGTAACTTTGTAATTCAACTTATATTACGCGAACTCCAAATGTTTTGTACAACTATTGTAAACAAATTTGAATTATGGAATGTAATATTTTCAAACGTCTCATGTAGAGGTCGTTTGCTTTAATCTTTGTGTAATGATATTTGATTTGGTCGGCGCCCCCATGACACCTCATGTTTCCGCTGCCACGTGTTTTGGGGGTGCGACACTACACCACCAAGGGAAGTACAAATTCCGTTTCCTAACCGACTTAGGAAAGCCTACAAAGCCAACACCTTCCGACTCGATGGAAAGTTCGTGGACACGGTGTCCAGAACCCCTTCCAGTTCAAAATACATCCTTTAACTCCTGTCTACTAAGGACAAGGTACCCGAAGTACCCAATGTCCCACTGAACGCGGAATGTTCAGCAATCGTTAAGAATGACCTACCAGAGAAACTAGGAGATACAGGACGATTCACCCTTCCTTGTCCGATCTATCACTCGGGCATGATACACTCTCTAGCTGACCTAGGAGCCAGTATCAACCTTATGCCTTATTCACTTTATAGAAGATTGGAATTAGGACCCCTTAAGCCTACCAAAATGAGTGTCCAGCTAGCTGACCAATCCATTAGATACCCTAAGGGAATAGCTGAGAATATCATGGTTAAGGTAGATAAGTTCCTATATCCCACAGACTTTGTAGTGATGGACATTCAGGAGGATGTTCATATCCCTATCATCTTAGGAAGGCCATTCTTGAACACCGCACGTACTATCATCGATGTTTACTCACAGACTCTCAGTCTTAGATCTCATGGAGAGACTGTTACCTTCAAGATTGACCAGACTGAGCAGGCTTTGACAGAGCATGCGCAGATATGTATGATTTCTACAGGCAGAGTTACTTCGGATGATTATTCTGAACCAGATACACGGATGTCTGTTGAGCCTACTATGATTGCTTCCGACACTGAGGAAGAAGAAATGGAAGAAGAGGAAGAGACTGAAGAAAAATAGAAGAAGAAGAGGAGGACGAGACAGAGGAAGATCAGACCACACCAACCTACCTTCCTGAGTCATACCTTCCGACAGCAGAAATAATGCAGATAGACTACACTCGAAGTTTTATTCCGCTGCCAGATAATGATTCAGAGGAAGAAGAACCAATGGAAGATCATTCTAGTAAGCTCGTCACATCAGACCTCGATCCCCTCACCTTTCCTAGACTTCGAACTCAACTTGAGCTAGGAGGTACTTCTGGTTCCAGTCATGAGTCCGACTCTCGGGATGAAAGGGAAATCGAGATGATCTCTTCTCAGCCGATATCTCAGATCACCGACGAGTCTCAGTCACCACCTACCGTTATGGAGTTCCCTGATTCACTAGAGGTTGATCCCACAACGACAGAAAGTGACGAGGACGATGTCGTATTCATTGATGTTCCGATAGATATCCGCTCTATTCACCTTCGTCTACCTTCCACCATTCCAGACTCTTCTCTCGAAACAATCCAAGTACCGATCATCGCTAATCACGAAGAAATGATCAGTACTATTGAGCAATACGAAGATGACTTTCGTACCCTCATGGCGATTATCAGAGATTCTATTATTGAGTACACGCCACATCAGAGAGACTTGATCGAGAGGATCGAAGCAGAATATGATGTTTATCATGCCACCAACTCCCGAAGTCCTCAGCATCTACAGAACAGCATTCATACCTTCGCTGAAAATCTTGCTGCTCAACTTTTGCAAGAACCTCAGATTTCTGACGAGCCATCTACTGACACTCGATTGTTCTTTGAAAACCAAGAAATCATCTATGGCAAGGTATATGAAGCACTGATCAGGTCTGCGTTTCCATATTCGCCCAGACAGATGGAGTTTTTACACTCTTACAGATACAATATGGACTATGCTACTGGGAACCCTGATGACGAAATCGACAAACAAATGATGAGTGATCTTCAGGGATTGATGGATTCTATGGCTAATAACGATCATATCGACGATTCTTCACCACACAGGTTCTACATCGACTGCACTCTAGAGTTTCATGCCCACAAGATTATTGAAAGGCTGGAGCGTGTGAGCCAGGATGAGAGGATTCGCAACATCCCTTCATCTATTACTGATAGTTCGATGGTTAACCCCGCGAACTTTATCACCGAGCAGCTTAGAGATATCTTCGGTACTGTCTTCACAGGGGAGCCCAGATAGTTATTTCATGATGGATTGCGTGAGGTTTACAATAGAATGATTAACATCTTTCGTAAACCCAACCTCACGTATTCCAGTCATCAAAAACAGCTCATCCAAGGCATCCTCGAGTCCATTGAAGAAGTAGGAAGGAGCACCACCGTGAGCACTCATGAAGACATTCATCTACGCTTCTTCGGATTCATGGATTCATTAAGGCAGGAACGACCAGAGCGTGAGAGACTCGAGTACAACGGGACCTACTTCATAGATTCCGATGGACCCATCTCCAAAGCAGTTTATGATATCACCTGGGACCTCTTATACTTGCAGAGGGTGGCAGAGGAGCACTTCGATAGTTTCCCTCTCTTCGTGTCAAGGATCTCGAATATCAGCCAAGTCATCACTCGCTATTACCTCAAGTTCTATCCCCAAAACTCCAGGGCACCACCAAGCATCTCTAGCCCTGGAGGTTCCTCTTCCGGCTGATCCAGGAGGAACAAAAGTCGAGCCCTCGACTTTAAATAGAAGCGCTTCTCGGGAGGCAACCCGTGGAATAAATATCCTTTAGTAGGAGTAGTATTTTAATTTCCAAGAAGTGAAATATCTCTGATTATCTTTCACACTTGGATATACAAAAGCTTTCAAAACACCACTTCATTTTCAAACTAACAAACTTTTACCACATCACTAATTCCAAAATTCAAGAAACATTTTCAAAATGATAAGTCATGTGTTTCGAGCATTTGAGGTACTTGTGTGCTACTTTCACACATTATGCTCGAACTCGTTTAAAAACACATGTCTTACAAATGATTTGTAGTAGAAAACATCTTTTCACATTCTGGAATAGTGACACTTTTTCGGTAAAAGCTATAAAAATGAGAAGTTGGTCAAAAAAAATATATCCAACGTGTTCACACTTACGAGATATGTTCACATGAGAGAACGGTGGAGAGAATGAAGAACTGAGCCATATTGTACCAAGAGCTCTTTCCACAGCCGAATGCACTTCATGGAACTGCCGCAAGAAGGATATCTGGCAAGTGCTCTTCTTCAAGGCGACATATCTTCACACTCTCAGCCTCCTTCAACCGCTTTGTTAGGGGAGTTCTCTCATTCTTATCCTTGTTTTGATATAGATTATTTTGCTTTATTTTTCAAGTAATCTATGCCATATCCTTAACTTATCACTAAGTGTGGGATTCCAGCCCAAAACGAACGCTTGAGAAACATTTTCCGATATGTTCAAACTCTAAGTGTGGGATTTTATTTACAATAAAATCTCAACTCAAGAGAACATTAGGGACAATGTTCCTCTAAGTGTGGGATAGCGGTATAGAATACCTTAGGTCTGATTCTTATTTCCAAAAGCAAACTCGGAAAATGTTCCTCAATTTTAAAACCTCACTTTTGCTTGAAATTTTTCAAAATTTTTGAATTTAAATGTCTTGAGGGGATGCATTTTCATATATGAGTAGTGTATTTTGGAAGTTAAGAGTAAACAAGTTAGGAATTTCTTGAGCTTGAAATAATAATCTAAAAGGGCAGCACATGGCTAGGCACATATAACCCAAGCTTGTAGTGAGGTATCTTGAGCCCATGAAAAGTATTCATTTTTAATGCTTCACTATTCGTTTGATGAGTGTGTGCCAATGCTTGCATCTGGAATTAGAACTTGCTCCTGTTATGCATGTCGAGACCATATTGGTAGAGTACCGTACGCGGTATAGGTGCAATCAGATGACCTTGACATTCCTTAGGATTTAAACCCCTTTTCACATATCTCTTCAAGCCCAAAACCCTTCCAACACTCATTTTTAGTGTTGATGATCCGCCTAGAAAACCCTGTTGAGCCTTAGCCTTTTCGTTTCTTTAAAACCCAAACTTTCAACCCATTCACTTTCACACCCACCAAAACCTTATCTTAGAAATTTTTAAAATTTTTGAAAAATGATATTTAGGTATTCTTTTTGCTTTCACTCCAAATCCACAAATTCGTGTTTACTCATAACTTCTCGCGTGCGTTTCCATATAAATACTCAAAAATCGAGAGTCTTATGGTGTGTAAAATTGGCACCAAGTAAATTCGAAATTGTCAAAAGTGTGAAAAATGAAAGTCTGAAAAGGTCTCAAAAGGGCAATAAAATAAAAAGTGAAAAATGCCTTAGAAATTCCTTGGAAAGAAGTTCAAAAGCCCAAAAATATATAGAAAAAGAAAAGAAATGAAAAATATGTAATAAAGCTAAGTGCTTCGATTCTTCCGAAAAAACTCCGAGTCTTAAAAGAATATAAATCCTCCGTGTGTTTTTAAGAGATAGAAGTCAAAATAGCTATCTCATTCCCTTCTCGCTATCCGTTTCCGTTTTCATTAAAAAGTTTATCTAAATAAAGTTTTTCATAAGTTTGAAAAGGCCTAAGATAAGTAAAACCCTTTTATTTAAAACCAATTTCCCACTTATCCATTCCCTCTAACCCTCACCAAACATTACAACCCATCTGAATGTCCTGGGATGATTAGCACCGTCCTCACCTAAGTGGTGGAGATGTGATTCTCGAGCAAGCCTATGACGAAGGATGCCGCATGACTGACTATTGAGCGATTTCGTTTGATTAGAATGATAGGTAACCCGAAACACTTATGAGTGAATTGAGTGACCACCTGGTGAGATCGCCTAGTCATGTATATCCCAAATAGCTTGCCCTAGAAAATTATTCCATGCTTCTGGAACGAATACCTTATTTCATCTTGGCTTCCAGGATATATTACTTGTATATGGAATTGTTTGCTCTTAAACATTTTGATTCACCCAAAATGCATTGACACTTTCAAATATTTTCATTGGGAAAGCAAGTGAGAAATTTAAGTTTTGCTTGAGGACAAGCAAAGTCTAAGTGTGGGATATTTGATGACACGCAAAAAAGTCAAGTTTTAACGTGCCATTATCTCACCTTTTTAGCCCAATTATGGATGAAAACACTTGAAATATACATTTTTATACTAAATTTCATAATGACGGCTAAAATATAGACGATGCTTCAAGAATCAACTAAAAAGGCCTACAAACGAATAAAATAGAGCATAAACGATCTTAAGCATTCCGATTCACGTATTCTAGCACTTTTTGACCTCCGCTTGGAATTATGACCACTAACCTATGTCATTTTGTTCCTTAGGAGATTACGATCGCGTGGATATAAAGAACGCTCAAAACGGACATCGGATGAAGAAGTTACGCCCAATCGAAGATTCAAGACAACCGACGGACCACGATACGGGAGGCACCAAGCCGTATACGGGCAATCCCAGCCGTATACGGCCTAGACCCAACCGTATACGGCCTGGCTAGGGCGTATACGGCCTGATGCCAGCCGTATACGGCCATTCCCTCCCGTATCCAGCCTTGTCCCTCCCCCGATACGGCCAATCTCTCCCGTATACGACCAAACTTAACCGTATCGTGTGTTTTGGTCATCCAAGGTGTGATTTTGATACGGTTGAGGAATACGGTTGAGATTTTGAAGATGGAAATACGGCTGAGGAATACGGTTGAGCTTCTAGTATAAATATGGGATGATTTCACCACATTCAAAAAACACTCTAAAAAATTCTCTTCCATCTTTTCTCTTGTTCTACAAAAATACTCTCTTATTAGGTTAGATTTATATTTTATTTTCGTAGTTAGCGGCTAGTTAGTCACGGCTTTGACCGGACGAATAGGGGGGTAATATTGTAATATTGCTTGGAGGATACTCGAAGTTCTGCTTGTATTTCTTCACGTTATATTCAGCTACGCTGTTACTCTGGTTAATTCTATCCTTTATCTATTTAATTATGATGATTGTTATCACTGTTATCATGCTATATTTAGGATCATTTGCCATGATTAGCGAGTAGTTTTACTGCGTGTTTGCTATGACGTAATTAGTCGTATTAATCGGGATGATGTCATTATGAAAACAATGGAGGTAACGTTATACGGCTTTCATTTGTATAGCGCCGGAAACATCACGAATGTGTGTAGTACGGGACGTGGAAGCTATGAAAGTCGTGGGCACAATCCGTTGTCGATTAATGATTAATTAATTGTTGATCCACTTTCTATCTATGATTTTAAACCTCAATCAAACTTAACGCCTTTCGACCAGTAAACGTGGCTACGGCCTTAATGATAGGACGTCGCGAACCCTATCCAAAGGTGATTAGTTATCTCTGTCTAAAACATGGTCTGATTTGTGAAGAATGTAAACATTGTTTTCTAAATGGAACACCAAGTACATCGTCATCATGGAAATAATGCTTTCACTTGCGAACGCAAACTACATGGTGATTATGGAAAAACGTTTTCTAACTTGAATGCAAAGTACACCGGTATTGTGGAATTATCGTTTTCCTCTCAGAACGTATAATTTACATTGTACCTGTGGAAACACTGTCTTCTCTCGAAATCAAATATTACGCTATTTACAAATTAGGGATTTATTGGGATTTTAAAGTAAGGGCTGGTTTATATCATAGATGGAGAATTTCTGTGCTTAAATACAAACTCAGTTAAACAAGTCTAGGGTTTAAGGCAAAGTAGGTACCGTAATTCGGCTAAGAACTTGGTATTTCCACGGGAAGAGTCGTAGTTCCCTATTGTGTACAAACGTTATACTTAGACTTTACAAACCCATCGATAGAAAGTGATCAACATATATAAAACATGATCTTGAACTTAAATGTTTCGTTTAATCTAAAGTATTCCTGTGGGGTTAAGAAAGGTCAGACATCGAGATTGGTTTGTCGTCATATTCATGCACCCAGGATTTATATCCATATAAGGGTCGCTCTTCCGTTATCGGTTGGCGTTGTATGGCCGGATAAACTACTCTGATCAGAATCACGATAGCTTAGTTTCTCAGTGACATACTGATTTATCAGTAGGGGGGCTAGTGCTTACTCCTCAATACTCGGAATAAATGAAATACAAATCTTTTGAAATCATTTTACAAATCAAACATCATCCCAGTTAAGAAAACTAATGAAGTCATAGCAAACACCTCCTCTAGATTATCTACTACATAAATTTTATCTGCTTTATTTTAATTTCCTGCCTAAGTATAAAAACCAAAACAAAACCTCCAAAAATCTTTTAAAACTATTACTAGTTTGATAAATCGTCTCCAACGTAAACGTTTCACAATACAACTGGTTTGTCGGTCAGACTCTGCGCTAAGGTAACTGTCTCCAACGTAAACGTCTCCAACGATACAGTTTTCTTGGTAAGTGTCCCCATTCTGAATGCCTTGTCGGTCAGACTCTGCGCTAAGGTAACTGCGCTCCTGAATGTGTCAGGCTTGGAGGACGTAACCAAACTCCGGATTTGTGGTGCCAGACCATATACATAATGCTCAATGTGCTTGTACTCGGGTGTTACCATATGTGGCACAAGGCGAGCTAGTTCCTGGAACTTGGTCGTATAACCAGTGACATCAGCCCCAATCATGGCAATGTTCCACAGTTCAGTCTCAATTTTCTGCATCTCACTTCAGGGGCAGAATTCTTCTAACATCAAGCTCTTCAATGCTTCCCATGTCATGAAGTAGGCAGTTGGTCGTCCAAGTGATTGGACTTGACTGGCTTTATCAGCTAAGGTGCAGGCGACATATTTCATCGCAGTGTCTGGTAAACAATCACTGATGTCCAACACAGAATCCATCTTCTCTATCCAGTGTATGATACCGATAGCACCCTCGGTGCCACAGAAAGGAGGTGGCTTACAAGCCTGAAAAGTCTTATATGAACACCCACGTCTAGTGTTCACAGGTGACTCACTGTTAGGAGGGGTTGTTCCACTATTATTTACTCCTTGATCGCGGTTGCGGCTTGCCTCATACTGGGCAATGCCTTCAGCAATCCGCCTTGCAATTATCTGTTCAGTGGTTTCTTCGATGTTAGGTGGTGGAGTGGTTTCGTGAGCTGGTGGTGTAGACGTTCATCAGCTGTTCTTAGTGATTCGTCATTTTGGCAGCATGATTTCGTTCTGCGATGAATAAAATGCAGAAGTCAATGCCAAGATAATGAATGTGATGAACAAGATTTCACATTGTCTTTCAAAGAAATAGTATGGAGGATTGAAGAATAAGGTTTCACATTATATGTTGCACGACTTTGAAACGCCCATATGTACTTAGTACCATATAATCACGTTGGCCAGGCGTCATTATATAATGCCAAATACATATTTCTTTTCATCGTCCATTAACACAACTAAGTTCCAAGGGATTCAAGATAAAAGTCAATCGTCGATGTATGATATGTTGCAATGTTTGCAAGAAATGATTTCAAGTGGTTATTGGTTGTTTCTCGTTCTAACACGTGTGTACAGTGTAAGTAGGACACTCTAGTCGACAATAATGTAAAGGTTACGAGGTATAAACCAAATATACTTTATATCCTACATTAGGTGAAAACATTCGTACATGGTTTCGTACAAAACTTGATGGATCCTTCTATATCCATCTGATAGACGTTTTTAGTACAATACAAGTTAATACAGTACATGCTAGTACTAGTTAGACTTAACTTAGCTACATATAGATCTAACAAAATGGTTATATTCCTATGACAGTTCTTCGTTAAGTCATTATTAAGCTATCTTTAGCTATGTTCTCTGTCGTAGTTCAGATCTTTTTGCTTTTACTCCTGGTTTAGATTGGGAGAGAAGTAGCGTGTTTCCAGCATAGTCTTGTATCGCAGAGTCGTATGACAGATCACATCATTCTCAGTTGAGCATTTGCACAGACGTTTGATCCAAGTCTTGACTCTTTTCTTGCGATCACTAGCTACTTTCTTCCATAAACGAATTTTATCTTTAATTCGTGCAGACATAGGCCTCTTCAGAATTCTCAACTCTAGCTCATAGTTCCTACATTTGAACGCAAGCTCCCAATTTTGACCATCTAATCTTTCAGCCTGGTCTCGTACCCTTTCGTACTCTTCCATGTCAACCATGCCGAAATGGTGGTTTTCAATTTCCTCATCCACCAATTCCACTATTGGAACTATTTCTGTTTCAACATATGTGTATTGGATCTGCTCATCGCTGATTATGTCATCATCTGACGAGAATCCACTCACAACAGGTTCTGTCATTTTCCAGATCAGGAGATCTATAGGTTATAAAGACAATTTTTCAGTTCTCATAGTTATGAAATCTCGAATATCCATCCACAATCCAGATCACAATCCAACTATAATCAAAGTAGAATTAACACCAGTAATAGACAGTGGTCGTGAAGACTCTCCGGTCTCCAGAACAGATGGAATATCCTCTAAGGCTCTCCAACGCCTATGCATAGGAGGCATCCAGTCTAGGTGAGGGAACCGCCTCTATGGTGGCTCTTCAGGCATAGTCATGGGTGCCTTGTCCCGTGGCGCGAGCAATCTAGTGGGAAGGTCTCCTACGTACTTCCTAGTTGCACGGACCAATCGAAGTCTACAGGAGGTCTCTCCTAAATGATAGTGTGGCTCGTCAGCAGGACATGCCGGGGCAAAAGGAATCGTGTGTGACGTGTCAGTCATATGTTAGATGTATGCAAAGTATGTATGCATGTATGCATAAATGTTTCTAGCCAAGGCTATAGTCTAGGTCTCTAAGGTTTTCAGTCACCTAAAGACTTCTAGTTCGCTATAACCAATGGCTCTGATACTAAGTCTGTCACACCCCGTCAAACGGTGTGACACCCGACAATTTAGGTCAACTGTTAGACCTAAGCTAGGACCCTAGTTACGTGTATTTAGATGTGATTTAGGCTAAATACTTGTAGTTACTTGTAACTATTTGTATATTTATGTGAATATACACCTACGTAATTATTTAAAATTACGCTTACGCAATTTGATGAAATTGTGCGACATAACCGGACGAAGTCCGCCTAATTATACGACGTTGGTGAAAACATTTTTATAAATAACTTTAATCCATTCTTAGAAGTTATTTATCTCTTATTATTATTTTATTAAAATAATACACGAAAAACCTAGACAGTTTGGTTAAAACGTCTCAAACGCAACGAAAACGCGCGAATTTAATTTGGCAACCAAATAAACGTCAATAATTAATTTGACAACTTAAATTAAGTATTTTAAATAATACTTCAATGAAAATTTACCCAAAATATATTGCGTCTTAAATCGATAACAAAAACGTACAAAAATAACGTTACTGATGTGACGCGAAAAGTCATGTTTTGTAGACCATTATTCCACACTTTTTGGGCACATCTTTAGTGAAAACATTCCAAAACAATCATTATTTATTAAAATTCACTAAAGTGCTCAAAATATAGACGTTGCTACAAAAATCAGTAAAAACATCCGAATAACGAACAAAACGGAGCAAATAAGCAGCAACCAATTCTCGCACCCTCATTTATCCTATGATAAACATATTCTAACCTTATGATATGATGTAATAGGTAAAATCGAGACGAGAAAATCAAGAATCATGCAAATCGGACAAAGGACGGAAAAGACTGGACGATTACAAACTCCTATAAAGTGATTTCGGCTATGCTAATGTTGTACACATCCAATTTCAGTGAGATTGGCACCATTAGAAGCGTAACGGAATTACGAAGACACAGGCGAAAGAATCAAGTCAAACGGACGCATAACGAAGGAGATACAGACGTTTTAAGCAACGAACGAAATCAAACGGAAGCCGTATACGGCCTTTGCCACCGTATACGGCCCTTCATAGACCGTATACGGCCCATAACACACCGTATACGGCCCTATGAAGGCCGTATACGGCCCCTGGTACCCCATATGCTGCCCGTTTGTGCTTCGTTTGCTTGTACGTGCGTGCTTCGCGAGTTGTACGGCTGATTTCAAGCTTTGCCTATAAATAGGAGGCCACCCCTCCATCATTCCACACACTTCAACATTTCATTCATTTCTTCATTTCCACTTTCTCTCTCACACACTCTCTCTCTCTCTAAACTCTCTTTCTTTCTTTCTCTCTCTAGAAATTAGGGTTTGATCCAGTTAGTTCTCAGTTAATATTTAACTGAAACTAACGGAGGGGCTACTTTTGTAATAGCATAGGGAATAGTTCAGGGGCTTTTATTGTAATATTGTCAAGGATATTGCGGAAGTTCTGCTTGTACTCTCTCTCTAAACGCTTATTCAATCTACGCTTTATTAACATTTACTTCTTTCCTTATCTGTTATAATGATAATTGCTATTGTTATTATGCTAGATTTAGGATATGTTATTATGCGTAGTGAGTAGTTTCCTTGTGTGTTTGTTATGATGTAGTTAGTTTATATATGTGTGGGGTGATGCTGCTTTAAACATATAATTGGATAACATTATGAAATAACGGAGGTAACGTTATACGGCTTTCATTTGTATAGCGCCGGAATCATCACTTATGTGTGTAGTACGGAACGTGGAAGCTATGAAAGTCTTGGGCACAATCCGTTGTGGAAATAATGTTTCCAGTTATATTATATAAATGAAAACCGGTGATCTATTAATTTTGTATTTATGAATTTCTAAACCAAATCGCCTTTCCTCCAATTAAACGTGGTTAAAACCTTTATGACAAGGAGTCGCGAAGCTTGATCAAACGGTCGCTACCTATCTATGTTTTCTGAAACTGTAAACATGGTCTGAATTGCGTAGCTGTGGAAATACTGTTTAAAACCTTTCGTATAGTACACCGTGAATCAATCAGGGATTTATTGGGAAATAGTGAGGGATGGTTTATATCATAAATGGTTGGGCTTTAATACAAACGTAGTTTAAACTAGTCTAGAGTGACCATAAAGTATGTGACCCCGGAAAGACCACGGTAAACGGCATTGTACTTCGTGTAACGTTGGAAACACCTTTGGTGGAGTACAAATACGTAGGAGCTAAGGAAATGTCGGTGGTTGAAGACTGTGTCACATCCTGGTTTGACTTCAAAGCTGTGGAAATGTTTGATCGCACTGTACACCGTTAGTACACCTAAAGATCAGGAACACTGTGGAAATGCTTAGATGCACTGTACACCATTAGTACATCTTGGGTCTGGAAAACTGTGGAAATGCATAGTCGCACTGTACACCGTGATGAAAGCTCTAGGTTAAAATAAAACCATTCATATAAAGTTAATAGTCACCAAACCAAGTCTTAATATTAAATGCCTTGTTTGACTTCGTTGTCCCCGTAGTGTTAAGAAAGGTCGGAACCTTAGTGGGTATGTTACTCTATCTCATGCACCCAGGAACTAACATTCCAAGAAGGGTCGTTACTCCATCACTGGATAATGTTGAAGAGTTGAGCATCCTCCTCCGATCAGACTCAATTTGGTCTAGTATTCAGTGACATATTGATTGGTTTCCCCAATCAGTAGGGTACTAGTGTTTACACTACGAACAATTAAGCTTAGATAAGACACAAACCTTTAAAAGACGTTTTCATATCTAAACCCTAGCATCACCCCCACATAAGCTAACGAAGTCATAACAGACACATATCCTCCATACTGATTTCATCCCTATTTCTATTTTCCATTTATTTACTTTTTATTTAATTGCTTTAAATTACGGACCTAAGTAACAAAAACCCACTCAAAATCTGTTTTAAAATTCCCATCACTAAAATAAACAACTTGTCTTGATACTCTCGTTTCACAATACGGTTAGCTTGAAGAACGACCCTAGGTCATACTGCTGCTATACAGCCATAGTAAAACTTAGGTCCCCAGCTCTTATAAATTTAAAACTCCACTGCCGTGTCCTCCTTCCGTTGCGTTGACGACCGTGACCGATCGAGGGACGACAGTTACGCAATTTAACCTCCGTAAAACGAGCACACAAATCAAGACCGATAAATTAACGGAACATTTTTATAAATGTTCCAAGTATTTTAAACTTTTATATCAATTAAGAATATCAAAATTTAAATCGTTGATTAAACACGTACAATTAACGTTTTACGTACGAATAAACATCGAAACAATCGGGTAAACGAACGGGAAACATGACAAATTAAATGGTAAATAAGAAAATGACTAAAATACCCCTTGTGGGTCCCCTTGGTCGTTCTCCCCCTTCCCCCATGTGACCCCATGTGCCACCTCCCTCTATTCCCCTCTCTTTGAACATGCAAAGTAATCATTGTTTGACTCCTTACACACCCATTAGATGAACATGCAAGAGTTCACTTCATTTTCACTTTCACACAACCCAAACTCTCTCAAAACTCTCTCCAAACTATTGAACTAATTCAGTGGCTAACCACCTCCCAACTCCTCCCTACACCACCATAAACAACCATAGCACCACCACCTCAAGAATCATCATTTTTACAAGAAAGGCAAGCTTCAAGATCACCTCATTCTCCTCATCTCATCTCCATCAAAACCTTAGTAAGGAGACTCATCTCTACTCTCATATATGTCTATTTACATGTTATAAAGCTCATCCAACAAGATTATGTCCAAATACCTTGCCAAAATACGTTTTTATAACACACATATAAAGTAACAGATTCTGTCTTCAAAAACACAGCTTACAAAAATGGTCGTAACTTGAGTTCTAGGAAGAACTAGATAACGAAATTTTTTTTTTAAAAGTTGCGTATTGAAAAGAGCTACAACTTTCATGTTTTACACTTTTTCCAGATCTGTACGTATTTTTGTGAATAATCTGATCTTTGAGTCTGGTCTGAAAGTTTTCGAAAACCGAGTACGGTTCATACACGAATTTATTTAAATATGTGAATGGACATAATACATCTCAGGAAAATTAAGTTATGAACTAGACACATGAATGATCAGTTGATAAAAATTGTAGACCTTAATTTGGACCAGAAGTAGTAGAAATAAAATGGCGAACCAAACCGACAAAAGTCGAAAATTATGAAATCTTGAAATCTTAAGTTGCATGTTAGAAACCGACACTTTGGATGAACCCCGACAAGAACCGACAAATTTTATGGACTCTACAAACTGATTTATCGGTTGGGTAAAAGTTTCGGGTCAAACCGAGTCGGTTTGACCAAGTCAACAAAAACGGCTCGGTGGCTAAAAACGACAAAACTTACTATTTTTGGAAAATGGTGACAAAAATGGGCTTGGGTGACTTAATTAATAACTTTGACCATGTTTGACCAGTTTGACCATGTTTGACCAACTTTGACCAGTTTGACCAACTTTGACCGGTTTGACCAACTTTGACCAAGTTTGACCAACTTTGATCAGGTTTGACCAACTTTGACCAGTTTGACCAACTTTGATCAGGTTTGACCAACTTTGACCAGGTTTGACCAACTTTGACCAGTTTTGACCAACTTTGACCTACGGTTTGAGGTCTTTACAAACTAAAATAATCTATTTGCAACACCCGATTTGTACTACTGAATAGTATACAACAAAGCAAACTTAATAATAATGTCTAAATGAACTATTATTACAAACTTTCACCAACGGGTCGTACACGTTTTTGATAAACGAACTTGAACAACTTATTTGGACATAACTAGTTGATGAACTAGCTATATGTGGATATTAACCCTCCACCTACACGATTGGCTTAAGTGGACATTAACCCCCACTTATACAATCGCTATAGATGGTCTTACAAGACATCTACTTACACAACCTTATACGTTTAGGACGTTAGAAGGTTGCACACGGGCTTGCTTGCTTATTTGATTATTTGCTAGCTGTTGCTAAACTCAGGTGAGTTTCATAGCCCCACTTTTTCCTGCTTTTTACTTTGGGGTGAGAATACATGCTCTGTTTTATAAACTGTTTTACATATGAACGCAAGTAACGAAAACTCTTATACTAATTGCATGAGTAACTAAACCAAACTACGATGGCCCCTAACAAATATCATAGTACGTTAATACTAAGCGCGGACATTATGGATAGATCTATCGGGACATGACAATCCGCCATCCGGGTTAGTCGCTCTAACCACTATACGGATGCATAATATTTCGTACAGCCGAGTGTACTGGTTACACACTCACTGGGGGTAAACAACTACGGTTAAGCCTCGGACTATGAGCTCATGGCAATAGTATACTACGATTTACTTTGGCATTCGCGCTACTTTGATAACTATGAAAATCTTGTGGTTCATACTATGATTTTAACTGCGTAAACCTATGAACTCACCAACTTTATGTTGACCTTTTAGCATGTATTTCTCAGGTTCATAGATGCAGTAGGACTACCCACAGGAAACAAGGCAGTAGGATGCTTTTGAAAAGCATTAGCTCGAGTCGCATGTTTTCACAAACAACGAGAGATTAGATTGCATTAAGATATTTTGTATCAACATTTATGTATTAGAAATCTCTACACTTTTATTGCAAACTCCAGATATTTTGTAAACATTTGATTTATGGTAATGTAATATTTTCCAAACGTCTCATATAGAGGTCGTTTGCTTTAATCTTTGTGTTGTGATATTTGATTTGGTCGGTGCCCCCATGACACCTAATACTTCCGCTGCCACGTGTTTCGGGGGTGCGATAAACGGTAATCACGATCAGTACTAATTAAACATGCGGAAGCCTAGATATCGTGACGGGGCATGAGCAGTTAAATCAACCAAACAATACATACATACTCAGAGCATATGGCTATTGCGTAACATATTAGATAAGGATGCCTGTTTAAACAGTTGTTACAAAAGTAGTACGACTATGTAAGTCGTGCAGTAGTAATAGAGTTTAAAACATTTAAGTATTTCAATACATATGTTTAAAATAGGATTTCATAAGTATAACCACAATGTCTGCGGTAATACAGAGGAAATCCTCAAAAGCTGTCCCAAATATGTGGCATCCTAACTAGTCCAGGGTTGTCCATCCTGAATGCATGCGATTCTTACTTACATAGCTAATTTCCTGTAAAACATAGAAAGAAAGTCGTCAACAAATATGTTGAGTGAATTCACAGGTTTTGTATAAATGTAAGGTATGTTAAACCATTTATGTTTGTGTCATTGAAATGTCATTCAATAACTAATTGTTTGCAGGTTTGCAAAATATAAGTTTGTAGGGTTGTTACCCTAAAATATAGATTTATGTGGGTTGTCACCCAAATTATAGGTCTGGTTGTTTACCAGTATTTAAAGATAACCAGAATGTTATTCCAGTATAAAACAGTTGTAGGATGTGTTAATCCTATACAGTATGTGGGAATACTTAGACTCATGATCCCCTGAAAGGTGAGCTAAACCTCGCAGGTTAAAGTAACGCGACCTAACCCTATAACCAAACCACAACCAAAACTTATGTTGTTTGCCTGAAGGACATTTAAGTATACGCTCCAACCATAGGAGGGTCGTCACGGCAATAGTACTATTCGTATACTCAGTGGCTAGAGTCACCTAGCTAATGGTTATAGTTTGCATGACATAAGGACTTTTCATGCATACATTGGGAGTCTGGGTCCGTACTAGGATTCGTTGTCTAATTCCCAAAACAGTTGTGAAAATGTTATTTCATATCAAACAATTGAATAAAGGAGTAAAGCATTTATATAATTTGCTGCATGTGTTCGCATGCAGTTTCTATGTTTACACCCCTATGTTTAAAAGCATAAAACATTTGCAAAGTAGGGGCTGTGAACTCACGGGTAATTGCTCGGTATGGAAAGCTAGCAGCCAACAGATAAATGCCCAAGGTGTGTTAACCTATACAGTAAATGTATTAACATAAGTACGTTTGATTGTTTAATCACTTATGTTACAGTTTGTTTGTTTTAAAGAAGCTGTTGATATCTTAATAATATAAGTTGTTTGATTTGTTGGTGACATTGCGTTGAAATGTTGTTATTGTTTCTTACATCATATACTTTGTTAAGTATATATATATATATGTCATAGTTATCTCATTGTCGTCGTACACATATATATAATTGTCATACATATGTATGTGAGTAATTATACTTGTTGTATAATATAAATCGTATGTTTGTTAAACGTGTAATTCGTGTGTATATATATATGTAAATATATAGTTACAAGTGTCATATATATATATTTAACCATTACGTTGTTTGCGTATATAAAATATATATAAGTTTTCATTTGTTAAGAAAACGTATAATCGTGAATATAATTCAAGAGTCGTTTGTGTCTATATATAACATGCGTTCTCGTATATATTTATATATATTGTAATACGTTGTTTACGTACTTAATACATTATAAGTTTTATTTATTATAAAACTTGTTAACATATTTATTCCGTTTGTAAAATAAATATCATTTGTTTTTAATATCGTCACATTTGTTTAATAAGTTTTGAATGTCCCGATTTTGTAATCGTATCCAAAGTTGCATATTATATATAGTCCGTATATATGTATGTGTTATACGTATATATATATATATATATATATATATATATATATATATATATATATATATATATATATATATGTGTCGTTTGTTCGTACAAGTTAGTTGGTCCAATTTCCGTGTACAATAGTTCGTCCCGTGTTTGTGTTATCCATGGTTTATTATGTCTCGGTAATGACTTGTACCAATTACAATCGTTAACAGAATCATTTATGTTTAAAAACCAAGTCAGGGTGTTAGCCCAGTATGTGAATCCGCCGGATTCTATTTGAATCCGCCGGATTCTTGTTCAGAGAAAAGGTGTTGCCGGATTTTTGGGTCAAGCCGTCGGATCGGGTCAAAAACGGGTGAATCCGCCGGATTTAGTTTAATCCGCCGGATTCTTTTGTGTTCACAAGGCGTTCGTGTGAAGCTTTGGGAATCCGCCGGATTCAGGTGAATCCGCCGGATTCGAACGTGTCTTTTACTCGTTCACAATGTTTAAATCGATTATGGGGTGTGCGAGTTTTGCGTGGGAATCCGCCGGATTCGACATGAATCCGCCGGATTCATGATGTTTTCAGAACCTGTCCGAACAGGGCAAAATATGTACATGATCGTTTTGGTTTCAAATCACTTATATTATGTTACCAATCGATTATAACAATGAAATATAACGTTTTAAACATCTTAACATTGTATTTTAACAAGTTCACACATATTAATTTTGAATTCAAAGCTTTGGTTTTACAAAACCCATTTTCAAGAACAACCACAAAATCATCAAATCATAGTGTTATATACATAGATTATGATATGAAATCATGTTAGAACACGAATTTAAAGCAAAGAAATCAAGATTAGAAAGTTCCTCACTTTGAGTTTTGATGATGGTGATGAAGCCAGATGATGATGATGATGAGTTGTTCCTGGTTTGTGGTTCTACTGCCGCTACTGCTTTCTAGTTCTGATATTGTGTTTTACTTAGTGAGGAAGAAAATGAGATAGATAGATGATGATGATTTGTGTGTGTTACAGAGAGGGAGGGAACGAGATACATAAAAATATGAACGGTATGGTTTGTGAATAGCAAACTGTCTCTCAATTATTTGAGTTAGTTGGAAATTTTTGTCCCGTTAATTTCGAGTACGGGTATAATTATAGCAATATAAAAGTAAACTTTTTTATATTTTTATTTTGTAGGTGTTCTTCTGTTTCGTTATTTACATTTAGAATAATGATGTTTTCATTATTTTAGACTGTTGTACAAATTTGTACATTTTACTGCGCGCAGTTAATTGGGCGCCAAATTTCAGTCAAATTATGATTTCATATTTTGAGGTAATGTTCTAAATACTTTCAAACGTCTAAGAAAATTAGAATTTTAATGATTTGCGATCTCTGGGTACGTTTTACAATTATTTCTGTTCGTTTATAATACGTTTCATGTTAAACGTATATTTAAATCATTCTATCTATATGTTATAGATATATTAATACTCGTAATTAATAATTGAATTATTAATTATTTTGTGTCACGAACTTTTGATATTTATTTTGTCAAATTCTTTCCGATATATTTGTACGTATTTATAAACGATTACGTATTAAGTAATACTTTCTGTTTAAAAGTACTAGGCTTGCTAGACTTACATCACATCAAAACGTTTTGTTAAAACTTAACCAGGAAATTAGCGTAAGAATGCACATGCTTAATGTTTAATTAATACCTAATTTGGAGAGTTGTCACAGTAACCCTCCGCAGTAGGAAGCTTTTGGAAAGCTTAGCTCGAGTCGCATTGTTTTCAAACATCAAGAGATTAGATTGCATTCAGCTGTGTTTTGTTATTCAGTAATGTATTAGATATCTCTAATCGGTTTATGCGAACTCCAAATACTTTTGTAAACTTTTGAATTATTGTAATGTAACTTTTTTCAAACGTCTCATATAGAGGTCGTTTGCTTTAATCTTGGTGTTATGATATTTGATTTGGTCGGCGCCCCCGAAACCTCATACCTTCCGCTGCCACGTGTTTTGGGGGTGCGACAGGTAATACGTTGTAGCGTGATTATTAGTATATAGTACCATATAGGATTGACCCTCCTCGTCCGGGTTAGCATGCACTAACTGGGTAAACGGATGTACTAATAATTGTTCAGACGAGTGTAGATTAGGCACTCGTGGAGGCACCTCGCTCGGAATTCTCTATATGGGACCCGACCCTCGAGTTAAGCTCAGACTATATGCTCATGGCTATATACATTATCATTTATTTGCTGGATGCAAATCATTACTTAAATCTTGCGGTACATACGATATTATCTAATTCCAAACCAGTGAGCTCACCAGCTTTTAGCTGACCCATTTTAGCATGTATCACAGGTACCCAGCAGTAGATTGGACTGCCTCAGGATTTCTATAGCTCGAGTCAGCATGCAAACATTTGAGATTTTCTTGCATTAGTATATTTTGTACAAGTACTTATGTACTGAAATCTCTCATTTAACCGAACACGAGCTATGTACAGCTTCAAATGTTATAAACATTTCTTATATTAATATATTTTGTTAAAACGACGCATATAGAGTCGTTTACTATATACCTGTGCGCTTTGATTATTGATTAGTAACACCCAAAGTATGCTTCCGCTAAACAGTAAATTTGGGGGTGTTACAGTATATCAACTTCTGAATTTTCTTAATTAAACTCACCAATTCATACTCTGTGATCATTATAAACATTGCTACTAACAACAACAAAGTATATAACAATCATATATCATCATGTAACATCAATCTTTATGAATCACATATATGATTTCAATCAAGTTTCAAGAACTCAAACTTATATATCAATAGGATCAATTAGAACTTACCAAATTAAGATAAAGAACAAGATTATGATGATTTACTGATGTGAAATCAGATTCACAGCTCCAAACTTGAATTTCAAATGTTTATTTAGGTGTTTGTTATGAGTTTTCAAAGGAAATGAAATAACTTTCCATATTAGGAAAGTTCTAAATATAGGCCGGCCCAACTATTCCACCGACCCCGTATCCACTTAAAACAATCCCTTTAAACACATATTGTCTGGAACCTAAAAACCCTTTGCGATTTCAATTACTTTATTTTACCATCAACTATAGTAAATTAAAACCAACAATAATTTACTATCCACAATAAGTTCTGGAACTTATTTATCTAAGTTTCACAGTAAAACAATTAATATCAAGTAATTTCTAACATAATTAAATAACAATTTAAAACAAGAAATTACCAGACCACTGGAGAGGATATTACAAATCTCCTCTCCTTAAGAAGATTTCGTCCCTGAAATCTCATCACGACCAAACAATCTAGGATATCTGGATCTCGTACTCTCCTCTGTTTCCCACGTTAGGTTTGAACCTAAACTATGTTTCCATTTCACTAACACCATGGGGATCTGTTTCTTCCTAAGTTTAACAACTTTTCGGTCTAGAAGTTCAGCAGGTTCTTCAACTAACTTCTGACTCCGATCAACTTTCAAATCTTGCAAAGGAAGAATCTGAGACTGATCTTCAACGTTACACTTTCTCAAATAACAAATATTAGACGTATTATGAATACCAGCAAGCTCTGTAGGAAGATCAAGCGTAACTGACTGATCATTAACAACTTTACTAATTCTGAATGGACCGATATATCGAGGAGCCAATTTACCACGTTTTTCAAACCGAATAACCCCCTTCCAAGGTGAAACTTTCAAATAAACAAGTTCACCTTCAGAAAATGATACTGGTCGTCTACGTGGATCAGCATACTGCTTCTGTCTGTCACGCGCAACTTTCAACTTTTCACGTGCAACTGCTACTTTGTCAGCTGTCATCTGAACAATGTTGGGCCCAACAAACTGTTTCTCTCCAGCTTCTAACCAACATGTAGACGTTCTGCAACGTCTACCATACAACATCTCATACGGAGGCATACCAATACTCGAGTGATAGGAATTATTATAAGCAAATTCAACCAACGGCAAATGAGAATCCCAAGAACCTCCATATTCCAGAACACAAGCCCGCAACATATCCTCAAGTGTTTGAATCGTACGCTCTGACTGACCATCTATTTAAGGATGATAAGCAGTACTAAGATTAACTCTGGTACCCAACTCTTGCTGTAAACTTTGCCAAAAGTGAGAAATAAACCGAGAATCCCTATCCGATACAATCGACAACGGAATACCACGTCGGGAAACAATCTCATTAACATACAACTGTGCAAGCTTACTTAGAGATGCAGTTTCACTAGTAGCCAGAAAATGTGGACTTTTGGTAAAACGATCAACAATAACCCAAATCATATCATTTCCTCGAGATGTACGTGGAAGTTTAGTCACAAAATCCATAGTTAAGTGTTCCCACTTCCATTCTAGAATCTCCAACTGTTTCAGTGACCCATACGGCTTCTGTTGTTCAGCTTTAACTTGAGCACAAATATGACAAGCTCCAACAAACTGAGCTATATCAGTTTTCATCGTAGGCCACCAATACAAAGATTTCAAATCATTATACATTCGAGTACTACCGGGATGAACAGATAATCTAGACTTATGGGCTTCAGTCAAAATCATATCCCGAATACCACCAATAAGAGGAATCCACACGCGAGACTGAAAAGTCTTCAATCCTCTAGAATCATCAACCAACAAGACTTTTCTTTTCAACATAATTTCTAACTTAAGATTATGATCTAATAAGGCTTCCAACTGTGCATCTTTGATTTTGGTCACTAAATCAGAAGAAACATCAACTTTCAAATAATAAACTCTGTCAGAGGTACCTTTTCGACTCAAAGCATCAGCAACCACATTAGCTTTTCCTGGATGGTCAAATTTCACAATCATAATCTTTGATTAATTCCAACCATCGCCTCTGACGCATATTCAACTCTTTCTGAGAAAACATATGCTGAAGACTCTTGTGATCTGTACAAATAATACACCTTGTACCATAAAGATAATGTCTCCATATTTTTAAAGCAAATACAACCGCTGCCAACTCTAAATCATGAGTAGGGTAATTTCTTTCATGCAGTTTCAACTGCCGAGAAGCATATGCAATAACTCTGTCTCTCTGCATAAGAACACCACCCAACCCAGCATAAGATGCATCACAATAAACAAAAAAATCTTCAGACCCATCTGGCAATGCTAACACAGGTGCTTGACACAATAGCTGTTTCAAGGTCTGAAAAGCTAACTCTTGTTGTTTAGTCCACACAAATTTCTCATCCTTATGGGTTAATTTAGTCAACGGACCGGCAATTTTAGAAAAGTCCTTAACGAACTTCCGGTAATAACCCGCCAAACCAAGAAAACTCTTAATCTCTGACGCAGATTTTGGATCTTTCCAATTCATCACAGCCTCAATTTTATAAGGATCAACTTTAACACCATCATTACAGATAATATGACCCAGAAATTGCACCTCCCGAATCAAGAATTCACATTTAGAAAATTTTGCATACATGTTCTCTTTTCAAAGTTTCCAACACTAACCTCAAATGCATTTCATGTTCTGATTCGGATTTCGAATACACCAGAATATCATCAATGAATACAATCACAAATTTATCAAGAAAAGGTCGACACACACGGTTCATCAGATCCATAAAAACTGCTGGAGCATTTGTTAACCCAAAAGGCATAACCAGGAATTCAAAATGACCATACCTGGTACGGAAAGCAGTTTTAGGAACATCCTGTTCACGAACGCGAACTTGGTGATAACCCGACCTTAAATAAACTTTCGAATAAAACGAAGATATCTGCAACTGATCAAACATATCGTCTATTCGGGTCAAAGGATATTTATTCTTTACCGTTCGTTTATTCAATTCCCTATAATCAATACACATTCGAAAAGACCCATCCTTCTTTTTCACAAACAAAACTGATGCACCCCAAGGAGAAGAACTAGGTCTAATGAACCCTTTGTCCAACAACTCCTGTATCTGATTCATCATTTCACGTATTTCAGAAGGAGCTAATCTATAGGGAGCTTTGGCTACAGGCAACGAGCCAGGAACAAGATCAATTTGATATTCAACTTCCCTAACCGGTGGCAAACCAGGTAACTCATCGGGAAACACTTCCGGATATTCAGAAACTACCCAGACATCAGAAACAGATTTCTTTTCTACTTTATCATCAATCACGTAAGCTAGATATGACTCACAACCTTTAGACAACGACTTCCTAGCTTTCATCATAGAAATCAAAGGTATACACCCACTATCCCGTTCCCCTCGAGCCACAACGCATGACTCATCAGAAATTGGGATTCTAGTCAACTTATTATGGCAATATATACTTGCTTTACACTAACTTAACCAATCCATACCAATAATCACATCAAAACTAGGAATCGGCATCAACAGAAATGAAATTGGGAAAGTCTGGCCATCTATCACAATACTAGCTCCAGTCACCGAGGTGGTAACAGGAACTAAATTGCCACTAACAATTTCTACTTCAACAGGTCTAGTGATCAAAGTAGGGTTCAATTTCAACTTATCACAAAAACACACAGATATAAAAGAGCAATTCGCTCCAGAATCAAACAAAACACGCGCTGGTACAGAGTTTATAAGAAAAGTACCAGTGATAACATCCTCTGTGTGAATAGCCTCATCGACTATCATCTGAAATGCCCTACTAGCTGCTGGCGGAGGATTCTTCCGCTTTTGCCCGGAAGATGCCGAACTCCCGACCGAAACTGAACCTTGCCTTCCCGCCTCCGGACACTGACCAACCCGATGTCCTTCTTTCTTACACGTCCAACATACAAAATTAGGATATTTGCAATTCTTGATTTCATGCCCAAGTTCACCACATTTGAGGCATTTATTCGTCTGAGGAGTACACTGCCTAGAATGTCATGACTAACAAGAATTACACCAATTGGAACCTCCAGATGAACCACTTTTACTACCAGATCTTTGACCCTGTCTGTTACTCTGCCACCTCGACTTTCCTTTTCCTGAAGAATCACTTCTAGATCTCTGAAAAGAAGTTTCCCTAGCTTGATAACCTGTAGCTCTCATATCACTATCAACAGAACGTGCAAGGTTAAAAGCTTGAGATAAAGTACTCGCTAATCTCACAGTGGTATGATAATTAGAAGGTAAAGCATCCACAAACTGTTCAATTCTAGCTTTCTCATTAGGAACCCACTGCTGAACAAACCGCAGCTTCTCAGAAAAATGTGCTATCAACTCATCAATAGTCATCTTATCAGTCAACTGCAAATTCACAAACTCTCGTCTGATTCGAGCCATATCAAAGTCTGAACAATACTGATTACAAACTGCTTGATGAAAATCAGGCCATCTAATAGCTTCCTTATGTTGTTGAGTCAAATGACCGGTGACAGAATCCCACCAAACCATAGCTTCATCTTTAAGACATTGAACTGCATAGGAAACTTTAGATTCTTCTTCACAATGGGTAACATCAAATTTTCTTTCCATGTCTCTCAACCAGTTTAAAGTCACAGACGGATTTGTGCTTCCATGAAAATCTGGTGGTTTACTAGCCATAAACGTTTTAAAAGAACACACTTTACCCAACTGAGATGGTAAAACAGTACCAAATGCAGGTATTTGTTGCTGAAAATGTTGCTGAGATGACGCAGCTTCAGTTTGTCTTTTAAACTCTCTGAGATTAATCACCTCATCTTCTAATTCGTGCATATAATCATCTTGGTTTGATTCTTCACCAACAGGAACAGAAGTACCATCATGACCTTGTTGTTCACCCGGAATCTGCAAAGGGGGAACATCGGTTCTTGAGGCATTGTTAGGGTTCGCGGTCGGTTGCTCGTTATCTGCCATATCTGTATTCAACACAACAACTCAACAATTTTTAATCGTTAGCACCTACCTACTAACCGATTCACAACTAATGCTAAATCTCATACCCAAGAATGTTTGACATAACACGCTCCAGAATTAGGATTGAACACTTTACAATGCTCAATTAGCCCAAAACTATGCTCTGATACCAACTTAAAACACCCCTCATTAGGTACCACAATATTATATTATTACCACGGAAGTGTATATTTTAAAACATCTTTTAACACTGTACATTAAGATAATGTACATCAACTGATTACATGCTTGACACACTATAAGTTAAAACTGTTTAAGTTACTACACATCAACTACATAAAACGGTGTATTATATTGTTCCAAACTTAATTTATAACAAAACATGTCAGAGTAGCACGCCAAGTCAAACATTCCCCGCTCCAGGAGCGTCAAAATCCTGCAACCCACTTCCCAAAACATAACCTGCAGGAAGTAAAAATGAGGGATTAGCACGAAGCTAAGTGAATGAATTTATCACACACCAATTAACTTAGCTTAACTACTTTTTTACACCAAACAACCGTAAACACACAATCAACTAATCAACAATTCAATGAATGAGGATCGGTGGTTTTGGAGAATACCATAATACCCGGGTGGCTACCCAAGAACACTTATCCAGACATATCCTTATGGCCAAAATGGACGAGACCGATAGCTACAAGTTATTATAATCAACCACAGGTTCTACACATAACGAATGAATCAAGTCCCTGTGAAATTCATATAATAACCAACCAGCTCAACCAACCAGTTCAACTCGTTGACCTCATTAACAACTGATGCCCAAAGGCCAAATAGCACGTAGATTTAAAATCAACAATATCAACTAAATAATTCAACAATTATCTCTACGTTCACTTGTTGCAACCAAACAGTTACAACTAAATCAAAGGGTGAGTTCTAAATCCACTCACCAATACCTCAGTAGTCACCACACTCAGCTTCTAATCACTGAGTCTTTGGGGTATCTGAAACACCACAAAACACACAAGTTAGTAACTTGATTCAACTGATAATACTTATGTAATTAACAACTTTACACAAGTAATCACACTACAAATTAAGTATACATACCAGTTATAATAATACCACAACACATATAACATTCAAGTACTAAAGCCAAACCACAATCATATAAAAGGCTTATGATCCGCCGGATACAGCCCAAGATCCTCCGGATCCTACTATGATCCGCCGGATCCTAAGGATGATCCGCCGGATCCTTAACAATGTAGTACCGACCATTCGAGATCCCTCGGATCATGCACGGATCACAACCAGATACAACAATTAACACTTAAGATCCGCCGAATCATACCATGATCCACCAGATCACACATAAAATACACTAAGATCCGTCAGATCTCTTTCAAGATCCACCGGATCAACCAGCATTTAGGTCGAGGATCCGCCGGATCACTCTCTTGATCCGCCGGATCAACAAGTTTTTCAGGTCGACTGTTCATGCTAGCTACAGTATATCAACTTCTTAATTTTCCTAATTAAACTCACCAATTCATATTCTGTGATCATTATAAACGTTGCTACTAACAACAACAAAGTATATAACAATCATATATCATCATGTAACATCAATCTTTATGAATCACATATATGATTTCAATCAAGTTTCAAGAACTCAAACTTATATATCAATAGGATCAATTAGAACTTACCAAATTAAGATAAAGAACAAGATTATGATGATTTACTTATGTGAAATCAGATTCACAGCTCCAAACTTGAATTTCAAATGTTTATTTAGGTGTTTGTTATGAGTTTTCAAAGGAAATGAAATAATTTTCCATATTAGGAAAGTTCTAAATATAGGTCGGCCCAACTTTTCCACCGACCCCGTATCCACTTAAAACAATCCCTTTAAACACATATTGTCTGGAACCTAAAACCCCTTTGCAATTTCAATTACTTTATTTTACCATCAACTATAGTAAATTAAAACCAACAATAATTTACTATTCATAATAAGTCCTGGAACTTATTTATCTAAGTTTCACAGTAAAACAATTAATATCAAATAATTTCTAACATAATTAAATAACAATTTAAAACAAGAAATTACCAGACCACTGGAGAGGATATTACAATAAAAATAGTAATGCAATGAAATCTTCGGTGTTATGATGTTGCAAAACATGTGACTCTAGTATAGTGCTCCCAAAAGTTATCCATGATATATGCGACTTAAGGACCTGAGAATAACATGCTAAAACGGGTCAACATAAAGTTGGTAAGCTCATATGTTTAAAAAATTGTAATTGATAACATGAATCACAAGATTTGATAGTTGTTCCACAAATGCAAAATAAAGTAATACTATTGCCACGAGCTCATGTATTCGAAACCTTAACATGTTGTAGTTGGTGCCTCTTGTAAGTGTCTAATCCAAAACACTTAGTGGTTCAAATGATTATGCGTCCGTTTGACTACCGGTCATGTTAGCGCGACTAACCCGGACAGGGGTGTCAACCCAATAGATCTATTCACAACATTCACGTTTAAGTCCATAACTAACGAATCATGATATGAGAGGCCTTAGTGGATTAGAATATCACTCATGCAATACGTATATGTTTTTCGTGTACTTGTGTTCATATAAATATGAGCATGTATTCTCAACCCAAAGTAGTTCAAAATAAGTAAAAGTGGGGCCATGAGACTCACCTAGTGAGTAGCGCGAATGCTAGCGTTTCAAAAGCGAGTGCGTGTTTACGCATAATAGCTTCCTAGCACCCTAAACGCATAAGGTCATTCGTATAAGTAGATGGCTAACTGCCCATCTTTGCTAGTTGTTCACGTCAACTAATAAGATTATGTGTATGTCATTTTCAAAAATGTCTACGACTCGTTGGTGATGTTTTTGTAGTAATATTTCTCAAAAATATTATTATTCTCGTTTCGTTTCATACTTTGTAATTATGTTTTTGAGAAAATTTCCCAAATCGTCCATGTGTTTGTCCAAAAAATCACAATGCGTCCCTTATTTTAAGAAATGTCACTAGTGATCCCTATATTTGTCATTTTCGCTCACTAGTAGTCCACTTAACGACTTTCGTTAATATTCTCTGTTAAGTCATGACGAAATGACCAAAATACCCTCATCTTCTACCTCAAACACCACAAACCCTAATTTCATCAATGTGAAACAGCAAGACCCAAATTCATCACATTATCATCATTCAAAGATTAATCTCATTATAGCTTATCATTATCAAAAACAAACATATCATCTATTTCAAACATAAAATCGATTTCAAAGTTAGAATTGTATGTAAATCAAACACAAAATGAAATTCAAGCAAACTATATTGTCTGCAAATACTCATCATCAGATCAGTATCTCAATCTACACGACACTATTATTACGATTAAAACCAAAAGTAAAATAAAAAAATACACATCTAAACCATAGCCAAAAAACAATCAACATATTACAAATATGGATCAACCAATCAAAATTTATTTGTTCAAATTTATGTATAATTAATCTAGATGTTAAAACAAATTGTGAGTGTTCATCTTCCAATTCAATTAAGAATCCTAAACGTAAGTTCCCCCTTTCTTTTTCATACGTTTTTTTTTTTTCAATTTTAAATCTTGGCTGCCCCACTTCTTTAACACCCATGCTACTAAGATCGAATCATGAATGAGTGTAGGCATTGTAACACCCGCCAAATTAGGACTAGTACTTAGTGCCTAATTCTCTATTAATACATGTAATTAGTTCTGTGTTAGGCTAATTAATGTATCGAAATATATATTGTTGAATATATACGAAGATGCGATGTGATTAAATCGTACGCAATTTAAATCGAATGCATTTCGGTTCAATTAAATACGGACGTTGGTGACCAATTTTATTAAATGACGTGACATTATATAATAACATTATGTCAAAAATATTATTTTGATAATATTCTAATTATAATCCATATCGTACAAACAAGAATCAAGCGATTAAAAATAGTAAAAAAACGCAAACAAACAAAACGAACTAAATTATGTTTTACAACTCAATTATATCGTAATTAGTGAAATATTTTAATAAAAATAAAGCGTGATTGTTCGTATTTTAATTACTTATAACTACACAAATAAAATAATTATTTAACGTTTAAACAAACGGGAAAACGAACACCGCGCGGAGCGCAATTGCGGAGCTGAAAAAGGTGAGGCTTTCAACAAAACCTCACCTCTCTCTTTCTTTCCCTTTCATTTTCACCTCCCAACTTCTCTCTCTATCTTTCTTTTCTCCAAAACCACCAAACAACCACAAACTCACAAAATCGTCAAATAACACCACGAAACGCACTCGGATCATCAATATTTTTAGAGATTCACGACCACCTCGCAACGATCTACACTTCTATCTTTCCGGATTTCCATTTCGCCACTTTGTAAGTTTCCGACAAAATCCCGAAACCTTTCGATTCTTAGTATTTTTCACTTGTTAGTTGTTTATATAACTTATATATGTCCATTACAAAGTGTAGAACACAATTTTATAGCTTAAAAACGGGTTTGAATTGGGTTTTTGGCCGGAATAATCTCGACAGTCGGACTTTCTGGGCTGGTGTTCTTCAATGCGACACAAGCCTTGTGTCGCATGTAGTGTCGTATTTTGCCTGTTATGTCGCACCTAGTGTCGTATAAATCCTTTTGTGTCGTACCCTTTACGACACAACGTTGTGTCGCATCTTATGTCGTATTTTCATACTACACAATCACTATGTCGTTGTTGAATCAGCATCTCAAATCTATACGACACTACCCTTGTGTCGTATAGGTATTGTGTCGCATTTCTATGCGACACAACCCTTGTGTCGCATGACAAACATTGTGTCGCACGATTGTGTCGCATAAAACAGCAGGTTTTCAAATTAAATTTCACTAAGTGTCGAACCTATATAACCTCAAACACTTATACGATACGACTTATGAAACACATTGGAACACACTTGTAAGTGCAAAACACCAATAACATGATAATAATACTTAAAGTTTATTATTTCAAATCCATCACCAACGGGCCGTACACGTTTTCAAACACTTAACAAATCAACCAAATCGTAGTAATTTGGACATATATATATAGTTGTGTAACAACTACAAGGGTGATCTTTTGAGATACCCAATCATGTTTATAACCATCGCGTGTCGTGGACACCCTCAGGTTACAAGTCTTTGGACTTCATCACTCGGCTAATCAACTTACGTTTATTTAAACGCTTTCAGACTCAGGTGAGTCTCATGGCCCATCTTTTTACTGTTTTACTCAGGGGTGTGATATATTGCTCATTTTTAACAACTAATCATTTAAAGTCCTCCGTCAGCATAGTTGTTAATACGTTGTAGCGTGAATATTAGTATATGGTACCATATAGGATTGACCCTCCTCGTCCAGGTTAGCAAGCACTAACCGGGTAAACGGACGTACTAATATTTGGGAAGACGAATGTTGATTAGGCATTCGTGGAGGCACCTCGCCCGGAATTCTCTATAGGGGACCCGGCCCTCGAGTTAAGCTCAACTATGTGCTTATGGCTGTATACATATACATTATCAATTGCTGGATGCAATTCAATTATTTAAATCTTGCGGTTCATACTATATTACTTGATTTCAAACATGTGAGCTCACCAGCTTTAGCTGGCCCATTTAGCATGTATGGCAGGTACCAAGCAGTAGGTTGTTTCAGCTTCAGGACTTTTAGCTCGAGTCAGCATACAGACGATTGAGATTTTCTTGCATTAGTATATTTTCGTACAAGTACTTATGTACTGAAATCTCCTTTTATTTAAACTCGAGCTATGTAAAGCTTTAAATGTTGTAAACATTTCAATATTAATATATTTTGTTAAAACGACGCATATAGAGTCGTTTACTATCTATCTTTGTGCTTTGTTATTGATTAGTAACACCCAAATCGTGCTTCCGCAAATCATTAAAATTTGGGGGTGTTACAGGCATGGATTTCGACGAGTTCCCGATGAGTGCAGCCATTGATTTATACGAGTTTGCGATGATTGCATCCATCGATTCGAACGAGTTCGCGATGAGTGCATCCATCAATTCGGACGAGTTTGCGAAATTCTAACGTGTTCCTGGTAAGTGCGTCCATCGATTAACGTAAACAGAGAGAACGAACACTGCGATAACAAAGGCATCAGAGTAGACATCGCCGGATCTGGTGGTTTTCAGTCTAACTTGAGGTTTACTTTTCAGTTTGTGTCGGATCTGGTGGGTTTTCGGTTTCCGATCATGTGCTTGAATTTCGGAATTTAAAGTTGTATTGCGATGGGGATGATGGAGGTGGTCGCCGGAGGTTACATATTATGTTTGTCGGTGTGTGCATATATACATTACGAGTAGGCCGGCGGCTACAAATTATGCTTGTCGGTGTGTGCATATATACATTACGAGTAGAATATTTGCCTACATTATATTAAGTCTGCTTGTGTATATAATAAATTAATATAGTTGATGCAGGTAAGATCAAACATGTAAGGATTTGATTGTGTTGTTGGAATTGAGTGTATAATGAAAAATTGAAGAGGATGTGGGTACTTTGGTCATTTCGTCATGACTTAACAGAGAAATGTAACGAAATTCGTTAAGTGGACTACCAGTGAGCAAAAATGACAAATATAAGGATCACTAGTGACATTTCTTAAAATAAGGGATGAATTGTGATTTTTGAACAAACACAAGGACGATGTGGGCAATTTTCTCTATGTTTTTTTGAGAACATGACCATTTCGTTATCAAAGTATACGTTAAATGTTTATAAGTCGTCACATATAGTTTGCGTTAGAATTTTAATAGGGGAAATGATATTGCTACCGGGATTTTCAATGTATACACAGGTAGTTAATACTAATTCTTATCAAACTCCCTGTGGATAAAACAATTCTTCCTGTGTAAATATCATGACCCTTTTAATAGTCATATAACACCCCAATTTTTGTAAGTGTATATTTTTAAATTTAAAGAGTAAATTTAAATAGTATGTAGATTTTATGTAGTGAAATTTATAATTTTGAGTTTGGAAAGTTAACCTGTGAGAGGTTAGTTAGTTAGCTAGTTAAATTGTGGTTAAGTGACTTGAGGGACTTTGTATGACAAATTAGGAAAATTTAGGGGTGTAAAGTGAAAATTTTCTAATTAAATCCCTCCTTTCTTTTAAAATCTGGAACAAAAACAATTACAGAGAATGTGTGTGTTGGATATAGTGTCCAAGTTCATAATTAATTTGTAAGAATATCATTAAAAGTAGAGTCCTTTTTGGGTTGCCCTCAATGAACAGTCAAGAGAAAGATTAAGAGATAATATTAATTTGTATTAATATTATGTTAGTTGATTTATTAATTTGTTAACTAATTAGAATTTAAAAGTAAATAAATAGGCGGAAGATTCTGGAAACCAGATTCCAACCGCCGGTTGGAAGGTCCAGTCGGCGGCTGGAAATTAGGGTTTTGAGGCGGTGGAGTACGCGGGTCAAAATTCGGGTACTTGGGCAGAAAGTTAACCCAACCGCCGGCTGGAAGGACCAACCGGCAACTGGAAGTCGAATTCGAAGGGTTTTCTCTCCCAGTATAAATAGGGATCAAGCCTATACCTTAACATATACGAAAATATACGAATTTTCACTGGGAAGTCGAAAATTCTTCTTTCTCTGGGGTTCTTAGGTGTGAAGCATTAGAGGTATTCTAGTTTGGGTACTTGCCTCCAACTAAAGAAGTTCTGCTAAGTGGTCTGCGTGAGAGAAATTCGATTTTCTCAAAGATTAGTGTTTTTCTTATTTATCTATTTTGTTATTGCTTTATTTATTAAAGTTAAGATCATTTAGGGTTTTAATTTCCTTTTGCCCTAGATTAATTATTATTTTAGAAACACTTTCGAACACTTCCATTATTCCATTTCATCCCACTTTTAGAGAGAAATGCTGGAGAGAAAAGAAGCATAAATCCTCCTCCCGCTTCTCTTCTCTCCGTAAACAAAACTCTAGAACACAATGTGATTTGTATTTCTTTCCGCTCCTCTTCTCTTCTTCCGTAAAAACAACTCGGGAGCGGGCTCTTATACTTAAAGAATAAAAATACAGCTTATAGGTCTCACTAAAAATTTATTAAAAGCTACAACTACATCTTATAATTACTTTTGCCAAACATACTCAGAGTAAATAAAATTAAAATGAACAGACAATATAGTATATAAACAAAATAAGCTCAAATAAGTTAGGAATTATGGGCTTATGAAAACGGCCTTATATAAGTCAATCCAATAAACTTGAATCTCAATCTTCTTGATTGGATAATTCATCCAACTCCATACTTAGACTATTTATGCACACTAAACTAGTCTAATTACAGTTTACACTTTGTCTCAATTAAATTATAATGTGGGTAAATTAATCGAACTTTTATTTTGCCAACGGATATGCAACGAGTTTGTAGAGTAAAGATGATTTGTGTAATTATAGTTCGTAATGGATCGGTAGTGGAATTTGAGGCAAACTTAAATGACGATTTGTGTAATTCTATTTATTAATGGTGTTACTGTGACCACAAATTTATATACACTATAAAGTATAAAACCATAATTATTGCTTGTCACGTAATCATTTCATATTAAATATGTTAAAGGTTTTTTGAACTTTAAATAAATTTACATATGTTACTGAAGTAATGTATTATATTAAATTATAACTATAAAATTTATGTTCATAATAACTTGTTTCCTTATTTTGAGCTATGTTCTTTTATGACTTTTACATGTTTTAGTCATAGTTTTGGTCAGTTGACCAAACACTTATACTAAAAGAAATTAAATAATAGGTCTTACTAAAAGTATACTAAAAGCTACATCTATGTCTTATAATTACCTTTTCCAAACACTCTTATAGGGGCTGTTTACTTGTTTTTCCATTAAGTCCCATATGGATATAGATGGCAGAATGGGTATGGATGGCAGAATGAGGTAATCAGTGAATGAATAATCTTGTTTACTTTTTATACTGAATAACAGTCTGAATGATAAAAATGACTATTTTACCCCTCTGCAAAATATATATAGTATTTTATTATTATGATTGTATCTATCTCTTTACAGATTCCCCAATTCCGATCCACTTCACTAACCAATTTAATTAACCTTTACAAATGACTATCACAATTCTCAATTCCAGATCATAAAATATATACTGAACTCTAAATAAAAGCTATGCATCGTATTCTTGAAACCCCATGGTCAAAAATATCGATTATCTATTGGAACAATTTTTCAATTGGGTCTGAGGTGTATTTTTGTGCACCGATCAGAAATAGGAGAAAGATTAGCGGAAACTTCTCTTGAAATTCGAAGAAAATACTGCACCGTATATAAATGTTGATCCGTGGAGAAATCCGATAAAGACGTGGTGGCGGTTGGGACGGTGGACTTACGGTGGAATTGTGGGAACGATGGTTCAACGAAGACGGCGGCGGCGGTGCAGGGACAACACAATATTGGAGCAGGGACGACCCAAAGATGGAGGTGTAGTTACAGTGGTGATCGATGCAATGGGTGGTTAAAGGTGTCTTTATTGATTTCTTGAGAAGGAGGAAGCTATAATGAAAGAAGAGATGGGGGTATTTTAGGAAGATAATGTAATAAGTCAATCAATATGGGGAGGACATCATTATTTTGAATGACCGAATAATCCCATTTTCCAGCTCTGTTGAACCAATAAGTCCTAAATAAACACTAGTAAAATTGACCGAATAATCCATTTATTCAATTCAGTCCATTGAGGCCTAAAGAAACAGGCCCATAGTAAATAAAAAAAATGAATAGACAATATAGTAAATAAACAAAGTAAACTCAAATAAGTTAGGAATTATGGGTTTATAAACTGGCTTATATAAGTTATTAATCCAATAAAATACGGTTCAAAAACTTAAATAAGCATATTTATAAGGAGCTTATTGAGCTTAATTAAACCAATCAAAACATAACCCCTTAAATAAGTTGCTAAAGATTGAATTGCATTCCTGCTTTTCGAGGTACATTATCCGTTTCTTTTTTGAATCCGTGGCTCATCATATGTTGGTGATTTATGAAATGATGGTTTGTTTGGCGTTGATACTCATTGCGATTGGGTAAGGGCCCTCCAAATTATTATTATTATTTTCAATTGAATGAAGGGACTCAACATGAAAAAAAACCTGACCCAAAGATCTAAAGTGCAATCTATGGAATACCACAGGGACCGGGAATGTAAATTTACTCTCTGCTAAAAGAAACACCGCAAAATAAAAAACCCTCGTTAGACGCAGGGTGGTTTTACGAGTAAACAAACGACGGTCTCTTGAAATCATCAAATCAAAGCAGAAATAAAATGGCAAGCGGTGGTGGAATAGCAGCAGCAGCAGGAGGAGGAGGAGGAGGAGGAGTTGAGTGGCATCAGAGACCACCAAATGCGAAAAACCCAATCGTTTTCTTTGATGTTACAATCGGCACCATTCCTGCTGGTCGTATCAAGATGGAACTCTTTGCTGATATCGCTCCTAAAACTGCCGAAAACTTCCGACAGTTTTGTACCGGAGAATATAGGTATATATACATTTTTTTATATCTATATGTTTGCTGTATATGTATGTGTATAGGGCTAATGAATCATACTCTTGTTTTTGAGCTTCTATTAAGTAGTGTTTATTTGTTAACTAATTACTGTATGACCTAATTTTAAACAAGTAGGGATTCATTGTTGATAGATTATAAAATGTGTTGTGCAGAAAAGCTGGACTGCCTGTTGGATACAAGGGTTGTCAATTTCATAGGATCATTAAGGATTTTATGATTCAAGCTGGTGATTTTCTCAAGGTTTTTTACTTTCCATTCACTCATGATTTTTTTTTTCAAGTGTTAATAGAGGGTGTTTCCATTAGCTTGTATATTTTGGGCTTATTGAGCTTATTACTTCGAGCATTAGGGATCAAAGCAGCAGTAAGGTCAAGTTGATAAGCTACTAAGCGAGTCAATTCGAAATCCCGAAAATATAAGCTAATTCATACAAAGTTGAATGGCCATTGTGTACATATAGTTCAACCAGGGTGTTAAAGTATTACACTGTTATTAACTAGTCTATTTGCAGGGTGATGGCAGTGGATGTGTATCAATATATGGAAGTAAGTTCGAGGATGAAAATTTTATCGCCAAGCATACTGGACCTGGTCTTCTGTCGATGGTATGCATCGTGGAACCTACTCTTGCTTTCTATCTTATTTATTGTCATTTCTTGTATGTGTTTACTTTAGTCATATATATATATATATATATATATATATATATATATATATATATATATATATATATATATTCAGAGTTTGGTTTTCTGTAGGTCTTATTCATGCAATCATGCATGAATATGTGTTTCTGTGCAATATCTGTAAGGATCCTCTTTTGTTACAAATGAGCATGTATTTGAGTCTATGATTGATTATATTTAAATAATATGACAAGAAATGTCTTTATCGCTTGTACTAGGGTTCATGTGATGTAGGTGAGTGAAATCCAATAAACAGGGATAAAGGATTCATGTAGAATTGTAGATGGGTACATTTGAGTGATATGCATGCTAATATCACTGAGATAAATGGAAATATATTGAACCAACTTGAATTGGTTTGTTTTTTGAGTTTTTGGAACCAAATTGATGAATAAAACCCTGTATGGTTCTGGTTGTGAACCAGACCAGACTAAATCGTAAAACTATTTGAATATAATCTAGAACGAAGAACCAAAACAAATCTAGCTAGTCCCATTCCGCTTCATCCTTGTTCATTTTTTTCATTGGTAGCCTGGAATGGTTTTTTTCAAACCTAACTTAGTAATTACATCATTACACACAAACATTTTTCATATAAATGTTTAATATAAAATCTAAATAAGTGAACAAGATAATGTAATATATCTGAAATTGAATTTTTAAGTAACATTAATATAAGAACTTAGAAATCTCATGATAATATATAGTTATAGAGAGTGATCAGATATTGAATGGGATTTGTAAATCCAAATTAGCCTTTGTCTTTTTTGATTTAGGAGGAATCATCAGGCCTGTCTGTTAATAGGCCTCGTTTTAGACTTGCATATAAATTTTAGGTTTCTCTTATTTGATATTAATTTTCCATTCTTTACAAAATTTCATACACACAGGTAGAAAAAACTGTTGTTATACGACCCTTCTCCCCTGATATTTCATTTAAGTATGTGGCATGAATGTTTATTTTTTCTCAAACTTTTGAGGTGAATTTACTTAGTAGCCTCTAGTCAATTTGCTGAAGTCCTTATGATATTTATTTTAAGTCACAAGATCTACCATTTTAATAAAACTAAGAATTAATTTTTACTGTGTGTTTATTTTGTAATGGAAGGATATTTCTGACACTAAAATAATAATCTCAACATTTTTTAATCAAATACATGTACTGTCGCTGATTTTAAGGATTGGGGGTGTAACATTTGTTTTTCTGTGGGAGTATATTATAAACATGTATATTCATGTAACAATTGCCATATAAACTTTTATTAGTGGTTCAATAACCCCTCCACCTAATTGCTTTCTGCAGTTCCATGAACAACGAAAGGTTCACAATAGTGGATAACTATGCAACCCTGGTCTTCTTAGTAAAATGAATGATGAATAGAATTCTTTATAACAGCCTTTCTTTGTTACCATAAACTACTATAGGCAAAACGTCAACCAACATGCAAAACCCATTACCATTGATTACAGGATCCAAAGTGCATGACATCATCACTACTTGTTCTTGGCAAAGATTGTGTTTACATTCCTTCGTAATTGCTGTTACCTTTCTTTACAATCTTTTAGTCGATTCTAATAGGCTAATCCTAGTTCTGATGTAAGATTTTTATTCATGCGAGATGCAACACAGTTCATATATCTTGTCATATCTGAGGAGTATAAACAGTTGTGTTTTGGTTTTGTGCATCTATTGTGCTTTAGGCTTACAATTTATTTCTTTTTTATCTTTCGCAGGCCAACAGTGGACCAAATTCTAACGGGTGTCAGGTACTTTAAGTTTGGTTAGTCGTTACGATAAAGTTGCCATCTTCTATGTTATCAGAGAATATCTGATATGGATCAAATAATCAAGGGATGGGTTTGGTATGCTATACTACAGTTATAATCAACCAGTTTATCTTCCCGGTTTTCTTGCTGTGGTATGGGTAGATTTGGGTTATATTTTTCCTCTAACAGCTCAAATAAAAACTAAACTTTTAAGCATAAACAATATAAGTCACTTTATTCGAAAAGGATAATCATTAAAATAATATTAGTAAACTTTGTAATCATATTGAAACAGTTATATTATGAAATTTTCTTCAATATTTTGAAGAAAAGAATATAGGACTTGTTTATGGTTTTACCAAAGAATTATTCGTTTTGAGCCCAAACAACCGGTTACCCAAATGTGCGCTACCACTCATTTTTGGGACCGCTACTTTCTTTTGGTATAACTCGTCCATTTGAAACACTTGACATCTTTAACTAAATGATGCTTTTTTTCTCTGTGGCAGTTTTTTCTCACTTGTGCCAAATGTGATTGGCTTGACAATAAGCATGTGGTATTTGGGGTATGTTCTTTTTACTACCTTGTTGTGTGATACAGAATAGACAATTGAATATCGTGGGGAAACCAAATAATAACTACTCTAAATAAGTTAATAGCATATTAGTAATACTATGCATTTTTATACGTCTATCTTTTGAGGTGAGTACAAGCCCATCTCACAGTCTCCACAATCTGCGAGTAATTGTAGGGCATGGTCATTAGCAACGCTGACAATTCTTCTTTCTAAGTAATGAATATTCTTAAAAATCTTATTCACGTTACTAATTTAGCTGGTATTGATACAGAGAGTTCTTGGTGATGGTCTATTGGTGGTGAGGAAGATTGAGAATGTGGCCACGGGACCAAACAATCGTCCTAAATTGCCCTGCATAATTGCAGAATGTGGAGAGATGTGATCACGAGTTCTTGGTTATGTAATGTACATGTAAACTTTTACATCTAGATGAATGATATGAAGACATATCCTCTCGGAGAAGATAAAAGATAATCTGGCTGAATTAATCGTGTTTCACTAGGCCTTGTATTAAGCACTGCTGACCAAGCCCAAGAAAACCTGTTTGTAGGTTTGACGAGTGTGCGACTCTTGGCTAACTTTCTCTGATTGAGCTATTTACTTATCAAGATTTGTTGTTGGTTGGAAAAGGACTGATGCTAAAATTCCTGTTATCTTTTGTTAAAAATTTATACTTTTGGTTGGTGAAAAATTGGTGGGCCAGGTTGGATATACCAATTTCAAACCCTTAACTAATTACACCATCTTTTTTTTTAAAGGAGGCGATTCGTACACCGCCTGTTTTTAGCCGTACACCACTAAATGTGCTTTAAGGTGTTGTACTGTATAACACTGTAAAGCACATTTGGTGGTGTGCGGCTAAAAACAGGCGGTGTACGAATCATTGCCCTTTTTTTAAGCATATAACAAAAATTATGCGTCCGAGAATTATGCGATGTGCTTTGATGGTATGATATTGTGATGCATGCATCTAAAAATGTACTTTATTTATCACCACCCAGTCTTGAAGGATAACAAAGTTTGGGTTAGATGACCGGGTATGACCGGTTCACAAATTGCCGAGTCAATCCATTTTGACCGGTTTGTATCCAAGCAGTTAGTTCAGCTGTCTGTGGGTCTGTGTTGAACCAGTCGGACCAGCTGGTTTGGTCCGATTTTGAGAATCATGACCACAAATTAAAACAAATAACCACATGTTATGTGTCCAGATACATACATACTTGCACTTTCCATCCACGTATACCCTTTGTGCTTATGTTTTATTCGTGGTTTGAGCTTGTACCATGGAGACTTCCAGTACTCCAGGTTTGTTGAACAAGAGAGGCGATTTACTCAACTATGTTTGGATGTATATTAAAAAGTGTACCCACTAGTTATGGATAGTTATAATTTTATTCTCAGGTACGCATGTTATCTTTATAATTGTATGCCAAAAAGATAATAATAATAGAAAAGTAAATTACTCAGTGTGTGAAAACGATGTTCATAACATTGCAAAATGCAAAGCACAAATAAATTTAAACTAAAATATTCAAGCAGTGGTGTAGTTCACTTTTCATACTATAATCTTCTTACTAATTGGCCAAGTAATCATCCAAATCCTTGTCTAGTTGTGTGTCATGTTTCCGTTTATTCGGACAATAGTGTTCCATATCATTCTCCTCTTCTTGAGAAAAACTGTTCCTTGAAATTCCATTGAAATTAGATGATATGCTCGGCTTAAACATGATCATGGTTGACTTTCCAAATAAGTTTGCATGGATCGATTTCCTACCAGAAACTTGTTATGCAAATCTACGAGATCGCCAACATCAAATCTGTTTGCCCGAAATGGTTTGTCATCAAAATTACTCTATTGGTGTCGTACTCATACATAGTGAAGACGATGTTTATAATATTGCAAAGCAAAAAATTAATTAAACGGAATATACAAGAAGTGGTATAGTTGAGATGGGTCAACCTAACTTCTATGGAAAATATATGGCTCATAAACTTACAAGTAGGCCGGTAAGCGAACCGAACGTTCAACGAACAATTCGTGAACCGTTCGACGAGAAGTTCGTTTATGCTCATTCATTTCGTTCGTTTCGTTATATGAATGAACATGAACAAAATTTTGCGTTCGTTTAATTGTATGAACGAACGGGAACATATGTCTCGTTCGTTCATTTACGTTCGTGAACGTTCGTTAATATGTTCGTGAACGTTCGGTAACATGTTCGTTTGTTAACAAGAAATTAAATTAATAGATATTTGTATATCTTATTTTAATCTCATCTAAATTCTAAATATAATAGTATTCAACATCTAAATATTTTCATTCTAAATATAAAATTATTAAGCACTTCGATGTCTTATAAAACTTATTAATATGTTATAATTAAGCATCATATTATGATCGTATTGTAATGATGAATATTCATCGTTATCTTTCAAGTTATATATATATATATATATATATATATATATATATATATATATATATATATATATATATGCATGAGAATAGTTCAATTGAAACCATTTATTTTGTGTGAGAATGGGGGAACCAACCACAATATGCCATGTGTCACTTTTTTCTCTCTCATCCACGTTTTTAAAAATTAAATATCTCACAAACGACAAGTCGAAAAATCATGAAAATTGCACCATATTTTTCATCGTTTTATCCTCTTCGATTTGCCGTCCATCAAAGCATATTTCCGACAAACTTTTTTTTTTCATTTTTTTGGTGGGTTTTACATATTAGTAACACATGTGTTAGTGATTGATTATACATTTGATTTTTGGTTTAGGGTTATGGTTTAGAGTTAGGGTTTAGCAGGGTTTAGAGTTAGAGTTTAGCAGTATAACACCCCATATTTTCTAACAACTATTATTTATATTTATAACATAGGAAGCGCAAGTCCCCCAAGATATATAACCATCATTACATAGATAAAGCGTTTCAAGTTACCAAAAGATCATATGTTAAAAGTTACGATAATTACAAACATATTCCAAGACTAGGTGTTATATAAACTCCGAAAACATAACTTTTGATATTCCAAAATATCAGAGTAGATGCAATAGTAGTCAAACATCTCATCCAGTATCCACATGCCCGATCCATAACTAACCATAAACTGCAAAATGTTAAACATGGTGGGATTAGCTCACAGCTAAGTGAATGGAACTGTATCCGACAGTTCAATCCAGAAATAACAAATCTTACAACAATTAAACATAATCACACAACAATCAACGAGGACCGGCGGTTCTTGAGTAAGCCTTCACAAGAACACCTTAAACCACTTGTATGCCATCACAGTGATTAACCGATAGTTTGAAGCTATCTTCACTGACAAGGGTTCATCCATCAACGATATGTATCGGGAACCCCGCCAGCCAAACAATAGCAACAAACCCAACCAGTGTTGACCTCTGAATAATTCACATAGTCACATAATGCATAATAGTCATGCCATCATGGAATATAAACAACCCATCAACAATAACAATAACCCAAATGACTAAACAATCAATAACTCATAACCAAGTATGTTCACCCGTTGTAACCAAACTTGTTACAACTGGGTTGAACCGAAGAATACAGTTACCACTCACCGATAATTCCCAGTCTGCACTCAGTTATCTAATATCACTGAGTTTCCTTTTGCTTATTTGAAATTACCACAAAACGATACAAGTCAGTAACTTATTTATAACGATTAACTGATGTTATAATCATATAGCATATATCAACACATAGCATCACACAAATAAGCATTGTATGCTTTAAACTACATATGAAGTGTATATAATACAAGAATTCAAGCTATAGAAAAGTTACCAATCAGAAATGAATTTAGAAAGTCCCGAAATGATGTTTAAAAACTGAAAAATGTCATTTTCGACCCTTAAATGACCCCGAATGGCCAAAAACCGCCTAGGCTATTAGAATATAGTTTTGATTATTGGGCCGTTTCCGAGTGAACATGTGAATCTCATCCCAAACCGAGTTAATGAAATTGTCACCTAGTCGCTACCCTGAAAACACTTGCGCGTATTCAAAATTTGCAAAACTTGTCAAATTTATTCATGCAAACGCGACCCGGATCAAGGTGGCGGGATCGCGTTCCTCTTTATAAAAGATTCTGTAACCGTTTTACACTTGGAAATGCGATCTGGAAACGAGTGTGCAGGATCGCGTTCGATAGCTCAAAATCCGACTTAGACAAATTATAACTAAGGAACGCGATCCAGGAAATTTGTTGGGATCGCGTTCACTAGTTCAAAACGACCTGCACTTTATTTTCAGCTTCAACTCCGAATCAAAACCCAAAAGCACAAAAACTCAGATTCAATACTCAATCAAATGCATTAATTTAACACCAATATCAACTACAAACATCATATAACTCATACAAGTCTAAATTTACAACTTCATACACATGCAACTTCAATTCTTCATATATCTCATAAACCCTAGCTTTTTACCCAAATTAAAACATGAAGAACTTCAAGTAGTAGGTTTATTATCATCATACAATCAGCAAATATCATCAAAAGACTATCATTCATACATCAATTACCCAAATTTCATAAACCCTAACACATTACATCAAAAGTATGTGTATAAACTATGAAGAACACTTACAACTTGAAAGAGATGGAGATAGAATCAGGATGATGATGAAAATACTTTTCTTTTATGAATCTTGAATCCAAACACAATTAATTTATTTTATCTCCTTTTGATTTTTCTTAAAATTTGTTTGAGAGAGATTAGAGATTTAAGAACTTCAAAAGATGGAATAGGAAATAAAAGATAGATAGAGTCGGTCATCACCCACCGCCCCAATCTTAAATACAATGTAATATTATACCCCCTTCTAATCCTATTGTCTGGAACCTGAAAATACCCGTAAGTCAAAATATTTTATTTTACCGTCAGGTTCAACAATTTAAAAAAGTGATATTTTATTAGTCACAATAAATCATGTGACTCTTTTACCCATTTATTTTAAATAACCATTTAAAATCTTAATAAAATATTATTTATTTCTAGACCCCGAAACTGGGTGTTACAAATCTTCCCCCCTTAAAAGATTTCGTCCCCGAAATCTAATCTCACCCAATCATACCAAATCATATATAATTTACAAATTCCAGAAATTCAAAAGCATCCATAATTACAATAAATCTAATCATACTAATACTTGTTAAAGAAAAGTTAACACAAATATACCTGTCTCGACATCCTCAATCCCAAGAGCTTCACCCACAGTCATCTGAAAAGCTCTTGCAGTCGCCGGCGACACATTCTTTCTCTTTTGGCCCACAGATGACGACGAACCCGCACCCGAACTCGAACTTCCGGCCAAACCTGAACCCTGTCTCACCTTTTCTGGACACTGCCCTGCCCTGTGTCCTTCTTTTTGGCAATTCCAACATACAAACCGCGGATAAGCACAATCTCTAATGTTATGTCCAAACAGTCCACATTTTCCACATCTCGCAGTCTCAGATGTACAGGGTCCCGTGTGTCTAGCTTTACAATTAACACACCACGAAATTCTGCCAGTAGAATCATCACTAAAACTCAATCTTCGATTTTGTTGATTTCCTTTATTCCCCGAAGAACTATTTCTAGACTGTTGCAAAGTCTTATCCTTGTTCAATTTTTCCAAAGCCATTACCTCATTATCCACAGATCTAGCTAAAGTAAAAGCATGGGTAAGTGAATTTGCCAAATCTCACAGTTGTCCGATAGTGAGGGGGTAATGTTCCAACGAAATGTTCAATTCTAGTTTTATCATTAGGCACCCACTGTTGAACAAAACGCATTTTCTACGAGAATTGACTAATAAGTTCATCCATGGTCATTTGATCAGTCAATTTCAATTCCAAAAACTCCTGTCTAATCCTTGTCATATCAAACTCTGAACAGAACTGTTTACATACCTCACTATGAAAATCAGTCCATCGAATAGAGGTTTTCTGCTGAGAAGTCAAATGAGCCGTAATGGAATCCCACCAGGTCATGGCTGATCCTTTCAATAGTTGCACAGCATAGGGAACCTTTATTTCATCCTCACATTGACATACTTCAAACTTCCTTTCGACATCTCTTAACCAATCCAAAGTCACCGTAGGATTTGTACTTCCCTGAAATTCCGAAGGTTTGCTAGACATGAAGGTTTTGAATGAGCAAACCTTTTTCTGCTGTGGTGGTGGAGGAAACACAGTCCTCTGCTGAGATGACTGTAACAATCGCCAAATTAGGGCTAGTATTAGCGCCTAATTCTTTGTTAATATATGTAATTAGTTCTGTGTTAGGCTAATTTATGTATCGGATTATATGTTGGTAAATATATACAACTTTGCGATTTGATTAAATCGTACGCAACTTAAATAGAATGAAATTCTATTCGGTTAATACGGACGTTGGTGAACAAATGTTTAAAAACTAAAAATAACGCAATTATAACCAAAATGCTATTTTATAACAAATAGTAATTATCTCGTATCACACGATTCATAACTTACGCGATTTAAAAACAAAAGTGACTAAATTTAATTTAAACTATTAAAGATTTACGGAAATAATTTAGGTAAATTATTTAACAAGATCCGTGATTTTATAAATATAATTAAACGCGTAAAATAAATATTTAACGCCTAAACGACGGAGAAAACGAACACCGCGCGGAGCGCGAGGGGAGATCGAAAATGGGAGGATAAAACCTCCCACTTCTTTTCTTTCTTCCCACTTTCCATTTTCCTTCTCTCTCTCTCCTTTTCTTTCTCTCTAATCACCAACCACACCACCACCCACTTAAATCACCAAATAACACCATCAAACCTCGCCGAAACATACCACTCGTTTGGAGAAAAGTGACCACGACTACACGATCTACATTCCTATCTTTTCGGATTTTCAATCCGACACTTTGTAAGTTTCCGACAAATCCCGACATCTCTCGTTTTTGATCATTTTTACTAGATTATGGTTTAAATAGGCTTAATATGTTCATATAAGGGTTGGGTAAAAGATTTGGACGCAACGGAAACCCGGAAACTCGTTTTCGACCAAAATTCCGGCCATCAGACCGCTACGTCGCACCTGGCCAGGGGCCTCTGCGACGTCGCGACCTACGTAGCACAAAAACCGCAACGTCGCACTAGCGACGCAGCCTATTACGTCGCATTAACTTGCGGACGTCGCAAGTAGCGACGTAGACTTTAACGTCGCATTAGCGACGTCGCCCCCTACGTCGCATTGATTTGCGAAGGTCGCATCATGCGACGTACCTGCCTACGTCGCCCCCTACGTCGCATTGATTTGCGAAGGTCGCATCATGCGACGTACCTGCCTACGTCGCACCCTACGTCGCACCCTACGTCGCTTGCAACGTCGCATGCTACGTCGCACAAACCAGAACCTTGAAAACTCACATTTTCACTAAGTGTCGAACTTTTACAACCTCAAATCCTTATACGATACGACCTAACAATCATAACAAAACATACTTTCCTATTACAATTACTCTAATTTGCGTATTGAATGATAAACTCTAAATATAACAAATCACCAACGGGCCGTATACTTTGATACGAACGCGAACAAACCAACATTTGAACACAACGGGTTGTGTGAACAACTAGCCTAGATGGTCTTGCGAGACATCTACTTACTTAACCTTACGTGTTTAGGCACTAGAAGGTTACGGGTTCGGAGAACCTACTTGCTTTACTACTACTTGCTATTTACCACCGCTCGACTCAGGTGAGTCTTACAGCCCCACTTTTACTGTTTTATAGTTTGGGGTGAGATACTTAGCAACTGTTTTACGTATGAACACAATGTACTGAACTGAAAACATTACTGTTTACAAACAAACGCATGAGTTACTTTTATCCACTGAAAGCCTCCTAATCGTAAGTTGTTAGTTATGGACTTAAGCGCGATTACTAATAGATGGATCCATTTGGGACTGACAATCCCTGTCTGGGGTGGTAGCGCCACCACGTACTGATTTACACGTAGAAACAGACATATTAGTATTTGTTACATATGAGTGTGCGGATAGCACTCACGGGGGTACGTGATATATTCACACTACACGGTTAAGCTTCAACTTATGAGCTCATGGCGCTGTACTGATTAACTGATTTACTTACTTTGCTTGATAGCAATACGGGTACATACTTGTGGTTCATAACACCTACTTATTACTAAACCTGTGAGATTCACCAACCTTTTTGGTTGACACTTTTTAGCTTTGTATCTCAGGTACACTTACGGAGTAGGATTACTCCAGGATTACTAGCTAGAGTCGCATGATTTACAAACTGCATTTAACGGAGATTCTTTGGCATTATCTTTTGTAACTATGGTGATGTAATAGAATCTCCCGCTATACGCGTGGGCTCTAGGGAATTACATTTTGTATACGAAAACCTACGGTTTTCAAACGATTATTAATTATGAAATGTAACTATTTTACAAACGTCTCATTTAGAGGTCGTTTACTATTAATCTTGTGCTTTGTATATTGATTAGTAACACCCAATGTATGCTTCCGCAAATCATTAAATTTGGGGGTGTTACAGATTGGTATCAGAGCCTAAGGTTATAGTGAACTAGGTTGCATTTAGTGAGCCTAGACTATGACCATTAGGCAGTATTTCCGTGCTAGGCATGATTGGTTCAGGAATTACATCATACGACTTTAATTTAACATAGCCTGATCAACTATGTACAATTAAGGAAAGATGATGTAAGGTCTGAAATGGTTATGTTGAGCCGGAATACATTAGTGACTCTGATCTCGAGAGAACCGAGACTTAAACATGTGTATGCTAGACACTCAATAGACTATATTATATAGGGACTATATGAATATAGGCCTCAATCTTACTAATGCTTTGTCTCAGAAATGGCAAACATCCCATCCGATTTATCTCGTTCTCAATCTGGGTCGCAGAACCCGAGGGTAGCAAGGAGGAACAACAGGTTGCCTCGAGCTGGCCCGTACTCTACTCACTTCACCTTGCCGGCCTTAGCTGCTAGGGTGAACCAACACGAGCAACGACTTCGCACCATGGATGTCGTGTTGCAAGAAACCAACAAAAACTGGAGACTTACATTACTTGAGCGCATCGAACAAGTCTCTGAGGATCACGAAACCACCGTTAATAATGTGGACGTTCTTTTCAACAAAGTGGTGGAGATAAGCGTGGAAACCGCTCTTTTGAAACACAGACTTGATGAGTGTGAACAACGCTCACGGGAAACGGAAGAATCTAACCGCGGATTGGTACAGCGACTAGCATTAGCTGAAGACAATGCTCGATAAGCCAGCAGACTTGCAAATACTGTGGATCGTCTCATCGAAATGATGGAACAGATTAACCTATGATAAGACTAGCTTAGTCTTTGTTTTGTAAACTATCCTGTAATCTAGTAACTATCTAAGCACTACTCTATGTTTCAGTTGGATGTAACAATTCCCGACACCTTTTGTAATACATCCGCAGGATGTAACCTTTGAACTCGTATCATCTATCAAATATTTCTTGCCGTTTCGACTCATATTAATTGCCATAATTCTTTTCATATTGATGTTATGTATTACTACCTTTATACATGTACATCTGAAATAAATGCAATTTTCTTACAAAATCTCATGTATCTTCATTTCTTTTATTGAAGAATCATGCCGCCAAAGTCAAGACCTTACACTGATGCTCAGATCACGTCTCTCATAACCCAGGCTGTTACTGAAGCCTTGGCTCGAAATACTCCACCAAATTCCACAAGAAACAGCGATGCCGCTGAAACCTCTGCTGCTAAACCTTGTTCATACAAGGATTTTCAAAACTGCAAACCCTTGAGCTTCAAGGGAACAGAAGGAGCCATCGGACTTATCAGATGGTTCGAAAAGATGGAATCTGTTTTCCGCATCAGCAAGTGTGCGGAAGACGACAAGGTCAAATTCTCCACCTGCACCCTCGAAGATGGTGCCCTCTCGTGGTGGAATTCCTATACCCAGTCCGTGGGGATTGACACCGCTTATCTACTCCCTTGGGAGGATCTAAAGAAAATGCTCACGGATGAGTATTGCCCGTCCGAACAACTCCACAAGCTGGACGAAGAGTTCTGGAACTTAAAAGTGCAAGGAACTGATATCGTTGCATACACCACCAGATTCCAACAACTCACCATCCTTCGCCCAGCTATGGCAGATACTGGGCCCGACAAGATTAAGAAATACGTCCGCGGCCTCCCGGAACCCGTCCGGGGAAACGTCGCCTCATCAAACCAAACCACCCTTCATGGTGCCATCCGGTTGGCCCATGAACTTCTAGCTATGAATGAGGACCCTGAACTACCCACTCCATCCTCCCACAGCAGTAAACGAAAATGGTCCGACAACCACAACAACCACCAAAACAAGAAACCTGAAACCATTAAAGCCTACACCTCCAGTTCTGATGATAAGGGGGCGTACAAGGGAACCAAGCCCTATTGCTCCAAGTGCCAACGACACCACCATGGTTCGTGTCCCTGTAGCAAGTGTAAGAGATTTGGACACTTGGCTAAGGACTGTAGATCAAACACCACTGACACCAACACCTCTGCACCAAAGACCTGTTATGGGTGCAACGGTACGGGGCATTTCAAGAAAGACTGCCCGAAGCTGAACAACAACAACAAGAACAACAATGCTCGAGGAAGAGCTTTTGTGCTGAAATCTGGGGAAGCCCGTCAAGACCCGAATGTGGTCACGGGTACGTTTCTTCTCAACAACTTGACTGCATCTGTATTATTTGATACTGGTGCTGATAAGAGCTTTATTTCTGACGAGTTTTATCCACTACTTAACACCACACCTATTGCCTTAGATTCTAAGTACACGGTAGAATTGGCAAACGGAAAACTTATTGAGGCCGACAGTGTGATACCTAATTGCACTCTAAACTTAGCTAACGAGCTCTTTTCCATTGACTTGATACCTGTCGAAATCGGCAGCTTTGACCTCATCGTCGGTATGGATTGGTTGTCCAAGCACCGAGCTGAAATCGTTTGCTTTGAGAAAATTGTACGCATTCCTCTCGTCACCGGTGGAACTTTGAGCATACAAGGGGAGACCGGTGGGACGAGAATAAATATCATTTCTTGCATGAAAACCCGAAAATACTTGAGGAAAGGGTACCAGGCAATCCTCGCACACGTTATGGAGAAAAAGTCGGTGGAGAAGCGACTTGAGGATGTGCCTATCGTTCGAGACTTCCCAGAAGTCTTTCCTGAGGACTTGCCTGGCCTACCGCCAACTAGACAAGTCAAATTCTCTATTGATATTGTGCCCGGCGCAGCACCCGTGGCACGAGCCCCTTACCGACTAGCCCCATCCGAACTTCAGGAGTTGTCTACTCAGTTACAAGAACTCCTGGACAAGGGATTTATTCGACCAAGTTCCTCACCTTGGGGAGCTCCGGTCCTGTTTGTGAAAAAGAAAGACGGTTCTTTCCGCATGTGCATCGACTACCGCGAACTCAACAAATTAACTGTCAAGAACCGTTACCCACTTCCTCGCATTGATGACCTGTTTGACCAACTTCAGGGGTCGAGTTTTTATTCAAAAATCGATCTACGGTCAGGTTATCACCAACTCCGAGTTCGTGATGAAGATATTTCAAAAACGGCTTTCCGAACTCGCTACGGGTATTATGAATTCCAAGTGATGCCATTCGGCTTAACCAACGCACCGGCTGTATTCATGGACCTTATGAATCGGGTGTGCAAACCTTACCTTGACAAGTTTGTTATCGTCTTTATCGATGACATCTTGATTTACTCGCGCACTGAACAAGAACACGCGCAACACCTGAAAACTATCCTAGAGCTGCTCAAACACGAAGAGTTATACGCCAAATTCTCTAAGTGTGAGTTCTGGATGCAAACCGTTCAATTCCTTGGACACGTCATTGACAATCAAGGGATTCATGTCGATCCTTCAAAAATCGAGGCTATCAAGTGTTGGCAAGCACCTACTACACCGACTGAGGTACGCCAATTCTTAGGACTCGCCGGATACTACAGGCGGTTCATCGAGAATTTTTCGAAAATAGCCCTACCTCTCACTGCACTGACTCAAAAAGAAAAGAAGTTCGATTGGACTGACTAACAGGAGTCAGCTTTCCAGCTACTAAAACAGAAACTCTGTAGTGCACCTATCTTATCTTTACCCGAAGGCAACGATGACTTCGTGGTATACTGTGATGCTTCACACCAAGGTCTTGGTTGCGTGTTGATGCAACGAGACAAGGTCATCGCTTACGCCTCTCGACAACTCAAGGTCCACGAAAAGAATTACACAACTCATGACCTAGAGTTGGGGGCTGTTGTATTCGCTCTAAAAATCTGGAGACACTACTTATACGGTACCAAGTGTACAATATTTACTGACCATAAAAGTCTCCAACATATCTTCGATCAAAAGGATCTCAACATGAGGCAACGTCGATGGGTTGAGTTGCTTACTGATTACGATTGCGAAATTCGCTATCATCCAGGCAAGGCGAATGTTGTCGCCGATGCCTTAAGCCGAAAAGAACGAGTGAAACCACTTCGAGTTCGAGCTCTCGGTATGACCATTCACAACGACCTCATCAATCAAACTCTCACCGCTCAACTCGAAGCACTCAAACCAGAAAACTTGATAAACGAGGCCTTGCGAGGCAAGGACAAACAATTTGATCCCAAACCTAACGGGGCCAAATACTTCTCGAATCGAATCTGGTTACCAAGTTTTGGGAACCTTCGAGACTTGGTGATGAATGAAGCTCACAAGTCAAAATACTCTATACACCCCGGTGCCGACAAAATGTATCACGGCATCAAGGAAATGTACTGGTGGCCAAACATGAAATCTGACATTGCAACCTATGTTGGCAAGTGTCTTACTTGTTCCAAAGTTAAAGCAGAACACCAGAAACCCTCCGGTTTGCTACAACAACCCGAAATACCACAATGGAAATGGGAGCAGATCACCATGGATTTCATTACTAAACTCCCGAAAACTTCTAACGGTTGCGATACCATTTGGGTGATCGTTGACCGACTCACTAAATCTGCTCATTTCCTAGCCATCAAGGAAACTGATAAGATGGAACGCTTGACACGGATCTACCTGAAAGAGATCGTATCAAGACACGGCGTGCCCATCTCAATCATCTCCGACCGAGATGCTCGATTCACTTCTCGCTTCTGGCTGTCACTGCAAAAATCTCTTGGTACTCGTCTGGATATGAGTACGGCTTACCATCCTCAAACCGACGGTCAGAGCGAACGAACCATACAAACACTGGAAGACATGCTACGAGCCTGCGTAGTTGACTTCGGTAAAAACTGGGAAAATCACTTACCGTTGTGCGAGTTCTCGTACAACAACAGTTATCACACCAGCATAAAGGCTGCACCCTTCGAGGCACTGTACGGTCGTAAGTGCCGGTCACCTATCTGTTGGACTGAGGTGGGGGATACACAACTCACCGGTCCAGAAATCATACATGAAACAACTGAAAAGATCGTCGGCATACAAAACCGACTAAAAGCCGCTCGTGATCGTCAGAAAAGCTATGCTGACGTGAGACGCAAACACCTTGAGTTCCAAGTAGGGGACAAGGTACTTCTCAAAGTGGCACCGTGGAAAGGTGTCATTCGATTCGGAAAACGAGGCAAACTAAATCCTCGATACATCGGACCATTCGAAATCCTTGAAAAGATTGGTCCAGTGGCATACCGCCTGCAACTTCCTGCTGAGCTTAGCAGCGTTCACAACACATTCCACATTTCTAATCTGAAGAAATGTCTGTCTGACGAGACACTGATTATACCACTTGACGAAATTCAAATCGATGACAAACTTCATTTTGTCGAGGAACCTATGGAAATCATGGACCTCGAGGTAAACAACTAAAACAGAGTCGTATTCCCATCGTAAAAGTCAGGTGGAATTCTAGACGTGGTCCTGAATTCACCTGGGAACGGGAAGACCAAATGCGACAGAAATACCCACATCTCTTCCCAGACAACGCACCGACTGTGCAATCGAACTAATTTCGGGACGAAATTCTTTTAACAAGGGGAGAATGTAACAATCGCCAAATTAGGGCTAGTATTAGCGCCTAATTCTTTGTTAATACATGTAATTAGTTCTGTGTTAGGCTAATTTATGTATCGGATTATATGTTGGTAAATATATACAACTTTGCGATTTGATTAAATCGTACGCAACTTAAATAGAATGAAATTCTATTCGGTTAATACGGACGTTGGTGAACAAATGTTTAAAAACTAAAAATAACGCAATTATAACCAAAATGCTATTTTATAACAAATAGTAATTATCTCGTATCACACGATTCATAACTTACGCGATTTAAAAACAAAAGTGACTAAATTTAATTTAAACTATTAAAGATTTACGGAAATAATTTAGGTAAATTATTTAACAAGATCCGTGATTTTATAAATATAATTAAACGCGTAAAATAAATATTTAACGCCTAAACGACGGAGAAAACGAACACCGCGCGGAGCGCGAGGGGAGATCGAAAATGGGAGGATAAAACCTCCCACTTCTTTTCTTTCTTCCCACTTTCCATTTTCCTTCTCTCTCTCTCCTTTTCTTTCTCTCTAATCACCAACCACACCACCACCCACTTAAATCACCAAATAACACCATCAAACCTCGCCGAAACATACCACTCGTTTGGAGAAAAGTGACCACGACTACACGATCTACATTCCTATCTTTTCGGATTTTCAATCCGACACTTTGTAAGTTTCCGACAAATCCCGGCATCTCTCGTTTTTGATCATTTTTACTAGATTATGGTTTAAATAGGCTTAATATGTTCATATAAGGGTTGGGTAAAAGATTTGGACCCAACGAAAACCCGGAAACTCGTTTTCGACCAAAATTCCGGCCATCAGACCGCTACGTCGCACCTGGCCAGGGGCCTCTGCGACGTCGCGACCTACGTCGCACAAAAACCGCAACGTCGCACTAGCGACGCAGCCTATTACGTCGCATTAACTTGCGGACGTCGCAAGTAGCGACGTAGACTTTAACGTCGCAAACCGAACCAACGTCGCATTAGCGACGTCGCCCCCTACGTCGCATTGATTTGCGAAGGTCGCATCATGCGACGTACCTGCCTACGTCGCCCCCTACGTCGCATTGATTTGCGAAGGTCGCATCATGCGACGTACCTGCCTACGTCGCACCCTACGTCGCTTGCAACGTCGCATGCTACGTCGCACAAACCAGAACCTTGAAAACTCACATTCACTAAGTGTCGAACTTTTACAACCTCAAATCCTTATACGATACGACCTAACAATCATAACAAAACATACTTTCCTATTACAATTACTCTAATTTGCGTATTGAATGATAAACTCTAAATATAACAAATCACCAACGGGCCGTATACTTTGATACGAACGCGAACAAACCAACATTTGAACACAACGGGTTGTGTGAACAACTAGCCTAGATGGTCTTGCGAGACATCTACTTACTTAACCTTACGTGTTTAGGCACTAGAAGGTTACGGGTTCGGAGAACCTACTTGCTTTACTACTACTTGCTATTTACCACCGCTCGACTCAGGTGAGTCTTACAGCCCTACTTTTACTGTTTTATACTTTGGGGTGAGATACTTAGCAACTGTTTTACGTATGAACACAATGTACTGAACTGAAAACATTACTGTTTACAAACAAACGCATGAGTTACTTTTATCCACTGAAAGCCTCCTAATCGTAAGTTGTTAGTTATGGACTTAAGCGCGATTACTAATAGATGGATCCATTTGGGACTGACAATCCCTGTCTGGGGTGGTAGCGCCACCACGTACTGATTTACACGTAGAAACAGACATATTAGTATTTGTTACATATGAGTGTGCGGATCGCACTCACGGGGGTACGTGATATATTCACACTACACGGTTAAGCTTCAACTTATGAGCTCATGGCGCTGTACTGATTAACTGATTTACTTACTTTGCTTGATAGCAATACGGGTACATACTTGTGGTTCATAACACCTACTTATTACTAAACCTGTGAGATTCACCAACCTTTTTGGTTGACACTTTTTAGCTTTGTATCTCAGGTACACTTACGGAGTAGGATTACTCCAGGATTACTAGCTAGAGTCGCATGATTTACAAACTGCATTTAACGGAGATTCTTTGGCATTATCTTTTGTAACTATGGTGATGTAATAGAATCTCCCGCTATACGCGTGGGCTCTAGGGAATTACATTTTGTATACGAAAACCTACGGTTTTCAAACGATTATTAATTATGAAATGTAACTATTTTACAAACGTCTCATTTAGAGGTCGTTTACTATTAATCTTGTGCTTTGTATATTGATTAGTAACACCCAATGTATGCTTCCGCAAATCATTAAATTTGGGGGTGTTACAATGACCTAGCTTGTTGATCATGTATATACTGCTGTTCAACTCCTCTAAGTCTTAATACCTCGTCCTCTAACCGCAAAAGGTAATCCTCCTGGTTAGAATCCTCCTGATTTACATGTGAAGTACCCGTCTGCCCATGTCTGTCATTATGTGTTTCTGGAGGAGGAACATCATTTCTAGAAACATTATTGGGATTGTTGATCGGGTTCTCGTTATCTGCCATTTCTGTACAAAACAACACCTCACAATCCGTTAATCGTTAGTACCAAATATACTAACTAATCAACCCCCAATTCAATAGCTAATCCCACACCCTGAAATGTTTGACTAACACCAAATAGATTTGGGATTGAACATTTGCCAATGTCCAATTCGCCCAAACCTATGCTCTGATACCAATTTATAACACCCCATATTTTCTAACAACTATTATTTATATTTATAACATAGGAAGCGCAAGTCCCGCAAGATATATAACCATCATTACATAGATAAAGCGTTTCAAGTTACCAAAAGATCATATGTTAAAAGTTACGATAATTGCAAACATATTCCAAGACTAGGTGTTATATAAACTCCGAAAACATAACTTTTGATTTTCCAAAATATCAGAGTAGATGCAATAGTAGTCAAACATCCCATCCAGTATCCACATGCCCGATCAATAACTAACCATAAGCTGCAAAATGTTAAACATGGTGGGATTAGCTCACAGCTAAGTGAATGGAACTGTATCCGACAGTTCAATCTAGAAATAACAAATCTTACAACAATTAAACATAATCACACAACAATCAAAGAGGACCGGCGGTTCTTGAGTAAGCCTTCACAAGAACACCTTAAACCACTGGTATGCCATCACAGTGATTAACCGATAGTTTGAAGCTATCTTCACTGACTAGGGTTCATCCATCAACGATATGTATCGGGAACCCTGCCAGCCAAACAATAGCAACAAACCCAACCAGTGTTGACCTCTGAATAATCCACATAGTCACATAATGCATAATAGTCATGCCATCATGGAATATAAACAACCCATCAACAATAATAATAACCCAAATGACTAAACAATCAATAACTCATAATCAAGTATGTTCACCAGTTGTAACCAAACTTGTTACAACTAGGTTGAACCGAAGAATACAGTTACCACTCACCGATAATTCCCAGTCTCCACTCAGTTATCTAATATCACTGAGTTTCCTTTTGCTTATCTGAAATTACCACAAAATGATACAAGTCAGTAACTTATTAATAATGATTAACTGATGTTATAATCATATAGCATATACCAACACATAGCATCACACAAATAAGCATTATATGCTTTAAACTACATATGAAGTGTATATAATACAAGTATTCAAGCTATAGAAAAGTTACCAATCAGAAATGAATTTAGAAAGTCCCGAAATGATGTTTAAAGACTGAAAAATGTCATTTTCGACCCTTAAATGACCCCGAATGGCCAAAAACCGCCTAGGCTATTAGTATATAGTTTTGATTATTGGGCCGTTTCCGAATGAACATGTGAATCTCATCCCAAACCGAGTTAATGAAATTGTCACCTAGTCGCTACCCTGAAAACACTTGCGCGTATTCAAAATTTGCAAAACTTGTCAAATTTATTCATGCAAACGCGACCCGGATCAAGGTAGCGGGATCGCGTTCCTCTTTATAAAAGATTCTGTAACCGTTTTACACTTGGAAACGCGATCTGGAAACGAGTGTGCAGGATCACGTTCGATAGCTCAAAATCCGACTTAGACAAATTATAACTAAGGAACGCGATCCAGGAAATTTGTTGGGATCGCGTTCACTAGTTCAAAACGACCTGCACTTTATTTTCAGCTTCAACTCCGAATCACAACCCAAAAGCACAAAAACTCAGATTCAATACTCAATCAAATGCATTAATTTAACACCAATATCAACTACAAACATCATATAACTCATACAAGTCTAAATTTACAACTTCATACACATGCAACTTCAATTCTTCATATATCTCATAAACCCTAGCTTTTTACCCAAATTAAAACATGAAGAACTTCAAGTAGTAGGTTTATTATCATCATACAATCAGCAAATATCATCAAAAGACTATCATTCATACATCAATTACCCAAATTTCATAAACCCTAACACATTACATCAAAAGTATGTGTATAAACTATGAAGAACACTTACAACTTGAAAGAGATGGAGATAGAATCAGGATGATGATGAAAATACTTTTCTTTTATGAATCTTGAATCCAAACACAATTAATTTATTTTGTCTCCTTTTGATTTTTCTTAAAATTTGTTTGAGAGAGATTAGAGATTTAAGAACTTCAAAAGATGGAATAGGAAATAAAAGATAGATAGAGTCGGTCATCACCCACCGCCCCAATCTTAAATACAATGTAATATTATACCCCCTTCTAATCCTATTGTCTGGAACCTGAAAATACCCGTAAGTCAAAATATTTTATTTTACCGTCAGGTTCAACAATTTAAAAAAGTGATATTTTATTAGTCACAATAAATCCTGTGACTCTTTTACCCATTTATTTTAAATAACCATTTAAAATCTTAATAAAATATTATTTATTTCTAGACCCCGAAACTGGGTGTTACAAATCTTCCCCCCTTAAAAGATTTCGTCCCCGAAATCTAATCTCACCCAATCATACCAAACCATATATAATTTACAAATTCCAGAAATTCAAAAGCATCCATAATTACAATAACTCTAATCATACTAATACTTGTTAAAGCAAAGTTAACACAAATATACCTATCTCGACATCCTCAATCCCAAGAGCTTCACCCACAGTCATCTGAAAAGCTCCTGCAGTCGCCGGCGACACATTCTTTCTCTTTTGGCCCACAGATGACGACGAACCCGCACCCGAACTCGAACTTCCGGCCAAACCTGAACCCTGTCTCACCTTTTCTGGACACTGCCCTGCCCTGTGTCCTTCTTTTTGGCAATTCCAACATACAAACCGCGGATAAGCACAATCTCTAATGTTATGTCCAAACAGTCCACATTTTCCACATCTCGCAGTCTCAGATGTACAGGGTCCCGTGTGTCTAGCTTTACAATTAACACACCACGAAATTCTGCCAGTAGAATCATCACTAAAACTCAATCTTCGATTTTGTTGATTTCCTTTATTCCCCGAAGAACTATTTCTAGACTGTTGCAAAGTCTTATCCTTGTTCAATTTTTCCAAAGCCCTTACATCATTATCCACAGATCTAGCTAAAGTAAAAGCATGGGTAAGTGAATTTGCCAAATCTCACAGTTGTCCGATAGTGAGGGGGTAATGTTCCAACGAAATGTTCAATTCTAGTTTTATCATTAGGCACCCACTGTTGAACAAAACGCATTTTCTCCGAGAATTGACTAATAAGTTCATCCATGGTCATTTGATCAGTCAATTTCAATTCCAAAAACTCCTGTCTAATCCTTGTCATATCAAACTCTGAACAGAACTGTTTACATACCTCACTATGAAAATCAGTCCATCGAATAGAGGTTTTCTGCTGAGAAGTCAAATGAGCCGTAATGGAATCCCACCAGGTCATGGCTGATCCTTTCAATAGTTGCACAGCATAGGGAACCTTTATTTCATCTTCACATTGACATACTTCAAACTTCCTTTCGACATCTCTTAACCAATCCAAAGTCACCGTAGGATTTGTACTTCCCTGAAATTCCGAAGGTTTGCTAGACATGAAGGTTTTGAATGAGCAAACCTTTTTCTGCTGTGGTGGTGGAGGAAACACAGTCCTCTGCTGAGATGACCTAGCTTGTTGATCATGTATATACTGCTGTTCAACTCCTCTAAGTCTTAATACCTCGTCCTCTAACCGCAAATGGTAATCCTCCTGGTTAGAATCCTCCTGATTTACATGTGAAGTACCCGTCTGCCCATGTCTGTCATTATGTGTTTCTGGAGGAGGAACATCATTTCTAGAAACATTATTGGGATTGTTGATCGGGTTCTCGTTATCTGCCATTTTTGTACAAAACAACACCTCACAATCCGTTAATCGTTAGTACCAAATATACTAACTAATCAACCCCCAATTCAATAGCTAATCCCAAACCCTGAAATGTTTGACTAACACCAAATAGATTTGGGATTGAACATTTGTCAATGTCCAATTCGCCCAAACCTATGCTCTGATACCAATTTATAACACCCCATATTTTCTAACAACTATTATTTATATTTATAACATAGGAAGCGCAAGTCCCCCAAGATATATAACCATCATTACATAGATAAAGCGTTTCAAGTTACCAAAAGATCATATGTTAAAAGTTACGATAATTACAAACATATTCCAAGACTAGGTGTTATATAAACTCCGAAAACATAACTTTTGATTTTCCAAAATATCAGAGTAGATGCAATAGTAGTCAAACATCCCATCCAGTATCCACATGCCCGATCCATAACTAACCATAAACTGCAAAATGTTAAACATGGTGGGATTAGCTGTAACACCCCCAAATTTGATGATTTGCGGAAGCTTGATTTGGGTGTTACTAATCAATAACAAAGCACAAAGATATATAGTAAACGACTCTATATGCGTCGTTTTAACAAAATATATTGATAATAGAAATGTTTACATCATTTAAAGCTTTACATAGCTCGAGTTTAAATAATATGAGATTTCAGTACATAAGTACTTGTACAAAAATATACTAATGCAAGAAAATCTCAATCGTCTGTATGCTGACTCGAGCTAAAGTCCTGAAGCAGAAACATCCTACTGCTTGGTACCTGTGATATATGCTAAAAGGTCAGCTAAAAGCTGGTGAGCTCACAGGTTTGAAATAAGTTAATATAGTATGAACCGCAAGATTTAAATAATGAATTGCATCCAGCAATTAAATAATGAATTGCATCCAGCAATTAAATGATAGTCATCGTGTATACAGCCATGAGCACATAGTTGAGCTTAACTCGAGGGCCGGGTCCCCTATAGAGAATTCCGGGCGAGGTGCCTCCACGAATGCCTAATCAACATTCGTCTTCCCAAATATTAGTACGTCCGTTTACCCGGTTAGTGCTTGCTAACCCGAACGAGGAGGGTCAATCCTATATGGTACCATATACTAATATTCACGCTACAATGTATTAACAACTATGCTGACGGAGGACTTTAAATGATTAGTTTCGAAAAACTCATGTAGTATATGAAATGTTTGTACTTGCGTTCACATGTTAAAATTGAGCAATATATCACACCCCTGAGTAAAACAGTAAAAAGAGGGGTTATGAGACTCACCTGAGTCGTTGAGTTTATGAAAATAAACTGAGAATGATTAGCCGAGAATCGAAGTCCAAAGACTTGTAACCTGAGGGTGTCCACGACACGCGATGGTTATAAACATGATTGGGTATCTCAAAAGATCACCCTTGTAGTTGTTCGTCCAACTATAATGTCCAAATTACATTTGGTTGATTGATTCGAATGTTTGAAAATATGTACGGCCCGTTGGTGACGGATTTGTAATAATAATCTCAACTATTATTATTTTGATTTCGTGTCGTATTACTAGAAAAATGTGTTTTGATTGTGTTTTAAAAGCCGTTACGGAATCTAAGTACGGGGGTCCGGGGGCAGTGCCCCTGGTAGCGGGGTCCAAGGGGCAGAGCCCCTGGCTGGGGTCGAGCTGCCAGGTCAGCTTGGAAATTTTTTATTTCTACTATATTGCTTTGACGAAAAACGCATCTGGAACCGAATTTGGGTAAAATCAGGTGTTAAAATTTTAGGTCTCGACACTTAGTAAAAATCTGTGTTTTCTGGTTTTTGCGACGTTGGGTGCGACGTCGCTGGTCCTGACTGCGACGTTGATCATGGCGTCGCTATGTGCGACTTTCGCAATTTAATGCGACGTTGTGCGTGGCGTCGCTATATGCGACGTTGTTAATTTCTGCGACGTAAGGGCCTGCGTCGCTATACGCGACGTCGGCAACTTAATGCGACGTTAATGACGATGTCGCTATATGCGACGTGGGGACTGGTATTGCGACGTTGCAACTGACGTCGCAATTGGGCCAACCCAGATGCGACGTCGGAGTCTGTTCAGATTCCGGTGGCCGGAAAATCGGTCGAAAGGCTTCCGTTCGGTCCAAATCTTTTACCCAACCCATATATGGACATTTTAAGTGTATACAAACAACCACAAGTCGAAAATAATAAGAATCGAGAGATTTCGGGATTTTGTCGGAAACTTACAAATTGCCGAAATGGAAATCCGGAAAGGTAGAAATGTAGATCGTCGAGAGGTGGTCGTGAATCTCTAAAAATCTTGGTGATTCGAGCGCGTATAATGGTGTTATTTGCGGTTTTAGTGATTTGTGGTATTTTGGTGGTTTTGGAGGAAATAAGAGAAGCGAGAGAGAAAGATAAAAAGAAATGAGAGAAATGAAAGGGAAATGGGAGGTTATCCTCCCATTTTTCAGTCTCCGACTCGCGATCCGCGTGGTGTTCGTTTTCTCCGTCACTTAACGTTTTATAATTTATTTTACATATTAATTGGTAAGTTTTAAGATACAAATTATTACGCGATATTTTATTTAAATATTTTACAAATCGATTTATATTTGAGTTATAATAAGTAAGTTTGTTTATTTAGTTGTCGCGTTTTAATATTTTTAAATCGTATAAGTTTTGTTTGTATGGTCCGAATAAATACGAAATATTATCATAATAATATTTTTGACATAAAAGCGTTATTTAATAAAATTGGTCACCAACGTCCGTATTAATTTGAATCGAAATACATTCGATTTTACTTGCGTACGATTTAATCAAATCGCATTTTCGTATATATTCAACAATATATATAATTCGATACATTAATTAGCCTAACACAGAACTAATTACATGTATTAACGTATGATTAGGCACTAATTACTAGTACTAATTTGGCGGGTGTTACATTCTCCCCCTGTTAGAAGAATTTCGTCCCGAAATTTAGCTCGAGGTCGCGTTTGATGTAGAATCAGTGAAGAGTTGAGGATATTTGAGTCGCATTTGGTCTTCTCGTTCCCAGGTGAATTCCGGACCACGCCGCGAATTCCATCTGACCTTGACGATGGGAATACGACTTTGTTTCAGTTGTTTGACCTCACGGTCCATAATTTCAGCGGGTTCCTCAACGAAGTGAAGTTTATCGTCAACACGAATTTCATCTAGTGGGATAATAAGTGTCTCATCAGACAGACACTTTTTCAGGTTGGAAATATGAAAAGTAGGGTGCACACTGCTGAGTTCGGATGGCAGCTGCAATCGATAAGCTACGGGGCCAATCCGTTCGAGGATCTCAAAAGGCCCGATGTACCTGGGATTTAACTTCCCGCGTTTGCCAAAACGGATGACGCCTTTCCAAGGCGATACTTTTAAGAGTACTCGATCCCCAACTTGGAACTCGAGTGGTTTGCGTCTCACGTCAGCATAACTTTTCTGACGATCACGTGCGGCTTTGAGTCTGTTTTGTATTTCCACGATTTTCTCAGTGGTAGCGTGAATGAGTTCAGGGCCAGTGAGTTGACTATCTCCCACTTCAGTCCAACAAATCGGTGATCGGCACTTACGACCGTACAATGCCTCAAACGGTGCAGCCTTGATGCTGGCATGATAGCTGTTATTGTACGAGAATTCGCACAACGGTAGGGTTTTTCCCAGTTTGTACCAAAATCAACTACGCAGGCGCGTAGCATATCTTCCAGTGTCTGAATGGTTCGTTCACTTTGGCCATCGGTTTGAGGATGGTATGCGGTACTCATGTCGAGACGGGTACCCAATGCTTTTTGAAGTGACTGCCAAAAGTGAGAGGTGAAACGGGCATCTCTGTCAGAGATGATTGAGATTGGAACACCGTGATGAGAAACGATTTCCTTGATGTAGATTTGTGCAAGGCGTTCCATTTTATCGTTTTCTTTGATTGCTAGGAAATGAGCAGATTTGGTGAGACGATCGACGATCACCCAAATGGTATCGCAACCGCTCGCCGACTTGGGTAGTTTGGTTATGAAATCCATGGCAATTTGTTCCCATTTCCATTCAGAGATTTCAGGTTGTTGGAGTAAACCAGAAGGTTTCTGATGTTCGGTTTTGACTTTCGAGCAAGTAAGGCACTTGCTGACGTAAGTGGCAATTTCGGCTTTCATGTTCGGCCACCAATAAAATTCCTTGATGCCGTGGTACATCTTATCGGATCCTTGATGGATAGAATATTTAGACTTGTGAGCTTCATCCATCACCAAGTCTCGTAGGTTCCCGAAACTAGGCAACCAGATTCGGTTTGAGAAATACCTAATCCCGTTAGATTTGATTTCGAATTGTTTGTCAATACCCCGTAAGGCTTCATTTTTTATGTTTTCAGGTTTCAGGGCTTCGATCTGAGCGGTATGAATTTGAATGGTAAGATCGTTATGAATGGTCATACTGAGGGCTCGGACTCGAAGTGGTTTTGGTCGTTCCTTTCGACTGAGGGCGTCGGCTACCACATTAGCCTTCCCTGGATGGTACTTGATCTCGCAATCGTAATCGGTAAGCAACTCGACCTATCGACGTTGCCTCATATTGAGATCCTTCTGATCGAATATATGTTGGAGACTTTTATGATCGGTAAAGATGGTGCACTTAGTGCCGTATAGATAATGTCTCCAGATTTTGAGAGCAAAAACGACAGCTCCAAGTTCGAGATCATGAGTGGTGTAGTTCTTTTCGTGAATTTTCAGCTATCGTGAGGCATAGGCAATAACTTTATCTCGTTGCATCAATACGCAACCGAGACCTTGGTGAGAAGCATCACAGTATACCACGAAGTCATCGGTGCCTTCGGGTAAGGATAAAATTGGAGCACTGCAAAGCTTTTGTTTCAGAAGTTGGAATGCTGACTCTTGTTTATCGGTCCAATCGAACCTTTTGTCCTTCTGAGTCAGTACCGTGAGTGGTTGAGCTATTTTAGAGAAGTTTTCGATAAATCGCCGATAGTACCCAGCAAGACCCAAGAATTGTCGTACTTCAGTTGCAGAGGTGGGTGCTTGCCAGTCTTTGATAGCCTCGATTTTTGATGGGTCAACGTGAATTCCCTGACTGTCGATCACGTGACCAAGGAATTGAACAGTTTGGATCCAGAACTCACACTTAGAGAATTTTGCATACAGCTCCTCGTGTCTAAGTAGTTCAAGGATGGTTTTGAGGTGTTGCGCATGTTCTTGCTCGTTGCGCGAGTAAATGAGTATGTCATCGATAAAAACAATGACAAACTTGTCGAGGTAAGGTTTGCACACCCGATTCATAAGGTCCATGAATACAGCCGGTGCGTTTGTTAGACCAAAGGGCATCACTTGGAATTCGTAGTGCCCGTAGCGAGTCCTGAAAGCAGTTTTTGGAATATCGGTGTCGCGAACTCGTAATTGATGATAACCTGATCGCAGGTCAATTTTTGAGTAGAAACTTGAACCCTGAAGTTGGTCGAATAGATCATCAATGCGAGGAAGTGGATAACGGTTCTTGACGGTCAATTTGTTCAACTCTCGATAGTCGATGCACATTCTGAATGAACCATCCTTCTTTTTAACAAATAAGACCGGAGCTCCCCAAGGTGAAGAACTCGGCCTGATGAATCCTCTATCCAGAAGTTCCTGTAACTGAGAGGACAACTCCTGAAGTTCGGATGGGGCTAAACGGTATGGTGCACGGGCCACCGGTGCTGCACCCGGCACTAGATCAATTGAGAACTCAACCTGTCTAGGCGGAGGTAAACCAGGTAGTTCTTCCGGAAAGACTTCGGGAAAGTCTCTAACAATTGGCACATCCTCAAGTCGCTTCTCCTCCGACTTCTTCTCTGTGATGTGTGCGAGTATTGCAGGGTAACCCTTTCTCAGAAATTTTCGAGTTTTTAAGCAAGAGATGATATTGAGTCTCGTCCCGCCGGTCTCCCCCTGTATGATCAAGGTTCTACCGACAGCGAGTGGAATGCGGACGATCTTATCGTAACAAACGATTTCGGCTCGGTGTTTGGACAACCAGTCCATTCCAATGATGACGTCGAAACTTCCGATTTCAACGGGTACAAGATCGATTGAAAAGGTTTCGTCAGCTAGGTTTAAAGTGCAATTAGGTATCACACTATCGGTTTCTATAAGTTCGCCATTTGCTAGTTCTACAGTGTACTTAACATCTAAGGCAACAGGATTGATGTCAAGTAGTGGGCAAAAACATTCGGGTCTTGGCGGGCGTCCCCAGATTTGATGACGAAGGCTCTGCTTCGGGTGTTGTTGTTGTTGTTGCTGTTGCGGTTGTTGTTGTTGTTGTTGTTATTCTTTAGCTTGGGGCACGTTTCCCGGAAGTGCCCGGGTTTCCCACACTCAAAGCAGACTTTGGGTGTTCTGGTGTTGTTGTTGGAATTGTTGTTGGCAGGAGAATTGCAGTCTTTGGTGAGATGGCCGTACCTCTTGCAGTTGTTGCAAAAGGGACCACAGGAACCTTCATGGTGACGACTGCACTTGGAACAATAAGGTTTGTTCCCAGTGTAGCCCCGTGTGATGTCTGTGGTGGTGTTGTAGGCTTTGATGGTGTCGGGTTTCTTGTTTTGTTGGTTGGAGTGGTTGTTGTGGTAATCAGACCATTTTCGTTTGTTGTTTTGGGAGGATGAAGTGGGTGGTTCAGAATCTTGGCTCATGGACATCAGGTCTTGGGCCAATAGGATTGCACCGTCAATGGTGGTTTGGTTGGAAGAGGCAACATGCCCCCGAACAGGCTCAGGAAGGCCAAGGATGTACTTCCTGATTTTATCAGGTTCGGTGCTCACCATGGCTGGGCGAAGGGCGGCAAGTTGTTGAAATCTGGTGGTATAACCATCGATGTCACCACCCTGAACCTTTAGGTTCCAGAACTCCTCGTCCAGCTTTTGGAGTTTAGCGATTGAGCAGTATTTGGCAGTGAGTTTTGCTTTCAAGTCCTCCCAAGTTAGTTGGTAGGCAATGTCAGCACCCACTGATTGGGTATATGAGTTCCACCAAGAGTGGGCATCATCTTCGAGAGAGCAGGTGGCGAATTTTACTTTGTCGTTCTCCGCGCATTTGCTGACACGGAAAACAGTTTCCATCTTTTCGAACCATCTGATCAGTCCGATGGCTCCTTCAGAACCCTTGAAGCTGGAGGGTTTGCAGCTTTGAAAGTCCTTGTAAGAACAAGGTTTAGCAGTAGTGGTTTCAGCGGCATCGCTGTTTCTGGTGGAGTTTTGTGGGGTATTCCGAGCCAAGGCTTCAGTAACAGCCTGGGTTATATGCGATGTAAGCTGGGCATCAGTGTATGGTCTTGACTTTGGCGGCATGATTCTTCAATAAAAGAAATGAAGATACATGAGATTTCGTAGGAAAGTTGTATTTGTTATAGATGTACATGTATAAAAGCAGTAATACATGACATCAACATGGAAAAATAACAATTAATATGAGTTGAACAACAAGGAATATTTGATAGCTAATATGAGTTCAAAGGTTACATCCTACAGAGTTATTACAAAAGGCGTCGGGAATTGTTACATCCGACCGAATTTTAGAGTAGCGCGTAGATAGTTACTAGATTACAGGATAGATTACAAGGCAAAGACTACACTAGTCTTAACGTAGATTAATTTGTTCCATCATCGTGACAAGACGGTCCACAGTGTTTGCAAGTCTGCTAGCTTGACGGGCGTTATCTTCTGCTAGTGCTAGTCGTTGTGTTAGTCCACAGGCATACTCTTCTGCTTCATGTGAACGTTGTTCACATTCTTCCATCCTTTGACGCAGGAGGGCATTTTCCACACTTATCGCTATTACTTGGTTGCGAAGGACATCCATGTTGTTGTTTGTGGTTTCAAGGTCGTCGAAGACTTGTTCAATGCGTTCAAGGGATGTAAGTCTCCAGTTTTCGTTCGTTTCCTGCAGCACGACATCCATGGTGCGAAGTCGCTGCTCGTGTTGGTTCACTCTAGCGGCTAAGGCCGGCAAAGTGAGGTGAGTGGGATACGGGCCAGCTCGAGGCAACCGGTTGTTCCTCCTTGCTACCCTGGGGTTCTGCGACCCGGATTGAGAGCGAGATGAGTTTGATGGTGTGTTTGCCATTTCTGAGACAAAACGTTAATAAGATTGAGGCCTATATTCATATAGTTCCTATATAATATAGCCTATTGAGTGTCTAGCATAAACATGTTTAAGTCTCGGTTCGCTCGAGGTCAGAGTCTTCTATCGTACCCTGTTCAGTCATAACTACTTTCAGGTTTTACATCATCTTTGCTTAATTGTACATAGTTGATCAGGCTATGTTAAATTAAACTCGTATGATGTAATCACTGAACCAGTTATACCTAATAAGGAATACCGCCTAATGGTCATAGTCTAGGTCCACTAAATGCAACCTAGTTCACTATAACCTTAGTCTCTGATACCAATCTGTAACACCCCCAAATTTGATGATTTGCGGAAGCTTGATTTGGGTGTTACTAATCAATAACAAAGCACAAAGATATATAGTAAACGACTCTATATGCGTCGTTTTAACAAAATATATTGATAATAGAAATGTTTACATCATTTAAAGCTTTACATAGCTCGAGTTTAAATAATATGAGATTTCAGTACATAAGTACTTGTACAAAAATATACTAATGCAAGAAAATCTCAATCGTCTGTATGCTGACTCGAGCTAAAGTCCTGAAGCAGAAACATCCTACTGCTTGGTACCTGCGATATATGCTAAAAGGTCAGCTAAAAGCTGGTGAGCTCACAGGTTTGAAATCAGTTAATATAGTATGAACTGCAAGATTTAAATAATGAATTGCATCCAGCAATTAAATAATGAATTGCATCCAGCAATTAAATGATAGTCATCGTGTATACAGCCATGAGCACATAGTTGAGCTTAACTCGAGGGCCGGGTCCCCTATAGAGAATTCCGGGCGAGGTGCCTCCACGAATGCCTAATCAACATTCGTCTTCCCAAATATTAGTACGTCCGTTTACCCGGTTAGTGCTTGCTAACCCGAACGAGGAGGGTCAATCCTATATGGTACCATATACTAATATTCACGCTACAATGTATTAACAACTATGCTGACGGAGGACTTTAAATGATTAGTTTCGAAAAACTCATGTAGTATATGAAATGTTTGTACTTGCGTTCACATGTTAAAATTGAGCAATATATCACACCCCTGAGTAAAACAGTAAAAAGAGGGGTTATGAGACTCACCTGAGTCGTTGAGTTTATGAAAATAAACTGAGAATGATTAGCCGAGAATCGAAGTCCAAAGACTTGTAACCTGAGGGTGTCCACGACACGCGATGGTTATAAACATGATTGGGTATCTCAAAAGATCACCCTTGTAGTTGTTCGTCCAACTATAATGTCCAAATTACATTTGGTTGATTGATTCGAATGTTTGAAAATATGTACGGCCCGTTGGTGACGGATTTGTAATAATAATCTCAACTATTATTATTTTGATTTCGTGTCGTATTACTTGAAAAATGTGTTTTGATTGTGTTTTAGAAGCCGTTATGGAATCTAAGTATGGGGGTCCGGGGGCAGCGCCCCTGGTAGTGGGGTCCAAGGGGCGGCAGCCCCTGGCGGGGTCCAAGGGGCAGAGCCCCTGGCTGGGGTCGAGCTGCCAGGTCAGCTTAGAAATTTTTTATTTCTACTATATTGCTTTGACGAAAAACGCATCTGGAACCGAATTTGGGTAAAATCAGGTGTTAAAATTTTAGGTCTCGACACTTAGTAAAAATCTGTGTTTTCTGGTTTTTGCGACGTTGGGTGCGACGTCGCTGGTCCTGACTGCGACGTTGATCATGGCGTCGCTATGTGCGACTTTCGCAATTTAATGCGACGTTGTGCGTGGCGTCGCTATATGCGACGTTGTTAATTTCTGCGACGTAAGGGCCTGCGTCGCTATACGCGACGTCGGCAACTTAATGCGACGTTAATGACGATGTCGCTATATGCGACGTGGGGACTGGTATTGCGACGTTGCAACTGACGTCGCAATTGGGCCAACCCAGATGCGACGTCGGAGTCTGTTCAGATTCCGGTGGCCGGAAAATCGGTCGAAAGGCTTCCGTTCGGTCCAAATCTTTTACCCAACCCATATATGGACATTTTAAGTGTATACAAACAACCACAAGTCGAAAATAATAAGAATCGAGAGATTTCGGGATTTTGTCGGAAACTTACAAATTGCCGAAATGGAAATCCGGAAAGGTAGAAATGTAGATCGTCGAGAGGTGGTCGTGAATCTCTAAAAATCTTGGTGATTCGAGCGCGTATAATGGTGTTATTTGCGGTTTTAGTGATTTGTGGTATTTTGGTGGTTTTGGAGGAAATAAGAGAAGAGAGAGAGAAAGATAAAAAGAAATGAGAGAAATGAAAGGGAAATGGGAGGTTATCCTCCCATTTTTCAGTCTCCGACTCGCGATCCGCGTGGTGTTCGTTTTCTCCGTCATTTAACGTTATATAATTTATTTTACATATTAATTGGTAAGTTTTAAGATACAAATTATTACGCGATATTTTATTTAAATATTTTACAAATCGATTTATATTTGAGTTATAATAAGTAAGTTTGTTTATTTAGTTGTCGCGTTTTAATATTTTTAAATCGTATAAGTTTTGTTTGTATGGTCCGAATAAATACGAAATATTATCATAATAATATTTTTGACATAAAAGCGTTATTTAATAAAATTGGTCACCAACGTCCGTATTAATTTGAATCGAAATACATTCGATTTTACTTGCGTACGATTTAATCAAATCGCATTTTCGTATATATTCAACAATATATATAATTCGATACATTAATTAGCCTAACACAGAACTAATTACATGTATTAACGTATGATTAGGCACTAATTACTAGTCCTAATTTGACGGGTGTTACATTAGCTCACAGCTAAGTGAATGGAACTATATCCGACAGTTCAATCCAGAAATAACAAATCTTACAACAATTAAACATAATCACACAACAATCAAAGAGGACCGGCGGTTCTTGAGTAAGCCTTCACAAGAACACCTTAAACCACTGGTATGCCATCACAGTGATTAACCGATAGTTTGAAGCTATCTTCACTGACTAGGGTTCATCCATCAACGATATGTATCGGGAACCCTGCCAGCCAAACAATAGCAACAAACCCAACCAGTGTTGACCTCTGAATAATCCACATAGTCACATAATGCATAATAGTCATGCCATCATGGAATATAAACAACCCATCAACAATAACGATAACCCAAATGACTAAACAATCAATAACTCATAACCAAGTATGTTCACCCGTTGTAACCAAACTTGTTACAACTAGGTTGAACCGAAGAATACAGTTACCACTCACCGATAATTCCCAGTCTGCACTCAGTTATCTAATATCACTGAGTTTCCTTTTGCTTATTTGAAATTACCACAAAACGATACAAGTCAGTAACTTATTTATAACGATTAACTGATGTTATAATCATATAGCATATATCAACACATAGCATCACACAAATAAGCATTGTATGCTTTAAACTACATATGAAGTGTATATAATACAAGTATTCAAGCTATAGAAAAGTTACCAATCAGAAATGAATTTAGAAAGTCCCGAAATGATGTTTAAAAACTGAAAAATGTCATTTTCGACCCTTAAATGACCCCGAATGGCCAAAAACCGCCTAGGCTATTAAAATATAGTTTTGATTATTGGGCCGTTTCCGAGTGAACATGTGAATCTCATCCCAAACCGAGTTAATGAAATTGTCACCTAGTCGCTACCCTGAAAACACTTGCGCGTATTCAAAATTTGTAAAACTTGTCAAATTTATTCATGCAAACGCGACCCGGATCAAGGTGGCGGGATCTCGTTCCTCTTTATAAAAGATTCTGTAACCGTTTTACACTTGGAAACGCGATTCGGAAACGAGTGTGCAGGATCACGTTCGATAGCTCAAAATCCGACTTAGGCAAATTATAACTAAGGAACGCGATCCAGGAAATTTGTTGGGATCGCGTTCACTAGTTCAAAACGACCTGCACTTTATTTTCAGCTTCAACTCCGAATCAAAACCCAAAAGCACAAAAACTCAGATTCAATACTCAATCAAATGCATTAATTTAACACCAATATCAACTACAAACATCATATAACTCATACAAGTCTAAATTTACAACTTCATACACATGCAACTTCAATTCTTCATATATCTCATAAACCCTAGCTTTTTACCCAAATTAAAACATGAAGAACTTCAAGTAGTAGGTTTATTATCATCATACAATCAGCAAATATCATCAAAAGACTATCATTCATACATCAATTACCCAAATTTCATAAACCCTAACACATTACATCAAAAGTATGTGTATAAACTATGAAGAACACTTACAACTTGAAAGAGATGGAGATAGAATCAGGATGATGATGAAGATACTTTTCTTTTCTGAATCTTGAATCCAAACACAATTAATTTATTTTATCTCCTTTTGATTTTTCTTAAAATTTATTTGAGAGAGATTAGAGATTTAAGAACTTCAAAAGATGGAATAGGAAATAAAAGATAGATAGAGTCGGTCATCACCCACCGCCCCAATCTTAAATACAATGTAATATTATACCCCCTTCTAATCCTATTGTCTGGAACCTGAAAATACCCGTAAGTCAAAATATTTTATTTTACCGTCAGGTTCAACAATTTAAAAAAGTGATATTTTATTAGTCACAATAAATCATGTGACTCTTTTACCCATTTATTTTAAATAACCATTTAAAATCTTAATAAAATATTATTTATTTCTAGACCCCGAAACTGGGTGTTACAAATCTTCCCCCCTTAAAAGATTTCGTCCCCGAAATCTAATCTCACCCAATCATACCAAATCATATATAATTTACAAATTCCAGAAATTCAAAAGCATCCATAATTACAATAACTCTAATCATACTAATACTTGTTAAAGCAAAGTTAACACAAATATACATGTCTCGACATCCTCAATCCCAAGAGCTTCACCCACAGTCATCTGAAAAGCTCTTGCAGTCGCCGGCGACACATTCTTTCTCTTTTGGCCCACAGATGACGACGAACCCGCACCCGAACTCGAACTTCCGGCCAAACCTGAACCCTGTCTCACCTTTTCTGGACACTGCCCTGCCCTGTGTCCTTCTTTTTGGCAATTCCAACATACAAACCGCGGATAAGCACAATCTCTAATGTTATGTCCAAACAGTCCACATTTTCCACATCTCGCAGTCTCAGATGTACAGGGTCCCGTGTGTCTAGCTTTACAATTAACACACCACGAAATTCTGCCAGTAGAATCATCACTAAAACTCAATCTTCGATTTTGTTGATTTCCTTTATTCCCCGAAGAACTATTTCTAGACTGTTGCAAAGTCTTATCCTTGTTCAATTTTTCCAAAGCCCTTACATCATTATCCACAGATCTAGCTAAAGTAAAAGCATGGGTAAGTGAATTTGCCAAATCTCACAGTTGTCCGATAGTGAGGGGGTAATGTTCCAACGAAATGTTCAATTCTAGTTTTATCATTAGGCACCCACTGTTGAACAAAACGCATTTTCTCCGAGAATTGACTAATAAGTTCATCCATGGTCATTTGATCAGTCAATTTCAATTCCAAAAACTCCTGTCTAATCCTTGTCATATCAAACTCTGAACAGAACTGTTTACATACCTCACTATGAAAATCAGTCCATCGAATAGAGGTTTTCTGCTGAGAAGTCAAATGAGCCGTAATGGAATCCCACCAGGTCATGTCTGATCCTTTCAATAGTTGCACAGCATAGGGAACCTTTATTTCATCCTCACATTGACATACTTCAAACTTCCTTTCAACATCTCTTAACCAATCCAAAGTCACCGTAGGATTTGTACTTCCTTGAAATTCCGAAGGTTTGCTAGACATGAAGGTTTTGAATGAGCAAACCTTTTTCTGCTGTGGTGGTGGAGGAAACACAGTCCTCTGCTGAGATGACCTAGCTTGTTGATCATGTATATACTGCTGTTCAACTCCTCTAAGTCTTAATACCTCGTCCTCTAACCGCAAAAGGTAATCCTCCTGGTTAGAATCCTCCTGATTTACATGTGAAGTACCCGTCTGCCCATGTCTGTCATTATGTGTTTCTGGAGGAGGAACATCATTTCTAGAAACATTATTGGGATTGTTGATCGGGTTCTCGTTATCTGCCATTTTTGTACAAAACAACACCTCACAATCCGTTAATCGTTAGTACCAAATATACTAACTAATCAACCCCCAATTCAATAGCTAATCCCACACCCTGAAATGTTTGACTAACACCAAATAGATTTGGGATTGAATATTTGCCAATGTCCAATTCGCCCAAACCTATGCTCTGATACCAATTTATAACACCCCATATTTTCTAACAACTATTATTTATATTTATAACATAGGAAGCGCAAGTCCCCCAAGATATATAACCATCATTACATAGATAAAGCGTTTCAAGTTACCAAAAGATCATATGTTAAAAGTTACGATAATTACAAACATATTCCAAGACTAGGTGTTATATAAACTCCGAAAACATAACTTTTGATTTTCCAAAATATCTGAGTAGATGCAATAGTAGTCAAACATCCCATCCAGTATCCACATGCCCGATCCATAACTAACCATAAACTGCAAAATGTTAAACATGGTGGGATTAGCTCACAGCTAAGTGAATGGAACTGTATCCGACAGTTCAATCCAGAAATAACAAATCTTACAACAATTAAACATAATCACACAACAATCAAAGAGGACCGGCGGTTCTTGAGTAAGCCTTCACAAGAACACCTTAAACCACTGGTATGCCATCACAGTGATTAACCGATAGTTTGAAGCTATCTTCACTGACTAGGGTTCATCCATCAACGATATGTATCGGGAACCCTGCCAGCCAAACAATAGCAACAAACCAAACCAGTGTTGACCTCTGAATAATCCACATAGTCACATAATGCATAATAGTCATGCCATCATGGAATATAAACAACCCATCAACAATAACAATAACCCAAATGACTAAACAATCAATAACTCATAACCAAGTATGTTCACCAGTTGTAACCAAACTTGTTACAACTAGGTTGAACCGAAGAATACAGTTACCACTCACCGATAATTCCCAGTCTGCACTCAGTTATCTAATATCACTGAGTTTCCTTTTGCTTATTTGAAATTACCACAAAACGATACAAGTCAGTAACTTATTTATAACGATTAACTGATGTTATAATCATATAGCATATATCAACACATAGCATCACACAAATAAGCATTGTATGCTTTAAACTACATATGAAGTGTATATAATACAAGTATTCAAGCTATAGAAAAGTTACCAATCAGAAATGAATTTAGAAAGTCCCGAAATGATGTTTAAAAACTGAAAAATGTCATTTTCGACCCTTAAATGACCCCGAATGGCCAAAAACCGCCTAGGCTATTAGAATATAGTTTTGATTATTGGGCCGTTTCCGAGTGAACATGTGAGTCTCATCCCAAACCGAGTTAATGAAATTGTCACCTAGTCGCTACCCTGAAAACACTTGCGCGTATTCAAAATTTGCAAAACTTGTCAAATTTATTCATGCAAACGCGACCCGGATCAAGGTGGCGGGATCGCGTTCCTCTTTATAAAAGATTCTGTAACCGTTTTACACTTGGAAACGCGATCCGGAAACGAGTGTGCAGGATCGCGTTCGATAGCTCAAAATCCGACTTAGACAAATTATAACTAAGGAACGCGATCCAGGAAATTTATTGGGATCGCGTTCACTAGTTCAAAACGACCTGCACTTTATTTATAGCTTCAACTCCGAATCAAAACCCAAAAGCACAAAAACTCAGATTCAATACTCAATCAAATGCATTAATTTAACACCAATATTGTAACACCCCCAAATTTAATAAAATTGGTCACCAACATCCGTATTAGATTGAATCGAATACATTCGATTTAAATTGCGTACGATTTAATCAAATCGCATTTTCGTATATATTCATCAATATATATATAATTCGATACATTAATTAGCCTAACACAGAACTAATTACTTGTATTAACATATGATTAGGCACTAATTACTAGTCCTAATTTGGCGGGTGTTACATTCTCCCCCTGTTAGAAGAATTTCATCCCGAAATTTAGCTCGAAGTCGCGTTTGATGTAGAATCAGTGAATAGTTGAGGATATTTGAGTCGCATTTGGTCTTCCCGTTCCTAGGTGAATTCCGGACCACGCCGCGAATTCCATCTGACCTTGACGATGGGAATACGACTTTGTTTCAGTTGTTTGACCTCACGGTCCATAATTTCAGCGGGTTCCTCAACGAAGTGAAGTTTATCGTCAACACGAATTTCATCTAGTGGGATAATAAGTGTCTCATCAGACAGACACTTCTTCAAATTTGAAATATGAAAAGTAGGGTGCACGCTGCTGAGTTCGGATGGCAGCTGCAATCGATAAGCTACGGGGCCAATCCGTTCGAGGATCTCAAAAGGCCCGATGTACCTGGGATTTAACTTCCCGCGTTTGCCAAAACGGATGACGCCTTTCCAAGGCGATACTTTTAAGAGTACTCGATCCCCAACTTGGAACTCGAGTGGTTTGCGTCTCACGTCAGCATAACTTTTCTGACGATCACGTGCGGCTTTGAGTCTGTTTTGGATTTCCACAATTTTCTCAGTGGTGGCGTGTATGAGTTCAGGACCAGTGAGTTGACTATCTCCCACTTCAGTCCAACAGATCGGTGATCGGCACTTACGACCGTACAGTGCCTCAAAAGGTGCAGCTTTGATGCTGGCGTGATAGCTGTTATTGTACGAGAATTCGCACAACGGTAGATGTCTTTCCCAGTTTGTACCGAAATCAACTACGCAGGCGCGTAGCATATCTTCTAGTGTCTGAATGGTTCGTTCACTTTGGCCGTCGGTTTGAGGATGGTATGCGGTACTCATATCGAGACGGGTACCCAATGCTTTTTGAAGTGATTGCCAAAAGTGAGAGGTGAAACGGGCATCTCTGTTAGAGATGATTGAGATTGGAACACCGTGTTGAGAAATGATTTCTTTGATATAGATTTGTGCAAGGCGTTCCATTTTATCGTTTTCCTTGATTGCCAGGAAATGAGCAGATTTGGTGAGACGATCGACGATCACTCAAATGGTATCGCAACCGCTCGACGACTTGGGTAGTTTGGTTATGAAATCCATGGAAATTTGTTCCCATTTCCATTCAGGGATATCGGGTTGTTGAAGTAAGCCAGAAGGCTTTTGATGTTCGGTTTTGACTTTTGAGCAAGTAAGGCACTTGCTGACGTAAGTGGCGATTTCGGCTTTCATGTTCGGCCACCAATAAAATTCCTTGATGCCGTGGTACATCTTATCGGATCCCGGATGGATAGAATATTTAGACTTGTGAGCTTCGTCCATCACCAAGTCTCGTAGGTTCCCGAAATTAGGCAACCAGATTCGGTTTGAGAAATACCTAATCCCGTTAGATTTGATTTCAAATTGTTTGTCAATACCCCGTAAGGCTTCATTTTTGATGTTTTCAGGTTCCAGGGCTTCGATCTGAGCGGTATGAATTTGAATGGTAAGATCGTTGTGAATGGTCATACTGAGGGCTCGGACTCGAAGTGGTTTTGGTCGTTCCTTTCGACTGAGGGCATCGGCTACAACATTAGCCTTCCCTGGATGGTACTTGATCTCGCAATCGTAATCGGTAAGCAACTCGACCCATCTACGTTGCCTCATGTTGAGATCCTTCTGATCGAATATGTGTTGGAGACTTTTGTGGTCGGTAAAGATTGTGCACTTAGTGCCGTAGAGATAATGTCTCCAGATTTTGAGAGAAAAAACGACAGCTCCAAGTTCGAGATCATGAGTGGTGTAGTTCTTTTCGTGAATTTTCAGCTGTCGTGAGGCATAAGCAATGACTTTGTATCGTTGCATCAGCACGCAAACGAGACCTTGGTGAGAAGCATCGCAGTATACCACGAAGTCATCGGTGCCTTCGGGTAAGGATAGAATTGGAGCACTGCAAAGCTTTTGTTTCAGAAGTTGGAACGCTGACTCTTGTTTATCGGTCCAATCAAACATTTTGTCCTTCTGAGTCAGTACCGTGAGTGGTTGAGCTATTTTAGAGAAGTTTTCGATAAATCGCCGATAGTACCCAGCAAGACCCAAGAATTGTCGTACTTTAGTTGCAGAGGTGGGTGCTTGCCAGTCTCTGATAGCCTCGATTTTTGTTGGGTCAACGTGAATTCCCTGACTGTCGATCACGTGACCAAGGAATTGAACGGTTTGTATCCAGAACTCACACTTAGAGAATTTGGCATAAAGCTCCTCGTGTCTGAGTAGTTCTAGAATGGTTCTGAGGTGTTGCGCATGTTCTTGCTCGTTGCGCGAGTAAATGAGTATGTCATCGATAAAAACAATGACAAACTTGTCGAGGTAAGGTTTGCACACCCGGTTCATGAGGTCCATGAATACAGCCGGTGCGTTGGTTAGGCCAAAGGGCATCACTTGGAATTCGTAGTGCCCGTAACGAGTTCTGAAAGCAGTTTTTGGAATATCGGTGTCGCGAACTCGTAACTGATGATAGCCTGATCGCAGGTCGATTTTTGAGTAGAAACTTGAACCCTGAAGTTGGTCGAATAGATCATCAATGCGAGGAAGTGGATATCGGTTTTTGACGGTCAATTTGTTCAACTCTCGGTAGTCGATGCACATTCGAAATGAACCGTCCTTCTTTTTAACAAATAAGACCGGAGCTCCCCAAGGTGAAGAACTCGGTCTAATGAATCCTCTATCCAGAAGTTCCTGTAACTGGGCAGACAACTCCTGAAGTTCGGATGGGGCTAAACGGTACGGTGCGCGGGCCACCGGTGCGGCACCCGGCACGAGATCAATTGAGAACTCAACCTGTCTAGATGGAGGTAAACCAGGTAGTTCTTCCGGAAAGACTTCGGGAAAGTCTCTAACAATTGGCACATCCTCAAGTCGCTTCTCCTCCGACTTCTTCTCTGTGATGTGTGCGAGTATTGCAGGGTAACCCTTTCTCAGAAATTTTCGGGTTTTTAAGCAAGAGATGATATTGAGTCCCGTCCCACCGGTCTCCCCCTGTATGATCAAGGTTCCACCGGCAGCGAGTGGAATGCGGATGATCTTATCGTAACAAACGATTTCGGCTCGGTGTTTGGACAACTAGTCCATTCCAATGATGACGTCGAAACTTCCAATTTCAACGGGTACAAGATCGATTGAAAAGGTTTCGTCAGCTAGATTTAAAGTGCAATTAGGTATCACACTATCGGTTTCTATAAGTTCCCCATTTGCTAGCTCTACAGTATACTTAACCTCTAAGGCAACAGGATTGATGTCAAGTAATGGGCAAAAATCATCGGAGATAAAGCTTCTATCAGCACCAGTATCAAATAGAACAGAAGCAGTTAAGTTGTTGAGGAGGAACATACCCGAGACCACATTCGGGTCTTGGCGGGCGTCCCCGGATTTGATGACGAAGGCTCTGCTTCGGGTGTTGTTGTTGTTGCTGTTGCGGTTGTTGTTGTTGTTATTCTTCAGCTTTGGGCACGTGTCCCTGAAATGCCCGGGTTTCCCACACTCAAAGCAGACTTTGGGTGGTCTGGTGTTGTTGTTGGAATTGTTGTTGGTAGGAGAATTGCAATCTTTAGTGAGGTGGCCGTACCTCTTGCAATTGTTGCAAAAGGGGACACAGGAGCCTTCATGGTGACGGCTGCACTTGGAACAATAGGGTTTGTTCCCAGTGTAGCCCCGTGTGATGTCTGTGGTGGTGTTGTAGGCTTTGATGGTGTCGGGTTTCTTGTTTTGTTGGCCTGAGTTGTTGTTGTGGTAGTCAGACCACTTTCGTTTGTTGTTGTGGGAGGATGAAGTGGGTGGTTCAGAATCTTGGCTCATGGACATCAGGTCTTGGGCCAATAGGATTGCACCGTCAATGGTGGTTTGGTTGGAAGAGGCAACATGCCCCCGAACAGGCTCAGGAAGGCCAAGGATGTACTTCCTGATTTTATCAGGTTCTGTGCTTACCATGGCTGGGCGGAGGGTGGCAAGTTGTTGAAACCTGGTGGTATAACCATCGATATCACCACCCTGAACCTTTAGGTTCCAGAATTCCTCGTCCAGCTTTTGGAGCTTGGCGATAGAGCAGTATTTGGCAGTGAGTTTTGCTTTCAATTCCTCCCAAGTTAGTTGGTAGGCAATGTCAGCACCCACTGACTGGGTATATGAGTTCCACCAAGAGTGGGCATCATCTTCGAGAGAGCAGTTGGCGAAGTTGACTTTGTCGTTCTCTGCGCATTTGCTGACACGGAAAACAGTTTCCATCTTCTCGAACCATCTGATCAGTCCGATGGCTCCTTCAGAACCCTTGAAGCTTGAGGGTTTACAGCTCTGAAAGTCCTTGTAAGAACAAGGTTTAGCAGCAGGGGTTTCAGCGGCATCACTGTTTCTTGCGGAATTTTGTGGAGTATTCCGAGCCAAGGCTTCAGTAACAGCCTGGGTTATAAGGGATGTAAGCTGAGCATCGGTGTAAGGTCTTGTCTTTGGCGGCATGATTATTCAATAAAAGAAATGAAGATACATGAGATTTTGTAAGAAATTGTATTTGTCTCAGATGTACATGTATAAAGGCGGTATTACATAACATCAATATGAAAAAGAATTATGGTAATTAATATGAGTTGAAACAGCAAGGAATATTTGATAGATAGACAAGTTCAAAGGTTACATCCTACAGAGGTATTACAAAAGGTGTCTGGAATTGTTACATCCGACTAATTTATAGAGTAGCGCTATCTAGTCATTAGATTACGAGCTAGTTTACAAAACAAAGACTACACTAGTCTTAACGTAGATTAATTTGTTCCATCATCGTGACAAGACGGTCCACAGTGTTTGCAAGTCTGCTAGCTTGTCGGGCGTTATCTTCTGCTAGTGCTAGTCGTTGTGTTAGTCCACGGGCATACTCTTCTGCTTCATGTGAACGCTGTTCACATTCTTCCATCCTTTGACGCAGGAGGGCATTTTCCACGCTTATCTCTATTACATGGTTGCGAAGGACATCCATGTTGTTGTTCGTGGTTTCCAGGTCGTCGGAGACTTGTTCGATGCGTTCAAGGGATGTAAGTCTCCAGTTTTTGTTCGTTTCCTGCAGCACGACATCCATGGTGCGAAGTCGCTGCTCGTGTTGGTTCACCCTAGCGGCTTAGGCCGGCAAGGTGAAGTGAGTGGGGTACGGGCCAGCTCGAGGCAACCTGTTGTTCCTCCTTGCTACCCTTGGGTTCTGCGACCCGGATTGAGAGCGAGATGAATTGGGTGGGATGTTTGCCATTTCTGAGATAAAGCGTTAGAGAAGGTGAGGCCTATATTCATATAGTTCCTATATAATATAGCCTATTGAGTGTCTAGCATATACATGTTTAAGTCTCGGTTCTCTCGAGGTCAGAGTCTTCTATTGTACCCTGTTCAGCCATAACTACTTTCAGATCTTACATCATCTTTGCTTAATTGTACATAGTTGATCAGGCTATGTTAAATTAAACTCGTATGATGTAATCACTGAACCAGTTATACCTAGTAAGGAATACCGCCTAATGGTCATAGTCTAGGTCCACTAAATGCAACCTAGTTCACTATAACCTTAGGCTCTGATACCAATCTGTAACACCCCCAAATTTAATAAAATTGGTCACCAACGTCCGTATTAGATTGAATCGAATACATTCGATTTAAATTGCGTACGATTTAATCAAATCGCATTTTCGTATACATTCATCAATATATATATAATTCGATACATTAATTAGCCTAACACGGAACTAATTACATGTATTAACATATGATTAGGCATTAATTACTAGTCCTAATTTGGCGGGTGTTACAAATATCAACTACAAACATCATATAACTCATACAAGTCTAAATTTACAACTTCATACACATGCAACTTCAATTCTTCATATATCTCATAAACCATAGCTTTTTACCCAAATTAAAACATGAAGAACTTCAAGTAGTAGGTTTATTATCATCATACAATCAGCAAATATCATCAAAAGACTATCATTCATACATCAATTACCCAAATTTCATAAACCCTAACACATTACATCAAAAGTATGTGTATAAACTATGAAGAACACTTACAACTTGAAAGAGATGGAGATAGAATCAGGATGATGATGAAGATACTTTTCTTTTCTGAATCTTGAATCCAAACACAATTAATTTATTTTATCTCCTTTTGATTTTTCTTAAAATTTGTTTGAGAGAGATTAGAGATTTAAGAACTTCAAAAGATGGAATAGGAAATAAAAGATAGATAGAGTCGGTCATCACCCACCGCCCCAATCTTAAATACAATGTAATATTATACCCCCTTCTAATCCTATTGTCTGAAACCCGAAAATACCCGTAAGTCAAAATATTTTATTTTACCGTCTGGTTCAACAATTTAAAACAAGTGATATTTTATTAGTCACAATAAATCCTGTGACTCTTTTACCCATTTATTTTAAATAACCATTTAAAATCTTAATAAAATATTATTTATTTCTAGACCCCGAAACTGGGTGTTACAAGCAGGGTTTAGTGTTAGGGTTTAGCAGGGTTTAGGGTTTAGTGTTTAGTATGATTTAGGGTTTAGAGTTTTATAAAGCGTTTAGGGTTTAGGGTTAGGGGTTTATGGGTTAGAGTTTAGGGTTAGGAGTCTGGGGTTTCGGGATGAAACCCCAAACTCCCAACCCTAAACCTAAACCTTAACCCTAAACCTCAAACCCTAAACCCTAAACGCAACATTGTAACACACGTGTTAGTAATGTGAAACCCACTAAAAATAATGGAAAAAAAAAACTCGTCGAAAGTATGTCTTAATGGACGGTAAATCGAAGAGGATCAAACGCTGAATCTAATGGTGCAATTTTCATAATTTTTCGATTTGTCATTTGTTAGATATTTAACTTAAGGGGTAAATGAGTTTTGTATTCTCTTTGTACACATGACACCATATCATTGGTTCCTCTATTCTCACACAAATTTTTAGTCTCATTTGAACCTTACCCATATATGTATATATATATTCGTTTGTGTTTGTGTTCCTTGGGGTTTGTCAGGGGGTTTGTTTAATTTATTAATGAACAAATGCATTAAATTATGTATTCATTCGTCTGCATTCGTGAACAAACAAATTTTCTTAGTGAATGAATATGAACAACAAAATCCATTCGCTTATCCGTTCGTTCGTTCGATAAAACCTTAATGAACAAACACAAACATGTTTCGTTCGTGTTCGTTCGGTTCGTTTAGATGCATACTTACAAGTCTTACTCAACTTGTGATATTTACATTTTTATCCTTTTATGTGCATGTATATCTAAATTATTGATCAGCCAAACTTTAGTCGAGCTCAAAATATGTTATAAGTAAAACATTGAGTAGATTTTAACTAGCATCGAGTGATTTATATTTTATACAGATAATCAAATTGTGAATCTAGCTCAATCACCATTTAACAAATCAAAATATCAAGTTATACTCACACTTATAATTAAAGGCTTGAGCGTATAGCTCTAACTTGACCAAATGACACCATTTCACACAAATAATTATTACTAAATCAGCCTATAATGATTAGGCGTTATGATATACTCAAAAGAAATGCTAGATATGAACCTCTCTATGTAAATACTTCAGGGGCGATCAGGAAACGGGTTTGATAACCCTCACAAGGATATTATGGTTAGATTGTTAAACCGTGTACACCAGAATAGTAAAAGGTGACATTTCTTCTCGGGTAACTAGGAAAAAAAAAAGAAATTCATCCACGTACTTTCATATTTTCGAGAAAATATATACAGGGTAAAATTAAAAAAACATTGATATTACAAGGACTTGTTTGAACAAAAACACCAAACAAAAACAAATGGGGTTAAGTATTTGTAAATGTATGTAAATATGCGTTGACTTATTTAGTGTGTACGTAACTAAATTGACCTCCATTGTATGCACGAAACTATTTATTGTCGTACATTGTATGAATTTTGGTGACTTGTCAACTGGTAAAGATGCCACTTGTCACCTTATATTTGATAACACCTCACCAAAATACATACAATGATCGACAATAAATAATTTCGTACATACAATAAAGGTCAATTTAGTTTCATACACACTAAAGAAGGTCAACGCATAGTTGTATACGTTTACGAACACTTACCCAATACAAATACTCACCCAATACAGATACTCAATCAAATCATCCAAATTGATCCGCCCCTTTTCCTCTTTTTTTCTCATTCAAGACTCGAATCGAAAGTTGAATACCAAAAGAAATGGCGTTTGCATTGAGGGTGAAAGTGCCCCCAAATTCAGCAACTTTGGAAGAAGCAAGACATCGAACATTCGATTTCTTCCGTGCAGCATGTAGATCTATTCCTGCAATCATGGATATTTATAACTTATACGACGTCGTTAACCCTTCTCAGTTGCGTTCAACTATCGCTGCTCAAATCCGTAAGAACGCTCATATCACTAACCCTAAGGTACCAACATCTTCAATCTTACTAATTTCATTTCACTTATCAGAATCTTCAAGTCTGTGGCATCAAAATTTGTGGGTTTAGGTTTTTATGTGATGGGTGTTGATTGAAGTTTAAAAATGTTACATGATTTTAGGGTTTTGTTGATATTTAAATGGTTGATATTCAGTCTCTATATTGGATGTGTTTTATCTGTTATGTGATATGTTCTAGGTCTAAACTTACAAATATGTAATTTTTCCAAAAGGGTTTATTAAAAATATTATTTTAAATGGTTTTTTCAACTTTCAAATTCGATTTATTTATCTCGTATGTGATATGTGATATTTTCTAGGTCTAAACTTAAGGAATGTGATGTTTATCAGACTTGTAACAAGTTATTTTGTATTGGATGTTCAAGAAACGCTTTTAACAATATGTTACAACTATATCTGTTTTGCAAGACTCTTGGAAGCTTTTATGTGTTTGTTTTATTAATGGGTATTTAGTTTAGCTGGTGTTGTATATGATGTAAAGATTTATTCTTTGCTTGTTTGTTGTTATAGTTGCTAAGTGGTTGTTAGGGATATCTGTGTTAAATCACTCAGTTATGACTTTCTGGAGGTACCAATTGATTAAAAGTTTAAAAAGATTTGCTAAACATTGTCTTGACTTACATCAATAATATTATTTGAAATTGATCTTTCAACTAAATATATTCCTTAAATAAATTCTTTTGGAAGAATAGAAACACTAATTAGACGAGGTTTGTAAAAGGGGAAAACATGCAATTTGAAAATCTCATTTAGTAAATCCACCAACTTTATTGGGTTCTGTTGCAACAAATCGGCAAGAAGACAGTAGCATAAATAAATTTTCAAGAGTGCATCTGACAGATGAGTATCACCATAACGAGTGCATTTGTGATTATAATAGAGCATCAACAGTGCGGAGTTGTTTCTATCACGCGATATTTTCTTAAAACTGTATTTTGTTACCTGGCTAGTTGGAGAGAAAAATTCTACTTCAGTTAATGTGGGGGAGGTCCGAGGTTCTATATTAGCAGGGCCGACAAATGAATTTAGGTGGCCTCGTGCGATATCAAAATATAGGCCCCTTAGAGAGAAAAATTCTTCGACACTTTTTTCTTTATAAGTTTTTCTATATCTAGATTTGTGTTTACTCTTCCTATTAGCCTTAGTTTAAATGGTAATTTGACTAATTTCTTTTAGATGTTTAAAATTTTATATTTAAATAATGTAAAGATAAAACATATGAACTATAAAAAGATCTATGTATCAATAAGATCAAGTTTAAACTTTTTTTAAAGAACACATTGAATCATTGAATTAAACTAATTAATAAAAACAAGGGCCTTTTATATTCTTATCAATTTAAAGCACATATGCACTCGAGCATATGGTTTGACAAAGAAAAAGCACACATTTGCTTTTTTTTCTTTTTTTTTTTATAACTTAGATCACGCTTAATATTTTCTTTAGGTTTAAAGTGTGATTTTTTACTTGGTCGTAAGAAACCATGTGAGGTTGCCGTTTGTTCTTAGTAGAGATTGAGCGTTATATGATTCGGGTTAGGGAGTTAGAAAATTTTATATAATTATGAAAAAGGTCCTTTTTCATGTTTATTCTACAAGTATAATATTTTTTTTTTCCTCGGATCAAACCTATACCAACTATATTTAGAGCTCGTAACTCTTGGAGGCCCTCAACATCTGGTGGCCCTGTGCGTTGGCACATACTACCTTCCTGTTAGACATATATTATGTATTAGGTTAAGCCCGATATATAACGGGCTTTAGGGTTTGGATTAGCAATCTCTATATATATCTATCTTGATGTAATACATTATGATATACAACAATTATTCTGGAATTAAATCGCTCATCCACCCCATCCTCTAGTCAGGTCTTTACTGCCACCACTGGAAATCTCAATCACTCTATCAGTTCATCACCAAGCAGTACGTTGCAGCAGCCTCAACTTCTAGCCATTCAACAACAATTGGCTTCCCTCGGTCTTCAAGTCGTTCCTAATGCATCATCGGGTCCCCAAGCCTTCTACGGTTCACGACAGCCGACTAACAACAACAACAACCGTGGAACACGTAGACGTGGGAATTCTCGTGGCAATAACAACCGCGGGCGTGGTGATGCCCGCCAATTTAGTTGGGCGTCCAATCAAAACACAGTATATGGTACTTGCAATAGAGGTGGGATTGGTCACATTCCATCTGAATGTCCTAATCGTGATCCTTCTACTTTTCGTGCTAGACCCACTGCTAATTATGCAGATAGTCGCACCTCATCTGTTGCTTCTGCTACTTGGTTCCCAGATACAGGATCAAACAGCCATGTCACGCCTGATTTAGCAAGCATGGAATACTCAGAGGCTCATTGATGCTCATTGGCAAGGTAGTTTATCCGGGAAACCATCCTCTCTTGAAGCCTTTTCTGATGCTGACTGGGCTGGAAGCCTAGATGACCGACGATCCACGGGGGGATTTGCCATCTACCTCGGTTCTAATCTTATTTCTTGGACCGCTCGTAAGCAACGCACAGTCTCACGTTCCTCTACTGAATCAGAATACAAAGCTCTTGCTGATACTGTTGCTGAACTTACTTGGCTTCAAGCTCTTCTTCTTGAACTTGGCATTCGTGCACCTTCGGCTCCGATCTTATGGTGTGACAACCTTGGCGCAACCTATTTATCGGCCAATCCAGTTTTCCATGCGCGGACAAAGCACGTGGAAGTTGATTTTCATTTTGTTCGCGAAAAAGTTGCTCAAGGGGATCTTCGTGTACAGTTTATTTCTACAGAAGATCAGATTGCTGATATTTTCACAAAGCCTTTATCTGCACCTCGATTTCTCTTTCTAAGATCCAAGCTACAGGTCGTTCCCCGGCCTTAGCTTGCGGGGGCGTGTTAGACATATATTATGTATTAGGTTAAGCCCGATATATAACGGGCTTTAGGGTTTGGATTAGCAATCTCTATATATATCTATCTTGATGTAATACATTATGATATACAACAATTATTCTGGAATTATACTTCCTTGTTTATAAAGCATTACGAGTTTGTAAGGAAGAAGATGCAGATTATATGAAAAAGAAGAAAACACCTTGCTTTTTAAAGGGTCTAGTGTTTCGTTATGTACTAAACTTTACATTTTTTACTATTGTATGAGACATACTTTCATTTGTTCTATTGTATGTATTGAACTTGTATATATCGTCTATTGTATGTAAATTTTCCGTTTTGGGCAAGGCCAAAAAAGGAAACTTTCCAATTTTGGTCTTACCCAAAAAGGAAAGTTTATCATACAATAGACGATATTTACAAGTTTAATACATACAATAGAAGTTTTTAAAGTTCAACTCATACAATAGTAAAATGTGTAAAGTTTAATACATAACGAAACAATAAACCCCTTATTTAAATCATTAAGATTTTATTCATTGAAGGACTGCAAATTTAAGTCATGTGTAAAATAGGCACATAGGTAGTTATATAACTTATATCACCACGTTTTTGGGATGTTTATCTCTGGATCTTTTTAAGTTTGTAGGCTTCTTTCCACTTTGACCTTAACTTTTTACTTATGCAAAAAATGTACTGGTGTTATCAAAACTTGAAGTTAAAATGCTCCACTAACTTAAACATATTATTGAAAAAGTCTCCAGTTTGGATTAACGATTATAATAAACATTTGTGATACAGCTTCATATTAATTAAAAAACAAAGTTGGTCTACTTGCTTGCAATTAACTACATTATAGGAGCAAGACTAGCACAACATATGCCCAGTTTTACGTTTTAAAGATTCCGTAGCTACATAAGTAACTAAAATGACGGTATATTACTGTATTGTCACTATAAAAATCTCTCTGGACGAAGTAAATAATATATGATACCAAAGTTATTACAAGCAGCAGATGATTATTTGAATCTTCCTTTCTTCTCTACTTATAGTAATAATTTAGTTTTTTAAATAATGTCCCATTATCACGGAATTATAGAAAATGCCTTTCTGTGACCTCTTTTCCATCTATTTGTGTGGAGCAGTGTATCTTGACCTCATTATAGTTTTAGAGTGAGTGGCATCTGACACAAAGTGCAGCCGTTGTATCTCCATCACTGAATGCTTGTTGAATAGTTTGTATCTTTTTAGAAGATGATGTTACTTAAAAAATGGCAGCTGTGATGGTATCCACAATGAAGGCTGTAGGTGTAGGTCTTTGAATGTTTGGCACAGGAAAAAATAGATAAAAGAAATATATGTAATCACCAACATATAAAGACAACAACTATCTGCTCTAAACCTGGTGACTACTTGGCTTCTCACTTGTGTGTTGCCACAGGTGGAAATTTGATCCATTTATCATTGGATAGGTTGACTTGGTTATGATTGGACAAATTGGTCATACAACTTAGAGAAAAAGGAAATGGTTGAAAATCTCTCAGATGTTAATTTAATGCAAATAACATGGTTATAAGAATGTTTTGATTATAATTGTTTTAGTATAACTTTTTTAATCATTAATCATATCTAACACATCAGTTAATTGTTTAAAAAAGACAAAGACAAAGCATTTGTGGGCCAACCCGACTGAACCCCCTAACTGCATAAAAAATGTTTTGATCTGTGACCCGACCCACCCAACTATCTCTTTGCCACCTTTACTTGCTTTCACCTTATTTATTTTGACTAATATATCTGAAGATGAAAATTGGGCTGGTGTGATCCATTTTGCGATTGGAGACTCGGATACCATCATATGTTTTCAATGTGTTCAACGTGCTCAATCTTGCCTCCTACTTCATTGCTAGACAAGTTACGTGCAAAGTGAACTCTGCTGTCTTCTGGGATCAGATATTATTAAGCATCTGCTGCTCTGTATGTATTAGATGTGACTTTGGATTTGTGAAATTTTGATGTGAACCCCTGGATCTAATTTCCATCAAGTATAAAATATCAAATCATAGCAAGTCAAAGTCTCTTTACTAACTGATAGCAAGTAGGCATTATCTTCTGTGATATGTCACAAGGAACGAAGGAATTCTAAAGGGTATCAAGGGTTCTTGTAATATTCTAGATTGATTGGTTTTGGTTGCATATTCTTTCAAAAATCATTTCAAACATATATTGATTACTTAAAAGTATTGCAGAGACCATAGTTTTATAATATTCTATTATGAATTTGTTTAGATGCTACTCTATCATAAACAATGGGTCTGGATAATTGTTGCAGGTGATTGATATGCTGCTATTTAAGGGGATGGAAGAGTTGAGCAACATAACGGAGCATGCAAAACAACGACATCATATCATTGGACAGTATGTTGTGGGTAATCAGGGGCTTGTTCAAGATGTGGCCTCCAAGGATGAGAATTTGTCACCTTTCCTCAAAAACTTCTACAAAAGCAACTACTTTTAAGCACCCGAATCATGTCTACCTTTTGGGTGTCACTATCCCTAATAAATACATTATGAGACACAATGGGTTTTTGGTTCTTGCTTAAACTTCTTGTCTGAATAACATCCTTTTGTTGGATATTAAAACGAGTTGTCATTTCTCTATGTTGTATTATGGGTGATACTTTGTTCTATGTATACTGTATCAAAGAATTGGAACGTGTTAGTTGTTTATTCTTCAACAACTTTCTGTATGGCAAGTAGTCATCCAGATGGATGTGATAAAATGGGTGCGTTGGGCATTAAAATGGGTCAAAAAGTTTCATTATGTAATGAAAATATTGAAGAACAAAATTGTCTCCAACTTATTTATGTGGATGGACAATTTTGCTACACCATATACTTATACTTATATCATGATAATGTCATGTATCAAAATGAGTACCACTTGCATAACAAAAATAGATAGAGAAGTACTATATTACCCTCAATCGAAATTATTATTACAAACTTGTAAAGAAGCGGTAATTAATTGGTTAAGGGTAAAATTGTCATTTTGCAAAAAAAGTAAGAAATAGAAAGTATTAATGATTAAGTTTTTATTAAACTGCGTATTTTTTGTGGGGTGACAATTACTTATAAATGAACTCTTCAATACACTTGTATAAGTGTTTTACTTATTCTCCTCTCTTCTGCTCTTTATTTTTGCATACTCTCTATATTCATCAGATAAGTAGGTCATTAAAGTTATCTACCATTAAAATTACAACATTCATTATATATATATATATATATATATATATATATATATATATATAGGGTAGTGATCAAGAGGGAAGTGCCTTTTTGGGGGGAAGGGGGGAAGCGTTAGTATGCATCAAGAAGCATATTACAATTATCAATCAAAACGTAAACAAAAAATTATTTTTATTGGTAGATACTAATCAAAATCGATGCTATAAAGAATATTTTAACGAATGAATTTCATTTTTAAGTCATAACATTGATTGATGAATATTTATTTAATAAATTGTTAATATGCAGTGTGATGCATATTAACTAATATGCATCGCGATGCATATTAAAACTTCACATTATTTGAAAGATATATTTATTTTTAATATGCATCACAATGCATATTAACTAATATGCACCGCGATGCATATTAACGGATTTGGATCTAATATTCATAAATCGATGCTATAACTTGAAGAAAGAATTTATGAAGGAAGCTTAACATTCATAGCATCGATTCTGATTAACATTTACTAAATTTCAGTTTGCTTTTTTCGCGATTTGTATGGGTGAAGGTAATATGCTTCCTGATGCATACTAACGCTTCCCCCAAAAAATGCACTTCCCTCTGGATCATTCCAATATATATATATATATATATATATATATATATATATATATATATATATATATATATAATCAAGGATAATTCAAGTAACCACAAGACACTATCAAGGTAAGCAATTCTTTAATAGTAAGTTGAATATCTATTAGGAAAGTAACTACCATTTTAAAAGTAAGCAAGTTTCTAATAATAAGTTGAATATATGTTAGGATGGTAAATATCATTTTAAACAAAATAAACGACTATTATCATGGACACGTAAAAATATATTGGACTACTAATAATATTTGACTTCCAACATTTTGGACTATTAATAATCTTAGACTACTAACACTTTGGACTACTCAGTATTTAAACTCATATCTTTATGTTAATTATTTATTCTTACTCTTACTAACCTTTTTAATGCAAACTAACATTTATATTTATGTTATCAAACTATTATTTATTTATGTTCACTAAGATTTATTTTATGCAACTAACCATTATTTATCTTTATGTAGACTCACGTTTATTCTCACATTTGTTAATCTTTATGCATAATAATTGTAACGCCCCGAAATTTGTAAGTATAAATTATATAGTAAAAGTAAATGATTACTTTATATACTAAGTATTAAATAAACCAAATATGTTGGAGTTAACCTAGTTAGTTGATGGTTAGCTAAGTTTTTAGAAGGGTTAAATGTGCCAAGTGACTAAATAGATGGGTGAATAATATAAAATGCTAAAATAAAACTCTGGTTACTTCTCATAGCTTCCAAATACATAAATTAAAAGAATACAGTGAGGGTGTTGAGGGTGTTGTGGCTGGCGACGTGAAGAACAAACAGGGAGAAAGAAAGATAAAAAATTAAGCTTGGGTTTGGCCAATTTAAGGCTTCTAATTCCTAATTCACAATCCTTAAGGTACAACTAACCCTCTTTGGTAATCAATTTGATGTTAGGGTTCTAGCACCCTAAACCTCATGTTGAGAATTTTGAAAGTAAGTGATTAATTGGTGTAGGAAATGTTTCATACATGTTCTTGAGTCATAATATGATCTTGATTTGTTAATTGCTATATAAATGAGATTGATTTCATATAATTATGGGTGTTTGGTGATTGTAAAGATTTTGTGATGAAAGTTTATGTTTTAATTGAAAAAGAGAAATCAAACATTCATTTGTATGTAAGATTGTAAGGAAGAAGTGTATGAAACATGTGATTAGAGTTGTTGATGTTATTGAATTTAACACCTACGTTATGAATTGAAAGTAGAAGAATTAAGGGTTAAGCTGTGTTATTTTTAATCTATGTGTATGTGTTTATATTATTAGGTGATCAAAGAATTGAATTTGTTGCAAGTACTTTCATAAGCAATTTCAAGGTAAGTAGATGGATGATTAAAGTAAGATAGTAACGATTGAATTACATGTGTAGTCAATTGTGTATTGTCTTGTAATGTTGAGCCAAGTCATGATCAATTGACATTAGCTTGATGAATTAGCCAAGTAACGATCATTGACATTAGCTTGATGAATGATGTTGATTCTTATGAATTAACATGGTTATGTTGTTAAGGATCCTTAATATTGTGGATGATGTTATCTTAATGTATAGCCCATTACTTACTAAGCAAATATGCTTACCGTCATGTTTAAAATGTTGTAGGTGAACAAAGTGGGACAATGGGCGATTTGGGCAAGAAACCCTTTGGAAGCTAGTAGTGGACTTGTTGCTCGTATGGTAACAATTTAATCCCTTTTTGAATCATGCTCTATATACGATACTACACCCCTTTTTGAATATGTATAATAGTGTGTTTTGACACTAGAAGTTTTAATCATGGGTCGAAGGAAGTGGTATGTATGTGTTAAATATTTTGGTAATGTGGTTGTTTGGCAATCCATGATTAATAGAAAGATTATATGTTATGTTTTGTTAAATGCGGGGATATGTTAATAGATTGAGTTTTTAGGTGAATTTGATAGTAATATGTGGTTAATTACTTAAGTTGATGAAATGAATGTGGAAAGGTTGAAGTAAGATAGTTGTTGTTGTTAATACCCTTAATGGGTCATTTGGTGCCCAAATGGGTCACTAAAGTGTAGAAATGTCAAAACGTATTGAGATGAAGGAATAGTTTCTTTGTGGTCGATTTTCATGTCAAAGTGAGTAATTATATGTGTTGGTAAATGTAACACCCCCAAATTTGATGATTTGCGGAAGCTTGATTTGGGTGTTACTAATCAATAACAAAGCACAAAGATAAATAGCAAACGACTCTATATGCGTCGTTTTAACAAAATATATTGATAACTGAAATGTTTACAACATTTAAAGCTTTACATAGCTCGAGTTAATTAAAATGAGATTTCAGTACATAAGCACTTATACAAAATATACTAATGCAAGAAAATCTCAATCGTCTGTATGCTGACTCGAGCTAAATCCTGAAGCAGAAACATCCTACTGCTGGGTACCTGCGATATATGCTAAAAGGTCAGCTATAAAGCTGGTGAGCTCACAGGTTTGAAATCAAGTTATATCGTATGAACCGCAAGATTTAAATAATGTATTGCATCCAGCAATAAAATAATGAATTGCATCCAGCAATTAAATGATAATCATCGTGTATACAGCCATGAGCACATAGTTGAGCTTAACTCGAGGGCCGGGTCCCCTATAGAGAATTCCGGGCGAGGTGCCTCCACGAATGCCTAATCAACATTCGTCTTCCCAAATATTAGTACGTCCGTTTACCCGGTTAGTGCTTGCTAACCCGGACGAGGAGGGTCAATCCTATATGGTACCATATACTAATATTCACGCTACAACGTATTAACAACTATGCTGACGGAGGACTTTAAAATGATTAGTTTCGAAAAACTCATGTAGTATATGAAAAGTTGGTACTTGCGTTCACATGTTAAAAGTTGAGCAGTATATCACACCCCTGAGTAAAACAGTAAAAGGGGGCTATGAGACTCACCTGAGTCTGAGTGCGTTTAAACAAACGTAAGTTGATTAGCCGAGAAATGAAGTCCAAAGACTTGTAACCTGAGGGTGTCCACGACACGCGATGGTTATAAATATGATTGGGTATCTCAATAGATCACCCCAGTAGTTGTTCATCCAACTATAATGTCCAAATCTCCACTATTTGGTTGATACGTTTAAGTGTTTGAAAAGTGTACGGCCCATTGGTGACGAGTTTGAAATAATAATCTTTAAGTATTATTATCAAGTTATCGATGTTTTGCACTTACAAAAGTGTCCCAAAGTGTTTTGTAAGTCGTATCGTATAAGGATTTGAGGTTGCAAAAGTTCGACACTTAGTGAAATTAAAGTTTGAAAACCTGCTGTTTTATGCGACGTAGGGTGCGACGTCGCAGATAGGATTGCGACGTAGAGCATGACGTCGCTAAAGGCGACGTTTCGCAATTTAATGCGACGTAGGGTGCTACGTCGCTAATGCGACGTAGGTGATTTCTGCGACGCAGGGGCTTGCGTCGCTAAGTGCGACGTGGCGAGGTATTGGCGACGTTAAGGCTGACGTCGCTATATGCGACGTCGCAATTTAATGCGACGTTGTGACTGACGTCGCACTATGCGACGTCACGAGGTGTTTTGCGACGTAGAGGCTGACGTCGCATAAATTCCGGGCCAAATGCGACGTAGCGGTCTGTTGGCCGGAAAATGGGTCGAAAACGAGTTTTTCGGTTTCCGTTCGGTCCAAAACTTTTACCCAACCCTTATAGGGACATTATAAGTTGTTACAAACTACTAACAAGTGAAAACATTTAAAAACGAGAGATTTCGGGAATTGTCGGAAACTTACAAAGTGTCGGATGAGAAATCCGAAAAGATAGGATGATAGATCGTGTCGCGGTGGTTGTTTTCTTCAAAAAGGGTAGTATGATCCAAGGCCGTTTGATGTTGTTATTTGTCGATTTCGATAGAAAAGTGGAGGTGGTGGTGATGATGAAACTTGAGAGAAAAGTGAAAGAGAGAGAAAGAGAAAAAGAGAAAGTGAAAGAAAGAAAATGGGAGGTGGGGGTTTATCCCCATTTCCAGTTTTCGCCCCGCGTTCCGTGTGGTGTTCGTTTGCTCCGTCGTTTAGACGTTTAATAATTATTTTACGTTTTAATTATAAGTTTTAAATTACGAATTTTTACGCGATAGTTTATTTAAATATTTTACTAATCACCTTATTTTGAGTTATAAGTTGTAATTTATTTTATTTGGTTTGCGCGTTTTACGTTTTAAATTATGTAATTCCTGATTGTACGATACGAAATATTATAATAATAATATTTTTGACATAACCCGTTATTTAATAAAATTTTGTCACCAACGTCCATATAAAATAGAATCGAAATACATCCGATTTAAATTGCGTACGATTTAATCAAATCGCATTTTCGTATATATTCAACAATATATAAAATTCGATACATTAATTAGCCTAACAAGGAACTAATTACATGTATTAACATATGATTAGGCACTAATTACTAGTCCTAATTTGGCGGGTGTTACATTCTCCCCCTGTTAGAAGAATTTCGTCCCGAAATTTAGCTTGAAGTCGTGTTTGATGTGGAATCAGTGAAGAGTTGAGGATATTTGAGTCGCATTTGGTCTTCCCGTTCCCAGGTGAATTCCGGACCACGCCGCGAATTCCATCTGACCTTGACGATGGGAATACGACTTTGTTTCAGTTGTTTGACCTCACGGTCCATAATTTCAGCGGGTTCCTCAACGAAATGAAGTTTATCGTCAACACGAATTTCATCTAGTGGAATAATAAGTGTCTCATCAGACAGACACTTCTTCAGATTTGAAATATGAAAAGTAGGGTGCACGCTGCTAAGTTCGGATGGCAGCTGCAATCGATAAGCTACGGGGCCAATCCTTTCGAGGATCTCAAACGGCCCGATGTATCTGGGATTCAACTTCCCGCGTTTGCCAAAACGGATGACGCCTTTCCAGGGCGATACTTTTAAGAGTACTCGATCCCCAACTTGGAACTCGAGTGGTTTGCGTCTCACGTCAGCATAACTTTTCTGACGATCACGTGCGGTTTTGAGTCTGTTTTGGATTTCCACAATTTTCTCAGTGGTGGCGTGAATGAGTTCAGGACCAGTGAGCTGACTATCTCCCACTTCAGTCCAACAGATCGGTGATCGGCACTTACGACCGTACAGTGCCTCAAAAGGTGCAACCTTAATGCTGGCGTGATAACTGTTATTGTACGAGAATTCGCACAACGGTAGATGTTTTTCCCAGTTTGTACCGAAATCAACTACGCAGGCGCGTAGCATATCTTCCAAGGTTTGAATGGTTCGTTCACTTTGACCGTCGGTTTGAGGATGGTACGCGGTACTCATATCGAGACGGGTACCCAATGCTTTCTGAAGTGATTGCCAAAAGTGAGAGGTGAAACGGGCATCTCTATCCGAGATGATCGAGATTGGAACACCGTGATGAGAAACGATTTCCTTGATGTAGATTTGTGTAAGGCGTTCCATTTTATCGTTTTCTTTGATTGCCAGGAAATGAGCAGATTTGGTGAGGCGGTCAACGATCACCCAAATGGTATCGCAACCGTTCGACGACTTGGGTAGTTTGGTTATGAAATCCATGGCAATTTGTTCCCATTTCCATTCAGGGATTTCAGGTTGCTGGAGTAAACCAGGCGGTTTCTGATGTTCGGTTTTGACTTTCGAGCAAGTAAGACACTTGCTGACATAAGTGGCGATTTCGGCTTTCATGTTTGGCCACCAGTAGAATTCCTTGATGCCGTGGTACATCTTATCGGATCCGGGATGAATAGAATATTTAGACTTGTGAGCTTCGTCCATCACCAAGCCTCTTAGGTTCCCAAAACTGGGCAACCAGATTCGGTTTGAGAAATACCTAATCCCGTTAGGTCTGATTTCGAATTGTTTGTCAATGCCCCGCAAGGCTTCATTTTTGATGTTTTCGGATTTCAGGGCTTCGATCTGAGCGGTATGAATTTGAATGGTAAGATCGTTGTGAATGGTCATACTGAGGGCTCGGACTCGAAGTGGTTTAGGTCGTTCCTTTCGACTGAGGGCATCGGCTACAACATTAGCCTTCCCTGGATGGTACTTGATCTCACAATCGTAATCGGTAAGCAACTCGACCCATCGACGTTGCCTCATATTGAGATCCTTCTGATCGAAGATGTGTTGGAGACTTTTATGATCGGTAAAGATTGTGCACTTAGTGCCGTAGAGATAATGTCTCCAGATTTTGAGAGCAAAAACGACAGCTCCAAGTTCGAGATCGTGAGTGGTGTAGTTCTTTTCATGAATTTTTAGCTGTCGTGAGGCATAAGCAATGACCTTGTCTCGTTGCATCAGCACGCAACCAAGACCTTGGTGAGAAGCATCGCAGTATACCACGAAGTCATCGGTGCCTTCGGGTAGTGAAAGAATTGGAGCACTGCAAAGCTTTTGTTTCAGAAGTTGGAACGCTGACTCTTGTTTATCGGTCCAATCGAACCTTTTGTCCTTCTGTGTCAGTACCGTGAGTGGCTGAGCTATTCTGGAGAAATTTTCGATAAATCGCCGATAGTACCCAGCAAGACCCAAGAATTGTCGTACTTCAGTTGCAGAGGTGGGTGCTTGCCAGTCTTTGATAGCCTCGATCTTTGATGGGTCCACGTGAATTCCCTGACTGTCGATCACGTGACCAAGAAATTGAACAGTTTGGATCCAGAACTCACACTTAGAGAATTTAGCATAAAGCTCCTCGTGTCTAAGTAGTTCCAGGATAGTTCTGAGGTGTTGCGCATGTTCTTGCTCGTTGTGCGAGTAAATGAGTATGTCATCGATAAAGACAATGACAAACTTATCGAGGTAAGGTTTGCACACCCGATTCATGAGGTCCATGAATACTGCCGGTGCGTTAGTTAGACCGAAGGGCATCACTTGAAATTCGTAGTGCCCGTAACGAGTTCTGAAAGCAGTTTTTGGAATATCGGTGTCGCGAACTCGTAACTGATGATAGCCTGATCGCAGGTCGATTTTTGAATAAATACTTGAACCCTGAAGTTGGTCGAATAAATCATCAATGCGAGGGAGTGGATAACGGTTCTTGACGGTCAATTTGTTCAACTCTCGGTAGTCAATGCACATTCGGAATGAACCGTCCTTCTTTTTGACAAACAAGACCGGAGCTCCCCAAGGTGAAGAACTCGGTCTAATGAATCCTCGATCCAGAAGTTCCTGTAACTGAGAGGACAACTCCTGAAGTTCGGATGGGGCTAAACGGTACGGTGCGCGGGCCACCGGTGCGGCACCCGGCACAAGATCAATCGAGAACTCTACCTGTCTAGGCGGAGGTAGACCAGGTAATTCTTCCGGAAAGACTTCGGGAAAGTCTCTAACAATTGGCACATCTTCAAGTCGCTTCTCCTCCGACTTCTTCTCTGTGATGTGTGCAAGTATTGCGGGGTAACCCTTTCTCAGAAATTTTCGGGTTTTTAAACAGGAGATTATATTGAGTCCAGTCCCACCGGTCTCCCCCTGTATGATCAAGGTTCCACCAACGGCGAGTGGGATACGGACGATTTTATCGTGACAAACAATTTCAGCCCGATGTTTGGACAACCAGTCCATTCCAATAATGACGTCGAAACTTCCTATTTCAATGGGTATAAGGTCGATCGAAAAGGTTTCATCAGCTAGGTTTAAAGTGCAATTAGGTATCACACTGGTGGTTTCTACAAGTTTTCCATTGGCTAGCTCTACAGTGTACTTAACATCTAAGGTAACAGGAGTGATGTCAAGTAATGGGCAAAAATCATCGGAGATAAAGCTTCTATCAGCACCAGTATCAAATAGAACAGAAGCAGTTAAGTTGTTGAGGAGGAACATACCCGAGACCACATTCGGGTCTTGGCGGGCGTCCCCAGATTTGATGACGAAAGCTCTGCTGCGGGTGTTGTTGTTGTTGTTGTTGCTGCGGTTGTTGTTGTTGTTGCGGTTCTTCAGTTTTGGGCACGTATCCCTGAAATGCCCGGGGTTTCCACACTCAAAGCAGACTTTGGGTGGCCTGGTGTTGTTGGGGTTGTTGTTGGTAGGAGAGCGGCAATCTTTGGTAAGGTGGCCGTACCTCTTGCAGTTGTTGCAAAAGGGACCACAAGAACCCTCATGGTGAAGTCTGCACTTGGGACAATATGGTTTGCTCCCAGTGTAACCCCGGATGATGTCAGTGGTGGTGTTGTAGGCTTTGATGGTGTCGGGTTTCTTGTTTTGTTGGTTGGAGTGGTTGTTGTGGTAGTCAGACCACTTGCGTTTGTTGTTTTGGGAGGATGAAGTGGGTGGTTCAGAATCTTGGCTCATAGACATCAGGTCTTGGGCCAATGAGATTGCACCGTCAATGGTGGCTGGTTTTGAAGAGATGACGTGTCCCCGAACAAAATCAGGGAGACCAAGGGCGTACTTCCTGATTTTATCAGGTTCAGTGCTTACCATAGCTGGGCGGAGGGCAGCTAATTGTTGAAATCTGGTGGTATAACCATCGATGTCACCACCCTGAACCTTTAAGTTCCAGAACTCCTCATCTAGCTTCTGGAGTTTGGCGATAGAGCAGTACTTGGCAGTGAGTTTGGCTTTCAATTCCTCCCAAGTGATTTGGTAGGCAATGTCAGCACCCACTGATTGGGTATATGAATTCCACCAAGAGTGGGCATCATCTTCAAGAGAGCAGGTGGCGAAGTTTACTTTGTCGTTCTCCGCGCATTTGCTGACACGGAAAACAGTTTCCATTTTCTCGAACCATCTAATCAGTCCGATGGCTCCTTCAGAACCCTTGAAACTCGAGGGTTTGCAGCTTTGGAAGTCCTTGTAAGAACAAGGTTTGGTGGTAGAGGTTCCAGCGGTATCGCTGTTTCTTGTGGAGTTGGGTGGAGTATTGCGAGCCAAGGCTTCAGTAACAGCCTGGGTTATGAGTGAAGTAATCTGTGCATCGGTGTAAGGTCTTGACTTTGGCGGCATGATTCTTCAATAAAAGAAATGAAGATACATGAGATTTTGCAAGAAAGTTGTATTTATCTCAGATGTACATGTATAAAAGCAGTAATACATAACATCAACAGGAATAATGGCAATCGATATGAGTTGTAACAGCAAGGAACATTTAATAGATAGTACGAGTTCAAAGGTTACATCCTACAGATGTATTACAAAAGATGTCGGGAATTGTTACATCCGACCGAATTATAGAATAGCGCGTAGATAGTTACTAGATTACAGGGTAGATTACAAGACAAAGACTACACTAGTCTTAACGTAGATTAATTTGTTCCATCATCGTGACAAGACGGTCCACAGTGTTTGCAAGCCTGCTAGCTTGTCGGGCGTTGTCTTCTGCTAGTGCAAGTCGTTGTGTTAGTCCACGCGCATATTCTTCTGCCTCAAGTGAGCGTTGCACACATTCTTCCATCCTTTGTTGTAGAAGGGCATTTTCCACCCTTATTTCTATTATTTGGTTACGAAGGACATCCATGTTGTTGTTTGTGGTTTCAAGGTCGTCGGAGACTTGTTCGATGCGTTCAAGGGATGTAAGTCTCCAGTTTTCGTTTGTTTCCTGCAACACGACATCCATGGTGCGAAGTCGCTGTTCGTGTTGATTCACCCTGGCGGCTAAGGCCGGCAAGGTGGAGTGAGTGGAGTACGGGCCAGCTCGAGGCAACCTGGAGTTCCTCCTTGCTACCCTTGGGTTCTGCGACCCAGATTGAGAACGGGATGAAGTTGATGGTGTGTTTGCCATTTCTGAGACAAAGCGTTAGTAAGATTGAGGCCTATATTCATATAGCTCCTATATAATATAGCCTATTGAGTGTCTAGCATAAACATGTTTAAGTCTCGGTTCTCTCGAGGTCAGAGTCTTCTATTGTATCCTGTTCAGCCATAACTACTTTCAGATCTTACATCATCTTTGCTTAATTGTACATAATTGATCAGGCTATGTTAAATTAAACTCGTATGTTGTAATCCCTGAACCAGTCATACCTAATAAGGAATACGGCCTAATGGTCATAGTCTAGGCTCACTAAATGCAACCTAGTTCACTATAACCTTAGGCTCTGATACCAATCTGTAACACCCCCAAATTTGATGATTTGCGGAAGCTTGATTTGGGTGTTACTAATCAATAACAAAGCACAAAGATAAATAGCAAACGACTCTATATGCGTCGTTTTAACAAAATATATTGATAACTGAAATGTTTACAACATTTAAAGCTTTACATAGCTCGAGTTAATTAAAATGAGATTTCAGTACATAAGCACTTATACAAAATATACTAATGCAAGAAAATCTCAATCGTCTGTATGCTGACTCGAGCTAAATCCTGAAGCAGAAACATCCTACTGCTGGGTACCTGCGATATATGCTAAAAGGTCAGCTATAAAGCTGGTGAGCTCACAGGTTTGAAATCAAGTTATATCGTATGAACCGCAAGATTTAAATAATGTATTGCATCCAGCAATAAAATAATGAATTGCATCCAGCAATTAAATGATAATCATCGTGTATACAGCCATGAGCACATAGTTGAGCTTAACTCGAGGGCCGGGTCCCCTATAGAGAATTCCGGGCGAGGTGCCTCCACGAATGCCTAATCAACATTCGTCTTCCCAAATATTAGTACGTCCGTTTACCCGGTTAGTGCTTGCTAACCCGGACGAGGAGGGTCAATCCTATATGGTACCATATACTAATATTCACGCTACAACGTATTAACAACTATGCTGACGGAGGACTTTAAAATGATTAGTTTCGAAAAACTCATGTAGTATATGAAAAGTTGGTACTTGCGTTCACATGTTAAAAGTTGAGCAGTATATCACACCCCTGAGTAAAACAGTAAAAGGGGGCTATGAGACTCACCTGAGTCTGAGTGCGTTTAAACAAACGTAAGTTGATTAGCCGAGAAATGAAGTCCAAAGACTTGTAACCTGAGGGTGTCCACGACACGCGATGGTTATAAATATGATTGGGTATCTCAATAGATCACCCCAGTAGTTGTTCATCCAACTATAATGTCCAAATCTCCACTATTTGGTTGATACGTTTAAGTGTTTGAAAAGTGTACGGCCCGTTGGTGACGAGTTTGAAATAATAATCTTTAAGTATTATTATCAAGTTATCGATGTTTTGCACTTACAAAAGTGTCCCAAAGTGTTTTGTAAGTCGTATCGTATAAGGATTTGAGGTTGCAAAAGTTCGACACTTAGTGAAATTAAAGTTTGAAAACCTGCTGTTTTATGCGACGTAGGGTGCGACGTCGCAGATAGGATTGCGACGTAGAGCATGACGTCGCTAAAGGCGACGTTTCGCAATTTAATGCGACGTAGGGTGCTACGTCGCTAATGCGACGTAGGTGATTTCTGCGACGCAGGGGCTTGCGTCGCTAAGTGCGACGTGGCGAGGTATTGGCGACGTTAAGGCTGACGTCGCTATATGCGACGTCGCAATTTAATGCGACGTTGTGACTGACGTCGCACTATGCGACGTCACGAGGTGTTTTGCGACGTAGAGGCTGACGTCGCATAAATTCCGGGCCAAATGCGACGTAGCGGTCTGTTGGCCGGAAAATGGGTCGAAAACGAGTTTTTCGGTTTCCGTTCGGTCCAAAACTTTTACCCAACCCTTATAGGGACATTATAAGTTGTTACAAACTACTAACAAGTGAAAACATTTAAAAACGAGAGATTTCGGGAATTGTCGGAAACTTACAAAGTGTCGGATGAGAAATCCGAAAAGATAGGATGATAGATCGTGTCGCGGTGGTTGTTTTCTTCAAAAAGGGTAGTATGATCCAAGGCCGTTTGATGTTGTTATTTGTCGATTTCGATAGAAAAGTGGAGGTGGTGGTGATGATGAAACTTGAGAGAAAAGTGAAAGAGAGAGAAAGAGAAAAAGAGAAAGTGAAAGAAAGAAAATGGGAGGTGGGGGTTTATCCCCATTTCCAGTTTTCGCCCCGCGTTCCGTGTGGTGTTCGTTTGCTCCGTCGTTTAGACGTTTAATAATTATTTTACGTTTTAATTATAAGTTTTAAATTACGAATTTTTACGCGATAGTTTATTTAAATATTTTACTAATCACCTTATTTTGAGTTATAAGTTGTAATTTATTTTATTTGGTTTGCGCGTTTTACGTTTTAAATTATGTAATTCCTGATTGTACGATACGAAATATTATAATAATAATATTTTTGACATAACCCGTTATTTAATAAAATTTTGTCACCAACGTCCATATAAAATAGAATCGAAATACATCCGATTTAAATTGCGTACGATTTAATCAAATCGCATTTTCGTATATATTCAACAATATATAAAATTCGATACATTAATTAGCCTAACAAGGAACTAATTACATGTATTAACATATGATTAGGCACTAATTACTAGTCCTAATTTGGCGGGTGTTACAGTAAAAGTCCAGGTTATAAGGAATTGGATTGAGTTATGTTTTGGTGCTAAAAGTGGTCAAAACGACCATATTTGAGAAATATGTCCAAATTCCTCGTTAGCGTGAAATTTGAATAAATGTAAAAAGGGAAACCTTCATTTTGATATAGTGGAAGTGTCTGTAAAATTTGGTAGTCTAATTGTTTACGAGTAAAGAGTTATGCGCAAACGAAATTGGGTCTAAAAATTGAGTTTTGTCATTGTTCAGCTGATAGCAGGTGATACGCGATCCCATGGAGGGTTTAGGATCGCGTATCATAACATGAAATGGTCACAGTGAACTTCTACGCATAAGTACTCGATCTTGTACTTTAGGTGGGATCGCGTATGCCAGTCCGTACGCGATCCTATGAGAGTTGGTGGATCGCGTAATTTAGAAGGAAATGATTACAGATGACTTATACGTTATATTACTTAATCGCGTATAGGGTGTGGGATCACGTTTGTATAAAAAAATAAAAATATAGTTTTTTTTTTTTATCAGGGTGTTTCAACAATCCTTATTCTTATCTTAATCTTTGTATTTACACTAACCGTATCTATCTCTTAATTTAATCATTTTTCACTAAAATCATTTTAAACACAAACGACTATATAACGGTTGTTAACGGCAACTACCAGCATTACAGCGGTTATATTTTTTAAATATAAAAAATTCCCGGTCCTCACAGATTAGGGCTTGCAATTTATGACACGACCCGAAACTCAACACGAAACCGACTAGGAAAAATTAAGGTTGGGTCGAGGTTTTTTGACCCGCGAACCCGTCAACCCGACACCCGTCAAACCTGATTATTTTTGGGGTCGGGTTTGGGTCACTCAATGAGTTTTTGGGTTGACCCGACAACCCAATTTTTTTTAAATGTAGTTAAAAATTAAGAAGTTTTATGTTAATATAATAATCTGACGTATTTAATGGTGTTTTAGTATTAATTTTTGATTAACATAATAGGTGATATGAGTATTTTAAATTTTATAAACATTTTTATGCTTATTAATGTGATCTATTTGACCCGAAATTGATCCGTTAACAGAAAATGACCCGAAAACATGCTGATCTCACTAGATAAATAGGTAATTTCGGTCGGGTAAGATTGGGTCAGGGTTGGATTGAAATACTCAACCCGATTGTAAAATGAGGTCGGGTTTGGGTCGACTATTTTTGACCCACCAACTTGATAACCCGAGCGGGTCAACTTGACCCTGTTGGATATAGTGTCTAAGTTCATAACTAATTGGTAAGAATATCATTAAAAGTAGAGTTCTTTTTGGGTTGCCCTCAAAGAACAGTTAAGAGAAATGAATAAGGAATAATATTAATTGATATTAATATTATATTTAATTAATTGGTTTGTTAATTTATTTTAAATTAATTAGAAATCAAAAATAATTAAAAGGCGGAAGAATCTGGAAGCCGGATTCCAACCGCCGGTTGGAAGGTCCAGCCTGCGGTTGGAAGTTCCAGCCTGCGGTTGGAAGGTCCAGCATGCGGATGGAATTAGGGTTTTGAAGTCGGTGGAGCACGTGGGTCGTGGTTCGGATTCTTAGGCAGAAAGCAAGCCCAACCACCGGCTGGAAGGTCCAACCGGCGGTTGGAAGTCGAAATCTGCAAACCGAAGGGTTTTCTCTCCCTATATAAATAGGGGTCAAGCCTATATACCTTATGACATACGAATTTTCGGTAGAAATACGAAAATTGTTCTTTCTCTGGGGTTCTTAGGTGTGAACCATTAGAGTTATTCTGGTTTGGGTACTTGCCTCCAGTAAGGAAGTTCTGCTAGGTTGTCTACACGCGAGAAATTTGATTTTCTCCAAGGTTAGTGTTTTTCCTCTTTATCTGTTTTGTTATTTATTTAATTATTAAGTTAAGATCCTTTAGGGTTTTTGTAACACCCCAAATTTTATAAGTATGTGATTAAATTTTTTTTTTAAAAAAAGAAAGAAAGAAAGAGTTATATAACTTATGCTATATGAGTTCGGTGTAAATATTGAGTTTGTGATTTAATTATTAACGAGATATAAGTTATATGGTTTGAATGTAAATAAAGTCTTGAGGGACTAGAATTGTAAACTACTTAATATTTTGTTAGGAGGGTTGTAACTTGTAAGGGAGAAAGAGGTGAGGTGGGTAAAGTGTAACAATGTAAATTAAATATCATTTAAATAATTAAATCTAGAATAAACCAGATTTTGTCTGGTTTTGGTGCGTGGGGCGACAGGAACAAGGGGAGAAGAAGAACAAACACAAAATCCACTAAATTGAAGTCATAATCTTATGTTTTCAAGTCTCTAATCTTGTTTTCATCATCATCTAAGGTAAGAACAACATCCTTTAACCTTTAATTTGAGATTTAATGGTGATTTTGGATATGAACCCTAACTTGAAATTCTTGAGAAAAGTTTGATTTTTCAGTATATGATGCTTCTATTGTTGATAGTGAATGTTAATATGTAATACTAAACCTAAAAGAGATAAATTAGTATTGTTTATGAATGATGATGATTTTGATGAGTTAGCTAAATTAGAGATTTTGTTGTTGATGATGATGAAATGTTATTATTGTGTTTAGAATGCTAAATTGTCATTTAATTAATAATGTGTATGTAAGTTTTATGAGTTTTAAATTATGACTATTAATAGTAGATAGCATGGTTTATGTGTGTCACACCCCCAAATTTGTTAATTAAATTTATCAGAAGTTCGCGGAAGCATTAGATCGAGTGGGGGTGTCGACGTATACAAAGTACATGCATACCAGAGCTTATGATTACAGTAGAACATATATATATATATATATATATATATATATATATATATATATATATATATATATATATATATTAAGATGCCACACTTAATTGTTTACAAAAGATTACGATTCATCGAATCATAAAAGAAAAGTTAAAGTTTATACAAAAGTAGATTTCAGAAATATGACTAAATACACTTTAGTTATACTAAAGAAATCCATTTTTCAAAAGGGACGGCATCCTAAAAGCTTCACGGGTCGCCTAGTTTCAATATGTGCAGGCGGTCTTACATGTGCAACTAATTCCCTGAAAAACATAGTAAAAGGTCAACACATGGTTGAGTGAATTCATAGGTTTTAAGTTTGTAAGTTTGGTTTATAAGTTCGATGCGTTCTCAAATAGTTATTGCCATAACAGTTAGGTAAAGTTTCGTGGAATGTTATCCAAATATAGTTCGGTTGGGATGTTGCCTAAAGTACAGTTTAATTGTTTGTAGGAAAATACGTATCCTATTTTTTGTTTGTAAGAATGTCGATATCCTATTAGTAGTTTAGTGGGTCCATGTCGGTAGGATTCAGTACCTATGTCAGTAGGCTTCGAGTAGTAGGGAGTGTCAGTGTCCCATGTTCTATAAGTATAATGGATCCATGTCAGTAGGATCTAGTACCTATGTCAGTAGGATTCGGTACCCATGTCAGTAGGGTTCAAATAGTAGGGAGTGTCAGTGTCCCTTGACCCATGTCAGTAGGGTCTGGTCCATGTCAGTAGGACCCATTAGTTGCTCAAGAAGTAGAGACTTTGTACGTGTGTCCAAGACGTAGGGACTTCTCAATCAGTTTAGTAAAAGGTGTTGCTGGTTGTTCTCCAGCGAGTTTCCAAGTTGTAATAGTTTGTAAATGTGAAAACGTTATTTCATCAGTAACAATTCGTTATAAAACTTATCAGCATTTTATAATGTGTTTATATCCCCAGTATACAAGTATCCTCAGTATAGTTCAAAAGTACCCTTAATCGTTCGAGTAAAACAGGTATACAACCGTGTAGTCATGGCAATCAGTAGTATTAGTAGTCTATGTTTTTCACCCCAATTTGAAAGCAGTAAAACAGTTAAAAGTGGGGCTGTGAACTCACCTCGTGAGCTAAGTAGTGAGAGCTAGCAAAGCGTGTGTCCAAGTAAAGTTCCTAATGTTCTAAAGGCATGAGATAGTAATATAAGTAGATGTCTCGCAAGACCATCTATGCTAGTGGTCTACACAACCAGTTATGTCCAAAGTTTGTTCAATTGTTTGCTTTAGAAAACATGTTTGGCCCGTTGGTGACGGTTGAAATAATAGTTTCAAAGTATTGTTATTGTGTTCGGATTGTTGTATAATTGGATGACGGGGGTCCGGGGGCAGCGCCCTGGTAGCGGGGTCCAAGGGGCAGAGCCCCTGGCTAGGGTCGAGCTGCCAGGTCAGCTTGGAAAATTTTTATTTCTACTACATTACTTTGGTGAAAAAACGCATCGGAAATTCAAAATCGGGAAAATGGACCAAGGTTGGCCGCGGACTGAGTTCGCGATGCGAACTGAGATTGGGCTCGCAAGACATAGTGGGTTCGCAAGTCTCGACTCACAGGTCTCGACTCGTAGGGCAGGTCGGTTCGCCGGTCAAGTCAATTCGCAGGTTGACTTCGCGAGTCGAAGTTTCGGTTCACTTCGCAGGACGACTGCAAATATGGGATCTCGATTCGTAGGACGAACTGATCGTACTTTAAATTTTAAAAACGCATTTTAAGTCGGTTTTTGGACATAATTTCATTGTGTAACCGTTCTAGCATGTAAATAGAAGCTTTGTAAGTATTTTAAAAGAGTTATAACGTTTTCTTACCTCAAAATCGAAATCGAAAAAGATGAAGATGTAAAGCTCGAGATGGTGATCGTTTCCTTGTGAATCAATGTCGTGATTTGGTGTGTTTTTGATGACGAAATTCGTGGGGTTTGGGGATGATCTCGGTTCGCCGAATTGAGAGAGAAAGGTGAGGAAGAAAGGTTGGTGATGGTGGTGTGTGTGAAAAGAAGAAGGAAATGAAGTAAAAAGGGGGAAAAGTGGGTGGGTCGGTTTGGGTTGGATCCGCGGGTCTGGGCCGACCCGTTTGGGTCTTGGTTTTGCGTGTTCCCGTTTTTCGTTTTTATAATTTGTTCTATCATTTAAACGTAATTTTTCTGTGTCGATTTATAATGAAGCATTTATTAAAAATACTTGAAAATAAATAAATAATATGTAAAGTGTTTTGTCGGGTTTCGTTTAATAGTTGATATAATTTGTTCGTTTATTTCGCGTTCGGTTTCGTTCTCATTAAAACGTGTTACAATATGTATATTATCTAAAAAATATAACGTAAATAATGTTCGTTTGGATAAATATCCTCATTATTCATAAAAGTGGTCACCAACGTCCAAAGTTAACTGTGTCGGACTCGATCAAATAGTTCCGCGCGTAATTATAAATAACTACGAAATAGTAATACCTCACGTATTATATAGTTAGGCTTTGCTAGACTTATCTCATAAAAGTAGTGTGAATTCACTCAAGTAGGGAATTAGCCTAGAAATGCGTGCAATTACTGTTTGTAATTATGTCAAAATTGCGGGGTGTTACAATGTGTATGATTATGTGATTTTGGTGTTGCGAGAAATTATAAGATAAATGAGAATATGATGAGTGTAAAGTGATCAATTACTTGTTGGATCAATGTTGTTGTAGTTTTGATTGTACGAAGTTTTAATTAAGTAAATTGTGAAAATTGTGTTCTTGAGTTAATCATACGAGTTGATGTGTTAATGTTATTGAGTTAACAAAAAATTCCCAAATGTATTGTTTAAGTGGGAGTTAATCCATGAAAGTGTTTTAATTATGTTTGAGTTGAATTTGTATGTTTTTGGTGAAATCTCGTTGTTGGACAACAGCTTACGCAGAAAATGTGTTGTGTTCGGAAAATCATAACTAAATAACCGTAACTCGGTTTTTTATGTGGTCAGAGTCGTTGGAAAGCTATACAAGTCTACTTTCTAGAAAAGTTTATTTCATGAGCTGAAAATGAGTTTAAGTCTATTGAATAAATAAAATGCTACAGACTGTCCAGAACTGAGATTTGGTTTAAGTGTATGTAACACCCCAAATTTTGAGGTTTTATTTTTGTGTACGGGGATATAATTATTTTAAAGTATTTCTATTATAAGTGGTTTAAAATAAGTGGTTTAAAATAATAGAATACTCGAATGGTTTCTTAGTTCCAGACAATAGAGTTTAAATGGAATAATTTAAACAAGCCGACTTATATGTGTGAATGGATATATGTTTATCCAATATCATTTTTAAAACATTTCCAGACTCATATCACGAACAAGAAAAATCGCTGGAGGTTTAATCACGTGATCCAAACTCAATTCCAATCCTTAATTCAAGCTAGAAAGTTCAAATTCATCATCATCTTAATCATCTTCAACCTCTAGTAAGTGATTCTTTCTATGGTTTTAACTTAGGTTTCTAGTTTTGATGGATTTCATGGGGTTTTGATTAATTGAAGCTTTTAATCCAAAATTGAGGTTAGGAAATGATTGAATTGATGTTAGATAGTGTTATTATGATTGTTGGTAATCATATAACATAGTGAAAGTGATGAATTCATGATTTAGTGTTTATGAGAAACCCTATGGTTTTGCTAAAAGTGTATGGATTGATGTTAATAAGCTTAAAGATGTGATTAATAATGTTTTGGAATATGATTATGATGATAGAACAAGAATTAAAGTAGTAAAGCTTGATAATTGATGAGTTGTAAAAGGGTGGTTATGGTGATTCTTATGAATTATGTTAGAATCAAATGAATTTATGTAAATAGGATTAGAGATGAAACTAGTAATGGTGATTAAAAGATTATGATGATTTCTAGTGTATAAAAGTGTGGTTATGTATTATGTATGATATGATAGGGATCTAAAGACGTGGAGAGCTTTCGTTGGTGAAATCGTCTAAAGTATTGAGGTGAGTATTATGGAGGTTAAATGGGTAATGGTTGTGTACGTACCGGATTGCTTCCGAGCAAGAGGTTTTCACAATCAAGTTGTAGTTACTTGTTTCTTATGCTTGTTTCTATATAGTGAATTAGACTTGTTTTTTATGTTTGAATCGATTGTGTGTGTTTCCGGATTGCTTCCGAGCAAGAGGATCATACAATCGGGTGGAAGATGATTATTTCATATACTTGTATCTTGACTTGTTTCTATATGTGGATTATATGAGGATGATATGATCAATAATACGAATGATTGTATGTGTTTCTGGATTGCTTCCGAGCAAGAGGATCATACAATCAAGTGAAAGATTACTTGTTTCTTATACTTGTTTCTTGAGCCTTGTTTCTTGTGTTTGTATCTTATGTGGAGAATCAGTGTTGATCAGAACGCTAACTGCGGTTAGCATAGTGTTTACGAATACGTGCTTGCACATTATGATGATTTGGTATGCATATTGACATGATATGGTACCACCGGACTTTTTTCTAATGGCCGCGGATCCACATAGAGTTCAGAGTTAAGTGATTGTTCAGTGAATGCTCAGTGGTTTCTCAGTGGTTGTTCAGTGTTTATTCCGTATTGATAACATAAGTATTTATATAGTGTTGATATTGATTATGTGTTATGTGTTTTGTGGATTATTCGTTTAATTGCCTGTATGCTCACTAAGCGGTGCGCTTACCCCTTTTGTTGTTTCATGTTTTAGGTGAATGGTTCGGTTGAACCATGTGGATGATTAATGCTTTCAAGATGGTAGTGAGGATATGGAGCTAGCTATATCGTTAGATGATACTCCATCTCTTTTGAATCATTGTTGTTGATTATCAATTGTGTAATTCGCCCAAACAAAGAGTTTTTGAATTAAACATGTGGTCAATATGTAGTATTTGACTTTGAAAGTCGAACAGTGATGTGGAGTCTAGTGTTTGTGTTTTAAAGAGTATGAAGTAATTTGAATATGATTGGTCTTGGTTTGGTTAAAAATGGGTGAAAAGTGTTGAAGAGTCAATGATGATTGGTTGGTTGAATTTGGTGTTGACAAATAGTCAACAACTTTGAAAGAGTCAAACATATGTGGAATTGGGTAGTGAATTGGTTAAAGTATGGTCATTGTGGTAAACGGGTCGAATAGTGTCAAAATGGGTCTAAAGAGGTCGTATGGTGGATTTTAAATGTGTTAGTGTTATGGATTGTTTGTCATATGCTTTAAGTTTGTCTTGGTGAGTTAAATAAGTGTGCAAAAGATTATAGTCTAAATGTGTATGGTTTGTGAAATGGGTTGATGAACGCCAAAATGTGCTATTTTATAGTACTAATTACACCTTTATTCAATAGATTTCTTATGCATTTTAATTGAATTTGATACTCATTTCGTTCATATTTGCATTTAGGAGTTATTTGGAGCTTGAATCAGAAAAGAAGCGGAAAACGTGCGAGTGTCGAAGAAAATAGCTAAAATGGTTGAAGTTTGAAGAAGGGAGGTCGACTGGCTAAAAAGTTGGGAAATTGCATCCATACGGCGTATGGATGTGGTGAGCTGTGCCGCCAGAATACGCGGGCTGGATCCATGGGCTTTTCAATCCATACGGCGTATGGATGTCCATACGGCGTATGGATTGCCTCGGCAGAAACCCTAAAAATTTCATTTTACTCTCATTTTTGGGGTATCACCTACCTTTTTCTCCAGACGTTTTTCTCTCAATTCAAACCCTTTTTCCAGAGAGTTTTGAAGGAAAAGATCAAAGAGAATTGAAGGTTTTCATTTGTTCAATCCTTATTTCGGTTTCTCGGTTCGAATACATTTCTTCTTTTCACTTGATTATGATTTCGGTTATGAATATGAATCTGAGTTTCTGTAATATTATGATTGGCTAAATCTTTATTGTATTTGCTTGGATAATGATACTTAGATTACGGATTGATTATTGATTTGCGGATTTATTTAGATTTATTGAAAGTTTACGTGTTTATTTGACGATCCTTGGTTATTAAATGATTATTAGTAATTACCTAACGTGGTTTTATGGTTAATTGCGATTGATTTCCTTTTAATTATAAGATTATTGATAATTGTTGATTTCAATTAACGATTGTTGCTGAATATATTGAGTTTGACGGGTTAGGGTTAATAATTGGTAATGATCATTGATGAACAAGATAACTTTCATTAGTTATAGACTTTGTTGATTCAAGTTAAGAAAATAAATCACATAGACGGTGTTGGTTTAATTTAGAATACAATTTGGTGGGCAACGTTAAATTGAACTGTTAGCGGGTTGAAAACAACCTTGTGTCTTTCTTAATTGTGTTTATATCAATCTATCTTGTAAGGAAGATTGGTAATATTTGTCAAAACACCAATAAATCCATATGTTAGCAAATCAATAAAATGATTTCTGGACTCTAAGGAAAGTAATCCAAGCAAATGCATTTCTTTTATCATTCGCATTAAATCTTTAATTTAATAAAGTATTTTATCATTTCTTTATTTTTATTATTAAGTTTTATTTAATAAACTATTTCTTCACAATTGTTTGCCAATTGTTCGATCGGAACTAAAACGCCACCATTATTTATTGCTTTCATTATTTGTATTAATTTCCAATTTATTTAATTAGACATCCGTTCCCTGTGTTCGATCCGGACTTATCATACTATACTATTATATGACCAGGTATTCTTGCCTGAGTTGTGTATAGTTAGTAAGATAATTTCCATTTTAAAATAAGGCTCTGTTTACACAGCATCAAGTTTTTGGTGCCGCTGCCGGGGAGCGGTTTGATTCAATTAAATAAGCTGGAAGTTATCTTTTGTTTATTTGTGTGTGATTTTTAGTTAGTTCATCTTTTATTGGGTACTTTGATTAGTTATTTTTTTTCCTTTTTAAGGTTAGTTTATAAGTTGGGGTATTTTAGTAGCCTGTTCTACTGAGTTGAAAAGTTCATTGCAGGAGTTTATGACCCGAACGACAGTTCCAGACCCAACCGACCCTTTTGAAGAACTCGAACGTGTATTTCATCAAAGAAGACGCGCTGCTTCCGCACCTCCGAACTCGCCGTTAATCAACACTTTTCTTAGTGACGATTTCGAGGTTTTTACCAATAACCTTTTCACCCCGCGAACCAGAAACTACCATTTGTATCTTGAAAGCGATTTCGGAGAGTACCTAAAATTCCTTTTTAGAGATCAAGCAGAACCGGAGAGCACAATGGCAGAAGATATCGCCAACATAACTCTCGAGGAGTATTAGATTCGAATGCATAATGACCGAGGCACTAGAGTAGTAAAACCGGCAATTGCGCAAGATGTGGAGTTTGAAATCAAAGGACAGTTCCTCAAGGAGCTTAGGGAGAATCCTTTTCGTGGAGAAGAAAGGGACGACGCTAACGATCATGTGGAGAAGATCGTGGAGATAGCCGATATGTTCAACGTTCCCAATATTACACGCGATCAAGTCATGCTCCGAGTATTCCCTATCACACTCAAGGGAGCCGCTAAAAGATGGATTAAAAATGAGCTAGCTGGATCCATCACCACATGGGAAGACCTTTGCATGAAGTTTCTTAAGATGTACTGCCCTCCTTCCAAAACTTCGAAGATGATCAATGAGATTAGAAATTTCAAGCAAGAAATTGATGAGTCGTTACACCAAGCTTGGGAAAGATATAAGGACTTGATGCATAAGTGCCCGCAGCACGACCTTAACGATCAGCAAATCTTGAGTCTTTTCTACAAGGGGGTGGATCGTGCCACGAGACAGCAACTAGATGCACAAGGGCCTATTCCTAAAAAGGTTCCTCAGGATGCTTTAGCTGCTATTTGTGATCAAGCAAAGCACTCTCAGCTATGGGATGATGGTACCTCTAGAAGGAAGAGGACTGTGGATAATGAAGATGGGCTTGCAGCCATCACGGCTAAGCTAGACAGCATGGGCAGAGATATAAAGAAGGTCACGGAGACTGTTCATGCTATCCAAGTAGGATGTGATAACTGTGGAGGAACTCATTTAGTGAAGGATTGCCCTGAGATGGGAACTGGAGAAGTGACTAAGGAAGTTAAGTTTGGGGAAGCTCAAGTACCATATCGTCAGGGCGGTGGAACATTCTTCAGAAGACCGTACCAAGATGGAGGTCGTCAATTTCACCAAAATCAACCAGGATTTTACACCAAGGAGCAACAGACTGCACCATCTTACGATAAACAAACCAACTTAGAAGAGATGATGGGAAAGTTTCTCACCACCAATGAGAAATTCATTGCTAATTCTGGACAAAGGATGGATGCCACTGATGCAGCATTAAGAAACCAAGGGGCTGCAATCAAGCAGATTGAAGGGAATATCTCCAACATTGCTAAAGTTCTTCAAGAGAGATTTCCTGGAACTCTCCCTGGATACACTGAAACCAACCCACGTGATCAGGCTAAGGCTGTGATCACCAGAAGTGGACGGATTCATGAAAATCCGGTTGTTATGAAGAAACCTGTTTCTCAACCCCTACCCGAGAAAGAAAAGGAAGTAGAAGTTGTTGAAGGTCCTAAGGTGGACACTGAGGCTGATCAAATTGCTAGAGATAAGCAATATGCTAAGGATCATGCACCGCCACCACCTTATCCAGCAGCTTTGAGAAGAGGGAAGGATGATGCTCAATACCACCAGTTTCTAGAGAATCTGAAGCAACTCCACATTAATATTCCATTTGTGGAGGCCATTGCTCAAATGCCCAAGTATGCAAAGTATTTGAAGGAACTGTTGACTAACAAGAGTAAGCTTATGGAGGCAACTACAGTGACTATGAATGAGAGATGCTTAGCGGTGATGCAAAACAAACTTCCGCCGAAGATGAAAGACCCTGGGAGTATTACTCTTCCTTGTCTTATTGGAAGTTTGGATATAACTCAAGCACTGGCTGACTTAGGAGCAAGCATATCAATAATGCCTTATACTATGTATGCTAGACTTAAGTTAGGAGAGCCAAAGCCAATTAGAATGTGCATTGAGTTAGCGGATAGGTCAGTCCAATATCCTAAAGGGATGATAGAAAATGTGTTGGTCAAGGTAGATAAGTTTGTTTTCCCTTGTGATTTTGTGATTCTTGACATGGTAGAAGATTCAAAGGTACCTATCATATTGGGAAGACCTTTTCTATCCACTGCAAGGGCATTGATTGATGTTTTTGATAGAAAGATCACTCTGAGGGTAGGAGATGATGAAGTAGTGTTTGATGTTAACAAGTCAATGCAATATCCTTCTGCAGTTGATGATACTTGTTACTTTGTGAGTGCTAGAGAAATGTCTGATGATGAGGAATTCCTACAAAGTCTCATGGAAGATGAAGATCTTGATCCCATGATTCTTGAAGGATGGACGGGAAGTCTAGAAGCAATCCGTGATATCGAAGAATTCGATAAGTTGCTTGAGGAAATGGAATTCACGAGTGATGAGGAGTTAGAGAGTGATGAAAATAAGCTGATGGAGAGCGAACAATTGGTCTTGGCTGATGTTATTTTAATTAAGAAAGAGACTCGCATCACTATGCATGGGATTCCCTGCTCAAGAGAAGATGTGTTGGCAGTTAAATCTTCGTTTGAAGAACCACCAAAGTTAGAATTGAAGGATTTACCGACCCATTTGGAATATGCATACTTGCAAGGAGAGTCGGACCTGCCAGTTATCATTTCATCTCAGCTATCAGCAAATGAGAAAGAAAGTTTGTTGAAGGTTCTGAAGGAGCATAAGCATGCTATAGCATGGACGATTGGAGATATCAAGGGAATAAGCCCCTCTTACTGCACTCACAAGATTCTCATGGAATCTGATTTTAAGCCAGTTGTGCAACCATTGAGACGGCTGAATCCCAAGGTTACGGATGTAGTGAGGAAAGAAATCATTAAGTTGCTTGACTCTGGGTTGATATACCCAATCTCCGATAGTCCATGGGTTAGTCCCATTCATGTTGTGCCAAAGAAAAGAGGTATGACTGTGGTTGCTAATGAGAAGAATGAGTTAGTACCTACGAGAACAGTCACTGTGTGACAATCCTCCGATTAGGGTATTTACTTAACCTAACTTCATGTATTACCTAAAGTAATTCCCTGATTAGTGAATTCAAAACAATTTATGTGTTAAGTTTTGTGAAACTTACTATGTGATATGTGATATATTTGATTTTAGTTATATGTGAATATATATAATTACGTACGAAATAAATATATCAAACTCTACGAATTGAACACAATAAATGTTGGTAATACAAAATAATTAATAATTCGAAAATTATTAATTACAACTAGTATATAATTATATTATTGAAATAATATAATAAATTATACGTTTTATAATAAACGTATTAATCGCGAATAATAAAGTTCCGAAATGAACTTCAAAAATACTTTTGAATAATTTTTAGTTTGAAATTATTATATAAAAGTATTATAACAAAAAGAAAACGAAACATTTAGACGATTTTTAGTACACGTTACACGAACAGAAACAATTTTAAAACGCGCCTAGAGGTTCAAAATAATAAAAGTATTATTTCGTAAGTTACTGTTTTAATGTGTAGAACATTACCTCAAAATATGATTTCCGAATTTGACTGAAATCTGGCACGCGTTTTTAATTATACAGTACTTTTACTGTGATTAATTTTAATTATACTTGTAACAAAGTATTTCACATTTCGATTTCCGAATTTCTAAATCTGAGATATAGAGAAACATAACGCGTAATTTTATTATGACCGATGTACCACAAATTATACCCGTACACGAAATTAACGGGCTAAAAACTACCAATAATACACACCTAAAATATCTGGGCGACAGATTGAAACTCGCTCCATACCCTCGTTTGAAAATTGGAACCCAAAATCTTCTACTATACTCTTCCCTCCACATCTCCAATAATTCACACTACATTCACACACTAGTTTTCTTCATCCCTGTGGTTTTTGTGCGTGCTGGAGAACAAGCAGAGGAACAACACCAGCAGTAAGAAAGAAGCAGGAGCTTCATTCCCTCCAAAAACCCATCATCACTATCTCCAATCCTTCATTTCTCAAACAAAATCAAACACTACACAAAAATGGTTTCTTGATCTTTATCATCATCATCGATTGTCATTATCATCATCAACATCAGAAATCATCATCATCTCCACCTTAAAACCATTGTGAGGATAATTTCTTGTCGCACCCCCAAATTATGATGCGGAAGCGGGTCGGTTCGGGGCGCGACTAATCAATATACAAAGCACACAAGATTACATAATGAACGACCACTACATGCGTCGTTTACAAATACATTGATATTATAAAAGTTTTACACTGTTATAACATAGTTTACAAAAGCTCCTGAGTTCGATTGATAGAGATTCTATGGCATAACTAAATTATACAAAATATAGTAATGCATGACAATCTCTTGATGTCTGAATGTGACTCGAGCTAATGGGCATCTTGAGTGGCAGACCTACTGCTGCTGATCACCTGTGATACATGCTAAAATGGGTCAGCGAAAACGCTGGTGAGCTCACAGGTTTGTATGTCAACACATATTTGTATGAACCGCAAGATTTAATGATAATTGAATTTAAAATGCAATTAAGCAAAATAAAAGTTATACAGCCATGAGCACATAGTCTGAGCTTAACTCGAGATGTCAGGTCCACATATAAGGTATCCTGATCGAGGTGCCTCCTACGAGTGCCTAATCAACACTCGTCTTCACAAATATTAATACATCCGTTTTACTAGTTAGTGCGTGCTAACCCGGATGAGGCTGGTTAAACCTATATGGTACCATATACTAATATTCACGCTACTACGTATTACCAAACTATGTTGATGGAGGGCTTTAAAATGATTAGAGAAAATAACTCATGTAGTATTTGATTTAATGATACTTGCGTTCATATTGTAAAACAAAACAAGCAATGGATCACACCCCTGAGAAAACATATTTAAAAAGGGGCTATGAGACTCACCTGAGCCTATGAGATGCTACTAAGCACAATTGATGATTCACAATGATTTGATGTCGTTACAACGACTGAACCTGCAGGGCGTCTTTGACGCGCAAGGTTTTGATTGATTAGATATTTGAAACTTGCCGGGCGTATTAAACGCGCAAGGTTTAATTGATTAGATGACTCTACGGACCATCTATGATAGTTATCCCCTTAACTAGTTATGACCAAATACTTTGGTAAATGATTATATTTGAGTTGTGAAAATGTATATGGCCCATTGGTGATTGATTGAAATAATAATTCTTCAATTATTATTACTACTTTCATTTGTTGTGAACTTATAAAAGCATATTTGAAGTGTTTAAATGTTGTATCGTATAAGAATGAAATACGTCTCGATGTCCGACACTTAGTGTAAACCTTTAGTTTTAAGTTTATGGAAAAACGGAGGTCCGAAAACTAAAATATGCCATTTTCGACCCCTAGATGACCCCGAATGGCCTAAAACTGACAAGGCTAAGGTACTTAGCTTTGATCATTGGGCTGTTTTCGAATGACCGTGCGAATTTGAGCTTAATCCGAGTTAATTGAAAATTTGTTATATTTTCCGTGGGAAAAAGGGCTACTAAACACTTATGCACTTTTGAAATTTGCACACAAAGTTTATGAAAATTCACGCGATCCAGGGACCAGATCACGCGATCGGTTGAAGGTCTTCACGCGATCGGTTTGAAATTGAAATGACGCGATCGGTTTAAAATGTCACGCGATCGGTTTGAAATTAAAATGACGCGATCGGTTTGAATGATCACGCGATCGCGTGGGTTATAGTTTGACGCGATCGGCTGGACAAATCACGCGATCGCGTGGTTTGTCTGCGTGTGCAGGTCTGTGACGAACAGCAGATTAAATTCAAAAACTTGTGTTTGATTTGGGGGCATAATTAGTTTGTAGAACATCCTAGCATGCTAATATACGTAATATAAACATGTAAAATTAACAAAAACGTAAACGATTCCTTACAATCAAAATGATGAACGGATGATGGTGATGATGAACGATGAAGATGATGAAGATGATGATGAGGATGATCACGATGATGATGATGATGCTTGATCTTGTTTTTGTTATTTGTTGTTGTTGTTTGATTTGGAACCGAGAGAGAGCCGAGAGAGTTAGAGAGTGAGATTGAGAATGAAATGAAACAAAGGGTGTGTTCGTTTGGTTTATGCCCAGCTCCAATAATTGGAGTTGGGTGGCTCCATTTTGTGGTACAAAATACCCGTGTTTTTGTACCCGATCGAAAAATAGTAAAATGTTTTAATTTGATAAATTTCTAAAAATGAATTCGTTTATACTTTTATTGGAAGTATTTTATAAAAATACTTTAGTGAGATATAATAATATATCTTTGTTTTACGTTTTAAAGACGGATACGATTTGAATGGTTTCGTTTCGTTTGAGTAAAATGTTATAAAACGAAATATGTTTTATTTCAACCAAAGTAACTAGTAATTATTATTTCAAATAATAATTCATTGTTTATGAGTTTTGTAGCGAACGTTTTGATTTGTACGATACGTAATACTTGATATATATTATCAAAATAATATATAATAAATGATGTGAGTATTAAATAATAATTCTTATATTATTTAATATTGTTTTTCACCAACGCCATATATATATGAATCGGAAATTTGGCCGATTTGAAAATGAACGATTAAATATAATCGCGTATTGATATATATTCAACAATATATATTTTGATACATACAATTAGCCTAATACATAGAACTAATTACACGTATTTCTAAATGATTAGGAACTAAAAACTAGTCCTAATTTGACGGGTGTCACATTTCTCCATTTTATTTCATTTCTATAATTTCTTCAAATTATGAAAATTGTTGATGATTGTTGTTAGAAATTGTTAAAAACATGTTATAATAGGTTTATATAACATATTGTGATGATCTATCATGTTAAAAACGAGTTTACATTAAAAATCTATGTGTATATGAAGTAACAGGGCCTAACCAGAGCCTGAAAATCATCTAGATTCGGCGGATCACCTTTTTGGATCCGGCGGATCCCAAGCTAAAGACCAAATGAATCCGGCGGATTCATGTTAAGCCGGCGGATCCTTAATTAAACTAGGTGCATAACGATTAAACTAGGTGCATAACGATTAAACTAGGTGCATAACGATTAAACTGGGTGCATCACGATTAAACTAGGTGCATAACGATTAAATTGGTAAATATGTATATACGACACGTGGCTTGGTATTGAAATATACACGACTACGAGACGTAATTATATCCGAGACATTTGTTAAAGAATACGGAAAATTGGTACGCGACAAACTTTGAGACAAATACAATTTATATATATAAACTAACGGACGATATATATATAACGAGACGGATGAAATGGAACGACTTAGATTGTTTAGCACCAACTATATAAATGGAAGATTTATAAACAAACAACGACGATTTATATATTTAACTAAATACAAAACTTATATAAGTGTATTTATATACATATAAACGATAAACAAAAGCGAGTTATATTTTACAACAAACAAAGTTACGTTTTTGAAACCTAAACGACAACTAAGTTTTATTCGCGACAGTTAACAAACGACTTATATATATATACGATATCACAAAGTTATTTTGATAACTATTATAATTATGTTTTGAAAACATAATCAACAACAACGACAATTACATATATATGTATATATACACATACATATACGCGACATTTACAATATATGTATATATGGATATTAACAATGACGACAACTAATATATATATATTAGAATATATATATTCAACTAATATGTATATAATTATACAATTGAACGCAACGGTTATATCAACGCAAACGTCACCAAGAACAAAATGTTATAAACATTTTCAACTTAACAAATAATCAACATACTTATACAAGTATTATTATTTGCGTTTAGGTATTTGAGGGACGCGTTTGGATTGTTTGCTAGCTTACTATTTTGCTGAAGACTTGCTACAAGTGAGTTCACAGCCCCTACTTTCTACTTGTTTTAAATGTTTTTAAAACCAGGAGTGGAAAACATAGAACTATGTGATATAACATGCTACTTGATTTATATAATTGCTCTGCATGTTATTATATACAACTGATTAACATGAATGCTTTCATTCCATTGAAATGTCTATATGAATTGTTTCCATATCGATAAACTTGAACTATTTCTAAGAAAAGATTTTCACCACTATTTTGGGAATTAAGACAAAACAAATCTTGGTACGAACCTAGGTTTACGTGAGGTAGTTGTAGTGCACATAAGTCCCAGTGCTTGCAACCTATAACCATTAGCTAGGTGACTCTAGCCACTAAGTATACAGATAGTACTATCGATTTGACAACCCTCCCAGGATATAACTCGTTGGTCATTCCAACCTCACGACGGCAGTCGCACGCGGAGTGTATACTTAACCTGTTACTGTGGCAAAAACATAAATTGGTCGTGGATTGGTTATAGTACTAGGTGTCGTACTTTAACTCTAAAGGTTTAGCTCACCTTAGAGGGATCGTAGTCTATATTTCCCACTAAACAACAAAACAACAACTTGATTTAGAAAGGGTATTTCCTGTACGTACTTGATTTGGAAGGGGTACTTCCTGTGATACAAACTATTTATATGGAAATGTTTATCATATTTGAATAGACCTGTTTCTCCTTCTTAACGATTAACTTGTATTGACAACGACTATTAAACTACAAACTTAGTTTGGAAATAGCATTTCCCTGAGATTACTTATTTGAAACGATACAACTGATAGGAAATGTGTACTTTGATTAGTTAAACCTTCATTTCCTGCGAACTACTTATTGGGAAATGTTTTTGATTTAAACTTGTGTTTCCTACACTGCTATTACTTGTAGTAAGAATGACATTCTTACATAGTTAGGAAATGTTTTCTTTAATTAGAATACTTGTATTTCCTATTTTACATATAAACATTATGTTTGTGTACATGAATGATATATACAAAATTTGATTTACTACATTCACACTAAACCTGTGAATTCACTCAACATTCAATGTTGACGATTTACTATGTTTTTCAGGGAAATAGGACACAGGTACTGCATTTGCACTCATGGACGTAGGCAACCTGACTATTTATGATGCCACTTTTGGGACACTTGGATTTCCTTTGTATTATCAATTCTATTGGTTATACTTATGAAATCCCTTTTATTTATAAACTTGTATTTTCAAATACTTATGTACGACTTTATAAGTTGTATCTTTTGTAATAACTTAATACTTATGGCATCTTATATATATATATATATATATATATATATATATATATATATATATATATATATATATATATATATATATATGTTCTGTATGATCATATGCTCTGATACAGTGAATGCACTATTGTAGCGTCAGCACCCCCGCTGTTTAGAATATTATTAAAATGCTTCCGCTAATTAACTAAAGCTTCCGCGAAACACTAAATAAACACGATTATCGATTTTGGGGGTGTGACAGAACTTGGTATCAGAGCCATTGGTTATAGCGAACTAGAAGTCTTTAAGTGACTGAAAGCCTTTTTGACCTAGACTATAGCCTTGGCTAACACATTCATGCATTCACACATTTGCATCCGTCCAACTCATTATACATTAATTATTGTCACGATGCGCCTAGAGGAATAGTTTGCGTATTCTACAAGGAACACACAGAGCACAATTGCGATAACGACGACACGTTAGAGTACATAAATCTACTGTATTTCTTTAGAATGATCTCTACGATTATAGTAACAGAACTTATTCCGTACCGTTAAGGAATTGTAAACTTAAAGGTCATCGAAAACCTCGGTACTCCTTGAATAGAAAACGTTAGGTTAGCATTTATTTTGAGTATGACTAATTCTTGTGTTGCATTACTTGAATTTAATTTAACATAGCTTGATCAACTATGTACAATTAAAGGAAAGGCGATGCAAGACTTGAAGTGGTTATATGAAAAGTATGCTTGATGTTAGGAAATGCTTACGCTTATAGGGACTAAGCCTTTTCCACAATTTCTCTATTTTATAGGACTTCTTTCCTAGAAGATGGCAAACTCCACTAGAAATGATTACCTGTCAGACGACAACTCATCCGGCGAGGAAGCGACAATATTCCCTTATCTACTTACTCTGGATAACGATATAGAACTATTGAAGGATGAACAATTGGAAACAATGGCGCATGAGAAAGAAACTGAAAAATTGCCAACTAACCCCATGACAGCACATACGTTAGGTACTGCTCTGAAAACTACTGAGTTACCTAGAGATAACCTCACAATTAACCCTAATGCTGCCACTACGACTAAAGAAAGTGCCTACGTCAGGGATGGAACCCTTGGCACCATGCATACTCAACTAACTGACACCCAAGCTGAAATTATTAACCTACGTCACCGTGTGGAACAGAATGATCTGTGCATTCTTGAGAATGAACAACCTATAACAATCATGGAAAACCTTTTGACACAAGTGGTCCGATGTAATACGTCTGCAGAAAGTGGTACAAAATTTAAGATTAATAACAAAAAGAGAAAAAGGAAATGGAATGACCGAAAGGATCAACAGGGTGAGAAGCGTTCGGGAAACGCTAAAGCTTACATCGCCACTACCACTGAACCAAAAGCTTACAAAGGAAATAAGCCCAAATGCGGTAAGTGCAAACGTCACCATGAGGGCAATTGTACTCACTGCAATAACTGCAACCGCTGGGGCCATCAGACTCAAATTTGCAGAAACAACCCTTCCACTCAAGCTATCAATGAAAGCCAAAACATGGGGTGTTTCGAATGTGGTGACCCAAATCATTATCGAAACCAGTGTCCTAAACTCAACAACCGTGGCAACAACAACCAACCATCTCATGGGCCTGCGTTCGTCATAGGAGCACAAGAGGCATGTCAGGACCCCAACACTGCCACTGGTATGTTACTAGTAAACGATTATTATGTCTCTGTGTTATTTGATTCAGGCACCGATATTAGTTTTGTGTCTAGAGAATTTAGACCACTATTAGACATTGAACCCCGTAAACTAGATAGTAAGTACACCATAGGACTAGCCGGTGGCAAGTTGATCGAATCAGGAAAAATAGTACCGGGATGTGCCCTAACGTTAGAGGGACATTTCTTCGAGATAGACTTGCTATTGGTAGAGTTGGGAAATTTTAACATCGTAGTCGGGATGGACTAGTTGTCGAAGAACTTTGCAGAGATCAATGTTTTGATAAAATGGTACATCTACCATTGCCGACAGGAGAAACTTTGGTGATACAAGGAGATAAGAGAGAGAGTGTCGTTAAAATGATTGATTGCTTGAAAGCTTATAAATATCTCTGGAAGGGATATTCAACATTTTTGGCACATGTTGTGAAAATGAAACCCGAAGAGCAAAGCTTAAGTGATATACATGTAGTGCGAGACTATCCGGGGGTGTTTCCTGACGATCTTCCAGGATTACCACCTCCGCGACAAGTTGAGTTTCGCATCGATCTGGTACCTGGAGCTGCACAAATCGCTCGCTCAATTTATCGTTTAGCTCCATCAGAAATGCAAGAACTGTCTACACAGTTGCAGGAGCTCTTAGACTTAGAATTCATCCGACCGAGCTTTTCACCTTGGGGAGCTCCGGTTTTGTTTGTCAAGAGGAAGGATGGATCCATGCGGATGTGCATTGACTATAGAGAGTTGAATAAGGTAACTATCAAGAACCGATATCCACTACCACGCATTGACGATCTGTTTGACCAGCTTCAAGGATCGAGTTACTACCCGAAGATCAACCTTCGTTCTGGTTACCACCAACTGAAGGTTCGAGAAGAGGACGTACCGAAGACCGCGTTCAGGACTCGTTATGGTCATTATGAGTTTCTAGTCAGGCCATTTAGATTGACTAACGCGCCGGCAGTATTCATGGATCTCATGAACCGAGTGTGCAAACCATACCTAGATAAGTTTGTCATTGTGTTCATTGATGACATCTTGAATTACTCAATGACAAAAGAGGATCACGAACAACACTTGAAACTTATCCTCCAACTAATCGAGGACGAGAAGCTTTATGCTAAGTTCTCCAAATGTGAATTTTGGGATTAGAGAGGTTCATTTCCTTGGTCACGTGATAAATGATAAAGGAATTCATGTGGACCCGTCCAAAATAGAGGCGATTAAGAACTGGAAAGCACCGGAAACCTCCACAGAGATTCGACAATTTCTTGGTTTGGCTGGCTATTACCGACGATTTATAGAGAACTTTTCAAAGATAGCCCAGTCACTTACCACCTTAACTCAGAAGGATAAGAAATTCAAATGGGGAGAGAAACAAGAGAACGCTTTCCAACTGTTGAAACAAAAGTTGAGCACCGCACCGATTCTATCTTTACCTGAGGTAACATAGAACTCCATTGTTTATTGCGACGCCTCACATCAAGGATTAGGTTGTGTTCTCATGCAAAACGACAAAGTTATTGCTTATGCATCTCGTCAATTGAAGATTCACGAGAAGAACTATGCAACTCATGACTTAGAGTTAGGAGCAGTCGTTTTTGCACTAACAAAAAAAAAAAAAAAAAAAAAAATCTGGAGACACTACCTATATGGCACAAAGTGTACGATTTTCACTGACCACAAGAGTTTGCAACATATATTCGACCAGAAAGAGCTTAACATGAGACAGAGACGTTGGGTCGAATTGCTGAATGATTACGACTGTGAGATTAAGTACCATCCGGGCAAGGCTAATGTAGTAGCAGATGCCCGGAGTCGTAAGGAGAACGTTAAGCCTCGCAGAGTCCGAGCCTTAGTGTTAACAATCCACTCGAATCTCATTACTCAAATTCGTGACGCGCAACAATTAGCTTTCACCGCTGAGCGCATGAAAGACGAATCCCTGAAAGGAATGGAGAAACAGCTTGAAACAAAAGAGAATGGAGTTTTATAATTCATGAAAAGGATTTGGGTACCGAGTGACGATGAGCTACGTAAGCTGATTTTGGACGAAGCTCACAAGTCCCACTACTCAATTCATCCTGGTTCAGACAAGATGTACCAAGATGTGAAAGGATTCTATTGGTGGCCTAATATGAAGAGAGACATCGCTACTTATGTCAGCAAGTGTCTAACTTGTTCAAAGGTCAATGTTGAGTATCAAAAACCTTCAGGACTTTTGCAACAACCAGAGATGCCACAATGGAAATGGGAGCTCATAACGATGGATTTCATCACAAAGCTACCAAAGACATCAACTGGAGTTGATTCGATATGGGTGATTGTCGATAGACTGACGAAATCAACTCACTTCATTGCTTTCAAAGAGACTGACAAACTAGAGAAACTGGCAAAGATCTATATCAAAGAAGTTGTTTCTCGGCACGGTGTGCCATTGTCCATTATATCTGATAGAGATAGCAGATTCACATCTCGTTTCTGGCAAACGCTGCAACGGGCTTTAGGTACTCGACTCGATATGAGTACGGCCTATCATCCGCAAACAGATGGCCAGAGTGAACGAACGATTCAAACGCTAGAAGATTTGTTGAGAGCATGTGTGATTGACTTTGGAGGAAATTGGGATACTCATCTCCCATTAGCTGAGTTCTCCTACAACAATAGTTATCACACCAGTATACAGATGGCACCGTTTGAGGCATTGTATGGACGCAAGTGCCGATCCCCACTCTGTTGGGCAGAGTTGGATGACAGACAACTATCCGGACCCGAACTTGTCCAAGAAACTACAGACAAGATAACTCAAGTACTTAACCGATTGAAAGCGGCAAGAGATAGACAAAAGAGTTACGCCGATAACCGCCGTAAGCCTCTTGAGTTTCAAGTAGGAGACAAGGTTCTACTCAAAGTTTCGCCTTGGAAAGGGATAGCACGATTTGGCAAACAAGGAAAGCTGAACCCGCGATATATTGGACCTTTAGAGATCCTTACGAGGATTGGTCCTGTCGATTATAAACTAAAGTTGCCACAAGAGCTTAGTAGTATTCACGACACTTTTCATGTGTGTGATATGAAGAAGTGTCTTTCCGACGAAACATTTATCATCCCTCCTGACGAAGTCTTCATAAAGTCAAAGTTTAACTTTGGGGAGGAACCTATCGAAGTATCTGGCTCGAAAATACAAAAGCTACAAAATAGTCGGAATAAACTAGGCAAAGTTCGTTGGAACTAGAAGTGCGCTCCCAAGTAAACTCAACACATGGGATTATCGTTAGGTTAAACGTGAGGATGAGATAAGAAAGAAGTACCCTCACCTATTTGAACAAGCAACCGACACGAATAATACAAATTAAATCTCGGGACGAGATTTCGCTAACGGGGGGAGAATGTGACAATCCTCCGATTAGGGTATTTACTTAACCTAACTTCATGTATTACCTAGAGTAACTCCCTGATTAGTGAATTCAAAACAATTTATGTGTTAAGTTTTGTGAAACTTACTATGTGATATGTGATATATTTGATTTTAGTTATATGTGAATATATATAATTACGTACGAAATAAATATATCAAACTCTACGAATTGAACACAATAAATGTTGGTAATACAAAATAATTAATAATTCGAAAATTATTAATTACAACTATTATATAATTATATTATTGAAATAATATAATAAATTATACGTTTTATAATAAACGTATTAATCGCGAATAATAAAGTTCCGAAATGAACTTCAAAAATACTTTTGAATAATTTTTAGTTTGAAATTATTATATAAAAGTATTATAACAAAAAGAAAACGAAACATTTAGACGATTTTTAGTACACGTTACACGAACAGAAACAATTTTAAAACGCGCCTAGAGGTTCAAAATAATAAAAGTATTATTTCGTAAGTTACTATTTTAATGTGTAGAACATTGCCTCAAAATATGATTTCCGAATTTGACTGAAATCTGGCACGCGTTTTTAATTATACAGTACTTTTACTGTGATTAATTTTAATTATACTTGTAACAAAGTATTTCACATTTCGATTTCCGAATTTCTAAATCTGAGATATAGAGAAACATAACGCGTAATTTTATTATGACCGATGTACCACAAATTATACCCGTACACGAAATTAACGGGCTAAAAACTACCAATAATACACACCTAAAATATCTGGGCGACATATTGAAACTCGCTCCATACCCTCGTTTGAAAATTGGAACCCAAAATCTTCTGCTATACTCTTCCCTCTACATCTCCAATAATTCACACTACATTCACACACAAGTTTTCTTCATCCCTGTGGTTTTTGTGCGTGCTGGAGAACAAGCAGAGGAACAACACCAGCAGTAAGAAAGAAGCAGGAGCTTCATTCCCTCCAAAAACCCATCATCACTATCTCCAATCCTTCATTTCTCAAACAAAATCAAACACTACACAAAAATGGTTTCTTGATCTTTATCATCATCATCGATTGTCATTATCATCATCAACATCAGAAATCATCATCATCTCCACCTTAAAACCATTGTGAGGATAATTTCTCCATTTTATTTCATTTCTATAATTTCTTCAAATTATGAAAATTGTTGATGATTGTTGTTAGAAATTGTTAAAAACATGTTATAATAGGTTTATATAACATATTGTGATGATCTATCATGTTAAAAACGAGTTTACATTAAAAATCTATGTGTATATGAAGTAACAGGGCCTAACCAGAGCCTGAAAATCATCTAGCCTGAAAATCATCTAGATCCGGCGGATCACCTTTTTGGATCCGGCGGATCCCAAGCTAAAGACCAAATGAATCCGGCGGATTCATGTTAAGCCGGCGGATCCTTAATTAAACTAGGTGCATAACGATTAAACTAGGTGCATAACAATTAAACTAGGTGCATAACGATTAAATTGGGTGCATAACGATTAAACTAGGTGCATAACGATTAAATTGGGTGCATAACGATTAAATTGGTAAATATGTATATACGACACGTGACTTGGTATTGAAATAGACACGACTACGAGACATAATTATATCCGAGACATTTGTTAAACAATACGGAAAATTGGTACGCGACAAACTTTGAGACAAATACAATTTATATATATAAACTAACGGACGATATATATATAACGAGACGGATGAAATGGAACGACTTAGATTGTTTAGCACCAACTATATAAATGGAAGATTTATAAACAAACAACGATGATTTATATATTTAACTAAATACAAAACTTATATAAGTGTATTTATATACATATAAACGATAAACAAAAGCGAGTTATATTTTACAACAAACAAAGTTACGTTTTTGAAACCTAAACGACAACTAAGTTTTATTCGCGACAGTTAACAAACGACTTATATATATATACGATATCACAAAGTTATTTTGATAACTATTATAATTATGTTTTGAAAACATAATCAACAACAACGACAATTACATATATATGTATATATACACATACATATACGCGACATTTACAATATATGTATATATGGATATTAACAATGACGACAACTAATATATATATTAGAATATATATATTCAACTAATATGTATATAATTATACAATTGAACGCAACGGTTATATCAACGCAAACGTCACCAAGAACAAAATGTTATAAACATTTTCAACTTAACAAATAATCCACATACTTATACAAGTATTATTATTTGCGTTTAGGTATTTGAGGGACGCGTTTGGATTGTTTGCTAGCTATCTATTTTGCTGAAGACTTGCTACAAGTGAGTTCACAGCCCCTACTTTCTACTTGTTTTAAATTTTTTTAAAACCAGGGGTGGAAAACATAGAACTATGTGATATAACATGCTACTTGATTTATATAATTGCTCTGCATGTTATTATATACAACTGATTAACATGAATGCTTTCATGCCATTGAAATGTCTATATGAATTGTTTCCATATCGTTAAACTTGAACTATTTCTAAGAAAAGATTTTCACCACTATTTTGGGAATTAAGACAAAACAAATCTTGGTACGAACCTAGGTTTATGTGAGGTAGTTGTAGTGCACATAAGTCCCAGTGCTTGCAACCTATAACCATTAGCTAGGTGACTCTAGCCACTAAGTATACAGATAGTACTATCGATTTGACAACCCTCCCAGGATATAACTCGTTGGTCATTCCAACCTCACGATGGCAGTCGCACGCGGAGTGTATACTTAACCTGTTACTGTGGCAAAAACATAAATTGGTCGTGGATTGGTTATAGTACTAGGTGTCGTACTTTAACTCTAAAGGTTTAGCTCACCTTAGAGGGATCGTAGTCTATATTTCCCACTAAACAACAAAACAACAACTTGATTTAGAAAGGGTATTTCCTGTACGTACTTGATTTGGAAGGGGTACTTCCTGTGATACAAACTATTTATATGGAAATGTTTATCATATTTGAATAGACCTGTTTCTCCTTCTTAACGATTAACTTGTATTGACAACGACTATTAAACTACAAACTTAGTTTGGAAATAGCATTTCCCTGAGATTACTTATTTGAAACGATACAACTGATAGGAAATGTGTACTTTGATTAGTTAAACCTTCATTTCCTGCGAACTACTTATTGGGAAATGTTTTTGATTTAAACTTGTGTTTCCTACACTGCTATTACTTGTAGTAAGAATGACATTCTTACATAGTTAGAAAATGTTTTCTTTAATTAGAATACTTGTGTTTCCTATTTTACATATAAACATTATGTTTGTGTACATGAATGATATATACAAAATTTGATTTACTACATTCACACTAAACCTGTGAATTCACTCAACATTCAATGTTGACGATTTACTATATTTTTCAGGGAAATAGGACACAGGTACTGCATTTGCACTCATGGACGTAGGCAACCTGACTATTTATGATGCCACTTTTGGGACACTTGGATTTCCTTTGTATTATCAATTCTATTGGTTATACTTATGAAATCCCTTTTATTTATAAACTTGTATTTTCAAATACTTATGTACGACTTTATAAGTTGTATCTTTTGTAATAACTTAATACTTATGGCATCTTATATATATATATATATATATATATATATATATATATATATATATATATATATATATATATATATATGTTCTGTATGATCATATGCTCTGATACAGTGAATGCACTATTGTAGCGTCAGCACCCCCGCTGTTTAGAATATTATTAAAATGCTTCCGCTAATTAACTAAAGCTTCCGCGAAACACTAAATAAACGCGATTATCGATTTTGGGGGTGTGACACACTGGATGGAGAGTTTGTATCGATTATAGGAAGTTGAATGATGCTACACGCAAGGATCACTTTCCCTTGCCGTTCATTGATCAAATGCTTGAATGTCTAGCCGGAAAAGAATACTACTGCTTTTTTGATGGTTTTTCCGGGTATTTTCAAATTCCGATAGATGCAAATGATCAAGACAAGACCACATTCACATGCCCATTTGGAACTTTTGCTTATCGGAGGATGCCTTTTGGTCTGTGCAATGCACCCGCAACATTTCAGCGGTGCATGATGGAAATTTTCGATGACATGGTAGAGGATAGTATGGAGATATTCATGGATGATTTTTCCGTGTTTGGAAATTCGTTTGATGAATGCTTAGCAAATCTGAAAAAGATGTTGCAGAGATGCGAGAGTTCGAATCTGGTGTTAAATTGGGAGAAGTGCCATTTCATGGTACGTGAAGGAATTGTTTTGGGGCATAAAATCTCCAGTGTTGGTATTGAAGTAGATCAAGCGAAAGTTGAGGCCATAGCAAAGCTACCTCATCCAACAAATGTTAAAGGAATACAAAGTTTCCTAGGACATGCTGGGTTTTACAGAAGGTTCATCAAGGATTTTTCAAAGATAGCGCGTCCTATGAACAAGTTACTGGAGAAAGATGCTAAGTTTGTGTTTTCAAAGGAATGTCAAGATGCATTCAATCTTTTAAAGGAAAAGTTGGTATCCGCGCCAATTATGATTAGTCCAAATTGGGATCTCCCATTTGAGTTTATGTGTGATGCCAGTGACTATGCTGTTGGAGCAGTTTTAGGTCAGAGGGTTGATAAGAAGTTTCAACCTATTTATTATGCGAGCAAGACTTTGACAAATGCGCAGGAGAATTACACTACGACTGAGAAGGAATTGCTTGCTGTTGTTTTTGCGTTTGATAAATTTCGCTCTTATTTGGTTTTGTCAAAAATGGTAGTTTTTACCGATCATTCTGCATTACGATATCTGTTTAACAAGCAAGATGCGAAGCCAAGATTGCTGCGATGGATTTTGTTGTTACAAGAGTTTGATATAGAAATTCGAGATAAGAAAGGAGCGGAGAATCTAGCTGCCGATCATTTTTCAAGATTGGAAAATCCAGAGCTGGATAAGTTAGATGAATCGGAAATTCAGGATAAATTTCCTGATGGAAGCTTGCTAGAGGCAATTTTGAATGAATTTCCATGGTTTGCCGATATTGCAAACTTCCTAGTTACAAACACTCTTCCGTCTGGATTGGATTTTAACAAAAGAAAGAGATTTTTCTCATCTTTACGATATTACTTTTGGGAAGACCCGTACTTGTTCAGACAGTGTGCTGATGGAATTGTTCGAAGATGTGTAGCTGGAGAGGAATGCGATATAATTTTAGAGCATTGTCATGATGGTCCGGCTGGAGGACATCATGGTCCTAATTATACTGCAAGAAAGGTATTTGAGGCAGGTTTTTACTGGCCAACCATTTATAAGGACGCATTCAAGTATGTGAAGGAGTGCGATGCCTGTCAACGCACTGGGAGAATTTCTAAGAGAGATGAAATGTTGCAAAATCCAATAATGGTAAGTGAGATTTTTGATGTCTGGGGGATAGATTTTATGGGCCCATTTCCACCTAGCAATGAAAATAAATATATCATTGTGGCTGTGGATTATGTTTCTAAGTGGGCCGAAGCGAAAACATTACCCACAAATGATGCTAGAGTGGTGGTGAAATTTCTTAAGCAATTGTTTTCGCGTTTTGGTGCACCGAAAGCTTTAATTAGTGATCGGGGGACGCACTTCAAAAATACTCAATTGGAAAAAGTGTTACGGAAGTATAGAGTAAATCACAAGTTTTCGACTGCTTATCATCCACAGACAAGTGGTCAAGTGGAAGTGACCAATAGGGGATTGAAGCGTATTTTAGAACGTTCAGTTGAAGGAAACCCTAAGAACTGGTCGTATAAGTTGGATGATGCATTATGGGCAGCACGAACATCTTTTAAGTCATCAATTGGAACAACACCTTATCGTCTTGTTTATGGGAAGGCTTGTCATTTTCCTTTTGAGTTGGAGCATAAGGCATATTGGGCTCTAAAGCAGTGCAATCTTGATGATTAGTTAGCTGGAAAAGAGAGAATGGCACAGCTAAATGAGTTGGATGAGTTAAGGGTGAATGCCTATGATAATTCAAGACTGTTCAAGGAGCGAACAAAGAAATGGCATGATGCTCGTCTTAAGGTGAATCATACATTTGAGAAAGGTGATAAAGTTCTATTGTATAGTTCTAGGTTGCATTTGTTTCCTGGTAAGTTAAAGACACGCTGGACAGGTCCCTTTGTGGTTGAGAAATTTTATCCTTTTGGTGCTGTTGATCTACAAGGTCATTCTGGACAAACTTTCAAGGTAAATGGAAGTCGGTTGAAGAAATACTATGGTGATGTTAGGGACTCCAAGCGTGATTTGGAGATGAATTTGAATTAAGTTATGAAGAAAGAAGTCGAGCTTACCGACGTTATAAACAAAAGCGCTTTCTGGAGACAACCCGCCATTTTGTTATTTGTTATTTTGTTGTTTTTCGTTTGTAGGTTGAACTTTGTGGGTGTGTTCCATGGAAACCTTCACGAGACTACAACTCGTCCACTCAGGATGCTGAGAGGTTTAAAGGCTTGTTGCATATGCTAAATGCAACCGTGATGCCTACGGAAGTGTGCTGTTGTATATTTTCTTATGTGGATCAAATTCCTTCAAGGATTAATCTTCTAAATCAGGGGAGTTTTTCTGTTTCACTTCTTTTCTATTCCCTTATTATTGTTTTCTTTCGCAATGAGGACATTGCATACTTTTAAGTGGGGGATGGGGGAAAGGAAGTCTATTTGTCCTTAAGATATGAATGGTAAATATTGGAAAATTTTAATGTTAAAGGGCATTCTACATGTTAGTCATTTTTCAGCTCAAAATTTTGTTTTAAAATTGTTTTCTGCGTAAAGGTTAGCGAATCTTGTAACATATTTTGGGAATTCAATGGATGAAATGAATTTAATGTTTAAATATTAGATAGTTAATCATAAGATGTATCGATAGGCAATCTATTTGAAGGTTATTGAGCTATTAAGAAATTTAATACTTTAAAGTAGGGATTTATCTTAAGAGGATCTTTAGCAAGGTATGACTTTAGTCTTAATTCTTATATGATAGCGTGTTATAATCCATAATTTTGGGATCCTAATTATTTTCATTTGGGAATATACTGGGTGTTGACTCCTCTGTTGTACGAAAGTACAGACCTGGTTTCCGTCAGTATATTTGATAAAAAAAATAAGAAAGAAAAGAGTACAAAGGACTCATGAATTGAAAAAAATCAAAACCAAGTTATGTCGCTCTGTTGTATTGAGGTACAGACCTGTCACCAATGTCTTGGTTTGAAAAATGATGGATTTATTTGGATGTTCATTATTTGGAGAATTGTGACACGTTATTTGTATAAGAGTATTTTGCTATTGAGAATCAAGGGTAAGGCCTGCTAGAATAATAATAGTTGAGCTCAATTTCTGAATTTTAGATTGTTTAAGTGGATAACAATATCGGTAATCTGAGTGAATTATCTTTTATGTCTAATAATAATGTATTAAAGTTGTTTCCCTTAGAGAGTTTCTTGATTGCTAAGCTTTAAGGTAGAATCGATTTTAAGATAGGAATTTGGTTTGTCGAGTGTTGTGTAGTATGTAAGTCTTTTTTCACTTTTGTTTGCCGTTCATATTTAAAGTTTTGAAGTTTTTGAATCGAAAGTCTACTTGAGGACAAGTAGGATTCAAGTGGGGGATGTTTGATGAACGCCAAAATGTGCCATTTTATAGTACTAATTACCCCTTTATTCAATAGATTTCTTATGCATTTTAATTGAATTTGATACTCATTTCGTTCATATTTGCATTTAGGAGTTATTTGGAGCTTGAATCAGAAAAGAAACGGAAAACGTGCGAGTATTGAAGAAAATAGCTAAAATAGTTGAAGTTTGAAGAAGGGAGGTCGATTGGCTAAAAAGTTGGGAAATTGCATCCATACGGCATATGGAAATCCATACGGCATATGGATGTGGTGAGCCGGGCCGCCAGAATACGCGGGCTGGATCCATGGGCTTTTCAATCCATACGGCGTATGGATGTCCATACGGCGTATGGATTGCCTCGGCAGAAACCCTAAATATTTCATTTTACTCTCATTTTTGGGGTATCACCTACCTTTTTCTCCAGACGTTTTTCTCTGAATTCAAACCCTTTTTCCAGAGAGTTTTGAAGGAAAAGATCAAAGAGAATTGAAGGTTTTCATTTGTTCAATCCTTATTTCGGTTTCTCGGTTCGAATACATTTCTTCTTTTCACTTGATTATGATTTCGGTTATGAATATGAATCTGAGTTTCTGTAATATTATGATTGGCTAAATCTTTATTGTATTTGCTTGGATAATGATACTTAGATTAAGGATTTGTTTATTAATTTGCGGATTTATTTAGATTTATTGAAAGTTTACGTGTTTATTTGACGATCCTTGGTTATTAAATGAATATTAGTAATTACCTAACGTGGTTTTATGGTTAATTGAGATTGATTTCCTTTTAATTATAAGATTATTGATAATTGTTGATTTCAATTAACGATTGTTGCTGAATATATTGAGTTTGACGGGTTAGGGTTAATAATTGGTAATGATCATTGATGAACAAGATAACTTTCATTAGTTATAGACTTTGTTGATTCAAGTTAAGAAAATAAATCACATAGACGGTGTTGGTTTAATTTAGAATACAATTTGGTGGGCAACGTTATATTGAACTGTTAGCGGGTTGAAAACAACCTTTGTCTTTCTTAATTGTGTTTATATCAATCCATCTTGTAAGGAAGATTGGTAATATTTGTCAAAACACCAATAAATCCATATGTTAGCAAATCAATAAAGTGATTTCCGGACTCTAAGGAAAGTAATCCAAACAAATGCATTTCTTTTATCATTCGCATTAAATCTTTAATTTAATAAAGTATTTTATCATTTCTTTATTTTTATTATTAAGTTTTATTTAATAAACTATTTCTTCACAATTGTTTGCCAATTGTTCGATTGGAACTAAAACGCCACCATTATTTATTGCTTTCATTATTTGTATTAATTTCCAATTTATTTAATTAGACATCCGTTCCCGGTGTTCGATCCGGACTTATGATACTATACTATTATATGACCAGGTATTCTTGCCTGAGTTGTGTATAGTTAGTAAGATAATTTCCATTTTAAAATAAGGCTCTGTTTACACAGCATCATGGGTTGTTGCCAAAAAGTGGCCGAAATGGCTATAAATTGGTGACACGTCCAAAATGGTCGTTTTTGGGAAAATGGGAAAAGTGTAAAAATAGAAACCTTCATTTTGGTGAGACGAAGGTGCCTGCAAATATTTAGGGTCTAAATCTTTACGAGTTAAAAGTTATGTACGATTGAATTTGGTCAAATTTGTGAGTTTTGCGTGAAGCTGCTGTCATGCCTTAATACGCGATCCCAGAAACTCCCCAGGATCGCGTATCTCTTTGGTTTTTGATCACAGTCGGATTTGTTCATACTTACGCGATCCCAACTCGATTTCAGGATCACGTACGTTAGTTCATTTTGGTTACAGTGGATTTCAAAGTGTTGGTACGCGATCCGGCATATAGCCTGGGATCGCGTATGTCCTTATAAAAATTGATATATTGTTTTAAGTTTGGTATGTGGTCTAAAGGTTTAAATCTTAGTATAATAAACTTGTATTTTAGTAATGGGACATAATTTATGATGATATAAAAAAAAATGTATGGGTTTTTGGGCATTTCAGTGTATGAACGATTTGGTGCAATATGGAGATTTTGTATGATTAGAGGATGATGATAAATTGTCCTTTTTAGGTATTGTTGATAGATATGAGAAAATGTAATATGAGAACTTGAATTATACGAGAAAATAGTATGTGTAATTGATTATGAAATACATTATCTTGAGCTACAACATTTGAGTTAGTAATAAATAATTTTGTATGTGATTATTTGAGTAGGTGATAAAGAGTTGGAAGTATAGGTAATCATTCTCCAAATCAAGATCTAGGTAAGTAATGGTAAACTTGATTGATAGATTAATGATAATGTGCTATTAGTGATTTATGCTTAAAGAGATTAATTCGTGTTAAAAGAGAAGATGTAAGTGATGTGGAATGGGAACCATTAACTAAGTTTGTTTGTAAATCTTTAATGATGAACAAATGGGCTTAGTTAGTGATGGAAAGTAATGGTACGTATGGCATTCTATGCCTTTTGTATGGTATGCAGTGTTGCAAAACCCGGGTTTTTAGTCAACCCGGAAAAGTGTTAATTTTTGGTCGGACCAGTCGAACCGGTTGGGCTGGAAGGTCGGACCGGAGTTAATAATAGTATAAAGTAGTAGTATTTAGTGAATTTTTTTATTTTTTATAAATATAATTATAATTATTAATTATATCATGTATAATAATTATAATCCATAGAGTAATAAAGGGTGATGACACATCAATTCCCTTGCTATTCTTGAAATACACATTAATATAATAATTATATAATCCATAGAGTGATAAATGGTGATGACACATCAGTCAAAGATTCCCTCATTACCCTCATTATTCTTGAAATACACAATCAGTCAAAATTCCCTAATTATAAATGATTAAATGTACATAGAAATTGTAATAAAAAAAAAAAAACATGAAACCGGGTCAATGCACCGGTCCGGTTCCCAGTTCAACCCGGTCCGACCGGCCGGGTCCACAGGGTCGTTGACTAGTCAAAGTATCGAAAAAACCTGGTTTTTTTTAGCCGGAATTCCCTAAAAATACGGTCCGACCGGGCCGATCGAACCGGGTGTTAAAACACTGATGGTATGTAATGGTGTTTATTATGGGGCTTGAGAAATCCCATTAATCATGTTTTGACCCATTGTAAGTGTTCCTCCAAGAATGGACAATGTAAGAAAGTAATGGTCTTACTTGTTAGATGGTGTGTCATTGTTTATGATCACCAGGTATGTTGTAAGTGTAAGTAGCCAAGTAGTGCCATCGCGAGGTATGGTCACTATCTTGATGATGTATGTTGTAAGTATGAGTAGCCAAATAGTGCTAATTAAATATTATGTACTAGTTTGATGATTTAAAAGGTAAAGTGGTATTTGATTGAGTAAATGAGGTATGAGTATAGTTATTATTAATATGATTATCAATGTTGTTTGGTTATGTGTTCCGGATTGCACCCGTGAAAGATGTCCACATAGCCAAGGAAGGTGATTTAATGAATATTATCAAAATGTTAAATTGAAGTATTTGTTAATGGATTATGTTTAACATATAATTATAGATTTTAATGTGAGCATTGTATGGAAAGGATCATGGAGTATGATCAATAATTGTTGTGGTTAACATGTGAGTAATTTATTAATGTGGATTATGATAATTACCATTGGAGAAAGAGATTTATTTATTTCTTGATGTTGATATCATAGTAGAATTATCATTACTCACTAAGCTTTATGCTTATGATGTTATGTGTTTGAATGTGTAGGTAATTAAAGAGGGTCAAAGGGGTTATATGGGCAAGGATCACAAGATCGGCTAGTGGTGGCTTGCCACATAATAGTGGTAAGTAAATCCCTTTTAAATCATGCTCTGGGAAGGTTGAAGCCCCATTTTAAATGTAGAAGATCATTGATGTACGATCTAGTAATTTGGCAAATATAATAGATCTATTTTGAAGTTGCAAGTTTGAGAATGTTGTCAAGTCGTTTTAAATAAATGATTGTTATAAGTGTATGTTTGATGATATAAACTATGGTTTTGATTACATATAAATGTTAACATGTTATGGTAAAAGAGTTTGGATCAAAAGTTGCATTTATACAGAGTTTTCTGGTCCAGGTCTCCATACGCGATCCCAAACTGAGTTCAGGATCGCGTATGTATAAAGGAAAAGAGTCTGTGAAGGTTTTGAGTATAACACGATCCCAATGAGTACCCAGGATCGCGTAACTGTGTATGGTTTATGTTCCAGACATTTTCGAGTTATAAAGTCTAAATTGGTGTATAACAATAATACAAATGAATGTTTTGCGTGTTGTGGGACATTATTAAATGAGTTTATCCCTTGAGTGGGACTACTATATAAAAAAAATTGGGGCGTTTCAGTTTTAGTTTTCTTTTGCCCTAGATTAAATTATTTAATTTCCGCTACGTATGTTAATCAAGATAGGGAACTAGGGTATAGAAAACCCATCAGTGGTATCAGAGCCATAGCTTAATAAATAGTAGCATTCAATTATCTGCAATAGTATGTAGGTAAATGATAAACTGGAAAAAGGAATAACGTAAATAGGTAATATGAATTTACAATGTAGATACTAATATTTTGAATTGTTTAAATAAGAACCCTAAACCTCAAGAGTTTAAGAAAAGAACCTTATATGTATAATATGAATTATATATATGTATAATTAAAGTCTAAATACATCGTCAGTCAATTGATAAATCGGCTCACCCATAGTGAACAAACTATAAGAGAGGCAAAAGGCGGGTCGTCTGCTTCCTTAAAGAACAGGTTTTTAATATGTTTCGTGTTGACCTGCTTTTCCACTTCTTTGTGCGTTCAATGGAGCTACCGAGGACTTTTGATAGGATGATGTCAAGATTAAAAGTATAGACTTAAAAGTACTAAAACAAAATCTCGTTTTAGCTATAGGAAATGTGAATAGTATGTTAACCCACGAAAACCGCACATCTCTCGTATGGACTATTAATGGAGCGTGTGTGGTTTACCGGCACATTAATATGAGGACATAAGTGAGAGGTGATGTGAGACTCGCGATTCTTGAGCGTACTCGAGCCGGGGATCACGCGGGGTTTGCATGGTTAAATTCACCATCTTGTTCATGATCCTCGGCATCCCAGTCATGAATGGTAAATGAGCATAACCGAGATTAACATGCCATTGATAATTATCAATGAATCTCAAAAGACTTAGGTATTTCATAGAGAATGATATTGACAAAAGTATTGTCTACCTAAAATAAATTCGTGATATGATCCTAACCTTCACATAAAACGGATCTAAAATATGGATCCTAACCTTAATTTTAAAATTGGGTAATTAATTAAGGAATATTCAAACTAACTAAAACTATTTTATCTTATAAATGTCTGTTGAAAATGGTATTAATCCAACCATCCCCAATTCCACAAATAACTCGAACTTCTCACTACTCTCAGTTCTTGGGAGGGAAAGACTTACCGGTCCAAACTATATGGACTGGATGCAAAACCTTAGGTTCACTCTAAGGTACGAGAATGAGGAGTCCGTTCTCGATGAGAAGATTCCCATAATTGATGAAGATTCAACCCAAGAGGAGATTGAAGCACACCGGAAATATTATGATGATACGAATAAAGTATCATGCATCATGACATCTTCCATGAGCCCAGAACTGCAAAAGACTTTTGAGAACACATGGGCTTATGAAATGAACCAACAGCTAAAGGAAATGTTTCAGGCCAAGGAAAGCAAAGAATACCTTGATGTGGTTAAGTCCCTCATGGCTTGCAAACCTAAACCTGGAGCTTCTATCTATGCTTTCGTCTTGGAGATGAAAGGGTACTTTGATAGGTTGGAATCCTTGAATATGATGTTTGATACAGAATTTTCCATTACCATAATTTTGTCCAGTCTGCCAGCTGTCTACAATCAGTTTGTTATCTTATATCAGATGAATATGAATGAGAGAGAGGGCTCAATAATGGAACTCCACAATTTGCTGCAAACCGCTGAGCAAGAAATCAAGAAGGATGATGTGTCATCTAGCTCAGCAGCTCCTGTGTTGGCAATTGGTCAAAATGCAAAGAAAAGGAAAAGGTCAAATTCCAATTGGAAAGGGAAGACTGCGAATGGAAACTCCAGTCGTGGGTCTAAGAGAAAGACCGATTTTGAAATTGCACCTGTTAGTGACCCAACGGAAGCAGTGTGCTTTTACTGCAACACAAAGGGGAACTGGAAGCGTAGCTGCCCAAAATACCTGAAGGACCTTGAAGACGGAAAGGTCGAAAAGAGTAGTCACTCAGGTATGTTTATGATCGAACTCCATAATACTACAACTTCTAATTTGTGGGTTCTAGATACAGGATGTGGTACTCACATTTGCACTGTATTGGAAGGGCTAAAGGAAAGTAGAAGTTTGAAGCATGGAGAGCTCAACTTAGTCATGTGGAATAGAGGAATCACATCCGTGACGAAGATTGGAAAGTATGAGCTCATGCTGAAGTCCGGAGTTAGGATAGATTTACATAATTGCTGTTATTCGTCAGAGATGACTAGAAACATAATTTCATTTTATGCTTTGTTTAAGGATGTTTACCAATTTTCATTTGACAATGAGAATGGAGATATTTTAGTTCATTTAAATGGTTGTTTTATTTTTAAAGATTCTCCTTGCAATGGCATATGTGAAAATGTTGAATGTGTTAGCCATATGATTTTAAATGTTGGTTCAACTAATGAGCTTGATAAATCAAAATTGTTGCATTGTCGTCTTGGGCACGTAAACAAGAAGCGCATCGCCCAACTCCAAAAGTATGGAGTGTTGGAGTCATTCGACGTCAAATCGGATGATGTATGCGAATCTTGCTTATTGGGCAAGATGACTGTTGTGGGTAGATTTTTATCTAACATTGCAGGATCCTTATTAGCATCTGTGACAACCGTCAATTTAGGACTAGAATTTAGTGCCTAATCAAGTTTTAATACATGTAATTAGTTCTGTGTTAGGCTAATTAATGTATCAATTATTATATATATTGTTGAATATATATCTACACAACTATGCGGTTTGTTTAAATCGTACGAGTTTCAAATCGAATGTATTTCGATTCAATAAATACGGACGTTGGTGAACAAATCTTATTAAGTAATACAAGGATTATTAATAACGTTATCGTACTTGAAAATATTATGTCAACAATATTTCGTATCCAAGTCTTATTACACAATTAATATAAACGCGAATCAAATGTAACTTCGCAAACAAAATGAGACAAATCACCTTTTATAATATAATTATTAAATGTTTGGTAAAATACATCAACAAAAATACTGAATAATTATTCGTATTTTAAAACGTATATTAAAACATATAAAATAAATATTTAGCGTTTAAACGATCGGGGAAACGAACACCGCACGGGACACTTCGCGGAGACTGAAAAAGGGAGGAGATCCCTTAATCACCTCCCCATTTCTTTTCTTTTCTCATTTCTCTTTTATCTCTCTCTCTCTTCCTTCTCTTTTCTCTCAAATATCATCATCACCACCATTTTCATCAATCACCTAAAACCACTAAAGAACACCTCTAAATCACCATAAATCTCGGAGCTCATTTGGGACAAAAGATTCACCACATCACGATCTACAACCTCATCTTTTCGGATTTTCGATTCGACACCGCGTAAGTTTCCGACAAAAACCCGAAACTCTCCGTTTTCGCTCATTTTTATGTGTTTGTTGTTTATATAAGCTCAAAATGTCCATATAAGGGTTGGGTAAAAGATTTGGAACGAATGGTCGCCGGAAAACACGTTTTCGGCTCAAAATCCAGCGAACAGTTGGAAGTGTCGCTAGTGTGCCAAAAACAGTAGTAGCGACACTAGCCAAGTGTCGTTATGCCTAAGTGTCGCCCCTATAGCGACACTACTTAAGTGTCGCTAAATTACTTAACCAGATTTAACTTAGCGACACTCCCTTAGTGACGCCAAAATTCATAAGTGTCGCCATAGCGACACTACTCAAGTGTCGCCCAACTATCAAAAATCAGAAATATAGCGACACTTACTAAGTGTCGCCTAAGCCCGTAGCGACACTATCTTAGTGTCGCCAAAACCAGAATATTTACAACTTTTTACTAAGTGTCGAGATCAAAAATTTATCACTTGATTTCACCCAATTTCAAGTCCAGATGCGTTTTTCCTTAAAGCAATATAGTAGAAATAAAAATTTTCCAAGCTGACCTGGCAGCTCGACCCCAGCCAGGGGCTCTGCCCCTTGGACCTCGCCAGGGGCTGCCGCCCCTTGGACCCCGCTAACCAGGGGCGCTGCCCCCGGACCCCCGTACTTAGATTCCGTAAGCACATTTTTCACCAAGTGTCAAACTTGTACAACTTCAAAACAATTATACGATACAACTTTCCAAACGTAATGGAATTTGTGTTTTTAAGTGTAACGCTTCGAAATCAATGTGATAACATCAAGACTATTATTACAATTAATCACTAACGGGCCGTACGCGTTTTCAAAACATATTTCAAAGATCAAACAAGTCGTTGTAACTTGTATCAATTTAATCAAACAAGTCGAAGTAACTTGTAACAATACAATCAACCAAATCGGGGTAATTTGGACATCAAGTTAAACAAACAATTTAAATGGTAGTCTTTCGAGATACCGGTACAATTAATAACAATTCAAGTGTCGTGGACACATTCAGGTTTCAAGTCTTTGGACATCAATTCACCGCTAATTACTTCAAGTTTATTAAATTAAACACTTCAAGACTCAGGTGAGTTTCATAGCCCCATTTTCACTATTTTACAACTAGGGGTGTGATATTACTGCTCTGTTTTGTTTTACAAGTAGAACGCAAGTGCCAACTTTCAAATACTACATGAGTTTCAAGCTAATCAATTTAAAGTCCTCTATAGCATAGTCTGTTAATATTTTAGCGTGAATGTTAGTATATGATATCATATGGGATTGACAATCCTCATCCGGGTTAGCACGCACTAACCGGTCAAACGGATGTATTAGCATTTGGGAAGACGAGTGTGGATTAGACACTCGTAGGAGGCATTTCAAGTTAGGTTTCCTTAATTGGGCCTGACAAATCAAGTTAAGCTCAGACTATGTGCTCATGGATTGTATAACTTTTATTTTGCTTAATTTCATTTTAAATTCAATATAAATCTTGCGGTTCTGACAACTATACATTGACATACAAACCTGTGAGCTCACCAGCGTCTTCACTGACCCATTTTAGTATTTATCACTGGTACGCAGCAGTAGGTTGGCTGCACAAGCAAGGATTATTAGCTCGAGTCAGCATACATACAACTAGAGATTTGATTGCATTATTATATTTTGTAAAAGTAATTATGCTATGAAATCTCTCAATTTCAGGAACCGAGCTGATGTAACATTGTTTCGATGTAAACATTTACTTTATTTATGAAAGTTCAAAACGACGCATATAGTGGTCGTTCATTATATCTTATGTGCTTTGTATATTGATTAGTGACACCCAAATCGAGCTTCCGCAAATCATTAAATTTGGGGGTGTCACAGATTGGTATCAGAGACTAAGGTTATAGTGAACTAGGTTGCATTTAGTGGACCTAGACTATGACCGTTAGGCAGTATTCCCTATTAGGTATAACCAGTTCAGAGATTACAGCATACGAATTTAATTTAACATAGCTTGATCAACTATGTACAATTAAATAAAGATGATGTAAGATCTGAAGGAAGTTATGGCTGAACAGGATACACTAGTTGACTCTGACCTCGAGAGAACCGGGACTCAAAACATATCTGTGCTAGACACTCAATAGGTTATTATGAGATATACATATATATACATAATTAGACCTCATTTACAATCTTAGGCTATATTATATTATATGAATATAGGCCTCATTCTTTCTAACACTTTGTCTCAGAATGGCAAACACACCACCCAACTCATCTCGTTCTCATCCGTACGAATCACAAAGTTCAAGGGTAGCTAGGAGGAACCCCAGGTTGCCTCGAGCGGGCCCATACCCCAATCAATTCACACTAACGGATTTGGCCGCTAGGCTACACCGTCACGAGCAACAACTGCGTGACATGGACATCGAGTTGCAAGAGACCCGTGAAAACTGGACACTCACCCTAATGGGGCAAGTTGCTCAGGTCTCTGAGGACCATGCAAACACTATCAACAATATGGACATTCTCGAAAATCGAGTGGGTGAAACCATCGAGACCATGGGGATCGTCCACAATCAAGTGACTGACAATCAAAACGAAATCACTGTCCTGCGAGCAAGGTTGACTCAGTGTGAGACACGCTTGAGGGAAACCGAGGAGGCACTCAGAATGGTTAGCCGACTTGCAGAGTCCGTTGACCGTCTCACTGCCTTAATGCCACAACTCAATCTTTGTCAGAATTAGCTTAGGCTGAATCTGCACTCAATAACGCTTTCGTAGGATTAATGTAATTTGACCGGATGAAACAATTCTCGGCACTTTTGGCACAATATCTAAGTCTATAACTTTTGAATTCAACAAACTCGAAATTGTCTGTATTCAATTAACATCGTAATATCAATTGACAATTTCATTCGATTTAAATCTATATTATAGGACTGTTACACTTGTGATGTGTATATTGTCGCTTTAAAACATACATCTACCACAATTATCATTCTGGTAAAATTTCTTACGTACCTATTGTTTCTTTTCTTGAAGAATCATGCCGCCGAAGAAAAAGAGTTACAGTGAAGTTGAACTCGCTGCTGCCGTTACTCGGGCCGTAGCCGACGCCTTGGCCGCTCGGGATTCAACCCGAACGACTGAGGAAACAGTCAGTACCACCACCACTCCTGCTGTCAAGCCTTGTTCCTACAAGGACTTTCTCAGCTGTAAACCACTGTATTTCAAGGGCACGGAAGGTGACATTGGTTTGATCCGTTGGATTGAGCGTATGGAATCTGTTTTCATTCTCTGCGACTGCACTGAGAACAACAAGGTCAAATTCGCTGCTTACACCTTTCAGGAAGGTGCACTCACTTGGTGGAAAACCCACGCAAACTCTGTAGGCCTTGAGGTCGCAAATCGGCTTCCTTGGGCCGAACTGAAGAAGAAGCTGACAGAAAAGTACTGTCCTGAGGAAGAGTTGCACAGGCTGGAGGAAGAATTCTGGCACCTGGCGGTGCAGGGAAATGACGTTGCTGAATATACCACCAAATTCCAGCAGTTTGCTTTACTATGCCCGAGTTTGGTTGAACCGGAAAGTAAGGGCATCAAGAGATACATCCGCGGACTCCCTGAGAACATCCAGGGAAATGTCGCCTCATCCAAACCAACCACCACTGAAAGTGCCATTCGATTAGCCCACGAACTCATGGCCCTAGTTGTCAGCCGTGGGACTTCCAACACTTCATCCTCTAACAACAACAAACGCAAATCCACTGAACACCACCACAATTCAAACAAGAAAAACAACGCCATCCAAGTCTACACCACCAACTCTGAATCCAACCGCAGCTACACCGGGGACAGGCCTTATTGTCCCAAGTGTAACTATCACCACTTTGGTCAGTGCAATACCCCTTGCAACAACTGCAGGAGGTACGGGCATTCGACTAAGGATTGCCGAGCCCCCAGATCCAACAACAACCCTTCTGACAAAAATGTCCGACAACCTAAGTCCTGCTATGAATGTGGGAATCCAGGACACTTTAGGGATACGTGCCCAAAATTGAAGAATAAGGGCAACAACAACAAACACCGCAACAACAACAATAACGTCAAAAGTAGCGCCTTCGTGATCAACTCAGGGGACGCCCGTCAGGACCCGAATGTGGTCACGGGTATGTTCTTCCTCAACAATTTAACTGCTTCTATTCTGTTTGATACTGGTGCCGATAGGAGTTTTATTTCCGATGAATTTTGCCCTCTACTTGATATTACACCTGTTGCTTTAGACGTTAAGTACACCATAGAGCTAGCAAATGGCAAATTGATAGAAACCAGTGTGATACCTAATTGCACTCTAAATCTAGCCGATGAAATCTTCTCCATAGATCTTATGCCAGTTGAGATAGGAAGTTTTGATGTCATCGTGGGCGTGGACTGGTTATCCAAACATCGCGCCGAAATCATTTGCTATGACAAAATTGTTCGCATACCTCTCGCCGTCGGTAGAACCTTGGTCATACAGGGGGAGACCGGTGGGACGAGGCTTAACCTCATATCTTGCCTAAAAACCCGAAAATTTCTGAGAAAGGGTTATCCAGCAATCCTCGCGCACATCATGGAGAACAAGTCGGGGGAGAAGCGACTTGAGGATGTTCCAATTGTTCGAGACTTTCCAGAAGTCTTTCCCGAAGAACTACCTGGTCTACCACCACCAAGACAGGTTGAGTTCTCAATCGACCTTGTACCAGGTGATGCGCCTGTGGCCCGAGCACCATACCGTTTAGCTCCATCCGAACTTCAGGAGTTGTCCACCTAATTACAGGAACTCCTGGAACGAGGATTTATCAGGCCGAGTTCTTCACCTTGGGGAGCTCCGGTCCTATTTGTCAAGAAGAAAGACGGTTCTTTTCGAATGTGTATCGACTACCGAGAGTTGAACAAGTTAACTGTCAAGAACCGGTATCCACTCCCTCGAATCGATGACCTGTTCGACCAACTTCAGGGTTCAAGTGTCTACTCAAAAATCGATCTGCGATCAGGATACCATCAGTTACGAGTTCGCGACATCGATATTCCAAAAACTGCTTTCAGAACTTGTTATGGGCACTACGAATTTCAAGTGATGCCCTTCGGTCTAACCAACGCACCGGCTGTGTTCATGGACCTCATGAACCGGGTGTGTAAACCTTACCTCGACAAGTTTGTCATTGTCTTTATCGATGACATACTCATTTACTCGCGCAACGAGCAAGAACATGCGCAACACCTCAAAACCATCCTTAAACTACTCAAACACGAGGAGCTCTATGCCAAATTCTCTAAGTGTGAGTTCTGGATTCAAACAGTTCAATTCCTTGGGCATGTGATCGACAGTCAGGGAATTCACGTTGACCCATCAAAAATCGAGGCTATCAAAGATTGGCAAGCACCCACCACTGCAACTGAAGTACGTCAATTTTTGGGTCTTGCCGGGTATTACCGACGATTCATTGAAAATTTCTCCAAAATTGCTCAACCACTCACGGTACTGACTCAGAAGGACAAAAGGTTCGATTGGACCGATAAACAAGAGTCAGCGTTCCAACTTCTGAAACAAAAGCTTTGCAGTGCTCCAATTCTATCCTTACCCGAAGGCACCGATGACTTCGTGGTATACTGCGATGCTTCTCATCAAGGTCTCGGTTGCGTGCTTATGCAACGAGACAAAGTCATAGCTTATGCTTCCCGACAGCTCAAGATTCATGAAAAGAATTACACCACCCACGACCTCGAGTTAGGAGCCGTCGTTTTCGCTCTCAAAATCTGGAGACATTATCTCTATGGTACTAGGTGCACAATCTTTACAGACCACAAAAGTTTCCAACACATATTCAATCAGAAGGATCTCAACATGAGGCAACGTCGATGGGTCGAGTTGCTTACCGATTACGACTGCGAACTCAAATATCATCCAGGCAAAGCTAATGTCGTTGCTGATGCCCTCAGTCGGAAAGAGCGAGTGAAACCACTTCTGGTCCGAGCCCTCAGTATGACTATTCATAACAACTTAAACATTCAAATACTCACTGCTCAACTCGAAGCCTTAAAACCCGAAAATGTCAAAGATGAAGCCTTGCGGGGCATGGATAAACAATTCGAAGTCAAACCTAACGGGATTAGGTATTTCTCAAACAGAATCTGGTTGCCTAAATTTGGGAACCTACGAGACTTGGTGATGGATGAAGCTCACAAGTCAAAATATTCTATCCATCCGGGATCCGATAAAATGTACCACGGTATCAAGGACTTCTACTGGTGGCCGAACATGAAAGCTGAAATCACCACCTATGTCAGCAAGTGCCTTACTTGCTCCAAGGTCAAAATCGAATATCAAAAACCTTCTGGTTTACTTCAACAACCCGATCTTCCTGAATGGAAATGGGAACAAATTACCATGGACTTCATAACCAAACTACCCAAGTCAGCGAACGGTTGCGATACCATTTGGGTGATCGTGGATCGTCTCACAAAGTCTGCTCACTTCCTGGCAATCAAGGAATCCGACAAAATGGAACGCCTCACCAGAATCTATCTGAAAGAAATCGTGACCTAACACGGTGTTCCAATCTCAATTATCTCCGATAGAGATAGTCGTTTCACTTCACAATTTTGGCAATCACTTCAAAAATCCCTGGGTACTCGACTTGATATGAGTACCGCGTACCATCCTCAAACCGACGGCCAAAGTGAACGAACAATTCAAACACTAGAAGACATGCTACGGGCCTGCGTAGTAGACTTCGGTGTAAACTGGGAAAAACACCTACCATTGTGCGAGTTCTCGTACAACAACAGTTATCATACCAGCATTAAGGCTGCACCTTTCGAGGCACTGTACGGTCGTAAGTGCCGGTCACCTATCTGTTGGACCGAAGTTGGGGATAGCCAACTCACAGGTCCAGAAATCATTCACGAGACGACCGAAAGAATCGTCGAAATTCAAAACAAGCTCAAGGCCGCGCGTGATCGTCAGAAAAGTTATGCTGACGTGAGACGCAAACCACTCGAGTTCCAAGTTGGGGATCGAGTACTACTCAAAGTATCGCCTTGGAAAGGCGTAATCCGATTTGGCAAACGAGGGAAGTTAAATCCCAGATACATTGGACCATTCGAGATCCTCGAAAGGATTGGTCCAGTGGCATATCGATTGCAGCTGCCATCCGAACTCAGCAGCGTACATCCCACTTTTCATGTTTCAAATCTGAAGAAATGTCTGTCTGATGAGACACTTATCATTCCACTCGATGAAATTCGAGTTGACAAAAAACTTCACTTTGTTGAGGAACCCGCTGAAATCATGGACTGTGAGGTCAAACAACTTAAACAAAGTCGTATTCCTATCGTCAAAGTAAGGTGGAATTCGCGGCGCGGTCCGGAATTCACCTGGGAACGGGAAGACCGGATGCGACTCAAGTATCCTCAACTCTTCCCTGACTCAACATCAAACACGACTTCACAGGGGGAGAATGTGACAACCGTCAATTTAGGACTAGAATTTAGTGCCTAATCAAGTTTTAATACATGTAATTAGTTCTGTGTTAGGCTAATTAATGTATCAATTATTATATATATTGTTGAATATATATCTACACAACTATGCGGTTTGTTTAAATCGTACGAGTTTCAAATCGAATGTATTTCGATTCAATAAATACGGACGTTGGTGAACAAATCTTATTAAGTAATACAAGGATTATTAATAACGTTATCGTACTTGAAAATATTATGTCAACAATATTTCGTATCCAAGTCTTATTACACAATTAATATAAACGCGAATCAAATGTAACTTCGCAAACAAAATGAGACAAATCACCTTTTATAATATAATTATTAAATGTTTGGTAAAATACATCAACAAAAATACTGAATAATTATTCGTATTTTAAAACGTATATTAAAACATATAAAATAAATATTTAGCGTTTAAACGATCGGGGAAACGAACACCGCACGGGACACTTCGCGGAGACTGAAAAAGGGAGGAGATCCCTTAATCACCTCCCCATTTCTTTTCTTTTCTCATTTCTCTTTTATCTCTCTCTCTTTTCCTTCTCTTTTCTCTCAAATATCATCATCACCACCATTTTCATCAATCACCTAAAACCACTAAAGAACACCTCTAAATCACCATAAATCTCGGAGCTCATTTGGGACAAAAGATTCACCACATCACGATCTACAACCTCATCTTTTCGGATTTTCGATTCGACACCGCGTAAGTTTCCGACAAAAACCCGAAACTCTCCGTTTTCGCTCATTTTTATGTGTTTGTTGTTTATATAAGCTCAAAATGTCCATATAAGGGTTGGGTAAAAGATTTGGAACGAATGGTCGCCGGAAAACACGTTTTCGGCTCAAAATCCAGCGAACAGTTGGAAGTGTCGCTAGTGTGCCAAAAACAGTAGTAGCGACACTAGCCAAGTGTCGCTATGCCTAAGTGTCGCCCCTATAGCGACACTACTTAAGTGTCGCTAAATTACTTAACCAGATTTAACTTAGCGACACTCCCTTAGTGACGCCAAAATTCATAAGTGTCGCCATAGCGACACTACTCAAGTGTCGCCCAACTATCAAAAATCAGAAATATAGCGACACTTACTAAGTGTCGCCTAAGCCCGTAGCGACACTATCTTAGTGTCGCCAAAACCAGAATATTTACAACTTTTTACTAAGTGTCGAGATCAAAATTTTATCACTTGATTTCACCCAATTTCAAGTCCAGATGCGTTTTTCCTTAAAGCAATATAGTAGAAATAAAAATTTTCCAAGCTGACCTGGCAGCTCGACCCCAGCCAGGGGCTCTGCCCCTTGGACCCCGCTAACCAGGGGCGCTGCCCCTTGGACCCCGCTAACCAGGGGCGCTGCCCCAGGACCCCCGTACTTAGATTCCGTAAGCACATTTTTCACCAAGTGTCAAACTTGTACAACTTCAAAACAATTATACGATACAACTTTCCAAACGTAATGGAATTTGTGTTTTTAAGTGTAACGCTTCGAAATCAATGTGATAACATCAAGACTATTATTACAATTAATCACTAACGGGCCGTACGCGTTTTCAAAACATATTTCAAAGATCAAACAAGTCGTTGTAACTTGTATCAATTTAATCAAACAAGTCGAAGTAACTTGTAACAATACAATCAACCAAATCGGGGTAATTTGGACATCAAGTTAAACAAACAATTTAAATGGTAGTCTTTCGAGATACCGATACAATTAATAACAATTCAAGTGTCGTGGACACATTCAGGTTTCAAGTCTTTGGACATCAATTCACCGCTAATTACTTCAAGTTTATTAAATTAAACACTTCAAGACTCAGGTGAGTTTCATAGCCCCATTTTCACTATTTTACAACTAGGGGTGTGATATTACTGCTCTGTTTTGTTTTACAAGTAGAACGCAAGTGCCAACTTTCAAATACTACATGAGTTTCAAGCTAATCAATTTAAAGTCCTCTATAGCATAGTCTGTTAATATTTTAGCGTGAATGTTAGTATATGATATCATATGGGATTGACAATCCTCATCCGGGTTAGCACGCACTAACCGGTCAAACGGATGTATTAGCATTTGGGAAGACGAGTGTGGATTAGACACTCGTAGGAGGCATTTCAAGTTAGGTTTCCTTAATTGGGCCTGACAAATCAAGTTAAGCTCAGACTATGTGCTCATGGATTGTATAACTTTTATTTTGCTTAATTTCATTTTAAATTCAATATAAATCTTGCGGTTCTGACAACTATACATTGACATACAAACCTGTGAGCTCACCGGCGTTTTCACTGACCCATTTTAGTATTTATCACAGGTACGCAGCAGTAGGTTGGCTGCACAAGCAAGGATTATTAGCTCGAGTCAGCATACATACAACTAGAGATTTGATTGCATTATTATATTTTGTAAAAGTAATTATGCTATGAAATCTCTCAATTTCAGGAACCGAGCTGATGTAACATTGTTTCGATGTAAACATTTACTTTATTTATGAAAGTTCAAAACGACGCATATAGTGGTCGTTCATTATATCTTATGTGCTTTGTATATTGATTAGTGACACCCAAATCGAGCTTCCGCAAATCATTAAATTTGGGGGTGTCACAGCATCATATATTAGTCACACAGGTATGAAAAGCATTTACATTTTATGTTCGTATAGATGGATAACGATAATTTGTAAGTATACTTTCAGGATCAAGGATATAGTTAAGGATCCTGAAAATGTCTTTATTATTTATCTCGCAGGATCCTGTTCAAGATATATTTATCTAACATAATTATGCGGGATACTGGATAAGGGAGATCCTTAAGTGAGGATCCTATGTTTATTCTGGAGTATGCATAGCTCAGGATCCTGGACCTATATTAGTTCAGGATCATGCACTGTTTAACGTGTTTATTTTCTTTGAGTATTGACCAGGTCATATATGGAACACGTTAATGAGATATGCTCCGGATTACGTGATGAAACTTTGATATGATTCGAGGATGACCAAGTCCGCTGCACGTGTAAAATGAAGTCAAAAGAGACGTTGGTGGTCTTCATCCTTCATCGGAGGATCCCGAGATTCTCGGAATTATTGTTATACGCTCTTAGTATATAATTGAGGCATGGATGATCGATTAGGTTAACGCATACACACTGTTTTCACCTGCAAAACATATAAACACTCTGCTTTTACTCTCGTTCATATTCATTTTCATCAACACTTAGCTAGATTCACACACATAATCACTTAGCTGATCATCCTTGTGCTCTTAGTTTGTAATTCATTATTTTCATTCTAATAAGATTAACAAAGGCAAGGATCATTTGATCCTTCCCGAGGTTTTCTGCCGGCGATCAACCTTGATCAAGGGCTTTCCTCGTATATCATCGTGTCGATTTTACTTTTACTTTGTTTAATTCGCTCTTGAAACGTATAAACTGCATTATCCTTGTGTTTTACTTGAAATACTTCATCAAATCTTATTTACAAACACTAGATTTTGTCATATAATACGTTTTCATTGTTTATTTAGCATTACACTTAATCTGTTCTTTAGCTTTTTTCTTAGATCTTTATTCAACAAGGATCAGCGCACTAAAAGTGTATTTTTACTCAAAATTCTTATTTACTCAAAATTCTTATTTACTAATATAGATAATCATATAACAACGTAATTATCTTGAAAGTAATTTCAACACCATACCTCACAATCTAAAATTTGATCATTTAATTTCTTAGTGTAATTTTTGACCCAAACAATTTGGCGTCCACCGTGGGGCAAGTGGTGTTTTTTCTAATCAAACTCTTGTTAAAATCCTTGTTGAATAATTTTTTCCAAAAATTTCTGTTAAGAATGTCGAGCCAAGGGCGATTTACATCATCCACCATGCCATCATCATCATCATCATCATCATTTGTCCCAGTCACTCTTCCTCCTGCTCCACCTCTCACATCATCTCAACAATGGCCACCGAACGTCTATACAAGATTTTCGTCGGCTGGATCCACTTCTTTGGGGGACGGATTCCTATCGGATCCAGACCCTGTTATGATTGCTAACAGGGATATTGTTTCTATGTTTACGCAGGTTAAGGAGCAGCTTCAACGAGTGGAAAGGAGCAACGAAATCCTGAGGAAGGATATGGAGAATTTGAGGGCAAGGGACAGTACTCCTGCTACTCAAGTCACTACTCCTATCCGAAGCAGGATCCTTGATTTTGGTACCCCTCCATCTACGGAACATCAAGGAGATTTCGTATCCATGCAAGGGAGCACTAGGATCCCAGATCCAATATTTGCTACAACAGTCTCTACGTCAAGGGGTCAACAATCCAATCCGGGATCCTCATATAGAACTCCTAACGGTGGTAACATGTTTAATAACTATATTTCTAATAATACTTTTGGGACTAACAATTTTCAGGATTCTGGAGTTAGCCCTATGATGGCAAGGGAAATACAAAGGTTGAAGGATATGATATCAAGTGTTCCTGGAGTTGTGCAACCAATTCCTAAAGTTGCTCCAACGGCCCCATAGGATCTCAAGATTTGCACCACCTATCTGTGATGCTGAGATCCCGAAAAGGTTTCAAACTCCAAATATGAAGTTGTATGATGGGACAACGGATCCTGAGGAGCGTATTGCGCAATACAGGGAAAGAATAGAGATCATTCCAATTCCCTTTGATCTTAAAGAAGCATGCTTATGTAAGGGCTTTGGCTCTACTCTCACAGGATCCACACTAAAATGGCTGTTAAATGTTCCGCCTTACTCTATTACTTCATTTGCTCATTTGGTTAATCTATTTAATAATCAATTCTCTTGTAGTAGAACATTTGAAAAACTAACGACTGATTTATACAGAGTTGTCCAAAAAGCTAATGAGTCTCTTCAAGATTTTGTAGGGAGATTCGGGAGAGAATCCTTGAATATACCTAATTTGGATTTGCCAACTGCTGTAAAAGCCTTCAAGATGGGAATCAAAAGGGATTCCCCATTTTATGAGGATCTTGTTATGAATCCTTGCAGGAACCTTGACGAAGTCAGAAATAGGGCTTTAAGATTCATCAGGCTGGAAGAAGATGCAATGATACAGAAAAAGGGTGGATACTCAATCAGCATATGATAGGCCTAATAGGAAATCAGATTCATCCTCATTCAGATCAAATAGAAGCAAACCTTATACCAGAAATGAGGATCGTCGTGTGAACACTATTGATGAGGATGATGAAGAGTATCCTAAAGTAACTGATTATAATTTTTCTGTAGATACAACTGGTATATTGTGTGCCATGCAGGATCTCGGAGATAAAGCAATATGGCCAAAGAAGAATGATAAATCGTATGCTTGGAAAGATAAAATCTAAGTGGTGTGCGTACCATGAGGATTTTGGTCATATAACTGAAAATTGCATAGCCCTCTGAAAAGAGATCAACCATCTGCTCAACAAAGGATACTTGAAGGATTTAATTCGGAAAAGGAAGGATCACGGGAAGGATCATGATAGAGTTCAGGATACTGAAGTTCAGGATAATCGCAGGATCCCTACTAGAGCAGGATCCCCACCTTCAGATGCCAAGGTAATCAATTTTATTTCTGGTGGCTCTAATATATGTGGTACTTCTTATTCTGCAGCAAAGAGGCATGCAAGAGAATCCAAATCAGAAAAGCCGTATAAACCAATAAGGACTTCCATGAAGAAAGATGAAAAGGTCATAGCATTTGATGAGGATGATTTGGAAGATGTCCAGGATCCTCACCATGATGGTTTGGTTATTACCCTTTATGTTGCCAATCATTTTGTGCGAAGGATCCTGATTGATGGAGGAAGCTCAGTTAACATAATCCGTTTGGAGACCTTGAAAAGGATGGGTATTCCTGAATCAGAGATCACTTCCAGATCCACTGTATTGGTAGGATTCAGTGGAGAAGCAAAGAATATGGTTGGTTATATCAAGTTGCCAATTTACATTGAAGGGGTAAACTCCATTCAAAAGTTTGTGTTATGGATTGTTTGTCAAGCTATAACATTATCCTAGGAAGACCATGGTTGCATGATATGAAAGCGGTACCGTCGACGTATCATCAATGCTTCAAGCTACCAACTCCATGGGGGTGGTCAAGATCAGTAGTGACCAACAAGAAGCGAAGGATTGCTATATAACATCAATGAAGTCTACTGCCAAGCCTCCGTCAGCATAGCAATTAAAGAATAAGGCATGGGATGTCCTAGATACAAGGGAACAGGACGTCAAAGAAATGCCGCTTAACTCCAAGGATCCTGAAGAAAAAGTGCTTATAGGCTCAGGGATCCCAGAGGATCTCGAATAGGATCTGATGAAATTCTTGAACCAGTGGAAATCAACTTTTACCTGGAAGCCAAAAGATATGACAGGTATATCAAAGGATATTATAACTCACAAACTTGGAATTGATAGAAGTTTTAGGCCGGTTCAACAAAAAAGAAGAAAATTTGCGCCAGAAAGGAATGCTATTATTCAGGCGGATGTTGAGAGACTACTTGCTGCTGGCATGATAAGGGAAGTAAAATTCCCAAGATGGTTTTAGGCCGGTTCAACAAAAAAGTAGAAAATTTGCGCCGGAAAGGAATGCTATTATTCAGGCGGATGTTGAGAGACTACTTGCTGCTGGCATGATAAGGGAAGTAAAATTCCCAAGATGGTTGGCAAATGTGGTGGTGGTACAAAAGAAGAATGGGAAATAGAGAGTGTGTGCGGATTATACGGATCTCAATAAAGCTTGCCCGAAGGATCCTTTTCCATTGCCTCATATAGATTCGATGGTGGATGCTACAGCTGGGCATGAGATCCTAACCTTCATGGACGCCTCATCAAGATTTCAACAAATTCAGATGGAACCATCAGACCAGGAAGACACAGCCTTCATAACCCCTACATGTATATATTGTTATATTGCTATGCCTTTTGGTCTTAAAAATGCAGGTGCAACATATCAAAGGCTAGTCAACATGATGTTCAAAGACCAATTGGGAAGCACAATGGAAGTATACATCGATGATATGGTAGTAAAGTCAGAGAAAACTAAGGATCATCTTCAGGATCTTAAGGTGGCCTTTGACATCTTGGATCAATACAACATGAAGCTTAATCCCACTAAATGCCATTTTGGAGTGGGGGCAGGAAAATTCTTGGGATATATGGTGACCAAGAGAGGGATAGAAGCTAGCCCGGAACAGATCAAAGCTATTCTGAATCTAAAGTCTCCTTTTAGTCCAAAGGATATACAGAGGTTAACCGGAAGGATAGCAGCTTTGAATCGTTTTATTTCAAGATCCTCAGACAGATGCAAGGAGTTCTATGATATCCTAAAGAAGAATAAAAAATTTGAATGGGGAGAAAAACATGAAGCTGCATTTCAAGAATTGAAGAATTACTTGTCATCAGCTCCTTTATTGATGAAGACTGAGAATGGTGAGCCGTTATTCCTCTATCTCTCAGTATCCCGAAATGCTGTAAGTGCAGTACTGGTAAAGGATCATGAAGGGCAGCAACATCCAGTTTACTATGTAAGTAAAAGCCTATTAGATGCTGAAACCAGGTATTCTCATCTCGAAAAACTTATACTTGCATTGGTCATGGCATCTACTAAACTTAGGCATTATTTTGAGACACACCCTATTCATGTTAGAACTAATTATCCAATTAAGAATGTTTTAAAAAAACCAGAAATGTCCAACGCCTAGCTAAATGGTCTGTTAAATTAAGTGCATATAACTTGATTTATGAACCTAGGAATGCAATTAAATCCCAAGCCCTAGCAGATTTTATTACTGACTTCACTAGTGATCTTCAAAATGAAGTAGATTTAGAAATACAAGAACTAAATCAAATAAGTGAAAAATGGACATTATATACCGATGGTGCTTCTAATATAAGAGGAACTGGATTAGGAATTGTATTAAGATCACCTCAAGGTGATATTATGCCTCAAGCTGTAAGATGTGAATTTCAAGCCACAAACAATGAGGCAGAATATGAAGCATTAATTGCAGGATTACAATTGGCTAAGGATATTGGTATAAAGTACTTAAACGTATATGTTGATTCATTGTTAATTGCTAATCATTATAATGGAACATATACTGTAAAAGTAGATAGATTAGCCTCGTATTTGAAGATTGTTAAGGATCTTGCAGGTAGCTTCGAGATTTTCGACATTCAACAGGTGCCACGTGAGGATAATACTGAAGCAGACGCTCTGGCTAACTTGGGATCAAGTCTAAGGATCCCACCAGATATTAAGATACCTATTATACACATTGTAACATCTGCTATTGCTGACAAAGACAACAATAAGGAGCAGGTGTGTGGTGTGAAGGATCCTCAGTCTGGAGATAATTCGAATGCATCAGATTCTGGGGGCAAGTCAGGATCATGGATGCAGCCAATCATGGAGTATATACAACACGATGTGATCCCTAAAGATGAAAACAATCCTAAAGCCTTCAGATTAAAGGTATCCCGTTTTACTATTGAAAATGGTATATTGTATAAAAAATCACTTGCAGGACCATTATTGCGATGCCTTGAGGATCCTGAAGCACATGCAGTACTTAAGGATATACATGAAGGTGATTGCGGGAATCATTCTGGGGGCAGAGCAATATTTTCTAAAACTTTAAGGATAGGATACTTTTGGCCTACTATGAAGAAGGATTCCATGGATTTTGCTCCCAAATGTGATGCCTGTCAAAGACATGGGAACATCCATTATCAACCAGCAGAACCGATGCATCCGATTATCTCACCATGGCCATTTATGAAATGGGGAATAGATATTGTGGGAAAATTACCTACAGCTCCTGGAGGAAAGGTGTTTATGCTTGCAATGACGGATTATTTTTCCAAATGGATAGAAGCTGAGGCATTTGTTCAAGTAAAAGAAAAGGATGTAATATCGTTTATCAAGAGAAATATCCTGACAAGATTTGGGATCCCAGCCGAAATAGTATGTGATAATGGATCTCAATTCATTGGAAGAAGAACAACTAAGTTTTATGAGAGTTGGGGGATCAAGATGATAACTTCAACACCAGTCCATCCTCAAGCTAATGGTCAGGCAGAATCCAGCAACAAAATCATAATCAACAACCATAAGAAGAGGCTGGACGCTAAGAAAGGAATATGGGCTGAAGAATTGCCTTCTGTTTTATGGGCCGGTAGAATCACAGAAAAGGAAGCAACTAAGCAAACTCCTTTTGCTTTGGTGTTTGGATCCGAGGCTATGATCCCAACAGAAATGGTGATCCCGACGGCAAGATCCCAGATGCAGACATTGGAAGCAAACAAAGAAGCATTGATTCAGGATCTAGAGACTGTGGATGAACTAAGGGATCGTGCTAAATTCAGGGTTGCAGCGTACCAACAGAGGATTTCAAGATCCTACAATAAAAATGTTAGGATAAGAAGGTTTCGAGTAGGAGATTTGGTATTAAGGAAAGTATTTCAAAATACTAAGAATCCTGCGGAAGGAAAGCTAGCACCAAAGTGGGAAGGCCCATATTTAATAGATTCGGATGCTGGAAAGGGGGCATATTGGCTAGCTAATTCAGATGGTGAGTTACTTCCAAGATCCTGGAATGCCATTCACTTGAAACTCTACCATGTGTAAGTTGAGTTTGCTTAGTCGATATAAAAGGTACCTCTACGACCCTAAACTTTTCTATTAATCCTTATCCTTTAATATATATGTATGTGTGTATTATGATTATATATCAATATATGCGTGGAAATTCTTTACATTTGTTATTCTCATTGAATACTGAACTGACTTAAGCATCGGAGGGGTGTTAGGCAAACTAACACCCACCTTTACCCAAGATCTTGTATTTGTTGTAGTTCATGCATTTAAGGATCATGGAATGAAGATTAGAGGTTGGCCACCTCTCCTCCGTTAAGGATCCCAGTGGTCCTCTAAGGTTTAGAGGTTTTTGTCACGATCCCAGCGGTCGGTCGGGTTTTACCCCGGTCGTTGGTCCGACGGCAACCGAGATGCGCGAACAGTGAAGTTTTAAAATTTATATTTTGCTGGGCTCAAACTATGCAAGCTACCTACCTTGTGGGTAAGGTGGCAAGTATAACTCGAGTATCGTCCAAAATCGGAACGAATTGAATTGAATTGAATTGGGACCTACCAAAGATGATTTGACAATAGGATGGGTTTAGAAACAAGGTAGGTGTGGGTTTTGTTTTATCTAATCTAATCTAAAGACAAGAATTAAAATGCAGAAAAGTAAACGAGAATATAAGCAGCAGGTAGAGAGTGATTGCTGAAACTTCGACGATTAGGGTTTCAGGATGATATCCATTATATTGATGATAGGTGATTACTCTAGTTAAGAATCTTCTAAACGGTCGGTGTAAACACTAGGACCCTACGTCTAGGTGTAACCCTAAAGCATATGTCACTGAATCCTAGGCTATCCTGATTTTGGTCAGATGGGACTGTCTTCACGCCCACCTCACCGTCTCTTTCGAAGACCAAGCGACCCTCTGAATGGGGTTAAGGAATAAGGCGACAGTCCACAACACTGACTCTTCTTAACACCTATGTCTATCCAATTTTAACAGAGTAATACTGCTTGTATGCTAAATAAGTTAAACTATCGGTTAAGTAGAGTTTAGGGGTTTTAAGCATCTGGGAACACAGCTGGCATCCTTGCTTTCATTTCCTAACTCATGTTTTTATCTGATTAAGTTCTAATACTTCCGTCATGGATTAGACCCTCCTTTGCCATCGGTCGTTCATCCATAGGCATGTGTACAGTGTATAGTGACCTTATTTTCCACAGTACTCTAACCCTAGGTATATCTACGGTGTTTTAAAGACCTAGTGTATCTTTACACAGCTTTATAACCAGAGGTAGTTTGTAACACCCCCAAATTCGTTTAGCGGAAGCATTTGTTTAAGTATGGGGAGTGCCACAATACACTGTACATGCATACGTATTAGAGCATATGATTACAACAGAACATAATATATTAAGATGTCAAAAAAATTAATTACAAAGTTTACGATTCATCGAATTGTACAAGTTAAAAGTAATAAGTTTACAAAAGTAGATTTCTGGAATATGACTAAAACAGTTTCAGTTATACTAGAGAAATCCATATGTTTCCAAAAAGTTGGCATCCTAAAACTTCACGGGTCGCCTAATTCTCCATGTGTGTTGGCGATTCTTACATGCGCAGCTAATTCACTGAAAAACATAGTAAAAGTCAACAACGAGGTTGAGTGAATTCACAGGTTTTATGTTTGCAAGTACAGTTGGTAACCCACTTGTTGTTTATACAGTATCGTTGGGATGTCACCCAAAAGTGTGATTCATAAAACCAAATACGTTTCCAAATAGTTGTTTGTAGGAAAGTTCGTACCCTAGTAGTTGTAGGAAAGCAGTATCCTATTTCCAAGTATGTTCTGTAGGAATATACGTATCCTAGTAGTAGGTATGTTTCGTTGGGATGTTGCCCAAAAGTATATTTCAAGTTATAGTAGGAATGTAGGTATCCTATTAGATGATCATAGGAATGTTCAGTATCCTAATAGTCGTGTCTCGTAGGAATGTCAGTATCCTAATCGTTTGGTGGGACCATGTCAGTAGGAACCCAGTGCCCATGTCAGTAGGGACTTTTTATCAGTTTAATAACAATAGTAGACCCATGTTCGCAGGATCTAGTGCCCATGTCAGAAGGGACTTTTTAACAGTTTATCAACAATAGTAGACCCATGTTCGCAGGATCTAGTGCCCATGTCAGAAGGGACTTTTCAACGGTCAGTGACCATGTCAGTAGGGACTTTTCAGTTGCTCAATCAGTTAAGTAAAAAGTGTTGCTGGTCGTTCTCCAGCGTTTTCAAAACAGTACCGGTCGTTCTCCGGTTTATCCAGTATAGTTTATCCCGTTTGTAATAGTTTGTCGTATGAAAACACTATTTCATAGTTAATTGTTTCGTTGTAAATGTTCAACTGTTCAAAGTACTCTATACGTTCGAGTAAGGCAAGTATACTATCATGTAGTAAAAGTGTTTGACTATGTTTTCCACCCCTGTTCAAAGCAGTTAAAAACAGTGAAAGTAGGGGCTGTGAACTCACCTGTTGAGTTAAGTGAAAGTGCGAGTGCTAGCAAAGCGTAGTCCGGGTAAAGTCCCTAAGGTCCTAAATATAAGAAATAGTCGTATAAGTGGTTGCATAACAACCAGACCATGTTACTCGTTCGTCCATGAAAGATCGTTTATTTGTAAATTCGTACGACTCGTTGGTGATGGTTTTGTAAAAGTATTTCAAAGTATTGTTATAAGGTTCTGAAACTTGCAACGTTGTGTGGGACGTTGTGGGCAACGTCGCAGTTGTGGGACGTCGTGTGCAACGTCGCATTTGTGGGATGTTGTGTGTAACGTCGCATTTGTGAGACGTTGTGTGCAACGTCGCATTTGTGGGACGTTGTGCGCAACGTCGCATTTGTGGGACGTCGCGTGGGACATTGTGTGTAACGTCGCATTTGTGGGACGTCGCGTGGGACGTTGTGTGTAACGTCGCATTTGTGGGACGTCGCGTGGGACGTTGTGTGTAACGTCGCATTTGTGGGACGTCGCGTGGGACGTTGTGTGTAACGTCGCATTTCGCCTGGGACTAATGCGAAGTTACGGTCTGTTCATCCGAAAATCAAGATTTTTAACCCAAAAACGCTTAGATCTTTCATATAATGACTTGTAACATGATTGTAAGCTATTATAATGAAGTAAAAGTGAAAAGTTTAGTGTTTTCTTACCCAAAAAGTGTTAGATCCGAAAATTAGGTGGATGATGAAGATGATGATGAAAATGGTGATTTTGAGCTTGGATCCTTGTGTAGATGATGATGATGACGAGTTTGATGATGTTGTGTATCCGATTTGTTGTTGTTTTGTTGATTTTGTGGTTGTTTTTAGTGATTTTTAGAGAGAGAGAGAGTTGAGAGAAAAGAGAGTAAAGAGAGAAAAATGAGATGGTGAAAATGAAAGAAAGGAGGGGATGAGGAGGGGGTTTTGTCTCCCTTTTTCGTCCCCCGTGGTTGCGTTCCGTGTGGTGTTCGTTTACACGATCGTTAATTATTAATTTGTTTTTAAATTATAAATTTTTAAATGCGTATTCGTTTATATTTTTAATTGAGGAATTTTATGAAACTAATTTAGTTAAGTTATAAAATTTCAAACTTTGTTTTATTTTAATTGTACGAAACGGACGTTATTTGTTACGAAATACTTGTAAATATTATCGATATAATATTTAATAAACGTTAATGTTATTTAATAATTTCATTTTATTAAATAATTTTGTTCACCAATAGTCGTATGTTTTTGTCGCGTTTGTTCCAATCGTTTCGTACGTAATTACAACTAATTACGAAATGTAATATTACGCGTACTAACTAGTTGGGCTTTGCTAGACTTACCTCTAAAATGTGTTGTGAATTCACTCAAGTAGGGAATTAGCCTAATTAATGCAAGTGTTTAAAGTTTCTAATCGCGTTTAAATTTGCGGGGTGTTACATTCTCCCCTCGTTAGAGAAATCTCGTCCCGAGATTTGAAATCAAGTCGGATCGCCCGCGGCGTATGTTCTCCGATAAGTCATGTTGTTAACAATAATAATAGTTTGCGTGGCGCTCAATTGTTGCCATAAAAGTTCAATCAGTTTAAGTATGCTCGCGGCATAGTTCAATAAGTTGTGTGTTTCGTTTCGTGGTCAAAGTTTACCAAGCGTTATGTTCGAATCGGTATCCGAATAAAAGAAATGTTAAATCGTAGCAACAGCTGTTAAGACATACCGTGCTAGCCGAGGTCCGCAACCATTTCCGGTGCACGGAGGATGTATGCACGTCCACGAGCTGGTGGAAGGTTTGCGATGGTGTTGTTGTTGTTGTTCTGGTTGTTGTTCCCGGTGTTGTTCTGGTTGTTATTGAGTTGTGGGCATTGGTTTCGGTAGTGTCCAGGTTCACCACACCTGAAACACCCATTGTTTCGTTGTTCGTTGTTCGCAGGGTGGGTTCGGCATGCCTGAGTTCTGTGCCCATATCGTTTGCAGTTATCGCAGAAGGAGCAGTCTCCTTCATGATGTTTCCCGCACTTCCCACACTTGGGCCTGTTACCAAGGTAGGGTTTTGGTTCAGTGTTGGTGATTGCGGCAAAGGCTCGGGCGTTTCCCGGGTTCCTGTTTTGTTGACCCTGACGGTCGCTACCCTCGTTGTTCCATTTGCGTTTATGGGTTCCAGATTCGCCCGCATCAGTACGGGTAGGTTCATTTTTCCCTGTGGTAGCTTTCAGGGTTCCGATCAGTATAGCGTCGTCGGTCAAACTTTGAGCCAGGTCAACTGCGCTCCTAAAAGTGGTGGGTTTGGAGGACATCACCATTCCTCTGATCTGTGGGGCCAAGCCCCTGTTGTAACGCTCAATGTGTTTGCCTTCAGGTGTTACCATGTGGGGTACGAGGCGTGCAAGTTCCTGAAACTTGGTTGTATACCCGGTAATATCAGCACCGATCATCTGGATGTTCCACAGTTCGGTTTCAAGTTTCTGTTGCTCACTCTGAGAGCAAAACTCCTCCATCATCATTTGTTTCAAAGTCTCCCACGAGATGGAGTAAGCGGTTGTACGGCCGAGGATCTGAATCTGAGCGTTCCACCAAGTCAACTCTTTGTCGGCCAGGGTACACGTGGCGTACTTTACTATTTTGTCAGCGGCGCAGTCGCTGATGTCGATCACTGACTCCATTTTCTCAATCCAGTGGACTAGGCCAATGGCCCCTTCAGTCCCGGTGAAGGTACTCGGTTTGCAGGCTTGAAATGTTTTGTATGAACACCCCTGCTGGGTATTCGTTGGTGTTTCGCTGTTAACTGGGGTGGCTCCACTGTTGTTTGCCACATGGTCTCGGTTTCGACTTGCCTCGTACTGAGCAATAGCTTCAGCTACACGTCGCTCGATAATTTGTTCGGTTGTTTCCGGAGGCGGAGGTGGAGGAGGAACATTTCGTTGACTGTTTCGAGTATTTCTTTTAGGCGGCATGATGACGTTCTGCAAGGAAAGAAGTTACAGAAGTCAATGCCAAAGAGAGAGAATGCGAAGAACAAAGTTCTAGTTATCCAGCGTTTGGAAAAATTGACAAGCTTTCCCCTTACGTACCTTACGACTATGAAAGACCCATATATACTTAGTATAATATAATCACGTTGGCCAGGCGTCATTATATGATGCTAAATACATACTTCTTTTCATCAATCGTTTTGCACGATCAGGTTTATACGAGGTCAAATGAGGATGAGCAAATTGGATGTGATAAAATTCGATATATAGTTTTACGCGTGTCGAGATGTCGTGACAATGGTTTTATCGTATGCAAATGTGTGTATGCATGTGCATTCTAGCCAAGGCTATAGTCTAGGTCTCTAGGTCTCTAAGTTACCTAAAGTTCCTAGTTAGCTATAACCAATGGCTCTGATACCAATCTGTAACACCCCCAAATTCGTTTAGCGGAAGCATTTGTTTAAGTATGGGGAGTGCCACAATACACTGTACATGCATACGTATCAGAGCATATGATTACAATAGAACATAATATATTAAGATGCCAAAAATATTAATTACAAAGTTTACGATTCATCGAATTGTACAAGTTAAAAGTAATAAGTTTACAAAAGTAGATTTCTGGAATATGACTAAAACAGTTTCAGTTATACTAGAGAAATCCATATGTTTCCAAAAAGTTGGCATCCTAAAACTTCACGGGTCGCCTAATTCTCCATGTGTGTTGGCGATTCTTACATGCGCAGCTAATTCCCTGAAAAACATAGTAAAAGTCAACAACGAGGTTGAGTGAATTCACAGGTTTTATGTTTGCAAGTACAGTTGGTAACCCACTTGTTGTTTATACAGTATCGTTGGGATGTCACCCAAAAGTGTGATTCGTAAAACCAAATACGTTTCCAAATAGTTGTTTGTAGGAAAGTTCGTATCCTAGTAGTTGTAGGAAAGCGGTATCCTATTTCCAAGTATGTTCTTAGGAATGTACGTATCCTAGTAGTAGGTATGTTTCGTTGGGATGTTGCCCAAAAGTATATTTCAAGTTATAGTAGGAATGTAGGTATCCTATTAGATGATCGTAGGAATGTTCAGTATCCTAATAGTCGTGTCTCGTAGGAATGTCAGTATCCTAATCGTTTGGTGGGACCATGTCAGTAGGAACCCAGTGCCCATGTCAGTAGGGACTTTTTATCAGTTTAATAACAATAGTAGACCCATGTTCGCAGGATCTAGTGCCCATGTCAGAAGGGACTTTTCAACAGTTTATCAACAATAGTAGACCCATGTTCGCAGGATCTAGTGCCCATGTCAGAAGGGACTTTTCAACGGTCAGTGCCCATGTCAGTAGGGACTTTTCAGTTGCTCAATCAGTTAAGTAAAAAGTGTTGCTGGTCGTTCTCCAGCGTTTTCAAAACAGTACCGGTCGTTCTCCGGTTTATCCAGTATAGTTTATCCCGTTTGTAATAGTTTGTCGTATGAAAACACTATTTCATAGTTAATTGTTTCGTTGTAAATGTTCAACTGTTCAAAGTACTCTATACGTTCGAGTAAGGCAAGTATACTATCATGTAGTAAAAGTGTTTGACTATGTTTTCCACCCCTGTTCAAAGCAGTTAAAAACAGTGAAAGTAGGGGCTGTGAACTCACCTGTTGAGTTAAGTGAAAGTGCGAGTGCTAGCAAAGCGTAGTCCGGGTAAAGTCCCTAAGGTCCTAAATATAAGAAATAGTCGTATAAGTGGTTGCATAACAACCAGACCATGTTACTCGTTCGTCCATGAAAGATCGTTTATTTGTAAATTCGTACGACTCGTTGGTGATGGTTTTGTAAAAGTATTTCAAAGTATTGTTATAAGGTTCTGAAACTTGCAACGTTGTGTGGGACGTTGTGGGCAACGTCGCAGTTGTGGGACGTCGTGTGCAACGTCGCATTTGTGGGACGTTGTGTGTAACGTCGCATTTGTGAGACGTTGTGTGCAACGTCGCATTTGTGGGACGTTGTGCGCAACGTCGCATTTGTGGGACGTCGCGTGGGACGTTGTGTGTAACGTCGCATTTGTGGGACGTCGCGTGGGACGTTGTGTGTAACTTCGCATTTGTGGGACGTCGCGTGGGACGTTGTGTGTAACGTCGCATTTGTGGGACGTCGCGTGGGACGTTGTGTGTAACGTCGCATTTCGCCTGGGACTAATGCGACGTTACGGTCTGTTCATCCGAAAATCGAGATTTTTAGAGAGAGAGAGAGTTGAGAGAAAAGAGACTAAAGAGAGAAAAATGAGATGGTGAAAATGAAAGAATGGAGGGGATGAGGAGGGGGTTTTGTCTCCCTTTTTCGTCCCCCGTGGTTGCGTTCCGTGTGGTGTTCGTTTACACGATCATTAATTATTAATTTGTTTTTAAATTATAAATTTTTAAATGCGTATTTGTTTATATTTTTAATTGAGGAATTTTATGAAACTAATTTAGTTAAGTTATAAAATTTCAAACTTTGTTTTATTTTAATTGTACGTAACGGACGTTATTTGTTACGAAATACTTGTAAATATTATCGATATAATATTTAATAAACGTTAATGTTATTTAATAATTTCGTTTTATTAAGTAATTTTGTTCACCAATAGTCGTATGTTTTTGTCGCGTTTGTTCCAATCGTTTCGTACGTAATTACAACTAATTACGAAATGTAATATTACGCGTACTAACTAGTTGGGCTTTGCTCGACTTACCTCAAAAATGTGTTGTGAATTCACTCAAATAGGGAATTAGCCTAATTAATGCAAGTGTTTAAAGTTTCTAATCGCGTTTAAATTTGCGGGGTGTTTCATAGTTTAACGGTGTACTATAGCATTTTGACGGCTTAACAAGACCTAGACCCGTGTCTGGAAGGGTTGCTTCCAGGTAATCCACGATGAGATAGACCACCGGCATTTCCTTGGCTTCCACGTATTTGTACTCTACCAGTGGTATTTCTAACGCTATACCAAGTATTCTGCCGTATTACGGCGATCCCACAGTTTCATACAAACAGGAGATAACTGTGTATTCGTAATTTAGGGGATCGGATCCTATCGTAAGGCAACAGTCACGTGAGAGACCAGAAAGGGTGATTAATTAAGTCTACATCCAGGATAAGTCTAAACATGTATACAGCATAACAACTACCGATCATATATAAGATATATTAATTAAACATCATCCCTAATCCTAACATCTACATTTCAACAATCACATATTAATCTAGCTAATCAGCATGGCAATAATCATAGATCGTACTGAAATAATATGCAAAGTAAACATTATAACAGTAAGAGAGTAAGATAATATCACCGGATTAGAAGAGTAATATTGAGGATTACAATAGTCTAACTTGAATAACCTTGCTACAACTTGATTACCCAATTACAACTTTCCTCTAGCTCTAACCGCTAACTTATACCTCTCTAGTTCCCTAGAGAGAGAAACGAGAGAGAGAAACTAACTATATTAACTATAAAACTTTAGAGAGAGAAACTAATCTAGAGAGAGTGAGAAATGTAAATGAGAGATGAGAGGTGTGTTGAAATGTGAAATGGAGCTTGGTATTTATAGGAGAAGGATGAAAGCCTTGGTACAAGTCTTGAAGCACAAAATACAAGCATCAAAGCAGCATACGGGGCAAGCGGACCAAGGGGGCAAACGGCACCCAACAAGGCAACACACCCCGTATACGGCACCCTAAGGGTCGTATATGGAACCTAGGGTACCGTATACGGTACCTAGGTGCCCAGGGGGGTTGGTGCTCCATTTGGCCTCCGTTGATTTCTCGGTTGCTTGGTTCATCCGTATCTTCTTCGTTTGGAGTCCGTTTTGCTTGATTCTTGTGCTGTTGGATTCGTTTTTCCATTACGCTTCTAATGACACTAAGTTTGCCAAATTTGGAGGTTTTTGACTTTTGCGTGTTCCGGATGACGATCGGCGGGTTTCCAGACTGTACATCTTCTCCATTCTTTACCCGTTTCTCTTGATTCTTTCACCTCCGATCTTGGATTTTCCTATTGAATAATAAAATGTGCATTAAGATCTGATTTGATAGGATAATCAAGAATGGAATATTTAAGGTGATTGTTTTTGCCTCGGTTTGTGTGTAAATTGGGTGTTTTAGCTGATTTTTGTAGCAACGCCCGTATTTAGACTACCTTGGTGATTTTTTATGATAAATGATTGTTTTGAAATGTTTTCACCAGAGAATAGTCCAAAAAGTGCGGAAATAAGTACTTAAAAACATGACTTTTTGAGTCACATCAAGTATCCCACACTTAAGCGTTGCTTGTCCTCAAGCAACACTCAGTTGTGTCCCGTGAAAACATTTTATAGATTTTTAGGTGAGTTAGAGTACTTCCAAAAAGTTACCACTTTGTCATATGGGAAAATTATTTAGAGAACATAGGGAAAGCTAAGATGATCATTTTAGAAATAAGTATTGACTTTCCCAGGCATACTTTCCAAATCTCGTGATCTTGGAGTATACATGACTAGGCGATCTCACTAATGGTGGTTACTCAATTCACTCAGAGTGTATCGGGTTTCCTATCAATCTAGCACAATCGAAATCGCTCAAATAGCCAGTCATGCAGCACTCATCATCATAAGCTTGGTCGAGAATCGGATCTCCACCACTTAGGAAGAGGACGGTGCTAATTATCCCAAGACATTCGAGTGGGTTGTAATGTTTGTGAGGGTTAAGGGGTATGGATAGTGGTGATTTTTGGTTGTAAGGGGTTGCTTATCTTAGGCAATCTAAGAATCATGAAAAACTTATTGCAGAACGAAGAAGATAGCTACTCGTATTTTATTGTATCTTTCTTTGAACGATTGATACTTTGAAGCACTTAGCTTTATTTTCTTTTCTTTTTCTTTTCTTTATTTTTCTGCTTTTTATTTTCTTTTCTTTCTTTCGAACTTCTTTGTCAGAGAACTTTCAAGGATATTTTTGTTTTTCTTTCGGAAATCTCTTCTTTCTTATCACGGACTTCTTCGAGTCTTTTCTTCTGGTGCCAATTTTTCGCACTCTTGATTTTCTAATTTTGGTGAACACGGAGGAGTAGATCAATTTAGAAAGAGATTCTTCAAGATGTTTTTCATAACCTTAGAAATTCCAAGAGAAGTTGTTGGGAATTTGGGAAGAGTGGTTAAAGATATAGGGTTTTGAAGAAACGAAAGGTTTAGGCTCAACAGGGTTTTCTAGGCGGATCATCGATACTAAAAATGAGTATCGGAAGGGTTTTGGGCTTGAAAAGGTATGTAAGAATGGGTTAAATCCTAAGGAATGTCGAGATCATCTAATTGCACCTATACCGCGTACGGTACTCTCCAATGTGGTCTCGAAACGTATGTTAGGAACAAGTTCTAATTTAGAGAAACTAACATCGGCACACACAAGAAATGAACAATGTAGCTGTTAAAATGAATGCTTTTAAGGCTCAAAACCTCACTGCAAATAAGGGTTTGTATGTGCCTAGCCATGCTCCTTAGATTGTTAAAACTTTTTTAAGAAATTTCTACCTTAATTTCCCTAATATTCTTGAATAACTAACACATATTAGAGATAGTTCCTCTTTGAAAGAAATCATAACTCAAAAATAGTAGAGCTAATCGGCTGATTTTGCTCATACTTTATTATTTTTGTTTAAAAAGTTTTGAAAATTTTGAAAATTTGAGGAACATTTTCTGAGTAAAGCTATTCGGACATTAAAATCTGTAAAACATCTAATTCAAGGTATTCTATACCTGCTATCCGACACTTAGAGGAACATTGTCCCTAATGTTCTCTTGAGTTGAGATTATATTTAGAAAAATATTGTAACACCCGGTCAAAAAGGCCAATTTTCACGCCAAATTTAAACTTCAAATAATCGTACTTGGTACGCAATTATAACAAAGTTATATTTTATAACTCGAAGAAAGTATTTTTATAAAATGCTTCGAATAAAAACATATACGATTTCGTATTAGCAAAATTATGGTTTTAAAATAATTAAATTATTTTACGATCGGGCAAACAAACACGGGTATTTTACACTGAAATTTGGAGACAGTGTCCTCCCCACCAAACAGCCGGCCCCAACACCCCTTTGCCCCATTTTGATTTCATTTCACACACATAAACACATACCCATCTATATCTCTCTTTTCTCTCTCGGTTTACACCGAACCACCGCCACCACCGGAATCACCACCACCTCGTCGTCATCATCATCAACAACAACAACGAGAGCAGCAGCAGCTGCGGATCATCTTCTTCATCATCATCATCCCCATCTTCTCCGATTTTCGGTTTTGTTGGTAAGGAGCTTTAAAACCCATTTAATATACTTGTAAAGCCTTTATTTACATGCTAGAACGTTTACTCAACGAAGATTTGTCCATAAACGACTCAGAAATGTGTTTTTGAAACCAAAAATGCGAACAGCTCGTCGGGCGAGTCGAGATTCCAGATCTCAGTTCGTCGAGCGAGCCGAGTCGAGTACCGAGCCGAGTCGAGCTACGAATCGGACCGAGCAGCGAACCGAGCCGAAATGCGAGACGGACCGAGCAGCGAACTGAGCCGAAATGTGAGTCGAACCGAGCAGCGAACCGAGCTTAGCTATGAGTCGAGCCGAGCAGCGAACCGAGCCTAGCTACAAACTGGACCGAGTAGCGAGCTGAGTCGAGCTGCGAGCCGAGTCGAGCTTCGAGTCGAGTCGAGCTACCTGAACTGACCTGGTCTGCGAAATGAGTTTTTGCCAAACGATTCGACTTTCGCGTAACAACAAATATACTTTTTACAACGATGACTTACGAACAAAAATTATATTTTGTAAAATAGACAACGAAACGATTTTTAATAATGATTTAATTGAGAATTATTATTATTACAAACCGTCACAAATGGACCGTACGCGATTCTAAAAACTAAACAACGGAAGTGTACTTTCATGACACGTTTAGCTAAACCGATTAGTATCTTACTCATATAACCTCACGTGTTTAGGGCACTAGGAGGTTACCATTCGGACAACACACGTATCGTAGGATCGCTGACAACTCACAGGTGAGTTCATAGCCCCCACTTTTCAAACTGTTTTACTGTTTTGGGGTGAGATGCATACTCGTTATTTACTGTTCGAAAACCTATTTATGAAAATCACTCATTGTAAATGATTTACAACTACCCTCACTAGACTAGGACACTAGTCGCCTTTGCAAACACTCGTAAGAGATAGGTTTTATGAACACGGACCTTTCTAGATATGATGGAGTATCTAGACAATTAACCAAGATTCCAAGAACCTTAATGGTTGTAGGCTATTATTGTGAAATACTGGAACATTAGAAAACATAATACTCGCAGCTAGAGTACATTAACCTAGAATTCAAGAAACTAGAGTACAAGATACTAGAACTTAAGAAACTAGATTTCAGGAGTACAAGAAACAAGAACTAAAATCAAGAAACCTAGAAACAAGGAACAAGATCTTCAAGAACTCAAGATAACAAAAAATTAGATAACAAGAAATTAGAAACCAAGACTAGAAATACAAGAAACAAGAACTAGATCCAAGAACTAGAAATCAAGATAGATCAAGAACTTACAAGAAACACTAGACTCAAGAAACACTAGATTCAAGAAACTAGAAATCAAGATAGATCAAGAACTTATGTGCAAGGTCAAGAACTATGTGCAAGGTCAAGAACTCAAGATTTTCAAGATCAAGATCAATAGATCAAGATTTTCAAGAACTTATGTGTTTATTAATACGTGATATATATTTTCATTATATGTGCTATGTGATATGTGATATTTGTTATTTGCCAAATTGTGATACGTGCAAATTGCTATTCTGTGATATTATTGCTTGTTGTTGTTATTGTGTGAACTGTTTAGATCAAGAAACTAGCCAAGAATCACCACACTTGAGTTACCACTCAGTTTAGAGATTTCAAGAAACCAGGATCGTACACGGGGTGTACACTTAGCATAGAATTATGCTCACGAATTTACATTTCTTTCAACTAAACCTATGAACTCACCAGCTTATCGCTGACGTGTTTTAGTATGCATTTTACGTACCGCTTTAGTAGGATCGGCCCGTCAGGATCCTAGCTCGAGTCGCATGCTTTTCAAACAACGGATTTCATTGCATTTACTTTTGTACTATTAATCATGTAATGAATCATTTTGCGAACTCCAGTTATTATGTAAAACTTACTACTTTAATATAATATATTTTCAAACGTCTCATTTAGAGTCGTTCACTGTATATCTTTGTGCTGTGATATTTGATTTGGTAACACCCCGACCCGACCGCTTCTGCAACCCGAAATTTGAGGGTGTTACAAATATAATCCCACACTTAGAGTTTGAACATATAGAAAATGTTTCTCAAGTGTTTGGTTTGGGCTGGAATCCCACACTTAGTGATAAGTTTAGGATAGAGTATAGATTACTTTGCATTCCTAAGCTAACAAAATGCATCAAGTTATGAAAACGAGGTGAAAGGTAAGAAACTCCCCAGATGACGATTTAACGTTTAGAGGCGAAAGCTGAGAATTCGAAGATCTTCATTAAGAGTGATTCAGCTCCGCATGTCTTTATCTGGTGCACAACGCTTCTCATTCATGCTTAGCTAAGAGTCAATCCATAATGTAAGTGGAAATTCTTATTAGTGAATTCCACACTTTTGTGATTTAAGATTTGGTGACGATTCTTGCTAAGATGTCTTGGAGTGTGGGTTGAGATCCCACACTTAGATCTTTGAATAGTTTGCAGTGCATGTGCGAGTTTCAGAAGAAGATAGACCAAAGCTCCTCTTTCGAGATGTGTGTAAGTTTCGCGGTCCGCAGTTGTGTGAGTGTTGTTTATCTGCCTTTTGACACCACGGTTTCTTCTTGTGAACGCTTGTCATCTCGTGCGGGCTCATTTCTCATTCATCACACATTCAATCACTTATTCTAAAATAAAGAAACAAACATAATAAGTAACTACGATAAACATAATAATAAAGCTCAACCATATAGGTCGAGAAATATCCCAAAAGTTCAACCAAGTGCAAGATAGAGATCACTGTAATCAATAAAATACGAAAGTTAGTGATATGAAACATAGATAACAAGATGTATAGTCTAGAATGGAGGATCCTCTGCTGGTATGTCATCAGGCTGAGCTGTGGGTCCTGCGACTGACTGCTATCCACTGGACACTCTCTGCTCATCTGGAGGGAGTAATCCTCTCTGAATCAATATCTGCCTGAGGGTCATCGCTGGAAGTAACATCACGTCATCATAACCTTGTGCGAGCATATCCGCAGTGGTAACACCTGCCGTCTGTAACATATCAAGGTAGAGCTGCCTGAGAGTGCTCTCAGTAGGAACCTGATCTGAGAAGATGGGGCCTAAATCCAAGTAAGGGCCGATGCTACCAGTGAATAATGCATCGGTGCCAATGTAGAGTAGATCTGGTCTATATGATGTGCTAGCTCCTGGATGCTGGTCATGGGTAGGAATGGGTATAGTCGGACGAGGCAATGATGCCTGCTGACAGGCTGGTGATGGTACATGTACTGAGTAGACTCTGGCTATATCAGATGTGGATCTGTGAGTGGGTAATGGTGCGGAGTAGGTGGTAGGTGTGTGAGGGCGTCTATGTGGATGTGGTGGCTAAGTGGAGGTATGTGGATGTGGTGGAGGGAAGGTAGTGTATGGGAGAGTCGTCTCATATGTGTGAGTGGCCGTATGGGTAGTGGGTGGTGGTGGTGGTCCACATCTGTATAGGAAGTGATCAGGCTCAGGGGTACCATGTCTCCTAGCTGTCAGAACCTGCTGATCACGGATAACCTGTAAAGCATGTAATAGATAGTACTGAGTAAGAGGAGTGACCGGATCCGTGTGATGCACAACGGCCTGTGTAGGCAGTACTGATGTGTCTGCTCCTCGTGATGGCTCAGGTATCTCTGCTGCTACTGGTCTCTGTGGCTGGGGACCAACATCTCTATCCTCTGTAGTCACTCGCTTCCTGGTCATGAAGCATCCAGTAATAGGCTGCCGAGTATGATACCATAAGCACTGTCTCTCAGGTCCCTCATCGATCATCCTGATCAACTTGCAGTACTCTAGATCAAACGGCTGCGAACTAGCGTGATGGGTGTAATCCTCACGGTGGCGGTCAGTGAGAATCCCCATGCCAACTAACAATCTCGTGATAATGGCTCCCATGAATACGTGGCGTTTATCCTCTCTCTTCTCCTTCCACAATCTATCCGCGATGATGTATGTGACATTAAGGTTCTGCTTCCTTATGATCGCATCCATGAACTTGAGCTCTTCTGATGTAGCAGGTCCAGCATCTCTCTTCCCAAAGATAGTACAGCACAGGAGCTTGTGAAGAATGTGGTGAACTGGTCGGGTCATGAGTGAAGCTTTCACTCCACTCCTGAAGTTTGTCCCCGTCAATCCTCTCCATATCTCCTTGTGATCCCGTGACGGTAAACTGGAGATAGATTGGAAACTGCTAGTGAACCAATCAGAACTGGCCTGTGATTGTGTGTAAAGGCCAAGGTATACCCCGAAATCTCCCACTATCATACGATACTTCTTCCCACGATACCGAAAAGCGATCTTCTTATCAGTGATCTCCAATCTCTCTCGGAACTTGTAAGTCATCATAAACTCAGTGACGACCTCTCGGTATATATCCTCATCAATGGAGAAAAGATGGAAAAATGCAGCATGTTCCTCACCATCTTTATCATACTTAATCAATTCTTCCAACTCATCCCTAATACCCAAGCGCCTCATATCCGGCCATATGATGACTCTATTTGACCCTAAGTATCGTCCCATCCATTTCTCAATATCGTCCATATTCTCAGGGGATGAAGCAAGCTTCCTCAACGAAGGGTTTGATAGATCCATCTGTTGACAAGAAAATGAGATGCATAAGTCATAACAAATTGCTAAGTACATTTCCAAATTTTAAACAAAAATTGGAAATGTAGGCTTTAAAATATGAATAAATCTGCAATTTATTTTAAACTAATCCTAGGCCTAACCAATCCTCAATCCGCAATTTTCGCAACCATAAGTGTCTAACCTATTCCAAGGGTATTAAAGTAATAATAATACTAGCGTTTAATCTAAGTGAACTCGTCATTTCAAACAACTAGCAAATATTCTTACTTTCATTCATGGCAACTTAATTTAAGTGAGCATGAGGTTTGCAAAAACCATGTAATTACCTCAAATATATCAAGTAAACCAAAAAGAGCATAAAATAATTTATTCATGCAAATACCATATGGTTAAAGACACGTGTTAACTTATTCGGTTACTTTTAACAATTTGGCAAGATTTAAAGATTTTGACAAATGAATGACGGTAGCTTACGTGTGATGGTCATATTAAAAATATTCAACACTTTATTAATTAAGGTGGTGAATAATTAAAATAATCAGGGACCAAAAAGCTAACTAATGATTTATTGAAAATCTAAGAAACTTGCCATGATTTAATTAACTCAAGCACCAATTAAAAATTGAAGATTTAAAATAAAGTATGATACTTGGTTAATTCCAATCACAATATGCCTACTTTAACTTTCAATAATTCTAAGGATCATTCAAAATGAACTAGCAATCATGTAATCATGTTTATCAAATCATACTAAGCATGAATTGATCAAAACAAGTCAAAATGAGCTACTAGTTATCAAAAGTCAACAAATCAAGCAACTTTGACTACTTAAAGTCAACACTTGAAGATCTAAGTCACAAATTATCAAGTAATCTACTCAATCAAGCATGTAATCATGTTAAGCAACTATGCAAGAACACTTTTGAATCATAAAACACAAGTTTTCACCATGGATTTCATAGATCAAGAGTTGAAACCCTAACTTTTAAAAACTTAACGAAATTTAAAGATTTGAGTTAGGAATTACCTTGCAAGTGATGAAATGATGTTATGTATGCAAGAGAGATGATAAAATGAAGAACTTGAAGCTTTAAATCATCAAAAATGGTGGGAAAATGCGTACGATACGTACGATTGGTTTTCTAAAGGTTTTAAGATTTTTAATAAGGTAACCAAAAGTAAATATGAATCTTTATAAAAAGTTTTCGCGAATTAAAATTGTGTTTTAAATTGCGCGTGAAAAGTTCTTTGCGTTTAAACTGAAACGAGTTTATTTAAAAACGAAACAATATTTTTGTGTACCTTAAACTTTAAAAAAAAATCATAATCAATTTACCAAAATTTTAAAATTAAAACTTAGTTAAATTTTTTTTCTGAAAAGTTCGAACTTACGCGAATCGCGCGAGTTTAAAGTTTAAAGGACGTTTTTCTTGATTTTTAAACGAAAGCTTTAAAACGAAAAATTAATTTAAACTAAAATTAATACTAACTAATATTAATTAACCTAGATAGGCTTGGGGTGCCTCCCAAGAGCGCTTTGTTAAAGATGAAAGCTCGTTCATACTAGACTTACTGTTTTACCGGATAGTGTCCGAGACGACACTTTTGGATACGGTTGAAGCTTTAGACAAAGATAAGGTGTGGCGAGAGATAAACGTACCTTTAAGAGCTCGGATGACGTTGTAAATTAAGTCGGCAGGATTAATATAGTATCGCTCAAATTCAGTTAAGAATTCTCTTTCTACCTGACCGAGTTGTAGCAATGCATCAACGAAATGGTTAAGCTCTCGTTTTACCTTCTTTGGGTTCGAAATACCATCCCTGAATCCTGAGTCTATATAACAGAGATCAAAGAGAAATTTCCCTAAGACTTGTAGAAATTTTGTTTCTTCATTAGAATCAGGGTTTCCGTGAGTAGTGTGCACCACTTGCGAAAGCTCCCTGATATAAATCTTTTGTTGCGCTGTAAATGGAAATCTGGTCTTTTGAAATAACTGAATTAGCTGGATATGAAGCTCCTTCCTCTTTGCAAAGAAAGCAGACTCAATAGCTTCCTCAGTCGATTCAGGAAAAATAACTCTCAATTCGTTAATTAAATAAGAAGCAAGATCAGCAAAGAATGGAATATCTACAGAAATTGAGGCAGGTTTAATAGGGTTTCTCTCTATCCAATATTCGAGTTCTTCAATCAGGGCCGCAACATAACTATTTATCTTTGTTTGTGAAACAGGTGAATAATCGGTGCTGGCTAATAAATCCATCAAGAGATCTAACTCTGATTTTAATGACAACTCATTTGTTCTGTTATAATCACTACGGAGAGATCTTAACATCCTATCAATTTCCACAAAGGTTTTTCTTTGTTCGTACGAAAAAAGGAAGTCGGATATCTTAAGATTTCTAAGAAAGTCAGCACATATATCCATTCTCCTATCGGTACTTTGAGAAATTCCTAGGTGATGGCCAATCTCAGATTCTGGTTGATTGTTCCTAAATCCAATGATGTTAGGGCATGGTGTTTCTATCTTAGGCTTAGTCTCGACCTGATATTGGAGGCTCTCTTCCGCAACAACACTTGAAATAAGTGTAGTGGGGTGGGCTCGCAAAATATCGGGGAGATCGTATTCAAAATATTCATCTAGGCAATGAAGACGTTCATTCAAATCCATCCAGGGCATGGGTGGATAGAAGAATACTTCAATTCCAAAGGGCTCATCATCAGGTAAAGTAGCAGGTCTAATATAGTGCGGATACCTAGACACGATTGATAGAATCTCAGGGTCAAGTGTGGGTTGACCACTTAAAGCAATAGTAACAGAAGCTGGAATCTTTTGCTGAGATTCATCAAAAGCTAAGTCTAAGCTCGATATTTTTGGGTTCTCAACTTCATGGTTAACACAGACCTCTCTAATGTCAGAGGAGTTTGACTCATACTCTGGACAGTCAAAGAAGTCCGCATCTACCAAGGCCGTCATCTCATCCGTCATCATTTGATTGAGAGGAGATATGGGGTTTGAAGGAGAATTAGGGTTTTTAATCATTTTTAATTTTTATATATTTTCTAGGGTTTAAGAACTAAGTTATCTAACTAATAAAGCAGTTAACTTCCTAAGTAATGATAATCTTAAGGAAGGATCTCCTAAAGCTAATTATCTAAGGCAGAATTCAATTCTTGACGAAACCGATCCCTGGCAGCGGCGTCAAAAACTTGTCGCGATCCCAGCGGTCGGTCGGGTTTTACCCCGGTCATTGGTCCGACGGCAACCGAGATGTGCGAACAGTGAAGTTTTAAAATTTATATTTTGCTGGGCTCAAACTATGCAAGCTACCTACCTTGTGGGTAAGGTGGCAAGTATAACTCGAGTGTCGTCCAAAATCGTAACGAATTGAATTGAATTGGGACCTACCAAAGATGATTTTACAATAGGATGGGTTTAGAAACAAGGTAGGTGCGGGTTTTGTTTTATCTAATCTAATCTAAAGACAATAATTAAAATGCAGAAAAGTAAACGAGAATATAAGCAGCAGGTAGAGAGTGATTGCTGAAACTTCGACGATTAGGGTTTCGTGATGATATCCATTATATTGATGATAGGTGATTACTCTAGTTAAGAATCTTCTAAACGGTCGGTGTAAACACTAGGACCCTACGTCTAGGTGTAACCCTAAAGCATATGTCACTGAATCCTAGGCTATCCTGATTCTGGTCAGATGGGACTGTCTTCACACCCACCTCACCATCTCTTTCGGAGACCAAGCGACCCTCTGAATGGGGTTAAGGAATAAGGCGACAGTCCACAACACTGACTCTTCTTAACACCTATGTCTATCCAATTTTAACAGAGTAATACTGGTTGTATGCTGAATAAGTTAAACTATCGGTTAAGTAGAGTTTAGGGGTTTTAAGCATCTGGGAACACAGCCGGCATCCTTGCTTTCATTTCCTAACTCATGTTTTTATCTGATTAAGTTCTAATACTTCTGTCATGGATTAGACCCTCCTTTTCCATCGGTCGTTCATCCCTAGGCATGTGTACAGTGTATAGTGACCTTATTTTCCACAGTACTCTAACCCTAGGTATATGTACGGTGTTTAAAAGGCCTAGTGTATCTTTACACAGCTTAATAACCAGAGGTAGTTTAACGGTGTACTATAGCATTTTCACGGCTTAACAAGACCTAGACCCGTGTCTGGAAGGGTTGCTTCCAGGTAATCCACGGTGAGATAGACCACCGGCATTTCCTTGGCTCCCACGTATTTGTACTCTACCAGTGGTATTTCCAACGCTATACCAAGTATTCTGCCGTATTACGGCGATCCCACAGTTTCATACAAACAGGAGATAACTTTGTATTCGTAGTTTAGGGGATCAGATCCTATCCTAAGGCAACAGTCACGTGAGAGACCAGAAAGGGTGATTAATAACGTCTACATCCAGGATAAGTATAAACATGTATACAGCATAACAACTACCGATCATATATAAGATATATTAATTAAACATCATCCCTAATCCTAACATCTACATTTCAACAATCACATATTAATCTAGCTAATCAGCATGGCAATAATCATAGATCGTACTGAAATAATATGCAAAGTAAACATTATAACAGTAAGAGAGTAAGATAATATCACCGGATTAGAAGAGTAATATTGAGGATTACAATAGTCTAACTTGAATAACCTTGCTACAACTTGATTACCCAATTACAACTTTCCTCTAGCTCTAACCGCTAACTTATACCTCTCTAGTTCCCTAGAGAGAGAAACGAGAGAGAGAAACTAACTATATTAACTATAAAACTTTAGAGAGAGAAACTAATCTAGAGAGAGTGAGAAATGTAAATGAGAGATGAGAGGTGTGTTGAAATGTGAAATGGAGCTTGGTATTTATAGGAGAAGGATGAAAGCCTTGGTACAAGTCTTGAAGCACAAAATACAAGCATCAAAGCAGCATACGGGGCAAGCGGACCAAGGGGGCAAACGGCACCCAACAAGGCAACACACCCCGTATACGGCACCCTAAGGGTCGTATACGGCACCTAGGGTACCGTATACGGTACCTAGGTGCCCAGGGGGGTTGGTGCTCCATTTGGCCTCCGTTGATTTCTCGGTTGATTGGTTCATCCGTATCTTCTTCGTTTGGAGTCCGTTTTGCTTGATTCTTGTGCTGTTGGATTCGTTTTTCCATTACGCTTCTAATGACACTAAGTTTGCCAAATTTGGAGGTTTTTGACTTTTGCGTGTTCCGGATGACGATCGGCGGGTTTCCAGACTGTACATCTTCTCCATTCTTTACCCGTTTCTCTTGATTCTTTCACCTCCGATCTTGGATTTTTCTATTGAATAATAAAATATGCATTAAGATCTAATTTGATAGGATAATCAAGAATGGAATATTTAAGGTGATTGTTTTTGCCTCGGTTTGCGTGTAAATTGGGTGTTTTAGCTGATTTTTGTAGCAACGCCCGTATTTAAACTACCTTGGTGATTTTTGATGATAAATGAATGTTTTGAAATGCTTTCACCAGAGAATAGTCCAAAAAGTGCGGAACTAAGTACTTAAAAACATGACTTTTTGAGTCACATCAGTTTCCAAACGGATAAACACCTCTAGGGTTTATACACCCCGCCAGGTGCGTACGATGTTTGATTAATGTGCCACAGTTAGGGAATCGGTGATGCCTCTGGTACCCCACAACTTCATTTCCATTGGCCTATAGATCAAGCGCTAACGAATGTCGACACTGATGTGCACTAGACGTGTCGATCTAAGGTTTGTGTCATTTTCACGTCACTCTAAGGTTTGTAATGTATTCACATTACCAATTGGTTAGGCATTTTCATGTCTCAAATGGCGTAGCCCAAGAATCAAACGGTTTGTAATGTTTTCACATTACCCAATGGTTTGGCATTCACATGTCACTCTTATAGTTTTATTAAACTATCTAATGGTTATAATGTTTTCACATTATCAAAGTTCTTATTGGTTAAGTCTAATAAATAACTTTATTAGCTCCAATGTTTTCATGATTATCAAAATCGTTTTGATCTAAGGATCACAAAATCTTTTTGAGATTACAACATTTTTCAAAAAATAAATTGTTTTCACAATCAATTTTCAAGTTATCAATATTTTCATGTTACAGGAAATCTCCACTGGGATTCATCATTATCTGCAAAATATTTTAGGATCCTGGAATCTTAGGATCCTAAACTTGAGATTATCTCAGATTCGGTTAAGGATCCTTGAAACCTGTAATGCTGAATGGATATTGAGAGAATCTTCTCATTATCCTGGATATATATCCTGAGGGAATCTCCTCATGATCCTGTTTCTAAGCAGTTATCAAGCAAACATATGTACTGAGGGAATCTCCTTAGTATCCTAAAGACACAAGATGTAGATAATATCCTAATATTATTTATAGCAAAAGACCAAAGGATTATCCAAACCTTTGGAATAAGTTCAAAAGTGCAGGAAATGTAAATTGTCTTGTGGCCGACATTAACCACATTTAACGCCACCATGGTTGACCATACCAGGTCAACCTCACCCCAAATGAAAATGTTTGATTACATCACAACCCTTAAAAACAAAAAGATAAAAGTTGGGCTCCGGCTATACATTTGCCTTCCTTGCCCAACGCATTGGTTACCCCTGTTGCAGCCAACCCTTGAAGAACCACTGAAACTGAAGCCAATTTGTCTATGTCTGAGTCTTCTTGATTAGCGGAGGTCGTTGCTGCAGCTTTTGGGATCTTGGATGCTGGTGTGGATGCTACTCCTGAACTTTCACCTTTGGCTTTGGCAAGCTTGGTAGCCCAGGTATCCACATGCCAGAATGAAGTGTCGAGACCTTTGCTAGAGGCTTCGGCAACCATTCGCATCCGAGCCTCGAAAATGGCAATAGCAGCATCCCTTTTTATCTTTGTTGTCAACTCCTCCGTAATCTCTTCAGTCCTGGCATTGGCTTCAGCAGCCATCTTCAATATATAAGCTTTAAGATCCTTGACCTCCTTCTTCAACTTTGCAAGCTCAGCAGCATCTTTTTCGTGTGCATTTCTCCTAGCTAAGGACAGCTTGCACACATCATTGAACGCGCTGGCTTTCTCATTGTAGCATTTGGAAAGATGCTCGATGGTCAATACAAAGTCAATATGTAAGAGGAGTTGTCGATTATTTTTAAAACAAAGAGCAACTAGAATAAGGATTTTTGTTACCTTGGCAAATTCGGAGTCAAGGTTGGTAGGATCAAAGACATCATCAGCTTTCCTTTTCTTTGAGGATTTTGAGCGGAGGTTAGGCATTCTGGGTTTCGTTGCAGCAGGAGTTGATTTTTCTACCTTATCCTCGGAAGAATCGTTGTCAATGTCAAGTAGGCTGATGTAAGAGGCTAAATTTTCACGGATAAGAAAATAAATTAGGGTCGGATGATGAAAACAGAGGGTATTGAAATTAATTGAGCTTACCAGACATAGAAGTTTGAGATTCCTGGGATCCTGCACTTTCTGATGAATTGAAATACTTGAAGGTCCTTTCATCTTCAGAAATTTCTAAAAATGCTCTTAACTTCCATTCGGTATCTAAATCAGGGAGTACCAAAGCTGCAAAGTCAACTGAAACAAATGAAATCAGGTTAGAATTAAGATTTTATGTTTTATAAGTGTTGAGTCACTGGTCGCTGACCATGATGAAGTCACTGGTCGCTGACCAACTCAATTGTTCACTACTCGATGAAGAAATGGATTGTATCGAAGCTGCTGTTGCTGATGATAGGTTTCGCTGATCGTCATTCATTCTGCTTGATATACTGAGGAAGATTTAAAGCTCAACTTGGTGTGTCGCTGATCAACGTCAGCGAGAGCTTTACTTCTTCAAATTAATAAAGGTAATAGTCACTGCTAGAATAACAGCTAGTCACTGAAGATCTCTAGTTCAAGTCATTCTACAAGAGCATGTTAGCTCGCAGTGAGTGAGGAGGATTACTACATCTTCAGGGACTATTCAATAAAGCCTCTCAATCATCAAGTACTAAAAGTACTGTACTTATCTATATATCAGCAAGAGTGTTCCAGTTTGAAGTATGTCTGAAAGATTACGTGGCGGCGAATGATTGGTTTTAAGGTAACGAGATATTTGCGGTAACAGAATTGGGACCCGCAGAATGTCGGTTCATCAGAGTTCAAACCAATCAAGCTGTGACACCCCCAATTTCGGGTTGCGGAAGCGGTCGGGTTGGGGCGTCACTAATCAAATATCAAGCACCAAGATTACAAGCAAACGACTCTACATGAGACGTTTATAATATATTACAAAAGTAGTACATTGTTTTGAAGTTATAAGTTTACAAAGATAGCGAGTTCGCAATTGATTTTGAAGATTTTAATACATAACCATTAATACAAAAGATGATGCTAGAAAATCTTCATGTTTAAATAGATACATGCGACTCGTACTAGCTAGCGTATCCTGCGGGCCATCCTACTGTTGAGCACCTGAGAATACAACACTAAAAGGGTCGTACTAGCTAGCTTTATAGCTGACCCTTTTAGTGTTGTATTCTCAGGTGCTCAACAGTCTAAAATAAACATTGATGTGATCAACATGATTATCCGACGATAATTGAACAATGTAAACCGAACAATGATAAGCAATATAACCGAACTACGATGTAACCTATTAAGGTTTCCGAACCATGATAAAACTGACACATATATTGCACTGAGCTATGATTCAAGGCCTAACCCGATCTTTGCCTCCAGTCTTGGTGATACACCCTTGACAATTACTAAAGTGCCCGTTTTTAACTTGGTTGTAGCTAGCAACCCGGACGGGGACGTCGCTCCCATGATAGTACTATCCTTTAGCAATCGCGCCTTATTAAGTTAATGAATCATACACTGATGAGGACTTTACCGAATTAAAATACTCGTGCAATAACCGTACTATGAAAATCAATACCGACAATAATAACCGAAACAATGAACAAGTTAATAACTAAATTAACTAACCGAATAACTTGTGATCACTAAAACAATTTGTGTTGCATCTCCCCCGAATTTAAAAACAGTAAACAGTGAAAATGGGGCCGTGAGACTCACCTGAGTCTAGTAGTGTAATAGCAGTAAGCAAGCAATGTGGTTCTCTAAACCAGTGATCTCTAGCGTCCTAAACGCATAAAGTTAAGTAAGTAAATGGATATTTTAAAGATTATCCATGCTAGTTGTCCACTCAACAAGTTAATGTCCAAGGTTCGTTGGTGAAAGTGTAACTTCAATATTTCGGGTTAACATCCTTAACGTTTTTCAAGTAATTTTGTGTTTATCGTTTTGGGGCTCGTTTTGTTGACTTGGTCAAACGTGTTCCGTTTGACCCGAAACTTTTATCCAACTCTTAAAATGGTTTAATAAGTTTATAAGAATTGTCGGTTCATTTTGTGGGTCTCTCGAAGTGTCACTTTCACAATTTTACCAAAACAGGCCCTAAGGTTTATATTTTCCAGATTTTGACTCAATAAACCTCTCGATTTAACTAAATTCTATTCCAAATCAAGCCTAACCAAAAATTACAGATGTTCTTATAAGTGTCTAGACCATTTCTGAATTTTACCACGATTTTATAATGTGTTTTACTATTTTTAACAAAAATGAGAATGAAGAGTTGTCAGATTTGGTCTCAACACGAACTCAGTCCATAGATCGACTTCTACACGAAAATCAGGGGGTTTTCCGGTCAGGCCATAGAAGAACTTTTTGTAGTTAACAAAAGTACCAAACTTTTCCAAGTGGTCTCATGCGTTTTTGAGGTCTATAGCTCGAGATATGGTCTCGAGAAGTAAACGGAAACTTCTGTCCGCCGGAACAGTAACGCGCGACGTTACGGTAAATTCATTTTAAAATAGTAAACGAAGTCGAAATGTTACGAAATTGGTGTCGTTGGAAATCTAACATCACGAACTACATTTTAGGCTTAAGATTCGTTCATTTTCATGTTGAAATGATTTTTAAATAAATCGTTGAAGTGGCACATTTTCCTGTCACAGAAAACTGTTATGGTTTTCGAGTTATTATAAACGCATTTCGGTTTAAGTTTTGGACATTATATGGTTAAGTGGACATATAAACATGTAAATATATATGTTTCAAGTAGAATTAATAAAGAATAAAGGGTTCCTTACAAAGAAATGAAGAGGAGAAGGAAGAAGGAAGTCGAATGCTCGTTTCCTTGCGTTTTCTTGATTTTCCGAGTGGTGGCCGATGGTGGCTCTATGGTGGTGATGTGGTGGACTTGTGCGGGTGTAATGATGGCTTGGGGACTGCTGGAAGTCGTTCAAAGGGAGAGGGAGAGAGAGAGATTGGGAAAATGGTGAGAATGAGTGAGAAAAGTGAAGGAGGGAAAGGGTTTTTGGTCAAGGAATTCACACAACAAGATCCACAATTTGTGGATCTTGTTGGGGGCTGGTTTTCCAGCAGATTTCAGGTGGGTCCCACCTCCATGTGGGTGTTTAAATCCTGTTCTCGAAGCTACGTATTGTCCCGTGTTCGTTTACCCGATCGTTTTGTCATCCGTTTAAACGTTATACGTTTTATATGCAAATTTCCGTTAACGATTTAAAATACGATATTTTAAATAAAAGTTTTGCTCAAGTAACCTATTTTAGACTACTAAAATATAATTTAGTTTTCGTTTGATTGTCAGTCGTGAATCGGGTATTTATTCGGTTCGTGTAACGTTTTTAAACGTTATAATTATACGCGTGTTATCGCGTTATTTTTGCTTGAAGTATTTTATCAAAATACTTAGTTTTGAGTTATAAAAATATAACTTTACTTTATTTCATCGCTCGGGCACGTTTTGCGCGTCTTCGTCGCGTTGGTCACGTTTTAAACAAAACGTACGTGTTTGTTATATTATAATCATAATAAAGTAATTATCATTGTTATTAAATAATTTCTTATTATTTAATAATTGTTTCACCAACGTCCGTATTTTGTGTATATCAGTTATTATATATATATATATATATATATATATAATACTTGATTACTTTCGTATTACTACGTACCAAGTACGAGTATTTGAAGTTTAAATTCTGCGCGAAATTTGCCCTTTTTGATCGGGTGTCACACAAGCAGCGACACGTGTCATTCCAAGATCCTATTTTATAGGCGATATTTTAGGAACTCTTGTAGTATAAATAGTTCAGTGTTTTGTACTGTAGAGGCTAGTCGTTCAATCGTACTTATCACTTGTGTGTCAGTGATCAGTTTGTCTAGAGTACGTATTGTCGATCCAGCGAGTGAACAGTCAGCGTGTTTGTCCACTGCTGTTCATCTCTTTTGTAATAGATTAGCTAAGTGTTTGAATTGGATTAACTTTGGTTAATCCATTCCGCATTCAACACTTGTGAATTGTATGATCAATATAATTCATCATTTAGCTATCATTACTTTGTTACTTTGATATTGTCATATCCGTATATTTGAATACTCTGTTATTATCGTTGATACTCTGTTTCTGTTAAACAATTTAAAACTAACTAATCAACTAAGCTTTAATCTGAAATAGTTTTTTAAATTGTATTCAACCCCCCCCTTCTACAATTAAACTTTACACTTTGTGATTCCAAATCACTAACTGATAGTGATTACGGGACTCTCAATTGGTATCAGAGCAGAGTTGGTTTAAATTAAATTAACCAGGTCTGCAATGGAATCAGTAAAGTACAGCTGTGTTGACTCTGATTATCAAAAAGGAAATGGTTCTACAACCAAACCTCCAGCTTTTGATCCATCAAGGATTGAAACTTGGATGTCCCGAATGATGATGTTTTTAGACCTAATTGATGACCGTCTCTGTAATACAATAACCAATGGTCCCCACATTTCAACCACAATTGTTCCTGCTGTCATGGCTACAGCTACTACCCCTGCTATACCAGAAATGGTTGTGCCTAAAAGAGAGGAACAATGGTCAGATGAGGATAGATGATTGGTTAGATTGGATAAACAAGCTAAAATCTACATAGGCATGGCACTTCCTGATGAAGTGTTTGAATCTATTAGGCTTTGTAGAACTGCTAAAGACATGTGGGATACCCTTAGGAATATATATATTGGAACTCCTGATATTATTCGCTGCAGGGAAGTCAATCTCACTCGCCAGTATGAGCTGTTTGCAATGGAACCAAATGAATCTTTGTCTTCTACTTACACGAGATACCAGTCGCTGATGAACAAAATGGAAAAGGCTGGTATAGGTAAGGAACAGAGATTTGTTGTTGAGAAATTTCTTGAGTTGCTGCCAAGGAAAATCTGGGGAACCATTGCCACGTGTACCAGACAGAGGAATGATTATTCAGTTCTTAATCTCACTCAAGTGTATGGTATTTTGCTCAACTGGGAGCAGTCAGAAAAGCAAGCTGATCAGAGTGAGCATATTCGCGCTACTCTTGGAAGTCAGAAGATATCTAATGCCCTTGTAGCAGAGCTTGATGAAATCGATCAGAGACAGAAGTCAAAAGTGTCTAAGAAAAGCTCGAAGTCACTGATAGCTGAAGAAGAAGGTGGTCAGAATGAAGAACAGTCAGAGTACGAGTATGATGAAGGACTGGAGAAGCTTGAAAAAGATATGGCCATTATGGTTGCTAATTTCAGAAGGAACACCAGATCAAAAAGATTCGCTGGTGCTCCATCATTCGTTAAATTTCAATCCAAAGGTGAATGCTACAAGTGTGGCAAACCTGGTCATTTTGCAGCAGAATGTAGATCAAGGTCAGTCAACCAAGTCCCTGAACCAATGCCAGATTTCAGAAATGATAAGTACAACAAGTACAAGGCAAAGTACAAGAAAATGAAGGCATTGGCTAAATCTGGAAAGAAGAAAGAAAAAGGTTTTGTTGCTGAAGAAGGTTCATTCAGTGACTCTGACTTCTCATCATCAGATGAAGAAGAAGCAATGATTTGTTTAGATAAGGAGTACTGTCTGATGGCTGATGACGCTGAACTTCTTGAAGACATCAAAGAAGTCACTCCTAAGTGTTCAGCGTCTGAATGGGATCCTGAAACTCTTTACAAGGTGCATTGCTTTAAAACATATACAGCTGCTGAAAAAGATAATGTCTTTGAGTCTTTGATAGTTGACTTATCAAATGCTCATGATATTCAAAGAGGGCAGAAACGTAAAATCAGTGATTTACAATCCAAACTTAATGACCAAAATGAAAATAAGTCAAGAATGAAGAAATTAAAACTGGATCTTGATGCACAAACTTATGCAAATCAAGTATGTGTTCAAGAAAAGGTAAAATTTGAAACACAATTTCAACAGCTTAAAAATGTCATGGAATTTTGGGAGGAGATTATGAATACGCTGCATCCCTCGCTGATTCAACAATGGTTGACCCTGTTTTTGATCCCAAGGGTAATTTTTCAGAAGCTGTATTTGAACCTATCTCCATCTTCAGTGAGCCACGACCAAACTATTTTACTAAAAGCAAGTTGGTCACTGAAGATACTGATGTCTTAAATGGTAATGATGAGATGAATGTTTTGAAAACTGTCAAATCATCAGCAACTTCACATCTCATCAAAACTATTGCTGAAAATCAAATAATGATCAGCAACTTCACTGACACTGTGTCTGTCACTGAAACAACATCTATCATTGACCTCAAGTCAAAGATGCAAGAAGTAAAAATCAGCAAGAAAAGTTGCATGATTGTGTCAGATCAGCAACTTAAAACAAAGAAGGTAAAAAAGGCCATTTATGGAAACAAAAGGTGTTATAATTGTGGCAACAGGCAACATGTGTCATCTGAATGTTCTTCTACACCTTTTCAAAAACAGACAATCAACAGTGAACAATCAGATACTGTTTATTCAAATCAGTGGAAGCCCAACCCAAGGCTTGGCCACTATGAATCTATCTCCGGATAGGTTCATCAATTGGACTAATCATGTTCCTAAATGATAAACTTCAATAAATAGTTGAACTTTCTAAATTTCGGTATTTATTGCTGTTTTATCATTTTTAAAAAAAAAAATAATAATAATAATAATAATAATAATTTGACTATCTGAAATATAACTTTAGAAAAGCATAGTCACTGATACTATTACTATTCAAACTTCAGATGTAACAATCAGTTCACTATGCTTATCTAACTTTATAATTTATATAGTCACATGAGTATTCATTATGTTTCTATATTAGTTTTATATCGTTGAATTCTTTCTCTCCTAAGCTGATCTTGTTAGTATTCTAAGTTGTAACTTGATCAGTGAAGGATAATCTAATAAAATGATATACAACTTATATACAACACAATTTATACTCATGTTTCTTAAAAGTTTTAACTAAGTATTCAAGAATGATAAGAGTATCTTATATCTACACAGTGACCACATCTCTATGATTTATTCAGTATTCTAAGTTGTGTTTAAATCAGCGAGACTACATCTCTGTCAAAATAAAAGAACACTTTTATTACTCTTAAAAACTTCTTTCTTTTTGTGGATAATCAAATTATTGATTATATACTTCAGTGACTCACTGATGTATCATTTAATGGTGATTACTAGACAAACATTCGTTATAATTAATACATTTTGTATTTAATATTAACGTATTTCAAAATTAAATAATTTTTGGTATAACGAAAATGTCACGCGCTTCTGACATTCTCTCTCCTACGTCAGCGCACTTTTCCGGCTTACCACTCCCATCACCATTAATGCCACCACTCTCAACCATCATAACCCCCTATGCCTTTACCTCTTCCACCACGACCATCCACGTCGCCACACTCTTGTTCACACGATCATTAGCAAAGTGTACTCTATTTAAACTCACAAATCAGTGACTCATCACTAATACACTTTTCTAATTTTCAAAATCCCTGTTTTCAAAAAACCCTAAAAACAAAGGCAAAAACAAGTTTTTTTGTTGTTGTTCAAGGATCTGTAATGTCTAAATCAAAATTTTTCAATAATGAATACACTGCTTCTATAGAGATTAAAGCTCTTCGAGCCTCTGCAGTAAGTGAAGATTCAGTCATTACTGTCCCTAAATCAAACTATTTGGGTAATGTTTCCTGCCCTAAACCTGAGTATGCGGAGGTAATAAGCTTTTTGAAAAACCACTTTATTCTCCCTGCTCTCACATTATCACCTGGAGAAATGAATCCAGAATGGTTGAGTGAGTTTTGGTATACCTGTACTCACTCAATCGTTAATAGTACCTCACAACTCAAAGGTTTCATCGATAACGGAGGTCAAGAAATAAATATTTCTGCACACACCATCCGTACCATTTTACAACTCCCTGAACATGATACTTACGACCCACTGCCTGACAAGGAAGATGCCAAAGGAGGCATAGTGAATCTCACTGGGATTAACTGCAAATACACTACGGATAGCAGTGGAAATCGTAAGTACTCTACTGTTCATAAATCTAAAATGGATGGTGTGTGGAATGCCCTATTTTCAAACTTTATTCAATCTCTGGGCACAAAAACAGGGAGTTATGATCAATTCAACTCCCTAGAAGCACAGTTAAGCTGGTCACTGGTCAACTCCTTAAAAGTTGACTATGCAAGTGTGATCTTTGATGATATTGTTTTAAGAATCAGTGAAACTACCAGAGCAAAATATGTTTCCTATCCTAGGTTTCTCTCACTGGTTTTTAAAGATCAGTTCAAAGCCTATGATAGGGTTTCTTTTAAAGGTTTTGAACCCACTCTGATAGGGAAACAAATTTTTAGTAAAGCTGCAACTGTGCTTCTCCCTGAATTAATGAAACCAAAGGGGATACTTGCACCCCAGCCTTTACAAGCTGTACATCCGTCTGGTTCTGTCCCCCCATCGATCACGTCACTGATCACACCTCCAGTGACCACTGCTGATCAACAACCAAAACAAAAACCACCAACTGCTCCAAAAAAAATCAAGTTAAAGTCCCTGACATTAAAGGATCAGGGACAGAGTCAGACAAAGACGTCTAAGGACGCCAAGAGTGAAACAGCGACTGAACGTTCAGTTCCTGTGGGCACTCTTGATCAACCTGAGCCTAAAGCTGCTTCACTGGACTCACAAAAGTCCAGTGACTCTAAAAAGGGAAACCTACAGACAACTACAATGGCTCAACCCATTGTTAGTAGTGATTCGGGTGCAACCCACACCCTCTTATCAAGTCAACCCATCAGCCACTCATTATCCTCACAAAAGGATAATGTTTCAGTCAAAGGGCAAGTGACATCAGTGGGTGATAACACACCCATCGCTGATGTCACATCACTGGCTACAGACCCGGGCCAACTCTCATCTTTCACTGCACCAACTGACAATGTCTCTCCCCAGTCACAGGGAGAGATACAGGTTGCTATCTCTGTTTCTAATGATCCATCAGCTAAAACACAAGTTGATGATGTTGAGGAAGCTCAGCCTATGGACACATCTACATCTTCATCTGATAAGGATCAGCAACATCGATCCTATAGTTTTATTCTTCCAAAGGTGAATCAGCAACCAGATGATACTGATGTTTCATCTCTACCCTCCTCCACTATTCCTCTCACTGATACCATAACCTCACCCATCCAGGAATTAGATGTAATGTCTCTTTCCAGTGACAACATCTCTCAACATGCTGATGACAACCATCTTAACCAGAAGTTGAAAACCAATCTCAATCACAACCAATACCACCACTATCTCCTGTTACTCAAAAATCACCACAAACCACCAAAGCATCAACATCCACCATCTCACCAACAGATAAACTGCTGCTTGACTACATTTCCTCTTCTCAGCAACAAATTCGAATGCTTACTGAGGATAGGGAATCACTAACAGGCCAACTTGCTGATCTCACCAGTAAAGTTCACTCTCTTGCAGCAGTATATGAACCCATTCCTTCCTGGAGTGAGTCGATCAGTGAAAAGGTTAAAACAATTGCTAATGCTGAAATTGATCATTATCGACTTCTGGGAACTCATGCTAAATCTCTCTCTGAGCTCTCCACTTTCACCACCATCTGCCTCAAAACTCATGATAAAGAGATATCTTCTCTCACTGGACATCAAAAAGAGATGGCATCTTCTATTGTGGAATATATCAATCATACTGACAATATTATGAAAGAAATTCCAAAGATGGTGGGCAATCAGGAAAGAACCATCGACGGCTTAGAAACTATGCATACTGATCATAAGAAAATCTGTAACCGACTTGCTGAGATTATCAATTTCGTTCATGAGGCAGAGGGGGAGAATAAAGACAATGATGAAAGTGTTGATGATGAGAATAAAAGTGATGATGCTGAGAATGATATCTTCTCCAATAAAAATACATCAGATATGGATGTCGCTGATGATATTTATGAGGTTACTTTCCCTGAGTTTCATCCGAATGAACAAAGAATGTATGATTATAAGGTTAGAGACTGGGCCGCTGATGTGAATGCACGGGTTAAGGGGGAGTTAGCAAGCTATGATGTGATGAGGTGGGAATGGATGAACAGACAACAAGAAGATGGTGTTGTCGATATGGATGGAGGAGATGATGTTGATGATGATGATGATGATGATGATGATGATGATGATGATGATGATGATGATGATGATTATGATGAAGGAGATGATGATGATAATGATGGTAATGATGGAAATGATGCTGATAATACGGAAAGTAAGAATGATGTGACTGATAATATGGATGAAGGAGATGATGATGACAATGGTAAAAATGGAAATGATACTGCTGATGTGACTGATAATAAAGATACTGGCATTGAGGAAGAGAAAAATGAAGGGAACGCTGATGATAAAAAGGAAGAAGACACTGATGATCAGATGGAAGATCAGCAACCAATCTCTTCTATTCTGATTAAAAGAAAAGGACCAGCAAGTCTCCCACATCAGAGTCCATTCCTTCCAAAAAGATAATCTTCTCTGAGGAAGAAATATCAGCCACCATGTACAATCTCAAAACCATCATGGAGCAACCTAAGTCTTTATCAGAAACGCCTCATGCAGATACTGTCATATCTGAGGCATCACCAGCAACAGCAATCATTCCACCAGCAACAATCCAACCAACAGCAATCATACCACCAACAACAATTCCACCAGCAACAATCCAAACAACAGCAACAACACAACCATCAATAACACAACCAGCAATAGCGATCACAACAACACCACCAGCTACCACGATCACAACTCCACCAACAACAATTCCAACAGTAACAACAACTCCACCAGCTACCACAATCACAACTCCACCAACAACAATTCCACCGGCTACCACAAACACAACTTCACCAGTTACCACAACCACAACAGCAACCACACAGATCACCCTCTCAATCCCCACAAATATTACACCAACAGAAGCAACAACCACGACAACATATCACTACTCACAACCAGAGATCACAGATCCAGATTCTTCCATTCCTGCTCTCCTTTTGTCATCAGTTTCAACTTCAGAAAGTGTAACACCCCCAAATTTAATGATTTGCGGAAGCTTGATTTGGGTGTTACTAATCAATAGCAAAGCACAAAGATAAATAGCAAACGACTCTATATGCGTCGTTTTAACAAAATATATTGATAACTGAAATGTTTACAACATTTAAAGCTTTACATAGCTCGAGTTAAATAAAATGAGATTTCAGTACATAAGTACTTGTACAAAATATACTAATGCAAGAAAATCTCAATCATCTGTATGCTGACTCGAGCTAAATCCTGAAGCAGAAACATCCTACTGCTGGGTACCTGCGATATATGCTAAAAGGTCAGCTATAAAGCTGGTGAGCTCACAGGTTTGAAATCAAGTAATATCGTATGAACCGCAAGATTTAACTAGTGAATTGCATCCAGCAATTAAATAATGAATTGCATCCAGCAATTAAATAATGAATTGCATCCAGCAATTAAATGATAATCATCGTGTATACAGCCATGAGCACATAGTTGAGCTTAACTCGAGGGCCGGGTCCCCTATAGAGAATCCCGGGCGAGGTGCCTCCACGAATGCCTAATCCACATTCGTCTTCCCAAATATTAGTACGTCCGTTTACCCGGTTAGTGCTTGCTAACCCGGACGAGGAGGGTCAATCCTATATGGTACCATATACTAATATTCACGCTACAACGTATTAACAACTATGCTGACGGAGGACTTTAAATGATTAGTTTCGAAAAACTCATGTAGTATATGAAAAGTTGGTACTTGCGTTCACATGTTAAAAGTTTGAGCAGTATATCACACCCCTGAGTAAAACAGTAAAAAGAGGGGCTATGAGACTCACCTGAGTCTGAATGCGTTTACACAAACGTAAGTTGATTAGCCGAATATGAAGTCCAAAGACTTGTAACGTGAGGGTGTCCACGACACGCGATGGTTATAATCATGATTGGGTATCTCAAAAGATCACCCTTGTAGTTGTTACACAACTATATATATGTCCAAATTACTACGATTTGGTTGATTTGTTAAGTGTTTGAAAACATGTACGGCCCGTTGGTGATGGGTTTGGAATAATAAACTTTAAGTATTATTATTTTGTAATAGGCGTTTTGCACTTAAAAGTGTGTCCCAAAGTGTTTTATAAGTCGTATCGTATAAGGGTTTGAGGTTATATAGTTCCGACACTTAGTGAAATTGAGATTTGAAAACCTGCTGTTTTATGCGACACAATCATGCGACACTAAATGGGTTATGCGACACAAGGGTTGTGTCGCATAGGAGTGCGACACAATGTCCATACGACACAAGGGTTGTGTCGCATGGATGCGAAATGCTGATTCAACAGCGACATAGTAGTTGTGTCGCAGGACTTGCGACACTAAATATCTAGTACGACATAAGGTACGACACAAGGGAGTTTATGCGACACAAAAGCTAAAATACGACACAACATGCGACACAATGCTTGTGTCGCATGGATGAACACCAGTCCAGAAAATCCGGCTGTTCAACATTTTCCGGCCAAAAATCCGTTTTTAACCCGTTTTCAAGCTATAAATTCGTGTTCTATTCATTGTAATGGACATATACTAGTTATAATAACAACCACAAATGAAAAATACTAAGAATCGAGTGATTTCGGGATTTTGTCGGAAACTTACACTTTGCCGAAATGAAAATCCGGAAAGGTAGAAATGTAGATCGTTGCGAGGTGGTCGTGAATCTCTAAAAATATTTGTGATCCGGTCGCGTTTCGCGGTAGTATTTTGCGGTTTTGTGGATTTTGGGGTGTGTTGGTGAAAGAGAGGAAAGAAAAGAGAGAGAGAGAAGTAATGGGTGATATGAAGAAAGAAAAGGTGGGAATGGGAGGTTATCCTCTCATTTTCGCCCCGCGTTCCTGCTCCGTGCGGTGTTCGTTTGCTCCGTCGTTTAATCGTTAAATAATTATTTTACATTTTAATTATAAGTTTTAAAATACAATTTATTACGCGATATATCGTTTAAATATTCTACTAATCAATTTATATTTAGGTTATAAAATGTAAGTTAATTTGTTTGTGCGTTTTACATTTTTAAATCGTATAAGTTTTGTTTGTATGATTCCGAACGATTACGAAATATTATCATAATAATATTTTTGATATAACACTGTTATTTAATAAAATTGGTCACCAACGTCCGTATTAAATTGAATCGAATTACATTCGATTTAAATTGCGTACGATTTAACCAAATCGCATTTTCGTATATATTCAACAATATATATAATTCGATACATTAATTAGCTTAACACAGAACTAATTACATGTATTAACATATGATTAGGCACTAATTACTAGTCCTAATTTGGCGGGTGTTACATTCTCCCCCTGTTAGAAGAATTTCGTCCCGAAATTTAGCTCGAAGTCGTGATTGATGTAGAATCAGTGAATAGTTGAGGATATTTGAGTCGCATTTGGTCTTCCCGTTCCCAGGTGAATTCCGGACCACGCCGCGAATTCCATCTGACCTTGACGATGGGAATACGACTTTGTTTCAGTTGTTTGACCTCACGGTCCATAATTTCAGCGGGTTCCTCAACGAAGTGAAGTTTATCGTCAACACGAATTTCATCTAATGGAATGATAAGTGTCTCATCAGACAGACACTTCTTCAAATTCGAAACATGAAAAGTAGGGTGCACGCTGCTGAGTTCGGATGGCAGCTTCAATCGATAAGCTACGGGGCCAATCCGTTCGAGTATCTCAAAAGGCCCAATGTACCTGGGATTCAACTTCCCGCGTTTGCCAAAACGGATGACGCCTTTCCAAGGCGATACTTTTAAGAGTACTCGATCCCCAACTTGGAACTCGAGTGGTTTGCGTCTCACGTCAGCATAACTTTTCTGACGATCACGTGCGGCTTTGAGTCGGTTTTGGATTTCCACTATTTTCTCAGTGGTGGCGTGAATGAGTTCAGGACCAGTGAGTTGACTATCTCCCACTTCAGTCCAACAGATCGGTGATCGGCACTTACGACCGTACAGTGCCTCAAAAGGTGCAGCCTTAATGCTGGCGTGATAGCTGTTATTGTACGAGAATTCGCACAACGGTAGATGTCTTTCCCAGTTTGTACCGAAATCAACTACGCAGGCGCGTAGCATATCTTCCAGGGTTTGGATGGTTCGTTCACTTTGGCCATCGGTTTGAGGATGGTACGCGGTACTCATATCGAGACGGGTACCCATTGCTTTTTGAAGTGACTGCCAAAAGTGAGAGGTGAAACGGGCATCTCTATCAGAGATGATTGAGACTGGAACACCGTGATGAGAAACGATTTCCTTGATGTAGATTTGTGTAAGGCGTTCCATTTTATCGTTTTCTTTGATTGCCAGGAAATGAGCAGATAAGACATTTGCTGACATAAGTGGCGATTTCGGCTTTCATGTTTGGCCACCAATAAAATTCCTTGATTCCGTGGTACATCTTATCAGATCCCGGATGAATAGAATATTTAGACTTGTGGGCCTCGTCCATCACCAAGTCTCTTAGGTTCCCAAAACTAGGCAACCAGATTCGGTTTGAGAAATTCCTAATCCCGTTAGGTTTGATTTCAAATTGTTTGTCAATGCCCCGCAAGGCTTCATTTTTGATGTTTTCCAGTTTCAGGGCTTCGATCTGAGCGGTATGAATTTGAATGGTAAGATCGTTATGAATGGTCATACTGAGGGCTCGGACTCGAAGTGGTTTTGATCGTTCCTTTCGACTGAGGGCATCGGCTACAACATTAGCCTTCCCTGGATGGTACTTGATCTCGCAATCGTAATCGGTAAGCAACTCGACCCATCGACGTTGCCGCATATTGAGATCCTTCTGATCGAATATATGTTGGAGACTTTTATGATCGGTAAAGATTGTGCACTTAGTACCGTAGAGATAATGTCTCCAGATTTTGAGAGCAAAAACGACAGCTCCAAGTTCGAGATCGTGAGTGGTGTAGTTCTTTTCGTGAATTTTTAGCTGTCGTGAGGCATAAGCAATGACCTTGTCTCGTTGCATCAGCACGCAACCAAGACCTTGGTGAGAAGCATCGCAGTATACCACGAAGTCATCGGTGCCTTCGGGTAGGGATAGAATTGGAGCACTGCAAAGATTTTGTTTCAAAAGTTGGAACGCTGACTCTTGTTTTTCGGTCCAATCGAACCTTTTGTCTTTCTGAGTCAGTACCGTGTGTGGTTGAGCTATTTTAGAGAAATTTTCAATAAATCGCCGATAGTACCCAGCAAGACCCAAGAATTGTCGTACCTCAGTTGCAGAGGTGGGTGCTTGCCAGTCTTTGATAGCCTCGATCTTTGATGGGTCCACGTGAATTCCCTGACTGTCGATCACGTGACCAAGAAATTGAACGGTTTGAATCCAGAACTCACACTTAGAGAATTTAGCGTAAAGCTCCTCGTGTCTAAGTAGTTCAAGGATAGTCTTAAGGTGTTGCGCATGTTCTTGCTCGTTGCGCGAGTAAATGAGTATGTCATCAATAAAGACAATGACAAACTTGTCGAGGTAAGGTTTGCACACCCGGTTCATGAGGTCCATGAATACAGCCGGTGCGTTTGTTAGACCGAAGGGCATCACTTGGAATTCGTAGTGTCCGTAACGAGTTCTGAAAGCAGTTTTTGGGATATCGGTGTCGCGAACCCGTAACTGATGATAACCTGATCGCAGGTCGATTTTTGAGTAGAAACTTGAACCTTGAAGTTGGTCGAATAGATCATCAATGCGAGGAAGTGGATAACGGTTCTTGACGGTCAATTTGTTCAATTCTCGGTAGTCGATGCACATTCGGAAAGAACCGTCCTTCTTTTTGACAAATAAGACCGGAGCTCCCCAAGGTGAAGAACTCGGTCTAATGAATCCTCGATCCAGAAGTTCCTGTAACTGAGAGGACAACTCCTGAAGTTCAGATGGGGCTAAACGGTACGGTGCGCGGGCCACCGGTGCGGCACTCGGCACAAGATCAATCGAGAACTCAACCTGTCTAGGCGGAGGTAGACCAGGTAGTTCTTCCGGAAAGACTTCAGGAAAGTCTCTAACAATCGGCACATCCTCAAGTCGCTTCTCTTCCGACTTCTTCTCCGTGATGTGTGCAAGTATTGCGGGGTAACCCTTTCTCAGAAATTTTCGGGTTTTTAAGCAGGAGATTATATTGAGTCCCGTCCCACCGGTCTCCCCCTGTATGATCAAGGTTCCACCAACGGCGAGTGGGATACGGACGATTTTATCGTGACAAACGATTTCAGCTCGATATTTGGACAACCAGTCCATTCCGATAATGACGTCGAAACTCCCGATTTCAATGGGTATAAGGTTGATCGAAAAGGTTTCGTCAGCTAGGTTTAAAGTGCAATTAGGTATCACACTGGTGGTTTCTACAAGTTTTCCATTTGCTAGCTCTACAGTGTACTTAACATCTAAGGCAACAGGAGTGATGTCAAGTAATGGGCAAAAATCATCGGAGATAAAGCTTCTATCAGCACCAGTATCAAATAGAACAGAAGCATTTAAGTTGTTGAGGAGGAACATACCCGAGACCACATTCGGGTCCTGGCGGGCGTCCCCAGATTTGATGACGAAAGCTCTGCTTCGGGTGTTGTTGTTGTTGCTGTTGCGGTTGTTGTTGTTGTTGTTCTTCAGTTTTGGGCACGAGTCCCTGAAATGCCCAGGTTTCCCACACTCAAAGCATACTTTGGGTGGTCTGGTGTTGTTGTTGGAATTGTTGTTGGTAGGAGAGCGGCAATCTTTTGTGAGGTGGCCGTACCTCTTGCAGTTGTTGCAAAAGGGACCACAGGAACCTTCATGGTGGCGACTGCACTTGGAACAATAAGGTTTGCTCCCAGTGTAGCCCCGGATGATGTCAGTGGTGGTGTTGTAAGCTTTGATGGTGTCGGGTTTCTTGTTTTGTTGGTTGGAGGGGTTGTTGTGGTAGTCAGACCACTTGCGTTTGTTGTTATGGGAGGATGAAGTGGGTGGTTCAGAATCTTGGCTCATTGACATCAAGTCTTGGGCCAATAGGATCGCACCGTCAATGGTGGTTGGTTTTGAAGAGATGACGTGTCCCCGAACAGGATCAGGGAGACCAAGAACGTACTTCCTGATTTTATCAGGTTCAGTGCTCACCATAGCTGGGCGGAGGGCAGCTAATTGTTGAAACCTGGTGGTATAACCATCGATATCACCACCCTGAACCTTCAAGTTCCAGAACTCCTCATCTAGCTTTTGGAGTTTGGCGATAGAGCAGTATTTGGCAGTGAGTTTTGCCTTCAATTCCTCCCAAGTGAGTTGGTAGGCAATGTCAGCACCCACTGATTGGGTATATGAATTCCACCAAGAGTGGCATCATCTTCAAGAGAGCAGGTGGCGAAGTTTACTTTGTCGTTCTCCGCGCATTTACTAACACGGAAAATAGTTTCCATTTTCTCGAACCATCTGATTAGTCCGATGGCTCCTTCAGAACCCTTGAAGCTCGAGGGTTTGCAGCTTTGGAAGTCCTTGTAAGAACAAGGTTTGACGGCAGAGGTTCCAGCGGTATCGCTGTTTCTTGTGGAGTTGGGTGGGGTATTCCGAGCCAAGGCTTCAGTAACAGCCTAGGTTATGAGTGAAGTGATCTGAGCATCTGTGTAAGGTCGTGTCTTTGGCGGCATGATTCTTCAATAAAAGAAATGAAGATACATGAGATTTTGTAAGAAAATTGTATTTATTTCAGATGTACATGTATGAAGGTGGTAATACATAACATCAATATGAAACAGAATTTTGGCAATTAATATGAGTTGAACAATAAGAAATATTCGATAGCTAATACGAGTTCAAAGGTTACATCCTACAGATGTATTACAAAAGATGTCGGGAATTGTTACATCCGACTGAATTATAGAGTAGCGCGTAGATAGTTACTAGATTATAGGATAGATTACAAGACAAAGACTACACTAGTCTTGACGTAGATTAATTTGTTCCATCATCGTGACAAGACGGTCAACAGTGTTAGCAAGTCTGCTAGCTTGTCGGGCGTTATCTTCTGCTAGCGCTAGTCGTTGTGTTATTCCGCGCGCATACTCTTCTGCTTCACGTGAGCGTTGCTCACATTCTTCCATCCTTTGTTGTAGAAGGGAATTTTCCACCCTTATTTCTATAATTTGGTTGCGAAGGACATCCATGTTGTTGTTTGTGGTTTCAAGGTCGTCGGAGACCTGTTCTATGCATTCAAGAGACGTAAGTCGCCAGTTTTCATTTGTTTCCTGCAACACGACATCCATGGTGCGAAGTCGCTGCTCGTGTTGATTTACCCTAGCAGTTAAAGCCGGTAAGGCGATGTGAGTGGGATACGGGCCAGCTCGAGGCAACCTGTTGTTCCTCCTTGCTACCCTTGGGTTCTGCGACCCGGATGGAGAACGAGATGAATTTGATGGGATGTTTGCCATTTCTGAGACAAAGCGTTAGTAAGATTGAGGCCTATATTCATATAGCTCCTATATAATATAGCCTATTGAGTGTCTAGCATAAACATGTTTGAGTCTCGGTTCTCTCGAGGTCAGAGTCTTCTATTGTATCCTGTTCAGCCATAACTACTTTCAGATCTTACATCATCTTTGCTTAATTGTACATAGTTGATCAGGCTATGTTAAATTAAACTCGTATGCTGCAATCCCTGAACCGGTCATACCTAATAAGGAATACTGCCTAATGGTCATAGTCTAGGCTCACTAAATGCAACCTAGTTCACTATAACCTTAGGCTCTGATACCAATCTGTAACACCCCCAAATTTAATGATTTGCGGAAGCTTGATTTGGGTGTTACTAATCAATAGCAAAGCACAAAGATAAATAGCAAACGACTCTATATGCGTCGTTTTAACAAAATATATTGATAACTGAAATGTTTACAACATTTAAAGCTTTACATAGCTCGAGTTAAATAAAATGAGATTTCAGTACATAAGTACTTGTACAAAATATACTAATGCAAGAAAATCTCAATCGTCTGTATGCTGACTCGAGCTAAATCCTGAAGCAGAAACATCCTACTGCTGGGTACCTGCGATATATGCTAAAAGGTCAGCTATAAAGCTGGTGAGCTCACAGGTTTGAAATCAAGTAATATCGTATGAACCGCAAGATTTAACTAGTGAATTGCATCCAGCAATTAAATAATGAATTGCATCCAGCAATTAAATAATGAATTGCATCCAGCAATTAAATGATAATCATCGTGTATACAGCCATGAGCACATAGTTGAGCTTAACTCGAGGGCCGGGTCCCCTATAGAGAATCCCGGGCGAGGTGCCTCCACGAATGCCTAATCCACATTCGTCTTCCCAAATATTAGTACGTCCGTTTACCCGGTTAGTGCTTGCTAACCCGGACGAGGAGGGTCAATCCTATATGGTACCATATACTAATATTCACGCTACAACGTATTAACAACTATGCTGACGGAGGACTTTAAATGATTAGTTTCGAAAAACTCATGTAGTATATGAAAAGTTGGTACTTGCGTTCACATGTTAAAAGTTTGAGCAGTATATCACACCCCTGAGTAAAACAGTAAAAAGAGGGGCTATGAGACTCACCTGAGTCTGAATGCGTTTACACAAACGTAAGTTGATTAGCCGAATATGAAGTCCAAAGACTTGTAACGTGAGGGTGTCCACGACACGCGATGGTTATAATCATGATTGGGTATCTCAAAAGATCACCCTTGTAGTTGTTACACAACTATATATATGTCCAAATTACTACGATTTGGTTGATTTGTTAAGTGTTTGAAAACATGTACGGCCCGTTGGTGATGGGTTTGGAATAATAAACTTTAAGTATTATTATTTTGTAATAGGCGTTTTGCACTTAAAAGTGTGTCCCAAAGTGTTTTATAAGTCGTATCGTATAAGGGTTTGAGGTTATATAGTTCCGACACTTAGTGAAATTGAGATTTGAAAACCTGCTGTTTTATGCGACACAATCATGCGACACTAAATGGGTTATGCGACACAAGGGTTGTGTCGCATAGGAGTGCGACACAATGTCCATACGACACAAGGGTTGTGTCGCATGGATGCGAAATGCTGATTCAACAGCGACATAGTAGTTGTGTCGCAGGACTTGCGACACTAAATATCTAGTACGACATAAGGTACGACACAAGGGAGTTTATGCGACACAAAAGCTAAAATACGACACAACATGCGACACAATGCTTGTGTCGCATGGATGAACACCAGTCCAGAAAATCCGGCTGTTCAACATTTTCCGGCCAAAAATCCGTTTTTAACCCGTTTTCAAGCTATAAATTCGTGTTCTATTCATTGTAATGGACATATACTAGTTATAATAACAACCACAAATGAAAAATACTAAGAATCGAGTGATTTCGGGATTTTGTCGGAAACTTACACTTTGCCGAAATGAAAATCCGGAAAGGTAGAAATGTAGATCGTTGCGAGGTGGTCGTGAATCTCTAAAAATATTTGTGATCCGGTCGCGTTTCGCGGTAGTATTTTGCGGTTTTGTGGATTTTGGGGTGTGTTGGTGAAAGAGAGGAAAGAAAAGAGAGAGAGAGAAGTAATGGGTGATATGAAGAAAGAAAAGGTGGGAATGGGAGGTTATCCTCTCATTTTCGCCCCGCGTTCCTGCTCCGTGCGGTGTTCGTTTGCTCCGTCGTTTAATCGTTAAATAATTATTTTACATTTTAATTATAAGTTTTAAAATACAATTTATTACGCGATATATCGTTTAAATATTCTACTAATCAATTTATATTTATGTTATAAAATGTAAGTTAATTTGTTTGTGCGTTTTACATTTTTAAATCGTATAAGTTTTGTTTGTATGATTCCGAACGATTACGAAATATTATCATAATAATATTTTTGATATAACACTGTTATTTAATAAAATTGGTCACCAACGTCCGTATTAAATTGAATCGAATTACATTCGATTTAAATTGCGTACGATTTAACCAAATCGCATTTTCGTATATATTCAATAATATATATAATTCGATACATTAATTAGCTTAACACAGAACTAATTACATGTATTAACATATGATTAGGCACTAATTACTAGTCCTAATTTGGCGGGTGTTACAGAAAGTCCTCATCCTGAAGAAACTGAAAATCAACTAATAGAAAGAAAAATAAGAGCAAGACAGAAGCATGAGAGGGAGATGCTCTTAAAGTTTCAAGCTGAGCAAGATGCAGAAGAAGAAGAAGAAAGAAAAAGAAAGTTGAAAGAACAATATGATTTTGATAGAGCTTATCTGTTGAAGCTGAGTGGAGATGAAGCTATTCAAAGAGAAAGAGAAATCTTCTTAAAGAGACAGCAAGAAGATGAAGATTTTAGGCTGTCTAAACTCCTTCAAGATGTTGAAGAATCTGATCTTCAATAAGAGCTTTGTGCAGATAAAGAGGGCAGCAAGTTGAAAAAGAAAGGGGGAGCAAAGACAACAGCAGATAAAATGTTGGATGAAATTGACAGAAAGAAATATGCTGTCAGAATGACTGGAAGATTAAATCCTGCTCCTATCACCAAAGTCAACTTGAAAAAGCCTAAGAATAAATCACAAGCTCAGCTACTTATCCACAGAGGAATGGAGTCTCAAGCAATTAATCTCGATCAAGTCTGCAAATTACATAGAGAAGAATGGAATGAAATCAGACTTGCTATCAGTCACTCCTCAAGCGCTGCAAAAGAAGAAGTCTTGAATGAGATTGACAGGTTATTCAAGAAAATGGTGGATCTGCAGCTACTTAGACCAGAAGACACTGTCATATTTGGTGAGGAGATAGTGCAGCCACCAAGCCCAAGGTATAGATCAGGTACCAACAGAATCATTAGAGTTCCAAATACCAGAACTCTAAATCTATCAATTCCTGATGGAGTGCCAAGAATTGAAGGCACTGAAGTTACTGAAGGAGAGAAAGGAATTGTCTACAGAGACTTCAATGGAAAGTTGTGTTTCCAAAGAGAATCAGAACTTGAGAAAATAGACCATGAGCAACTTGTACATCTCATCAGAATAGTCAGTGTGCTTTCAAAGAACTCTGTGATGAGAAAGGCAATTCTAGAAGAAGGGCTTGCTAGACAGTACAGATACCTGCCATCCAGTGAAAAGTATGAATTGCAGAATGAGCTGCACATTGTAAAAGAAGAAGAAGTTTGGGGCTGTTTAAATTGAAGCTTGTAATAAATTAGGTTTATTGTAACTAAAAATTACTTTATGTTTACAGTTCAACGAAATCTAATTTTTCTTTTGAGAAAACCAAAGTGCAAAACTCAGATCATATCAAAAGAATCCAAAAAGAAAAATGAATGGATCAAAGTATAAGTCACTGAATGTTTAAAATCTTAAACACTGACTATAAACTTTTCTCAGCAACTAGTTTGTCTAGGGAGCTTCAATCACAATCATTTAGGGGGAGATTGTTGAGTCACTGGTCGCTGACCAACTCAACTGTTCACTACTCGATGAAGAAATGGATTGTATCGAAGCTGCTGTTGCTGATGATAGGTTTCGCTGATTGTCATTCATTCTGCTTGATATACTGAGGAAGATTTAAAGCTCAACTTGGTGTGTCGCTGATCAACGTCAGCGAGAGCTTTACTTCTTCAAATCAATAAAGGCAATAGTCACTGCTAGAATAACAGCTAGTCACTGAAGATCTCTAGTTCAAGTCATTCTACAAGAGCATGTTAGCTCGCAGTGAGTGAGGAGGATTACTGCATCTTCAGGGACTATTCAATAAAGCCTCTCAATCATCAAGTACTAAAAGTACTGTACTTATCTATATATCAGCAAGAGTGTTCCAGTTTGAAGTATGTCCGAAAGATTACGTGGCGGCGAATGATTGGTTTTAAGGTAATGAGATATTTGCGGTAACAGAATTGGGACCCGCAGAATGTCGGTTCATCAGAGTTCAAACCAATCAAGCAGCAACACGTGTCATTCCAAGATCCTATTTTATAGGCGATATTTTAGGAACTCTTGTAGTATAAATAGTTCAGTGTTTTGTACTGTAGAGGATAGTCGTTCAATCGTACTTATCACTTGTGTGTCAGTGATCAGTTTGTCTAGAGTACGTATTGTCGATCCAGCGAGTGAACAGTCAGCGTGTTTGTCCACTGCTGTTCATCTCTTTTGTAATAGATTAGCTAAGTGTTTGAATTGGATTAACTTTAGTTAATCCATTCCGCATTCAACACTTGTGAATTGTATGATCAATATAATTCATCATTTTAGCTATCATTACTTTGTTACTTTGATATTGTCATATCCGTATATTTGAATACTCTGTTATTATCGTTGATACTCTGTTTCTGTTAAACAATTTAAAACTAACTAATCAACTAAGCTTTAATCTGAAATAGTTTTTTAAATTATATTCAACCCCTATTCTACAATTAAACTTTACACTTTGTGATTCCAAATCACTAACTGATAGTGATTACGGGACTCTCAATAAGCCCTGGAAAAAATTGTCTCCTACCCTTGAGTAGCCAGGAAGAATGAACTTGACTGCAATTGGGTAAAGAATTGCGGTCAACAAAGAAGAATATGCTCTTCCAGTTTGGATCATTCTGTTTGGTTCGCAATACTAAATGGGAAAGGTTGGGTTTGACTTTGAACAAAAAATAGTAAGAGCCGTGGGTTCTGAGATGGTAAGTCTGACCTAATTCTGGAAGTCCCAATTCTAAGGTATGAAGATCAATGGTTGTCTGAATAACGGAAAGAGTACGCCAAATCATTGGCATGGCTTGAGCATAACAGAGTTTGGTGGTATTGAAGAACTATGTGATTAAAGGGGGAAAAGGGAATTTTAGACCTAGGGTGAAAGGATATTCTGGAAAGCAAATCCATTTATCAAAGGAAAGGTCAGGTGGACATGAAGGATCAAAAGCTTTAAAAACAGTATTTGGGGGAAAAGAACCCCTAATTCTCAGTTGGTCGATGTCGGAATCATTGAAAGTACAGGGTTCAGGGTTTGAAACTAGACCCTGAGTATTGAATTCTGGTTGATTATCGTCATTATCTAGAAGAATTAAAGACATGGTAGACGAAATGATGAAATACGAATTTGATAGAAGAGAGAAGAGAGAAATTTTACCTGCAGATCGATGGTAGATGACGGCGACGAGAAGATGAATAAGAAAAGATTAGTATCAAAATGGTTATAAGTACTCAGACACGGTAACCGATACATCTACCTAACACAATTTTAGCAGTTATCCTGGGAAGTTACAACGTTTAAGGATCCTGAAAAACGTTATAACTTTGGGGGCAATTGTTGTGGGTAGATTTTTATCTAACATTGCAGGATCCTTATTAGCATCATATACTCGTCACACAGGTATGAAAAGCATTTACATTTTATGTTCGTATTGATGGATAATGATAGTTTGTAAGTATACTTTCAGGATCAAGGATATAGTTAAGGATCCTGGAAATGTCTTTATTATTTATCTAGCAGGATCCTGTTCAAGATATATTTATCTAACATAATTATGCAGGATACTGGATAAGGGAGATCCTTAAATGAGGATCCTATGTTTATTTTGGAGTACGCATAGCTTAGGATCCTGGACCTATATTAGTTCAGGATCATGTGCTGTTTAACGTGTTTATATTCTTTGAGTATTGACCAGGTCATATATGGAACGCGTTAATGAGATATGCTCCGGATTACGTGAGGAAACTTTGATATGATTCGAGGATGACCAAGTCCGCTGCACGTGTAAAATGAAGTCAAAAGATATGTTGGTGGTCTTCATCCTTCATCGGAGGATCCTGAGATTCTCGGAATTATTTTTATACGCTCTTAGTATATAATTGAGGCATGGATGATCGATTAGGTTAACGGATACACACTATTTTCACCTGCAAAACACATAAACACTCTGCTTTTACTCTCGTTCATATTCATTTTCATCAACACTTAGCTAGATTCACACACATAATCACTTAGCTGATCATCCTTGTGCTCTTAGTTTGTAATTCATTATTTTCATTCTAATAAGATTAACAAAGGCAAGGATCATTTGATCCTTCCCGAGGTTTTGTGCCGGCGATCAACCTTGATCAAGGGCTTTCCTCGTATATCATCGTGTCGATTTTACTTTTACTTTGTTTAATTCGCTCTTGAAACGTATAAACTGCATTATCCTTGTGTTTTACTTGAAATACTTCATCAAATCTTACTTACAAACACTAGATTTTGTCATATAATACGTTTTCATTGTTTATCTAGCATTACACTTAATCTGTTCTTTAGCTTTTTTCTTAGATCTTTATTCAACAAGGATCAGCGCACTAAAAGTGTATTTTTACTCAAAATTCTTATTTACTAATATAGATAATCGTATAACAACGTAATTATCTTGAAAGTAATTTCAACACCATACCTCACAATCTAAAATTTGATCACTTAATTGCTTAGTGTAATTTTTGACCAAAACAATGACTAAATCACCATTCACAGGATCGTGTAAAAGAGGTGAAGAACTATTGGACTTGGTACATACGGATGTATGTGGACCATTCCGATGCGCCATAAAAGATGGAAATCACTACTATGTTACATTTACTGATGACTTCAATAGATATGGATATGTTTATTTATTAAACATAAGTCAGATACATTTGAAATTTTCAAAAGTTATAAGGATGAAGTAGAGATCCAACTGGGCAGAAAGATAAAGGTACTCTGATCCGATAGGGGAGGAGAATACCTTAGTATCGAGTTTCTCGATCATCTTAGAGACTATGGAATAGTTTCACAATTAAATCCTCCTAGAACACCATAGCTTAATGGGGTCGCTTAGAGGAGAGTTAGAACCTTGTTAGACATGGTTCGATCTATGATGAGTCGGGCCACACTTCCAATAAGCTTCTGGGGTTATGCATTAGAGACAGCCGCCCATATATCAAATCTAGTACCCACTAAGAAAGTTTCAAAGACACCGTATGAGATGTGGAAGGGAAAACGTCCTTCTATTGGTCACATCAAGATCTGGGGTTGTGAAGTTTTCATTAGACGAGAAACTCAGAACAAACTAGATGCCAGATCTGAAAAGTATCTTTTCGTTGGTTATCCACAAGAGTCATTTGAATATTTGTTCTATAGACCCAAGGATAATGTGGTCTTTGTAGCTCGAAGAGGAGTGTTCCTTGAGAGAGAAATGATATCTAAAGAGGACGGTGGGAGTAAAATTGATCTTGAAGAAATTCAAGAGTCTACCAACGAAGAACCTCCAAACACTGATATTCAACAAGAGGTGGAGACACCTGTTGAACCTGAAGATATATCCTTACCCGTTCGCAGATCTAGTAGAGTTAGCAATCCTCCTCAGTTCTTTTATGGTTACCAGACAGAAGAAGAGGATAAGATAAGTGATAGTACATTGGTTGAATTGGATGAGCCTGCTAACTACAAGGAAGCGATGGCAGGCCCTGAAGCTGCTAAATGGAAGGAAGCTATGAAAAGCGTAATTTAGTCTATGTATGAAAACCAAGTTTGAAATTTGGTTGACACTAGACCCGGTCTTAAGACGGTGGGCTGTAAGTGGATCTTTAAAAAGAAGACTGACATGGATGGGAAAGTACACACTTATAAAGCTAGGTTGGTAGCAAATGGCTGTACTCAAACCCATGGGATTGATTATGAGGAAACCTTCTCACCAGTAGCTAAGATTAAGTCAATTAGGATAATGCTTGCGATAGCTGCATTTCATGATTATGAAATTTGGCAGATGGATGTCAAAACCGCTTTCCTTAACGGGAAACTAACAGAGGATGTGTTCATGGCACAACCGGAAGGTTTTGAAAATGCAAAGTATCCTAATAGAGTGTGTAAGCTTGAAAAGGCCATTTACGGACTTAAACAAGCCTCTCGTAGCTGGAATCTCTGCTTCCATGAGAAAGTCACACAGTTTGGATTTTCTAGAATTGAAGATGAGTCCTGTATATATGTCAAGTTCAATGGGAGTATTGTTGTATTCTTAGTGTTATATGTGGATGATATACTGCTCATAGGAAATGATATCCCAACATTACAAAGTGTAAAAGACTGGTTGGAAAAATATTTCTCTATGAAAGATGATGTATCGCAAAAAGTCACGTTTTTACATGCATTAATTGTCCCATATTTAGCTCTTTTCTAACAAATACATCTTAAAATCATCATTATTCATTAACTTTTGTTAGAAAGGTATAAATTTGTCGGTCTTTTGAAAATCAAGCAAAAAGGGCAGAAAACTGACCTAAATAGGCACTATTCTGAGCCTAACCCTAATTCTACTATAAACTTCATACCAGAGCCTCATAACAGTCTTATTTTGTAGCTATGAAGATTACGAGAACGTGGATATAAGGATTGCTCAGAACGGATCAAGGACGAGAAAGTTATGCAAGTTACAGCACAGCCGAAAGCTACAAAACGTATTCTGAACACGCCCGGGCCCCACACATCCAATTTCTACCAAATTGGCATCATTAGAAGCGTAATGGAATTACGAAGCCGTAGGAGAAAGAATCAAGTCAAACGGACACGAAACGAAGAAGATACGGCCTTCCGAAGATGCGAGAAAAGTCAGAAAAATCACACGGCCTACCACACGGCCACCACAGGGCCGTACACGGCCATGATAAGGCCGTACATGGCCTGTTTCTAGCCGTACACGGCCATATGAAGGCCGTACACGGCCTTTTTTGGCCTCACACCCCCTCGTTGTTGCTTCGTTTGCTTGTACGTGTGCTTGTGTGCTTGTACTCTTGGATCCAAGGCTTGCCTATAAATAGAGAGCTCTCCATCCTCATTCCACACACCATTTATTCAACAAGAATTCTCACTTTCTCTCTCACACACTCTTTCTCTTTCTAGTTTAGCATTCTCTCTCTAGCACTACTCTTAGGAGTTAGAGGAGAATTAGTAGGGTTTTAGTTAGTTAGCTCTTGATTAATATTTAACCAAGACTAACGGAGAGGCTACTCTTGTAATAGTGTTAGGGATATTTCGAGGGTCTTATTTGTAATATTGTCCAAGATATTGCGGAGGTTACGCTCGTGCATTCTTTCAACATTATTCAAACTACGCGTTACATTCGGTTATCTCTTTCCTTATCTTTCATAATGATGATTATTATTATTGTTGCTATGCTAGATTTAGGATTGTTTGTTATGCGTAGGGAGTAGTTACCTTGTGCTTGTTATGATGTAGTTAGTTTATGTATTGTGGGTGATGTTACTTTAAATATACAATTGGGATAATATCGTTATGAAACAACGGAGGTAACGTTATACGGCTTTCATTTGTATAGCGCCGGAAACATCACGAATGTGTGTAGTACGGAACGTGGAAGCTATGAAAGTCGTGGGCACAATCCGTTGTGGAATAATGTTCCCAATTGTTACATAATGAAAACCGGTGTACTGTTAACTTTACATTTATGAATTTCTAAACCTAAACGCCTTTCCTCCAATAAACGTGGTTAGAACCTGTATGACAAGGAGTCATGTACCTTGATCAACCGGTCACTACCTATCTGTGTTTTCAAATCAAACAAATCAACATGGTCTGAATTGTGTAGCTGTGGAAATACTGCCAAAACCTTTCGTATAGTACACCGTGAATCAATCAGGGATTTATTGGGATTGTAGTGAGGGCTGGTTTATATCATAGATGGTTAAACGTTAATACAAACTTAGTTAAACTAGTCCAGAGTGACCATAAAGTATGTGGCACCGGAAAGACCGTAAAACGGCATAGTACTTCGTATAACGTTTAAATACGTGGGAAAGCTAAGGAACTGTCGTAGGTTGAAGACTGTGTCACATCCTGGTTGAACCACACAGCTCTGGACTAAACAAAGACCATTAATGTAAAGTTAGCAGTCACCAAACCAAGTCTTAATCTTAAATGCCTTGCCTAGCCTTAGTATCCTCACAGAGTTAAGAACGGTCAGAACTTTTAGTGGGTCTGTTACTCTATCTCATGCGCCCAGGAATACTATTCCAAGAAGGGTCACTTCTCCACTATATGGAAAGTGTTGAAGAGTTGAGCAGCCTCCTCTGATCAGAATCACCATAACCTAACTACTCAGTGACATACTGTCTGAGAAATCAGACAGTAGGATGTTAGTGTTTACACTGTGAATACTTAGACGAAAGCAAGACACAAATCTTTAAAAGACGTTTTCATATTTAAACCTTAAACATCACCCCATGCATAAGCTAATGAAGTTATAGCAAGCACAACCCTCCATTGTTACTTTTATGCTCTTTTAGTTTAAGTAGTTTAATTAGATAATTAGATAATAAAAACCAAAACAACTTTCTATCAATCTACTCAACCCTAGCTTAATTACTGATTTGTCGGAACTAGCTCTGTTTCAATTCTGCCGTCGTGAGGAACGACCCTGGATCATCCTTACCACATACTTATATCAGGTATTCGTACCTAGTATTAGTAGGTAGTTCGGAGGATTAGGCTCCCCCCGACTCTTATAAATTTAAAACTACATCACCGGTGTGTCCCGTTGCGTGAATGACCGTTTCGGGACGCATCAAGTTTTTGGCGCCGCTGCCGGGGACGGTAGTACGATTCGGAGCCTGTTTAGATAGATTAGTTTTTAAGCGATCCTTTTTGACTTGGATTCACCGTCCTTGTCAGAAGTTACTTTCTGCCCGTAGATTAGCGTAATTAGCTTAGATTAGCTTAGAATAACTTCCCTCCATACTACAACTTTAATTCTCAAAACCTTCTTCTTGTGCTGTCTATACTGAAAACTTGGCAATGGCAATTTTAGAACAACTAAAAGATCAAATTGATAGTCTTTTTAAGATAGTCCAAGATAGATATAGGAGTGATGCCGACTTAGAAAATGAATGGCAAAGGTATAGGATGAATTATTCGGATAACATAGGGAACTTAAATCCTCAATTACAATATCAGTATAACCCTTATGCTTTCCAACAACACTACCAACCTTACTATCCTGAACCATTCAGAGTCTACCCACAACCATCTTACCCTGTATACGAACCACAATCATGCGAGAGTTCTAACTTGAGAGAAATGTCCATGGCTAATCCCAATAGTAATGTCACTTTCTCACCCTCTTTCACACCATACGAACAACAAATAGCCGACATGCTTAAAGGATATACCGATAAGCCGTCGAAAATGGAAAAAATAGTCCAAGAAAGTTGTGAGAGAATTGGGGATCAAGTTACAACCATCTATAGAGTACAAGAAGATGAGAGGCATCCACACACCATACCTACTTCACTTGACATAGACTTTCAATCTCATGAGCCTGGTTGCAAAATTCCTCCAAACCCTTCAACTACCCAATCTTCTAAATCCTCACTTCCACCTATTCTCAACCTATCTACATCCGAAACCGATGAGGAGTTCATTCTAGAGGAGCTTTCCGAGTCATTGCAACTTGAAACTCTTGGCCGGAGTGACGAGGATGACGAGGTAGACGAAGAGATAGAAGTAGAGAGCCCAGAGATGGAGATTTACATAGAAGACCAAGCTTCAGAAGGACCAGAGAAATACGCACCAACTCCGAGAAGTGATCTCATTCCAATTAAAACCGACGTGGTTGACAACAGTCCGCAACAAGTTGTGGTTGACACTGTCTCACTTATCTTTCCGAATGAATCACCCCCTGATCTAGTTGTACCTTCTGCCTTAGACCAGCCAGTTGCCCAAGTAGTTGATGAGAATGTTGCTACAAGATTGGAGACTTCAACGGATACTGTCCCACCTCCATGCCCAGAGTACAACATTCTCACCAACTCAAAGACCATAGGAAGTAAGGTGGGTTTTGCATCATGGTTGCCTTACAAACCATCTCTCCACAACATAATGACGTATACGTCCTGGAGAGGTAAGGACGCCTTTGACCAACCCATTCTGCCCATCCAACCCACGGAGGTAATCAAAGTTGAGAGATTTGTTACGCCTCCGGTAGAACAATTCACTCACTTTGAATTATTTCCTCATATTGGACATACCCTAGCCTTGAATTGCCTTAAACTCTTAGGTATGTACCAATATTACCACTTGTGTCTACTGATGGATGCAAGGAAGCCGCTAGGATCTCCTGACATATAGTTCTAGAGTCAAGCTAGAGACTCGAACAAAAACAAGCGCTTCTCGGGAGGCAACCCGTGTCTAACGTAGTTTTAATAGTAGTTAATCTAGGATAAGTAGTATGCTAACCTGAATAAGTGGAAAATGAAACCCTAAATTGCATAATCAAAGTTTTCTTCATTTTTATGAACTAAGAAGGATGATTTTCAAAATGAACTTTAAATTTTTGTCAAAACCTTAAAACTTCCTACTCCCGTTTGTTTGAACTTCATTGTAACATCTATTTTAACCATTATCTAAGATCTCAAGTTCTTACTATCCCTTACGAACATGGAAACCTACTAGAATGAGAATTAGGAACCGTAGTCATCTTATACAACCCATTCACATATTTCGAGCATTGGAGGTACTTACATATGTTTCTGTAAACATACATATATGATCTTTAAATGATTTATCTGAAAACCTGATTTGTATGTTAATGTGTGTATTATGCTCGAACTCGTTTAAAAATGTGTGCTTTGGAAATGTTTATACTTGGTTGCCTGATTTAAATTACTCATGCTAGTATTCCCATATTTGTTGTTATAGGCAACTGACACTTTTTTGTGAGATCAAACTCTAAGTCATACACTGGTTTGCTTCTTCAAAGTACTCGCTTTGATAGTTCTTTAGCAAACCAGTGATATGTGATTTGGAGAATGATCACTTGTTTGTTAGATCATGCTTGTTTGTTCTACTAAACAGGGACTGATGCCTATGGATGAAGAGCTTTTGAGTATAATGGAAAGAAGACAATGGGAGCTTACAAGTTCATTAAATTTGGGAAACTTTTGATCGTTGCTTTTCAGGAGAAGAGATGGCTCTTTCTGGCATAGATGGTCACATTCTAGTTGTCTATGACTAGGTCATCGAGTAGATCACCTCAAAATTCACCACATCCTGAACTACACCTTACAATTTCCTTGGCTGCTAGCATGGTGTTACATGGAACCCGAAATCATCACTATCCAACATCACCATATCCACCCACATTCGCCCATCCATCCACCCCTTCACATTCACCATCACCATCCGGGATCATTTGTTCGCCATGTAATCAGGGAATGAGTACAGAATAGATGGGATGTAAGCTAGAGATCTCTTCCGATAAGAACAACATCAAATTCATCTCATCAGTTTGTCGGAGCAGATCTCAGATGATATGGTCGTTGGAGTCAGCACTCTTGGATCATCTAGAGCAGTTAATCTACATCAGCTGCTCTTGACGATTAGAATCCTCGTCCATTATCTCCAACATATGGTGTATCTTGGTTGATTATGCGTGTACCCAGAAGGAGACATCACTTCAGTTCACTTTCTACAATCTATCCTTTTGGTCTTAGTTATTTTCGTGGGAAAGTTAGTGGATTGATTGGATGAAGAGAATGCCCGTGTGAGCTCGAGTGCACTTCATGAAGACTAACTTTGATCCAGCAAACACTGCTGCCAAATCAGTATAACTTTTCAGATCCTCAGCTCACCGTTATGCCGGCAATCTGTGAGGTTGAAATATTGAGCAAAGAGATGACGGACGTTCATGAAGAAACCGCATTCTGCAAGAAGCCAGCTAAAGAAATCCCAACTATCGGCAGACGGCGGATTCTTTCTTCAAAATATCTCTTGCCTCTATCGTAGGGAAGTTCCTTTCCTTTCTAGTTATGATTTTCTCCATTACCATACATCCTAATATGCCTAAATTCTAAGTGTGGGATTCATCCCACCATTTTTTCAAAAACACTTAAAATTGTTTCACTGTTTCAAACCCTAAGTGTGGGATTTTTCCCAAAGAAAATCCTACGTCTTAGCAATGAACATTGAGGACAATGTTGTTTTAAGTGTGGGATACACGGTATATAATACCGCAAGTTTGTATTTGCCTATCCAAAGTAATACCTCCATTTTATTCAAACTTTTTCAAAATTTTTCGCAAAACCAACCTAATAGGTTGAGATTTTTACTACCAAAACATTCGAAAACCCAACCTCGACGGTGTCCGACATCCATTCGGTTGATTTCGAATGATTTTCTAAAGATTTTAGACTTAGAAGATTCTTTCAAAGAAATAAACTTTCTGTCAAAATAAATAAGTTGCTTTGGAAAGTAAGATAAGGCAAAAATAAGAACGTATCTTAAACTGAAATTGAGAAATCCTCTAGGCATCACATGACTTGGTGCATATGACCCTTTGATTGTGAGGTACTTGAGCCTTTAATAAGCATTCACTTTTAATGCTTCACTTTCGTTTCTGAGTGTGCGCCGATGCATGTGTCTTTGAATTAGAACTTGCTCCTGAATGCGTTTCGAGACCATACCAATGAGTGCCGTACGCGGTATAGGTACAATTAGATGATCTTGGCATTTATTAGGATTAACCCATTTCTTTCATATCTTTTCAAGCCAACCCTTCCAACTTTCTTTCTAAGATTGTTGATGATCCAATTAGAAAACCCTTTGCGCCTTAGCCATTTCATTTCTATAAACCCTAAAACACTTCCCCACAACACAAACACTTTCCCGCCAAAAACCATTCCAGCTCGTGAATCTTCATGGATCATAAGTTAAGGACTACTTGAGATATCTTTCTACTAGTGTCTCATCTTCAAACATCTCTCCGTACCTATCAAGAGTTTAAAGAAAGAAATCCAAAATGAAGATACGGTACAAAGGCGAAGTTATTACTCATCACGAAAATATTATCCACCAAAGACAGTACGAAAAATTGGTACTTGTCAAAAGAGAAGTCAAAGATGTCTCACTATACGAAGGATCTCCAGGGTCACAAAAATAAGAAAAAAAAAAAAAAAAAAAAAAAAAAGAAAAAAAAAGAAAAGCAGACCTTGGAGAGCTCCTAGAAGAAAAAGACTACTCTCCAAAGAAGAAAAATCTATCAGAACTCAAAAGAAACATCAAGAGAAGAGATTATTCCTCTAGGAGATGAGTCTACTCTAGAAATTATCTCAAGTGAAACTTGATTTGATCTTTGAAAGCTCCGAGTCTGAAGTTCCAAAACCCTAAAACCATTCACCAACCTACCCTTATCCCTACACACTTTGCCCTCAATCACACAACCCGATCAAAATGCCTTGGGATAATTAGCACCGTTCTCAAAGGAGTGGTGGAGATTCGATTCTCGACCAAGCCTATGACGATAAGCACTGCATGACTGGCAATGAGCGATTTCGTTTCTATAGATTATAGGTAACCCGATACACTTTGAGTGAATTGAGTGACCCACTTGTGAGAATCGCCCAGTCATGTACATCTACGTCTCGAGAGTTGCAAAGCATGCCAAAAAGGGTTGATCAATTTTATGTTTAAGTATAGTTAATTTTTGTTGATGCTTACTTTCTGAAAAGATTTATCTACTTTGAAGAAAGTGACTTTCTGCGAAAGATACTCTAAGCATCCAAAATTGTTTTTCAAAAACTAATTTCCAAATGAGGTTTGCTTGAGGACAAGCAAAAGCTTAAGTGTGGGATATTTGATGTATCGCAAAAAGTCACGTTTTTACATGCATTAATTGTCCCATATTTAGCTCTTTTCTAACGAATACATCTTAAAATCATCATTATTCATTAACTTTTGTTAGACCGGTATAAACTTGTCGGTCTTTTGAAAATCAAGCAAAAAGGGCAGAAAACTGACCTAAATAGGCACTATTCTGAGCCTAACCCTAATTCTACTGTAAACTTCATACCAGAGCCTCATAACAGTCTTATTTTGTAGCTATGAAGATTACGAGAACGTGGATATAAGGATTGCTCAGAACGGATCAAGGACGAGAAAGTTATGCAAGTTACAGCACAGCCGAAAGCTACAAAACGTATTCTGAACACGCCCGGGCCCCACACATCCAATTTCTACCAAATTGGCATCATTAGAAGCGTAATGGAATTACGAAGCCGTAGGAGAAAGAATTAAGTCAAACGGACGCGAAACGAAGAAGATACGGCCTTCCGAAGATGCGAGAAAAGTCAGAAAAATCACACGGCCTACCACACGGCCACCACAGGGCCGTACACGGCCATGATAAGGCCGTACATGGCCTGTTTCTAGCCGTACACGGCCATATGAAGGCCGTACACGGCCTGTTTTGGCCTCACACCCCCTCGTTGTTGCTTCGTTTGCTTGTACGTGTGCTTGTGTGCTTGTACTCTTGGATCCAAGGCTTGCCTATAAATAGAGAGCTCTCCATCCTCATTCCACACACCATTTCTTCAACAAGAATTCTCACTTTCTCTCTCACACACTCTTTCTCTTTCTAGTTTAGCATTCTCTCTCTAGCACTACTCTTAGGAGTTAGAGGAGAATTAGTAGGGTTTTAGTTAGTTAGCTCTTGGTTAATATTTAACCAAGACTAACGGAGGGGCTACTCTTGTAATAGTGTTAGGGATATTTCGAGGGTCTTATTTGTAATATTGTCCAAGATATTGCGGAGGTTACGCTCGTGCATTCTTTCAACATTATTCAAACTACGCGTTACATTCGGTTATCTCTTTCCTTATCTTTCATAATGATGATTATTATTATTGTTGCTATGCTAGATTTAGGATTGTTTGTTATGCGTAGGGAGTAGTTACCTTGTGCTTGTTATGATGTAGTTAGTTTATGTATTGTGGGTGATGTTACTTTAAATATACAATTGGGATAATATCGTTATGAAACAACGGAGGTAACGTTATACGGCTTTCATTTGTATAGCGCCGGAAACATCACGAATGTGTGTAGTACGGAACGTGGAAGCTATGAAAGTCGTGGGCACAATCCGTTGTGGAATAATGTTCCCAATTGTTACATAATGAAAACCGGTGTACTGTTAACTTTACATTTATGAATTTCTAAACCTAAACGCCTTTCCTCCAATAAACGTGGTTAGAACCTGTATGACAAGGAGTCATGTACCTTGATCAACCGGTCACTACCTATCTGTGTTTTCAAATCAAACAAATCAACATGGTCTGAATTGTGTAGCTGTGGAAATACTGCCAAAACCTTTCGTATAGTACACCGTGAATCAATCAGGGATTTATTGGGATTGTAGTGAGGGCTGGTTTATATCATAGATGGTTAAACGTTAATACAAACTTAGTTAAACTAGTCCAGAGTGACCATAAAGTATGTGGCACCGGAAAGACCGTAAAACGGCACAGTACTTCGTATAACGTTTAAATACGTGGGAAAGCTAAGGAACTGTCGTAGGTTGAAGACTGTGTCACATCCTGGTTGAACCACACAGCTCTGGACTAAACAAAGACCATTAATGTAAAGTTAGCAGTCACCAAACCAAGTCTTAATCTTAAATGCCTTGCCTAGCCTTAGTATCCTCACAGAGTTAAGAACGGTCAGAACTTTTAGTGGGTCTGTTACTCTATCTCATGCGCCCAGGAATACTATTCCAAGAAGGGTCACTTCTCCACTATATGGAAAGTGTTGAAGAGTTGAGCAGCCTCCTCTGATCAGAATCACCATAACCTAACTACTCAGTGACATACTGTCTGAGAAATCAGACAGTAGGGTGTTAGTGTTTACACTGTGAATACTTAGACGAAAGCAAGACACAAATCTTTAAAAGACGTTTTCATATTTAAACCTTAAACATCACCCCATGCATAAGCTAATGAAGTTATAGCAAGCACAACCCTCCATTTTTACTTTTATGCTCTTTTAGTTTAAGTAGTTTAATTAGATAATTAGATAATAAAAACCAAAACAACTTTCTATCAATCTACTCAACCCTAGCTTAATTACTGATTTGTCGGAACTAGCTCTGTTTCAATTCTGCCGTCGTGAGGAACGACCCTGGATCATCCTTACCACATACTTATATCAGGTATTCGTACCTAGTATTAGTAGGTAGTTCGGAGGATTAGGCTCCCCCCGACTCTTATAAATTTAAAACTACATCACCGGTGTGTCCCGTTGCGTGAACGACCGTTTCGGGACGCATCAAAAGATCTGGGAGATGCAACATATATTCTTGGTATAAAGATTTATAGAGATAGGTCAAAACGTCTCATAGGACTTAGCCGGGATACGTACTTAGATAAAATTTTGAAAAGATTCAAAATGGAGAATTCTACGAAAGGAAATCTACACTTACATCATGGCATAAAAATCAGTAAGAATTTGTGTCCAAAGTCTGAGCAAGAATTAGACAGAATGAGTCGAATCCCATATGCTTCGGCCATGACGTGTACAAGGCCTGATGTCTCATTTGCTTTGAGCTTAGTGAGTCGAAATCAGCATAATCCTGGTGAAGGTCATTGGACAGCTGTAAAGAACATTCTCAAGTATTTAAGAGATACTAAAGACAGGTTCTTGGTTTATGGTGGAGAAGAGGAACTTAGAATAACGGGTTACAACGACGCTAGTTTCCAAACAGGCAGAGATGATAGTCGTTCACAGTCTGGTTGGGTATTCTTACTGTATGGGGGAGCGGTGACATGGAAAAGTTCCAAGCAAGATATAGTGGCAGACTCCACGTGCGAGTCTAAGTACATTGCAGCTTGCGAGGCTTCAAAGGTAGCCATCTGGATAAAGAATTTCATTGGAGATCTTGGAGTTGTTCCAACTATACAATATCCTATTGCTATATTATGTGATAATGAAAGTGCAATCGCCTTGAGTAAAGAACCCAAGGATCACGGAAAGTCAAAGCACATTGAAAGGAAATACCATTTTGTTCGAAGAAAGGTAGAAGAAGGACACGTGATTGTGAAAAGCATACGATCAGAGGATAATCCGGCTGATCCGTTCACAAAGCCACTGGGAAAGTCCAAACACGAAGAACATGCTAGGAGCATAGGTTTAAGAGATAATGTAAAGTTTAAGTTGTTAGTTTGATTTTGAAACATTGTAAACAATGATGGAAATTGTCATAGACTTGGTGATTAAATAATGGAGATTTATTTATTTGAAGGAGTTCTACCATTTACAGTTGTTTGTCATTGTATTTCGTTTTTGCATCTTTAGAAATTACTTCCCGAGTAATTAGTTTTACTCAAACCTCCTCAGTCAATCACACTATAGGAAGTATGTGATGAATTAAGACTGTCATGGAGTGTTAGTAGATTGTCTATGGAGATTAGACATGGCAATGAGAATGCTGCAACACTCATGAGTACTTAATAGAGATTTAAGTATAGGAGAGACCCGTACTTAAAGAGATCACTTCATGGATTAAATCACGAGTGATTTTAAGATGATAATATACTCTATTCTTAAAATGGAGATACATTGAGTTTCTAGTTTTTCGAATATGTTATACTTTAGTTTATTCAAACGCTGTGCGTAAATGCCAGTTATAAAGGGTATGCTAGGTATAACATGATGAGTTGACTAGTGCTATGTAGTCAAAATTTATTTGTTCCTTTTGCCTAAATGGAAAAGCGATGTCTATAGGCCCTCTGATGATTAAAGTTTGACTCTAAAGTGCTAGGCCTAGCCGGGACTAAGTTGATATGCGCAAAATCAGTAGTCTCATATAGTCAATATAATCGAAAATCAGAAAACATAATTATAAATATAGAGATTGATAAAAATCCATGTCTCGATTCATACGATATCAGTAGAACAAAGGAGTAGTTGATCACTTACCTAAGGGCTAAACTCTAAGATATGATTCAGAGTTTGGTAGTAGCGTTGAATGGCACTCTCTGCTTAGTTGATGGATAGACTTAGACCAATAACAGTTGATGACATGTCCAAGTGGGAGACTGTTGGATATAGTGTCCAGGTTCATAACTAATTGGTAAGAATATTATTAAAAGTATAGTCCTTTTTGGGTTGCCCTCAAAGAACAGTTAAGAGAAATGAATAAGGAATAATATTAATTGATACTAATATTATATTTAATTAATTTGATTTTTAATTTATTTTAAATTAATTAGAAATCAAAAGTAATTAAAAGGCGGAAGAATTTGGAAGCCGGATTCCAACCGCCGGTTGGAAGGTCCAGCCTGTGGTTGGAAGGTCTAGCCTGCGGCTGGAATTAGGGTTTTGAACTCGGTGGAGCACACGGGTCGTGGCTCGGATTCTTGGGCAGAAAGCAAGCCCAACTGCCAGCTGGAAGGTCCAACCGGCGGTTGGAAGTAAAAATCTGCAAACCGAAGGGTTTTCTCTCCCTATATAAATAGGGGTCAAGCCTATACCTTATGACATACGAATTTTTGGTAGAAATACGAAAATTATTCTTTCTCTGGGGTTCTTGGGTGTGAACCATTAGAGGTATTCTGGTTTGGGTACTTGCCTCCAAGTAAGGAAGTTTTGCTAGGTGGTCTTCACGCGAGAAATTCGATTTTCTCCAAGGTTAATATTTTTCCTCTTTATCTGTTTTGTTATTTCTTTATTTATTAAGTTAAGATCCTTTAGGGTTTTAGTTTCCTTTTTCCCTAGATTAAATTATTTAATTTCCGTTGCGTATGTTAATCAAGATAGGGAACTAGGGAATAGAAAACCCATCAGACCCAACCCGAATTGCCACCCCTATCATAGATTATTACTTTAAAAAGATTTACAAAGAGGATTCATTTTGTTTTGATTTTAGCAATTGTATTGATCATAATAGCAATCGTCCCTCTTGTTATTCTACCACCGGATGCTTTTTACTTTTTCTCTGGAGTTTATGCACAACTCCTCTGTATTTCGCTATTATTGATATAAATGGATTCTAATTTATCTTATTGTTTGTTTTAATATTGATAGCAGCATTATTTAAAGTGAAGACTTTTTCATAATTGATTCAAGATCGAACGCTTCTAGGCCATAATCTCGGGTCTCATTTTAGATGGAACTCGTGGGTTCCTAGGATGGTTAACATCTTTATTTGGCGGGCCTCTTTAAATAGATTGCCTACCCGAATCAATTTGCAGTCACGTGGTGTTGTGTTAAACTCGATTTTGTGCCCATTATGTCATAATATGGAAGAAGATGTCACTCACTGTTTCTTTACTTGCCTTCCTACTGTGATTTTATGGCGCAAGATATGGGAGTGGTGGAGCTTAGGTTCAGCCTATCTAGCATCTATGGCTGATATAGCTTTGTGGAATTCTATATTTTTGAGGATTTGAAGCTATCCAAGGTTTATTATGGAATATATTACACGACTTTGTGGTTAATTTGGAAGAGAAGAAACAACATTGTCTTTGCTACAGGTGACGAGTTGTAACACCCCAAAATCCAAAAGTATTATTGTGGATAAAGTAATAGTAATTGTTTTAAACTATTATTACTTTAGGTGAAATAAAATAATAATAACTGTGAATGGTTTTAAGATTTCATAAAATGATAATCACAAGGAAAAAAATTAAAACACATATATATCTATTAACATATGTACGTATCAAATATCATTCTAAAAACACCCAGAAGCATCACGACTCGAGAATCAACACGCAGAACCCTAAACCCTTAATTCAATTCGATTCCTAACATGAAATTGGGGCTGGAGAACATGAATTCATCATCAATTAATCATTCTAAGCTTGAGGTAATCATGATTCTTGTTTAATTTTGAATTGAAACTTAGGGTTTCATGGGGGTTTCAAAGGGTTAGAACGGTTAATGGTTTCTAGGTTGAAATTAAAGTGTATTATGATAAATTAATGGTGTATAAGTGTGTATATGATGATGGGTAATATGAATTCAACCTAAAAATGGATTAATTGAGTTGTATCATTAGTAATCAAAGTGGGTTTCTTATAATTGATAATGAATTGGTGTTAATACACCTTAATTGATGATTATAAATGTTGTTGGAAGATGAATAATGAATATTGAAGTATTGAATCAAGAGGTTAAGTGATTGGATTAATTACGATCATGAGTATGATTATGGTTTAAGTAATGGAATAATGAACTTAAGAAATTAATATGAATTAATGATGTTTGATGTGGGTCTTCATAACTTTGGGTTGGTTTATGATGAATCTTGAATTATGATAAGAAGTGATCGTTAAAGTGATTATATAAGTAATGAAATAGTGAAATAAAGAGAATTATGAAAACAGAGATCATGTATAGTTTAATCAATTCAAAAGGGTGATGGATTGATAATGTTGATTAATCGAGTATGATGATTATTAGTTGTTAAATGTGTAATTGTATCGATATCCTATACGCTAGGTGATCAAGAATGGTGGCCTTGCTAATCGAATGTGAAATCATACAATTGTCTAAAAGCAGAGGTGAGTGATACGAGAATTAAGTGAGTAATGGTTGTATGTACTGGATTGCTTACGAGCAAAAGGTTCAATCAATCAAGTGGATTGTGTTTGGTTCTTATACTTATTTCTTATAATTGCTCTCACGTTGAATCGTATCTCGAATCTTAAGTTGATATTCGTTGTTGACTATTGTTGTTAATTGTTGCTAGTTGTTGAGTTATTTGGAATTAATGTGGAATTATATGGATTATGTGGATTGAGTATTGTAGTGATTTGATTGTTACGAAATAATTGATTGTTACGAAATAAGTGATTGGCACTACTCAGTATCTATTAAGCTTGGTATTCATTTCGATGTGATTTGGTGCCATGCTTACTTGTATCTATTGGACCGCGGATCCGTACGAAATATGGAGAAATCTCTACAGTTGCTCAATAGTATTTACTTAAGGAGATAAGTGGTTAATTGATAATTGTTTCATGTTGGTGATTTTGGTGAATTATTCATTTAATTGCTTGTATACTCACTAAGCTTTATGCTTACCCGTTTCAGTGGTTTTATGTTGTAGGTGTTTGGTTCGGTTGAACCAATTGGATGAAATGTGATTACAAGGAAGTAGTGTGGATTGGAGCTTGCAATGTGGTTAGACAAGCTTCTCATTATTTTAAATTATCGTTTTGAATTGCCATTGTATAAATCGTCCAAAAGATTATAATTCAGTGTAATGTGTCATCGTTGTATTCATTTGAATTTGTAAAATCAAATGTGGATTTCAAATGGAAAAGATTGTGGTACATTTTATATGGGACCAAATGTAAAAGAATATAATAGTAAAGTTAAATAAATAAAATTTTTTTTTGGGGCGTTTCACGAGCCAGTTTCCATTAGGAATGAAGATCTTTTTTCAGCCGTGCAGAAAATTTCTAAGCAATGGATTGAAAGCCGATGCAAAAAAGATTGGTTCGTGTGGTCAAATTGGATTAGCAATCCTAGAAGTCTTATATTGGTGGATTGATTTAGATCTCTTGTTTCTTTTTATATATTCTTGATGTGCTCTAGCTTGGAGCCTGACTTGTTGTACAGTTGCCTTTTTTGGCTAGTTTTTTAATCTATTCCATTTTGCTTTGCTGTTAAAAAAAAATATTGATAGTAGCAAACATGTCGAACTTATCCAAGTTTGAATTTACTCCTCTTGACGTATCGGGAAAGAACTACATGCGATGGGTTTTACTTGTAAAAATGCATCTTGAATCAATTGGCATTTCAGAAACCTTTCATGAAAATAATACTTGTTCTTCACAAGACAAAACAACAACAAATGTTATTCTTCGCAAATATATTAAAATTTGAATACCTTGCAATGAAGATCCAAACATTCTATGACATAAACTCAAAAATTGATATGATAATCAAAAAGAAGTTTTACATCTAGCTGTTAGAGAAGAATGGAGAACTTTAAGGTTCCGAGATTTTAAAAAAGAAAGACTACAATTATGCCCTGTTAAGGATACGTTCACAACTTCATTTCTGTGAGCTAGAAATCAGCGATGCTTACATGTTGGAGAAAAGTTTTTTCCACATTTCACGCTTCAAACATCATTTTATAGCAGCAATTAAATTTGCAAAAGTTTGCACTCAATGCTTATCTCTTAGTTTCATAGCAAAACAATGAACTATTGATAAAAATATCATCAATCTCGTTTTACAGGAGCACTAACATTTTCCGAAGCAAATGATTCAAAGAGTAATTACATCATTTGTCATTATTTACATTCCAATTCATTTGACAGATTTACAAACCAAAGAGGATTATGCCATGGAATTAAATCCGAATTCCATTCCATTCCGCCAACAAAACAACAAATTCCAGTTAATTCAGATTCCTATTCTTTCAAAATTCAATTTATCTGACATATTTCAATTCCAGAAACATTACGGGAACAACATATACGTACATGAGTAAATTACATTCTCCATCCCTGAAATATATCATTAGTTTCACTCCTCACCCTCAAGTCAAGTTTTTTCAAGTTTAATTCATTCGCCCGATTTTTTATTTCACTCCCCGTCCCTTCACCTCTATATACTTACATCATTACATGCATTCGAATAAATTCATAAATTAAAGATACTACCACTACATCTTATCCTCCTCCATCCCAAACAACTCTGGTTCCCAGTCTGAGTCACTACCGCCGTTTTCTCTCTAACGCCGTCATTATCCTCCGCCACAACCACCGTCAGTTATGCTCAAATGACTACCAACTAATCACAGACACAATCAAAGATGAAATTAACGGAAGTAACGGTCCCATTCCGTAACACAAAATTCATCTTCACATTATCTCCTACTTGTACTACTAATCACAACTCTCACTTCCTTTTCTTTTCCCCCAATTTTTCTTCTCTAATTAAACCTAATTTCATCAGAACCTACTCTTCAATTCGAACTAATAGTAGTAATAATAATCATAATACTTCTACAACAACAACTTCATCTTCACCATGGCTCAACAATTGGTCATCAGCGCCAACAACAACAACGACGTCACCAAACCCTAATTTGAAATCTCAACCGTCGAAACGTTCCGAATCACGGAGTACATCGGAATCTAATGGTGGTGGTGGTGGTGGTGTTAGGACTACGGCGATTGACCGGATTGTATTACGGTTACGGAATTTAGGATTAGGTTCTGATGATGATGATGATGATGATGATGATGATGATGATGATGATGATGATGTTGAAGGAGATGAAGGTGTGGCGAATTCGGAAATTGTGTTGACTGGAGATGAGAAATTAGGGGATTTGTTAAGAAGAGATTGGGTTCGTCCGGATAGAATATTGATTGATGATGATGAAGAAGAAGATACTGTATTGCCGTGGGAGAGAGAACAGGAACATGTAGAAGGAAATGTTGAGGAGAATGTGAGTAAGAAGAGGACTATGAAAGCACCAACATTGGCTGAATTAACACTTGAGGATACAGAGTTGAGGAGGCTGAGGACGGTTGGGACTACTTTAAGGGAAAGGATTACGATTCCGAAAGCAGGGATTACGGGAGCTGTTCTTGAGAAGATTCATGATCAGTGGAGGAAATGTGAGCTTGTTAGACTTAAGTTCCATGAGGTGTTGGCAAGAGATATGAAAACTGCTCATGAAATTGTTCAGGTTGGTTGGTTGTTCACTTTGTTGTTATTATGGCATAAATAAATGTAAATTAAGGCCTTGTATAGAGATTGGAATATACGTGGCGAAAAGATGGTGGCTTTTAGGATTAGAACAACTGATGTTATTAGAATCCTCAATATACATGTACTGAATGTAGGAAAAGTGGGTCTTAATTGGATCTAGTCAGACTAGTAGCCTTAAAGAGCTTACATTTGAATTTTAAATTTAAATTTATTTATATACTCCGTAGTATAATAATATAATTCCTAATCCCAAATCAAAGAGGTCATGGTTATGCTCAGTAGTTTTCCTTACTCTAACATCTAAATTATTCTGTTTGAGAACAATAGTAGAGCAGATATCGAACCTGACATTTCATGTTAATACAGATATAATAATAGAGATGTTACAAAGTCAAGAGGGCTTGCATAAACTATTAAACCGTGACCATAACCAATATTCCAAGAAGATGATTGAATTCATCAAGCAACCCCGTGGAAACAATTATCTTAATATGAACATAGATATCGTTATCATAAGATTTTGTAAATATATGAGGACTGAAGTTTTAGTTCCATATTAAATGATAAAGTAGTGTTTCTACGCCTCTTGAATTTGGTCAAAAGAAGGAATAAATAGGTCATTTTATTTTATCCTTATGTAGTCAGTTTTGTGGCACCTTGTTTGAAATTGATCCTTCTAAAACTGAGTTTTTAAATGAGATAGCATTGCAAAATCTGTTTATTCAAACATTAAAAGCTGATTATTTCGTTTTTAATTTGCAATTGTAACTAGGGTGCTTGGTGAAGGGGTTTAGAGGGTAAGGAATGATAATAATCTTAATGATTAGAAATGCTTGGAAGGCTATAATGCAATGGCCCATTAGCCTAAAGTGTGTAGTTGTGCATTATCTAGAAAATTGGGGGAATGGATATGACGGTTTATTCCATTACTTTGTATTCCCTTTACCATTATTTGATATAAACCTAGCATGCCCTAATTAGTTCCTAGACGCCAATGCTAACACTCCTAAGTGATTCTAATGATAACCCTTTTTTGGTTCTGGTTATGAATTTAATTATTTTTCTTACCTGGGAATAGATTTTCATTATGTGTTTTCAAATTAACTTTGAACATGCTGATGACCAGCGGCGAACAGGTGGATTAGTCATATGGCAATCTGGAAGTGTCATGATGGTGTATAGGGGAGTTAATTATTCTGGCCCTTCTTCACGACCCCAATCCACCGAAAGCCCCAGTGATACTCTCTTTGTACCCGATGTATCCTCTACCAATAATAATCTACTAACAAGACATAGTGATGCTACTGCCACTAGTCTCATTACAAGAGCACCGGTTCCTGCAGACCGCACCATGACAGAAGAAGAATCTGAATTTAATAGTTTGTTAGATGGCTTAGGTCCACGGTTTCATGAATGGTGGGGCACGGGAATACTTCCAGTAGATGCCGATTTACTTCCTCAAACGGTTCCTGGCTTCAAAACTCCCTTCAGGCTTCTTGCGACTGGAATGAGGTCTACGCTGACCAATGCAGAAATGACAAACTTAAGGAAACTTGCTAAATCACTTCCTTGCCATTTTGCTCTTGGTACTACTTCCTTCACTTAGTCAATCATTATAGATGAGTCGGGTAACGGGTGCAGGTTGTTAAATGGGCAGGAAAGGATGGGGCTGGGTGATGGGTACATGTTAAATTGGGTTGAAATGGCCCGTTATAAATACAGTGCAAAACCGGCCAGGTTAGGACTTTAGATTGATTGGGAAACAATTTTTTTGTCCGTTTTTTTTAAAAGGTTCAATGTTTAGTTATTGCTTAAATCGTGATTACCAAAAAACTATTTGCTACAATAGCTATCTCAATATTTAAGTAGAATCGATGTAGGGTGTTGTATGTACTAAAATTATACTTTGGGGTTATTTTCAAATCGTCTATCCATTCCCATTTTAGCTAAGTATTTTCTTTGACTCATTGACCTGTTACATATAAAAGTCAACCCAAGTAAACTTAGGTAAGTGGGTCAAAAGTGCCACTTCTAATAAGAGTAAAAGCAGGATCAGGGCAAAATGGGTACTTTTTAGCGGCTCAAAGCAATTGGGCTTGGATTAAGTCATTACACCCTTCGTTGAAAATCTCTAAAGTTATCATAAAATCAGTGTGAGACATGATTATAAATGCTATATTGATAAAATGAGTTACGAGGTTTCAGCGACCTTCCAGCGATTTGATATGTTTCTCCCATTTTAGTCATTTTCTGTTTTATCTAACTTTTATGAGTGTACCTGTTTGACCTATTAGAGATAAAAACATAATGGGAATAGACCCATTCATGAGTAAGTGGGTCAAAATTGCCATCTGTAGTTCTTTTGCTTCTGAATCTAACATATACCGTTATAAATAACATTGCTACACAGGGAGAAACAGGAATCATCAGGGCTTGGCAGCTGCTATTATTAAACTTTGGGAGAAAAGCATGGTTGCTAAAATAGCCGTGAAACGTGGAATTCAAAATACCAATAATGAGTTAATGGCCGAGGAGTTAAAGGTATGCTGGATTCTTTCTATGTGCATCATATGGATCAAAATAGATAGAGGGTCGTTATATAACTATATATATATATATATATATATATATATATATATATATATAGAACCACAAAAGGTACAGAACCGCGAGAACTTTTAAATTACATTATTTTTATACATGTAAACGCAACAAATTACATAGAAATGTTATTTAATGTTCATATTATTGACAAACAAAAGTTAAAAACCACAAAAGACGTGTTAAACTATATAATATATGAAGTGTTCACATGTGCATATATCAGATGTGCACATGTGAACGAAGTATATAAATTTGATTTTAAAGGTTATTTTGATATTTTTTCAAACTATTTTGCTTTTAACCTTAATCTAGATCAATGTTCATATTTAATTGAATCATTAAACATGTTAAAATCTCTATAATTTAAAAGTTGTCGCAGTTCTGTACCTTTTTGTGGTTCTCATTTGAACTTCTGGCTATATATATATATATATATATATATTGATAAACCTACGGTAGAAGAAATTTATTATTAAGTTGGAACTTTATGAGTTGCACCATATAGGGTTGGCAATTTCCGACACGACCCGTAATCCAACACAAAACTGACTTGAAAATAAGCAGGTTTGGGTAGCGGCTTTTGACCCGTGAACCCGTCAACCCGGAACTCATCAACCTGATTTTTTTTATGGCTCGGGTTCGGGTCAACCATTGAGTTTTTGGATCAACCCAACAACCCGAATAAAATATGATATTAGTTTAAATTTAATTTTAATTTATTTGTGTCAAAAGTTTTGGACCTTTTCATTTTGTATTATAATGTATTTCAATTCTTATATTTTGATTCAGAAATGTTTGATACCTTTATCTTATGGAAGAAGTTGAATTAATGATGTTTTGGTGTTGAATTTAAATATATGCAATATGTATTATGATTATATTTGGGGTTTTATAAGCATCTATATGCTTGAAAAGATGGACTCATTTGACCCATTTGACCGAAACTTACCCGTGAACCGAAACTGACCCGCCAACTTGTTGACCTGATTAAAAAATGGGTTAGTTGGGTTGGGTCAGGGTTAGCAGGTTTTGGGTTGGGTTTAAATACTCAACTCGTTAATAAAATCGGGTTGGGTTTGGTTGACTTGTTATAAATGAAATAAAGTAGAGCTTCTTGAAAGAAAAGAACATTTGATAAATGAAATAATGTTTGATTAGAAATGATTTAGATGATGATTTGATTCTAACATGGGAAGTATTGCAGAGACTAACAGGAGGTGTCCTACTTCTTAGAAACAAATATTATATTGTGATATATCGTGGGAAAGATTTTGTTCCCACGAGTGTGGCTACTGTGTTAGCAGAAAGACAAGAAATGACAAAAGAGATACAAGATGCTGAAGAGAAGGTACGGAATGCAGCTGTCGATACAGCTGTTGCAAGTGCTGAAAATGGACAGGTTGCACTTGCAGGAAGTTTGGCTGAGTTTTATGAGGCTCAAGCACAATGGGGAAGAGAAAAAACTAGTGAAGAACACAAGATGATGATAAAAGAGGCATCTAAAACAAAGATAACTAGAGTAGTTAAGAAACTTGAGCATAAATTATTTATCGTAAGTGTTCTTTTCATTGTTTTCCATAAAACGTATTTGCTAAGGGGATGTTTTGATTTGTGTTTGCAAACTGATTATTCACACTTTAATCAGTATTTTATAATTGGATAACAGAATATGCTTTTGATTAGTTAAGCTTTGGAAGTTTGGATAAGTAGTTTCATATAAACTGCAAATTGTTTATCTGAAGGTAAAGTAAATCGACTTTTTAATCATAATTTACAACCTAATTGAGAGACTACTTCCATTTCATGAAGTATCTCTCACTTTTTCAGAAAATTTACATTTCTGTTCATTTTATTTTAGTTTTCAGATAATCAGAGTCTGCCAAACTTTTATGAATTTAATTATCTGATTATCACAACATCAATAAGCAGAACGATCTCCAAACACTATTTCTTAAATTCCATTATATTACCTCATGCTATCTGATTTTGGTCATTTAGTATTGACAATTGCTAATTCCTTTTACGGGTAAAGGGGTTGACCCCGGCAAAATTTTGCTAATTCCTTTTATAATGCATGTATCAGAACCCCCTTTTCTTTATCATGATCATACTTAATTATGCTTCTCGTCTGATCTTTTTATCTGTTTTCTATTACTATAAGTGTTCTTTATGGTTAAATTTGCACGCTCATTGGACTTCACACTTTGGTTTAATAGTGGATGTATTGAACAGGCCCAATCTAAAAGGCTTAAAGCAGATAAAGAATTGGCTAAGATACGAGAATCGTGGCTTCCTGCCGGTCCTCCTGAGGACCAGGAAACGATTACGGATGAGGAACGTGTTATGTTCAGAAGAGTTGGATTAAGAATGAAACCCTACTTACCCCTTGGTATGTTCTTGTCATGAAATTATGCTTTGTTTGAAAGATATAAAGTAAAGAGAATGTATATGATATAGCTTGATAAAAAATTTTGTTTGAGAAACAAAAATTGGGTTTTGATTATAATAATAATAATAATAATAATAATAATAATAATAATAATAATAATAATAATAATAATAATAATAATAAAATATATATATATAATAATAAAATAAAAAAACAAATGTAAAATATTAAAATTAAAAGTTAATGAAAATGAGAGAGAGGGGAAAACTTTTGTCAGGAAACCCACCCCAAAACCATAAAAATAGGTGGGGTTTTGAAACTTATCATTTCTTTGATTTCATTCCCATATTCAATACCTTTCTATTGCTACCAAACATTTGTTTTAGTACCTAAACCCAAAACTCAACCCGGAAACACTTTAAACAAGCTCCCCCTAAATCTATAAAGAGTATTCTGAAACACAGGTGATATTTTATGCTTCTTGGAACAATAATTGTTGATAACCACCTTAAATTTGGGATTTGTGTTTTCTAATTATAGGCCTTTAGCCGTGACCCATGAAACATAGAGATGGTGGGTTTAACTCCACTTGGCACATAGGTGTATTAAGGGTGTGCCTGTCTTTGCTGTTAGAAAGAAAAAGGCAATAATATGGCTAAACAGATTCTGCCTCTACAGGACTCATTATTAAAAAAATAGTTTCTTTGGTTCATTTTATCTATAAATTCTTTAATAATTAGGAACATTCAACAACTTGAATTTCTGATTACATTTGAACAACAGACCCACATCCAAAAACTATGTTATATAATTACAGATGATTATTCGATTCAATTCCATTTACTACACTAGTGCATAATTACTTCAAAACACACATCCAAACACCTCCATGATATCACTTTTCACGTCAATGAACTTCACCTTGATGTTGAAAGTATAATGTAGGCCCTTTTCTGGAGAAATTCAATTTTGAAACTTTTATGTTCTGTGTTGAGGTAATTTACAGGTATTCGTGGTGTGTTTGACGGTGTTATCGAGAACATGCATTTGCACTGGAAACATAGAGAACTTGTAAAACTTATATCAAAGCAAAAAGATATCGAGTTTGTTGAAGAAACAGCAAGGTTTTTGGAATATGAAAGTGGTGGTATATTAATAGATATTGTAAGAGTTCCCAAAGGTTATGCCATCATGTACTATCGTGGAAAAAATTATCAGAGGCCAATTAGTATTAGGCCCAGAAGTCTTCCTTCAAAAGCAAGGGCATTGAAACGTTGGAAGGCCTTGCAGAGATATGAGGTTTTTACTTACCTTTAGCTAGTATTCTCATGAATAACATATTAATTTATTGATATGCAAGTATTTACAGTTCGTAACATATCTTAATGTATAATATGCAGGCTCTCACGGAACATGTAACCGAGTTGGAGAACACCATAAAGCAAATGAAAAAAGAAAATGTAAGTTTTTCTTTTGCCGTTTTAAAAGATGTGTTCTCAAATGTAAGTTAAATAACTAATGTTAGAAGTAACATAGTTTGTTTTTTTATAGATTTAAAAAAAAATGAACGGTCATTTCCTAAAATGACCTCAACAACTATTAGGAATATTATCTCCATAAGTAATCTAAATATGCCAAATACTCAACAAATGATTATCTGAATATTAAGTACATCTATATACACTCTCCTGTAACATGTCTTGTTACAGCCAATCAATTGTGATCATTCAATATCACAGAATCAGTTTCTAAATTACATTGAAACACTCCCTCACAAGATGGCCATTAGACGAATTTGTCTCATATTTCATATCTCCATTATGCCAGATAGCTTAATATTTATTTGGAGGATATACAATCACTTTTGTTCTACAACATGGTTTATACTTATAGGATAGAAATCTGGTCCCTCCTGTTATGGCCTTATGGGAAACATCAAATAAGCCCCTTGTGTAATTTTGTTTTTACTGACAGCTATAAAACTATGAAGGAACTAAAAAACTCTATAACTGTATCTGTCAATATGGCTACGTAGTACCAACAATGAAATTTCTTTAATGTCAGTGACCTCTGTCAAGAATTCTATTATCTGAAAAAACCTACATAACATCTTCTTTATAAACACCTACTCATATGTTTTCTTCTTGATGTCTTTAGGGTGATTTTGATGATATAAAGGATATAAGTGCTCAGAACTCGGAGGAAATGGAGCTGCATGATCATTTCTCCGAATCCGCCAAGGTTAGTTTTTTTGTCAGCATATGCATTCTGGATCTTTATAGTGACTTAGGGAGTTACTATATTAGTCTATCAAATGTGTTTCTTCAGGGGTTGTAAATGCTTCAAGCCATCAAGAAGTTGTATCCATCCTTTTTTATAATGTGCAGGGTGAAGATGAAAGTTCATGGGAGAGTTGTGAAGATGAAGATAAGGATTCTGATTGGGAGAACGATGAACGATTCTAGTTTTTAGAAATGTGAGTTTGTCCACCTTTTTTTATGTTTGAGTTTAGGTCCATCAGTGTACTCTCTTACATATATATAATCTAAATTAAAGTTAAAGTTATTATATATATTAGTATTAGTATTAGTATGTGTGTGTGTATATATATATATATATATAGGGTAGTGATCAAGAGGGAAGTGCATTTTTGGGGGGAAGGGGGGAAGCGTTATTACCACATGTGATACTCGATTACCACATGTGGTACCGGCTATTACCACATGTGGTACCGGCGAGTACCACATGTGGTACCGACGATTACCACGGTACAGGCGATTACCACATGTGGTACCGGCGAGTACCACATGTGGTACCGGCTATTACCACATGTGGTAATCGAGTATCACATGTGGTAATAACGCTTCCCCCCTTCCCCCCAAAAAAGGCACTTCCCTCTGGATCATGCCACACACACACATATATATATATATATATATATATATATATATATATATATATATATATATATATGTGTGTGTGTGTGTGTGTGTGTATATATATATATATATATACTCCGTATATATTTATATATTATATATTTTAGTATCCGTTGATGTGATATGAGTAAGACAATCATCTTTTACTTTCATGGTATGAAAGCCTCTTTTCTTTCACTTGCCTTTGATGCATTGCAGACAATTCACTCAAACCTGCATTGCGTGTATTTAAGGGAGCTGAAAGTGGCATTAGGAGTGTATTTACAGGAGATGGCTTTGTTAAATGTAGATTATTTATCAGCTGCGTATATTCTTAATGGGCGTGGTTCCGGAGGAAAAGAGAAGTTAGTTAAGAAGATAGGACGTCAACAAGGAGGTGCATCATAGTTAAAAGTCAGTTGCGTCATGATTAAAAATCAGGTGCATCATAATAATATATTTTCCGGCCGCGCTGAAATTCGGGGCCGCCAGGTGGGGCGGTGGTGGGTGGTCAGCCAACATCATAGTTAAAACTTAGATGCGTCATAGTTATAACTTAGACGCATCATACTTTTCCCATCTTCCTACGTAAAACCTCTTTTGCATTATATCCAATTCCATTCTTAATTAGTCTTCGTAGCCTACATAAAAATCTTTTTCTTCATAACATGTTCTATCTTTTTTTCTTTTTCATTTTCTACAATGACCGAAATTGTTATTTACAAGTACATCGATAAACTTAACATTGAAAAACAAGAGAGTTAGAAAGCATTTGCCACAATGATCTGGACTGATATGTTCTCTTTCAATCATAACCCACCCTCACTTATTCTACAGAATTAGTAGGGTACTCGCGAAATGTGCTCACGTAAATACAAAACATTGTGGTTGTCCATTACATGTCGTTTCTTGAACAACATGAAGTTGATGCAACTCAACACAAATAATTGAACAACATGTTTATTCATTGTTTTTCGTGGAAGATTAGCATTATTCTTACCAAAGAACTCAAAGTGTGCTACAAAGTTCACAAATTGTCATATTTTTCTTATTCCATATTAAGCAAAAGAGTCGTGAATCCATCTTATATATATCAAAGCTAAATCAAGGAACATGTCTTACAAAATGTATCGTATGCAAAATTGATCCATATATGTTTCAAATAAAATATTCATTAGTGCTTTTTTAAACTCGATTCATTTAACAATATTCTATATAGAGTGAGGTTCAAATGAGAATGGAAAATTTGGTGAAAATGGATGAACCAATAAGCATGCGCCACATATCATAAAACTCATTTTTCCCCACGTTTTTAAAAATCAAATATCTCACAAAGGGTAAGTTGAAAAATTATAAAAATTACACCATAAAAATCAGCATTTTTAACTCTTCGATTTGCCATCTCATAAGGTATACTTTTGACGATTTTTAATTCATGGGTTTTACAAAGTGTACAATATTGGTATCATATGTGTTACTAGCTGGTAATACATGTGTTACTCGCTAATAACATATGTGTTACTCGCTGGTAACACATGTTGTTGTGTTTTCAAAACCCACCAAAAAACGAACAAAAAAAGTTCGTTAAAAGTATATCTTGTGAGATCTCTAATCGAAAAGAAAAACGCTGATTTTTATTGTGAAATTTTTGTGATTTTTCGACTTACCGTTTGGGAGACTTTTAATTTTTAAAAACGTGGGAAAAAATGGGTTTAGTGACACGTGGCGCATTCTTATTGGTTCCCCCATTCTCACAAAAAGTTATTGTACTCATTTGAACCTCACTCACGATGAGTTATATAATCTCATTTAGAGTGGGGTTCAAATGATTACATCCACTTTTTGTGAGAATGGAGGAATGTATATGAGCCTTTGGATCTTTCAAATCAAGGGTCAAGATTTAACCACCATTTTTATTTTTTTTAAAAGAGTTTTCAACCTGATTTGGGTGGAAGGGTATATTCGTAATTAAACCTTTTAATTAATTTCTATATTTGGAGCTTATTTCAAAAAAAGAAAAAGAAGAACTCTTCGTGCTTTTTCCCACTTTTCTATGTTCTTGATCACACAAAACCCTAGCGCAAATCGTTGATTAGGTGATTGAATCTTCGAATTTCGTCTCTAAATCATCGTATTCTTCCATCAAAACCGGTCGGATCATCATTCTACGGACGATTTTTGCTGATTTCGTTTGGTGAAACTCTAACTCGAAAAACATAATCTAAACCAAAATTAAGCTCCGATTCGCTGTTTAAATGGATGTTCTTGAAGAAATATGATGAGGATCATCAACGAATCCCATATTAATGCAGTTACTCTCCAATTCGTTCCACTTGGTAAGTTTTTCCTTTTGTTCTATATTTTTATTTTCTACAACTATTAATGAAAATTTGAACCAAAGTGATGTGTTGCTATATTGTTAGAGTTTTGTGATTACGATATATGTGTGATCAAAGTGAAATTTATGCATTTGGGATAATTAAAGTAAACTTGCATATAAGGTGTTCGATGAAATGTCTCAATGAAATATGATTTTACTGTTGTCGTCCTAGTGATTGATTAGCATGAAAATTTAGCATCTGGAACAGCAGGAATTCAGATTCTTAAGAGTTGGTTGATCACAAGGATTATAGGAGTTACTATCAAATGTGATAATGTACTGTAATGTATCACATGTGTTACTAGACTGTTATTTACATTTACACTTTGCTGTATATTTTTTCACAGTATCACATGTGTTACTGACTGCGTTGATACCTCATAGACTGAGATGAGTGTTATTTTTTGATACCTAGTAACAATTGTATATCTATTCATATTTATCAATTTATGTATATGTATTCATGTTTATCTATTTATGTATAGGTATTCATGTTTATCTATTCATAGTATCACATGTGGTACTATATTGTATTGATACCTCATATTTTTAATTTTTTTTATTCATAGCTGTTGAAGAAGGTCTTGTTTCAGAAGCATGTGCAAATGTCATTAAATCATATATATGTTGTTGTAGTTTTACATGTGTTTTCTGCTATTTTATTTTCAGTTGTGAGTTCATTGCCTTTTTTTGGATCGACATTCTTAAAATGTCTCTTAAAGAAAAGGGTACAAACTTAAATAAAAAACATGGTGATGATCATGGTAAATGTTCTTTTATCGACACACCTATTAATGAGCTTCCAGGTAATTTATGCTTCCTCGTTATGTATATGTTTTTGAATATATAATTAATTTATATTTTAGTATCACAAGTGGTATTGATCAGTATCACGTGTTACTAGATACTATCACATGTGTTACGAATCACTATCACATGTGTTACTGATTTACATTTACCTTTAGTTGATTTATTTTACAACTCTATTATTCTATTGGCAGACCAGTTGGGTTACTTTCTCATTGATAACTTTGATACATATATAATGGAGTTAAAATTTGGGAATGTGTGCGTAAAAGTGACTCACAGGCGGTTCACAATGTATTTTGGATCCCATTGGGTGGTAATCCAATTATGTATTTACAAGACGTAAATCGGGTGGATCCATGTATTGGTGAATGGAATAATGACTTTACAAGGGTGGAGATCCGTCATAGGAATACTACTTTACATTTTTGGTATAGTTTGATCTATATTTTCAATTACAATCTTTCAATAAAAAATTTAATAGATCTCTATAAGTTTTTTAATCGTTGTCGGTTGGTTATTTTTTTGTATTGGATAATTTGTTTTGATGGTTTTAGTGATTACTGTTTCTCTGTAACAGATGTGTTACTAACGGCTTCCTGAACGACACGTTATTTTGAGAATAGATTGTCTTCAGGGATCTCTGATCAGCGGTCCAGGCGTTCATCAGTTTTTTTAAATTTATATTTAGCTGGGGCTTAAATTATATGTGCTACCTACTATAATTAGTAAGCAGTAAGTATAACCTAAGATCGTTCTAAAGATTGTAACGTAATGTGGATCAAAGCTGATGCTTTCGGTAGGGAAGTATTTAGGATGGGTAATAAATTAGGTAGATTTTGGGGGTTTTATAATTAAATTAAAGACAGAAAATTAAAATGCAGATAAAAACAGGTAAAGATAGATATGTGATTGCTGAGATTTCAATAATTAATCTTTCGGGATGACAGAATAAATAGGGACATTTGATATCGCGTAAAAAGTCACGTTTTTACTACCGATATCTCTCTCATTCTAGAACGATTCTTGGCATTTTGAACTCAAATATGGTTCAAATCAGTAACATTATGCCAAGATGGTCAAAACGAGGTTGCACGATGAAAATCAAGCAAAACGGATGAAAAACGAAGATTCCACATACGTTTGAAGATTCAAGGCATCAAAACGAGATTTCAAGACCAAAGTGCTCTCCACCAACATCCACTATTTTCAAGATGTACGTTTTCAAAATACGAATACAACAGAAGAAGAATCAACCAAAACGGGTGAAAAATGAAGATTTCGCGCCCGCCGGAAGATCCAAATGATTCGCACGCAATATCTGGAGCTAGGGACCTCACCTCAGGGCCTATTTTATATCAAAATCTTCGTTTTTGAATTACGAATCCAACAAAAAAAGAATCGACGCAAACGGACGCATAACGAAGAAAATACGCACGAATCAAGAAACGAAGCGAAACGGGGCGGGTAGCCGCCGGCCGCCGCCGGCTGCTACAGTGCCGCCGCCGGCTGGCCACCCCCCGTCTCGCTTTCCTTTTTTGGTTAAAACCCGTACCTGGTGCGCCTCCTTTTCGCGTTGTACGGTACCCGGTGCGCCTACTTTTCGTGTGGTACACGCCATTTTTGGAAATTTTCTAATGTGCACCTCTTGATGCTAATGTGAGCCTAAACTCACCTATAAATAGAGGGCTTGGGTTCCATTTGCAAAACACACATTCCTAACTTATTTTCTCTCACTCTAGAATTAAGCTCCAACTTTCTCACTCTACATTATTTCTTTAGATTAGGTTTTTACTAGTATTTAAACTAGTTTAGGAGTTTCATTAGAAGTAGAAGGAAAGTGCGGAACGCATTGTAATCTTCGGTGTATGCTCGGAATTGTGTCAATTAATTCAAGTCTACTTTCTCTCGCATTTAATTCTGGTTCTTTCTAATCCTTATCTATCTTAATTAATTACGTTTATATTGATTATGCTAGATTTAGTTATTGCCATGATTAGAGAGTAGTATACTTGTTGTGTTTGTTTGCGATGTAGTTAATTAATTATGGGATAATGTATAATCAAATATTGAAGATCGGTAATATTACTTTGATCGTCTTATTGCATGTTCTTGTTTGATTGTTTTCTTAGGATCATCATAGTAGTAAAATGTAAACGGTCTTAATTATCGTGAAGTAATATGACGGCCCCTATTCGACTGTTACTCGATATAGTACTGGAAACACTTCAAGGTGGAGTACAAATGTATGGAAGTCGAGGAATGACCGAAGGTATTCATATTACGAAACGATATAATACTATGAAGTAATATGATGGCCCCTATTCGACTGTTACTCAGTATAGCGTTGGAAACACTCTAGGTGTAGTACAAACACGTGGAAGCTGCGTAACGACCGAAGGTAGTTATATTACGGACTAGTATATATAAAATGAGAAACCTAGTTTAATTAACCTTTCTAAATAGACTTTTATACTTCAAATTAATCTATCGTCTTTCCACCAATAAACGTGATTACAACACCTTTTTACGACGTCCAATTAAAATGTAGTCAATTATCTGTGTCAATATAATTTGTCAAAGGTATGAAACCATGGAACCGCAAGGCTACATGGGGGATTATCGTAGGACAAGACATGGCCAAGGTTTGAAGCGGCGGAACCACTTAAAGTGAGGAACGCTGTGGATAACTAGGGGATTTATTGGGTAGTCTTAAGCAAGGGCTGATTTAAAGTCATAAATGAATTGTTTACATATACAAATCTGTTAGGATGACAAGGGATCGTTATATGATTCAGTTATGTCTAGTACCTTAAGATTTCGTTCCCGTTCATATGAAAGTATTATTAAACCATAATTAAGATGTTGCTTATTATTCTAAATACTTTGTAATGTTATCATAACCTAGCTCCCGGTGTGACATGCTAATTGGATTTTAATTAGTAGGGAATTTAGTGTTTACATCACAAGTATTCAAGAATAAAAATTAATATCTTTTAAAACAGTTTCTCCAAACATCATCCCATAACTTAATTAACAAAGTCTCAGCAAACACTATCTTTATTTATCTGCTTTACGTTTTACTTTTATTTCGCTTTTATTTATTTACTTGCCTAAGTTAGTTAATATAAAAACCAAAACCTCCACCATTTTATAAACCCTTCACTAGTTTGAAAGCCCTCATCTGCCACGCCTTAGTTTCAATTCAGTCGGTTTGAAGAACGACTCTAGGTCATACCTACCACTTGCTCACCCTTAGGATTAGCATCGTTAGGGAAAACTTAGGCCCCGCAATTACAAATATAAAACAACTCCACTGCTGGTGGCCCGGTTAGCGATCGTTTAACGACACCGACCTGATCGGGCGCCAACAAGTTTTTGGCGCCGCTGCCGGGGAACCAACTGTACGATCCTTAGGCCTCAAGACGAACTTACTTACTAGTGAACCTTTAGAATTCCTTAAACCCGTACGTTTTTCTTTATTTTTCCTTCCTTTTACTATTCTCACAAATTACGTTATCCCTATCCACTCAACTAGTCAACCACCTGCCAACGAGACTATGACAGCTACACGTATAACTCTCGCTGAAAACTCTAAACCTCTGATTGAAGGTCGAGGAGGACCAATTGTCTATCCGGAAACCGATAGAACTTCATTTGAATTAAAACCACACATTGTTCAGTTAGTCCAAAACCTCTGTCAATTCCATGGCCTACCAAATGATGATCCCAACTCACACCTTGACAAGTTCATTTCCTTATCCAACTCTTTTAAGCCGATTGGGGTTAATCAGGACATAGTCTATCTATACCTATTTCCCTATTCACTCACTCTCAATGCACAAACCTGGTTTGAGGAACTAGAAATTAACTCTATAACCTCTTGGGTAGAACTAGCAACCAAATTTTTGGCCAAATATTTCCCCCCATCAAAACAAGCCACGTTTAGGTCCAACATCATAAACTTTCATCAAGTGCATGATGAATCAATCTTCGATGCATGGGAGCGCTTTAAGAAATTGCTTAAGAAATGTCCAAATCATCGATTTGAGCGTTCAGACCAGTTGCGCATTTTCTACAATGGTCTCTTCCCACATCACCGTCCTTTACTTGATACCGCCTCTCAAGGTAGTTTCATAGGCTGTACGGCAAATGAAGCTTGGAGCCTTATTGAGAAAATGACAATACACAACCATGACTGGAACAGTGAAAATCAACCCTCAATAGTGAATTCACCTACTACAATCAGTAATGAAGCTATCAAAACCCTCACTCAGCAAGTGTCAGACCTAACCAAGGAGATTAAGGAATTGAAAAGTCAACTGCAACAAGTCTGTCAAGTTCAAACCTGCCTTAATTGTGCTAATCTGAACCACTCAGCCCAAATTCCTGAGTCTCATCTAACACCACCCAACACTAACCATTCTCCTTACCCACATACGAATAGCCCACCAACTTACCAACCCCAACCTTTAGAACCCTCTCCTTCATAAACCTCTAGTTTTGACGACACCCTGATACAAGTCATTCAAGGTCTCTCGGCTAGACAAGACCAAACTGATCTCCTCTTAAGAGATCATTTGACTTTGTTAAAAGCTTTCGAATCCCAGTTAGGACAATTAGCACAACGTATTACCGCTAAACCTCAGGATAGTCCAACTAGTTCCCATAAGGAGGCTTCCCATATTCAAGACTCTCAGGTAGCACATAGCCCACCTACGATTTCTTCTCCGGTGAAGGAACCACCTATTGTCCCATCGACAATGGATTTAGAGTCTACACCAAATAGGAAAATCCCATTTCCGGCTCGTCTTAAACAACGACCCGACAAGCTTAAGTCTTTTAAGCTTGATAGGAAATTCCTAGATACCGCCTCTGAAGTTCACTCCAAAAAGTACTTCAGAAAACTTCTTACAACCAAGGATAAGGTACCCGAAGTACCCAATGTCCCGCTGAACGAGGAATGTTCAGCTATTCTTAACAATACCATTCCTGAAAAACTCGGAGACACCGGACGTTTTACTCTCCCTATTTCCATCTACAATTCAGGCATCATCTGTTCTCTTGCCGATTTAGGAGCTAGTATTAATCTCATGCCATACTCGCTTTACAAAAGGCTTGAGTTAGAAAATCTTCGACTTACCAAAATGACCATACAGCTTGCTGACCACTCAGTCAAATACCCTAGGGGAATAGCTGAAAATGTTTTAGTTAGGATTGATAAATTTCTTTACCCAGCAGATTTTGTAGTTATGGATATGCAGGAAGATGTACACATCCCAATCATACTAGGAAGACCTTTCATGAATATGGCCAAGGCAATCATCAACGTCTTCGCACAGACCATCAGCTTGCAGTCTCAGGGAGAAACCATCACTTTCCATATCGACAATCCTAACGCTGGAGACCAAGCCGATATGTACATGATCTCCATGAACAAGACCACAGAGGACAAAGAAACTACAAGGTCGACAAGTGAAAGGAACTCTAGCAAGGAAATGGCAATTACGCCATATTTCCCGATTGACCTCCGACGAATAGGACAAGAGATGAAAAACGCATCTCCATCAGCAAACAACCCAACGATGGAAGAATTGATCAGAACGAGAAAGATGGAAGAAGAAAACAAAAGAAGTACACCGCCAACTAATCCATTTACCACGGAAGAAATGGTGGGAAGTAACCACAACCATCCCTTGAGAAGAGAAACACTGAAAGAATATTCCAAACGCACAAGATACCAACCGCAAACCATCATGGATCACAAAGTGCTCGAAGAATTCATCCAAAGATTTGACAAAGCGGTAGAAGGAATTGGCAACGCAGTCAACATGCTTGCTCCTTCCCCTGCTGAACTGCAATTCTGTCAACAACAGAAACGGACTTACGCTAGGATCTACAATGCCCTTAAAAGATCTAACATCCCATTTACCTCAACGCAATGGGAGATGTTAGGATCCATTAGAGCGCATATGAAAGAAACTACTGGACATCCAAGCAGTCGTGCTAACATCTTGACGATGAATGACCTCACATCATTGCTTGACTTGCTAAATAGAGAAGATCACCTTAGTTCCAAAGAAAGCGGATCTATGGTTATCAACTCCACTATTGAAAAACAAGTTGAGTTACTGATTGAAGAGCTTAGTGATCTCGTTTGGGAGGAATCAAGGCGCGAACGACCTTTTTGGGCTACATATGAATCACCACTTGATATCGCTACTTCTGTTACGATCCATCTAAGGGAGATTCAACAACGGAAAAGTAACTCCAGAACAAAGTTCATATTCTACTCAGGATGCAAGGAGATACTTCGTCAGCTTATTCTAGTTTTCTCAGAATCCGACTTTCCATTCAACAACCATCAGCACCGGCAAATAGAGGACCTGTGCACGTCCATCAGAAGATTCAACGGAGACCCCAAGACCGAGAACTATGAAGGCATAAAACTGCAATTCTTAGCGTTTGTATGCTCTCTCTGGCAAAACCCACCGTCAAGAGAGGTTGTTAAGACAGACACAACCACCATGACCGACCCTAATGGGACTGTCACTAAAGCAGTCGACTACATCACCTTCGGACTTCAAGGACTTGAGAGGACAACTTCAGAGCATCTTCTGAACTACAAGGCAACATCGAGAGATAGTCCACTCGAATTGATTACGACAATAATCAATCATTTCATGAGAATCTATCCACCTCGATACACTTTTCCGCAACCTAGGGCCCAAAACATCAACAAAGGGGATCCCATGGATGCATCCATCTCCATCTAGCTAGGAGAAAATAAGTCGAGCTCTCGACTTTAAAAGAGCGCTTCTCGGGAGGCAACCCGTGTTTTACATTTCTGCAATTTTACATTCCAAGAAGTGATGAAGTCTCCGACTATCTTTCACACTTGGATATACGAACAAGTTTCTGTCTGACGCATCAAGTCTTTGACGCCGCGCATCAAAGAAAGTATATCCAACATATTCACACCTACGAGACCAATCACAAGAAGACTTGATCAAGAATGCACCAAGAAAGACGGAATCCGGAAAATGCACACAAAGGAACTGCAACAACCGGGGAGTACTTCTAAACCGTCTCTTTCATTCGTTTTAAATATACCATATCCATTATGCTTATCACTAAGTGTGGGATTCAAACCCAACACACACTGAAAGAATGCAACTTAGATGTTTAAAACCCTAAGTGTGGGATTTTACCCCATTCAGAGCTTAGTATAACATCGAGGACGATGTTCCTTTAAGTGTGGGATAGCAGTAGTTGCACTACTGTTAAATGGATATTGGTATATGCTTGATTCTAAAATCGTTGCTCTTTATAAGACCTTGCTTCTCTATAAAAGTAAACAAAATTTTTCAAAATTAAGTTAAAAATATGTTGAAAATGAAAAATTTTAAACAAAGAATGATTTACTTTGGGGAAGAAGGAAAATAAAATACAAATTCTTTTGAAAGGTTAGTTTAGTAATCCCATAAAGAGCATCGCATGACTAGGCACACAACAACCCAACTTTCGATTCGTGAGGTATCTTGAGCCATATGAAAAGCATTCACTTTTAATGCTTCACTTTTTCGATTCTTGAGTGTGCCGATGTATGCGTTTAGAATCAGAACTTGCTCCTATAATGCATTTCGAAGCCGAATTGGTGAGTCAAAAGGGAGATCGAATCACATCATTCTTGAACCCATCTATACACCCAAAAATAAACACATCATCCCGTACCCACTCAAAATCATCCCTCAAACTTCATAGAAAGTTCCAAAGATGAAAAAGAGAAGTTTTAAGGATATGACGTCGAAAAAAAAATATCTTAGAAAATTCGAAGAAAAGAAAGTCAAATGGAGAAAAAGACTCCTCCCAAAAGAAAAAGGCGACAAATCTCCCGAAAATTCAAAAATTTCAGCTTTCCGCTTCACCAAAAAGAAAACCTATGAAAAACCAACACAACACCCTCTCATACCACCAACACTCCACTCAAAACCCTACATCACTTCCCTTAGAATGATTGTGGCTAGATCGACTTCGCGCTCACCTAAAAGGTAACGATTTGATACTCGATCAAGCCTATGACGATAAACGATACATGACTGGCGTTCTGAGCGATTGATATAATAGAATAGGAAACCCTAAACACTTTGAGTGATTTGAGTGACCACCATGAGAGGATCGCCTAGTCATGTATCCAAGATCAAAGATCACAAGCATGCTCCTAAAGATTACAATCTTTCCTTTTTAAAGAACAAGTATTTTACTTTTCCAAATCCCCCTTAGTAAAACGTTCCGCCTTAAAATATTTCATTATATGCTTATTTTTATCTCGGTTGAATGTTAGTTTGCTTGAGGACAAGCAAAGTTCTAAGTGTGGGATACTTGATATCGCGTAAAAAGTCATGTTTTTACTACCGATATCTCTCTCATTCTAGAACGATTCTTGGCATTTTGAACTCAAATATGGTTCAAATCAGTAACATTATGCCAAGATGGTCAAAACGAGGTTGCACGATGAAAATCAAGCAAAACGGATGAAAAACGAAGATTCCACACACGTTTGAAGATTCAAGGCATCAAAACGAGATTTCAAGACCAAAGTGCCCTCCACCAACATCCACTATTTTCAAGATGTTTGTTTTCAAAATACGAATCCAACAGAAGAAGAATCAACCAAAACGGGTGAAAAATGAAGATTTCGCGCCCGCCAGAAGATCCAAATGATGCGCATGCAATATCTGGAGCTATGGACCTCATCTCAGGGCCTATTTTATAACAAAATCTTCGTTTTTGAATTACGAATCCAACAAAAAAAGAATCGACGCAAACGGACGCATAACGAAGAAAATACGCTCGAATCAAGAAACGAAGCGAAACGGGGCGGGTAGCCGCCGGCCGCCGCCGGCTGCTACAGTGCCTCCGCCGGCTGCTACAGTGCCGCCGCCGGCTGGCCACCCCCCGTCTCGCTTTCCTTTTTTGGTTAAAATCCGTACCTGGTGCGCCTTCTTTTCGCGTTGTACGGTACCTGGTGCGCCTACTTTTCGTGTGGTACACGCCATTTTTGGAAATTTTCTAATGTGCACCTCTTGATGCTAATGTGAGCCTAAACTCACCTATAAATAGAGGGCTTGGGTTCCATTTGCAAAACACACCTTCCTAGCTTATTTTCTCTCACTCTAGAATTAAGCTCCAACTTTCTCACTCTACATTATTTCTTTAGATTAGGTTTTTACTAGTATTTAAACTAGTTTAGGAGTTTCATTAGAAGTAGAAGGAAAGTGCGGAACGCATTGTAATCTTCGGTGTATGCTCGGAATTGTGTCAATTAATTCAAGTCTACTTTCTCTCGCATTTAATTCTGGTTCTTTCTAATCCTTATCTATCTTAATTAATTACGTTTATATTGATTATGCTAGATTTAGTTATTGCCATGATTAGAGAGTAGTATACTTGTTGTGTTTGTTTGCGATGTAGTCAATTAATTATGGGATAATGTATAATCAAATATTGAAGATCGGTAATATTACTTTGATCGTCTTATTGCATGTTCTTGTTTGATTGTTGTCTTAGGATCATCATAGTAGTAAAATGTAAACGGTCTTAATTATCGTGAAGTAATATGACGGCCCCTATTCGACTGTTACTCGATATAGTACTGGAAACACTTCAAGGTGGAGTACAAATGTATGGAAGTCGAGGAATGACCGAAGGTAGTCATATTACGAAACGATATAATACTATGAAGTAATATGATGGCCCCTATTCGACTGTTACTCAGTATAGCGTTGGAAACACTCTAGGTGTAGTACAAACACGTGGAAGCTGCGTAACGACCGAAGGTAGTTATATTACGGACTAGTATATATAAAATGAGAAACCTAGTTTAATTAACCTTTCTAAATAGACTTTTATACTTCAAATTAATCTATCGCCTTTCCACCAATAAACGTGATTACAACACCTTTTTACGACGTCCAATTAAAAGGTAGTCAATTATCTGTGTCAATATAATTTGTCAAAGGTATGAAACCATGGAACCGCAAGGCTACATGGGGGATTATCGTAGGACAAGACATGGCCAAGGTTTGAAGCGGCGGAACCACTTAAAGTGAGGAACGCTGTGGATAACTAGGGGATTTATTGGGTAGTCTTAAGCAAGGGCTGGTTTAAAGTCATAAATGAATTGTTTACATATACAAATCTGTTAGGATGACAAGGGATCGTTATATGATTCAGTTATGTCTAGTACCTTAAGATTTCGTTCCCGTTCATATGAAAGTATTATTAAACCATAATTAAGATGTTGCTTATTATTCTAAATACTTTATAATGTTATCATAACCTAGCTCCCGGTGTGACATGCTAATTGGATTTTAATTAGTAGGGAATTTAGTGTTTACATCACAAGTATTCAAGAATAAAAATTAATATCTTTTAAAACAGTTTCTCCAAACATCATCCCATAACTTAATTAACAAAGTCTCAGCAAACACTATCTTTATTTATCTGCTTTACGTTTTACTTTTATTTCGCTTTTATTTATTTACTTGCCTAAGTTAGTTAATATAAAAACCAAAACCTCCACCATTTTATAAACCCTTCACTAGTTTGAAAGCCCTCATCTGCCACGCCTTAGTTTCAATTCAGTCGGTTTGAAGAACGACTCTAGGTCATACCTACCACTTGCTCACCCTTAGGATTAGCATCGTTAGGGAAAACTTAGGCCCCGCAATTACAAATATAAAACAACTCCACTGCTGGTGGCCCGGTTAGCGATCGTTTAACGACACCGACCTGATCGGGCGCCAACAACATTACTGAATGTCTGAATCTAATAAGTACATTATCAGGTGTAAACACTAGAAACATACCAAATTAATTGGATACTAAAGTGGTATGTCACTAGGAACTAGGTTATCGTGATTTTGATCGGATCAATACGCAAAACTTCCAATACTTAGTTAAAAGATAAGCAACCTATCTTGGTGAAACACCGAGGTACATGATTAAAGCAGTGTATCGTCTCATAGGTCCAACCGTTCTTAACACCTAAGTAATTTACTTACTGATTAGTTATGTAACTGATTACTAACGTCGTGCATTTAGACCGTTGATTATGTAAGACCTAGTGGTTTATGAATCCCAAGTCACTTTAACTTTTACTTTCATTTCTGAGTCTTGTTTATCGTTAATTAAGTTCAGGGTTATTCGACTTATGACTTAAATCTCTCATTTTCAAACAGTTATACATCCCTGGATTATTCGCAATTTATTAAAACGTGTTTCATGTGTAGACCATACCTTTCAGTGATTCATAATGTACTTTACTATATAGTATTTCCAAAGTTACTCACCTCTGCCATGCTTTTGTTAAGTAATAAACTAGGAGATACACGGAAATTCCATAGTGATAACTATGTAGTGAACAGTGCTCTCACAGTGTCTTACTTTATAATGGACTAGGTACAGATAACTACTTATCCGAATTAGACTTGATCAATTCCTAATTTCTAGGTTGCAGCCACGTGGATAACCGGAAAGGATGCTCCATAAATTAAATTTAAGTTCATAAGGCCCAAATGGCACATTAATTCCTATTTATCTGAACGTATTAGTGAACATTAGGTTACAGTGTTTTGATATTCGTTGAATTTATCAGTTAGTTTATAAGATTGTACCGACCTTTCGGAGTTCCAATGTTAAACCATAACTGATTCCGTAATATGACTGCCTTCGGTCGTTCTCCGACTTCCATACGTTTGTACTCCGTGAAAAGCGTTTACAGCACTATATCATTGAACAGTCGAATAGGGGCCGTCATATTACTTTACGATTATCATACACTGATTATATAATGTCATCCCTACTTTTAATTATTTACATCCCAACAATCACAATAATAAACTACTCGCAATTCATGGCAATATTCATATCACATACCAAGTAATAATGCATAATTAAATATAACATAAAAACAAGTATAAAAAGGTTTAGATATCACCCGGAAATTAAAGGGTAGCAACGTATTATTACAATTGACAAACTCTTCACACATACAATGCTAATCTTCGATTACAATCACTCCTTCTAGTTCCTGGATTAATCCGTAGATTAATCTGACTAATCCTAGAGAGAGAAAGAAATCTAAATGTAGAGAGAGAATTGGAAGTGTATTTTTGGAGGTGAAAGTATTCCAAGAGTGTGTGTTTTTAAATTGTGAATTTAAGGGTGTATTTATAGTTGAAATCTGGCTCACGATAGCGAAAACAGGCTCACGTTAGCAAAAAAATGAAAAAGTAGGGCTTAAGGCCGGATCCGGTTGGCAGCGGGCCGGATCCGGATCCGGCCGGTCCGGGTACGGTACGGCCTAGTGGAGCAGGGATTTGGCCCGGTTCCGGCTGGCAGCCGGCCGGTTCCGGCTCAGGCTCAGGGTTATGCGTTGACTCGAAGTCTTTTTCGTTATGCGTTCGATTCCGATGGTTCTTTTTGCGTTTGATTCGTTTTTCGAAAACGAAGACTTTGATGTAAAGAAATCCTCGAGATGAGTCTTCTAGCTCCGAATAGAATTTCTCGAAGTTTGGATTTTTAAAATGCGCGTAGAATCGTTGTTCTTTATCGCACCTTACCGTGGCGGAATCACAGCGGGGCGTGACTAATCCGAATCATCACAACAAGGTTACATCGAACGACCTCTATATGAGTCGTTTTAAAAATACGTTACCGAAGATACATTGTTTTAAACATAACTGTTTCAAAGAAATTAACCCTAGAGTTTACATATTTATCAAGAGATTCTTATACATAACCAAATGTACTCAAAATAGTAATGTAATAAAATCTCCGGTAATTGATGTTGCAAAATATGTGACTCTGGTATGTTGTTTCCAAAAGCGTCCCATGCTTAATGCGACTATGAATCTGAGAGATACATGCTAAAAATGGTCAACATAAAGTTGGTGAGCTCATAAGTTTAAACAGTTAAAAATAATGACGTGAAACACAAGATTTATATAGTTGTTTGCATAAATGCAAAATAAAGTATACTATTGCCATGAGCTCATGTATTCGAAACTTAACAGTTTATGTTGGTGCCTCATGTAAGTGTCTAATCCAGCACACTTAGTTGAACAAATAATTATACGTCTGTTTCACCAGTTAGTGCAACTAACCCGGACGGGGGTGTCGATCCCAAATAGATCTATTCACAATATTCGCGTTTAAGTACCATAACTAACGAACCATGATTCGAGGTCTTAGTGGATTAGTTTTGTTACTCATGCAATACGTATATGTGTTTGTGTACTTGTGTTCATAAAACGATGTGCATGTATTCTCACCCCAATAAAACAAGTAAAAAGGGGTAATGAGACTCACCTGAGTTGTGAATGCTAGCGTTTCTAAAAGCAAGTGTGTTTTCAACTGTAACCTCCTAACGCCCTAAACGCATAAGGTTATATGTAAGTAGATGGCTAACGGCCCATCTATGCTAGTTGTTCACTCAACTAGTATGTTTACGTGTATATTGTTTTCAAAAATGTGTACGTGAATTGGTGATGTTTTTATAATAATAATTCTCAATAATATTATTATTATGCTTGTTTCGTTTCATACTTGTAAAAATATATGTTAAGTGTTTCCGAGTTGTCTCATATGTAGTTTATTTGTTGTTGACGCGGAATCGATACTTTGCGACGATTATTTTGGGCTGACAGTGGTTTGCGACACTCAGAAGTAATGCGACACTAAGGTCAGTGTCGTGCCCCAACCGGTACGGTCGTCTTCGCAAGGGAAGGAGCAGCGACAGTGGGTAAGTTTTAAATTTGTAAAGCTGGGGACCTAAGCTTACTAAAGCTGTATAGCAGTAGTATGACCTATGGTCGTTCTTTAAGCTAATCGTATTGTGAAACTATATTGTCGGGATGAACGGTTCAGTTTAGTGATGTATTTTAAAATGATTTGAGTGGGGGTTTGATACTTAGGTCCATAAATTAAACTAATTCAATAAATAGTAAATAAACAGAAAATAGAAAAGGGATGTAATCAGTATGGAGGAGATGTGTTTGTTATGACTTCGTTAGCTTATGCGGGGGTGATGCTAGGGTTTTAGAATGAAAACGTCTTGTAAAGGTTTGTGTCTTACTTAAGCTTAGTTGTTCGTAGTGTAAACACTAGGACCCTACTGATTGGGGAGACCAATCAGTATGTCACTGAGTACTAGGCCAGATTGAGTCTGATCGGAGGAGGATGCTCAACTTTTCAACGTTATCCAGTGACGGAGTAACGACCCTTCGTGGAATATTCGATTCCTGGGCGCATGAGATAGAGTAACATACCTACTATAGTTCCGACCTTTCTTAACACTACGGGGAATGGTTTTAAGATTAAGACTTGGGTTGGTGACTGTTAACTTTACATTAATGGTCATGATTTAATCCAGAGCTTTAGGTTCAAGCAGGATGTGATACAGTCTTTGACCACCGGCATTTCCTTAGCTTCAACGTATTTGTACTCCACCAGTGGTGTTTCCAATGCTATACGAAGTACAGTGCCATTTTTCATGGTCTTTCCGATATCACATACTTTACGGTCACTCAGGACTTGCTTAAACTAAGTTTGTATTAAAGTTCAACCATCTATGATATAAACCAGCCCTCATTATTCCCAATAAATCCCTGATTGATTCACGGTGTACTATACGAAAGGTTTAAACAGTATTTCTACAGTTACACAATTCAGACCATGTTTACAGTTTTAAGAAAACATAGATAAGTAGTGACCGTTTGATCAAGGTTCGCGACTCCTTGTCATAAAGGTTCTAACCACGTTTATTTAGAGGAAAGGCGATAGTATAATTTAGGTTTAAAAATCATAAATGTAAAGTAACAGTACATCTGGTTTTCAATCGTATATTAAAGCAGCATCACCCCGCACATATATAAACTAACTACATTATAACAAACACACAAGGAAAGAAGTAACCGTTAATAAAGCGTAGATTGAATAAGCGTTTGAAAGAATACACGAGCAGAACCTCCGCAATATCTTCTAGAATCTTACAAATAAGCCTCTAAACTGTTCCTCATGCTATTACAAAGTAGACCCTCCGTTAGTCTCGGTTAAATATTAACCAAGAACTAACTGACACTTAACCCTAATTCTAGAGAAAGAAAGTTTAGAGAGATAAAGAAGAGAGAGAGAGAGTGTGTGAGAGAGAAAGTGAAAGTGGGGAAATAAAATGGATGAAGAATGGTGTGTTGAAATGTGAAGGAGGGGTCTTCTATTTATAGGTGACGAGTGAAATCAGCCGTACAAGTCACGAAGCACAACGTACAAGCATGCAAAGCATAAACGAGCACCATATGGGGGTTAGGGGCCATATACGGCCTTCATAGGGCCGTATATGGTATGTACTAGGCCGTATAAGGTGCCTATGGGGCCGTATACGGTTGCCAAGGCCGTATACGGGCTCCATCGGTTTTCGTTCGTTGCTTAAAATGTCCGTATCTCCTTCATTACATATCTGTTTGACTTGATTCTCTCGCCTATGATCTCGTAATTCCTGTTACGCTTCTAATGGTGCCTATTTCATAGAAATTGGATGTGTGTAGCTCAGGCATAGCCGGAATGACTTTTGTTGATCGGTAGAAGTCGTATCTCTTCCGTTCTTTATCCAATTTGCATGATTCTTGATTCTTCCATCTCGTTTTTACCTATGACATCATATAACAAGGTTAGAATGTGTTTCTCATAAGGTAAATGAGGGTGGAAGAATTGGTTGTTGTTTATTCGCTCTGTTTCGCTCGTTATTCGGACGTTTTTAGTGTTTTTTGTAGCAACGTCTATATTTTGAGCACTTTAGTGAATTTTAGTAAATAATGATTGTTTTGGAATGTTTTCACTAAAGATGTACCCAAAAACTGCGGAATATCGTACTTAAAAACATGACTTTTTGCGTCACATCAAGTATCCCACACTTAGATGTTGCTTGTCCTCAAGCAACACTCGGTTTTTGAAAACATTTTAAAACATTTTAGAGCGAGTCAAAATATTTTTAAAAGTTACCACTTCCAGATGTAAGTAAGATAATTTCAAGAATATAGGGAAAGATAAGACGATCCTTTCATAAACAGGAAAAGATTCTCTTAGGCATAATTCCAAATCTCATGATCTTGGAGTACACATGACTAGGCGATCTCACTAAAGGTGGTCACTCAATTCACTCAAAGTGTATCGGGTTTCCTATCAATATAGATCAAATGAAATCGCTCAAATAGCCAGTCATGCAGCACTCATCGTCATAGGCTTGATCGAGAATCGGATCTCCACCACTTAGGTGAGGACGGTGCTAATTATCCCAAGACATTCATGAGGGTTGTAGTGTTTGGTGCTGGTTAAAGGGTATGGATAGTGGTATATTTAGGTTGTAAGGGTTTTGCTTATCTTAAGACTACTGAGATTATGAAAAACTTTATTTGAGAACGGAAAGGAGATAGCTATTCGTCTTCTATCAGATTTTTTCTTTTGAGGATGATACTTCTAAGGGCCTTTGCTTTATTCTTACGAAACTATTTTTCTTTTCTTTTCTGCTTTTCCTTTTTCTTTTTGTTTTATTTTTCTGCCTTTTCTATTTTCTTTTCTTCTTCATACTTTCTTTGCCAGAGAATTTCCAAGAAATATTTTCTTTTGATTCTTTCAGAAATCCCTTATCTTTGAACATTTCGAGTCTTTTCGCGGTGCCAAATTTACGCACCAAGGATTCTCAAGAGAGATGTCTTTTGGAGAACACGAAAGGGTAGGATAAGTGAAGTGGATATTCTAAAAGATGTTCTTCATAACCTCAGAAAATCTAAGATAAGTTTGGGAATATTTTGGGGAAGTAGGGTTTTAATATGAGGGTTTATAAGAAACGAAAGGTTTAGGCTCAACAGGGTTTACTAGGCGGATCATCGATACTAAAAATGAGTATCGAAAGGGTTTTGGGCTTTGAAGAGATATGTAAAAATGGGGTTAAATGCTAGGGAATGTCAAGGTCATCTAATTGCACCTATACCGCATACGGTACACACCAATGTGGTCTCGAAGCGTATGTCAAGAGCAAGTTCTAATTCAGAGATGCATGCATCGGCACTCACAAGAAATGAATAGTGAAGCATTAAAGATGAATGCTTTTAGGCTCAAGATACCTCACTGCAAATAGGGTTGTATGTGCTTAGTCATGCTCCTTTTAGATTATCATTTCTTGCTCAAGAAATTTCTACCTTATTTTCCCTAGATTCCGAAATATCTTACTCATATTTGAAAATAGCTCTTCTCAAAAGATATTATGACTCAAAATAGTAGAGTTAATCAGGTGATTAAGCTTGTACTTTTTAATTTTCTTGTAAAATTTGAGGAACATTTTATGAGTTTGCTATTTCGGACATTATAAATCATAAAAAACTAACCAAGGTATTCTATACCTGCTATCCCACACTTAGAGGAACATTGTCTCTAATGTTCTCTTGAGTTGAGGTTTACTGGAAGTAAAATCCCACACTTAGGGTTTGAACATATAAAAAAAATGTTTCTCAAGTGTTTGTTTTTGGGCTGGAATCCCACACTTAGTGATAAGCTTAGGATAGAGTATAGATTACTTAACACACTAACAAAGCAAATAAAGAATCATAAACAAAAGAGGATAAAGGGTAAAGACACTCCCCAGATAGCGAGCTGCAATGAAGCTGAGAGTCTGAATTTGCTGAAAAAGAGATGTTGTCAGGATCCTTTTTCTGCATCCATGAAGATCAGCTTGGCTTCAAGCGTCTTGCTAATGGCTTTATTCATTCATCCATCATTTCTCCTTGTGAATTACTCTCGTAAGTGTAAACACGTTGGTCGTACCATTTTTACAAACTCAAAGTATTTGCAAAGATAAATCACTGTCTCAGAATTTGAAAAGACGTTTTCTATTACAAATCAGTTCTATAAAACATGTGTTTTTAAACGAGTTCGAGCATAATGCATAAAAGTAGTTTGCAAGTACCTCAAATGCTCGAAACACATGAATTATCATTTTCAAAGTGATTTCCTATTTTTTGAGACGAGTGGTTTATTTGCAAATGAGTTGTAATATTAGAAGGTTTTTCGTAAATCATTTTGGTACGACCAAGTGTGAAGGATAGTCAGATATTTTCTTCACTTATTGACACGTTTCTCTCTACACTTCTTATTCCACGGTTTGCCTCCGAGAAGCGCTGCTTTTAGAGTCGAGAGCTTGACTTTGCCTTCCTTCAGATTAGTTGGTGCTGGAACCTTCAGGGCCGGAAGTGCTCAGAAGTGGAACCCTAGGGTTGCGTGGGTAGATCCTCAGAAAATGGCGGGCGATGACTTGGACGACGTTTGGAATCTCAGATGCAAAAATGGGGAAACCTTGGAGGTGTTGCTCAGTGACTTTTTGCATGTGTAGAAGATCCCAAGTTATCTCTTTTACTGCTTTGGAGATAGTTCTGCGGGAATTTACAATAGAGAATCCATCAACCTCCATCATCTCTCGCTCAGGATGCTACCTCAATGAGTCCATGAATCCAAAGAACTGCATATGTAAAGTCTCGTGATCTGCAATACCGGAGTTTCCTCCTAGTTCTCGGATTGACTCATGAATACCTTGGATGAGACGGGTCTGATAGTAGGAGAACGTGAGGTTGGAATTTCGGAAGATGTTGTTAACTATATCGTACATCTCACATAATCCATAGTTGAATAATTGCCCATGCTCGTCCTCGTTATCCTCAGTGAAGATTTTCATGATCCGATCTGTGAGGAAGTTCGCGATGTTAACCATCGAACCTTCAGTTATGGATGAAGGGATGTCACGTGTTCTTTCATCGAAACTCACATACTCAAGATCATGGGCAATCTTGTGAGCATGGTATTCAACCGTACAGTCGATATAGAAACTGTGGGGAGAAGTCTCGTCGATGTGATCATTCCTAGCCATAGAATTTAACAGTCCCCTCAGATCATTCATCAACCGGATATCTATGTCTACATCAGGATTCCCAGTAGCATTGTACATATTATCGCTGTATGAATTTAAGAACTCATGTTGCTCGGCGGAATATGGAAATGCGGATCAAATCTGTGTGTCATAGATTTTCCTGTAAATGCGTCTTTGGTCTTCAAAGAACTCTAGCTCCTCAGGTGTTGGTCCAGCATTATGGTGTTCCTGTAGTAGCTGAGCAGCGAGATCTTCGGCAAAGGCATTTTGATGGTTGTGGAAGAATCGTGGATCTGGGGTCCGGGGGCAGCGCCCCTGGTAGCGGGGTCCAAGGGTTGGCAACCCCTGGCGGGGTCCAAGGGGCAGAGCCCCTGGCTGGTATTGCTTTAATAAAAACGCATCAGAAATTTAAATTCGTAGGAAATGTCAGTTCGCAACTGAGTTCGCAAGTCTCGACTCGTTGCTCGGTTCGCAAAGTTAGCTCGCAACTCAGTTCGGCTAGCAAGTGGTTCGGCTCGCAATCCAGTTCAGTTCACAGATCTTATCCTTTCTGGATAAGGTTGCGAACTGAGTTCATCTCAGTTCGCACGACGAACTGTTGCGAGGAATTAGGTGGGTTTCGAGTTTAAAACGTTTTCAACACGTTTCTTGGACATGTTTCTCCTTGAGTGAACATAAAAACATGATGATATAAGCTTTCCAAACACAAAAAATTAAGAAAAAGGGATGAGTTCTTACGGATGAAATGGGGAACCGATGGTGGAGGTGACGATGATGATGTTGGTGTTACACGATGAAGATGATGATGATGATGATAATGATAATGATCCGTAGCTGCATCTATTGCCGATTTATTGTTGTTGTTTCGGTTGGAGGAAGAAACCGAGAGAGAGAGAAGGGTGTGTTTGGTGGAGAAATGAAAAAAAAATGAGGGGTAAAGGGTATGGTTATTGTCTCCCCAAATAGTGGTGTTAAACCCCGTGTTCGTTTACCCGATCGTATAATTAAGTAATATTTTCAAAGTTCAAAATTTGTTGATGGGTATTTGAAATGATTTTTAATCGAAATATTTCATCGAAATACTTTATTTGAGTTATAAAAATATAACTTGGTTTTAGTTCGTTTGTCGGATGCGTTTCGCGTGGTTTCGTCGTGCACGATTTGTTTTAACAGAACCTAATATGTTTGAATAATTTAATACAATTCCAGTGAATCGTGTTTGTGTGTATATATATATATATCAATATATAAACTGAGTATATGTACTTAGTCCTATTTCTGACTAATACCTACATTAATGATATGATTAAGCGTAATAATGATGACCTAAAATGCCGGGTGTCACATACCGCTCAACTCGAGGCACTCAAACCTGAAAACATGAGAAACGAGGCCTTGTGTGGCATTGACAAACAGTTTGAAACAAAACCTAACGGGGCCAAATACTTTTCGAACCGAACCTGGTTACCTAGTTTTGGGAACCTACGAGACTTAGTGATGGATGAAGCTCACAAGTTCAAATACTCTATACATCCTGCAGCTGACAAAATGTATCACTGCATTAGAGAGTTGTATTGGTGGCCCAACATGAAAGCCGATATTGCCGCATATGTCAGCAAGTGCCTCACATGTTTCAAAGTCAAAGCAGAATATCAGAAACCTTCAGGTTTACTCCAACAACCTGAAATACCTCAATGGAAATGGGAGCAGATCACCATGGACTTCATCACCAAACTCCCAAAAACACCGAGCGGATGCGATACCATTTGGGTGATCATTGATCGTCTCACCAAATCTGCTCATTTCCTCGCCATCAAAGAAACTGACAAGATGGAACGCCTCACTCGAATCTATCTGAAAGAAATCGTATCTAGACACGGCGTACCCATCTCGATCATCTCTGACAGAGATAGTCATTTCACTTCACGCTTTGGGAAATCATTACAGAAATCATTGGATACTCGTCTGGATATGAGTACCGCATACCACCCACAAACCGACGGCCAAAGCGAACGAACCATTCAAACACTGGAGGATATGCTACGAGCTTGCGTAGTTGACTTCGGTAAAAACTGGGAAAACCATCTACCATTGTGCGAGTTTTCGTACAACAACAGTTATCACACCAGCATTATGGCTGCACCTTTCGAGGCACTGTACGGTTGTAAGTGCCGATGTAACACCTGGTCAAAAAGAGTCAATTTTCGCTCCAAATTTAATACTGTGAATAATTGTATTTTTATAAACAATTATAACCAAATTACATTTTTGTAATTCCAGTAAGATATTTTTATTTTAAATATTTACGAATTAGTATAAACAAAATTATGAAAGTAAAATATTAAATTTATTTTACCTTCGGGTATAAAAACACGGGTATTCTATACTGCGATTGTGGACAAGATACCCACATGATTGGGGATGAGCCGGCCTAAACCAACCCACCCCCATTCCACTCTTTCATTTCCATTTTCTTCTTCTTTTTCTCATCTCTATCTCTCTCTCTTTTTCATCATAATAACAACCACAACAAAATCAAAAACAATAACAATAACAACAACAAATCGGTAACAACCACGACAAGATCAGGATCAGCAGCAACACCGGACCATCATCATCATCTTCATCTTCTTCACCATCATCTCCATCTCCATTTTCATCAAAAAGTAAGATTTATCACTTTCTCTCTCTAGAAATCGTTTCTCTTTCTATAAATTACTTAGATTACTTCAAAATACATGCTAGAAGCTTTCTATAACATCAAAACACCCAAAAATCGAGCCAAAACTCGATTTGGATCTTGAAATCGTCGAACAGACGACGACGTCGCATTCGGACCAAAAACAGTGCTGCGACGTCGCAGCTCAACGTCGCAAATACCATGACGTCGCCTGGTGCGACGTCAGTCACAACGTCGCATGAAATTGCGAACGTCGCATATAGCGACGTCAACCCTTACGTCGCACTAAACACTGACGTCGCATATAGCGACGTAGACTACAACGTCGCAGTACAATCGCACTGCGACAGAAGCCCCAACGTCGCACCCAACGTCGCAGGTCACAGAGACTTAAAAATCTATGATTTTCACTAAGTGTCGGAACCAAATTTTACCACTTGATTTTACTCCGAATTTGGATTTCGGGTGCGTTTTTACTAAAGCAATGTAGTAGAAATACAAATTTTCCAAGCTGACCTGGCAGCTCGACCCCAGCCAGGGGCTCTGCCCCTTGGACCCCGCCAGGGGTTGCCACCCCTTGGACCCCGCTACCAGGGGCGCTGCCCCCGGACCCCCGTACACCATTCCCAGACTTCAACAACAAATGCATACATGAACAACTCGTTTAGACAAACTGATTTGTCTCATACTTATATAACCTCACGTATTTAGGACACTAGAAGATTACCATTCGGACGACTCGCGTATCATCGTATCGCTAACAACTCACAGGTGAGTTTCATAGCCCCACTCTTTCAACTGTTTTACTATTTTCGGGGTGAAACACATGCTCAATTGCTGTATTCAAATCATATTAACAATCGTTTATAATTTACAACTATTTATATTACTGTATGTAATACGAAATGTGTAATACTTAGGAATTACACCCGCAATATTGTTTTAGAACAATATCAATACTTAACCTAGATAGGTTACAATCGTACCCGGTTAGGTCATTGGAAAACGATTACCAACACATAACTTGATTTAGTTATCAAAATCTTTTGGCCATATTGTCACGGAACAATATCATTGAATACATTAGAACTAGTTAGTTCTACCTACACTGAATAACATCTGTACTATTACAAGTTTAGTTATTCCTTAAGAACTAAAACTGTCGACACACTCCATTATCCTTAGAATGGGAACTGAGTTTAAGTGAACATTTTCCCAAGACTCCGTTATATATACTTGCTAGGCTTTAGGCTAGAAGTATACAATATTATCACAAGTTAGTACAGACTTCTTATATCCATACGACTCAACTGGTGACGACTCTGGCTCAGGATGTAATCCAACCAGGGATGGTCCCCCGGCCCAGGATGTAATCCAACCGTGGGGGTGTCACCTGATGAATATCTACATACTATTATACGATCTACTTAGTCAGGCATGTCGAGTACTGCTGGCTCTCAAACAACTTAGTCGGGCATGTCGTTGTACTGCCGGCTCAATCACAAATTGCTGCGAGCAATTCCAAAAACGATGCCGCGGTATTGCAGCGGGCACCAAACGATGCCACGGTAAAGTGGGCACAAAACGAAACCACGGTATTGCAGTGGACGAAACTTCAATCAATGGATCAGCGAGTTATACTCGGGATTCACAATAAGTTAACGGATCGGTGGTGCTGCCACGCAAGGCCGTTAGCTCAATTCATGTCCGGGTTAGCTTATGCTAATCGGGTAAACGGACACGCTAAACATTCAAATATAGATCTGCGGATCTATAATCATTTGTTACTGGATGCAACACCTCATATATTAAATCATAGTTCTGCGGGACTACAGTTACTTACTATCATATGACGTGGTCATACAGTTATTTGGTTACAACTTAGGCAGGTATCGCCTCCCGTTATACACTTACTCATACCAGATAGGTATTTAGGCTCGGTATGCCTCAATTATTGTGTACTTAGGTACGGACTACAATTGATTAGGTATTAGATACCTAAACTTTCGAATAACACATTGGTAATTACATCTACAATTTGCTACAAATCAGAATCGTGGATTCTGAACAACTTCTCAAAATATACAAAATTTATACTTTATGTTTTCAACTAACAAACCTATGAACTCACCAGCTTTATAGCTGACCTGTTTTAGCATGTGTTCTCAGGTGCCCATCAGGATTAGGATTACTACAAGATTATGCTAGCTCGAGTCGCATTATTTCAAACATTTGGGACAACTCTGCATTTACTTTTGTATTTTCAAATTATGTATTTGGAATTTACTGTCAAACTCATAACGTTGTAAACGTTCTATTTTGGGAAATGTATAATTATTTTCAAACGTATCATTTAGAGTCGTTCATTATGTATCTTATGCTGTGATATTTGATTTAGTAACACCAGACCCGACAGCTTCCGCAAACCGAAATTCGAGGGTGTTACAGCCGATCACCCGTTTGTTGGACCGAAGTGGGAAACAGCCAAATCACTGGTCCTGAAATCATACATGAAACAACAGAGAAAATCATTGGTATTCAACACCGGCTGAAAGCCGCGCGTGATCGTCAGAAAAGTTATGCTGACGTGAGACGCAAACATCTCGAGTTCCAGATTAGGGACCAAGTACTTCTCAAAGTCTCGCCTTGGAAAGGCGTCATCCGTTTTGGTAAACGCGAGAAATTGAATCCCAGGTACATTGGACCTTTCAAAATTATGGAAAGAGTTGGTCCAGTGGGATATCTATAACGCCCCTCATTTAATACAACAATATAATATTAAGTTTGGCGGAAGCGACTACTTGAAATACATATTCTATTAAAACCTGCTAGAAATTTTCGCAACCCTTTATACAATATGTTTAACTACTAAACAAACATAGTTAACATGTTTACAAACCCGGGGCATTATATACTATAAAACATTATTTATTACAAACTGGATCAGAGTTGCAAGTTTCAAACATTCCCAGCATCAAAACGTCCCTTCCTGGCTACCCACATAATTAAACATAACCTGCAGGAAGTAAATTGAGGGATTAGCACGAAGCTAAATGAATGAATAATCAACTACAATTCAATTTAGCTAGCAATCTGTTCACAATCAATAATGCAACAAATATCGTCAAGAGGAACGGTGGTTCCTAAGGACCCTGTGCCGGGTGGCCCTGTTAGAACACTTAAATCAACTGTAGGCCAAAACAGTGATTAACCGCTAACTAAATGCTAATCTCCATCAACACATGTACGCAACCCTGTGTTGACCAACATTAGCAATCAAGTCCAACTAACAATCTAGTTGACCTCTGGATTTATCAATCAAGCTCACAGGCTAATCAAACTACCAATCCTATGGCATATCCTTTCAAAGTTAACATACTATCAATAGTAATCCTATAATTACTGATTGAAATCAAACTGACACAACCAAATCAAACTGTGAGTTTCAAATCCACTCACCTGATTATTTCGTTTCACTTACTCAGCTGTCTTATCTAGCTGAGCTCTTTGCTTATCTGAGAATCAACAATCAGGTAAAAGTTAGTAATCAAGATCGTAACACTTGAATTACATCAATTTAAATCATTAGGAACTTAACTCAATTAACATTACAATTATCATAAGTTCCTAAATACAACAACTATCATGTATTATTATGCTAATAAGTACAATTTACATTGCAAACAACAAGTTAGAACAAGTCTTATAAGTTAAACAAAACATTTGCTGAAACACACCTCAAGCCGCCGGCTTGGGTAAGGAAGCCGCCGGCTTCCGTCCCCACCCGCCGGGTCCCACTTTATAACCGCCGGGTGAATAAATTTTTGTGGTAACAGAACTTAATTGCGTTTTAAAGCTTTTAGAAGCCGCCGGTTGACCCATTTTGCCCGCCGGTTCCCCTACCCTACTCATGAAGCCGCCGGCTTGGGGTAGGAAGCCGCCGGCTTCAGTTGGCGATCAGGGGATTTGCAGGTCGATCATGGCCTAACTCAGCAAACCAAAACCCAAACAAACAACCACAGATACAGATTCCAACAGCATGTTTTTGATCATATAGCATCATCTAAACATGTTATAACATGTAATAACATCAAGATCATCGACACACCTAATCATTCAAACTATGAACTAACAATGATCAAAACTTACCAAATTAGATGTTTACAAGATGATGATGATGCAAACTAGCTAAGATCCAGATCAAATCAACTCAAGATCACTTGTTTTAATTCTTTGGTTGCAAGGGTTAAGGGTTTAAAAGTTTTTAGCTTTAGGGTTTATGGTTTCCCAAAAAGGGAAAGTGTAAAACTTTCCTGAAAAGGAAATATTTAAGGCGGTTAATATTTTACACCGACCCGTATCCACTTAAAACTAAACCCCTTTCAATCTATTGCCTGGAACCTAAAAACCATTTACGAGAAACTTCTTTTATTGCACCGTCAACTATAGTAAATTAAAACAAATAATAATTTACTAAGCACAATAAGTCCTGAGGCTTATTTAACTAAGTTTCGCAAATAAACAAATAATATCAAATAATTTCTAATACGATTAAATGTATCAATTTAAAATTAGAAATTACCGGACCAAAAGAGAGGATGTTACAACTCTACCCCCCTTAGGAAGATTTCGTCCTCGAAATCTCATCACAATCAAATAATCCAGGATATCTGGATCTCATACTATCCTCAGTCTCCCAAGTTAGGTTTTCACCTAAACTATGTCTCCATTTCACTAACACCATGGGAATCTGTTTCTTCCTAAGTTTAGTAACTTTTCTGTCAAGAAGTTCTACTGGTTCTTCTACTAACTTCTGACTTTGATCAACTTTCAAATCTTTCAGAGGAAGAATCTGAGACTGGTCTTCAACGTTACATTTCCTCAAATAACAAATGTTAAACGTTTCATGAATACCAGCAAGTTCTGGAGGAAGATCTAATGTAACAGACTGGTCATTAACAATCTGTCGAATTCTAAACGGTCCAATATATCGAGGAGCCAATTTGCCACGTTTCCCAAACCGAATTACCCCTTTCCAAGGCGAAACTTTCAAGTAAACAAGTTCACCTTCAACAAAAGTAACTGGTCGACGTTTAGGATCAGCATATTGTTTCTGTCTATCACCTGCAGCCTTTAACTTTTCACGAGCCACTGCAACTTTATCAGCTGTCATTTGAACAATATCTGGACCTGCAAACTGCTTCTCACCTGCCTCTAGCCAACAAGTTGGAGTTCTACAACGGCGTCCATAAAGCATTTCATATGGAGGCATGCCAATACTAGAATGATAAGAGTTATTATAAGCAAACTCAACCAATGGCAAATGAGAATCCCAAGAACCACCATACTCTAAAATACAAGCTCTCAACATATCCTCCAATGTCTGAATCGTACGTTCTGACTGCCCATCTGTTTGAGGATGGTAAGTTGTACTAAGATTCACTCTGGTGCCCAACTCACGCTGCAAACTTTGCCAAAATTGAGATACAAACCTCGGATCTCTATCAGATACAATCGATAATGGAATACCATGCCGAGTAACAATCTCATTCATATACTACTGTGCAAGCTTACTCAGAGATACAGTATCACTAGTAGCTAGAAAATGAGCACTCTTGGTCAATCGATCCACAATAACCCAAACCATGTCATTTCCGCGAACAGTTCTAGGCAGTTTGGTAACAAAATCCATAGTCAAATGTTCCCACTTCCATTCGGGAATCTCAAGCTGTTTCAACGATCCATATGGTTTTTGGTGTTCAGCTTTAACTTGAGAACAAATATGACAAGAACTAACAAACCTTGCTACATCCATTTTCATTGTAGGCCACCAATACAAAGGTTTCAAGTCATTATACATTTTAGTACTTCCCGGATGTACAGACAATCTGGACTTATGGGCTTCCTTCAGAATAACATCCCGAAGACCACCAAACAAAGGAATCCAAACACGAGACTGAAAAGTTTTTAATCCTCTCGAATCATCCAATAACAATTCCTTTCGATTTAACATAATTTCATATTTCAAATTATGATCTAACAAAGCCTCTAACTGTGCAGCTTTTATCTGAGCCACCAAATCAGAAGAAACTTCTAAACGCATAAAATAAACTCGATCAGAAGTTACCTTGCAGCTTAAAGCATCAGCAACCACATTGGCTTTCCCTGGATGGTATTTAATCTCACAATCATAATCTTTGATTAATTCCAACCATCGTCTCTGCCGCATATTCAACTCTTGCTGTGAAAATATATACTGAACACTCTTGTGATCAGTACAAATAACACATTTAGTACCATACAAGTAATGCCTCCAGATTTTTAAAGCAAACACAACCGCTGCAAGCTCTAAATCATGGGTAGGGTAATTTCTTTCATGAGGTTTGAGCTGACGAGAAGCATAAGCAATCACACGATCCCGCTGCATCAAAACACAACCCAAACCAGCAATCGATGCATCACAATAAACAACAAAATCATCAGACCCATCTGGCAATGCTAACACAGGAGCCTGACATAACAACTGTTTCAGAGTCTGAAAAGCAGCTTCCTGTTGTTCAGTCCATACAAACTTTTCATCCTTACGGGTTAGTTTAGTCAATGAACCGGCAATTTTAGAAAAATCTTTAATAAACTTCCGGTAATAACCCGCCAAACCAAGAAAACTTTTTATTTCTGAAGCAGACTTTGGAGCTTTCCAATTCATTACAGCTTCAATTTTCGAAGGATTAACTTTAACACCCTCATTACAAATGATATGACCCAAAAACTGTACTTCTCGAATCCAAAATTCGCATTTCGAAAACTTTGCATACAAATGTTCTCTCTTTAAGGTTTCCAATACTAACCTCAAATGCATACCGTGTTCGGATTCGGATTTAGAATATACCAAAATGTCATCAATAAACACAATCACAAATTTATCAAGAAAAGGTCGACAAACACGGTTCATCAAATCCATAAAAACTGCGGGAGCATTCGTCAAACCAAAAGGCATAACCAGGAATTCAAAATGACCATACCTGGTTCGAAATGCAGTTTTAGGAATATCACAATCCCTAACACGAACTTGATGATACCCTGACCTCAAATCAATCTTTGAATAAAATGAAGATCCCTGCAACTGATCAAATAAATCATCTATCCGGGGCAAAGGATATTTATTCTTTACTGTCCTTTTATTCAATTCCCTATAATCAATGCACATTCTAAAAGACTCATCTTTCTTTTTCACAAACAGAACTGGTGCACCCCAGGGAGAAGAACTAGGTCGAATAAACCCTTTATCTAACAACTCCTGTATCTGATTCATCATTTCACGTATCTCAGATGGAGCTAATCTATAAGGGGCTTTAGCTATAGGTGAAGAGCCAGGAACAAGATCAATCTGATATTCAACCTCCCTAACCGGTGGTAAACCAGGTAATTCATTAGGGAATACTTCCGGATACTCAGAAACAACCGGTACGTCAGAAAGGGACTTCTTTTCTAACTTAGCATTAATCACATAAGCTAGATACGATTCACAGCCCTTGGACAAAGATTTCCTAGCTTTCATCATACTAATCAAAGGTATACAGACATTATCCCGTTCTCCTCGAGCAACGACATATGACTCTTCGGAAATTGGAATTCTAATCAGCTTATTGTGGCAATCTATGCTTGCTTTATATTGACTTAACCAATCCATACCAATAATCACATCAAAACTAGCAATTGGCATCAACAGAAAGAAAATTGGGAAAGGCTGGCTATCTATCATAATACTAGCTCCAATTACCGAAGTGGTAACAGGAACTGACTTGCCACTAGCTATTTCTACTTCAACTGGGTTTGTTATCACAGTAGGCATCATTTTCAACTTATCACAGAAGAACATGGATACAAAAGAACAATTTGCACCAGAATCAAACAAAACATGAGCTGGTACAGAATTTACAAGAAAAGTACCCGTGATCACGTCATCTGCATGGACAGCTTCATCAACTGTCATTTGAAAAGCCCTACTAACTGCAGATGGCGGATTCTTCCGCTTCTGACCGGAAGAAGCTGATGAACTAACAACTGTCCCCGAACCCTGTCTCTTAGCCTCAGAACACTGATTTGCACGATGACCTTCCTTATGGCAATTCCAACACACATAAGTGGGAAAAACACAATCTTTGGCTTCATGCCCAATCACACCACATTTTACACATCTAGTGGTTTGCACAGTACACGGCCCAAAATGTCTAGCTCTACACTTAATACACCAATTGGGACGATCAGAAGTACCACCAGGACTTTCTTGTTTCTTACCCTGCTGATTTCCTTGCCACCGTTGCTTACCTTTACCAGAAGATTCACTCTTAGATTTCTGAGAAACCATTTCTTTACTTGATGCCTGTTGAGGTTTTAAATCACTGTCAACAGATCGAGCTAACATGAAAGCTTGAGAAAGAGAGCTAGCTAATCTCACTGAAGTTCGATACTGATTAGGTAAAGTACCCACAAACTGTTCTATCTGAGTTCTCTCATCAGGAACCCACTGCTGAACAAACCTGAGTTTCTCTGTAAACTGATTTATCAAATCATCCATTGACATGTTATCAGTTAATTGCAAATCCATAAACTCTTTTCTAATCCGAGCTATATCATAGTTTGAACAATACTGCTTACAAACTTCATTACGAAAATCAGACCATCGGATAGATACTTTCTGAAAAGAAGTTAATACAGAAGTAATCGAATCCCACCAATTCATAGCTGCTCCTTTTAAAAGTTGAGTTGCATAAGGAACTTTTAGTTCTTCCTCACATTGACAGACTTCAAATTTCTTTTCAACATCTCTCAACCAATCTAGAGTTACAGAAGGATTCGTACTACCCGAATACACAGATGGATTACTGCTCATAAAGGTTTTAAAGGAACACACCTTTTGCTTTGGCGGTGAAATCGTACCAAACATAGGATGAGATGATTCAGCCTCTTTTTGTTGTTTATACATTCTAAGTGCTTGGTTTTCCTCTTCCAATTGAAGTAGATACTGATCCCTTTCTCCCTCCTCTCTAGCATGGAAAGAAGTACCAGCATTCTCATTCCGGTCATTATGAGTCTCAGCATCAACTTCAGGCCTTGAGGCATTATTAGGGTTAACAGGTAGTTGCTCATTATCCGCCATATCTGTAAACACCACAACAGCTTACAAACCATTAGTCGTTAGCACCTATTCTACTAACAGCTTCACATTCAGTACATAATCCCATTCCCAAGAATGTTTGACACAACACAATCAAAGTTTAGGATTGAACATACCATCATATTCAATTGCCCCAAACTATTGCTCTGATACCAACTTATAACGCCCCTCATTTAATAAAACAATATAATATTAAGTTTGGCGGAAGCGACTACTTGAAATACATATTCTATTAAAACCTGCTAGAAATTTTCGCAACCCTTTATACAATATGTTTAACTACTAAACAAACATAGTTAACATGTTTACAAACCCGGGGCATTATATACTATAAAACATTATTTATTACAAACTGGATCAGAGTTGCAAGTTTCAAACATTCCCAGCATCAAAACGTCCCTTCCTGGCTACCCACATAATTAAACATAACCTGCAGGAAGTAAATTGAGGGATTAGCACGAAGCTAAGTGAATGAATAATCAACTACAATTCAATTTAGCTAGCAATCTGTTCACAATCAATAATGCAACAAATATCGTCAAGAGGAACGGTGGTTGTGACACCCGACGATTTAGGGTTACTCATTAACCTGCTAGAAACCCTAATTACGTGTGTTTAGTTTAGTATTCGAATAAATACTTGTAATTACTTGTGACTAATTGTATATTTGTGTGAATATATGCTCCCGTAATTTTTTTTTATATTACGCTTACGTAATTAGTTGTAATTACGCGAAACAACCGGACGGAGTCCAACAAAACTATACGACGTTGGTGAAAAACTTTCCATAAATAACTTTAATCTATTTTTAGAAGTTATTTATCATTTATTATTATTTTGTTATAATAATACGCGAAAAACCTAGACGTTTCGATTAAAACGTCTCAATCGCAACGATGACGCGCGAATTTAATTCGGCAATCAAATAAACGTCAATAATTAATTTGACAACTCAAATTAAGTACTTTAAATAATGCTTCAATGAAAATTTATCCAAATTATATCATTAATTAAAACGACTCAAAATAACGTTAGGCGATTTAACGTTTAAACCCGAATAACGAACAAACAACCACAGTACACGAATGCAGTGTAAGTTTAAAAATTAAAACACTCCAGCCCCTATGGGCCCCCACCTTTGCCAGCCCCAAGGCCACCACCCCTTTTGCCCACTCCCAAGCCATGCAAGGGAATCACCCACTCTTTCACTCCACCTCCTCATTTCCCCACCTACACACACAACTCTTTCATTATTTCTCTCAAAAACACCTCTCCCTCTCTCCTTCCTCCATTCCAACGAAATTACCATCATCATAACCCCCAAAAATCAGTTTCATCATCATCTAAAATCACCATTATCATCAAGGATCAAGAACAAGATGAAAGAAGCAAAGGAATCAAGAATCAAGCCTCTTTTCATCATCTTCATCTTCCCGACATTATTTCTTTGTGAGAATCACAAAACCCTCACTTATTTCACTTGCATGTTACTGATTTTGATGTTATAATGTTCATCCATCACTAATGTGTCCAAATCCATGGTTGAAAATCGTTTTTATAAAACATCTAAAAAGATGCAGAAATCTGTCCTTAAAAGTCAGTTTACTAGAAAAATCGTATAAAATCGTATATTGAGAGTTAGACAACGCATTTTTTTTTTGAAATTTTCGTATCGAAAAGATCTACAACTTTCATGTTTTACGTTTTTCCCAGATCCGTACACGTTTTTCTATATAATCTGATTTGTAGGACTGATCTGCATGAAATCAGAATCTGAGATAGGAACTTTTGTGCATTTTATTTACCCACTTAGATGACCCTTGTAATGGTTAGAAAAATTATGTTAGACACTAGAAACATAGAGGATTAATGGGTAATTCTTGTGAGAATTGATTTTGACCAGAAAGTGTAGAAATTAAATGGCGAACCCAACCGACAAAACCGAAACAACCCTCTTTTTGGACTGATTTTGTACCAAGTGTAAAAACGACACTTTGGACCGACTAAAAAGTGTACCAACAGTTTTCTAAGGCTTAATAAACTATTTTAAGACTTGGGTAAAAATTTCGGGTCAAACCGAGAAGGTTTGACCAAGTCAACAAAAACGGGGTTCGGTTTCAAAAACGTCAAACTTTCTATTTTTGGAAAGAATTGTAAACAAAACGGGTTCGGGTGACATAATTAGAACCTTTGGACCAAAATTGAATCTTTACTCTCACTAAGTACTCAACTTGCGTATCAACCGCTAACTACATACGATGAACAACTCGATAACACATGACTTATACTATTACAAAGTATTCAATGAAACAAACATAATAACAATATCTTTTAGAATTATTAATACAAACTTACACTATCGGGTCGTACCCACTTTTGATAAAGACATATTAGTTGAGTGAACAACTATCATAAGTGGACATTAACCTCCACTTACATAAATAATATTTCAAGACATCTACTCATACAACCTTATACGTTTAGGACATTAGAAGGTTGCACATTGGATCACCCTTTACTTGCTATTTGACACTTCTTGCTTACTATTTGCTAGAACTCAGGTGAGTTTCATAGCCCCTCTTTTTACTTGTTTTATAACTATTTTTGGGGAGAATACATACTACAACTGCTTTATAAAATTGCTTATATACAACTATTTTTATGATCACAAGTAACGGAAAACCCAAACGGATTGCATGAGTTGTTTCACTATCTAATCCACAGAACAGAAGTCCTCTTACATCATAGTTTCGTTAGTATGGATTTAGCGCAAATATTAATGAATAGATCTATTTGGGATTGACCATCCCCGTCCGGGTTAGAAGCACTAACTGGTCAAACGGACGCATCAGTATTTGAACTTAACGAGTGTACCGGATTAGGCACTCGCGGAGGCACGAGTTTGTATTTGATTATACACTACTCACTCACGGTTAAGCTTCGACTATGGGCTCATGGCATTAGTATAATTTTACTTAACATTGTTTAACAAACATACAAATCTTGTGATTCATACCATAACTTCTGTAACTGTTAAAACCTATGAACTCACCAACTTTCTGTTGACCTTTTTAGTATGTATTTCTCAGGTAACCCGCCGCAGTAGGAAGCTATTGGATAGCTTGAGTCGCATTGTTTTCAAACACTCAGGATCTAGATTGCATCTTACTATGTTTAGTAACTTTGTAATTCTACTTACATAATGCGAACTTCAAATGTTTTGTTTAACGGTGGTGAACAATTTGAATTTATGGAATGTAATATTTTCAAACGTCTCATGTAGAGGTCGTTTGCTTCAATCTTTGTGTTGTGATATGTAATTTGGTCGGCGCCCCCATGACACCTCATACATCCGCTGCCACGTGTTTTGGGGGTGCGACAGATTGGTATCAGAGCCTAAGGTTATAGCGAACTAGGATTGCATTAGTGACCTAGACTATAACCGTTAGGTTAGTATTCCTCATTTGGTTTGACTGGTTCAGCAATTGCATCATTCGAATTTAATTTAACATAGCCTGATCAACTATGTACAATTTTTGGCGATTTGATGCAAGACCTGAAATGGTTATAGTGAATAGGAATACATTAGAAGACTTGACCAAGGATAGAAACGAGACCAACCTTTATACGTGCTTATGTGCTAGGTTATTTAAATTTTATATATAACCTTACGTATACTAAACCCTTTGCCACTCTACATGGCAACCACACCCACAACTATGTCACATGACATTGAACACGAAACACAAACCTCCCTTACTACTATAGAGATATCCACGATACCGCTCGTCCAACCGCACCGGGCAATGATATAATCGAATAGGACTCACTTTAGGAGAATCCACCAAAGGATTCGCCACCCAATTAAGTGACACCTACTTCACCCTCTTCTTTCTGCTTGCAACCGAATCACTTGAGAACACATATAGAACTTAAACTGCATGATACCTCGTCACCTATAAGAACTACACCTAATCCCATCACTTCGCACTCCTCATTGCCACCTTTATCGTAGACCCATGGAGCGCGCGTGCTACACACGACTAGAAGGACAAACACACCAATTCGAACTAGACCTTATCCTATTCATACCACTACTATGGATACTCCCGCCACTAGGACCCATTGTCATACAAGAGTCTGCCAGTGAACGTGGTCAACCACGACACCTACCTATTGGAATTAATATCTCCAATAATCGAATGGATTTCGATGACTCACTCAACTCTTTACCTGAATCACGATTGATCACCTTTTTTGCTTGTATGTCAACAATTCGTTCAAAACCCGAGACTTACTACTTGATCATGTTTGGCCACTATTCTGACACGTTCGTCAAACGATTTACCCATAACTTGATTCGTGACTTTGACTAATCCGAACACATTTATCAAACATTCGTTCATTTCGAACCATTAACATAGTCATGGCTGACTACCTTGAGGACATTACTCGGTCGTTATTATGACTACTTCTAAATCTTATTGCTAAATTCAATGTTTCAATAGAACCCCCTTTCGATAAAGATGGCGAAACTGTGTTTACCTCACGTTATAACAGAAACTTCTATCCCGATGGATGTATGAAAACCCCATCACATTTTGTATAAGATCTACGTATTCATCCGGATGTAGCTATGCCCGGCATATTTTACAAACATCAATCATGTAATCTATTAAACTTTTGCCTTGGTGGACTTTAAATCATTTCATATTATCGTTATACTGCGATTTACTTCTGAACAGGCCTACGATAATCTTAATTCTCATGCAAAGATCCAATTCATTCTTTTATCCCCTTCTCATTCAAGGATACGCCACTACGAGAAACAACAGAATTTCCTAACACTTTACAATAACAAGAAGTTTTCAATGGATTTCTACCAACCCAAATTTTCAAAGAAATTTCACCGAACATCTACCCAGAAATTTATTTACAACTTCTATATTTCAACTGATAATGTTAGATAGAAGTTTTTCCAACATAGTCAATCAACTAAAAGTTTTCAACGGACATTAAGTTTCAAACAATTTTCATCATAGAAATTCTCGGCAAATTTTACATCAGCTCTTCCACAAAATACTTCATAGAAATTTTTCAAAAAGCTTGTAAACTACTTATCTAAACATTTGTACAAAGTCCAAATCTTAAAATTCTTAGCAAAGATTTTTACTGACATTTTATTAGGCAAAAATTTTACGTAAGAACAAACACTTGCTTTTCACTCAGTATTTCTAAAAGACAGATCGCGACGTTAATTTAACCAGAAATGGTATCGGCTGGTTTGGGTTAATACATGAGATAGTTACAACTCTTTTCATATACTGTAGCTTTAGAGGCTAAACTCCCTATTACAAATACACTATTTTGATAAAACACTTTTCTCGTAGGAGATGGCAAGTCCCTCTATAGATCAACACGTGTCTAATTACAACAAACTCTGAGATGAACCCTAACTTTGATATGGGTACATTCCTTTTCAATGACTTAGCGTTTTCAATCTCATACGGTACAAATTAAATGAGTCCTTTTACACGATAGCACCCAACCAACATGGACACTAAGTGTTACTCAGAACTGACCAAACTGATTTGAGCCAACAGAAAACCTTGGAATTGCGTTTTAGCAAAACAAACTTCCCCCACACAAACTTCTAGACTTCAATCTAGATTTTCAAATGTACGATAACAACTCATGACTCGAACACCTGTGGATTTCTAACGATCCACTCATCGGAAGCGCGTTTCAACGACATATATTAGGTGCAACCCAACGACTTACTCACGACTACACGAACTCATGGTTGGAATGCTTTTTTTTCCGCCGTACTCATACGAAAAAAAATTTCTTGACCTCAATTAACTATTACTTTGACTCATTCATCAACGATACATCCACGACACGAGACTTAACAACTCATGGAAAAATCTAAATTTCTCTCCCTCATTTCTCTTCTTGATAACATCATTGCCATCATTTAGCACCTTTAAAATTCGCACCTACAACGTCTACGATGAGGAAATTGTTCGTACACCTCTCTATACTCACACAAACCCACTTACCATACTGTTTTGGTACTAGCTGCTAGGCTACGCCGCCACGAAAATAGAATAGACACTATGAAGTTAGAACAACACGAAATCCGTTTAGGTCGGATACACCTGGCACAGGGCCGAGTTGCACAGATCCTTGAGGATCGACAGAATCTTAGCGAAACCATAGAAACTATCCATCTCCAGGTGATGGAGACTAGAGACAAAGTCGCCGCCTTGTGATTAAGACCATTGTGCAAAATAGAACTCGCTTAGGACTAGTAGAAATTCCACTAAACATGTATTGTGTGTAGGAAACAAATTTTCAAATAAATCTTTCGTCAGACATTTTTCACGAATTATTCACAAACATGAATCTTCCAACAGATTTTTGACAAACAGAATTTTCAACACTTTTCAATGACCAGAGTTTTCAACGTATTTTCATCTATTTGAGCCTTTAACGAATTTTCATCAAACGGTCACTCGAAATTTCCCACAACTTCAATTTTTCAATGGATTTTTGTTACACAAAATTTTCCCCCGTTTTGTTAATGACAAGAGTTCTCAACAGGTTCACATCAGCAGCGATTTTAAACAAATTTTGCCACAAAATGTTTTTACAGAATTTTCAAAATTCATAAATTAAGTGTAACAAAGTTATCAAAAATTACAATGATGTTTTTGGCAAAAGAAAATCATATATATCAACAAACACTTGATTTTCATTCAATCTTTCTCTATGATCTAACCTTTAATCCCATTTTGAAACTAGAATACCGATTACACTTGAAACATTACTAGGGAAATTCTAAGATAAGAAGTTATATAGAGGTTTTCAAAGAAAGGTATAGATACGATAGACTAGTATGAAGTAAGATTCTCTTATTAGTCGGTTTGATAGTAACAATACTCGATCTTGCAATATCGGTTGAAGTTAATTCCTATAGAGACAAACTGTGACGTTAATGATGAAGGTGACAACGACCAATACAAAACTATTGGAGGATAAAACTAAAGGAATCAATGATGTAATTATTGCAGCCTGATACGATACCGGATTCGTTTGGTCCACTTCACGATTATCATTCCCACCGACTTAAAAGCTAAGCTTAATTCAGAATCTCACTTCGACATAAGCAGACGAAACATTTCTCCCTAGACGTAAAAAAAAAAAAACCATCGAAATCGAAATCCTTCTTTCTCTTTCTCTTCTCGATGCTATCTTAGAATCCCATCCGAATCGTTGCCATGAGAAACCTATTGTATTTTTACTGTTACTAGTGGAACATTGATCTAACAAGGGGAGAAAAGGTGAAACAGGAATCATCTCACTAAGAAACCTTAAAACAGAAAACCGAGAACTTAGACCATGATGGCTTACCCATCATTCCAGGCCCGGTGAATCTCAGGACGAAGTCTGGATTCACTCGTGGATAAGAAACTCAGATACGTTAGAAACATACACTAACTCTCTCACAGAACCCACACAGACCGTAACTGAAAACAAATTTCGGGACGAAATTCTCCTAACAGGGGGAGAATGTGACACCCGACGATTTAGGGTTACTCATTAACCTGCTAGAAACCCTAATAACGTGTGTTTAGTTTAGTATTCGAATAAATACTTGTAATTACTTGTGACTAATTGTATATTTGTGTGAATATATGCTCCCGTAATTTTTTTTTATATTACGCTTACGTAATTAGTTGTAATTACGCGAAACAACCGGACGGAGTCCAACAAAACTATACGACGTTGGTGAAAAACTTTCCATAAATAACTTTAATCTATTTTTAGAAGTTATTTATCATTTATTATTATTTTGTTATAATAATACGCGAAAAACCTAGACGTTTCGATTAAAACGTCTCAATCGCAACGATGACGCGCGAATTTAATTCGGCAATCAAATAAACGTCAATAATTAATTTGACAACTCAAATTAAGTACTTTAAATAATGCTTCAATGAAAATTTATCCAAATTATATCATTAATTAAAACGACTCAAAATAACGTTAGGCGATTTAACGTTTAAACCCGAATAACGAACAAACAACCACAGTACACGAATGCAGTGTAAGTTTAAAAATTAAAACACTCCAGCCCCTATGGGCCCCCACCTTTGCCAGCCCCAAGGCCACCACCCCTTTTGCCCACTCCCAAGCCATGCAAGGGAATCACCCACTCTTTCACTCCACCTCCTCATTTCCCCACCTACACACACAACTCTTTCATTATTTCTCTCAAAAACACCTCTCCCTCTCTCCTTCCTCCATTCCAACGAAATTACCATCATCATAACCCCCAAAAATCAGTTTCATCATCATCTAAAATCACCATTATCATCAAGGATCAAGAACAAGATGAAAGAAGCAAAGGAATCAAGAATCAAGCCTCTTTTCATCATCTTCATCTTCCCGACATTATTTCTTTGTGAGAATCACAAAACCCTCACTTATTTCACTTGCATGTTACTGATTTTGATGTTATAATGTTCATCCATCACTAATGTGTCCAAATCCATGGTTGAAAATCGTTTTTATAAAACATCTAAAAAGATGCAGAAATCTGTCCTTAAAAGTCAGTTTACTAGAAAAATCGTATAAAATCGTATATTGAGAGTTAGACAACGCATTTTTTTTTTGAAATTTTCGTATCGAAAAGATCTACAACTTTCATGTTTTACGTTTTTCCCAGATCCGTACACGTTTTTCTATATAATCTGATTTGTAGGACTGATCTGCATGAAATCAGAATCTGAGATAGGAACTTTTGTGCATTTTATTTACCCACTTAGATGACCCTTGTAATGGTTAGAAAAATTATGTTAGACACTAGAAACATAGAGGATTAATGGGTAATTCTTGTGAGAATTGATTTTGACCAGAAAGTGTAGAAATTAAATGGCGAACCCAACCGACAAAACCGAAACAACCCTCTTTTTGGACTGATTTTGTACCAAGTGTAAAAACGACACTTTGGACCGACTAAAAAGTGTACCAACAGTTTTCTAAGGCTTAATAAACTATTTTAAGACTTGGGTAAAAATTTCGGGTCAAACCGAGAAGGTTTGACCAAGTCAACAAAAACGGGGTTCGGTTTCAAAAACGTCAAACTTTCTATTTTTGGAAACTTACTATTTTTGGAAAGAATTGTAAACAAAACGGGTTCGGGTGACATAATTAGAACCTTTGGACCAAAATTGAATCTTTACTCTCACTAAGTACTCAACTTGCGTATCAACCGCTAACTACATACGATGAACAACTCGATAACACATGACTTATACTATTACAAAGTATTCAATGAAACAAACATAATAACAATATCTTTTAGAATTATTAATACAAACTTACACTATCGGGTCGTACCCACTTTTGATAAAGACATATTAGTTGAGTGAACAACTATCATAAGTGGACATTAACCTCCACTTACATAAATAATATTTCAAGACATCTACTCATACAACCTTATACGTTTAGGACATTAGAAGGTTGCACATTGGATCACCCTTTACTTGCTATTTGACACTTCTTGCTTACTATTTGCTAGAACTCAGGTGAGTTTCATAGCCCCTCTTTTTACTTGTTTTATAACTATTTTTGGGGAGAATACATACTACAACTGCTTTATAAAATTTCTTATATACAACTATTTTTATGATCACAAGTAACGGAAAACCCAAACGGATTGCATGAGTTGTTTCACTATCTAATCCACAGAACAGAAGTCCTCTTACATCATAGTTTCGTTAGTATGGATTTAGCGCAAATATTAATGAATAGATCTATTTGGGATTGACCATCCCCGTCCGGGTTAGAAGCACTAACTGGTCAAACGGACGCATCAGTATTTGAACTTAACGAGTGTACCGGATTAGGCACTCGCGGAGGCACGAGTTTGTATTTGATTATACACTACTCACTCACGGTTAAGCTTCGACTATGGGCTCATGGCATTAGTATAATTTTACTTAACATTGTTTAACAAACATACAAATCTTGTGATTCATACCATAACTTCTGTAACTGTTAAAACCTATGAACTCACCAACTTTCTGTTGACCTTTTTAGTATGTATTTCTCAGGTAACCCGCCGCAGTAGGAAGCTATTGGATAGCTTGAGTCGCATTGTTTTCAAACACTCAGGATCTAGATTGCATCTTACTATGTTTAGTAACTTTGTAATTCTACTTACATAATGCGAACTTCAAATGTTTTGTTTAACGGTGGTGAACAATTTGAATTTATGGAATGTAATATTTTCAAACGTCTCATGTAGAGGTCGTTTGCTTCAATCTTTGTGTTGTGATATGTAATTTGGTCGGCGCCCCCATGACACCTCATACATCCGCTGCCACGTGTTTTGGGGGTGCGACAGTGGTTCCTAAGGACCCTGTGCCGGGTGGCCCTGTTAGAACACTTAAATCAACTGTAGGCCAAAACAGTGATTAACCGCTAACTAAATGCTAATCTCCATCAACACATGTACGCAACCCTGTGTTGACCAACATTAGCAATCAAGTCCAACTAACAATCTAGTTGACCTCTGGATTTATCAATCAAGCTCACAGGCTAATCAAACTACCAATCCTATGGCATATCCTTTCAAAGTTAACATACTATCAATAGTAATCCTATAATTACTGATTGAAATCAAACTGACACAACCAAATCAAACTGTGAGTTTCAAATCCACTCACCTGATTATTTCGTTTCACTTACTCAGCTGTCTTATCTAGCTGAGCTCTTTGCTTATCTGAGAATCAACAATCAGGTAAAAGTTAGTAATCAAGATCGTAACACTTGAATTACATCAATTTAAATCATTAGGAACTTAACTCAATTAACATTACAATTATCATAAGTTCCTAAATACAACAACTATCATGTATTATTATGCTAATAAGTACAATTTACATTGCAAACAACAAGTTAGAACAAGTCTTATAAGTTAAACAAAACATTTGCTGAAACACACCTCAAGCCGCCGGCTTGGGTAAGGAAGCCGCCGGCTTCCGTCCCCACCCGCCGGGTCCCACTTTATAACCGCCGGGTGAATAAATTTTTGTGGTAACAGAACTTAATTGCGTTTTAAAGCTTTTAGAAGCCGCCGGTTGACCCATTTTGCCCGCCGGTTCCCCTACCCTACTCATGAAGCCGCCGGCTTGGGGTAGGAAGCCGCCGGCTTCAGTTGGCGATCAGGGGATTTGCAGGTCGATCATGGCCTAACTCAGCAAACCAAAACCCAAACAAACAACCACAGATACAGATTCCAACAGCATGTTTTTGATCATATAGCATCATCTAAACATGTTATAACATGTAATAACATCAAGATCATCGACACACCTAATCATTCAAACTATGAACTAACAATGATCAAAACTTACCAAATTAGATGTTTACAAGATGATGATGATGCAAACTAGCTAAGATCCAGATCAAATCAACTCAAGATCACTTGTTTTAATTCTTTGGTTGCAAGGGTTAAGGGTTTAAAAGTTTTTAGCTTTAGGGTTTATGGTTTCCCAAAAAGGGAAAGTGTAAAACTTTCCAGAAAAGGAAATATTTAAGGCGGTTAAGATTTTACACCGACCCGTATCCACTTAAAACTAAACCCCTTTCAATCTATTGCCTGGAACCTAAAAACCATTTACGAGAAACTTCTTTTATTGCACCGTCAACTATAGTAAATTAAAACAAATAATAATTTACTAAGCACAATAAGTCCTGAGGCTTATTTAACTAAGTTTCGCAAATAAACAAATAATATCAAATAATTTCTAATACGATTAAATGTATCAATTTAAAATTAGAAATTACCGGACCAAAAGAGAGGATGTTACAATATCGATTGCAGCTACCACCCGAGCTTAGTAGAGTGCATCCCACATTTCACTTTTCTAATCTCAAGAAATGCCTGTCTGATGAGACACTCATAATACCACTCGATGAAATCAACATTGATGATAAACTTCACTTCGTCGAGGAACCAGTGGAAATCATGGACCGTGAGGTCAAACAGTTAAAACAGAGTCGCATCCCCATCGTTAAAGTCCGGTGGAATTCACGGCATGGTCCGGAATTCACTTGGGAACGGGAAGACCAGATGCGACACAAATATCCACACTTGTTCATAGACTCTACTCATACCGCGGCATCGAGCTAATTTCGGGATGAAATTCTCTTAACAAGAGGAGAATGTGACACCCGACAAATTAGGGAAATTAATTGTACCTAATCATATTGTAACCACAAGTAATTAGTTTAGTATTAGGCTAATTATGTGTATCATCATGTATTTTTGTATATAGGGTTTATTGTTTCGTTATGCTGTTAACTTTGGACTTTTTGCTATTGTATGCTTTCAACTTTCAAACCTTCTATTGTATGCTCTGAACTTTCTAAAACCTTCTATTGTATGCTTTCAACTTTCAAATATTCTATTGTATGCTCTCAACATTCTAAAAACATTCTATTGTATGCTCTCAACATTCTAAAATCTTCTATTGTATGCTCTTAACTTTCAAACCTTCTATTCAATGTGCTAAACATTCTAAAACCTTCTATTGTATGATCTCGGTGACTTGAAAATGGGAATTGGTTGATGTTAGGGGTGTTCAATATTTGGTTTGAAACCGTTTAATCCAAAAATCATTCCGATTTAAAACAGAAAAAAATCGAAACGAATTCAAATTCGATTTTCGGTTCAGTTTCGGTTTAGAAAGGTTCTGTTTCAGTTAGGTTCTGGTTTTTGAATTCGGTTTCAGTTAGGTTTTGGTCTTTGAATTTGGTTTTCGATTTTTAATTTTTGAATTTGGTTTAACCAAAAACCGAATTCAAATTAAGAATAACCGAATTCGAATTCAAAAGACGAATTCAAAACCTTCTATTTTTCGTTTTTAACCAAAACCGAACCAAATTCGAACTCGATTTTGGTTAGGTTCGGTTTTCGGTTAGGTTCGGTTTCAAGTCACCGGAACCTAACTGAAACCGAACCTTTCTAAACCGATACTGAACCGAAAATAGAATTTGAATTCGGTTCGATTTATTTCTGTTTTAATTCGGTTTGATTTTTAGATTAAACGGTTTGAAACCAAATATTGAACACCCCTAACATCAGCCAATTCCCATTTTCAAGTCACTGAGATCATACAATAGAGGGTTTATTGTTTCGTTATGATGTTAACTTTGGACTTTTTGTTATTGTATGCTCTCAACTTTCAAACCTTCTATTGTATGCTCTGAACTTTCTATAACCTTCTATTGTATGCTCTCAACTTTCAAATATTCTATTGTATGCTCTCAACATTCTAAAAACATTCTATTGTATACTCTCAACATTCTAAAATCTTCTATTGTATGCTCTTAACTTTCAAACCTTCTATTGTATGTTCTAAACATTCTAAAACCTTCTATTGTATGATCTCGGTAACTTGAAATGGGAATTGGCTGATGTTAGAGGTGTTCAATATTTGGTTTGAAACCGTTTAATCCAAAAATCAAACCGAATTAAAACAGAAAAAAATCGAACCGAATTCAAATTCGATTTTCTGTTCGGTTTCGGTTTAGAAAGGTTCGGTTTCAGTTAGGTTTTGGTGACTTGATACCGAACCTAACCGAAAACCGAACCTAACCAAAATCGAGTTCGAATTTGGTTCGGTTTCGTTTAAAAACGAAAAATAGAAGGTTTTGAATTCGTTTTTTGAATTCGAATTCGGTTATTATTAATTTGAATTAGGTTTTTGGTTAAATTCAAAAATTCAAAATCGAAAACAGAACCAAAACCGAATTCAAAAACCAATACCTAACTGAAACCGAATTCAAAAATCAAAACCTGACTGAAACCAAACTTTTCTAAACCGAACCGAAAATCGAATTTGAATTCGGTTCGATTTTTTTCTGTTTTAATTTGGTTTGATTTTTGGATTAAACGGTTTCAAACCAAATCTTGAACACCCCTAACATCAGCCAATTCCCATTTTCAAGTCACCGAGATCATACAATAGAAGGTTTTAGAATGTTTAGCACATACAATAGAAGGTTTGAAAGTTAAGAGCATACAATAGAAGATTTTAGAATGTTGAGAACATATAATAGAATGTTTTTAGAATGTTGAGAGCATACAATAGAATATTTGAAAGTTAAGAGCATACAATAGAAGGTTTTAGAAAGTTCAGAGCATACAATAGAAGGTTTGAAAGTTGAGAGCATACAATAGCAAAAAGTCCAAAGTTAACAGCATAACGAAACAATAAACCCTACAATAGAAGGTTTTAGAATGTTTAGCACATACAATAAAGGTTTGAAAGTTAAGAGCATACAATAGAAGATTTTAGAATGTTGAGAGCATACAATAGAATGTTTTTAGAATGTTGAGAGCATACAATAGAATATTTGAAAGTTAAGAGCATACAATAGAAGGTTTTAGAAAGTTCAGAGCATACAATAGAAGGTTTGAAAGTTGAGAGCTTACAATAGCAAAATGTCCAAAGTTAACAGCATAACGAAACAATAAACCCTTTTATATATATACACACGTACACGATTAAGTTAAATCGTGTAATTTCATATCGGATGGAATCCGACACCTCAAATACGGACGTTGGTGAACATAATTACTAAATCATATGAAATTATCTAATAAACTCATTATTTACATTTTATTATTTCGATAATATACCAAACATAATTCGTATCGTATAAAACAAACCGTATGCGACTAAAACACGCAAAATGCACCCGACAAACGAACGAAACCCAAATTATATTTTTATAACTCAAGATGAAGTATTTTGAATAAAACTTTCATTAAAGATATCGCGATTTAAAACGTTGACGAAATATACGTATTAATACGTTTAACGTTCAAACGATCGGGCAAACGACCACGAGGCTTTATGCAAATAATTGGTAACAAATTTTGACCAAGATCTTCGGTGGTGCCCAGGGTAAGGCCGACCATGCCATGGCATGGAGACCCCTTTTCTTGTTTCTTGCCTTATACACCATCACCACACCTCATTTTCATTATTCAACCACCTCATCCTCTCTCTCTCTCCCTCCTCTCCAAATCTCGGTTCTCTCTCCCTCTCTACCACCTTCAAACCGCCACCACATCCACCATCACAAATCATCACCATTCACCATAAATCTTGAAGAAGAAAGCAAGGAAAAAGAGCTAGGAACACTACCGAGCACTCTTCATCACGTTTCGGTTCTAAATCATCATTTTCATTGTAAGAATCCTCAAAACCCTTGTTATAATTATTTGATTTATACTTGTTTACATGTTTTATGGTTCACTTAGCAAAATTATGTCCAAAATAAGTGGTGAAACTCATTTTTCAAACATATAAAAACATCATAGTTTCTGGCGGAAAATTTCATCCACTTCTCGGATCCATATCTCGAGTTCTAGGTCACTAAAATACATGAAACTTGAGCCAAAATCTTCCTAAAGATGGTTTTTGCAAAAAGTTCTTCTTTGATCTCGTCTGAAAATACACCGATTTACCTAGAAAATTCGGTTCATGAATAAAGGTCATTTATGGCCGAAACTGGACCTCTGGTCCTTCTCGATTTTATTTAGCTAACCAAACGACCTCCAAAAATTCTGAGAAAATTATGTAAAATACTTATGATGTTGATAAACACTCATGATTTTTCTCATAATTTAATTCGAGTTAAAAGTTGGTAAAAACGAGTGATGAAACTGAGTTAAAAATCTGGAAACATAACTCAAGGACCATTTTTGTAGCATATTAAAAACCGACACTTCGGGTTAACCACGGAATGAAACTTGATGTGTAAAATCTAGTTATAAAAATAAACTAAGATATACTTACACTTAACTATTACACAACTGAGGTAAGTATACCCAATCACTTATAATATAACTACAGTAAGTCTAGGTTCGTTCCACAGGGAATGTAAATTGAATACTTAAAATATAATTAATTTAAATACAGAAAAAGACTTGGGTTTTTGTAACCGAATTATTACTTTGTTTAAACTACTAAAATTAAACTAAAAGCAAGTAAACTCAAAATGAGTTAAACTTGATTGCTTAAACTTTATCAGATATTAAAAATGCCACTTACTTGAACTAGCTCACTAATGAAATTGGGTTGTTTAATAAAATCAGGTTATCTAGCAATCAATGCTCATCTTAATTTAGATAAGGTTTAATGTTCGCCATGACCTTCACATAAATCTTGATTAACTAATTAATAATTTAACTTAATGAAAGACGTCCGACAATATCATCACCTTATACATTTAAGTTTAATTATTTAACTTATACCAAATCTGCGTCCGCTATCATTGAATTAATCATACATAGACATATAATCAAATAATGAAATAACTTTGTGACAAATGTTGGCTATAATCACTAATTAAATCATTAACAAGCTTCAATAATATTGTAAAACTTAAACACACAATACTTTTAATTAAACATTAATTAAATTGCAATAAATAGTTTATTTAAGTTGAATATATGAATCTTAATTAAACTAGGATTATCGTCCACTTATCCTATACCTTAATTTCAATTTATTAATTTAAGATTTAATCTAGTGAATAACTCCCGTCAACTTCACCTACTTACACATTCATGTTTAAATGATTATCTTGTTTGATATCTGCTTCCGCAATCAATTAACAATTGTAATAAACTATTATTATGAAAAAGCTCCCGCTAATAATTTACCAACAAAATAAATCAATTAGATTAAACTCAAATACATAAGGTTCACGATTAAACAAAAATAATTCAACATAATTATTAAGAGATAACAACCCTAATCATTAGATTACTTCATTCAAGTAAGTGCAAAGAATTTTAGCTACTCATAATCATTATAAAGTAGACACAAACAATAATTGAAAATAAAGTAAACGTTATTATTTAAATAAATAAAAGAATACAAACCAAGTAATTATTGTGCCCGTACAATGACTCCGCGTAACCCTAACTTCTCTTGCTCCAAAAGAGCGTTCCTAACCCTTAAGAAAACCCCTAAAATTCGAATTTAAGGTTAAAAACCCGAAATTAGAATTTTATTTTCGACTTTGGGGTTTACCCGTATGTAAAAGTGATACAAAATTCGTAGGTAGAAGGCTGCTATTTATATTTGAGCTGGGCTAAATTCAACGGGCGGTTGAACAAAGAAATCGGTAGTTGAAATTGAAACTCCATACACATTGCAAATTAGTCAACCGACTCATCCACGTGAGCTTGCCAGCTGCCATACTCCATACATCTAGAAGCTTCTCGCCATTTGCTGCTTCACATGATTCATCTTGTGAGCCCAATTCTGTCTCCGGCCCAATTAATATGCATCCATTATATCCCTTTTTAATTAATTGAGATCAATCGGTATTTACTTTACATCCTTGAGCCTATTTAAGTTTTTTTCCCAATCATCTTCACAGCTCATTTTTATTTTTATTCCAAGCCCAACTAGCTTAATTTCCAATCTTCATTTAAATCGCTTTATTCCTTGTACTTTTTTCGTTCTTTTTAATCTAAGCTTCTTTGGTCCAACTCGTACACTCTACTAATTCTTCAATTTATTTCGCGCAATCCATTTAAATCATCAAACTCAATCATTTGAATAACTTTCTTCATTTCTTGTACATTTTCTTGTCTCAACTCATTTATATACCTAATTGCAAATATTAACCAAATCAGTATCTATTATTAAATAAATGCAATATAAATATAAATGGTAAATATTATTAAATAAACATTACATAATTTAATGTTATCAAAACGATAATTTTTATAAACTCTACAAACACATTTTAGGCTTGTGTAAAAGTCTCGGGTCAAACCGAGCCCATTGACTCGGTTTTTCTACCACGAAAACGACCACAGCTCCTTCTGCGAGCCGAGTTCAAACTCAACTTGCAAACCCCACAGCAAACCGAAGCCTGACGAAGTGAACCTTGACCCGCAACCTAACCCATTTGACCCACGAGCCGAGCCTTGCGGACTGAATCATTGACCTGCGATTTGACCTTGGTTTGCGAGATGAGAATTGCGTAGCGAATTGAACCCCTTGACTATTTGACTTACGAGTTGAGTTGGCGGGGCGAACTGACTGGCGAATTGAACTTGCGTAGCGAGTCGAACTGCGAACCGGGTTATACAACGACTTGACTTGCGAACTGACTCGACCCTGCAAACTGAACTGTCTGTTAATTAATCCAAGTTCTTTTACCAAGTGTCGTACACACGTTACAATCAATATAATTCATACGGTACTACTTGAACACACAAATACATGTACTTTATAAGTATTCAATGAGATAAACTTAATAATAATACCTTGAAAATTATTATTACAAACGTCACCAACGGACCGTACATGTTTTCAAAACACAAACAACAATCAAACATTTAGACATAACTAGTTGAGTGGACAACTAGCATGGATGATCTTTTGAGACATCTACTCACATTATAACCTTGCGTGTTTAGGACGCCAGCAGGTTACAGTCTTCGGACGACATCATTGCTTGTAGCAACACGTACACATTAGACTCAGGTGAGTCTCATAGCTCCGCTTTTTACTGTTTTTCCCTCGGGGTGAGGATACATGCTCAGCTTTTATTTACATGTGAACACAAGTACAAATCCAGATATACTTATTGCATGAGTTGTTTTACTAATCATGAAAGCCCTCCATATCATAGTTTGTTAATATTGATTTAGCGTGAATGTTAGTGTATGGTACCATATGGGACTGACAATCCCCGTCCGGGTTAGCAAGCACTAACTGGTCAAACGGACTCATTATCATTTGTTCATACGAGTGTTTGATTAGGCACTCGCAGGAGGCACCCTCGATTGTGGCACTTGATAGTGACCCGACACCTCAGTTAAGCTCGAACTATGAGCTCATGGCAATAGTATACTCATTATTATTTTTGCTTGGTTGCAAACATTTAAATCTTGTGGTTCATACATATATTTTATCATTTACACCTGTGAGCTCACCAGCTTTATAGTTGACCCATTTAGCATGTATTCTCAGGTTCTAAGCAGCAGTAGGTCTGCACGTTCAGGATACCATAGCTCGAGTCACATGCAAATACAAATTTCAAGAGATTTTCATGCATTTCTATATTTGGTATAAATTAGATATGTACTAGAATCTCTCATGTTAAAATGCGAACTTGTAACTTTTGAAACAGTTTGTAAACTTTTATTGAAATTAATGTATTTTGTAAAACGACGCATATAGTGGTCGTTCATTATGACTTTGTGCAATGATTACCGGATTAGTCGCGCCCCGACCCGATTCGCTTCGGCACTGTAAATTTGGGGGTGCGACAGCCAAGGTCATGACGGGGGAATCTAGGGTATGCCCGATTAAAACTCGGTCATGACTGGGAAACCGAGGTCATGACTGAGTTTTTCGAGTAAAACTCGGTCATGACCAGGAAACTAAGGTCGTAACAAAGTAAAACAAGGTAATGATCGAGAAATTCAAGTCATGACCGAGCAAAACAAAGTCATGACCGAGAAATCAATGTCATGGCTTGGTTGTGGCCATCAACTTGGTTACGTTGCTGTATGATCGTCTTGACTTATGGCTTGGTTTTCTAGGTCATGGCTTGATCGTTCTTAGAACGTGGTCCTGCCATGACCTAGTCAAGGCCCGACTATGGTTTGGGCTCGTGAAGTTGTCGTAATTTCTCGCGTTTAGGTTCGTAAAGTGCTAACCCGATTAACAAAATGCAATATTCGTACAATAATCTTAACTATTTATCTATAATGGGAGTAATAACGGACATAAAAACATGAATTTTTTTCAGCGTCATCATGGATAACCTCAATTTGTTCTCCAAGTTATACAAGATTTACACTTCAATCCCTCAAGTTTTATCTCTATAAAACTTGCCCAATATTTACACTTCAATCCTTCAAGATTTACCTTTTAAGTCTAATCTAAAATCATATAATTATTTATAAAGTTAGTTATAAAATTAGTCCTTGATATAAATTTTAGTTAAATAAATAATTTCACTAATTATTTATCATAATATATTCAATTCTACTAATACATTTAACCATAGTTGTTAAGATCCTGATCTTGATCTTAAGATCGTACGATTTTATGATCCTCGTGAATGAAAATGATCCCGATTTTGCATAATATTTTAAAAAAGCATGGGATCTTATTAGGATTGTGATCTTATGTCGATTTTGAGCTATCTTGCGATCACGATCCGATCTTATTCAACAAGAATTGATTAATTAACAAAATATAAATATGTTGATTTTGTACAATAAAAGGCTAATGTGATTACCATTTAGTCTATTAATACATATAAAGTTAATAAATTCTTCAACTACAATAGTTTAAGACGTGAAAAGTTATATCTTTAATAACATATATAGTAATTCAAATTCAATTCTTATGAGTAGTATTGAATTAATGCTATAATGTTTAAACCATAAAAATTTTATTATTTTGTCATACATTTGGTCTTCTAGATTTATTATAACACAAAGAGTAAATTCTATAGATGGTCCCTGTGGTTTACATAGATTTACAAAAATCGTCCTTGAACTTTTTTTTTCCAGGTTTTCACTCCAATAAATTTACATTTGTCTCATAAATGGTCCCTTATTGATATAAAATGACTATAATACCCTTTTCTTTTCTATCCATCATTTTTATAACTATTTTTTCTCAATTTTAATCTATAATAAAAAGCTTCATAATTATTTAAAAAAAAAAAGGCCAATCAAACCCTTTCTTCCTCACAAATTTATCCACAGGCCATCACCATCATTGTAACTTCATCCCCACCACCCAAACCTTAAATGTTCTTCTTACACCAAATCCTACAAAACTGGATGTTCGCACATTATCGAGCAATCGAAAAGCTTAATCTGACTAACACGTCCAAATCCAAAATCAGAAAACAAAAACACCCAGATCTGTGGTTTCATTACTTTTTTCCAGATCTACGGTTTCAATTTCGTTTTTCCATAATTTCGTTTTGCAGCAGCAACACACAGTAGCCTCTGGTGGATATGTGGTTATGAAAAACCTGGGGAGATCTAAGACCCATACACCGGCCGAACATCGGCAAACGAACGCGTGGCGGATCTGCCTTTGATTATAGCTTTACTAAAAATCGATCAACGCTGTTGGTGCCTATAAAGTGGCAGTGGTGACAGTTTATGGTGACGGTGGTGATGGTTTGTGGTGGCGGTGGTGTATGAAATTATATCGAAAGTTTTCCCGAGACCACTAGTTCACCGGAAAATAGGTTGCCCGGTGAGCGGCGTTGGATATCGGTATTACCTCAGATTTAGATATGCTTGTAATCCACGGTCTCATTTTTAAATCCATTTTCAACTAAGATTTGGGTCTATGTTATATTACTCGAAATATAAGGTTTCAATCTTGGTTATGTTGCTTTTGTGAATGGAATTTCAATTGTGAAAATAGCCATATTAAGTTTGCTGGGAGAGTGGGAGACAATGAACGAGCAGGAGATTTGGGAGAGGGATTGGCTTAATTGGTTAAAGTATTCAATTGTTTTTTATGAATATTTATATTTTATATTAATATAAAATTATTATTGAAGAAAACAGTTAAAATGATTGAAAAAACAATTAATTAAAGAGAAAAGGGTATTTTAGTCATATCAACTAAAGAGGGACCATTTACGATGAAAACATAAACTTATTGGACTGAAAATCTGGAAAAAAAAGTTGAGGGACGGTTTCCGTAAATCCGTGTAAACCACAAGGACCATCTATAGAATTTGCTCTAACACAAATGTATGAGACTATAGCATATGAGTATAGGATCTTACGATCCCGATCTTGCAAAGACAAAAACGATCCTAGGTAAGATCCCGATCTTAACGACTTTGCATTTAACCATATTTATTACTTTTCGTCCCTAATTAAATGTCCACTTTCAGTTTTCACACAGTTTAAGAAAATTGGAGATCATCACACTATGTTCTAATATAATTCCATCTTAATTTGTTAAAAAGTTTAAAATAGACACTTATTTGGTGCAAATCAAAATAGGTGGACACTTAATTTGGGACATAAGGAATATCAAATCAAATAATAAATAAATGTCTTGGCACTTTATTTAATCAAATCTAATAACATTAACGTTTTATTTAATATCCATTCCACGATTTATTTTACATAAATGAATTACTTTAATAATATCAAATATTTTTAATTCTTTTAATAGAATTACACATTTGTTCAGTTGTACTTATCATGTGACTATGCAGGTTCATATGAAGCTGAATGAGACGTTTATAGTAATATTAAAGCACGTAATCCTTTCAGATAGTCCACTATATATATTCCTAAGTATTACTTACTTAGAATATATTAACTTACGTTATGGCTTAGAACAAGTTATTTTACTTATATAAACACAGGTTATATAAGTAAACCAGTAATATGTTTTATACAGATGGAAAATATATATAATAATTTATACATAAAACGTAATAAAAACCTTATTTTACTTTTAATGGTGTAATATTTTATTGATTTTCAATCAAAGAATTACAAGGCATGGTTGTAGAATAGATTAAACGTATGGTAATCTAAATATACCTATTGGGTAATATGAATTGATGATACATCTAGATATATCAAAAGTACAGATTTTACACATCAAATCCCATTACCAAATAGTAAGGGTGTGTTTGGAAGAGGGGCTTCTGTGGGCTTTTAGGGGGTTGAGTTTCCATTTTTAATAAGCCCCAGCCATAAACCTTGTTTGGCAACGCAAAAAAATGGGACTTCTTGAAAAAATAAGCCCCTAGAAGCCCTTAAACAAGAAGCTTTTTGAAGTGGCTTTTGAATAGAAGCTCAAGCCCCAGCTCCAGCCCCAAGCTCTTGCTCCAGCCCGTTGTTGCCAAACACACTCTAATACTTTTATAATATTGTAAGTTGAGTTTAATGTATATTTAATTACCTTTAACTACTTTTGACCTTCAATTAATATTTAATGAATGAAACTTAGTATGTATTGACTTTTATTTATACAAAGTTTATTTATTATAGAACTTATTACTACGAAATATATGAATTTAATGATTATTATAGTGTGAAATTATAGCATAAACTCAAATTTAAAGGCTAACAAATTTAATAAATTTAATGTACATTATAGTGTGAAACTATAGATACTTATATATATAGTAACAAATTTTTATCCATCATATCCCAATGAATTTATGGTTATGAGTAAGAGCGTGAAAATGTGCCATTCATGTAAATCAACTTTCTATATATATTAGACATGTAACCCCTCATTATCTCTCATTTTCACAATACATTTTTCGTTTTTATATATATAATATATAAAATATATTTCTTATGAACCATCGATCCAAAATGAAAAATCTATGCTTCAAAGTTTTCATGTTTTTCGTGGTTTTCATGTACTATTATTCTTATGTGATATCAGGCGAAAGCACTCTCGATGGCGATTGGCAACAAGTTCCTAATGTAAACGACCCATGGATAATAAACATAACAAAGTTTGCTGTAGACGTGCACAACGAGAGGGATCACGCATCTTTGATTTGGAAATATGCGGTTGAAGGATGGTACAAGAAAGCCGAGGTGTTTGGAACAGATTACAACATGACAATTAAGGCGGCAGATGGTACTAAGGAGAATAATTATGTTGCTATTATATGGGACATACCTAGGCAACGTTTGGTGTTGAAATCCTTCACTGGACCCATTTGAGTATTAAAGTTAGAGATAACTATTTATATTTAAGATTGTAATTTCTGGTGATCGGTGTAACATAAAAAAAAAAAACAATATAGTTTCTACTAATAATATTTAATTCGGTGCACTTGCTAAGTTTTTTATTATATGGTTTGAAATTATTTGTGTAAAAACGTTTAAAAGGGGAGTTATAAAACCTCGTAGAAATTAAATTAGACATTGAATGTGGAATTACATCATCTTAATTCTTAATGTGTTATATCTATTTGATAATTGTACGTTAATTATCATGTGTGTTCTAGTCGCCTCCCACTAAACCAACAAGGAAAGTTCATCCACGAAATCATAGACAGAAAAATGTGAAACTCATCCATTCATTGAATTACCTTCCAATGTCATTTAAATTTGCGAATCAAATTCAAATATATTAATATGTAGTATGTAAATAACTTTATGACCATTTATTATTGACAATTAATTATCCTTATACCCATCGATTACCATTTACTAGTAATTGGGATCGGCTAACTTGTGCCCTAAAGGCATTGGTTAAGGTTCATTAAATTCATTAAAACATTCCAAATATATCACACAAATCATTTATTAAACTCACTAATTTCCTATTATACATGTTTATTAATTATGATTTATATTATTTATAGAAAATTTACTTCATTAAATAATGTTTAACTTATGCCTTAAGGGCACTAGTTAGATTTTCCCATTCTAATATTATTATAATAATGATATATTAATATTAATATATTAATATTATATATGTTGGGTTTTCTATTCCCTAACTAGATTATTATACACGCAGCGGAATAACAAAACTTTAAATAATCTAAGGCAATTAGGAAACTAAAACCCTAAGAGATTTTTAACTTTAACAACATAGTACAATAAATAAATTGGATAAAGAAAATAATTAAGGAAAACACTAACCTTAGAGAAAACCTATTTCTCGCGCACAGACCAACGAGCAGAGTTTCGTTACTTGGAGGCAAGTACCCAAAGTAGAATACCTCTAATGCTTCACACCCAAAAACCCAAGAGAAAGTCAAATTTTCGAAAACCTTGAAAATTCGTACTTGAAATTGTGTTTAATGAAGGTATAGGATGACCATATTTATAGTTGTGGAAGAAACCTCAGAGTTTGCTGAATTCGAATCCCAACCGGCGGTTAGAGCTGTCAGACTTGTATTCCAAGTCTGCGACTTCCACCGCCTCAGAAACCTTAATCTCCAACCGGCGGTTAGACTTTCCAACTGGCGGTTGAGTCAGTTTCCGGAATCTTCCGCCAAATTTAATTACTTTTTATTTCTAATTAATTTAACCATAAACTAATAAATCAACTAATTAAATATAACATTAATACTAATTAATATTATCCCTTCATATTTCTCTTGACTGTTTATTGAGGGCAACCTAAAAAAACTTTACTTTTAATGATAGTTGTAACGCCCCAAATTCTGTAAGTTTAAAACTTTAAAATATATTATATTAACTATTTAAGTTAGAAGGACTAACTATGTAATGTATTTTATGTTCCTAGGACTTACCATTTAATGAAATTATTAGTAGAGGGACTAATTGTGACAAGTACCATAAGTTGAGGGATTAAATTGAATTATGCAGCATAAAAATACTGCTTCTGTATTCTTCCAGCTTATTTTAAACACTGTAAACTTTTAAATCACGTATTGAACTTTTGAGTGAGAGATTTTGAAGAAACAAAGGAGGAATTCAAGAAATTAAGGCTAGGGTTTATGAATTGAAACTTGTAATCCCTTAATCTACCTTCTCTAAGGTATTCTTAACCTTTTCTATGGATTAATTTGATGTTAGGGTTTAAGTTTGTAAACCCTAGATTATAGAAACTAATGAGTTAGTGAATTAATGATTTAAATTTATGTTTCATACACTTCTTTGAGCTAAACTATATGTTTAAATAATGTTAATTGTAGTAAAGAACTCATAACCTTATGCTTATGAGTAATTAAATGATTTTGATTATGTATATGATGATGGTAATTAGTAATTTATGAAAGAACAATGATTTGATGAATGATTTCATCTAAATAGCATATTGAATGATAGTCTTTGTGTAAAGGAAATTGATGATCATGTGTAAATGGGTTTTTGAAGGATAAAGTATGTATGTAAACACTAAGGAATGATATCCTTGATGTTAAATGATGAATTTGATAAGAGATGGTAATTACCCATTTATATGATCATGTGTAAAGTGTATGAAACCAATGATGAAATTATAAGTGTTTGGAAATTAACACTAATTTGATATAATGAATGAAGCTGTATGTGAAATTGATATGTGGCTATATGATTATGTGAATTAGGTGGTAAACTTGCTCAAAGTGGTGTTACAAGTAGTTATTTGTGTGGGCTATCGAGAGGTAAGTTAATGGATGATGCTATCTTTCTTCAAGTAATGCTTATTCCATTTACTTGGAAGGACTGGTAATGGATATGTCATTTACTTGATGAGTTATGATTATATACCGGGGTGTAGGCCCGAAGATGTTAATTCTTGCGGGAATTAGCATATGATATTATGGAACCTTAATATACGTATGTTGTGATTTGATATTGATTATCATTGATAGCCCATTGCTTACTAAGCTATATGCTTACTCGATTATGTTTATGTGTTTTTAGGTGAGCCAAGTGGGACCCAACGAGATTCGGGCAAGAGACACGAGGGATGCTAATGGTGGATCTTGTTGCTTTGTCGGTAACAAGTTACTTCTCTTAATCATGCTCATGATATGTTGTTATACCCCTTTTATGAAGAAAACAAGGTTTTGACACTTGGTGTTGTAAATGTAAACCTTTTGGTCAAAGTCATATATAACATGTTGAAAGTCAACGGATAGTATAGTCAATGAGCATGTTATGCTTGTTGATAGTTTTGAATGTGTAAATCTTGAATTTAAAGAATTATAATATTTTCCATGGAACAATTAAGATTTTATAGTCTTAATGAGTTTTGATAGAAACATCAGCTTAGTTTGACTTAGAATAGTCAAAGGAAAGTGAATTGGGTGTTGAAATGGTGGTTATATACCCAAACGGGTCGTTAAAGTGCCCAAATGGGTCACTAATAGGTCTAGAGGTCAAAATGAGTTGTGATTATGGTATGACGAATGTTAAAGTGGCCTTAGGTTCTAAATGTAGTATTGAATGAGTGGTAAAAATGCTAGAACCTGAATGCACATGGTTTAGAACTTAGTATGTCAACGAAAATGAGTAAAAGTGGTCATTTTGGGGTCAATGGTCCAAATCATGATAAAATGCAAATTTGCGAAAAGTGGAAATTGGGGAACTTTTGTATGGTCATTATACACGTGCCTGCAAATTTTCATAGTCATTGGACTTGTCATTTTCAAGATATGCACGTTTGAAGTTCGATAAATGATAATTAAGTGTGCAGGCTTGATTCCCGGGGAATGAGATTCATTCCTGGGGAATCCGAAGTATGATGGTAACAGCAGGCTTGATTCCCGGGGAATGGGAGTCATTTCTGGGGAATCTGACTCAAATTACTAACAGCATGCTTCATTCCTGGGGAATCTCTTATAAATTTAACATTTTCTTATTTAAATCCTTATTTGATCGATGGAATGATACAACAAGTCTAAAATGTCATATTTTAAACGTGGGACTTTACGAAATGAGTAAAAAAAAATGTTCTAAATTTCGGGGTGTTTCAATAGTCTTACCAATTAGTTATGATATTGGACACTATTCCAACAATATATATATATATATATATATATATATATATATATATATATATATATATACTAGTGCTAAACCCGTCCGTTGGACGGCTAGGAGATGATACATTTTTATAATAGAAGTTTGATAATTTTAAAGGGTTTATACAATGTAAATATAAAACAAATATAAAATGGTTCATATTAAATATTAGAATGCATAATACTTATTTTTCTACGTGATTTAGTTTATTAATAAAAATTAATTACCTTCTAAAATTATAGATTTGATTGATGTGGCGAAATAATATTAGCAAGTAAATGAAATGTTGACACGTAGGATATTTGCTTAGTTATCGAAAAGAGAAGCATGCCATGTAAGAAAAAAGGCTTCTCAATTAATATATATAGAGATATAGGAATGTGATCCTGTGAAAATAAGGAGAAAAAAAAACCGTGAAAACACATCCCCAATCTAATCTAACTTATATATATATATATATATATATATATATATATATATATATATATAAGGGGTGGAGATAAAAAAAACGGTGAAAACACTTTTTCCTTTACAATTTTTTTAAGGTGTGAACTTTTTTATTTTTTATTTTTTGAAGTAAACCATAAAAAATTAAGGTTAACACAAAAAAAGTATTTTTTTGTGTAAAAAAATATTTTTTGTGAAAAAAATAAAATAAAGTCAAATCCGAAAACCAAAACAAAAAAAATAAGTTTCACAATTGAAAAACTTAAAATCTTTATGTGAACCCAAAACAAAAAAATAAGGTTCACAATTGATAAGGTTAAAAACTTGTTGTGAACCCAAAAAAAAATTAAGGTTCACAGTTAAAAAAAAGGTTCACAATTAAAAAGGTTAAAAATTAGCGTGAACTAAAAAAAATTAAGGTTCACAATTAAAAAAGTAAAAAACTTTATGTGAACTCAAAAAAAAATTAAGGTTCACATTTGAAAAAAAAAAGTTCACAATTGAAAATTTATAAAACTTTCCGAGAACCTAAAAAAAAATTAAGGTTCACGGTTGAAAAAAAAAGGTTCACAATTGAAAAGGTTAAAAACTTTCCGTGAACTCAAAAAAAATTAAGGTTCTCAGTTGAAAAAGTTAAAAACTTTTCGTGAACCAAAAAAAATTAAAGTTCACAATTAAAAAACTTAAAAAAATTTTGTGAAAAAATTTACAAAAAAAATTATGTGAAAAAAATAAGGTTAACAATTTAAAAAGTTAAAAACTTTGTGTGAAGCAAAAAAAAAAAACTAAAGATTCATGACGAAAATTTTATGTGAAAAAAAAAATGTATAAGGGTTCACAAAAAAATTCATATGTGAAGCAAAAAAAATAAAAGTTCACAACTTAAAAAAATTGTAAATAAAAAAGTGTTTTCACCGTTTTTTATATCCCCACCCCTTTTATATATATATATATATATATATATATATATATATATATATATATATATATATATATATATATATATATATATTGAAATGATCCAGAAGGAAGTGCATTTTTTGGGGAAATGGGAGAAATGTTATTATTCATCAAAAAGCATATTACCTTCTCCATACAAATTTCACATAAACGAACTGAAATTTAGTAAATGTTAACCAGAATCGATACATTGGTGATACAATAGTGAAAAGGGTTTAAGTCATGGATCGCCAACGTACTCGCCTTTTTGTTCCGAGATCACCAATCAACTGGTTTATTACCAGGATCACCAACATACTTTAAAAAAAATGAATTTCTTAGTAAATTTTGTTGGCGATCTTAACTCCGTACTAACAAGTATGTTGGCGATCTCAAATACGTATGTAAAAGTACATTGGTGACCTCAACAAGAAATTAACATGTACGTTGGTGATCCTAGTAATAAAAACGGTTGATTGGTGATCTCGGAACAAAAAGGAGAGTACGTTGGCGATTCGTGACTTAAACCCATTTTAAAAATTAAATATCTCACAAACGGTAAGTCAAAAAATCATAAAAATTGCTCCATAAAAATCAACGTTTTTTCTCATCGATTAGATATCTAACAAGGTATATTTTCGAATAATTTTTCGTTTATTTTATGGGTTCTGAAAAACACTATCAGCGAATACCACTTGTGATACCAACAACTAACACATGTGATACTAATATTGTACAATTTGGAAAACCCATAAAAAACTCATTGAAAGTATACATTTTGAGATCTCTAATCGAAGAGGAAAAAACGCTGAATTTTATGGTGCATTTTTAATAATTTTTCGAGTTACCATTTATGAGATATCTAATTTTAAAAAACATGGTGAAAATTGAGTTTTATGACACATGTCGCATTGTTAATGATTCCCCTATTCTCACCAAAATTCTCATTCTCATTGGAACCTCACTTTATATTATAATTATGGGTTAGCGTGAGGTTCATATGAGTACAACAACATTTAGTGAGAATAAAGGAACCAATAAGAATGTACCATGTGTTACAAAATCCACTTTCCGCTACTTTTTTTACAATTAAATATCTCACAAATGGTAAGTCGAAAAATCATAAAAAAATACACCATAAATATCGACATTTTTTTCTCTTCGATTAGACATCTCACAATGTATACTTTCGACGAATTTGTTTTCTTCATTTTTTTGTGGGTTTTGAAAACAATTACACATGTAATACTATCCAATCTCATCAAAAATATTGAATCTCATTTGAACCTCACTCTTATGGGTTACTATGTAACCTCTTCCCTTTTATAGATTTTTATTTTTGTCACTTTCACTATCAAACATTCCTACTATTCCGTATTAAAATTCTTAAATTAAATATTTTATCTATTAATGAAACGTCCCGAAACTTTGTTTTTTTATATATACATACACTACTACATAATAAATTAGGTCACATTATTCATTACAATCTAAATTAGATTAAATTATAACATTATTATATCAAACACAAAACGCAAAACAAAAACACAAACTCTGACTCAGTACCCACCGTGTACTATTGGTACCCGCCGGGTACTCTGTGTAGTTCAGGTTTGTTACCGAATTTATCTTAGCACCCACCGTGTACTACTACTACCCGCCGGGTACAATAATTCTTACTTAGTACCCGTTGGGTAGTTCATCTGCAATCCAGATCTGCACAACTTAGTGCAAAAACATGAAATTCAAATGCGCATAAGTTTTAAGCTGTAAAGACTTAGACTCTGAAAATTTGCAGGAACCTTAATATCATCAAAATGAACATTTCCCTTTTTATACTTTTTCAAATTTCATAAAAACACAAGATTTGGACGTGTGCCTAGTTTTCGAACATTATAAACACTTTTGGTGACAACTTCAAATTCAAACCACACCAAATCTGACCAAAGCCAATTACATACTTATTTAGTATACTAAAACAAGTCTAAAGCATATTTCAAAAGCACCATAACGCTAACTCATCCAAAATTAGCATAATGGAGTTTTAATGATCCGTTTTGACACCTTTGACCCATTAAACATAATAACAACAATTTGACCCATAACCATACTTAATTCATGCATATTTGACCATTACTAACATAGTTGACTATATGTCAACTTTCCTTTTGACCAACCAATCAAATGGACACATTTCTACATTTTACTCATATTATCAAACTAAATAATTTACATGATATTAACTTCAACGTTTTCAAAACATGTACATACAACTATACTTCGTGGTTGACTTCCAAAGTCAACATACTATTAAAACTAACCCATAAACTTCTTGTTTGACTTTCAAAACATAATCATTTGGGCGCATTACATTTAACACCCCTCCTATTATAGTTATTTAAATACAATATATCGGAAGCGTCTGTCCAAATTAAAACTTAAATCAATCAAAACATAAAGGTTCAACTAATTTAAAACTTAGTTAATCAATCTGGGTGTTATATGAAAACACGAACAACACTGATTTATAAAATCCAATATCAGAGTAACGCAACAAAGTCAAACATTCTTCAATCCATTCCTTGCCCAGCCCAAAATCATCTCAAGACCTGTAAAGGATAAATAGTGGGATTAGCACAAAGCTAAGTGAGTCAACCTGTCACTATCAGCACAACTCAGCATAACAATACTGATTATCACAAAGATCACATAGACACTGATACAACATCACCAAGAGGATCGGTGGTCCTTGTGACACCGCTCAGACCCGGGAGGTGCACCAAGCGACTCTTACAACCAACTGCAGGCCAATACAGTGGCTTTACCGATAACTGTTTGCTACCTTTAATCAATATGTGTTCCATTCTCAACACATGATCACAAATCTCACATTGACTAACCTGTAGCAACCCAGTCCAACTAATCAGTCAAGTTGACCTCCGAATCACAGAATGCTCAAAAGCAACACATCACTTATTACACGTGTATTTAAAAATTCAACAGTTCAACAATCACAATCACAATCACTATATCACTATGTTCACCTGTTGTAACCAATTATGTTACAACTAAATCACACTGAGAGTACGAGTTCACTCACCGAATACCTCAGTCTCCACTCAGTAGTCTAATGTCACTGAGTCTCTTGTTTATCTGAAAACATCACAAACAACACCAGTTAGTAACTTGTCTCAATAACAAACTCATGTTATAATTATATAACATATCACCGTATCTCAAATTGTAGCATCAAACAATCATACTATCCAGTTACAATATTTATTAGGTTACTTCATTCACTAGTCGCCGCTAAACACGAAAAAGTGTTTAAAATAAGGTTTGTCACGAAAAAGTAGTTTTCTGCGTTGGGGCCATTTAGCCGCCGGCTAAAAGGTTTGACCGCCAGCTAAATCAATTTCGTGACCGTCAGCCCAAAACAATTCCTGACAACCGGCTAAACATCTTGACCGCCGGCCACAGGCCTTCGTCCCAAACCCCGTTCTTTCTGTTTACCTAATTTCCGAATCAAAACATACTCAAATCAACTAGTTCAGTTTCCTAATCAATCATACACAATGAATAACACTTACTAAAGCTAATTAACATCACATATCACAATTTCACTCATTAATTTCACTAATCCTATAATTAAATCAATTTTCTTGAAATAACCATATAACCAAGAACACTTACAAATTGAAGTGATATGAATATGATGATGAAGATAAACTCTGATGATGATGATAAATTCGAATCAGGGACACAACATCAATTTGGTTCAAAAGTTTGGTTTTGATTTCTTCAATTTTGTGTTTTAAGGTTTTTATGAAATGAAATAAGGAAATCAAATAAAAAGAAAATAGGTCGGCTCCCAAAACTGACCTTCAATTATACGGGTATAATTTAATACCTCTTCTCAACCTATTGTCTGGAACTCGAAAACCATTTGTGAGTTCAAACCTTTTATTTTACCGACAACTTTATTAATTTAAATCACTTAATATTTTATCAACCACAATAAGTCCTGAAACTTATTTCCTATTTATTCGCAATTAATTCAAACAATATTATTTCCAAACACGTTAATATTATTTTAAAATCACAAAATAATATAAAACAACTACGTCCGATTTATGGATGTTACAAATCTCTCCCCCTTAAAAGATTTCGTCCTCGAAATCTGTTTACACTCAACTCATCTAGTGTAACATAATCACCTACATCTTATCGTACATTATTCCTCAAGAGCAACTTATACTATATTTATCTTGTTTCAATTCTTTCTACATTCACCTGTCCCCATGGACATGCTTCTGTCTTTTCCCACGCACATATACTGTGCTTTCATCCCATATTTTCCATGAAACAAGCATATATCTGAATTCTTTATCATTAACACACAATCACTTTAACAAGTGGACACAAAATCAATTACAACCAAAACTAATAACGTACCTTGCTCCCCTTGAGCAACTTATAACAATAATTTATTTATTTGAATTCTTTCCACATGCACATATCCCAATGTACATGTTTCTATCTTTCACCCTTGTATATATATTGTACATTTATCCAACAATTTCTATAAAACAACCATTTACCTGAATTCTCTATCATCAATCAGATATATGTCTAAAATACCCAATTACTTTAACAATTGAACACTTAATCACTTACAACCAGACACTAGTAACGTGTCAGAATCTTTAACAATTATATTAACCAGAAATTAGCAATATGCTAAAATCTTTGATAACTTATCAACTAGAATAACAACAATCAATAACAGCTAACGTCAGTGGTTATAAAACCACAATACACCTAATAACACAATACACTTAACAACACTGAAAATTAATTTCAGTTCATAACCAACAATTAAACAAATATTCACCTATCACTTCAACTCTATGAAATCCTTTACCTGAAAGTAATCCAGATTCATATCACTTTAATAAGCAAAGTAGAGGTCACACACAGTAGGTAAAACATCATCAAGAAGTACATTGTTAAATTAACACATGTACAATCACACCGTAGTACCTACATTCAACCGACTTTTACATTAACTTATTTCACCTTAAATCACAATTTATTCTATCAGCAAAATACACATTTCTGCAATAAATGGAAATATAATCATCATTTCCAAATTTCAACTATTACTTTCACAACATATCACTTTTTATCAACTATATATATTTTATATATATTTATACACTTTCCTCAATTAATGGTATAACATTTCCAATTTCTCAATTTAACCATTAATTTTATATTATCACATTCATCTCAATATGATTATCATCTATTTAGTTCTCTCCCCCTTAGGGTTCATGTTATCACTCTACTACATCAACACCGATTACAAGGCATCACGATCACCCAGCATCGTTCTACACTTATCTTAAGTCAGCTAGTGATCTTATATAGATCACATTACAACTACATATCATTACAAACTGTCTACACAGTTTCAACGTTCACAAGTTGCACACACAATTTTAAATTACTCAATATCATTCACAATACCCACCTGATTTAGATGTGTACTCAATTACTCCCTGAGAACTTATATCACAATCAATTTTTAATAAGTTCGGTCTCATATTTACACTGTTCACACGTTAAATAACTTAACACAATCACTCAATGTTTAATAGCCCTTAACAACTTTTCTCACTCATTTGAGTTAATAATAACCCAATTAACAATTTCAATACTGTTGACTATTTGTCAACTTTAACTTAATCAATTAATCAACAAATCACTTTGGTCATTTTTATCAATCTTAATTTACAACAAAATCAATCATATTCTAATGATTTCATATTAAACACTAAACTCTTTAATTATAGTTGACTTTCAAAGTCAACATATCACAATATTAACATATAAGTACTATGTTTAACCTCAAACATAAATTTTCCATAATTATATTCAACAACAGTGACCCACTCAACCAAAAATGGAATCACTACACCTTTCTCTAGTCAATTTCCATTCAATGACATTCTAATAACTTATTTAGCACACGGTATGAGGTATTTACTTCTGTCACTTATCACTTATACATATCAGCTGATAATTTATCTCAAGTTTTAGATTTAACCCAATCACAAAATTCAAAACATTACTCTCACTAAGTTAACAACTCAATCACCATACAGAGCTAGTAACTCAACTTGGCTTAATACAAGCCATACATATACTAGTAATCCGTTAAGATACTATATTACTCTCTAATAGGAAGTCCACGCCTATTAGCTACCTAATCACATTTCACAAATTCAAACAATTGCAAGTACCATACACCCTTGCAAGTTTCACTTACTGATCATCATAAATTTTTCACTAATTAACCTTCACCATGTAATTAACAACTAATTAGTTTCACACAATTTCATGTTATATTCTCTCAATCACATTCACTTTCTTAGATACTTGGTAACCTCAACAAGTTCATGTGATACAGCATAATGTAACAACGGTGATCAAGCGTTGCTTGATTATGTTCTTCACACTTCCTTCTCAGGTTACTTTATATCATCAATCACAATGTGATTTCTTTCACTTAAACACATATTACTTAGACCTTTATTTAAATCAATTCTGACACTCTACATGCATCATAACCACATATACATACTAAATCGTCTTATTACTTCCAATTATTTCACATATACCTATAACATCTTTTAGTATGTATTCTTCACCACATTATCTCTTTCCAACAACTAACCTAAGTCATCATTCTTATTGTCGGAAATTTCAATTATTTTCAACTTTTATATATACATTCACTTCACAACTGATTTATTCAGTATTTCAACTTATTTGAAACTCCAAACACCTGATAATCTATCCTTATCAATTTAACACATAACACTTTGTCAAATAGTAATGACATAATAATATCACGTGTAATTCCAAACACGTATTTCACGACAATTACTTGATTATAATATCAACTCAATCAACTTGTTCCAAAACACACCATTTTCTAGGAGCAATTAATTCCACACAATCAATTCACTATATACTTAAGTATTTCTCTTTATAGCTGTTCCCATATCAGCTGACCACCTTTAATATCTAACATTTTCAACATATGATACAATCTCAATTTAAACCCTAACACCCCATAATTCCACGTATAATATCAACTACATACATTTAATATCAACAATCAGTATAAAGTACAACTTCAGGCACTAAGTACTTTATCACATTACTTGGCATCACCTCATGCCTCTAGTCACATAACAACTATCCTCCTATTAATAACATATGTTATTAATTCAACATTTCTAAATCATTTACTAGTTCATACTTCTTTGACTATTTAAGTCACACACAATTATTTTCACTATTTATATTTTATTAACATCTCTAAACATCATTTTCACACTAAAATTTTCATCTTTATATCGCTTACAACAAGTATTAAATAATTACTTTTCACAGCTTTATCAACGTATATAAAGGTTTGTCAACCACCTTTATTTTCTTACTACATTAATATATCACTTTTTATACATAGATCATAATTCACCCATAATTATGATCAATGCCACACATAATCATTTAATCACCTTTATCACTTTATAGCATAACTATTACCAAGTTTGATGTTATCACATTTAACTTAAACTTTGCCTAATCAAGGCACACATTACAACAACTATACACTTTTTCCATCTAGACCGCAGCACAACTCTCAACTTATTAATTGAGATATACCAACATCTCATTAATTTCACTATCTGGTGTCACATCAATTCAGTTTATCACTTAACAACAATTTCTCTAGCAAGGTTTCCTAATCACACCTTGCATTTATCACATTAAATCATACAATTAATTATATTCCACTTCTATATAGTAGACACATTCAGATTCAACATTTTCACTATTAACAACTTGATCAACACTGTGTCTACACAACTTGACACATAATTCACAATTCAAAGTTTGTAACAACCGCCAAATTAGGACTAGTAATTAGTGCCTAATCATCTGTAAATACATGTAATTAGTTCTGTGTTAGGCTAATTAATGTAACAAATTATATATTGGTGAATATATACGATTATGCGATTTGATTAAATCGTACGCAATTTAAATCGAATGTAATTCGATTCAGTAAAATACGGACGTTGGTGATCAATTTTGCTAAATAACGTGACTTTATTTAATAACACTATTATATCCGAAATAATATTTTAATAATCCTTCCAAATTGTCTCGTACCACACGATTAAAGCTTACACGATTTAAAAACGACAAATGCGCAAATAAATCTATATTACAATTTATAATCTAAACTAGTAAAAGTTTGATGAAATAATTAAAGATTAATAATTAATAAATGTTCGCAAATTAAAATGAATAATAATCACGTAAAATAATTATTTAAACGTTAAACGATTGGAGAAACGAGCACCGCACGGAGCGCCAATGCAGGGAACGAAATCTGGGACACACCCACATGGGTGGGCCCCGCTGAAAATCAGCCAAGAGGGGTAACCCCCTCCTCACTTTTTCATTTTCATCATCATCTTTATCTCTTCCTCTCTCTCCTTTTTCTTTCTTTCAAAATACCATCACCACCACCACTCACTAACTCACAAAAACGCACCATAAAACGAACTCGAATCACCTCGGCCCTTTGGAGAAAAAGCACCACCGCATCACGATCTACATTCCTATCTTTTCGGATTTTTCATCCGACATTTTGTAAGTTTCCGACAAAACCTGAAACTCTCCGTTTTTACTCATTTTTACGTTTTCATGGTTTATATATGCTCAAAATGTCCAAAAATGGGTTGGGTAAAAGATTTGGACCCAACGGAAGTCGTCCGGCCGATTTTCCGGCCACCGGAACCAGATCAGTCGCCAACGTCGCTTTTGGGTTGGCCCAATTGCGACGTCAGTTACAACGTCGCTAAACACCTCACAACGTCGCATATAGCGACGTCATCCCCAACGTCGCATTGACTTACGAATGTCGCATATAGCGACGCAGACCTTAACGTCGCAAACCGAACTAACGTCACATATAGCGACATAATACGTAACGTCGCATTAAATTGCGAATGCTATACTTAGCGATGTCATTCCAAACGTCGCGGTCATCATGTGCGACGTCGCACAAACCAGAACCTTGAAAACTTACATTTTTACTAAGTGTCGGAACCAAGATTTTACCACCTAATTTTACTCCAAATTCAAATTTCGGATACGTTTTCACTAAAGGAAAGTGGTAGGAATAAAAATTTTCCAAGCTGACTTGGCAGCTCGACCCCAACCAGGGGCTCGGCCCCTTGGACCTCGCCAGGGGCTGCCGCCCCTTGGACCCCGCTACCAGGGGCGCTGCCCCCGGACCCCCGGCATTAGATGTTGTAAATACTTTTCATACTAAGTGTCGAACACTTACAAATAACGAAACCTGATTCAACGATACATATAATGATAACACTTTGAATCATTATTACAAACCGTCACCAACGGGCCATACTTGTTTTCAAACCACAAACGGATTACTAAACAAACACTTGGACATAACGAGTTGTGTAGACAACTAGCCTAGATGATCTTGCGAGACATCTACTTACTTAACTTTATATGTTTAGGCATTTAAAAGTTACGGGTTCGGAGAACCTACATACTACCTACCATTTGCTACTGCTTATTACTCGACTCAGGTGAGTCTTACAGCCCCACTTTTACTGTTTTACATTCGGGGTGAGATACATTGCTTACTTTTCTTGAACACAAGTACGAACTATACATTTTACTATACCAAACGGAATTGCATGAGTTATTTACTACTTACAGAAGTCTCTCCATCATATATCGTTAGTTATGGACTTAAGCGCGAACACTAGTTAATAAATCCATTAGGGAAATGACCCTCCCCGCCCGGGGTAGTAGCGCTACCATGAACCGTTCTGTATAAACGGACGACTATTATTCGTTACTTATGCTTGCTCAGTTACGAGCATGTCACGGGAGCAAATTATTACTTACGGGTTAAGCTTCGATTATGAGCCTCATGGCAACGGTATAACTTGCTTACTTTACATTTGCTAGATTTGCAAATACTTGATTTACGCCTGCGGGCACTACTGATGAAATCTTGTGTTCAAAACTGATATTACTTACAAACCTGTGAGATTCACCAACATTCGTGTTGACCCTTTTAGCATGTATTCTCAGGTACACAGACGGAGTAGGATTACTTCGGGACATAGCTAGAGTCGCATGATTTCAACTAAACTGCATTTAACGGAGATTCTCAGCATTATCTTTTGTACATGTTGATTATGTAATAGAATCTCCCGCCATACGCGTGGACTCCAGGGAACTATTTTTGTATACGAAAACATTAAGTTTTCAAACATATATTTCTATGAAATCATTTTACAACGTGATGTGTTAAATCTAGTCTTAAAATTTATCGTTGAAAAGTAAACAAGAAAGTACCGTGCTAGACCAAAACATAACCGGGCAGTGGACCCTATCGTATAGTAGTATAGTTGGGTAAGTTCGGGTTCGAACACAGGGAATGTGAGTTTAAGAATTATATTCAAGTGCAAGTAATTTATACAAGAAAGTTAATGTGGGGGTTTTGTGACCGAATTGTCACGTTGCTTAAAAACTACTTTTTTAACTAAAACTAGGCAAGTGTGGACTCAGGAAGAGTCAAAGTGAATTGTTATAAAATTCGAGAATTAAAACAATACTTGCTTGGATTATTTCGCTAATGATTTTGGGGTGTTGAGTTATAACCAGTTTATACAATGCATTTGTAAATCTTAATTAAGCATAGGATTAACGTTCGCTATCACCTACAAACCTTAACTTTGATTTACTAACCATACAATTTAATCTAGTAACGGACATTCGCCATGGTTACTGTCTTGCACATTTGAGCTCTAATTCTCTAACTTATTCCAAAACTACGTTCGCAATGTTTGTTCAATTACTTATAGACAAATAATCGATGATAATTTACCAAGTAGAAAACGTTCGCTATATCCACTAGTAAATCACCAAACAAGTTAAAACAATCAAACTAAACTCAAATGCACAAGGTTCGCGATTAAACATAAAGTCAAATTTATTGAGTTTACAATTCATCCACATGAAAGACGTTCGCCACATTCACTAACTTATATATTATAGCTCATTTCATGTTACTTGTACCAATTTTTGCAACCGCAAACAAAGGTTCATTTGTATATCGACATACAAACAAAATAATTCCTACTAACAACAAACATTCGCTATAATTGCTAGTTAAAACTACCAACAAATTCCATAAATTATTTGAGCTAAAACATATAAATTCATGGAGGAATTCTAAACTCAAGCATAATCAAACACCAAAATATACACCCTTAATCACTAGCTATTTCATCCAAGCAAGTAAATAAAACTAGCCACTAACAATCATACTCAAACTATCACAAATAATAAGTGAAATCAAAGGAAACATAATTATATTGAATAAAAATGCAAACCTAGTGATTACAATGTTTGGATGATGATTCTTCGTGTCCGAATGATATAATATGATGAGATATCTTCAAGGTGATGAAAATGGCATGAAAACCCTAAAAAATCGCCATGGATGCTGATATTTTCGGAGATGATAAAAGTTAGGTGAGATATGAGGAAGAAAAGGTGTTTAAAGGGTCAAAAAGTGCTCTGCCGACACTAGAACCCGGCTGCTCCTCTAGGCTTAAAATGAAGGATTTTTTCAGTTACCGATTTTTGAAAAGAACCCGGCTGCTTCCCTATAGAACCCGGTGGCTTCTCCTACTTTCCAGCAGACCATATTTTTCATATTTGTAGATCTCTGAAATACGAACGTTTGGCCACCTGAATCACCTCAATCCGAGTTCGTATGAGGGAGATATGGCCAAAACGGTGCAGCATAGCCAAATCTGAAAACTCTTTCATCTTTTCATCTTTTCTTCCTCAATCTTTAACCTTAACACACGAGATCAATTTCAAACTAAATAAGTACCGAAAGTTCATGAAATTGACTAGAAACAAGAACAAAAAAGATGATATCGCGAGAGATAAACATATACTAATCGAGCGATATCAAATATCCCCACACTTGAACTTTGCTTGTCCTCAAGCAAACTCTCATTTAACATTCCAAAACAACTCCTCTTGCATTTAGAAATGATTGTTAGGCTTATCAAAACAATACTAACATCAACCATCAAAGTAATCATGCTAGCAACATTATAAAATTAGCAAAAACCTGAGATGATATATTTGTCAAGCCCGAATGCACGACCTAGCACCTCACAATAGGATAAGTGTTTAATCACACACTCTCAACCTATAGAACTACAGGGTAACGATATAAATGATGTAACACTCAATCAAGCCAAGTCGTGATGCATGTTACCATAGGTTTGCAAAAGGATCAAATCTCCACCGTCTTGGCGTGAGCACCAAGTGAGATCTCGAAAGAGGTATTCTAAACATGTGTTGTAACAAATGTAGGCTAATATGAATTGGGTAAGATAGACACAAAAATTGGTGAAAAATGGTGGTCAAGACCCGTGAAAAAGTATGAAAATGTTACCTAATAGTTTCATGATGTGACAGTAATAAAACTTAGGATTCCCATGCCAACTCAATTCAAATTATTCCTTGTTCTCACTTACAACTTATATTCAATAATCGCACACAAATAACTCAAATTGATTTACACAATTGATTGGAATAATTGCATTCTATGACTTTCTATGAACCCTGTGTAACGAACTTTCGGACCAACCATCCTAGACCGGATAAAGGCCTTAAGTGGCTAGGCGTAAAACACCCCTCGGGAACTACTTGTTCAGGAATTTAAAGGCCATTTAGTTGACTACAATCATCCAATCTTAAACATTGAACTCAATTGTTAACTTCCAATAACTCAATTGCTTTCAATTTCAACCATTTAACTTTGCCAACTTAAACAATTTCCATTTATTACAACTCAATTATAGAATTTAACACTAGAATCCCACTTTAAAATGCTTTAAGTCACATTTAGATAAAACTCATTCAAAAATTTTCAACTAGGCAACATCTTAGAAAAGTAATGATTCGGGAATTGACTACTCAAAAATAAGGCTAACATTTTCAGTGGAGTGAATGTGGAAGTTTTCTAAGGGTTTCTTAGCACTAAAAATAAGTGATAACGACCTGGGTGGACTGGATGTAAATGGGTGTAAAACACAAAATAGGATCCAAAATAGTTAAGATTCCTTGACCGATTAGCAAATTCGTACAATCTATAAAAGATCAAGCACAAACTCAATAATTGGTTAGAAAGTCAAAACTATAAGGATTAAGCTCCAAATCCTAAGAATACCTCCTCGTCTTCGACCCCACCTACATCACATTTCTGTGATCCCACAGCGGTCTCGAAATGCATCACTAGGGCAAGTTCTAGAACAAACTACAATCACTGGCACACTCATAGCAACAAATAATGTAAACACTAAAAATAAGTGTTTTTCTCAATAAGGCTCAAATTTCTCACAATTTATAGTGGATGCTACAAGTGTACTAGTCATGCAATTCACCCAATGAGGTTTCTTTTATGACACATCTCAAAAAGTTATGTTGCAAGAGGGAAGATTAAATTACTTTCAATAGATTTTAACAAACACATTTCAAAGCAATTAATCTTATAAGGACAAGCAAATTCCTAGCAAATCACCATTTCATAACCCGTTATTAGAATTCGTAAAGTTCTATTGGAAATCCAAGATCAGTAACAGACCTAATAAGTGGCTAGAAACAATAATTTACTATGAACAAAATTCAAGTGAATAAAACCTCCCCACACTTGAGGTTTTCATTCCCCTCAATGCAACAAAACAATAATATTCAATAAAATCACGTGTATGAAGTTAAAGGGAACGAGTACTTCCTAGGAGGTTTTTGCTTGTTCAAATTCTGGATAACCTTCGATCAAGATTTCAAAACATCCATTTCTTTCAGGTACATTCTTATTATCGTACAAAATTGCCTTCATCAAACATTCATCACTATGAAGTACGGGTTACCTCCCGCAAAGCGCTTGGTTTATTATCGAGTCCCGAGCTAGACTCGACCCTTGCTTTCTCATAACCAATCCTCAATCACGATACCACCTCCTTTCTCGTCATACTCACATAGGAGGATGTCTTCTTTTGTTTTGACATTTCGGTAGAACATCCTCCAACTACGACTTGTAATGTGAAAATAACCTCTCCATTTCTTGAGTGGTATAATGATAATCCGGATGATTGCCACTTTCAAGTATGAATGACTAGTTATCCCCACGTCTTCAGAAAAATCTTTGGCAAGTATACAAAGATGATCGGGTGGTTCTTCAAAATAGTTTAGATGCACACACTCAATACTCCTTTCCAATCTTTCCAACCTATCTACCTCAAGTACCTGAGTGCCACTAGATCGATACAAATTTTCAAATTATGCTTCTAGAATTTGATCATCTCCAACTCCCTTTTCCACTAACTTATCTAACTCATGATCACTAATTCCCAGCAGTCCTTGTAATTCCTTTATATCGGCATCATAGTCAACAATGGCATCCTTAGTCACTTCAGGCTCTAGCATATAAGAATCCTGCAAAACAATTTGTGAAGTTTCATGAGGGTAATTAGTGACTTCAGTCTCTTCTTCCACCTCATCCATTTCGTCTTCACTATCATCCTGAAAAACAAAGTTAGAGGAATATGGAACATAAAGGTTAGATTCAAAATCATCAACCCCGATAGCCTCAATATCATCCAAACGCTCGTTTGCATTGGAAAATGTATCATATGGCTTCTCATAGTTGGGCTCAAAATTCCAGTTGAAGATTTCATCCAATTCTCTACTTTGTCTATCCGCTTGCTCTATAGCCTCTTTCAACAACCTTTCAAGATTAGACATTTCAGGTTGTTCCATCTCTTTGGTGACTGAAGGTTCTTCATTCCAAGACCTTGATTGATAGGAATAGCTCCTACTCTCTTGGTAATATTCCGATGCTGCATAACTTCCTTGTGATATCATTGGTACATCATCATTATCACTCTTATAAAATGAAGGTTTATAACCTTCATAATTTGAGTAATAAGACATTGAAGCTAAGACAAAATCACTACAACATGAAAACTAAACATGGTAAAACGTAACCACTTAATACAAAATAAATAAACACTAAAAATATATACAAGAACAATAACTAAAAACTGATTTAAGTAACTTTCCTGGAACTAAATTCCAAGAAAGGATCAATTAACTACACTTAAATTAAATTCTCAAACAATCACATTCCCCGGCAGCGGCGCCAAAAACTTGATGTGTTAAATCTAGTCTTAAAATTTATCGTTGAAAAGTAAACAAGAAAGTACCGTGCTAGACCAAAACACAACCGGGCAGTGGACCCTATCGTATAGTAGTATAGTTGGGTAAGTTCGGGTTCGAACACAGGGAATGTGAGTTTAAGAATTATATTCAAGTGCAAGTAATTTATACAAGAAAGTTAATGTGGGGGTTTTGTGACCGAATTGTCACGTTGCTTAAAAACTACTTTTTTAACTAAAACTAGGCAAGTGTGGACTCAGGAAGAGTCAAAGTGAATTGTTATAAAATTCGAGAATTAAAACAATACTTGCTTGGATTATTTCGCTAATGATTTTGGGGTGTTGAGTTATAACCAGTTTATACAATGCATTTGTAAATCTTAATTAAGCATAGGATTAACGTTCGCTATCACCTACAAACCTTAACTTTGATTTACTAACCATACAATTTAATCTAGTAACGGACATTCGCCATGGTTACTGTCTTGCACATTTGAGCTCTAATTCTCTAACTTATTCCAAAACTACGTTCGCAATGTTTGTTCAATTACTTATAGACAAATAATCGATGATAATTTACCAAGTAGAAAACGTTCGCTATATCCACTAGTAAATCACCAAACAAGTTAAAACAATCAAACTAAACTCAAATGCACAAGGTTCGCGATTAAACATAAAGTCAAATTTATTGAGTTTACAATTCATCCACATGAAAGACGTTCGCCACATTCACTAACTTATATATTATAGCTCATTTCATGTTACTTGTACCAATTTTTGCAACCGCAAACAAAGGTTCATTTGTATATCGACATACAAACAAAATAATTCCTACTAACAACAAACATTCGCTATAATTGCTAGTTAAAACTACCAACAAATTCCATAAATTATTTGAGCTAAAACATATAAATTCATGGAGGAATTCTAAACTCAAGCATAATCAAACACCAAATATATACACCCTTAATCACTAGCTATTTCATCCAAGCAAGTAAATAAAACTAGCCACTAACAATCATACTCAAACTATCACAAATAATAAGTGAAATCAAAGGAAACATAATTATATTGAATAAAAATGCAAACCGAGTGATTACAATGTTTGGATGATGATTCTTCGTGTCCGAATGATATAATATGATGAGATATCTTCAAGGTGATGAAAATGGCATGAAAACCCTAAAAAATCGCCATGGAGGCTGATATTTTCGGAGATGATAAAAGTTAGGTGAGATATGAGGAAGAAAAGGTGTTTAAAGGGTCAAAAAGTGCTCTGCCGACACTAGAACCCGGCTGCTAAACACCCCTACCCGGCTGCTCCTCTAGGCTTAAAATGAAGGATTTTTTCTGTTACCGATTTTTGAAAAGAACCCGGCTGCTTCCCTATAGAACCCGGTGGCTTCTCCTACTTTTCAGCAGACCATATTTTTCATATATGTATATCTCTGAAATACGAACGTTTGGCCACCTGAATCACCTCAATCCGAGTTCGTATGAGGGAGATATGGCCAAAACGGTGCAGCATAGCCAAATCTGAAAACTCTTTCATCTTTTCATCTTTTCTTCCTCAATCTTTAACCTTAACACACGAGATCAATTTCAAACTAAATAAGTACCGAAAGTTCATGATATTGACTAGAAACAAGAACAAAAAAGATGATATCGCGAGAGATAAACATATACTAATCGAGTGATATCACAACGTCTCATTTAGAGGTCGTTTACTGTGTATCTTGTGCTTTGTATATTGATTAGTAACACCCAAGTATGCTTCCTCAAATCATTAAATTTGGGGGTGTTACAAAGTTCCATCAGAACTACTCATATCACTAGATGATTCATCTAATACTTATATCATTATAATAACAAGTAACATTCATCACTGACACATCACTGGGGAATCATATCAGTCTGACACAATCACTTCACTACTAATCACATCATAACAGAATACTCAATTCAAGCTTAATTAAATTCAACAAGTTTATCAAAGATTACCTGTTACACCTTTGCCAATGAATATCGAGGAACCATTGAGAATACCAGTCAATTACTCATGTTCCTCCTTCTCTGCAATTAAAACAACAACCTTGCATCTGGTTATAGGTTAGTACACTTTTAATAATCACTTTCTCATATCACTACTAATCCCACACTTTAGAATGTTTGACTCAACAAAATAGATTTGGGATTTTACACTTACCAATGTCCAATTCACCCAAACCTATGCTCTGATACCAACTTTTAACACCCCTCCTATTATAGTTATTTAAATACAATATATCGGAAGCGTCTGTCCAAATTAAAACTTAAATCAATCAAAACATAAAGGTTCAACTAATTTAAAACTTAGTTAATCAATCTGGGTGTTATATGAAAACACGAACAACACTGATTTATAAAATTCAACATCAGAGTAATGCAACAAAGTCAAACATTCTTCAATCCATTCCTTGCCCAGCCCAAAATCATCTCAAGACCTGTAAAGGATAAATAGTGGGATTAGCACAAAGCTAAGTGAGTCAACCTGTCACTATCAGCACAACTCAGCATAACAATACTGATTATCACAAAGATCACATAGACACTGACACAACATCACCAAGAGGATCGGTGGTCCTTGTGACACCGCTCAGACCCGGGAGGTGCACCAAGCGACTCTTACAACCAACTGCAGGCCAATACAGTGGCTTTACCGATAACTGTTTGCTACCTTTAGTCAATATGTGTTCCATTCTCAGCACATGATCACAAATCTCACATTGACTAACATGTAGCAACCCAGTCTAACTAATCAGTCAAGTTGACCTCCGAATCACAGAATGCTCAAAGGCAACACATCACTTATTACATGTGTATTTCACAATTCAACAGTTCAACAATCACAATCACAATCACTATATCACTATGTTCACCTGTTGTAACCAATTATATTACAACTAAATCACACTGAGAGTACGAGTCCACTCACCGAATACCTCAGTCTCCACTCAGTAGTCTAATGTCACTGAGTCTCTTGTTTATCTGAAAACATCACAAACAACACAAGTTAGTAACTTGTCTCAATAACAAACTCATGTTATAATTATATAACATATCACCGTATCTCAAATTGTAGCATCAAACAATCATACTATCCAGTTACAATATTTATTAGGTCACTTCATTCACTAGTCGCCGCTAAACACGAAAAAGTGTTTAAAATAAGGTTTGTCACGAAAAAGTAGTTTTCTGCGTTGGGGCCATTTAGCCGTAGGCTAAAAGGTTTGACCGCCGGCTAAATCAATTTCGTGACCGTCAGCCCAAAACAATTCCTGACCGCCGGCTAAACATCTTGACCGCCGGCCACAGGCCTTCGTCCCAAACCCTGTTCTTTCTGTTTACCTAATTTCCGAATCAAAACATACTCAAATCAACTAGTTCAATTTCCTAATCAATCATACACAATGAATAACACTTACTAAAGCTAATTAACATCACATATCACAATTTCACTCATTAATTTCACTAATCCTATAATTAAATCAATTTTCTTGAAATAACCATATAACCAAGAACACTTACAAATTGAAGTGATATGAATATGATGATGAAGATAAACTCTGATGATGATGATAAATTCGAATCAGGGACAACATCAATTTGGTTCAAAAGTTTGGTTTTGATTTCTTCAATTTTGTGTTTTAAGGTTTTTATGAAATGAAATAAGGAAATCAAATAAAAAGAAAATAGGTTGGCTCCCAAAACCGACCTTCAATTATACGGGTATAATTTAATACCCCTTCTCAACCTATTGTCTGGAACCCGAAAACCATTTGTGAGTTCAAACCTTTTATTTTACCGACAACTTTATTAATTTAAATCACTTAATATTTTATCAACCACAATAAGTCCTGAAACTTATTTCCTATTTATTCGCAATTAATTCAAACAATATTATTTCCAAACACGTTAATATTATTTTAAAATCACAAAATAATATAAAACAACTAGGTCCGATTTACGGATGTTACATTACACAAGCTTCATTCAAAATGATAATTAAAAGAGATGAACATGCAACTCATTACTAGCTAGCAATCTACTCTATCACTTCTTAATCTCCTTGCCCTCTCTATTCCCAAGATCACCTAAAACATTAAACACTTGAAAGAATAAGCACGCATGCTTGATAATATAGGCAATCAACCAAGTAATTCACAACATTATACACAATAAACCACTTTAAACCTTACACAAATAACTACCGGCACAATATGTAGAGATTTAAACACTATGCGGATCCGCGGCCATAAGAAACAAGTAAGCAAGGCACCAAATCACGTCGAAATGGATACCAAGCTCAAGAAACAAGTCTATGCTAGCAACGCTAGCTAATCTCTACATTATTGCCCATCTACGTAATTCAATCATTAGAAACAAGTAAGAAACAAGTAACTTCCACTTGATTGTGCAATCCTCTTGCGCGGAAGCAATCTGGAAACATACACAATCATTCATATAGCTTAACACAATTATTCTCAATTAGAAACAACAAATTACAATTAACTTCCACATGATTGTATGATCCTCTTGCTCGGAAGCAATCCGGAAACACATACAACCATTACTTGATCAATTCCTATAATACTCACCTTAGCCTTTGATTGATGAATTACAAGATATGACAATTGATGGTACTTCCAACTCTTTAACACCTAAACATATACCACATAGCAACACATTAAGTCTCTAGAATTCACCAATTTAAGCTAATAACTCATATGGTTTCTCCCCCACTTTGATTTAACTTCATTTAAGTGTCAATCAACTAACATAATCATTTTCTCTATCATCATAATCATAATCATAATCAAAACCCTTACTTATCTACTTAGATTCTTGTTTAAACGGTAGTAATAATTTGGGCTATCTAATGCACAGCCCCCGCTCAACTACGTTAAGTTTAATTTATTTAAGGTTATGTGTATATTATTTTTAAAACCAATGTTTGATTAGTAGACATAAAGTTAAAAAAAAAGTTAAAAATGTTACTAAAAGGATCATATAATAATTCACAAACAACAATATGTTGAAACGTTAAAGAGAGAAATGATTTTAGAATCGTGAAAATTTAGAAACAAATGACAAAATCATCTTAAAATAAATGTGATATAAATTATATAATGGAATGAGATACTAAACGAATTTATCGAAAATCCATCATCCAAGGTATGTTAAACTAAACGAATTTATAAACTTGTACTAATTAGTACATATAGATATTATTGAAAAGTAATACACGATTGAAAGATTATTCAACACTTAATATAAAATTTTAAGGATAATTTCTTATGTAAGGTTTCAAATGATGGATTGTAAGATTAATATAAATTTAAATTCTACACGGGAAAATGATTAAGAATAAACCATTAGAATGTGTTCATTCTTTTAAGTTAAGATTAAATTATATAATTATGCCATATTAAGTGGGTATAACATTATAGAAAGAATTAACCCCCAAAATGATTAAGAGATTAGTTATAAAAAATGAGTGACACATGGCAATTTGTTGTTACATCTCAAAGCATAGAGGTTTCCTTATATAATAACTATAGATAGATATCATTCATACTATAATAACATCTCTAGTTACATATTTAGTTGATTAACATCAAACTTCACACTTTTAGCAAAACCCCCATAATTACCCAAGAGCACAAGTGATGATTTCATCACTTTTAACTTGTAATATGATTACCCACAATCTCAAAAACACTAATAAACAACAATTCTATTGATTTCAAACCCTAATTTCGTATTTAATTTCACCAATTTAATCAAACCCATTAAAACCCAAAAACTAGGTTAAAACGTAGAAGAATCTCACTTACAAAGGTTAGGAGATGATGAAGAAGATGTTTAATCAAAGATTAGAAACTTGAATTGTGAATAATTTGATGATTGGGAATTGATGATATACTCCTGCGATTTTCTAGTCACTGGGTTTTTGGTACTGGAATGTTTGAGAACTAGAAGTGATAAACATGGAACTGTATATGTGGGCTTAAATTCATTTTCTTTTATTTCGTACAGTCTGGAACTAGGAAACCATTTACGTTTTCTACTATATCTGATCATTTAAATAATACTAATTCTTAATAATTATATTTTGGCGTACGAAAATAATAACCTGGAATTTGGGGTGCTACAATTAAATATTTTGTTTAAGAATGAAGACATAATAGCTAGTAAAACCTCTACGTGTTAGAAGCTTTTCTTCATATTATCTCTTAATATCACTTTTCAAACAACTATGAATAGTAAATTGTTTGTGTTTTAATGTAATTAAGTTGAAAATATTATATCAAGTAAATTATTGTGATAAAGTTATTAAATGAAAGTTTGTATGACTGGTTAGTTGTTTATAATTTATTCTAAACAACCCAAGTTAAAGTCTCAAGTCACCATCAACTATCCATTTTTTTTCTTCCTATTTTCAAACTTTCAAAATATTAGATTATTCGTAGCACATTACATTTGTCATAATAACCCATGATATAATATTATTATCATTATAATTTGTTAAGTTAATACACTGATTCAACAAACAACATACGTTCCCGCCAAACTTTTATGTTTAAAAGATTAAATTACTTATGTAAGCATGTATCGATCACTCACAATTACATTAATTCAACAATATATGTGCAAACAATATGGTACTAAATTTGTATGTTTTATTAGATTAAACTACTTTTGTAAGCATGTATCAATGAATCATGTATTTAAGTTATAGGAACACTAGATAGACACATGTAGTGGATATTTGAATTTGTTCATGCGTTTAACTGTAACATCCCCAAATCGGGCCTAGAAGAAAAAGGTATTTTCTTTAAATTATTTATGCGATTTAAAGTTTTTACCTGGAAGGGTGTTATTAGATTTGGTAAACGTGGGAAGTTAGCTCCCCGGTATATTGGCCCATTTAGAATCCGTCAGGTGATTAATGAACAATCGGTTTCTTTAGATCTTCCGCCTGAATTAGCTGGTATTCACGATACATTTAATGTTTGCTATTTAAGAAAGTGCAATGTGGAGGATCAATCCCAAATCCTTCCTTTGCAAGATCTTCGGGTTGACCCAAGTAAGAAATTGGTAGAAGAACCTGTCGAGCTTTTAGATAGGAAAGTGACCAAATTACGTAGAAAAGAAATTCCTATGGTTTTGGTTAAGTGGAAACATAGTTTGGGTGCGGATCTCACTTGGGAAACGGAGGAGAGTATGCGGGTTAGATACCCTAATTTATTTGTGTCTAGTTAGATTTCGGGACGAAATCTTTCTAAGGAGGGGTGATTTGTAACATCCCCAAATCGGGCCTAGAAGAAAAAGGTATTTTCTTTAAATTATTTATGCGATTTAAAGTTTTTACCTGTGTTTGATTTTAAATTTAATAGGTAAATGAGCCTCAGGAAATATTGTGACTACTGAAATGTTAGCTGTTTTAGATAATTTTAGGTGACGGTAAAATAAAATAATTTTCGCGCAATTGAAATTTAGGTTCCAGACAATAGATTTAGGACGGGTATAATATTTCACTGTATTTGAGTTAGGTTGTAATATTGGTCGACCTTTATTTCCTTCATTTCCTGATTTTTGGTTAGAAACCTTCAAGAACACACACACACACTCATAAACAAATTGCAAATCTGAATGTGATCAAAATTGGAGCTGTGAATTTGTTAAAGCCACTGAATTCATCTTCTTCTTCTTCTTCATGTTCATCTAGTTTTCTCCATTTCCATTGTAAGTATTTGTTTTGTGTTCTTAAACTCAATTGGTGAAATTAAGTAGAAAACTTATGCATGTATGATCAATGGTGCTGGAATGGATTGTAGTTACTGAAATTAACATCATCATCTTCTTGTTCTTGACTTAAATGCAAATTTCTTAGGTTTCTAGTATAAAAGTGGGTTTTGGTTTAAATTAGATTGGAAGATTAATGCATGTTAGTAATTAGAATTTGGATGATGTTTGTTTGTTGTTAATACATATTATTACATGTTATGTGAGGTTATTTGCTGGTAAAAACCATACATTTCAATGACATTTGGTAGAAAATTGGGTTTTGGTTCGAGCTGAAAAGTTGCAGGTCTGAACTTCTGCTTTAAAACGTGTGAACGCGATCCAGCTCCATCACCCGGATCGCGTTCCATAGTGAATTTTGGTTTAAGAACGATTTTGTTCATTCAAACGCGATCCAGCCACAGCTACCCGGATCGCGTTAGTCAGTGTTTAATTGAGTCGGGTTGGTTTTGTTCATAGGAACGTGATCCAGCACCTTAACCCGGATCGCGTTCGAAAGTGTAAAATGGTTACAGAAAGTTTTCTTCTTGGGAACGCGATCCCACCACCTTTAGCTGGATCGCGTTTTCCTTTGTAATTTTGAAGAATTTGAGATTTTGTGAACTTATGTGAATCTAACCCTTATGTTGTTTAGTTATCGATATTTCTTGATTATCAATGAATGTAATTGAGTATAGTCATAATTAAATTATGAAACAAGTCATTAACTTGTGTTTTAATTTGCGTTTACAGAGATACCGAAGACTCAATAAAATAAGACTTTTGAGTTTGGAGACTGAGACTGACAGGTGAGTGGACTGATTCTCACAATTTAATCTTGGTGTTAACAGTTAGTTGCATCAATTTTAAGTTGTTTGTAATGACTGATTTATCGTTGCGTTAATGATAGGATTATTGATTAAACTTGTGGTTTGATGGATGGATTGATTTCTTGTGAATAATTCCATGATAGGTTGGAATGATAGAGGTCAATTTTGGGTTTAGTTGCTATAGGTTAATCTTTATGGGTCGGATGAACATTCGTTGTGATTTAATCCATATTGGTTAAAGATAGCAATAAACTATCGGTAAAAATCTCTGTATTGGCCCGCAGTTGATTATTAAGTGTTCTTGGAGTGCCACCGCGGACTGAGGGTATCTCAAGAACCACCGATCCTCTGTTTGATTGTTTGTTTAGATGATTGTTGTGAATTGATTGTTATACAAAGTTAGATTGTTAGATTTAGTTCATTCACTTAGTTTTGTGCTAATTCCCCACCTACTCTTGCAGGTTAACTTTTGGGATATGATTAGGCAATGGTGTTGTTTTGAAGAAATGTTTGACAATGGAAACTCTGATCGTTTCGGATAAATCATGTTTTGTTAACATAACACCCAGTTATTGTATTAGCGTTGTAATTATACTTAATACTTATAAACTTGTAATGTTTTGGTATGACTAAATGTCGTATATATAATGTTATATCTATATTGGTATGAATGGGATTTACGCTTCCAAATAATAATAAAAAAAAAATGTGTCTTAAATCGTGGGGTGTTATAAGTTGGTATCAGAGCGTAAGTTTAGGTGAATTGAATATTTAAAGTGTTCAATCCTAAACTTAGTCATGTTGGTCAAACATTTCTTGTGGTGGGGATTAGTTATGATAGTTGATTTGGTTAGTTGCTAGTACTAACAATTAACGAATGTTGAGATGTGATGTGATGACAGGTATGGCGGATAATGAGCCACCTTCCCATACTCTCAATGATACTACGCGGACAGATGCACCACCAGAGAACCAGGGTCATAATGGTACATCTAATTTAGCCAGTGGAGAAACTGAAACTGATCAGGAGTATATTATGAGATTGGAGAATAGAGTGTTGGAACTTCAGAGAGAACGAGCTGGATCTTCTCAACATCCAGTTTCTACTCGTCCCCACATTGTGACTAATGTACCACCTATTGTATCTTCTACAAGGATTCCGGTATCTAATCCTTTTATTTCACAACAGCAGCAACAGGGTTATACTTATCAGGCCTCGGGTCCTTTTCCTTCATCTGGTTATACTAATTATCAAATACCTATTCTACCTTTTCAACAGTTGAAGAAAGGTTGTTCTCTTAAAACCTTTATGTCTTGCAATCCTTCAACTTATTCTGGAAGTACCGATCCTACGGTCACTCTTGACTGACTTCGTGATGTAGAGAGAAAACTAAATGTATGTCATTGTGAGGAGGAGGATAAGGTACCTTATGCGGTTCAGTTGTTAAAGGGTCAAGCCATGTCATGGTGGGATTCGATAACCACTCCATTAACTCCACAACAGTTGAATGCTATAAGATGGCCAGATTTTCATGCTGAAATTTGTAAGCAATTTTGCTCGGAGTATAATCTTTCACGGATTAGACAAGAGTTTCTTGACTTACAAAAGACTGATCAAATGACGATTGATGAATTAATTAAGCAGTTTTCAGATAAATTGCGGTTTGTGCAACAGTGGGTTCCAACTGACCGGACCAAAATTGATCACTTTGTGAAAACATTACCTCCTGATTACCGTACCACAGTGAGACTAGCAGGTTCACTTCCTCAAGCTTATGATTTAGCTCGTTCGGTTGATGGGGATGTTATGGCTAAAAGAGTGTTGAATAAAGAAAGGTATTCACAGAAAAACAAAGGAGATTCTTCGAGTAAACAGAAAGGACAAGGTAGTCAACAAAACAGGAGATCGAATTCTGGTATTCCAACGGATAGTAACTATTGTAATAGATGCCGAGCTAGACATAATGGTCCTTGTACTCCCCAGACATCTAGATGTGTTAAGTGTGGAATTTTTGGTCACGCTGCTAAGGATTGTACCTACCCAAATAGCGTGTGTTGGAATTCCCATAAAGAAGGGCATCGTGCAGGGGATTGTCCTGAGGCGAAGAGACAGAGTATGGGTACGGGTAAAGGTTCGCCATCCTCTGGTCAAAAGAGGAAAAATCCACCAGTAGCTGCTAGCCGAGCTTTTCGAATGACAGTTGATGATGCTGTCACCACTGAAGATGTCATCACTGGTACATTTCTCATAAATTCTATACCAGCTCGTGTATTGTTTGATTCTGGTGCCAATTGTTCGTTTATATCTGTGAACTTTTGTGATAGACTAAAATTGATCCCCTCTTTGATTGTTAAACCTTTAGAAGTTGAAATTGCTGACGGTAAATTAGTTCCTGTTACCACATCGGTAGCTGGAGCTAGTATACTTATTGAGGGTCATAATTTCTTAGTCTCCTTTTTGTTAATGCCAATTCCTAGTTTCGATGTAGTTATTGGTATGGATTGGTTAAGTTTGAATAAGGCCAACATTGATTGTCATAAAAAGATTATAAGAATTCCGATTTCTGATGGGTCATACGTCATGGCTCGAGGAGAACGAGTAAAGGGTAGTCTACCATTGATTTCCTTGTTGAAAGCTAGGAAATCTCTATCTAAGGGATGTGATTCTTATTTGGCATATGTGATAGATAGCAAGTTAGAAAAGAAATCTTTGACAAATTTTCCGGTGGTTTCTGAATACCCGGAAGTTTTTCCGGATGAATTGCCTGGTTTACCCCCTGTAAGAGATGTAGAATTTCAGATCGATTTGATTCCTGGTTCGACTCCTGTAGCTAAGTCTCCTTATAGATTAGCTCCTTCTGAAATCCGTGAGATGATGAGTCAAATTCAGGAACTGTTAGATAAAGGGTTTATTCGACCGAGTTCTTCCCCGTGGGGTGCTCCGGTATTGTTTGTTAAGAAAAAGGATGGTACTCTTCGAATGTGTATTGATTATAGAGAGCTCAATAAAAGAACAGTGAAAAACAAATATCCATTGCCCAGAATTGATGAGTTATTTGATCAGTTACAGGGATCATCCTATTTTTCTAAGATCGATTTGAGATCCGGTTATCATCAGGTACGAGTTCGTGAGGAAGATGTTCCTAAGACTGCTTTTCGTACCCGGTATGGTCATTACGAGTTCTTAGTTATGCCTTTTGGATTGACTAATGCTCCTGCTATTTTTATGGACTTAATGAATCGTGTATGTCGACCTTTTCTAGACAAGTTTGTGATTGTATTTATTGACGATATCTTGATTTATTCTAAGTTTGAGGCTGAACATGAACATCATTTAAGATTGATTCTTGAGATTTTGAAAAGAGAGCATCTTTTTGCTAAATTTTCCAAATGCGAATTTTGGCTCCGAGAGGTACAGTTTCTTGGGCATATTATTTGTAAGGATGGTGTCAAAGTGGATCCTTCCAAAGTGGACGCCGTTATGAATTGGAACGTTCCTAAATCACCTTCTGAGATTAAAAGTTTCCTTGGTTTAGCGGGATATTATCGAAAATTTATCAAGGATTTCTCCAAAATTGCTGGCCCGTTAACCAAGCTAACTAGGAAGGATATTAAATTTCAGTGGGGAGATCAACAAGAAACATCTTTTCAGACTCTTAAACAGTTGTTATGTCAGGCGCCAGTGTTAGCATTACCTGATGGTTCCGAGGGTTTTGTGGTTTATTGTGATGCTTCTCATGCTGGTTTGGGTGCTGTCTTAATGCAACATGATCGCGTTATTGCTTACGCTTCTCGCCAACTTAAAACTCATGAAAGAAATTACCCCACACACGATTTAGAACTTGCAGCTGTGGTATTTGCGTTGAAAATCTGGAGACACTATTTGTACGGAACTAAATGTGTCGTATGCATGGATCATAAAAGCCTCCAGTACATGTTTTCTCAGAAGGAACTCAATATGAGACAGCGCCGATGGTTGGAGTTGATTAAGGATTATGACTGTGAAATCCGATATCATCCGGGTAAAGCTAATGTGGTTGCCGATGCTTTAAGCCGAAATGTACCTTCCGACCGAATTTATTTTATGCGTTTGGAAATATCTTCTGATTTGATTTCTCAGTTGAAAGCTGCACAGTTAGAGGCATTGTTGGATCAAAATTTAAAATCTGAGATTTTGTTGAAACGGAAAGATTTATTGATTGATGATTCTCGAGGATTGAAAACTTTCCAGTCTCGGGTTTGGGTTCCATTGATTGGGGGACTTCGGGATTTGATATTGTCGGAAGCACACAAATCGAGGTTATCTGTTCATCCAGGGAGTACGAAAATGTACAATGATTTGAAACCATTGTATTGGTGGCCAACTATGAAAACCGATGTTGCTCGAATGGTGGAGACTTGTCATATATGTTCCCAGGTTAAAGCAGAACATCAGAAGCCCTATGGTTCATTGAAACAGTTAGATATTCCGGAATGGAAATGGGAGCACATTTTGCTCGAATGGTGGAGACTTGTCATATATGTTCCCAGGTTAAAGCAGAACATCAGAAGCCCTATGGTTCATTGAAACAGTTAGATATTCCGGAATGGAAATGGGAGCACATTACTATGGATTTCGTTACCAAATTTCCCCGCACTCAGAAAGGTAATGACATGATTTGGGTGATAGTTGATAGATTAACCAAGAGTGCACATTTTCTAGCCACCAGTGAGACGGCATCGTTGACTCGACTTGCTCAATTGTACATTCATGAGATTGTTGTTAGACATGGTATTCCTTTATCCATTGTTTCCGATAGAGATTCCAGGTTTGTTTCTGGTTTTTGGCAGAGTTTGCAACGTGAATTAGGTACTAGAGTAAATCTTAGTACAGCTTATCATCCTCAGACAGACGGGCAGTCAGAGCGTACTATTCAGTCACTCGAGGATATATTGAGAGCTTGTGTACTTGAGTATGGCGGTTCTTGGGATTCACACTTACCATTGATAGAGTTTGCTTATAACAATTCTTATCATTCTAGCATTGGTATACCGCCGTATGAGATGTTGTATGGGCGCCGTTGTCGAACACCTACATGTTGGTTAGAAGCGGGAGAAAAGCAGTTTGCGGGTCCTGATATAGTTCAAATTACAGCTGACAAGGTTAAGATTGCTCGTGAGAAACTGAAAGCCGCACGTGATAGACAGAAACAGTATGCTGACCCACGTAGACGACCTGTTGTTTTTGTTGAAGGGGAACTTGTATATTTAAAGGTTTCTCCGTGGAAGGGTGTTATTAGATTTGGTAAACGTGGGAAGTTAGCTCCCCGGTATATTGGCCCATTTAGAATCCGTCAGGTGATTAATGAACAATCGGTTTCTTTAGATCTTCCGCCTGAATTAGCTGGTATTCACGATACATTTAATGTTTGCTATTTAAGAAAGTGCAATGTGGAGGATCAATCCCAAATCCTTCCTTTGCAAGATCTTCGGGTTGACCCAAGTAAGAAATTGGTAGAAGAACCTGTCGAGCTTTTAGATAGGAAAGTGACCAAATTACGTAGAAAAGAAATTCCTATGGTTTTGGTTAAGTGGAAACATAGTTTGGGTGCGGATCTCACTTGGGAAACGGAGGAGAGTATGCGGGTTAGATACCCTAATTTATTTGTGTCTAGTTAGATTTCGGGACGAAATCTTTCTAAGGAGGGGTGATTTGTAACATCCCCAAATCGGGCCTAGAAGAAAAAGGTATTTTCTTTAAATTATTTATGCGATTTAAAGTTTTTACCTGTGTTTGATTTTAAATTTAATAGGTAAATGAGCCTCAGGAAATATTGTGACTACTGAAATGTTAGCTGTTTTAGATAATTTTAGGTGACGGTAAAATAAAATAATTTTCGCGCAATTGAAATTTAGGTTCCGGACAATAGATTTAGGACGGGTATAATATTTCACTGTATTTGAGTTAGGTTGTAATATTGGTCGACCTTTATTTCCTTCATTTCCTGATTTTTGGTTAGAAACCTTCAAGAACACACACACACACTCATAAACAAATTGCAAATCTGAATGTGATCAAAATTGGAGCTGTGAATTTGTTAAAGCCACTGAATTCATCTTCTTCTTCTTCTTCATGTTCATCTAGTTTTCTCCATTTCCATTGTAAGTATTTGTTTTGTGTTCTTAAACTCAATTGGTGAAATTAAGTAGAAAACTTATGCATGTATGATCAATGGTGCTGGAATGGATTGTAGTTACTGAAATTAACATCATCATCTTCTTGTTCTTGACTTAAATGCAAATTTCTTAGGTTTCTAGTATAAAAGTGGGTTTTGGTTTAAATTAGATTGGAAGATTAATGCATGTTAGTAATTAGAATTTGGATGATGTTTGTTTGTTGTTAATACATATTATTACATGTTATGTGAGGTTATTTGCTGGTAAAAACCATACATTTCAATGACATTTGGTAGAAAATTGGGTTTTGGTTCGAGCTGAAAAGTTGCAGGTCTGAACTTCTGCTTTAAAACGTGTGAACGCGATCCAGCTCCATCACCCGGATCGCGTTCCATAGTGAATTTTGGTTTAAGAACGATTTTGTTCATTCAAACGCGATCCAGCCACAGCTACCCGGATCGCGTTAGTCAGTGTTTAATTGAGTCGGGTTGGTTTTGTTCATAGGAACGCGATCCAGCACCTTAACCCGGATCGCGTTCGAAAGTGTAAAATGGTTACAGAAAGTTTTCTTCTTGGGAACGCGATCCCACCACCTTTAGCTGGATCGCGTTTTCCTTTGTAATTTTGAAGAATTTGAGATTTTGTGAACTTATGTGAATCTAACCCTTATGTTGTTTAGTTATCGATATTTCTTGATTATCAATGAATGTAATTGAGTATAGTCATAATTAAATTATGAAACAAGTCATTAACTTGTGTTTTAATTTGCGTTTACAGAGATACCGAAGACTCAATAAAATAAGACTTTTGAGTTTGGAGACTGAGACTGACAGGTGAGTGGACTGATTCTCACAATTTAATCTTGGTGTTAACAGTTAGTTGCATCAATTTTAAGTTGTTTGTAATGACTGATTTATCGTTGCGTTAATGATAGGATTATTGATTAAACTTGTGGTTTGATGGATGGATTGATTTCTTGTGAATAATTCCATGATAGGTTGGAATGATAGAGGTCAATTTTGGGTTTAGTTGCTATAGGTTAATCTTTATGGGTCGGATGAACATTCGTTGTGATTTAATCCATATTGGTTAAAGATAGCAATAAACTATCGGTAAAAATCTCTGTATTGGCCCGCAGTTGATTATTAAGTGTTCTTGGAGTGCCACCGCGGACTGAGGGTATCTCAAGAACCACCGATCCTCTGTTTGATTGTTTGTTTAGATGATTGTTGTGAATTGATTGTTATACAAAGTTAGATTGTTAGATTTAGTTCATTCACTTAGCTTTGTGCTAATTCCCCACCTACTCTTGCAGGTTAACTTTTGGGATATGATTAGGCAATGGTGTTGTTTTGAAGAAATGTTTGACAATGGAAACTCTGATCGTTTCGGATAAATCATGTTTTGTTAACATAACACCCAGTTATTGTATTAGCGTTGTAATTATACTTAATACTTATAAACTTGTAATGTTTTGGTATGACTAAATGTCGTATATATAATGTTATATCTATATTGGTATGAATGGGATTTACGCTTCCGAATAATAATAAAAAAAAAATGTGTCTTAAATCGTGGGGTGTTATATTAACATTGAATCTTAAAAAGTGTGTTTGAGTCTTGATACCATTATAGTCTTTGACCTTTTATTCCTTTTCTTTTATATACTTCTTTTTTATAATCCTACATGTTTAATGATATAATATACATGATAGTTTTTGTAATGGTTTACTCATCTCAAGGCCGTATATGATGGTGGTCAAGGTGGTCGACTTTCAAAAATATCCTATAAGGGCCTAAAATTACATATACGATTTGATAATTAATTTGATTTAATATTAATAAATAAAAGAAAATATGTATTATTATTTCAAAATTGATTGGGCACTAGAAAAACATTTAAAAATTTAAGATACTACTAATCGGGTCTCTCCTTAAAGATTAATAGATATTGTTCAGCGCCTCAAAGATGGCTCAGACTCCTTTTCATAAAAAAAAAAAAAAAAAAAACTTTACTTCGTAAATGATTATGTATTTTGGATTCTTAGGTTAATAAGATTTAATTTACTTCATGTTTATAAGAATTGTTAATCATTAAACATACTTTATAATTCTTAAGATATATATAAGTTTTAATGGATGTATGGTTACTATAATTATTAAAAATTACATATGATTTACGAGTATAGTTTAGTGATGTTAAATCCATCATGTCGCAACGCGAGGGCATAACATACCTTGTTTTATTTCATTTCTAAGTTGGTATAGTTTCCTTAACTTTAACAATGGAATTATATGTTTAAATGTATTAAAAAAAATTCCCTAACAATTGAGCATAGCTTAAGTGGTACCGCTACCGTAAATACTTAGAGTGCACATGTCAGGGGTTCGAATCCATTCCTCAGCACATGTGGTTGATTTGTTAACGGATGATTTGGGGTGGACGTGTATCATTGAATTATGGTACGGAGGCCAGGGTACCCTCCAAATCACCCATTAAAAAAAATTCCATAAAGGTTTCATTCTACTTTTTCTTATAAAAAGTTGAAAATTGTATCGGTTTATCATCCTAAAAAGGTTAATATCGTATCACTTTTCTTTCTTCTTCTTTTTTGATTGTAACTTAAATCGTGGATCTTTTTCACCTAACAAAAAGGTGAGAATTGTATTAATTTATTTTCTTAGTAAGGTGAATATTGTATCATCTTATTATTGATTTGTTATGTTATTATTAATTGCATCTTTGGTGGATCAAAAGTGTGCGCGAATAATGCGTATAGCATGACATTGTCATCGACTTGTGTACTTTTTAATACAATATATATAATTTTTCATCAAAAAAATTAAAATGTATAAAACTTGATAATCCTTAAAATGCTTAGGAGAGATTTTCCCCTATGATTTTGGAAGTCAGAAACAAATTGGGCAGTGACTCGTATCTAATTATTAACTCTTGCCATTTCATTTTTCATAATATTACAGAAAAGCCACCATATCTTTTTCAAACAAGTTTAATCCATGTTAGAACATCCAATGGTTATATTTACTTTCTATGGGTTTGTTATTGTAGAATCATACTTAAAATATAATAAGTAGAATAAATTTTGAACCATTAGTATCATTGACAAGATCAAATTTTTTAAATGGTCAAAACACATTAAATGTCATGTAAGGATAAAAAAGACATTTAGTAACATGCAATACACACTATTTTTTCAGTTTAGCATCATAATTTCATCGTTGAGATTCTACACCATATTTAAATCAAGGAGTACCAAACAACGATATTAAACAATATAAAATTCAACGTGTTGATGCACAAAGTTGGTTATTTGATGCATAGTTATAAATGTTAAACAGATATACACAAAACATGAAATTGAAAATTGAATTATGGTCCAACTTGACTTCAATCGGAATCTGCTAATCTAAACTTCAATTCACAATCTATACATTTGATGCACAATATATAACTAATGCTTAATAGACCTACTTACGTAGATTTAAAAGCAGTCTAATTTTCTGATTAGTTGAATTTTTTATCACTTTTAATCTCATCCAATCAAATTATCAAACCTACTAATAACATCTTTAGGTCTATACAGTAGTTATACAAATTTAGGTCTACAAATCATTTTTCACAATATATACATGCGATTCACAAATTTACAACTTGGTTCACAAATTCAAAACCTTGATTCACTAATTCAAAACCTTGATTCACAAATCAAAACTTGATGCACAAACAAATCCTTATACGTAATTCTCTGTTTTAATCTCTAAACCTAATACAATACTAGACCAACTAATCATAAACAAATCTGAACTCAAACTAAAAACTGAAAAAAAAGAAAAAAGAAAAAGAAGATGTTGGTGATCCGAGGATCTTTCGACGGTAACATTAACTAGAGATGCTCTCGTTTTGGCAGTTGACCGCCCGTTGTGGCTATGGTTGCCCTCGACCTACGATTATAGCTATGGTTGTGGCTATGGATGTCGTTCATTATGGTGATCGATTGGTGGTTGTGGGCGGCTGTTAGAATAAAGAACAACCAGGAAATAAAAGTGGTGGAGAATTCTCAATCAAAAACTTAGTAACGAAGTCTAAGTCTGGTCCAAAACTACTTTCAACTATTTGTCTTTTGCTTCTTCTAGGCTCATTATCTTGAATATATGTAATAGAAGAAGATGTAGGTACACTATTAGTACTAGAAGGACCAATCGTATCAGTAACATAGTTTTCTTAAAGGGAAAAACATGTTCAAAAAATCCAGCATATCTAGATTCACATAGAGAATTATCATGCAAAGACATGAATCTATAAGCAGCACTATTCGTAGCACTATTCATGGCATAACCAATAAAGACACAATCAAACGTTTTAGGCCCAATGTTAGGTTTTCTAAAATCTGGCAAAGCAACCTTTTCTAAACACCCCCACACTCGTAAGTAATTTAGATTAGGCGGAAATCCTTTCCATAATTCATAAGTGGTTTTATCTAGTTTTTTATGAGGCACCTTGTTCAAGATATGGCAACCAGAAAGAACTACTTCACCCCACATATTATCATACATTCTTGAACTTAATAGAATAGCATTCATCATTTTTATAAGTGTCATACTTTTCCTTTCCGCTATACCGTTTTGTTGAGGTGTATAATGTGCACTTGTTTCATGTATAATACCATTTTTCTCACAAAAGTCCTTAAGAAAATTAGTACTATACTCCCCACCTCTATCGGACCTAAGTCTTTTGATCTTTCGATCTAATTGGTTTTCTGCTTCTGCTTTGAATTTTGTCGACCTCGTCTTTAGATCTTAGGAGGTATACTTTAGTGTATCTTGAATAATCATCCACAAAAGTTACGTAATATTTTTTACCTCCTTTACCTGTGTTTTTAAAATCAGCCAAATCCGTGTGTACTAATTCAAGTAGTTGAGGGCTTTTGTATGCGACATTATTAAAAGTTTTCTAGCATATTTTGCTTCAACACATATTTGACATTTTGAAAATTCTTTTGCATCAATAACATTAATCAAATTCATGTTTTTAAGTTTCTTGATGGATCGATGCAATATTTAAATGTCCTAATCTACCATGCCACACATTAGTAGACTCAACAATATAAGTAGAAGCAAAAGAACTTGCACTGGAACTTGAATCAATGTTTAGCACAAATAAGCCCCCAGTCTCATATCCCATCACTACAAAAACATTAATTTTAGAGATTACTACTTTATCATCTTCAAGCACAACTTTTAAACCCGCCTTCAGTAGCAACGAACCAGACACCATATTTCAACGAAGGGAAGGCACGTACAAGACATTATTTAAGGCCAAAGTTTTACCAGAGGTGAATTTCAAAAGAACCTATCCTTTACCAGGCACCCCAGAAGTATCAGAGTTTCCCATGAAGACGTGTTGACCTTTTGGAATTTCTTCAAGCTAATTGAAAAGCCCTCCGTTATTGCAAAAGTGCCCTATTATCCACGCTGATTTGTCTTCCATCAGATTAGTCTCAGCCACCACCGCAGCTATAATTTCATCATTTTCAACCATGTTGGCTTGTGGTTCAATTTGTTTTTGATTCGGGTTTTGTTGATCCTTTCATTCTTTACATTGATAAGCTTTGTGCCTGGATGTTTCACATACATAGCAAGAGACTTTCGCCTTTTGAATAATGCCATCTCCTTTCCTCGGAGTGTATTTCTTTTTCTTTTTTTTTGTTGCTCATCATTATGGTTTCTTCTTTACCCTTGATTAATACACCCCTATTCAAGGTGGTATTGTTGTTCATGTATTTTTAATTCGGTTCTTTCAACTTGTAATGGGTGTATACCTTTCAATAGTTGTTGAAAAATTCATCTATATAATTTCATTTTTTCGCCGGAAGAACAAAAAGTATAAATAAAAATTAATTATAACCATGTCACTCTCTTGTTAAGTTTTTGGTAGTTAAACACAATACATATGAGTTATCCAAAATCAACATAAACTAACATATTCATCTAGTGGCACCATTTTATATAGAATAGTTAATGATGTAGTGTAAATTGAAGATAATAGATCAAACCTGTTGATTCCTTGGAATACCAGGAAAAATCCCTTCCAAAACACGTTGATTCACAAAGAATGTCGTGGATGGGTATGCTTTGATTCACAAAATTGGAAGCAAAAACAAATTTCTTGAAAATAAAAACTCAAACTCAAACAATGTTCCTTGAACCCTAGATAACAACTAGAAATTTAAATGGGCCTAAAAAACATAACGGGCCTAACATAAAGCTCAAAACAAAAATTCAAAATGAACAGGAAAATTATAAAATGGGTCGTATCTTCCAAACAGAGCCGTTTTTGGGCTTCGAGCGTGGGGTTAAAATCAACCAACGGCAGTTAACGGCTTGGTGGGCCTCGAACCAAGCTTCGATTCGCCTGCTCATGGGCCTGAAACGGAGCCCTGTAGCCCAAGTTACGCTTTTTCCGTGCATCCCCTTTTATTAGATGGTCATGGGCCTCCATGAACACAATGGCCCTTTCTGTTGGGCCTCCATCAGTTAATACCTTTTCTTATTTGAAAGAATTTATATCTGAAGTAACCTCTAACAGCTATCTGGTCTACAACTCAAGTTACATTTACAGGTTAGCATGGTCAAAACTCATATCATGTTTGAACGACTATACATTTCACACTCGTAGGCTCTTCATCTTAAATACATGAGCCAAATGCTTTAACTTTTAGCTGTCATCTGTGAAAACTCTAAGTATAAAATCCTTAAATCGTTTAGAATACAGTCTGGGGTCAACAGCAGAGATGGAAGTGGAGTCGTATTGAAATGATTTATATGCATGTTCGAGCTTCTTACTTATGTCATAATCTTGTAGTATGTCTATTATACCGAAGAAGAGGATGACATCACAGAATTCTCCAGTTGGTTCTCCAACTAGCTGAGTTTCGTGACTTCTTACCGTGAATTCAACCCGTGATGGCATGTTAATGCCTAGTCGTACAGCTGCCCACCTGCAAGATTGTAGTCATTCAAGACTGATCGTGAGAATATAGACAATGATACTTAAAATTACAAAGAGCATCACTACTCTCTTTTTCTTACAAGTGGATTTATTTACTGCTTTAATACCTGAACCAAAAAATCATCCGAACTCGTTCTAGTTATCTATAGGAAGACATGTATCACATCCATCTACTATCACAGTATGTAAATGGTGTCAGTCTATTATCTACCTAACTTTCAAGGTACCGTGTAAAGCTGTGGGTAAATTTTTGCGTAGTTTTCATCATACAAGCAGTATAAATTGAACTTATAGATGTTTATCGATTCAGGTTACATTTTCCTCGGTTTGGGTTATGTGTACTTACCAAATACCTAAATTTAAGAGAGATATTATATGCTCGGGTACTAAAGGTCTATTTAAATGATCTTCTTCATTTGGTTTTAAATGTCTAATTAAATTTATTATAGGTGATGATACAATTTGTATTGACTTGCATTGACTATAGAACATTTAGTTATGTAATCTGTAGTTAAAGAGGGGTACACATATAATTTCAGATTCTTAAAGTAATGAGATTAAGAATTTATGTTAATTATTTTTATTAATATAGCATAAATACAGAATCCAAGACGTGGAAAAATGGGCAGGTTGGTAAAGATAGGCTAGACACAAGTTCAAAGGAGCAGAAGCTTTTTTGTGCGGGAGAGGTCTAGTTGACCCGAAACACATCTTCTCCCAAAAAAATTACGTAGCAACAAAAATCCCATTTTTGGATAAATCAGGTTGTAGCATAAAAGTACATATGGTGGACCTCCCCAGTTTGACTCGTTAGATATACAAAATAAGCTGAATCGACCAATTATCAAATCATAAATAAATGGGTTAAAATATTGAATTTTAGCAACTACCATGGATGTATGCAAATTGTAGAACAATTGTTAGACTATACCCTCAATATATAATTTCCTGTAATAGCTATTGTGTAAATCATTGACCTACGTTGACTCCAAAGAACATATATGCAAAGTGAAGAGGTTATTTCAACGATACTTCATATGATAAAGTAACCTTCCTAAGAGCAGATTTAGCAACTTTGACCCAGGAAACTATCAATGGGTCAATTTGGGTTATCCTTTATATCTAACGCATAAATTCAAAGAAAACCATGTAAGGAAAAGTTGGAAGTTGTCCAAAAGTGTATTTTTAGTGCATAAATTACTACCGTAATCATTTTATACACAAAATAGTTAAAAAAAGGGAAAAATATATTGTGATAACATAACTTTTGTACTCATATTTGATACACCAATTATTCTGTAACAGAAAATGTTTCAAGTTGGCCCAAGTTGAACAAAAAATACTAGAAAATGTTTCATGTAGATAAAATATGCTTGGCCCACCTATTTTTCAATCTCTACTAATCAAATTTTAACTTCACTTACCGTGCAGGATTGAGAGGAGCATCGCCATCTGTTGAAACTCTAGGAGTTGTTCCTGTGCTATCAATTTCAGCTTTCCCTGAAATGAGAAACCCAAAATAATTCCTTCCCCGCTCAATAAGTTGTACAAGTAGGTGTATGTATCGATCTACATGTATCAAGAGGGAGGGAGATCAGTGTGCTCTACCATCAGCTGCTCCACTATTGGATTCTTGAAAGCTAATACCAACTAAAAGACTGTAGTCCATAATTCTTTCTTGTTCAAGGAAGTCACAGTCCTTGTTCACTTGGCTGCATTAAGTACAAACAACCTTAGCATAAATAAAAAATGAACTAACACAGAAAAAAGAGCTGACAAGACGTGTGGGTTAGACAGATGGAGTAATGAAACCAGTTTTGCAACAGCCCACAATTAATGCGGGCTGGGTCAAACTCTGGAATGAGTCACAAACACAGATTTTTTCAATATACATACAAGATAAATATAACAACACAAGTAGTATTATCACAATAATAATCCAGATCTTTGAATAAAGTAATCTGGAAGTTTGTATGCATTAGAGTTAAACTACGTAGTTTTAACCTGCTCAAGCGATTTGAAACGTTCCCTTCTTAGCTATTTTTTTCCGTTTGAACCATTTGATATAAAAACGCAGGCCAAGTCGACCAATAGCATGTTGGCTTAAAAAAAAACAAATTGCCACCTGTAGTTTTTTTTCCTTTCAATCAATGCAGAAGTAGTTGTTATTTGATTTTTATTAGTTTTTGATTCTCGAAAACAACTCAGCTACAAATAGTTTGAAACAGTAAGCAATCTTAAATATGATAGTCAACAACTGACAATATGCTTAACGGTAGATTTCTGATTCGATCAGGGTTTTAATGGAGGTAACAACTTCGACTATTGTTTAAACTAAAATTGATGGTACAAAAATGTGATATCTCTACCTGCAAAACTCCTGAAACCAATCTTTATGCAACCGGAATATAAACTTTAAATCAAGATCCTTGAGGGTGGTGTTTGCATCTATCTCTGTTTCGGGTTTATCTGTTATTCGACCATGAGAAGACCCTTTCAAGTCATATCTTCTGTGAATCGGTACTTCGGTACATAGCAAATTTCCCATTATAACAAACCGAACCTGGCTCATGAATCCAAAACTATAAGAAGGGCATTGTTCACTGACCAGTGAAACAAATTCTCCAAATGCATACCTTCTTTTGGATAGGTCCACTCAACTTCACACAATGGAGTCCAAAAAATTTTGTAACCAGAGTGTTCTCAAAGGATTTCACGTGCTCGAAATACGCTGGAAGCATCCTTTTTAAAACCTGCTGTAATGTTTGTTTAAGTAAAATTTTAATTAATAAACCTTATAAAACGTACTTAGAATGAGTGACTGACTTTGACTTCTGATTTCTTCATTGTCTTGATCATGTACTTGTCGTCGTGGGTCAAATAAAAGAAGCTTCCACTTTTTCCAGGAGAAGAAAGCTCTCGAAGAGCATCATTTCCACATATAGATAACATGTAATCTGCTGGATCCACATTAAATAGTTTCCTAAGAGTCCTGAAACCATCTCAAAGCATAGGAGTGAAATTTAGATAATATCCTAAAGGACCAAGCAGAAATATGATTGCAAATCAAAGCATAAAAAGGAAATTACTTGAACGGTTCAACAAAGTGTTTTTAAATCCATAAAAATCACATATATCATTAATTTTAAAGACATTAGATTAGTAAAGAGAAGATAAATTTTTTTGCCGATAAGTGTTCTACATCAACCCGACCCGTACCAACAATGTAAATTTGATTATGACCTGTTACCCACTCCACCCATTTTGCTACCTCTTCATAAAAGGTTTCATGAAACAACATAGAAGGGCTAACCTAAAAACCAATGGGCAGTAATCCTTCCATTTAAATTCACATGACTGGTGAGGTGGAGTATGTTTGGATCCCTCAGGAGGAAATTTGGTCCATAACTTTTGCTCAGTATCACAAGCTGTAGGCTTCAATCTAAGAGATTTCATTGGAGCAGGCCTTCCTACAGAATGTCTGAAGTTGCACCATTAAATAAATGTACGCATATATAACTTTCCCATCATTATTAATTATGATTTAAATTTTTTGTCAGAAACCAAATTAGAGGAAGACTATCTTTAGTTTTCTTCTTTTATTCAAACAGCAGAATTAGGTGGTTGGGATATCTCACACTCTAGATGTTACTTTCTATGAGCATTCAGTCAGATTACTGTTTCAAAGTCTCTCAAGCAATAGAGTGTTATCACTTTATACACGTATATTAATATCAATGGCATAAGTTAACCTTCCACAACAGAAAATTACTGCACGTACTATATATTAAGGTACAAATGACGAAGGTTAGTCTAACTTTTGTCTCCTATTCTTGTATTATCTTGATCTTAAAAGTAGGGAAATCGCAAATCAAACACCGAAAACATTCATATTGAACTATCATATATTAACCACCCCATGTACATTTGTTAAAGCATGCTTCTTCATGACCAAAACAATTTAATTCAGAATTTGATTGACATGATATGAAAATTTAGCTTAGTATCAACCCTTTACTCCCCTATTACTATAAATAACTAGCTCATTTAACACTTTTTTGGTTTAACTTAATTAACTATATCAAACAAAGACTCATGTTTCATTTTGCGCTAAATCATACCGAAGGTCAAAGTAGTATTTCTCTGTCATTTAGCGAAAACAATCAATTATTGTAACACAAATACGTGTTAACAACTACAAATCACGAATATAACAGCATCTATAGGTAAGCATGAACATTTAAAACAAAACATAACATAAACAGAGTGTAATACGTATCACATTTATCCAGTTAATTATATACCTTATACCAAGCTGTAGGTTAAGCATAAGCTCATAATTCTTATGACCTTTGCATATTGTCACACCTTGTCTCTTTGCAGGCTGCATCTTGATCTTAAGCGACCTACCATATAATCCATTTCCATCTGTGGGCAAGTTATCACCATTACTTAGCCTTCTATCAACCGACACTCTCGTACCCCTTGAACTTTTCCTCGGGGGCTGCTTCTCTTCATCATCGTTAGACCAAGTGAACACCTTATCTGAAGGAAATATCGTTATATTTTCACCTTCACAAATCAAGCATTCACCCATCTCAACTGAAAATAGCTGATGTGGATCCCAATCATCATGAGGATCTAATGAAGTTGACGGATAAAACTTGCCACTTTGTTCTTTTTGATCTCGACTCCAAACACCCGCGTAGAAACTCCCATCTTGCCAATGATAAGTACCATTTCCTTTCGGTAATCCATCTTCCCAACACCCGTCATACCGATTCCCATTGGCCCAAATCATCGTTCCATTCCCATTCATTTTCCCATTTCTCCATTGCCCAACGTACTGATGACCCGTATTCCAGTGATACCTCCCTTGTCCATCATGATAATCTTTTTTCCATTCCCCTTCATAATGATCACCATTTGCGTAACTTTGAGTCCCTTTTCCTTGTTTTCTATTCATAACCCAATAACCTTTATATGTATCATTTAAAGATCCCGTGAATGTACCCTCACCATCCATATAACCACCATTCTTGAATTGACCTTCGTAAGTCGCACCTGATGGCCAACTAAATCTACCTTTACCTCGAATCTTACCATTATGCCATTCACCAAGATACATACAACCATCTGACCATAAATATTTCCCATTTCCATGAGGATTGTCCGTAGCCCATTGACCGATATAAATGTCACCATTCGAGAATATCTTCTCCGTATGGTAAACGTCATTATCGTTAACAATCTCGTCATCCACGTGGGCGACAGACATTGTTGTAACGATGCTGATTGCCCTTCTCTTTGCAGATGTTTGTGATTTCTTAATCTTTGTTTCTGCTGCCCTCAAAATGCCAACCAGAGCTTTGCTCATTATTATCTCACTAACTATATCTAAATAATACACTATCTAATTAATTATTATTTAATTAATGTAATATCTATCAACCAAGATCAAATTCTCCTTGTATCATCAATGTAACTCTTGGAGGAAAAACAACAAACATGTGATGTGCATACCCGAATTCAAAAAAAAAAAATCTCCAATTAATCTCAATCTGTTTTATATATTTTTCAGAAATTGAGGGGGTAACATATCATGTTTATGATTGTTATTTTTTAATAAAAGTGCATTGATCCAATATAGGAACATAACGTTTGTTTGTTAGGTGAGGAAAGATTGAATGAATGAAGAAAGACAATGATTAATGGTTTCCAGAATTCGCTCCACAAACAACTTTCAAACCCAACATTTGGAAGGATCGCAATTCTTAATATTTTGACAAGCATTTTCAGTAAAAATAACTTTTTGAGAAAGCTTAGAAACTAATCAGATAAATACGAGGTACGGAATTTCTTCGGCCTCAATTTATTTTTCCATCAGTTTTCACTTTTGTATCGAGTTAGGTAACAAAATCATTTCATTACTCACTTTTGTATCGAGTTACGTAAAGAAACCATTTTATTACTAAAAAAAAGTAACAAACACGTTATTTTTTAGATACGTAATATTATGTTGCATTATTATTAGTTTTATTGCTTACCCGGTAAATACTTGTTTGATGCACAGTTTCGTAAATCCTTATACATTCGGGCAGCCTTTATCGCTATCAAGTCTAAAACTTTTTAGTACAAAAAAAAAAAAAAAAATGTAGTGTTTTATTACGTCTTCTTTCTTTGATTCATCTAAAGGTAGTAGTATACACTATTTAGTTGGTTCTTAGGAAGTTTTAAGATATTAGTATACAACTAATTGTCATCCACGAAATATTTCATTTGATAGTTCTCCATGCTAATGCACCATGATTTTCTATATTTGTAAGCACTTCAACCGGTGTATGTTTGATGTTCGAAAGTGATGTAATGTTCCCTTTGATATGTAGCGTTTTTGTGGACCGTAGCTATTGAGCTCACTAATGCTCAGAAAGAAAAATCCATGATTTTCTTATGTTTACACTTAATACTAAAAGTTTCTCTTTTTAGTCTTGTAGAAGAGAACAGTTCATATTGAGATATTGGAATGTTTGGCCTAATACTTCATCTTTTTCTTTTCTTTTCTAAATCCGGAGACATATAGTTATCTTAATATAAATTAGTTAAAGAATATATATAATGGAAAATGGATATACGGTAGCTAAAGCATTAATAGAGTTCAAAGTTTTCCACCAAACTACTCACTAACATGTTATCACTATATGATAATATGATAAAAGCTTTAATGTTTAGTGCTAATTAATAACGCTTAATTAAAGGATTGGGTCATTTAGTTTTACATAGTTTCCTGTTACTTTTTTGAGTCAGTGGGGTCAGTCTCTCTTGAAAAGGACAAATTTAAGTCTCTACAGGAAGATATGAATAACGAAAGATATTATTAGTAAGGACTTACAACAATATCATTATATATCATGTAGAAAATGGATAATTTAACACTTTCTAAGAAATCAAACTCGAGCCTCCTTTGCGCCGCCTTCCTAATAGAAGCCACATTCTTTATTGTCCTACTATAGAAGTTGTAAAGGATGATGTGTTGGATTCAGTAAAAAGAAAAAATAATTGAAAGTATATAATAGTAAACGCATATAGGTTGATTGCAAAGCATACTCCCAAGAACAATATCACGGCCTTAAGTTTTGTGGCTAAAGATTGCAGTAACACTTGACTAATGAGTTGATGTTCTTCATAATTATATACAGCAAAATCTATACAGCTACTTATACATACCAAGTGTGCTGAAAATATAAAATAATTTGATAGACTTGTAGACTTGTAGTTGCTAAAAGGGTCAGCAGTCAAGACTCAAGAGATGCATAAAACATACTACTTGACACCGAAACACAACTCCAAATCCAGATCAACCAAACTCTAAGAAGATTACAAAACTAACATGTATAAATTGTAGGCAATGAAATGAAGAGCAAACGTTATAAGTAAACTCAGACAACAAAGGGCAATCACCCATTCTAAGATCATGTAGAAAACTGGAAGTCTTTGAACTCCAGAAAAGTAATACTCCATAATTTCTCATGTTGAAATAAAGATCTTATATATAATAATCATTGGCAAAGGAAGAATGCACTAAATTGAGAAGTAGAGCAGCTAGCATCAAGCCATCAACTATGGCATGCTCTGTAGTAACAGACACAGACAAACCTGGACACACATGGAGTGAGTAAAGTTTTATAGATGTCATAAGATTTCAACATAACACACCTACCGTACACAAGCTTTTAGTTGTATACCTTTTTTTCTCCAGCTATGCACTCAATAATTGATTATCTCACAAACATACAGAAAAAGAGCAACCAAAAACAAATATTATTAGCATCGTTTAAACCATTATAACGGATCAAAAGCTTACATAAAAACAAACATTACTTCAATTGAACACATAATTATCAGTAAGTGCTAAGATACTAATATCTACAACAAAAATTCGTATATGAATCAAGAATGACAAAACATAATGATTACAATTTCGCTTTTGTCTAAGAAAATGACATGAGTTGGTTTATTAAAATTTGGGTTTTCATCAAATAGTTTGGAAACAAATGTATACATCTTACCTTGCAGTTCTGGAAATCAAACATGATGATAAAAAAGAAAAAACGTAAATACAGACCTTTTTATTCTTCTTCTTTACCTATACCATCACACAAACTCAAAATGCAAACAAAAAGAGAAACTTAGATCACAATCAAATATGTCTTTTATGTAATTCATACTATACCTAATGATGGCCTTTATAACTACCTGGTTAAAGGATAGCGTTTAACCATATCAAAGCATAGCATTCCTTACACTCAAGTCCCAAATATGCATCTCAGGTCTAAGGATACAAAGATACTACCTTTTTCAAGAGTCACTTATGACGACGATCCATGAAGTGATCTTGAAGCGGGTCATGTCCAATACTTGTTCTCCAACAAGTATCAATGAATCTGGTTGCAACCTTTTGCTACTTTCATCTTATGAAAGTCAACCAGGATTCATATTAGTCTTACTTCATAATTGTTCCCACAACTATGACCAACTACGGACTGTTTAGAATAACTAGTTTATTCAAGGATTAAACATGCTAATATAGAACACAACAAGTATTAATAAAATGTTATATCTCCATATATCAAATTTATTACATAATTGTTGTTTATTTCGTTCCAACATCCAAATACTAAACCCAAATCAAATCCATTCACTAGAATAACGAAGCCCCATAGCTCTAACATGATGCTCGTGTTTAGCTGGTGGTAGTGGCTTCGTGAATAGGTCCGCAACATTTTGATCTGTATGAACTTTGCGAATACAAACATCACCATCTTCAACTATATTCTGAATGTAGTTGAATCTGCGTTTTATGTGCCTGGTTCTATTATGTGACCTGGGTTCTTTTGCTAGAGCAATAGCACCCTCATTGTCACAAAATATTTCAAGGGGGTCCTGAATGGAAGGGACAACCCCTAGATCATCGATGAACTTCTTCATCCAGGCAGCTTCCTTTGCTGCTTCCGAAGCAGCAATGTATTCTGACTCTGTAGTGGACTGCGCAACCATGCTTTGCTTAGAACTTTTCCAAGAAACTGCGCCTCCATTCATAATGAAGACAAACCCTGATTGTGATTTAGAATCATCTATATCTGTTTGGAAGCTAGAATCAGTATAACACTTTATACTAAGATATTCTTCTAAACCTCCATAGATGAGGAACATTTCTTTAGTTCTTCGTAAGTACTTCAGAATGTTCTTTACAGCAATCCAATGACCTTCTCCCGGATTTTGTTGTTATCTACTAGTCATGCTCAAAGCATAGGATACATCCGGTCTTATGCATAACATGGCATACATGATGGATCCAATTGCAGAAGCATATGGGATAACATCCATTCTTTCTAGCTTAACTTTTATGCTAGGGCATTGAGACGAGCTCAATACGGTTCCATGTGACATTAGCAAGGAACCTCTCTTAGAGTCTTGCATCTTGAACCTTTTCAAGATTTTATCAATGTAAGCACTTTGACTTAAACCTATAAGTCTCTTTGATCTATCCCTATAGATCTTTATACCAAGAATATATGCCGCCTCACCCAAATCTTTCATTGAGAAACATTTCTCAAGCCAAGCTTTAACTTCCTTCAAAGAAGGAATATCATTTCCAAATAGTAATATGTCATCCACATATAATACTAGGAAAGTGACAGTGCTCCCACTAGCTTTCTTGTAAACACACGGCTCATCTTCATTTTTAATAAAACCAAATTCTTTGATTTTCTCATTAAAGCGAAGATTCCAGCTTCGAGATGCTTGCTTCAATCCATAAATGGATCTTTTAAGCTTACACACCTTATTTGGATACTTTGGATCGACAAAACCTTCAGGCTGATCCATATAGACATCTTTTAGATAAGTGTCCATTGAGGAAAGCCGTTTTGACATCCATTTGCCATATTTCATAGTCATAATATGCAGCTATGGCAAATAGTATCCTTATAGACTTGATCATAGCTACAGGAGAAAAAGTTTCATCATAGTCAATACCATGAGTTTGAGTGAAACCTTTAGCTACAAGTCTAGCTTTATAAGTGTGTAGATTTCCATCCATGTCAGTTTTCTTCTTGAAAACCCACTTGCTCCCAACAGACTTTCCATTAGGAGGAAGATCAACCAAGTCCCATACTTGATTTTCATGCATGGATTGCATCTCAGTGTTCATGGCTTCAAGCCATTTGTCAGATTTAGAATCCGACATAGCATTCTGATAATTGATGGGTTCATCTGAATTAATAAGATAACACTCATCAATGAGAAATCCATATCTCTCGGGTTCATGACGAACTCTATCAGATCTGCGAACACTTTGTGTTTCATTAAGTTCATGATCAACCGTTTGTTCAGGACCAACAACATCTTGTTGTGTGCTAGTGCCAACCTCAGGTGCATCAGGTTGTGGTTCTTCCTCAAGTTCCACATGCCTTCCACTGGTTTCATCCATTAGAAACTTGCTTTCTAAGAATTCAGCCTTTCTAGTGATAAATACTCTATTTTTGCTGGGATTGTAGGAGTAATATCCTAAACAATCTTTAGGATATCCTACAAAGATGCATTTAGTAGATCTGGGATCTAATTTGTTGGAAGCTTCTTGTCTTACATAAGCTTCACAACCCCATACCCTTAAATAAGATAGGGATGGAACTTTTCCATGCCAAATCTCGTAAGGTGTTTTGTCTACTTTCTTGGTTGGTGCCATATTCCAAATACGGGCTGCAGTTAGCAAGGCATAACTCCAAAAGGTCAAGGGGAGAGTACTTCTATTCATCATAGACCGAACCATATCTAATAGTGTTCGATTCTTCCTCTCAGACACGCCATTATGCTGTGGTGTTCTAGGTGGAATGAGTTGTGAGACAATCCCACGACTCTCTAGATGACTTAAGAATTCATCGCTTAGATATTCTCCTCCTCTATCAGAGCGAAGGACTTTAATGGTTCTGTTGAGTTGATTTTCAACTTCACTTTGAAATAATTTGAACATTTCAAATGCTTCAAGTTAATGTTTCATCAAATAAACATAACCATAACGACTTAAGTCGTCAGTGAAGGTGATGAAGAATATTTCACCATTTCTAGACATGGTTTTGAGAGGACCGCATACATCGGTATGTATGATTCCTAACAAATCCTTAGCCCTTTCACTTGAACCAGAAAAAGGAGCTCTAGTCATCTTTCCACATAAACACTACTCACATATATCAAATGAATCAAGCTCATTTGCCTTCAAAATACCACTCTTTTGAAGTTGGGATATGCGTTTCTTGTTTATATGTCCAAGACGACAATGCCATAGATAAGAGTTATTCAAATCATATTTGATTCTTTTGGTGTTAGTTTGGTATATAGAACTATTATTTAAAGAACTATCCAGGTTTACTTCATATAGTCCATTAAGAGGTCTAGCCTCGAAATAGAATATATCATTCTTAAAAGCATGAATGTTATCATCGTCAAAACGATAAGTAAAACCAGATTGTTTCAAACGAGCAACTGAAATTATGTTCCTAGTCAAACTAGGTACAAAACAAACATTATTCAAAGTTAAATACAGGCCATTAGGTAAATGTAAATCATAATATCCTAAAGCTTGGGCTGCAACCTTTGCTCCATTGCCTACGTAGAAAATGATTTCGCCTGATTTCAGTTCTCTACTTTTTCTGAACCCCTGTAACGAATTACAGATATGAGTTCCACACCTAGTATCAAATACCCAAGTGTTAGGTGAAAAAGTAAATAGTTCTAGTTCTATCACATAGATACCTGAAGTGCCTTCCCCGGCCTTCTTTTTCAACTCCGCCATGTAAGTAGGACAATTCCTCTTCCAATGGCCAATGACACCACATTCGAAACATGTGTCATCTTTAGGAACCACTTCTCTTTTCTTTTTCGGCTTAGGGGTTTGGACAAACTTTTTGCCCTTACCCTTAGCCTTGGAGTTATTGTGTTTGGGTTTCTTGGTACCTCCTTCCCTAATTGTGAGCACATGTGTGGCCTTACCGGGAATGTTCTTCTCAGCAGTTTTTAGCATCGAATGCAACTCTGAGATTGGCTTTTCCCAGCCATTCATGTTGTAGTTCATGATGAAGGAATCATATGATTTTGGTAATGAGTTGAGGATCAAATCCGTAGCCAACTCATTTGTAAGGGGAGAACCAAGTCTCTCCAAATGATCAATATGACTCTTCATCTTGAGTACATGCGAGCTCACATTTTGTCCATCTCCCATCTTACACCCATGTAACACTCGAACAGTTTCAAAGCGTACAGTTCTTGCATGTTGTTGGAACATTTCCTTCAGCTGGGTGATCATATCATATGCTGAGTGATGTTCCAGATCCTTCTGAAGGTCTGGAATCATGGTAGCTACCATAAGACTTGCAACCTCGATTGAATCATCCGTATGTTTCAACCAAGCATTGTAAGTTGCCCTAGGAGTTTGAGCAGGCTCATCGGGGATAGGATTATCAAGCACATGTAGTTTCTTTTCTGGTTTGAGAACAATTCTCAAGTTTCGGTACCAGTCAAGAAAATTCGTATGGCTTAACTTCTCCTTCTCAAGGAGTGATCGAAGGTAATTGTTAGGGTGGTTTGCAGTTTGGGCCATCTATAAAATATTAACAAAATTCAATTTAGTATTTTCGATATTTAATTCTTTAATAATTAATACCCTTTTGTTTCTTAAACATTAATTAATTAAAGTCTAGGATCCAACGTTGCAAATCAAACAAACGGTTAGGTGACCTTTTTCCCGTCTATTTATTTCAACAAGGTAGATTACGTTTATCAATTACATCCATATGAAATTCCTAGTTTTATGGGATCCTTAACAACTTTTGTTAATGGCATGTTTGATCCCATCTATGCCTCGGGTCTCTAATGCTTAGGTGACCTTTATCACAAAAGATTCCCGATCAAATCATCCAATTAAAAGCACATGTAGAATGGCACATAACTAGCGGTTAGGTGACCTTTTTCCCACTAGAAATTGCAAAACTACCTCGAGCATCAAAAGACAAATCCAAGTGGTTAGGTGACCTTTATCCCACAAGGGTTATACAAATGATGTACGAGTGTCTTTTAGAATGACGGCATAGATTTGCGTTTTAAAGGGATTTATATATGTTTTATAATTCTAGTTTTAAAAACATATTGTATCATGTATATTGCATGCATTCAATAATACATGGTACCTTTTGAAAATCATATTTTCCGTATTTTGGAATTTGTTATGAGTTAATAATCTCCATTTTTAACCCATCTAGCCATTTCAAAATAATAAGACTTGTTATAAAAATAAAACTCCTTTTATTGTAAAAGTCCATTTTAGCATCTTATGTTAAAAGTATCATTTTGAAAAGTAACAAATTCCATGATGATTTATGTTTTGTTATTTGGTTGTCTATCATACAAAATCCTATTTTTTATGTATAGAATCAAACACAACAACATTCAATCATCACAAACAACCATTAGTGCATAAACCAAGCCAAACTAGTAGATATTTTATGTGAGCCAAACATGAAATATCAAGTCCATTCCTAAGGGACATAATCAACCATGATCTTCATAAGAAGTTGTTGTAGAAGCTCCCACTTGCCAAAACATCCCATGCTTGCAAGATCTTGAAAACTCCAAGTTATGTTGGACACCAAGGCACCATCTCCATGGCTTTAATTTTCATGTTAAAAACAGAAAATTTCAAGCCTTTGAACTTCAATATGACTCCATCTTCATTTCTTGTTACATTTTTAAAATATATACAAAAAGACTACAAGCTAATCTAGTACATACAAAATGAAGAAAATAACTATTTACTATTACAAACCATTTGAATAAATAAATATTATTACAACCAAATCGAATGGTCCAACAACACAACACATGGTCTATGGCTTATTTATGCACATTTCATCACATGAATCAACCAAACAACATTTGTTTTTCTAAGGCAACATTTATGTGATCAAGATGCATGTTTATAATAAATAAAACTATGATCACATAAACTAATATATTAAATATTTTTATGTTGCCAAAGAAGCCATACATGAACTTTTCATGTAACCATGAAAATCACCCATGGCTTCCAAAAACCAATATTTTCATGTCAACCAAACATCTATGTATACATGTAAAGATGGCTATGATACCACTTGATGGAAACTTAGGTGTTCAAGCTTGAATTTCATAAACATTTTATAAGAGTTTAGCAACGGAGGACTTTAGTTTGAAAAACTTGAACAACAAAAGTTACTTACAAAGGATCACTTTACATGAACATACAAGAATTTATCAACCATAGAAAGTTAGAATTACAACCTTTGTAGACTTTAATCTTCTATGGTGGTTGATGGTGGTTGATTGATGGCAAGAACCCAAGCAAGAGCTCCTCTAGAGATAGTCCACCAACAAGCTTTGATGACACTATTGAATGCTAGTTCACTCTTGTATAAACAATCTCTTAAGCTTAAACCACCATGATCAAGAATGGTGTTCAAGAGAGTATTGTTTCTACAATTTCCTTCTAACTTTTAGAGAGAAAATGTATGTATTTGTTTGTGTAAAATCAGCCAAGGAAGAATATCAAATGAGAGTCTTACTCTCATTTAAATAGGCCAAGAGCATGCAAAAATCAATCATTACTTATGACCAAGACTTGGCATGCATTGGACCAAATTATGACAAAGAGCTTGCTTGCACTCTTGGTGATGAGATGCCATCCAAGAAGAAACAAACAAAAGGAGTAGTGTCAAACACTACAAGCCAAGAGAGTAGTGTCAAACACTATAAGACAAGAGTGTTGAGACAAACACTACAAGACAAGAGTGTTGAGACAAACACTACAAGACAAACTCTTTTATCATCCATCCATTTTATATATATACACTTATTTATATAAAATTGTTGTTTTATTTATTTAATCTAACTCCTTAAATTAAATAAACAAAACTTACACAAACTAGTTATTTGATTAAAATTATATAAGTACTATACTTATAATAATTCTCTAATCAAATAATGTATAAGTACCATACTTACAATAATTCATACACTATGAATTATATTATTATCATCTCCATAATAATTACAAGAGTTATGATATTTTATATATGAATCATATTCATATACTAAAATATCAATTTAAGTGTCGGCTTGTTATTGGTGTGACCCTATAGGATCATATGTTATTAGCAATATTATTTTATGATCATTCTTGGGCATATAGGTATAACCAACACCTGCTGGCCACAATTATAGCACTTGAACTTCTTCTTGAAAGTTCCACTTTAGCACAAAGATTTTCACCTTTACCCTTGCCTTTCCCATTAGCTTTGCCTTTCTTGTTTTTGGAAGATTGTCCCACTTCAACCACATTAGTCTTGGAAGAGTCATTAGAATAAGTATTCTTCAAAGCTAACTTGTTGTCTTCTTCAATTCTAAGACGAACAATCAAATCTTCCACATTCATCTCCTTCCTCTTATGCTTAGGGAAGTTTTTAAAGTCCACCTATGACCCAATTAGGAGGTAACTTCTCAATCATGGATGCCACTTAAAACGTCTCACTCAAATGCATTCCCTCGGAATGAATATCATGCAAAACCACTTGAAGATCTTGGACTTGGCTCATAACGATCATTGTATCATTCATTTTAAACTCCAAGAATCGGGCAACCACATGTTTCTTTGACCCGGTATCCTCGGTTTTATATTTTCGGTCCACAGAATTCCAAAGTTCCTTAGCCGTTGTTGCCTTGCAATAAACATTATAGAGAGGATCAACTAGCCCATTCAACACATAGTTACGGCATAGGAAATCAGAATGTTTCCATGCATCAATGGCACTAACAGCTTGATTATCGGCATCCCCTTCAGCAATTTGAGGAGCAACTTCGGTTAGGAACCGAGCCAATTTCAAAGTAGTGAGAATATAGAACATTTTCTGTTGCCATCTTTTAAAATGCAACCCAGAAAATTTCTCAAGCTTTTCGGCATGATTAGCTACGTGTTAGCTAATGGCACGGCTGTTGGGATGACAGGTGTTGCACTCACGGGTGGGACACTTAAATCAGCCATTTATGAAAATGCAGTAAAAACCCAAGTTAAACAAATGTTTAATCAAGCAACAAATGCTAATATGTTTACACCAAACAATAAACAAAAAGTTTTAATCCACTTCACGAGAAACTGGACTACACTAATCTGTTTGATCAAGAAACACGTGAACTGAACTAAACGGGTTTTAACCCAAAATTGAAAGTATCAGTCCACTACACACTAACTGATTTCGAACAGAAAATGTGTTAGCAACAAAACGGGTTTGAGGTAACACACAAACTGTCTTTGAATAGATATAGTGTTTGGAGACGAAACTCGTTTGATCCAAACAGTTATACCTTTATGTTTCTGTACTAGATATAAACCAGAAAGTTACAGAAGGAAACCGAGAGTTTTAATCATCACATTGTATTATGATATAAACCAAAACTAGCTTAAACAGAAATATGCGTTGACAGCAAAACGGGTCTGAAGCATAGCATAATCTGTTTTGGAAAGAAAGATAACGTTCGGATACAAAACTCGTTTGGACCAAACCACTTTACCTTTCCTGTATTTACACTACATATAATCTAAACAGAACTGATATAAACTAACGTAACCAGAAAGTATATTGATATAATCTCACTTTCAGTCAACCGTATACAGCTTCTATTTATATGAAACTAAACATAAATAACTAGTTCATCCCCAAAGCAAACGAAATATAGATAATATGAGTTAATTTGTTGTCATACTGAAGTAAATGTAACGTAAAAAGTTAAACCCAAATGGATATAGATGCTAGTCATTTGTTTGACACAATATCATCATTAGTCAAATAATATTTGATATTATGATAAGGTAAACCAAATATGAGACCCACTGTTTTGACCAAAGGAGAATCATAGCAGACGTTACTATACTCAACAAAATATAATTTGTAGAATGTTTCTCAAAGATTCAATTTAAAGGGAATGAGTTAATTCTGTTTTCGTATACGAGTATCTGTTATAAACTGATACAAACAGATACTTTTTATAAATAAAATTAACAACTAGCAAGCAAACGATAAGTACTAGTCTCGATACAAAACTAGTTCATACTAAACATAATAGACTAATCAGTTTCTTTGGAAAGAATGTAACAGACATAAACTCAATCGTATGAAAAATCTCAGTTTGTATCGTATCTGTTTTAAGACGGTAGGAATAAAGTTTAGAATACAAACCGAGTTTTATTAACATTCACAAACAGTTACATACACGTTTCCATGTAAACTGAAAATACAAGATAATAACGACAAGTAAATTGGCCGGAGCTTGCATTGAACGCAATTCCCTTAAAACAGATACGAGCCTGTTTCACAGGATACGGCGGCCTAAAGCTGCGTACAACCGGAGTCGAAAAACTTGCCTGAAAATGCGGTGATGAATGTGTGTGTTTGCTGTGAATTTTGGTTGCAGTGGTTCAAGAATGAAGTGGTGATCTCTTTATACAACAAATAGAAACTGAAGCTTTAATCAATATCATTAAGTTCATTAAACTATGAAATCAATTATGATCAGTTATTGTCTTTTGATCACCACCTGCTGTAACAAACTGATGTGAGCTTAAAGGTCACACGTGAGCCTGAGAGTCACAGGTTTTGGGTCAGACCTAATGGGCCAAAACAGACCAACTAAAGCTAATGGGTCATGGGTCAAAACAAGCCCATTTTAACCTTTAGTTCCACATCAACCACCTTACTTTAGAGCTCAATATCTCATTCACCACAACTTAACTTTGGACATATAGTATACCATTATGAAGCCCTTGTCAAAAGCTACGTAACCGTATAAAATGTCACTCCTAAATATTATATATACATATACATATTTAGATCCAAAGTTTGGGAAAATTGCCATGAAAGTGATTTTTCCAACAATCACTTCCAACCGTAATTAGAAAGGAGAACAACCTGATTCACTATATTGCGTAATGAATCAAAATCACCCGAAGCCCTACCACGTGGCTCACATCTCCAAGACCAAACCCACTGCCATCTTCCGTTGAACATAATGAGTTTATCACATAACCTGTTGTTTTGATTTTGATCAAGAGCAAACAAGCGAGGGAACAGAGTATGTAAAGAATTTTGTTAATACTTCAGTTGTACTTTGCTGTACAAAAACTGAAAACGAATTGACACAGAATAAACACACTGCAATTTTCAGGCAAGTTCACACTCCAACCGTACGAAGCTTTAGGTCGCCATGACGTGAGAAACAGTCTCGTGTATGTTTTAATGAAAATATGGAATGGCATTCAACGTAAGCTTTGGCCAATCATTCCTTACTGTTTTTGTTTCTATTTCGATCTCATGAACAATCATGCATTTCAAGTTCTAACTCTATTACTTGTGACCGATATTGGTAATCAAATTCAATTTTCATGTTTAGAATTTTGTGTCGTTTATGCTGCTATTCCCTACAAACAAAACCCTAGTTGAAACACGTACCACCATCACCGCCATCATCTAAAACCATTGGTGGACTTTAATGTCAAACGGGCCAAAGCCCGGTTTGATTCTGAAGAGGGTCGCATGCCACAAATCACAACAGGAAATGAAGGTGGCAGTTAACAACCAACGGGTGGCAGTTAAGGAAGAAAGACACACAATGGTTCGTGAAGGGGTACCAACGAACCAACACAACCATTCGATAGACACTTGTTCGTTATGTATATATATGTATTAGATTAACAGAAAACATAACACAAAAAATTTAAGTGATTATAACAAGAAAACATACGGTGATTGTAAACTTTGTTCTTTGATTAATAAAGAGTGATTCTTTATATGTTTTGTGTTCAGTTAAATTCCTGGGCAACATTGGTATCAGAGCAAGGAACAAAGAAACCGAGAGGATTGTTTGTTTGTGATAAACAACAACAAGAGAACTTGTTACAAGATCGAGTGAATCGATCATAACAAGAAATCGAGTGACTCGCTTATGAAGAAGAAGGAAAGGAAAAACAGAGAGAGAGTCAGAGAAAGTAAAGAAAAATGGAGAAATATACATACCGGTCGTGCGCCGCCGCATAGTCATCGGAGAAGACAACCGGAATAGAAACAAGAAATAGAACCACCACACCGCCGCCGCCATAAACAGAACGGGAGTAACAAGCAATTTGGAGAATCGCTGATTGAAACCCTAAACAATCGGAGAAGACAATCGGTTTAGGAACTACCAATCGGCCAAAGGAAATAGGAGAGAAGAGAGGCGGTTACACCGATCAAGTCGACGGTTAACTAAAGATTTAGAAACAGACAGTCGCAAGTGATAAAGAAGATAGAAGGCATCGGTTGAAGAGGAAGCAGTGTGTGTTAGTATTTCTGTTTTTGTGTTTCGGGGTTGAAAAAAAAAGGACGTCGCTGGCTTTTAATATCAAGAAGAAGAAGAAGGATTTGGGCTTGGGCAAATAAGTTAGGCTAAGAAAAAAACCCATCGGGTTCCATTTTAAATATATATATATACATACATATATATATATATATATATATATATATATATATATATATATATATATATATATATATATATATATATATATATATATATTATAGGAAATAGATTTTAATTTATTTTCAAGAATAAATTAAAATTAAAATTTGCCCGTTACAATTCGCGTTAGGAATACGTTAGAATTATTTGAGAATTATTGTGGTTAGACAGGAAAAGTTAAGTTGAACTATTATTAGATTTATATTGGTTTTAGAAGAAAACCAAATCAAAAGAATATGACGGGAGAGAAAACCGAAAAAATTGTTTATGGAGAAGTCGCCACACCGTTATCATCATATCAATGCCAATTCTAAACAATACGAACTACACATTATGGGCATTAAGAATGAAGAAGATACTAGTGGCAAATGGAGTATGGGATTTAGTAGAAGGAACAAGTACATCAAAGGAGATTGATGTAAAAAATGATAGTTCTGCGTCAGCATACATATTTCAAGGGTTACCAGAAGATTTGCAAATGCAAGTTGCGAGATGTGAAACAGCAAAAGAAATTTGGGACTCTCTAAAGTCCAGATTTATTGGGACGGAAGATGTACAACAGGCACACTCGCAACAACTTAAATCAGACTTTGAAAGATTTGTGATGAAAGATGATGAATCAATAGATTCATTTGCCGGAAAGTTGATAAGTATTATTACAAAGGGTGCTACATGTGGATTAATGTTTGACGAGCAAACGAAAGTACGGAAAATACTTAATGCAGTACCAGATAAATTTGTACCAGTAGTAGCAACCATTGAAATGATTATTGATTTTAAGACTGTAAAGTTGGAGGAGATTATCGGGAAACTTAAGACTTATGAAGAAATGATTAAGTTCAGAAAAGAAAGTCAAGAACATAATAGTTAGAAGTTGTTGTTCACACGTCAAAGGAATGACAGAAATTAAGAACGCAACTATGGAAAATATGGACAAGATTCATCGCGAGGACGAGGAAGAGGGAGATATAAAGGTGAAGGACACACCGCAGATGAGTCGGAAGAAACCAACAACAAACCACGAAGGAATGGTGATAAGTCGCAAATAAATTGTTACAAGTGTGGAAAACTTGGACACTATGCTTATGAATGTGCAAACAAGAAAAAGGAGGAAGATGTAGCACTCTTAATAGAGAATGATGATGAACCGGCACTTCTAACGTGCCTAATTGAAGACAATTAGAAAGTTTAGAAGGCTTGGTCGTGTGATACGATCAAAGCAAAGTTGTGTGATACGATCAAAGTAAAGCCGTGTGATACGGAAAATAACCCGTGAAAGGTGCAGCCAATTCAGTGAAGGAATTAAAAGGAAACACGTGTGATCATACGGTTTCAATCCGTGAAGGATCAAAATAATTTTGTGAGAGAATTAAAAATAATTGTACAGTTGGAGGAAGATCTGAGTGATTCAGATTACTTATAAATCTATACGAAATAGTTTAGATTCGTGTGATACGAATTGGTACAAAAGAAAGGTTGTGTAAAATAACCAAGTTAAGCCGTGAAGGATGGTTCGTAAAGAACATATCAGTGACTAATCAAAGTGAAAACGGTGTGAAGCCAAGTTGTGTGAAACAAACTAGTAAAGATAATCTGTGATAGATTATGAAAGGAAAACTGCGTGATGCAAGGTAGTGAGAAACAACAAAAGAAAGTTCGTAAGGAGCAAAATTCGTGAGGAGCAAAGTTCGTGAGAAGCAAAGTTCGTGAGGAACAAGTTAAATTGAAGAATGAAGATGGTGTGAAGTCATCAAAGATTTGTTCAAGAGAAAGCTTTTGCCACAAGTTGAGAAGACTTGGATCAAGCATGAAGACTTTGGCGTTTGACATTAGGGGGGAATATGTTGGACTTTAATGTTAAACTCCGGTTTGATTCTGAAGAGGGTAGCAGGCCACAAATCACAATAGGAAATGAAGGTGGCAGTTAACAACCAACGGGTGGCAGTTAAAGAAGGAAGAGACACAATGGTTCGTGAAGGGGTACCAACGAACCAACACAACCATTCGATAGACACTTGTTCGTTATGTATATATATGTATTAGATTAACAAAAAACATAACACAAAAAATTAAAGTGATTATAACAAGAAAACATACAGTGATTGTAAACTTTGTTCTTTGATTAATAAAGAGTGATTCTTTATATGTTTTGTGTTCAATTAAATTCCTGAGCAACAACCATCACAACCGCCGCCTTATTACGCGGCTAAAAGAGCTTGTCCCAAATAAAACATTTAATGTGTTAAAAATATCCCAAATATAAGAATTTAATTCTTAGAAAAGCATATAGCATTCTCATACAAGTACAACAGGAACTGAAACTTACTGACGTTTACATAGGAAATTAAAAAAAAAAAAAAAAACAACCCATGTGATGATGATTCTTAGTAATGCTAATACAAAACAACAAGACAAAATACTAAAATCAGAAACCATGAAAGGATTCACGGGATTCACGAGCAACTTTCAGCTGAGATGCCAATTCTTGCATTTGGTATGTCAAAAAGGATCCTATGATTCTGTTGCTGCATATTTGCGATCACGTTCAAAGACGGTGACGCTGACATGGCCAAACAGGTGATTCCACCCGTTGAGCTGTAGATCAAGAAGTTCTCTTGTTTCATTGACAGATCAGCTCCCTCAAACACAAACGTCATTGTGGGAATCTGTTTTCCGATAGCTTCTTTGTAACATGTGTCGAACCCTCCTAGTGATGACACTACTGCTTTTCGCCCCATTCTCCTTCTGAATTCGTCTCTAACGGCCGTATATGCTGGAGTCACTAGCCTTGTGAATACAGTCCCTGCATCCAAAAACAAACATACATATCATTTTCCAACTTAAAATTGGGTCATTTTTGGAGTTATAGTGTTTTTAATAATAATGAGATTAGTATTTGTAAATGTATTTAATTTTACTCAAAAATCTATTGTACGTATTTAACTTAAAACGCTTCTATTGTGTGTATCGAACATTCTATAAATAATATCTATCATATGTATCGGATGCGCCTTTTGATGATATGTCACGTTATATGGATGATACGTGACATATTATATGAATGACACGTTATCAAAAATAAAATTCCAATACAAACAATAGATATTAGTTAATGCTTAACACATACAATAGAAAGCTCTAAATTAGATACATACTATTAATTTTTAACTAATTTAAATATATTCATAAATATTTATCCCATTAATTATAATAATATGGACACCGGATTCAAATATAACAATATTTATGCTAAATCAAATACGGAGTAGTAAGGACAGGGAAGTGACATTCTGAAAATGTCATGTGTTGCCCTTTTATATTTTTCTTTTAACTTTTTATTGTGTGATTGTTTTTTTCTAAAAGTTTACTCTACATTAGTATTCTTCATAAACCATACATGTGGTTTACATACATTTTCACAGATCATACCGGAACTTTTTTTTCCAGGTTTCGATAAAATAAGTTTCAAATTTGCTCGTAAATGGTACCTCCGTCCAACTCCGTCTATTTTTGTCGTTAAGTTTTACCACGTGATTTGCACGGAGGTATCATTTACGAGCAATTTTGAAACTTTTGGGTATCATTTATGAGCAATTTTGAAACTTAATGTATTGAAAATAGACGGAATTGGTAAAACTTAACGACAAAAATAGACGGATGTACCATTTACGAGCAAATTTGAAACTTATTGTATTGAAAACCTGGAAAAAAAAAGTCAGGGTATGATCTGTGAAAATGTATGTAAACCACATGTATGGTTTATGAAATTTTCTCAAAAATTTAAATTATAAAAGTTTGTTTAGTAATATAGAAGTTTAGAATTAAGAGGATGTAAAATTCACAACCTAAAGTATTTAAATATGTGATAATGCGAAACTTTTCAAGTACATTTAGTTTTTTATTATTATTTTTTTTGGGTAAAAGGGAATTATATATACCGAAAATTTAATGAATTACCAGAGTCAATGATGGTGCCAGCTCCATTGTTCGTGTTGAGTTTGAACGCAGTCGGAGGGATGTTTACGAGTTTAGGACCAACTTTGATTCCAATCAATTTCACATAGTAAAGTGAAGGCCTTCTTGGGTTTGTAAGCAATGGTGTGTACTTGATATTTTTCGGTTGCCCAATGGGACCTAATCTTAGGGTACCAGAGAAATTAGGTGATTTGAAGCTAGGCAGACAATACGAAAATGTGGATTTGTAAAGCTTATTGGATTGAGATAGTAACGAGAGTGAGCCACGACCAAGACCTAAAACACCTTGTGGTGGGAGTGAGGCTCCAATTGCCTTTTGAATGCACCCGAATGAGTAGCCTGTGATGGTGTCTGTGGCTAGGGTTATATTGTCTTGAGCCAAGTTAGCCGCTATAGATGCGGCTCCATATGTCATGTTCATCAAGCATGTGGTTCCTAGACAATTCGAGTTTTGCACCTGAAAAGTTCGAGTCGTTACAGACAGTATGATCAGTATACAGTAGAATTTATCCGTTGATTCATAGAAATGTACGGATGATTTCGTTACGTTTTCTTTTTAGAAATTATAGATAGACCTATAATAAATTATGTAAACATTTGTAAGTTAGAAAACTGATCCTATTTAATAATAAAAAAATTAGACATTTTCGTGTAACATCACACTAATCTTTACTTCTTTGAATCAATTTGTCAAACCTATATACTCATAGGTTCCAAATTATTTGTCACTAAATTGAAAAATACCATTTAAGAAAAACGCACTAAATTCAGCTTTGGCCTTATTTATTTTTAGAAATGATAATTTATTTTAGGATAAATATAAATAGTAAGATAACAAATAATTTGAAACTGAGGAAGTATCACTTTCTCTTTTGCTATTATCTCTGTATCGGTCCAAAAGTGCAAGACATTACTCGTGTGTTTTTGTTAGTGCTTCTACTTTTTTCGAGGTCAACAAAATATTTATTCCAAACTAACTATTCTCAGTCCCAGAATACATATATATGTATCATTTTAATTTATATCAAAATAACTATCTACTTCCAAAAATAACATATTAACGATATCATTTTACTTTCACTATATTTTTTGTAATATATGAAAGTCTAATAAAAAAACAATATAATAGTGTCATTTTCACTACAAAGATTGTAATTTCTTAAACTTTTTAAAAACCGCTTATAGACACTTATTATGAGACAGGTGTCGACTAATTTTATATTGAGATAGACAGAAAAGTAGTACTCCCGACTGCCTACTAAAAAGTGAGTAGTATATGGCTGGCTATCTGATCTGAATAAATAGAGTGTAAAAGTTGAAACATATTAACATGTAGCGGTTACACCGTCGGTGTGTTAATATGAGTCTCGTGGGATGCAACAAAAACTAGAGTCACGGGCAGGTCAGATCCATCTCATCTGACAAAACCCCTTCACAGATGCTAAAAAGTTTTTGTTACTGTTTATAATTTTAAATTATTATATTATTAAATTCACATCTACGTACGTACTAATACTATATTTATTTATTACGGAGTATTTATTTAATTTACTGTTGTAAATGTACAACCATGACCGCAACAGCAACATGATGTACTAAATTTTTTGTTGTAAGCACTCTCGTACTGTAGATTTGTTACAATCGGATTTAATTCTCAACCATTTTGTTTCAACTCTTAAAAAGACTTAGTTGAATACTTGAATGCTTAACCATTCGGTTGAGGGTAATTTTATATACATATAATTAAGGTGTTCGCGCTTGCTTGTTTTAAGTGCTTATTTGCTTATCACTTGTTTCTACGGTAGATAAATCGATAAACATACTCTTATGATTATTAAAATTGTTTAAGAATTTTGATGTACACATTGTTGATGTGGAGCCATGTTCCATCTGACGACACATATTAAATGATACTAACCAAGTACTATTTGGTATTTGCACTACATTTCATTCATGATCGATCATATGACTTCTTATATAATAAAATTTCAAATAACTACTGGTATTATATACTCCGTATTTTTTTACTGTGTAAAAGGGTACCAAAAAAGTGAACAGCAATTACCAACAGGCAACAGCTATAAAAGCCATTAATAACTTTCAACCATATACAAAAACAAACTTTTACCGAGAGTAAAACAAAATAAAGGTTATCTAATGTGCAATAGTCAAGTAATTTCTCGGTAGGGGCCACAGTGAAAATGTTAATTAACTTTAGAAATGTTAAAGTAATTAAATATCATAAAAAGTTAAAAACCCTTTTAGTACTATACTTCCTTCGTCCCATAATAAATATACAACTTTCTTTTAAAAATTTTTATAATAACTGACAACTTTCAAAAGTAATATATTAACTTTATTAATTTAACGATAATTTATTTTTTCACAAAATTGATTTATAAAAGGCAGCGTAAGAGCGTAAAGAGTAAGGGTAACAAAAAGTAAGGGTAATACTACTTCCGCCGTGTAAGTCAAAGTGTTCACTTTAACTACGCACACAGTTTTAGGATTCTCCACTAACTTTATTTTTCACCAATCAAATAACATATCTACCCACTAAAACTCTTTTAATATGTTATAATTTGTATGTGGATACTTATTTGGAACAACCAAAAATGGTAACGTGGACGCTTGATGTGAAATGGATGGAGAATCAATTTTTTTATTACACAATGTACTGACAACGTATTTTCTTAAGTTTTGTGACTTATTATGAGACGATATAGTCTAATCTAATCTATTAGTCAATAGGAATATCACTGGGAATCTTAACATAGGAATATCACTGGGAATGTCAATGTGGATAAACGATCATCTCTAGATTCTACTTTCATAGTTTTAGAGGCTTTCATAGTTGGTTAGCTTGGCTAATTAGATCAATATTTTGTCTTTCAATAGTGAGTGCCGTGACCAATTGATTTTGTTGTTAGCTCACTTGGTTTAGGCACTCTCTCAAAGTCTTGTAATTATATCTTTTAAGGGCTTCTTCAATATATTGATGAAGAGGCTATCTATTAATATACTTTGTTTTTCGAAAAAAAAAAAAAAATCTATTAGTCAATATAAAATAATATTAAAGTAAAAAAAGTTAAGTTGTAACGAAACTTTTGTTACAACATACAATTTTTAAATTATTGATGTCATATGACAGCCTCAAATTGTTTACATTACTTGTTGAACCTCTATATAATACTCCATAATTTATCTTTACTTTTTGGGTAAAAAAGTTACCCTGACCCAATTCTTGTAAATAACTTTCACAAAAGTCACTAAAATCATTGAAGAATATTTTGACATGTTGAATTATTAGTTCAAATTGGTAAAATTAAAGATCTCTCACTATAGTTTTGTTAACTTTACATTTAACACGAACACGTACTTAAAAGTTCCATAACAGCTACTTCCTCCGTCCCATAATTATAGTTCATCTTTCTTTTTACGGACGTACCACATTAATCGTTCACTTTCAAAAATAGATAGGGAAGTTTGATCGTGATTACTATATTACCCTTGATTGAAATTATTATTACAAAATTTTAAAGAAGTAGTAATTAATTGGTTCAGGGTAGAACTGTCATTCTGCAAAAAGAAAGAAAGAGAAAGCAGTAATGATTATGTTTTTTTTTAACTACGTGTTTTTTTGTTGGGTGACAATTATTTTGGGACGGAGATAGTATAATTTTGACAAAATATGTAAGATTTTTCTAAAGATGCCGAAATATTAAAGTTACGGTAAATTGGTAATACCTGTTTGCATTGAGCAGCATTGCACTTAATAGAAGTAAAAGTAGTAGATTTAGCAAAAGCAAAAGGAGCTGAACCACAACCAACACACCCACTACAAGGAACCATAGCCATATCAGTGCTAGTGTCAAGTGCCATAAGTAAAGTTTGAGGTGGTGTTCCAATTTTAGCTTTGACAATATAAGTAGGAGTTTGTGTAAGTTGTCTTCCTGACCCAATAGGAACAAAGGACTTCCCGGCTACTAAGGAGGATAGATAAGCGAGACGGGTTTGGTCATCGGCTTGCATTTGTAGGACGGTTTCGGCCCATGAGACTTTTGTGGTGGAGCGGAAGGGTGAACATGGGCTTGACACGTGGAAGACTTTGAGAGTTGAGTCTTTGTCATTGGAGGTGCATGTTGGGTTTAGGGAATGGGTTGAGATGATGGAAAGGAGGAGGAAGAAGAGGAGTGGTTGAAGCTCCATTGATGGAAGTGAAGTGAGGGTTTGAGTGTTTTTAGAAATTTTGGGTGGTATATATATAGAAAGAAAGTACTCACTTTTCATGTCTCCATCCCCAATATTATCATTTGTGTTTTGGATTTTTTTTGAATAAATTAATGTTCACCTCATACTCCCTCCGTCTCGAATTTATAGTCCACCTTTTCATTTTGGGATGTCCCAATTTTATTGTCCACTTTATACTTTCAACCAATCAAATTATTTGAATGTGGTGAGAGATTAAATCTTATTGGTTGTATAGTACAACTAGTACACTTTTCTTAAACTGCGTATTTTTTGTCTGTGGACAATAAAATTGGGACGGAGGGAGTATATCATAGAGATTTAAGTTGTTATAAATGATACCAAAATTTTGATTGATAACAAGTGTAGTTAACTAAAACAGTGTGTAATTTTTCAAAATGGACATTTTATTTTGGTAACGTAATTGGTAACGTTCACGACGTCAGGTGGTTTTCAAAATTGTTTTCGTGTTGTCTCTATTTTTCGTAAATTATAAGGGCATTTCATTTTCTACACCCATGGTCCACAAAATCTAACAGGCGTTTTGTTTCTATGGTTAACCTCTAGTACGCGATTTGAAAGATGGGAACAATTTTGGAGGCATTTCTTCAACTACAAGTAGGGGTACTCGATGGTATTGCAGAAAAGCTCAATTTGATGACAGCTAGGCTAGCTGCTTAATACTCGATGGATGGTATTTAATCGAAGGAAAGGTTGTAAGGTCAAGTTTTACTTATGGCAAAAGAATAGATGTTAATGATAGGGTAATGGTGTGTATTCAACTATTTTCCATTTTAAAAATTAAATAAAAGTATACAAGGATGGTGAAAGTTGAAATAGAATTATAACCCATTTCTACAGTGTAGATGAATTGAGGTAACACTACGAATATACTTTTTGGAAATAAGCAGATTAGATCATAGAAAGAAAACGAAATTTTCAAAATACGGAATCATGTGTTTTCTAATTCAAGTTATCCCGAAAAGGTGGGAATTTTTAACTCAGGTGTATATGATCTAACAAGGGATTTATGTGACCGTTTACAAACTTTTTTCTGGCTAATTCTAAGATGCTTACCTAGTGCAGTTCGAGCCTAAGGCCTCTTATGACAAAATTATAATGTCTTACCACTAGACCACTTTATGATCATTTTTCTCGTAAACAAATGCCTAATTTAATTTATATCGGCATCAAACTATTACATATCACCTATACTCGACCGTAACTGAATGAACGTAGCATCTGATCTTTAAAAAAAGTTTTTGAAACCGATTCAATGAATAAAATGTTATAGAAATAAATCGTGTTGTGAAACTGCGCGGATGAAATCGTGCAGTTAGTTATAAAGGAAGTATCACTTGTATAAATATTAAAATGTAGAAGGACTAGAAATATAAAATATTTAATTTTATTTAAGTGATGATTGATTAACACGGTCAATGCCGTAAAATGTTTCGCCATTGAGAAAATTGAACATATTTTCAAGATCAAGACAAATCCCACAAATATGTCGATTTTGAGAATTTACGAACAAACATAGTTTAAAACTCCAAAGACCACACCCATCGGGGCCCATCGGTGGTCTCCGATGACACCAAGTCGTTGGTTCGGCCGTCGGTTGGTTCCATTCGGATATCCGACGAAGGGGGTGGGGTTTTTGTGGGGCCCGCGAGTTATTTTATTTTATTTTTTTGTTTTTCGACCGTTTGTAAAAAAAATTCAAACGGTTATATAGCCTTTTTTTTGGTTTTTTTTTTGTTTTTTTTAAACCATTTTTTCCAACTATAAATACACATCCTCTTTTCCAAAACAATTCACATCTTTGACTGAATCTTGCATATTAACAGGTTTTCTGACTGAATAAAATTTTGGACAATTTTTGGGAATCTTTTTGGGCAGATTTTCGAGCAAGTCCATAACTTTTGTCAAAATTGAAAAATATTCCATCCTCCTTTGCAAAATAATCCATCATTTCCTTCCCTGTGCCCCTGTGAACTGCTCCCAATCGTAACCATAATTTCTAAAAATCATAAAGCTACATAACCATTATTATTCATATTGATATAGAGTAAGGTTCAAATGAGTACAACAACATTGTATGAGAATGGAAGAACCAATAGGAATGCGCCACATATCATAAAACCTACTTTCCCCCACACTTTTAAAAATTAAATATCTCATAAACGGTAAATCGAAAAATCATAAAAATTGCAACATAAAAATCAACGTTTTTTTCTCTTCGATTAGAAATGTAACCATGTATACTTTCGACGAATTTTTCATTTTTCATTTTTCGGTGAATTTTGAAAACGAGTAACACATGTGATACTAGCGAGTATCACATGTGTTACTAATTTTGTACAATTTGTAAAACCAAATAATAAAAAAAGTCGTCGAAAGTATACATTGTCACATCTCTAATCGTAGAAAAAAATGCTGATTTTTATGGTGCAATTTTTATAAATTTTCAATAAGGCTTTCTTTAGTTATTTAATTTTCAAAAACAAGAGGGAAAATGGGTTTTATGCCATGTGGCGCATTCTTATTGGTTTACTCATTATTACAAAAAGTTTCATTCTCATTTAAACCTCACTCCAACATATTATGCTAACTCGGTTTGTACAAATTATTCCGTAAAATCTCAGTAAGTCTAGAATTTTCCTATTTAATTTGTAGAGTGAGGTTCAAATGAGAATAAAACTTTTTGTGAGAATGAGAGAACCAATAAGAATGTGCCACATGGCATATAACCCATTTTCCCCTATGTTTTTTAAAATTAAATAACTCAAGAATGGCTTATTGAAAAATTATAAAAAATTGCACCATAAAAAATCAGCATTTTTTTTCTCTTCGATTAGAGATGTGACAATGTATACTTTCGACGATTTTTTTTGGGGGTTTTACAAATTGTAAAAAATTAGTAACACCGCTGGTATCACATGTGTTACCCGTTTTTAAAATCCATCGAAAAACGGAAAAAAAAAAATTCGTCGAAAGTATACCTTGTCACATCTTTAATCGAAAAGAAAAAAATGCTGATTTTAATGTTACAATTTCTATGATTTTTCGAGTTACCATTTATTAGATATTTAATTTTTAAAAACGTGGAGAATTATGACACGTGACGCATTCTTATTGGTTCTTTCATTCTCACGCAATGTTGTTATAACCTTACTCTAATATGTTGACCAATCACATGAATTTTATCATTCTCTCACTGTAACACCCCAAAATTTCGTAAGTTATAAAATTATTATAAAAGAGTTATTTTTAATATTATGTGAGTACTTATTAAATGATGTAAGTAATGAGTTGGAGTTAATTTATAAACAAGAAGTAAATTATGTGGCTTAAGAGCGAAAGTAAGTCTTGAGGGACTAAACTCGTTGAAATCATATAATATGTTAGGAAGGGGTTAATTAATTATGTGGGCTAACTTGAGGGTTATTGATGTCGCGTAAAAAGTCACGTTTTTACTACCGATATCTCTTTCATTCTGGAACGATTTTTGGCATATTAACTCAAAAACAGCACAAATCAGTAACATTATGCCAAGATGGTCAATACGAGGCTGCACGATAAAAATCGAGCAAAACGGCCGAGAAACGAATATTCCACATACGTTTGAAGATTCAGGGCTTAAAAACGAGATTTCAAGACTAAGGTGCCCTCCATCAACATCCAATATTTCCAAGATGTTCGTTTTTAAAATTCGAATCCAACGAAAGAAGAATCAACCAAAACGGGTGAAAAATGAAGATTTCGCGCCCGCCGGAAGATCCAAATGATCCGTACGCAATATCTGGAGCTAGGGACCTCATTTTTAGGCATATCCTATGTCAAAATCTTCGTTTTTGAATTACGAATCCAACACAAAAAGAATCAACTCAAACGGACGTATAACGAAGAAAACACGCACGAATCGAGAAACGAAGCAAAAGATTGCGCAACGGGGCGGGGTGGGGCCCACCGCCGCCGGCCACCAGCCAGCCGCCGCCGGCCACCTGGCTGGCGCCGCCGGCCACCCTACCCCCTCCCGGTTTCCATTTTTGGCAAGTTTTGGTACCCGGTTCGCCTACTTTTCGCGTTGTACGGTACCCGGTTCGCCTACTTTTCGCATTGTACAAGCCACTTTTGGAAAGTCTTCTAACATGAGCCTCAAGGATAACTTGTGCTAATGTAAGCCAAAGCTCACCTATAAATAGGAGGCTTTTGGTTCATTTGAGACACACCAACATATGCACACTTCCTAGCATATTTCACACTTTCTCACCATCCATTCTTTTCTTTCTTTATTGTAATACTTCCTTGGTTAATTAGACTAGCTAATTAACTAGTCAAGGAAGATTTGTACAGAGGTGCTCCGGGACGCATTTGTAGCTACGAGTTATTGTATTTCTTTATCAGGTTTTTAATCTATCTTCCATATTTAATTATGTTCTTTATTTCTTTAATAAATTTAAATATGCATGCTAGAATTGCCATGATTTGCTAAATAACTCAATTGTCTGCTATGATAGTCGTTTAGGAAAGATCTAAATATGTGATTATAATGTATGCTATGAGATTGCGGGTGCTTTGTATCATGAATAGATGTAGGAATTGAATCTTTATTGTATATTTGCCCAACTCATGTTGTGACTAAAACCTTATCCAAAAATGAACGTAGCTAACTCATAGGGTACTGGTCACTTAGTTATACTATGTTTGATTGAATCATTGAGCTCGGCATGGCCGGTGTTCTCTAGACCAAATTAGGATCCAAGAGACACGGAATATGTGAATAGAGGTAGATTAAGATTTAATTCGGACAGACGGTATTTTTGAGACAACTTTCGGAATATCCTCGATTTAATTAATACATTTGTATGCTTAGGTTTAACTATTGTCTTGATTGTCTTATTGCATGTTCTTGTTTGATTGTTGCCTTAGGATTATCGTACTAGTAAAATACACCTAGCCTTAATTGTTGTGAAATAACATGACGGCCCCTATTCAACTGTTCTTCGATATAGTACTGGAAATGCTTATGGCAAAGTACAAACGTATGGAAGTCGAGAACGACCGAAGGTAGTTGTGTTATGGATCAATTAACAAACGTATTACTTAAGTTTCTATTTGCAATATAAACCACCCCTGTCTTGTTACATACTTGAGTAATGTTGATAATTCATACGAATAAGTGATGACATCTTATCTGACCGCTTAGACCAGTTCTTCCAACTTATTCCGACAAGGGTAAAACCCGTTTACAAGATTGTTTATTCAACAAACTGTGCCATGATTCGGACGTCTATGATGACCGAGATTGGGGAATAGGATTCGAGATTAACTGTCAGATAATATGGACATGCATTTGAGAGAACTTTCGGTGTATGTTTTAATATATTCTGCAACCCACGTGACATTCTATTTGCCTAATTGTGGACACCTCCGCGTTAGCCCGATAGTAGGATTGTAGTAATAACTCACATTAACTTATGAACTTATCATCATTAGAACTCTTCACATTTTAATATCACCTGAACCACTTGATAGTAGACAATCGCTTTTAACTGCTAAACGCCCGAAGTAACCTCCATATCCATCTCTGATTTAATTCAGTTTAACCTTAGAATAGAAAACCCAAAATCCAAATCAACTCTCTTCCGTCCTAGCTAAATTCATAAAAGTCTCTAATTTCTCCTAGTTTTAATTCGTCGCGCTTTGAAGAACGATCCTAGGTCATACTTATCATTGCTAGCCCTTAGATTAGCAATAATAGTAACCCTAGGCCCCAGCCTTATAAATTTAAAACCCACTGCTGGTGCCCGGATAGTCATCGTTAACGACACCGACCTGTTCGGGCGCCAACAAGTTTTTGGCGCCGCTGCCGGGGAGCGTCGGCAACCGATTTTAGGAAGTTATTGACTTTAGTATTTAGCGATCCTTTTGAAAGATTAACATCAATCAAAAGTTACTTTTTGCATTTAGGATTAATTTAGGATTAGAATAGTTTTAGTTAACCACCTTTCGTCAACCATGTCAACACCTTACCCTGATTGGACCCAGCTTTTGGCTGTTCCTTCACCTATTAAACGCTTACCTTCCTCAAAACAACTTTTACCACTTTTTATTCTTGAACAAAATCTTGTAAACAAAAGGAATGACGAGTTTCAAGACAACATTGATGCCATGATAAAAATTTCCAACAAATTAATTTCTAACATGGAGTCTATTTTGGAAAACTTGAACTTTATTGAGGAAAGTACGTCGGCAACTACCATTCAACCCAATGATGTGTTAATTGTCACTAGGGGAGGAAAAATAACCAAAGTTGATCCACCACCACCAGATAACACCCCCGAAAACACTTCTTCGCCCACACCTACACCAAGTGAACATGTGTCAATTGACATCCCTGTCACAACACCTGACTCATCACCAACCAAAACTCCGGATTATGTACCTCGCACAAGAATACCTTATCCCGGTAGACTTAAAAAGGAAAAGCAAGAAGCCCAATTCGGTAAATATCTGGAAATGTTTAAAAGCTTGCACTTGAATGTTAGACTATTAGATGCTTTAGTAGAAATGCCCACATGTGCCAAATTCTTTAAAGAACTTCTTTCAAACAAAGAAAAACTTAGGCAAATAGTTAGTTTACCCTTAGATGCTGAATGCTCTTTAATTATACAACATGGTCTTCCACCTAAGTTAGGAGACACTGGACGTTTTACAATACCTTGTTTTCTCCAAGATATCCAAATTAGTAATGCTTTAGCTAACCTAGGTGCTAGTGTTAATCTTATGCCTTATTCCCTCTATAAGAAATTAGGATTAGACAACCTACTGCCTACTCGTATGACCATTCAATTAGCAGACAGATCAGTTAAACTCCCTCGAGGAATTGCTGAAGATGTCATGGTCAAGGTCGATAAGTTCGTCTTTCCAGTAGACTTCATCATCATGGATATAGAGGAAGACACCCACATCCCACTCATCCTTGGCAGACCATTCTTAAATACTGCCAAGGCCGTAATCGACGTAAACGAAAAATCTTTAAAACTAAGAGTCGGGAAAGAGGAGGTCACCTTTAATGTCGATCGATTAATGAAGCAACCCCTGGAAGAGGACCTTGGTTTGTGCAATACTATGCAGGACATCTTTGATGAACATCTCCACGAAGTGTTGGCACTATCCAGCCAGAACCCGATACCTACCACGGTAGTCACCGTTCGAAGATTATATAACGAGGATCCTGGGCTGCAGTCCGCAATCACTTCGCCAGCAACTTCTGAAGAACTTCTATTTCCCTTGTTTGAAAAGAAGCTATCTTGCACAAATGACAAAACGATAGCCGTCCCATTGATGCGGTATACCGATACCTTGGCTAAAAAGAGATACATCTACACTCGATGCCCCGAATCCAGCTCCTTCAATTAGAGAAATCCTAGATTCCTTCAAGAGAATGAGTATTGAATCACCACCAGTTGAATCTCAATTAATCAACCAACCCAAACCTCTATCATTTCCAAACCCTGAATTAACCATAAACCAATCCTCAAACGCTCAATTTTAAGAATTCCAATTCACCGATGACGGAGAAATTATTCTCACCCGAAATGACGAAGTGTCCTCATCATCGGTCAACAAATACGAGCTAAAAACGAACGAGTTCTCAAACCAAACAGAATGGGTCGAAATAGCATCAATCTCTACATCCGAACCTGAAATAAATGAGGCACCCTTCCAAGCTGAATATGAGAAGCTGAATAGAGACGAAATAGCTAGAATGAAGCCGTCTATTGAGGAACCACCAAACTTGGAATTAAAGGAATTACCACCTCACCTTGAATACGCTTACCTCCAAGGAACCTCCCAACTCCCGGTGATAATCTCAAAGGAGTTGAAACCAAAAAAGAAAGCCCAGCTAGTTGATGTGTTGAAATCACACAAGAAAGCAATCGCATGGAAAATTTCTGAAATACAAGGAATTAGTCCTAACTATTGTACGCATAAGATCCTGATGGAGAACGATTTCAAACCATCAGTTCAAAGGCAGAGACGAGTAAACCCTAAAATTCAAGACGTAGTGAAACAAGAGGTTATCAAACTCTTGGATGCTGGACTAATATACCCAATTTCTGACTCACCTTGGGTTAGCCCTGTTCAAGTCGTCCCAAAGAAAGGAGGAATGACGGTCATTACAAACGAAGAAAATGAGCTCATACCAACTCGGACCGTCACCGGTTGGAGGGTTTGTATTGACTACCGGAAGTTAAACGAAGCAACTCGTAAGGATCACTTTCCACTTCCGTTCATTGACCAAATGCTCGAGAGGCTATCAGGAAACGAATTCTACTGTTTCCTTAATGGATTCTCCGGTTATTTTCAAATTCCGCTCGATCCAAAAGACCAGGAGAAGACAACGTTTACATGCCCGTATGGAACATTTGCATATCGACGAATGCCATTTGGATTATGCAATGCACCTGCAACATTCCAGAGATGCATGGTTGCAATTTTCCATGACATGATCGAGGAATGCATGGAAGTCTTCATGGATGACTTCTCAGTCTTTGGAGACTCTTTCACATCATGTCTATCCAACCTCGATAGAATGCTCGCCAAGTGTGAAGAATCAAATCTCATTTTGAATTGGGAAAAATGTCACTTTATGGTAAAAGAAGGAATAGTCTTAGGACATAGAATATCAAAGTCAGGAATCGAAGTAGACAAAGCCAAAGTCGAAACTATTGCGAAACTCCCACCACCCACCAACGTTAAAGCCATTCGAAGTTTTCTAGGCCACGCTGGGTTCTACCATCGTTTTATCAGGGACTTCTCCAAGATCTCTCGACCTATCACCCACCTTTTAGGAAAAGATATCAAATTCGCATTTGACGAAAGTTGTATGAAAGCCTTTGACTACCTAAAGAAAGAGCTAACTAATGCACCGATCATGGTCGCTCCGGACTGGAGCCTTCCATTTGAAATCATGTGCAATGCAAGCGATTTCGCTGTAGGAGCAGTTCTCGGGCAACGGAAGGATAACCACTTTCGACCAATCTACTACGCTAGCAAAACTCTCACAGATGCTCAAGAAAATTATACAACCACCGAAAAGGAGCTGCTAGCTGTAGTATTCGCCTTTGATAAATTTCGATCCTACCTGATATTGTCAAAGACAATAGTATACACGGATCACTCAGCTCTGAAATATCTCTTAAAAAAGCAAGATGCAAAACCACGACTGTTACGATGGATTCTACTCCTACAAGAATTTGACATTGAAATAAAAGATAAAAAGGGAGCAGAGAATGTCGCCGCAGATCATCTGAGTCGACTCGAAAATCCATCAATGGAACAACTTGCAGAAGGGGACATCAAAGATCGATTTCCAGAAGAGCAGTTAATGAGTTTAGGAGGACAATTGCAAGGATCACAATTTACGGATGATCCTTGGTTTGCAGACATAGCCAATTTCGTAGTTGGAGGGATCACTAGAAAAGGAATGCCGTCATCACAAAGACAGAGGTTCTTCCGCAATGTCAAGCACTACTTTTGGGATGATCCATATTTGTTTAAGGTCTGTCCCGACCAGATCATAAGAAGACGTGTCAACGGAAAGGAAGCCGAACACATTCTTCATCAAAGCCATCATGGACCCACCGGAGGACACCACGCAGCCAACTTGACAGCAAAGAAAGTATATGACTCAGGATTCTATTGGCCAACTATTTTCAGAGACGCACAAGACTTGGTGAAACGTTGCGATATTTGCCAAAGGTTTGGAAATATCACAACGCGTAACGAAATGCCGTTAACGAATATCCAAGCATGTGAAATATTTGATATATGGGGATTAGATTTCATGGGACCATTTCCGAAATCTTACGGAAAAGAATACATTCTAGTAGCTGTCGATTACGTGTCAAGATGGGCAGAAGCTCAAGCCTTTCCAACAAATGACTCAAGAGTAGTGACCAAGTTCTTAAAACAGCTGTTCTGTCGGTTTGGAACACCTCGGGCGATCATCAGTGATCGAGGCACGCACTTTTGCAATACTCAGTTTATGAAATTATTGCAACAGTATGGTGTTACTCACAAGACCTCTACGGCCTACCACCCACAGACGAATGGGCAAGCAGAAATTACAAACCGAGCACTAAAAAGAATCTTGGAACGAACAATAGGTCAACACAAAGAAAGATGGGTGGATAAGCTAGATGATGCTTTATGGGCATTCCGGACAGCCTACAAAACACCCTTAGGAACAACTCCCTATAGGCTCGTGTACGGTAAAGCCTGTCATCTCCCGATTGAACTCGAATACAAAGCTTACTGGGCATTGAAGAACTGTAGTTTAGATCCTACGATAACGGGAACACACCGTAGAATGCAACTGAATGAACTAGCGGAGTTACGGGATCAAGCCTACGAAAGTTCCTACAAATTTAAGGAAAGAACCAAACTGTTTCACGATTCCAAGCTCCGCCCCACACGCTTCAATCCAAGTGATAAAGTTCTACTCTTTAACTCCCGATTTAAAAAGTTTTCTGGTAAGTTCAAAACACAGTGGAGCAGCCCTTTTAAAATCTCTAAAGTATTTCCTTATGGTGCCATAGAACTCGAGGCTCCAGACGGAAATTTCAAAGTAAATGGTCACCGATTAAAACACTACGTAGAAGACTTTCCCTCAACTGAGGAAGTCTACAACTACGAATCATCTTAATATATTAGTAGTTATCAAAAAGTCAAGCTACGAGACTCGATAAACAAAGCGCTCTTGGGAGGCACCCCAAGCCTATCTTATGTTTTCAGCTTTAATTTTATCTTTCTGTTGTGTTTAAGCTAATCCAATTTTCTATGCAGTACCTCATAAAGGACTAATGATCTTAGACCATTAACCTTTCATATTTTTCAGGATGAGTTCGCAGTCAGACAGAGCACGAGCCCCCAGACAGAGACGCTCGCGCACCATGCACCACTCCCGGAGTTCATCATCGGGTAGTAGCATGAGGACTGTCAGAGGATCCCAGTCACCACCTCCTAGTTTGGATGAGATCTCGGCAGACTTGGTGGAGGTGTACGTTCAGGAGTCATTCCTGTTACGTCCCATCCAGGCCAGGTTACCCTCACCTCACCGACCAGCAGGACAGACCGCAGGGACCTCCAGAGTACCCATCTTCGAGCATGGAGTTACTACTGCGGACCCTGCTTTCACTTGGTCTATACTGAGAGCCCTTGAGGTCCAGCACACTGCCATCTCTGAGATCCACACTGCTTTAGGCTTTACCTCTACACCTGTGTGCCCCTTTCAGATGGGACCTGATCCCGCTCCGCACATTCCACCATGGGATCTATTCCCATCTTGGAGCTTGACTGCGCAGGACCACCCCACTTTTATGGTCCCACTAGAGGAGGAGACTGCTGCACTGGACGCTTGGATCCAGGATCCAGAGGATGGTGCTGCATCTCCTGTCTATACCATCGAGGAGTCAGCATCTCCTACATCGATCGTGGAAAACACGATCTTTATGGATGATGACTTCACCGACTGGGAGGCGCTCTATGCTGACACGGATTAGCTACTTCTAGTTATTATTATTTATGTTTAGTATTAACTCGTATTAACATTTGTGTCTTATGAAGGTCGTGTACTATGCAGAATTGAAAATAGAATTTGCGGAACAAGTTCATTCTAAATGAGCCTGGTCCATCTCCAGCAAATTCACATACACTTGAACCTGGTCCTTTAAATCCAGTGGCATCACACGTAGAGCAAGGAAGTATCTTTTCTAACCTTACTTTGCTTGAACCACACAAAAAAATTTTTTTTTAAGAAAAACTCTAAGTGTGGGATTATTACCCACAAATGGAGAATAACTCTGAAAATATTGATCCGTATTAAAACTCTAAGTGTGGGATTAACCTAACTTAGAGAACATTAGGGACAATGTTCTTTTAAGTGTGGGATAGTAGCAGTAGCATTCACTACTGTATTGCTACATAAACGTTTGATCAAACTTCTTAGCAAAAACTCATATTTTCAGCAAAAATTTTCAAAATTTTTCTTGGAAAACCCAAAAAGGGTATTTTCGGTCAACAAAAATCCGAATGGTTTGGCAAATCGACTACGACAGGTAAAACTCTTTGATAAATTTCCAAACTGAGTTTCAAACAAGCAATCGCATGACTAGGCACAAAACCACCAAAATTAAGCGAGAAATTTTGAGCCATGCAAAAGCATTTACTTTAATGCTTCACTTATTCGTTTGTGAGTGTGCCGATGTATGCCTTCTTGAGTCAGAAATTGCTCGATGAATGCAATTCGAAACCACAAAAGTGAGCGTCATGCGTGACGAAGGTGCGATTAGAGGATCTCGACATTCACTAGGATAGAACCCTCTCATAAAACCCCCGTTTTCAAGACTAACCCTGCCAATGCCCATTTTTGGTATTGAGGATCATTTAGAAAACCTGTTGAGCCTTAACCTTTTCGTTTCAAAAACTCACTTAAAAAACCAACCATTTCTTTACATCTCTTGGCCATAGCCTAAGTTTCTGTTCTGTCAGCAAAACATTACAAGAGACGAAGTTCTGCAAGGACTCCAAAGAAAGCACGAACAAAGCTGCCGAAGAAATCAAAAAGCTAAAAGACCCAAGGATCATTTAAAGCCGAGGGGAATGTTATTCAAAACAAGAAAAAAATTACGAAAAGAAGGCTCTCAAAGAGAAAAATTCATAAAGAGGTACTATCTTAAAACGTCAAAGACAAATCATCACAGACAACTCTTAGGCTATATTCAACTCCAAATTAAACCACCTACCAAAACCCTTATCCCCTACACCTTCTTCACCTTCTTTCGAATGTCTAGGGATAATTGGCACCGTCCTCATTCAGGTATTATAGATTTGATTCTCGATCAAAGCTTATGACAACGGAGGAGCTACATGACTGGCCCTGAGTGATTTAGAAGTTAGGAAACCCGATACACTTGAGTGAATTGAGTGACCACCTGTGAGGGCCCCAGTCATGTATATCTTACATTTATAACGATTGAAAAGAAAGCTTGTTAGAACCAAAAATTTGGGGGGAACATCAAGGGATGGAACTTCGTCCGAAATCTTTTTACCAACCCTGCAGGAACCAAAGTTCTCCGAAATACGAAGACACCCCTCCAGCTTTTTCCAGATTTAATGAAGACTTGCTTGAGGACAAGCAAAATTCTAAGTGTGGGATACTTGATGTCGCGTAAAAAGTCACGTTTTTACTACCGATATCTCTCTCATTCTGGAAAGATTTTAGGCATATTAACTCAAAAACAGCACAAATCAGTAACATTATGCCAAGATGGTCAATACGAGGCTGCACGATAAAAATCGAGCAAAACGGCCGAGAAACGAATATTCCACATACGTTTGAAGATTCAGGGCTTAAAAACGAGATTTCAAGACTAAGGTGCCCTCCATCAACATCCAATATTTCCAAGATGTTCGTTTTTAAAATTCGAATCCAACGAAAGAAGAATCAACCAAAACGGGTGAAAAATGAAGATTTCGCGCCCGCCGGAAGATCCAAATGATCCGTACGCAATATCTGGAGCTAGGGACCTCATTTTTAGGCATATCCTATGTCAAAATCTCCGTTTTTGAATTACGAATCCAACACAAAAAGAATCAACTCAAACGGACGTATAACGAAGAAAACACGCACGAATCGAGAAACGAAGCAAAAGATTGCGCAACGGGGCGGGGTGGGGCCCACCGCCGCCGGCCACCAGCCAGCCACCGCCGGCCACCTGGCTGGCGCCGCTGGCCACCCTACCCCCTCCCGGTTTCCATTTTTGGCAAGTTTTGGTACCCGGTTCGCCTACTTTTTGCGTTGTACGGTACCCGGTTCGCCTACTTTTCGCATTGTACAAGCCACTTTTGGAAAGTCTTCTAACATGAGCCTCAAGGATAACTTGTGCTAATGTAAGCCAAAGCTCACCTATAAATAGGAGGCTTTTGGTTCATTTGAGACACACCAACATATGCACACTTCCTAGCATATTTCACACTTTCTCACCATCCATTCTTTTCTTTCTTTATTGTAATACTTCCTTGGTTAATTAGACTAGCTAATTAACTAGTCAAGGAAGATTTGTACGGAGGTGCTCCGGGACGCATTTGTAGCTACGAGTTATTGTATTTCTTTATCAGGTTTTTAATCTATCTTCCATATTTAATTATGTTCTTTCTTTCTTTAATAAATTTAAATATGCATGCTAGAATTGCCATGATTTGCTAAATAACTCAATTGTCTGCTATGATAGTCGTTTAGGAAAGATCTAAATATGTGATTATAATGTATGCTATGAGATTGCGGGTGCTTTGTATCATGAATAGATGTAGGAATTGAATCTTTATTGTTTATCTGCCCAACTCATGTTGTGACTAAAACCTTATCCAAAAATGAACGTAGCTAACTCATAGGGTACTGGTCACTTAGTTATACTATGTTTGATTGAATCATTGAGCTCGGCATGGCCGGTGTTCTATAGACCAAATTAGGATCCAAGAGACACGGAATATGGGAATAGAGGTAGATTAAGATTTAATTCGGACAGACGGTATTTTTGAGACAACTTTCGGAATATCCTCGATTTAATTAATACATTTGTATGCTTAGGTTTAACTATTGTCTTGATTGTCTTATTGCATGTTCTTGTTTGATTGTTGCCTTAGGATTATCGTACTAGTAAAATACACCTAGCCTTAATTGTAGTGAAATAACATGACGGCCCCTATTCAACTGTTCTTCGATATAGTACTGGAAATGCTTACGGCAAAGTACAAACGTATGGAAGTCGAGAACGACCGAAGGTAGTTGTGTTATGGATCAATTAACAAACGTATTACTTAAGTTTCTATTTGCAATATAAACCACCCCTGTCATGTTACATACTTGAGTAATGTTGATAATTCTTACGAATAAGTGATGACATCTAATCTGACCGCTTAGACCAGTTCTTCCAACTTATTCCGACGAGGGTAAAACCCGTTTACAAGATTGTTTATTCAACAAACTGTGCCATGATTCGGACGTCTATGATGACCGAGATTGGGGAATAGGATTCGAGATTAACTGTCAGATAATATGGACATGCATTTAAGAGAACTTTCGGTGTATGTTTTAATATATTCTGCAACCCACGTGACATTCTATTTGCCTAATTGTGGACACCTCCGCGTTAGCCCGATAGTAGGATTGTAGTAATAACTCACATTAACTTATGAACTTATCATCATTAGAACTCTTCACATTTTAATATCACCTGAACCACTTGATAGTAGACAATCGCTTTTAACTGCTAAACGCCCGAAGTAACCTCCATATCCATCTCTGATTTAATTTAGTTTAACCTTAGAATAGAAAACCCAAAATCCAAATCAACTCTCTTCCGTCCTAGCTAAATTCATAAAAGTCTCTAATTTCTCCTAGTTTCAATTCGTCGCGCTTTGAAGAACGATCCTAGGTCATACTTATCCTTGCTAGCCCTTAGATTAGCAATAATAGTAACCCTAGGCCCCAGCCTTATAAATTTAAAACCCACTGCTGGTGCCCGGATAGTCATCGTTAACGACACCGACCTGTTCGGGCGCCAACAGTTATTGTTGCGTCACGCACCGGTCGTTGGAATTTCTAATGGTGACGTGGCACAGCAGTGGGGTTTTAATTTATAAGGCTGCGGCCTAGGGTTACTTATTATGCTAATCAAAGGGCTAGCAAAGGACAAGTATGACCTAGGATCGTTATTCAAAGCGCGACAAATTGAAACTAGGGGGTTTAAAACTTTTATGTATTTAGCCAGGGTTAAAAGAGTTGGTTTTGGTTTTGGGTTTTCTATCCTAAATTAAACTAAACTAAATTAGAAGATGGAGGTTACTTCGGGCGTTCAGTAATTAAAGCGATTGTCTACTATGATGTGGTTTAGAAGTTGTTAAATATGGAGAGTTCTAATGAAGATAAGTTCGAAGGTTAATGTTAGCTATTACTACAATCCTCCTATCGGGCTAACGCGGAGGTGTCCACAATCAGGCAAATTATAACACCCCTCGTTTCATTATAAACAATTAATATAATAATGGCGACTCGGAAGCGTATATTTAAAATATACTGTCAATGTACTCAAAATATCAATAAACTTTTTCAAACTAAAGACATGACATTTCAACAAACTCGGTGTTATATAATTCAAAACATCTCTTTAGTTATCAAAATAACATCAGAGTAACAGCCTGTCAAACATTCCATCAATTCCAAACACTTCCTGCCCTGCCCAATATGTCCCCTCTATTTTAACCTGCAGGAAGAACTGTGGTGGGGTTAGCATAAAGCTAAGTGAATGAAACTATACGCAACAGTACAACCTAGTATAACAATCTGTTTACATCAAATAACAATAAACAGAAAATCAATCATTCACTCGACATCCAATCAATGTCAAGCTACACCAATCCAACATTATAAATCGTCATGAGGACCGGTGGCTCCTGAGATACCCTAATACCGGTTTGGTACTCAGGGAACCCTTATCAATCATCTGTATTGGCCTATACAGAATTACCGGTAACCAGTTGTTAATCACACACGACCTAGATCTCCAAACCAACATTTCAAGTTTCAAGATCTCATGTCGTCTACAATAACAACCAAGTCCAACTGTCAAGTCAAGTTGACCTCAGAATCTTACATACTAGCTCAAACAGCCAAGTAAGCAACTAGTCAAACTATCATGGCAAGATATCTCAACAATTACATTCTATCAAAGTAAGACTATAATTACTTGTTGTAAATCAAATCATTACAACTAAATCACACTGAGGTTACAGATCCACTCACCGAATACCTCAGGCCTCCACTCAGTTGTCTAATATCACTGAGCCTTCTCCACATCTGAGAATTAATCAATCAAATATAAGTTAGTAATCAAGATCATCAATACTAAACTTATATCAATCTTTAACATTAAGAACTTAACATAATCTACATCAAGATTACTAGTTCCTAATTATACACTAATGATTACAACATAACCATTAACATATATTAACTTGCAACAGATACATATCACATTACATTTAACAAGTTAAAAGAAAAGTTATGACAGCCCTTCAAGCCGCCGGCTTCCTCCTAGAAGCCGCCGGCTTCCTATCCTCACCCGCCGGCTTTACTTCCACAACCGCCGGGTAATTTACCAATTGTGTTAACAGAACAACACTACGTTTTAAAGCATATACCAACCGCCGGGTCGGGTTTAGACCCGTCGGGTCCCTGCCAGACCACTCAAGCCGCCGGCTTGCCCCACGAAGCCGCCGGCTTCAACCAACATCGCACAAGCCGCCGGCTTGGGAACGAAGCCGCCGGCTTCCTCCTTCGTCCCAGCCTGTGCGAATCTGCTCAAAACCCTAACCCGCAAATCTTAACCAAATCATCAAAAACTCGGTTTTTAAACGGTTGTAAACCTCAAATATCATCACATAATCAATATGTAATATTTATAACCTGTTTCTAACATCCAAATCTCTCAAATCATCAATTTACCCAAATTCAATCAAAATCAAATTCTTAAATACACAAGAATACTTACTGATTGAAGAGCATAATGATGATAATCTGATCATGATGAAGTTTCACGAGAATCACAACTTCCCGATTTGATTTCTAGTTTGATTTGGAGGTTTTCAGAGAGTTTCTGTGAGTTTCAGAATAAAATGAATAACTTTCCTAAATAGGAAAGGATATATATAAGTCGGCTCATCCAACCGCCTTCAATATACGGGTATAATTTAATACCTCATCTCAATCTATTGCCTGGAACCCGAAAATCATTTGCGAGTCCAAACATTTTATTGTACCGACAACTAGATTAATTTACAACAATTAATATTTCACTTATCACATTGGAATATTTAACTCCTATTCCAATTATTTCAATTACTTCAAACAATATTATTTCCAAACACATTTAAATACTTATTTAAATCAAGAAATAATATAAAACAACTAGGTCCAATTCGAGGATGTTACAACTCTCCCCTCCTTAAAGAGATTTCGCCCCGAAATCTAACATCAATCAATCTGACTAATGTGATAATATCACATATATCTTATCAAACATTAATCCTCAATAGTAACTTACAACTATACTCAAACTGTTTGAATTCTTTCCACATGCACATATCCAAATGTACATGCTTCTATCTTTTCCTACGTACACATACAGTGCGTCTAATCAATATCATCAATCAGATATATCTTATAGACAAACACTTACTTCAACAAGTGAAACCTACAATCACTTAATAGGTCTATGCAACCAGAAATTAGCAACATGCTAAAATCTTTAACCTATTATCACTGTTCATTACTGTTAACAATAAAATAGCAACTACAACATCACAACAGTGATCATTAACCACAAAGTATCTAACAACACTGAAAGTTAATTTCAGTTCACGACTAACAACCAGTCTAATATTCAGATCACAATCTCAAATCTCTACCATCAAAGATCTGAATTTCAAATCTAGGTCAACTTTTCATCCAAAAGTTTCAAATCTATTCTTTTGAATAGCCAATCATATTCACATATCACTACTCACCTTAATAAGCAAAGCAGAGGTCAAACTCAGTAGGTAAAACCACAATTTACAAGTACTTTGCTCAATCAACAAAGGTACTACAATCAAATATTACCTACATTCAACCAACCTCTACACCGACTCATTTCAATTTGTAACTCCTTTCATTACAACCTATCACTTGTCAACAACAACAGAGTCGACAACTACTACAACCATCCAAACAATAACCACAACACTAGTGATTATACATTTCAATACACCTATCAGTACTTAATATTTGTCTTCAAAGTCTAACTAACCATCAAGTTAGAATTTACTTAACGCTTAAACTGGTAAGACATCAAGAATCTTATCTTAGCAACCAGTTATTTCCATTCAACCTTACAATCTTAAATTACTAATCACAAGCAATTAGAAATTATACAACTTTAACCACCCAATCATTCAACACTAGATCCCGTCAATCTAGCAACTAAGTCAGTCTTAATCCACATATTATGATACTACAGGTCAAGCATCACAATATCACATTATCAAAATGTGCTACCTTTCAACACATTTCCAACAAAATCTATATCAAGTTAATCACAATTAACTGACCTCCACATATCTTATGGCACATTTTAATTCATTCTATTAAAACTTATTATGCCATTTATTATCATGTATACCACACATACATACCTACACAATTTCAGGTATTTTCTAAAATGGACACATACACATCAATTCCATTTCATCTTACCCCCTAGGCCATTCAGACTATTAAAGTCTTTATCAAGCCTTCTCAGTACTACTAGTCATCACATATCCATACTACAGGACATGGAACAATCACCAACTCTATGTTTCACTTATATACATAATACATCGCATATAACTTAAACAATTTAATCTACACTTTACAATAAAAGTTTGGTGAATACAATCATCATCTCTCAATTTCAAGGTTTCCCTTACTTCTACACATTCAACTATACCCACATACCTAATTTCTCAAAATATGAACAACTTTTCAATTCATATTCCTCAATTTATCAACCAAGGTCAAACTAGACCTTTAACACAGTTCAACTTCCAGATATCCTTTCATATCATTTCTTATTTGGATCTAATCCCAATTTACCACTTACTTTATTCATATACTATCAATAAATAACAAAAGAATCCATTCAATTCTTCCAGTACTTAAGTAACTCACCCTGAGGTACAAATCAACCTATGCAACTATTAATAATAACTTTCAATTATTTCTTATCTCACATTCTTACCAAATCAAATCTATCATCACAAGCCTCATACACTAGTAAGACTTTCTTATCACAATCCTAACCAATGTAACTTAATTTGCACCTTTCCACAAATTATAACTGTCATATCATAACATGACTTCACATCTGTATAATTCCTTAACACATATTCAGTTCAATTATACTTAACACTATTTCAATTACTTAATACTAGCTTTAAGTAATTGATCAAGTCTCACAAACTTAGACAATTTATCTATCTCCTTTGGATCTCACATGACCCGTTTCAACATGATTTTAATCAATCTAGGAATTCAATCACATTCCCCACAATCATAGTATTTCAATCTATGTTAGACTATTTCAACACACACAGTTGACTATATGTCAACTTTGATTTTCATTGACCAATCAATAAAATTCTCTAATTGCTTTCCTCAAGTTTGACCCAAACTCAAACCAATCACAAGCAATTAATTTTTTTTATACACAACTCTCTATTCATGGTTTGACTTTCAAAGTTAACATACTATCAATATTAACTCACAACAAACCATTTCATCTTATATGTTCACTTTCAAACATATATTTTAAATTATTACATTCAATAATTTTATCAATCCTTCACAAGGACAAAATCAACCTACATCAATCTTGACTCCATACAAGCCATTTCATATTGTATGTTTACTTTCAAACATATACTTCACACTATTACATTCAATAATACTAGTAGTTTCTCAAGCAAGACAATGCCATCATGTCTCAACTTTGGCTTCATACAAGCCAGATATCAAATAGTGATTCATCTAAACACTATCAAATTCCTCTACATGTAATTTATCACAATCAATTACAATTACATGTTCAACAAAATCAAATTTGTTAACTAGGTTTATCATCAAAACCTCTATCAATGACAACTATCATTTACACTGTCACTTTTACAGTCTAAAAGTCACAGCCCTATCAACTGATTGTTTTCTTGTCAAAACAATTATTAAACAACTTAGCATACCATCATGCTCCATTTCTAAAATCACATTACATTTCTTTTATACCAAGTAGCCTCAACAAGTTCATGTGACACCACATAATATAACAACGGTGATCAGGCGTTGCAAGATTATGTTCTTCACAATCCATTCTCAGGCTACTCTACATTATAATTATCAATGTGATCTACTATTATCTCATAGATATTAAATATTTCATGATTTCAAATCAATCATAATCTATTTAATGGTTTCTATCAACTGATACATACTCAAATCAGTTTACTACTTACATATTTAACCTTACATATGCAAGCCATCTCACACAATTTATTTTCAACAACTGAATTACTCAGTATATCACTTATCTGAAACCTCAAACACATGATAACTCATCATCATTGTTTCAATACTTAACACTAATCAATGTCCATATTTACCTCAAAATTCAGGACACATCTTAATTAATTATCATCACTTTGACATATGCTATCATATCAAGCATCACTGTCACCACAAACCTACTCAATCATGTTACTATAAAAACATTTCATTTATTAGTTCACAATTGACCAGAAAGATCTATCACTTCCCAAATCAATTTAGCTTTATCATAAGCCCTATTTCTTATAAACCTATCAGTCATGGTTTTGATCAAGTGTTTAACTATAGTCAACACCTATCATATAGTCACATAAACACATATTTTCTCAAATAACAGTCATTATCAATTCAAATGACACAACAGTCCTTAACAAGGATTGAATTCACACCTTATGATCAATCTACTACTATAATACTATCAATTATCTCGTCTCACCAATAAAGACACTCTTAGGTTCTAACATCAATCCATTTGAACCTTAATCAACTCTTTGTCTACTTAAACATATCTCTGCATTTTCAATTCAATGAGAAATACTAACAACAATGAGCAACAATAAGCATCTTATTTAGTAATTCTACTCTCATGTCAACATATAACAATCATTAGTTGACTCAAAACTGGGGAATCATATCAATCTGACTCAATTAACTTCATAACAAAGCTTACTCAACATAACAGAGTAAACAATTTAAGTTAATGTAAATTAATAGAGGCTTATCGAAGATTACCTGACCAATCTTAAGCCAACAATGTTGAGGAAACATGAAATATACCAATCAGATACTCATGTTCCTCCGTCTCTGCAATCAAACAACAGCTTCACAACTTGTTATGGGTTAGTACATATTCAACTAACTACTTTCTCATACATCAACTAATCAACTAAACCCACACCCACTGGAATGTTTGACTCAACTCAATCACAGTTCAGGATTGAACAATCTATCATGCTCAACTCGTCCAAACTATTGCTCTGATACCAACTTATAACACCCCTCGCTTCATTATAAACAATTAATATAATAATGGCGACTCGGAAGCGTATATTTAAAACATACTGTCAATGTACTCAAAATATCAATAAACTTTTTCAAACTAAAGACATGACATTTCAACAAACTCGGTGTTATATAATTCAAAACATCTCTTTAGTTATCAAAATAACATCAGAGTAACAGCCTGTCAAACATTCCATCAATTCCAAACACTTCCTGCCCTGCCCAATATGTCCCCTCTATTTTAACCTGCAGGAAGAACTGTGGTGGGGTTAGCATAAAGCTAAGTGAATGAAACTATACGCAACAGTACAACCTAGTATAACAATCTGTTAACATCAAATAACAATAAACAGAAAATCAATCATTCACTCGACATCCAATCAATGTCAAGCTACACCAATCCAACATTATAAATCATCATGAGGACCGGTGGCTCCTGAGATACCCTAATACCGGTTTGGTACTCAGGGAACCCTTATCAATCATCTGTATTGGCCTATACAGAATTACCGGTAACCAGTTGTTAATCACACACGACCTAGATCTCCAAACCAACATTTCAAGTTTCAAGATCTCCTGTCGTCTACAATAACAACCAAGTCCAACTGTCAAGTCAAGTTGACCTCAGAATCTTACATACTAGCTCAAACAGCCAAGTAAGCAACTAGTCAAACTATCATGGCAAGATATCTCAACAATTACATTCTATCAAAGTAAGACTATAATTACTTGTTGTAAATCAAATCATTACAACTAAATCACACTGAGGTTACAGATCCACTCACCGACTACCTCAGGCCTCCACTCAGTTGTCTAATATCACTGAGCCTTCTCCACATCTGAGAATTAATCAATCAAATATAAGTTAGTAATCAAGATCATCAATACTAAACTTATATCAATCTTTAACATTAAGAACTTAACATAATCTACATCAAGATTACTAGTTCCTAATTATACACTAATGATTACAACATAACCATTACCATATATTAACTTGCAACAGATACATATCACATTACATTTAACAAGTTAAAAGAAAAGTTATGACAGCCCTTCAAGTCACCGGCTTCCTCCTAGAAGCCGCCGGCTTCCTATCCTCACCCGCCGGCTTTACTTCCACAACCGCCGGGTAATTTACCAATTGTGTTAACAGAACAACACTACGTTTTAAAGCATATACCAACCGCCGGGTCGGGTTTAGACCCGTCGGGTCCCTGCCAGACCACTCAAGCCGCCGGCTTGCCCCACGAAGCCGCCGGCTTCAACCAACATCGCACAAGCCGCCGGCTTGGGAACGAAGCCGCCGACTTCCTCCTTCGTCCCAGCCTGTGCGAATCTGCTCAAAACCCTAACCCGCAAATCTTAACCAAATCATCAAAAACTCGGTTTTTAAACGGTTATAAACCTCAAATATCATCACATAATCAATATGTAATACTTATAACCTGTTTCTAACATCCAAATCTCTCAAATCATCAATTTACCCAAATTCAATCAAAATCAAATTCTTAAATACACAAGAATACTTACTGATTGAAGAGCATAATGATGATAATCTGATCATGATGAAGTTTCACGAGAATCACAACTTCCTGATTTGATTTCTAGTTTGATTTGGAGGTTTTCAGAGAGTTTCTGTGAGTTTCAGAATAAAATGAATAACTTTCCTAAATAGGAAAGGATATATATAAGTCGGCTCATCCAACCGCCTTCAATATACGGGTATAATTTAATACCCCATCTCAATCTATTGCCTGGAACCCGAAAATCATTTGCGAGTCCAAACATTTTATTGTACCGACAACTAGATTAATTTACAACAATTAATATTTCACTTATCACATTGGAATATTTAACTCCTATTCCAATTATTTCAATTACTTCAAACAATATTATTTCCAAACACATTTAAATACTTATTTAAATCAAGAAATAATATAAAACAACTAGGTCCAATTCGAGGATGTTACACAAATAGAATGTCACGTGGATTGCATAATATATTAAAGTACACACCGAAAGTTCTCTCAAATGTATACCCACATTATCTGACAGTCAACCTCGAATCCTATTCCCCAATCTCGGTCGTCAGAGATGTCCGAATCATGGAATAGTTTGTTGAATAAACAATCTTATGAACGAGGGTTATCCTCACCGGAATAGGTTGGGCCAACCGGTCTAGGCGGCCGGATAATATGTCATCGCTTATTCGTACGAGTCATCAACATTATTTAGGGATGCCACAAAACAGGGGTGATTCATGCTACAAATGGAAACCTAGGTAATACATTTGTTATTCGATTCATAATATAACTACCTTCGTTCGTTCTTGACTTCCATACATTTGTACTCCGCCGTAAGCGTTTTCAGTACTATATCAAAGAACAGTCGAATAGGGGCCGTCATATTATTTCACGATAGTCAATGCCGTTTATATTTCACTATTATGATGATCCTAAGGCAACAATCAAACAATAACATGCAATAAGACGATCAAAGCAACAGTTCAATTTAAGAATACAAAAGTATTATCTAAGTTGAGGATATTCCGAAAATTGTCTCAAAAATATCGTCTATATGAATTTAATCTTAATCTACCTCTATTCCCATATTTCGTGTCTCTTGGATCCTATTTTGGTCTAGAGAACACCGGCCATGCCGAGCTCAATGATTCAATCTAACATAGTATAACTAAGTGACCCGTACCCTATGAGTTAGCTACGTTCATTTTTGGATAAGGCTTTAGTCATAACATGAGTTGGGCAGATAAACGATAAAGATTTAATTTCTATATCCATTTGTAATATAAACCATCCGCAATCTCATAACATACCACATAGTCACAAATTTAATACTTTCTAAATGACTATCATAGCAGACAATTGAGTTATTTAGCTAATTATGGTAGTTCTAGCATGCATATTCAAATTTATTAAAGAAAGAACAAGCATATTAAATATGAAAGATAGATTAACACCTGGAAAGAAGTACAATAACTCGTAGCTAAAATATGCGTCCCGGAGCACCTCCGTACAAATCTTCCTTGACTAATTAATTAGCTATTCAAATTAATTAAACTAACCTAAAGGAAGAACTACTAATTTTTACAAGAAAGAAAGAAATTGAAAGTGTGTTTTTTCAAGGTGTGTAGGTGTCTTTTGCAAATGAGCCTCATGCCTCCTATTTATAGGAGAGTTTTGGTGCATTTTAGCAATTGGAGGCACACATTAGCAAAAGGTGGAAAATGTGGTGCACCGGGTACGAAAAAGGGTGTAAAGGTGGTGCACCGGGTACGGAAAAGCGCGTAAAGGTCTAGCACCGGGTACACGAAAGGACCAAAAAGCGGAAACGGGATGGGGGACAGGCAGCCGGCGGTGGCTAGGTGGCAGCCGGCGGCGGTGTGGTGGCTGGCCGGCGGCGGCTGGCACACCCCCGCCCCGGTTCGTCGCCTGTTGCCTCGTTTCTCGATTCGTGCGTGTTTTCTTCGTTATGCGTCCGTTTGCGTTGATTCTTTTTTTGTTGGATTCGTTTTTCAAAAAAGAAGATTTTGATGAAAATATATCCCAAAAATATGTATCTCAACTATAGATGTGTCGTACGAATCTTTTGAATCTTCCGGCGTGCGTAGAATCTTCATTCTTCATCCGTTTTTGCCGATTCTTCTTCTGTTGGATTCGTAATTTGAAAATGAACATCTTGGGTAAGATGGATGTTGGTGATGGGTACTTTTGCCTTAAAATCTCGTTTTGATGTCTTGAATCTTCAAACGTGCGTGGAATCTTCATCTTTTGGCCGTTTTACTTGATTTTCATTGTGCAACCTTCATTTTGATCTTCTTAGCATATTATCACTAATTCGTGCGTTGTTTGAGTCCAAATGCCAAATATTGCTCCAGAATGAGAGAGATATCGATGGTAAAAACGTGACTTTTTACACGATATCAAGTATCCCACACTTAGAGTTTTGCTTGTCCTCAAGCAAACCTTCAGCAAGTTTTATTGTGAAAATCTGGAAGGGTGTCTTTGCATCCCGGAGAACTTTGATTCCTGCAGGCTTGGTAAAAAGATTTCAGACGAGGTTTTAACTTTCGATGTTTCCTAAACTTTTGGTTCTAACAAGCTCTCTTTCCAATCTTCATGACGTAAGATATACATGATTGGGGCCCTCACAGGTGGTCACTCAATTCACTCAAGTGTATCGGGTTTTCTAACTTCTAATTCACTCAGGGGCCAGTCATGTAGCTCTTCAGTTGTCATAAGCTTGATCGAGAATCAAATCTACAATACAAAAATGAGGACGGTGCTAATTATCCCTAGACATTCGCAAGAGGGTGAAGATGGTGTATGGAAATAGAGTTTTGTAGGTGGTTTAATTGGGAGTTTAAGATAGCCTAAGAGTTGTCTGTGATGACTTATCTTTGACTTTTTAGTTGATACCTCTTTTTGGATTTCTCTCTTTGAGAGCCTTCTTTTCGTAGCTTTTTCTTCTTTGAAGAACCTTTCCCTTGGCTTTAAATCATCCTTGGGTTTTTAGCTCTTTGATTTCTTTGGCAGCTTTGGTTACGCCTTTCTTTGGAGTCCTTTTGTGGATGATATTCTTTTTTTCTTTTGGGATTCCTTCTAGAAGTGTGTTTCCTGCAGTGATTTTGCTGACAGAACAGAAACTTAGGCTATGGCCAAGAGATGTAAAGAAAGGGTTGGTTTTGAAGTGAGTATTCGAAATGAAAAGGCTAAGGCTCAACAAGTTTTCTAAACGAACTTCAATGCCGAAAGTGGGCATTGGCAGGGTTAGGCTTGGAAAACAGGGGTTTTATGAGGGGGTTTAATCCTAGGGAATGTCAAGATCCTCTAATTGCACCTCCGTCACGTATGACGCTCATTTTTGTAATTTCGAAATGTATTCTTCGAACAAGTTCTAACTTGAGAAGGCATACATCGGCACACTCACAATCGAAAAATCGCAGCATTAAAGGTGAATGCTTTTATATGGCTCAAGATTCCTCGCTCATTTTGGGTGGTTTTGTGCCTAGTCATGCGATCGCTTGTTTTGAAACTTGGTTTGAAAGTTATCAAAGAGTTTTGCTCGTCATAGTCGTTTTCCCAAACCTTTTGAACTTTTGTTGACCAGAAATACCCTTTTTGGACTTTCCATGATTCAAAAATTTTGAAAATTTTTCTGAAAATCTGAGTTTTGTTTAAAAAAGATTGATCAAAATTCTATGTTGTACTACAGTAGTGAATACTACTGCCATCCCACACTTAAAAGAACATTGTCCATAATGTTCTGTTTCTAAGTTAGGTTAATCCCACACTTAGATTTTTGAATAAGGGTCAATATTTTCGAAGTCATTCTCTATTTGTGAGTAATAATCCCACACTTAGAGTTTTACTTAGAGTTTTACTTAGAATTTTAGTGTGTTTAATCGAGCAAAATAAGGTTAGAAGAGATACTTCCTTGTGTTGCGTGCGTTGCCACTGGATTTTATGGACCAGATTCAAGTGTGTGAATTCGCTGGAAATGGACCAGGCTCATGAACTTGTTCCATAATTCCTATTTCGAGTTCTGCATAACAACAACCTTCAGAAAACACAAATGTCAATACATAGGTTAATACTAGAAATAAAATAACTAATAATATCTAATCCATGTCAGCATAGAGCCCTCCCAGTGGGTGAAGTCATCATCCATAAAGATCGTGTTATCCACGATCGATGTAGGCGATGCTGACTCCTCGATGTTATAGACTGGAGATGCAGTGCCATCCTCTAGATCCTGAATTCAAGCATCTAGTGCAGCAGTCTCCTCCTCAAGTGGGTCCATAAAAGTGGGTGGTCCTGCGCAGTCAAGCTCCAAGGTGGGAATAAGTCCCACGGTGGAATGTGCGGAGCGGGATCAGGTCCCATCTGAAAGGGGCACACAAGTGTGGAGGGAAAGCCCAGAGCAGTGTGGATCTCAGAGATGGCGGTGTGATCGCACCCCGAACGGTCGGTTCAGGAATCGCTTCCTGTTGTCATCGGACCTTGCGCTCGAGGCGGGTGATCAGAGGGTTTTAAATTTATATTTTGCTGGGAAGCCTAAGTTTTATTACTACCTACTGCTCTAAGGGTATTAGGGTAGTAAGTGGTAAGTCTGACTCAGGTGTCGTTCTTAAAATCGGAGCGAATCGAAATGAATTAAATACCTCAGAGAATAGCAGCTAATAGGATGGGTTTAATAGAGCAGGTAGGGTTTGTTTTTGGTATTTTCTAATTTAACTAAAATGCAGGAAAGTAAATACTACACTACGGATAGGGTAAGCAGATAGATAGAGTTGTGATTGCTGATGTTTCAATATTCAGGTTTTGGGATGATATTCATTATAAAAGATGATTGGAGACTTGCCTTAATTAAATCAACAGAGGTTTGGTGTAAACACTAGCACCCTACGATTTAAAGTGGAAACCCTAAGTCGTATGTCACTGAGTACTAGGCTATCATGATTCTGATCAGATCAGGCTGCTCAACCCCCAACACTGTCCGATGAGGACAAGTGACCCTTCTTGGGATTAACCCTGGGTGCATGAATAAGGTAACAGACCGATATTTAATTTCTGACCGTTCTTAACACCTAGTTCTAATTGATTTTATTAAGGTTTGTACTAATTGCTTGCTATTGTACGTTAAACTGCCGGTTATGTTGGATAAGGGGGTTTAAGCATCTTACACTACAGCTGAATGTTTGCTTTCTTTTCCAGATCCCTTAAACTTAGTTGAGGAGCACAAGTACTTCCGTCAAGGTGTAGACCCTCCTTTGCGATCAAACGTTCATCCCTAGGTTTGTTTCACGGTGTATACTACGTTTTTCAGCAGTTCCACAGCTTTGTATATATCTAGACCATGTTCAGGAAGGGTGACTTCCATGTATCCACGGTGTCATATGCTTACGACCGGTCCGTAGCTTCCACGCATTTGTACTCCACCACAGGTGTTTCCAGCGCTATACTAAGTACTGGGCCGTTTTACAGCATGTCCACAGCTTCAACAATAACACTGATAACTATCTGCCGATACTAGGGTTGATCAGGTCCTAATACTAAAGTAATAGCCACGTGAAAGCTTGGAAAGGGTGTATATGGTGGTTTAGATCTACCGCTTGAAAAGTTTAACCCGATACATAACATAACAATTTCCAATCACATATTTAATTAAATATTAATTTAACATCATCCCTACTCCTAAATATCTACATTCCAACAATCACAATATTACACTACTCAATAAACATGGCAACAAATAAAGCACATACCATAATATTACGCATGGATAATTCAGACATAATAATAGTATGAAGGAATAGATATCACCGGATAATAGAGCAGCGTAACAGAGAGAAAATAATTGCAATCCTTGAATACCAGCTTGAACAGCAATACTCCTTTATTACAACGATTATCTCTCCTCTAATCTACTAGCTACCCACTAATTTCTCCTCTAACTCCTAAGAGTAGTGCTAGAGAGAGAAACTAGTGAGAGAAACTAACTAAGAAATGGAATTACAAGAGAAAGTGTGTGTGAAAGTGAGAGTGAATTGTGTTGTGAATGGATGAATGTCTAATATGAGGAGGTTGATGCCACTATTTATAGGCATACAAGATACGATTTTACACTTAACACCCTTGCTCCAATTTAATACTGAAATACACCCCCTAGCTATGAAATTCGACACCGTAAAGGGGGTATACCACCCTTAATAGGGCGTATTCGGTAGCAAATAGGGCGTATTCGGTAGCAAATAGGGCGTATCCGGCACCATAGAGGGGGTATATCACCCCTAGAAGGGGGTATACCACCCCATAAAGGGGGTATACGGCCCTTTTAAGGGGGTATACGACCCTTTAGGGGGGTATACGGCCCTTAGAGGGATGTATGCCCTTGGTCTGTGGTCTTGTGTGCTGGATCGTAAGTCTTGTGTGCTGGATCGTACTCGTTTGGCTCTAACTTCTTCGTTCTTGATCCGTTTTCAACGTTCTTTATATCCATGCGTTCGTATTCTCCAGACCTACATTTTAAGATATTTATTAAGTCCCAGATCGGAGTTTTACGATAAAATAGCGTGTCGAACGAATTATGCCTATTTAAGTGTGTTTTTCGTCCATTCACCGTTGTTTTTGAAATATTTATAAAGTTTAGACCTTTTTAACAAAATGTGGTAAATGTGAGCTTTATTGGCATGTTTTTGTTAATTAATTGCCAAATATGAGATAAAAGATGCACGTAAAACATGACTTTTTACATCCAATCAAATATCCCACACTTAGACTTTGCTTGTCCTCAAGCAAACCGTATCTCATTTTGCTCCAGGTTTTGAGAAGATAGACCTTTTGACGAGAACAGATATTTCCTAAGGACATCAACTCCTTAAAATAAGTAAACTATTTCAAGAAAGTAAGCATTAGTAGAATAAGAAATCTTAAAACTGAACTGGTTGTCCCTTTTTGCATACTTTTGCAACTCTCGAGATGTAGAAGTACATGACTGGGCGATCCTCACAGGTGGTCACTCAATTCACTCAAGAAGTGTATCGGGTTTCCTAACATTTTAAACAAACGAATTCGCTCAAAGCCAGTCATGCAACTCTTATCATCATAGGCTTGGTCGAGAATCGCATCTCCACAACTCCAAATGAGGACGGTGCTAATTATCCCAAGGCATTTTTGTTGGGTTGTAATGTTTGGGTGAGGGTTAAATGGGTATGGAAAAGGGTCATTTCTAAAGTATAAAAAGGGTTATGCTTATCTCAGGAATTTTCAAACTTTATGAAAAACTTTATTTAGATATGCTTTTTAATGAAAACGGAAATGGATAACGGAAAGGAGGAAGATAGCTATTTTGACTTCTATCTTCTTGAAAACACTTGGAGGATTTATATCTTTCAAAGATCAGAGTTTTCGGGAGATTTTGAAGCACTTAGCTTTATTTAGATATATATATTTTTGGCTTAGAATTTCTTTGCCAAGGAATTTCTAAGGAATTTTATTTTCTTACTACCTTTTTGAGATCCTTTCATATTTTTCATTTCTCACACTTTTTTGACATTTCGAATTTTACTTGGTGCCAATTTTTCGCACCGCTAGAATTCTCGATCTAATTTGATTTCTGAAACGCACACAAGAAGTTTCAAGTAAAACACGAATTTTGTGATTTTTTTTAGTGGAAGCAAAAAGAATATCTAAATAGCATTTTTCAAAAATTTAAAAACTCTAAAATAAGGTTTTGGTGGGTAGGGAACGGAATGGGTTTTTAAAATATTTGGGTTTTTAAGAAATGAAAAAGGTTAAGGCTCAACATGGTGTACTAAGCAGATCATCGATACTAAAATTGAGTATCGGAGGGTTAGGCTTGAAGAGATATGAGAAAAATGGGTTTAATCCTAATAAATGCCAAGGTCCTCTAATTGCACCTATACCGCGTACGGTACTCTTTGGTATGGTCTCGAAGCGTATACCAGGAACAAGTTCTAATTCTAAGACGCATGCATCGGCGCACACACAGAAATGAATGATGAAGCATTAAAAATGAATGCTTATTAAAGGCTCAAGTTCCTCACACAACAATATAGGGTGTATGTGCCAAGTCATGCGATGCTTCGAAGATGACCATTTCATTTTTAAGGGATTCTTATTCTGCCTTATCGTACTTTCCAAAGTAACTTATTTATTCTGAAAAAGTGATTATCCTTAAAAAGTATTATTCTTACCAAAAGATCAAAGAATTTTCAAAAGTTGACTGATAAATCAGTCGAGTTTTCGAAAAAATTTTGAAAAATTCGATCAGAAAACGAGTTACAAGTTATCTTTAGAGGACAAAAGGTCAGAAAACTTTATAACATACCGTGTATCCCACACTTAAAGGAACATTGTCCCTAATGTTCACTACTAAGGTGTAGATCTTTTTGGGGGATCCCACACTTAGAGTTAGATTATAGGAAATGCTCACTTTATTGTGTTTTTAAGATGGTGGAATTAAAAATCCCACACTCAGAGATTAGGCATAAAGGATATGGTATGAATATTTCGGGAAGACAACGGAAAAGTACGAAAAAAACTCCCCTCATGGATTCACGAGATGAAAATGTTTTGGCTGAAGAAGATGTTTTGGCTTGCTAGAGATTCCAGCATGCTTCCGTCTAAGAACAGCCGTCCGTTTTAGTGCGCGTCATCTAGTCGTGAATTGTTCCCATCATTCTCAACCATCAATTCAACCACATTTTATTCTACTAAAATAAACAAAGAAAACGTAAGCATAATAAAGATAGATAGATAGATCATCCAGCTGAGTAGCAAGCTAGATGGATGGTTCCAAAAAGTAAACAAGTCCACAAATCATCCCAACTAGTTAGTGTTAATACAGACCAATAGTAATAATAATGATAAAGTACTTGGAGATGAAAAATAAGTCTAAGGACGAGGAGACCCCTGATCAGTCACACGAGGATCAATAATAGAAGTGGAGAGATGCATGCCCGCAGCTGAGTGCTCCCCGCTAGCAGCTCTCCCAGAGACAGACTCTGATATAATAACTCTGTGCTGTCTGAGGATGGCCTGCATAACATGGATAGGCAAGTCCTCTGTGTTGTCAAATCCCCACTCCTGCAAACACTGCTATGTCATGTGTGTCTCCTCAAGTAATATCTGGTATCCTCTCCTGATGTCGCTCTCATTTGGTATCTCAGAGTCAGGGATAGGCTCGAGGTTGGACATCCACGAGAGTCCTGAGAGTGTGATGCCCTGTGCACTAGTGGTGGTCATAGTTGGGCGATAGACATGTGGGTCATCAGGTTTCGGGATTCATAGGTCGGCGATAAGACATGGGTAGCTGGGGGTGGCTGTCGTGAAGAGGATGGAGCAGCTGAGGTGTGTACAGAGTATACCGGCTCGTGGTGAGATGTGGTGGGCATGGTGTATGGTGGAATAGTGGTGGTGACTGGTGGAATGGGAAAGACTGCTGGTGGTGTCTCACATCTGTACATCAGTGGCTCTGGTATCGGCAATCCAAACTTACGCACAACATTGATATCATGAGCATGTCTAACCTGAAGTGCATGAAAAGTCCAATACTGAGAAAGTGGAGTCACTGGTGTAGTCCAGTCAACAACACTCTGAACCCTAGATGTAGAGCCAGATGCCCTAATATCAACCTATGGCGCTCTAACATCACTGTCATCATCATGTATCTCAATTGGCTCATCATCCTCAACATCCCTGTCTCTCTTACTACCCTTCCTCTTCAGAACACAACCAGGAATGGCCTCTTTGGTAGCTTTCCAGAATGCCTGCCCGCTCGAATCAGTAGTGATCAACCAGATAGTCCGAAAATAATCCAAGTCGAACGGCAGGGATCTAACATAAAGTGAGCTGGTATACTCACTCATGTGATCCTCCGTGAGCAAAGGCTACAAATCCTAGTAATGAAAGCTCCCATGTAGATATACTTTGTCATCTCAAATGTCGTCTCTCTCTGAATCCTCTCAGCTACTAAGAAGGCCACATTCACATTCTTCTTCTTGATCATGGCATTCATCACAAAGAGATCATCAGCTCCTACAGCTCCTCCTGTTTCTTTCTTCCCATGTAGTGATACAGCTAGCAGTTTGTGCAGAAGTCGATGCTCAATTTTGAAGAATGCGGAGGCTTTCACATTTGAATGAAAACTAGTACCTGTTAGATTATCCCAAATCAGCCCATGATCTTCATTACTCGAAATACCCCGTGAACTATCGAAGAATAACTGAGAATGTGTCTGCTCCTCAGTGTAGAAACCAAGATATACCGCTAGCTCAGCCAAATACACATGCTGCTTCACCCCTCTGTAATTGAAACTAATCAACCGCTTATCTGTAACATTGCTGATGCAGGGGTTGAACTCATAGGTCAACATGAACTCAATAACTAGCTCTCGATAAATGTCTTCATTGAGGGTGAACATTTGGTACCAAGCATTCATTTTCTCATGATTGATCTTGAACTTCACTAGATTTCTCAACTCTCTTTTATAACCAATCGCCTTTACATCTCTCCAAACGATAAATCTGTTTTTACCAAGTGGTCGGCTCATCCAATCCCTAATCAATTTCTTCTTTTTGGCGGAAGTGGCCAAGTATTCCAAAGTAGGATGGATAGCTGTAGAATCAGACCTCATCTGTCAAGATAAAAAGGTAATTAGTGTGCATCATGATCATAGGTATATGAATTCATTAAGTCATTTCAATTTTTTAACAAAAATTCGAAATGTAGGCTTTAAAAATCGAATAATCCATAACCTAGAAAGATACATATTCAACCAAACCGCAATCACCAAACCTCAAATTTCATATCAATAAGTTTCTTAAACTATGGTTAATGTCACAAGCATGTTTCTAGGGCAAAAGATCTTACTATATAAATGATTCCCAGAAAAGGCTCAAAACACCCGAAAATGCATTGTTAAGTAACTAAGTAAGCATTAAGATTTAAAAGAAACCTTGTAATTACCTTACTTTAATCAAAACTTTGCATTTTAACATAGACTTAGAAAACTAGTGATGAAACTTTGACCATATTATGTATTTAAAGATTTTAACATTAAGCGTTAGTCAAGTTTTTTTGCAAAATGATTAATAAAATCAACCAACAACTTAATGCTTAATCTACAAATAACATAATTTTGATATTGGTTTATTTAGAAACATGACTAGTCAAAAAGATTTATGCATTTTATTTATTAAAATGATGCTTCTTTAAAAATTGAAACTAGTCGTTTAATACCATTAAAGCACGGTTTTGAAAATTCAAGCAACCATTTAAATTTAATATTTGCATAAGTACCATTTAGTTTGAAAGTTTTTAATTAAAATAACGATACTCCACAAATATTCATAAAAATGCTTACTTTAATTTTCAAAAGTCATTAAACCAATCAATTAATTTATTCAAACTAGTTTACTTATGTTCAACACATCATTATAAGCACATTTAATCAATAAAAGTCAAACCTAGGCAATTCTAGCTAAAAAGTCAACAAAAAGTCAAAGTTCATCACTTTGAAAATAAAAGTTCACAAATCTCACATGAAATCACTAGATTACTATCATATATCATCATTCAATCATCATAAGTAAGTAATAACACCAAAAGCCCTAATCTTTAGCCCTAAATTTCAAGTTTCAATTTGAAACCCTAACTTTTGGGAAAATCATGTACTAGAGATTTTAAGTTAGTGATTTACCTTAGAAATGATGCAATGATGATAGATGAAGCACACAAGTAATGAAAATGGAGAATATAGAGCTTGAGATCTTCAAAAATGATGGAAATTTGATGGAGAAATGATGGTGGTGTGGGTTTCGGCCGAAAAAAGAGAGAGGAGGAGGAAGAAAGTGAAAATGTTTTTTTCATTTTTGCTTTTTAACCTCCTTCCCATTTTTACTTTTTACCTTTTTACCCTTTAGAGGTAATTTAGCGAAAGTAAATGGTAAAAATTGGTAATTAGGTCAAAAAATGGTTTTATTAAAAACTTAATATATTTTTGTGTTCTAAAAATTTAATCTCATTTAAAAGTTGCTAAATTTTGCCAATTGTTTAATTGAAGTTAAATAATTAAACAAAACTTAAGCATTTAGTGATAAATGATGAGACAAAATTTTAAAGAACGTTTTCAAAGATAACTTTAAAATATTAAAAAATTTTGAAAATTAAAATTCTAACTTTTATAAGCAGAAAGTAAATAGACTGAAAATTTAAACTACTACGCGATTAACTAAATTGACTACTTTATCTATTTATTAAAATTGGGTTGCCTCCCAATAAGCGCTTTGTTTTAAAGTCAACGGCTCGACTTTTCAAAAATTTAATTCGGAGCCCGAGGCTGAGGAAAAGTGTAACGAGGAATAAATAAAATTCGGAGCACTTTAGTGATGTGATAGATTAGGTCGGCGGAGTTTAAGAAAAATAATTCAAATTCGTTTAGAAAACTTCTCTCCTCGTATCCTAATGTCATAAGTGCATCAACGAATTTATTAAATTCCCGTTTAACTTTCTTGGGATTTGAAATGCCATTTCGTGGTCCGTCGTCTAAAAAATTAAGATCATGAAGTAATTCTTCCAATATTTTTAAAAATTCATGTTCTTCTTTTGAATCAGGATTTCCGGTAGTAGCGTGAACTGCTACCGATAATTCTTTAAAAAGTAATTTTTGTTGAAGCGTGAAAGGAAATTTTGATGTTTGAAATAACTGAATTAGCTTAATGTGAATATTTTTCCGTTTTGCACGAAAAAGAGTTTTCAATAGCTGCCTCAGTTGCATTTGGAAAAATTTCTACCAGTTTATTGATTAAATAGACGGCAGGATCAACAAAAAATGGTATTTTCCCAGGAAGTAAGGTTGGAATTATAAGGTCACGCTCTATCCAAAATTCAAGTTCACTAACTAGATCCGCAATATACCGATTAATCCGTGTTGATGAAACAGGATGATAATCTGTATTAGCAAGTAAATTCATTAACAGGTCTAGATCTGATTTTAGTAATAACTCATCTTTTCTAGTATAATTAGCGCGGAGTCCTAAAATTCTGTGTTCGATAATCACGAAGGTCTTTCTTTGGTCAACCGAAAAAGGGAAATCAGATATTTTAAGATATTTCAGAAAATTGGCACATATATCTATTCTCCTATCTGGTTTAAAAGAATTTCCGACATGACGCTCGGTTTCAGTCTCGGGTGGAATGTCTATAATTTCAATGATGTCAGTGGGTGGTCCTTCCAATATAGTTTTAGCTATGGTGTACCTAGGTTGGACTGGACATCCTTGAAATGGTTCAACTATGTAGGTGGCTCCTGATTTGAGTGCATGATCATCCGAACATGAGGGATAGGTTCTCAAAATGTCAGGGAGATCATTTTCAAAGTATTCATCCAAGCAATGAAGACGTTCATTTCTATCTAATCCTAACATGGGTGGACAAAAGTAAACCTCAGTGCCGAATGGTACTTCTTTGGGAAGGTCAGGTGGCCTAACATAGTGTGGGTATTTGGCCAGAAGTGAAGAATATCAGGGTCAAGGGTAAGTTGACTACTGAAAGTGTGAGTAACAGAAGTTGATATCTTCTGCTGAGATTCCTCTAATTCTAGGTCAAAGTGTTTTTGCCTAATCCCGATTTCTTGGACATTTGAGATTTCTTTGGCTTCGGGGAATGGAGAACAAGAAGAGTTATCCTCTAATTCTTTTTCCATAAATCAAAAAATTCAGCATCATCCATTGCCATCATCTCATCTGTTGTCTTGTAAGAGAACAGAGAAACTGGGCTAGAAACAGAATCATATGGTTTTTGATTTTTCATATTTTTATGGTTTTTTGTATTTTAATAACTATTCTAAGGAAGCAGTAACTTTCGAAAAAGATAGGCTTAAATGAAAGGTTATCCTAAAGGCTTCTAATTCTAAGGTATATTTATCAAATCACAACGCTCTGCGATCCCCGGCAGCGGCGCCAAAAACCTGATCGCACCCCGAACGGTCGGTTCAGGAATCGCTTCCTGTTGTCGTCGGACCTTGCGCTCGAGGCGGGTGATCAGAGGGTTTTAAATTTATATTTTGCTGGGAAGCCTAAGTTTTATTACTACCTACTGCTCTAAGGGTATTAGGGTAGTAAGTGGTAAGTCTGACTCAGGTGTCGTTCTTAAAATCGGAGCGAATCGAAATGAATTAAATACCTCAGAGAATAGAAGCTAATAGGATGGGTTTAATAGAGCAGGTAGGCTTTGTTTTTGGTATTTTCTAATTTAACTAAAATGCAGGAAAGTAAATACTACACTACGGATAGGGTAAGTAGATAGATAGAGTTGTGATTGCTGAAGTTTCAATATTCAGGTTTTGGGATGATATTCATTATAAAAGATGATTGGAGACTTGCCTTAATTAAATCAACAGAGGTTTGGTGTAAACACTAGCACCCTACGATTTAAAGTGGAAACCCTAAGTCGTATGTCACTGAGTACTAGGCTATCATGATTCTGATCAGATCAGGCTGCTCAACCCCCAACACTGTCCGATGAGGACAAGTGACCCTTCTTGGGATTAACCCTGGGTGCATGAATAAGGTAACAGACCGATATTTAATTTCTGACCGTTCTTAACACCTAGTTCTAATTGATTTTATTAAGGTTTGTACTAATTGCTTGCTATTGTACGTTAAACTGTCGGTTATATTGGATAAGGGGGTTTAAGCATCTTACACTACAGCTGAATGTTTGCTTTCTTTTCCAGATCCCTTAAACTTAGTTGAGGAGCACAAGTACTTCCGTCAAGGTGTAGACCCTCCTTTGCGATCAAACGTTCATCCCTAGGTTTGTTTCACGGTGTATACTACGTTTTTCAGCAGTTCCACAGCTTTGTATATACCTAGACCATGTTCAGGAAGGGTGACTTCCATGTATCCACGGTGTCATATGCTTACGACCGGTCCGTAGCTTCCACGCATTTGTACTCCACCAGAGGTGTTTCCAGCGCTATACTAAGTACTGGGCCGTTTTACAGCATGTCCACAGCTTCAACAATAACACAGATAACTATCTACCGATACTAGGGTTGATCAGGTCCTAATACTAAAGTAATAGCCACGTGAAAGCTTGGAAAGGGTGTATATGGTGGTTTAGATCTACCGCTTGAAAAGTTTAACCCGATACATAACATAACAATTTCCAAGTACATATTTAATTAAAGATTAATTTAACATCATCCCTACTCCTAAATATCTACATTCCAACAATCACAATATTACACTACTCAATAAACATGGCAACAAATAAAGCACATACCATAATATTACGCATGGATAATTCAGACATAATAATAGTATGAAGGAATAGATATCACCGGATAATAGAGCAGCGTAACAGAGAGAAAATAATTGCAATCCTTGAATACCAGCTTGAACAGCAATACTCCTTTATTACAACGATTATCTCTCCTCTAATCTACTAGCTACCCACTAATTTCTCCTCTAACTCCTAAGAGTAGTGCTAGAGAGAGAAACTAGTGAGAGAAACTAACTAAGAAATGGAATTACAAGAGAAAGTGTGTGTGAAAGTGAGAGTGAATTGTGTTGTGAATGGATGAATGTCTAATATGAGGAGGTTGATGCCACTATTTATAGGCATACAAGATACGATTTTACACTTAACACCCTTGCTCCAATTTAATACTGAAATACACCCCCTAGCTATGAAATTCGACACCGTAAAGGGGGTATACCACCCTTAATAGGGCGTATTCGGTAGCACATAGGGCGTATTCGGTAGCAAATAGGGCGTATCCGGCACCATAGAGGGGGTATATCACCCCTAGAAGGGGGTATACCACCCCATAAAGGGGGTATACGGCCCTTTTAAGGGGGTATACGACCCTTTAGGGGGGTATACGGCCCTTAGAGGGATGTATGCCCTTGGTCTGTGGTCTTGTGTGCTGGATCGTAAGTCTTGTGTGCTGGATCGTACTCGTTTGGCTCTAACTTCTTCGTTCTTGATCCGTTTTCAACGTTCTTTATATCCATGCGTTCGTATTCTCCAGACCTACATTTTAAGATATTTATTAAGTCCCAGATCGGAGTTTTACGATAAAATAGCATGTCGAACGAATTATGCCTATTTAAGTGTGTTTTTCGTCAATTTACCGTTGTTTTTGAAATATTTATAAAGTTTAGACCTTTTTAACAAAATGTGGTAAATGTGAGCTTTATTGGCATGTTTTTGTTAATTAAGTGCCAAATATGAGATAAAAGATGCGCGTAAAACATGACTTTTTACGTCAAATCACGGTGTGCTGGACCTCAAGGGCTCTCAGTATAGACCAAGTGACAGCAAGGTCCGCAGTAGTAATCCTATGCTCAAAGGTGGCTACTCTGGAGGTCCCTGCGGTTTGTCCCGCTGGTCGGTGAGATGAAGGTGACCTGGCATGGATGGGACGTAACAGGAATGACTCCTAAACGTACACCTCCACCAAGTCTGTCAAAATCTCGTCCAAACTAGGAGGTGGTGACTGGGATCCCCTGACAGTCCTCATGCTATTCCCTGGTGATGAACTCCGGGAGTGATGCATGGCACGCGAGCGTCTCTGACTGGGGGCTCGTACTCTGTCTGACTGCGAACTCATCCTGCAAAATACAAAAGGTCAATGGTCGAGATATAATCATTAGTCTTTCATAAGGCGAGGAACTGCATAGAAAATGGATTAGATTAAACATAAAAGTAAAAGAAAACTAATGCTGAAAATATAAGATAGGCTTGGGATGCCTCCCAAGAGCGCTTTGTTTATCGAGTCTCGTAGCTTGACTCTTTTATACCCACTATTCTATTAAGATGATTCGTAGTTGTAGACTTCCTCAGTTGAGGGAAAGTCTTCTACGTAGTGTTTTAGACGGTGGCAGTTTACTTTGAAATTTCCGTCTGGAGCCTCGAGTTCGATGGCACCATAGGAAAATACTTTAGAGATTGTGAATGGGCCGCTCCATCGTGTTTTGAACTTACTAGAAAACTTCTTAAAACGTGAGTTAAAGAGTAGAACTTTATCACCTGGATTGAAGCGTGTGGGGCGGAGCTTTGAATCGTGGAGCAACTTGGTTCTTTCCTTAAATTTGTAGGAACTTTCGTAAGCTTGATCCCTTAACTCCGCTAGCTCATTTAGTTGCATTTTCCGGTGCGTTCCCGTTATTGTAGGATCTAAATTACAGTTCTTCAGTGTCCAGTAAGCTTTGTATTCGAGTTCAGTCGGGAGATGACACGCCTTTCCATAAACGAGTGATGCATGTGAAAGCGCGTCTTGTTTTATTATTTATAACTGAAAATACCTTATTAATACTATCACACAACCAGGCAAGAATACCCGATCGGAATAGTATAGCTATGGTAAGTCCAGGTCGATCTCAGGAACACAGGAATAGTGGTTTATTAATTAAAATAGAAAATAATAATTAACTAATAAAACAGTAAAAAGAAAGGGGGACGTTTGAGTTCCGTGCGAACATAAGATTTGTAAATAATAATTAAAACTAAATAAAAGTAAAAATTAAAATAATAAAATAATAAATAGAGAACAATAGGAAGAAATAAGTAATTGTGTAGTAACTCCACTCAGATTCATATATCCCGATTGATTGCATATTGATTATTCAATTGTGATTCCTTTTATATCAACTTAATACCAAATTCTTCAATGATTATAAGTTGAAAATGAATTAGCCAACGTTCCGGGTCCAACTAATCCCTACAATTTAAGGTTTCCCTAAATTGTGCATTAAGCATTCACGATCTATTATAATTCACCCTCGCGGTACGAATTCTTCAACAATACCTATTAATAATCTCTTATTAACTTATTCGTTTTAGGTTATTAACTTTACTTTCTTAACCTATCAGACTCAACATATTTAGCAATGATTAAATAAACCTAGATTCACTAATCATCAATAATTAATAATACTAAAGGAACTCAATCTCATTAATATTATTAACCACGTTAAGGAGTAAAAGCTAATAAGCACCAACAACTAAGGTTACACGGGGAATATAATAATCTTCAATCAAATAACTTAGCCAATATGCAATATAATCATTCAATAATCATAATCTAAGTTTCACTACTACACAAATACTAAATATCAATTCATCATACGATATGCATAAAACAAAATATTCAATATCAAAAACATAATTGTAATTGAATTAAATAAAAAGTAGATACAAACCAAATGATGAATCACAAAAAGATAAAGTGAAATGGCTTCAACCGTAGCTTTTCGTGCCTCCAAAATGCTCCTAAAACTTGAAATAATAAACCCTAAAACTAAATATTTCGTACCCTAAAATAATAATATACAAAAGTGGTGGCAAAAAGTCTGCTCAATCGTAAACAGAATGCTGCATTTTATAGTTTGCTGGGGCTGCAATCCATACGCCGTATGAATAAATCATACGCCGTATGGATGCTGTTAGCGTACTCTCCAAGAACAATTGCAGCAGCCTCCACCGACTCTCATTAAATGCACACGTATTTCTTTAATTTGTGGCCTTTGACTTTCTTTCCATGCCATGCGATGGCCTTCTGCACATCAATCATCATATATTTAATATATATTACATTATTTACTTTTATTATTATTATTAATAATATAGATTAATTATTATGTACTACTAGTATATGTACTACGGAGTACTACTTTAGACTTATTATATATTATATTTATTAACTATATTATTATTACTATATTCCTACTACTAAATGTTTATTTAATATTAATATTAACTTTATTACTAATACTAACTACTATTATTTAGCCTAACTAATTATTTGGTCCAACTCATAAACTCTAATAAATATGCAATCTAAATATTTTTGCAAAACTCATTTAACTTTTCGAACTCAAATATTTACAAACTTTATTTATTTCTATCACTCTTTTAACCACTTTGTCCCAATCATATTTAGATACAATCAATTTTTATACAAAAATTACTTTATTTAACTTATTTTTATTCATTTTCTAATTTAAGCTCTATTTCTATCTACTTTGTAAATATGAACGAAATACATATATTTTATCAAGTAAATGTAACAAAAGTATACAAAAACTAGGGAATATTAGTATATAAATATAGTACTATTTGATGTTATCAAATATCCCCACACTTAAGTTCTGCTTGTCCTCAAGTAGAATACATTTTCATCATAAAAACTTGATAAGCATCAAACTAATATTTAAGAATCAGAATACCTAAATTAAAAATCTATTTCATAATTTAAAACTTTAAACAATTTAATTAACATGGATAACGATAATGTACAAATAAAAATTTATTATTATAAGTGCAACATATAGTCCATGAATGATTACTAATATACTTATCCACTTTAAACAATCTATACTTATATTTCTGAATACACCTTTATTGTTAGTATGTACATTACTTATGATTTCCACATATGATATACTCTTAAACTTAATCATGCAATTTACTTCTATATTCAAAATAAATATGTGAAATCCATTTTTAAGAATCAAGACATTGGTGACAGGTCTGCATTTTCATGCAACAGAGCGACATAACTTGATTCAGGTTTAAGCAAAACCAGACTTGGTCAAACCATTTTGGCGACCTCATTAGGTATCTTTTATTTTTAAGACTTTTCAAGTTCTTTTGACTTGTGTTTGCTTAATGTTAAGTATATATTAATAGAGACCAGGTCTATACTTCCGTATAACAGAGGAAACCATCAATATATACCCCCAAATGTATTCATATAAGTATCAAGACATATAAAATTATTGCATGATAAATCTAAGAATTAAGACTTTTAGGTCATACATCATAATATGTATCATAAAATAATATACAAGTTATTTATTAATTTCTTACAATTCAGAAATACTCATATAGATTGCCTATTAGTACATCATATCATGTAACTATATATCACTCATTATTAAGTTTCTTACGTTATATGTACAAAACAGTTAATCCACATTAAAGTCTAAACTTTTAAATATAAAACAAAACTTTTAACAAAAAGTATTCTAACTAAAAAATACCTAGTTTTTAACTCAAAAATTTTAAATTTGATGAAAATTTAACAAAATTATAATACAAGGACAAGTAAACAAAAGTAAAATAATATTTCTTTTCTACCGATCCCATCCCCACACTTACATTATACAATGTCCTCATTGTATATATAAACATATAAAAATAAAGTGAGAAAAGGAAGAAAAGAAATTAGAACGAAAAACTCCCCTGAATATGACGCGATTATCTTGATCTGGTTTGGCGTAATGGGTCATCTTCCGATCTTTATTCAAAAATTTACAACAGCACACACTTTCGTAGTTAATCACGATTGCATTTAGCATATGCAATAAGCCTTTAAACCCCTAGGTATCCCAAGTGGACGAGTTATAGTCTCGTGAGGGTTTCCAGGGAACACTCCCACAAAGTTCTTTTATTTTATTTTCCAAAAATTCCAATTTTATCTGAATTGGTTGCCAACTTCAAAAAGTAGCAAAGAACATTAAACGTATAAAAATAAAATACGAAAAACAGAAAATAAAAATTATATATAATGTACAAGCACGGGTTGCCTCCCGAGAAGCGCTTGTTTTTGTTCGAGTCACTAGCTTGACTCCAACCTTACTTACCAAAAAATCTCTTGACTTTCCCCACACTTAAAAGTAAGCATGGATGGTAATATCGATAAGTAATCCAAAAATGTAAATTTATTAAAATAAAAGTAAAAAGATACTTATCGTTTATGGCAGGCATTGATCCATTCCTTGATGCTCCATGATTTTCCAAAAGTTGAGAGAAACTTTCCTTCCGATCGAATTGCCAAAAAGGATCTTCATATTGGTAAAACAACGAACTTGTGCTTACAGACACTTCAAATGTTGGTTGCGTCGACTCAACCACCATTTGAATTTCAACTGGTTCGGTTGCTATCTCATTACCGCAAGTTTTGTTTTCGATTTCATCTTCAATCCTTACCTTTGCTTGATCATCATTTTCCTAGTGATTCACCTCCGGGTATAATGATGAAGTGTCATCAATAGCTGTATCCATAGTAGCTACTAATTCTTCTTCAGGCATAACCCCATCTCGGTTTCTCAATTCAAGGATTTCCTCTTCATTACAATCAAGTAACGAGAGTATTTCCTCATCAGAATCATAGTGATCAAATCTTGGCAAAGGCAACCAATCTACCTCCATATCTTCTTCCTGTTTAATCTCACTAAAAATTTCGTTAGAAAATAAAGAGTCAGAGGATTGAGAATACTTATCTGTTTGAGCCATCTCCTCAAGTTGTTGAATGGAATCTCCTTGACTGTGGCCAATAGTCTTAGTTGCTTCCACTGTTTTGCTTGAAATCTCCATAGATTGCGTAGCTTTCTCAATCACTGGTTGAGATAAACTTTTAACTTTACCTTTCTTAAGCTTTGGAAAAATTGATCCTTCATTGTAATTTCTATACAAAGCAGCTGGATAAGGAGGCGGAGGTGTGTACTTTTTAACAATTTCTTCCGATAAAGGTGAAGGCTTATATTTTTTTTAATTTGGTTTTGCCTTATATCCTCCATCTTTTGGTTTGTCAAAATTTTCCACCTTGTCGCTTTCCATATCCTTCACAATTAGATCCTTATTCCAATATGCTATCATCTCATCTAAAGATTGCTTCAATTCCTCTTTAGTCAACATGCGAACGTTTCTCGAGTTTTGAAAATTCACAGGAACATTATTCATGTTCTGAGACATACCTGTCAAAATAAAACAAAAAGAAAAAAGGTAGAAAAGAAAATAAAAAAAAAATAAAAACTAACTAATTTTTTTTTTTTCAATTTAAATAATAAACACCGTTCCCCGGTAGAACAAAAGTCCAACCGGTTAAGTGTTCCCCGGCAGAATAATTCAACCAGTTAAGAGTTCCCCGGCAGAATAGTTCAACCAGTTAAGAGTCCCCGGCAGCGGCGCCAAAAACTTGATGCATGTGAAAGCGCGTCTTGTTTTATTATTTATAACTGAAAATACCTTATTAATACTATCACACAATCAGGCAAGAATACCCGATCGGAATAGTATAGCTATGGTAAGTCCAGGTCGATCTCAGGAACACAGGAATAGTGGTTTATTAATTAAAATAGAAAATAATAATTAACTAATAAAACAGTAAAAAGAAAGGGGGACGTTTGAGTTCCGTGCGAACATAAGATTTGTAAATAATAATTAAAACTAAATAAAAGTAAAAATTAAAATAATAAAATAATAAATAGAGAACAATAGGAAGGAATAAGTAATTGTGTAGTAACTCCACTCAGATTCATATATCCCGATTGATTGCATATTGATTATTCAATTGTGATTCCTTTTATATCAACTTAATACCAAATTCTTCAATGATTATAAGTTGAAAATGAATTAGCCAACGTTCCGGGTCCAACTAATCCCTACAATTTAAGGTTTCCCTAAATTGTGCATTAAGCATTCACGATCTATTATAATTCACCCTCGCGGTACGAATTCTTCAACAATACCTATTAATAATCTCTTATTAACTTATTCGTTTTAGGTTATTAACTTTACTTTCTTAACCTATCAGACTCAACATATTTAGCAATGATTAAATAAACCTAGATTCACTAATCATCAATAATTAATAATACTAAAGGAACTCAATCTCATTAATATTATTAACCACGTTAAGGAGTAAAAGCTAATAAGCACCAACAACTAAGGTTACACGGGGAATATAATAATCTTCAATCAAATAACTTAGCCAATATGCAATATAATCATTCAATAATCATAATCTAAGTTTCACTACTACACAAATACTAAATATCAATTCATCATACGATATGCATAAAACAAAATATTCAATATCAAAAACATAATTGTAATTGAATTAAATAAAAAGTAGATACAAACCAAATGATGAATCACAAAAAGATAAAGTGAAATGGCTTCAACCGTAGCTTTTCGTGCCTCCAAAATGCTCCTAAAACTTGAAATAATAAACCCTAAAACTAAATATTTCGTACCCTAAAATAATAATATATAAAAGTGGTGGCAAAAAGTCTGCTCAATCGTAAACAGAATGCTGCATTTTATAGTTTGCTGGGGCTGCAATCCATACGCCGTATGAATAAATCATACGCCGTATGGATGCTATTAGCGTACTCTCCAAGAACAATTGCAGCAGCCTCTACCGACTCTCATTAAATGCACACGTATTTCTTTAATTTGTGGCCTTTGACTTTCTTTCCATGCCATGCGATGGCCTTCTGCACATCAATCATCATATATTTAATATATATTACATTATTTACTTTTATTATTATTATTAATAATATAGATTAATTATTATGTACTACTAGTATATGTACTACGGAGTACTACTTTATACTTATTATTTATTATATTTATTAACTATATTATTATTACTATATTCCTACTACTAAATGTTTATTTAATATTAATATTTACTTTATTACTAATACTAACTACTATTATTTAGCCTAACTAATTATTTGGTCCAACTCATAAACTCTAATAAATATGCAATCTAAATATTTTTGCAAAACTCATTTAACTTTTCGAACTCAAATATTTACAAACTTTATTTATTTTTATCACTCTTTTAACCACTTTGTCCCAATCATATTTAGATACAATAAATTTTTATACAAAAATTACTTTATTTAACTTATTTTTATTCATTTTCTAATTTAAGCTCCATTTCTATCTACTTTGTAAATATGAACGAAATACATATATTTTATCAAGTAAATGTAACAAAAGTATACAAAAACTAGGGAATATTAGTATATAAATATAGTACTATTTGATGTTATCAACGAGCCTATAGGGGGTTGTTCCTAATGGTGTTTTATAAGCTGTCCGAAATGCCCATAAAGCATCGTCTAGCTTATCTACCCATCTTTCCTTGTGTTGACCAACTGTTCATTCCAAGATCCTTTTTAGTGCCCGGTTTGTAATCTCTGCTTGCCCATTTGTCTGCGGGTGGTAGGCCGTAGAGGTCTTGTGGGTAACACCATATAGTTGCAATAATTTCATAAACTGAGTATTGCAAATGTGCGTGCCCCGATCGCCGATGATTGCTCGAGGTGTTCCAAACCGACAGAACAGCTATTTTAAGAACTTGGTTACTACTCTTGAGTCATTCGTTGGAAAGGCTTGAGCTTCGGCCCATCTTGATACGTAATCGACAGCTACTAGAATGTATTCTTTTCCGTAGGATTTAGGAAATGGCCCCATGAAATCTAATCCCCATATGTCAAATATTTCACATGCTTGGATATTCGTTAACGGCATTTCGTTACGCGTTGTGATATTTCCAAACCTTTGGCAAATATCGCATCGTTTCACCAAGTCTTGTGCGTCTCTGAAAATGGTAGGCCAGTAGAATCCTGAGTCGTAAACTTTCTTTGCTGTCAGATTAGCTGCATGATGTCCTCTAGTGGGTCCGTGATGGCTTTGGTGGAGTATGTGTTCGACTTCTTTATCATCGACACATCTTCTTACTATTTGGTCGGGACAGACCTTGAACAGATATGGATCATCCCAAAAGTAATGTTTGACATCGCGGAAGAATTTTTGTCTTCGCGATGAAATTATACCTTTCCTTGTGATCCCTCCAACTACGAAATTGGCAATGTCTGCAAACCAAGGATCATCAGTGAATTGCGAACCTTGCATTTGTTCTCCTAAACTCATTAACTGCTCTTCTGAAAATCGATCTTTAATATCTCTTTCTGCAAGTTGTTCCATTGATGGATTTTCAAGTTGGCTTAAATGGTCCGCGGTGACATTTTCTGCTCCTTTCTTATCTTTTATCTCGATGTCGAATTCTTGTAGGAGTAGAATCCATCGTAACAATCTAGGTTTTGCGTCTTGCTTTTTGAAGAGGTATTTTAGAGCTGAGTGATCCGTGTATACTATTGTTTTGGACAATATTAGGTAGGATCTAAATTTGTCAAAGGCAAATACTACGGCTAGCAGCTCTTTTTCTGTAGTTATGTAGTTCTCTTGAGCATCTGTAAGCGTTTTGCTAGCGTAATAGATTGGTCGAAAGTGATTATCCTTCCTTTGACCTAGAACTGCCCCAACTGCGAAGTCACTAGCATCGCACATGATCTCAAATGGTAAGCTCCAATCTGGAGCGACCATGATTGGTGCATTTGTTAGCTCCTTCTTCAGGTAGTTGAAAGCCTTCATGCAGTTCTCGTCAAACACAAACTTGATGTCCTTTCCTAGAAGGTGGGTGATAGGTCTAGAAATCTTGGAGAAGTCCTTGATAAAATGGCGGTAGAACCCAGCATGTCCTAAAAAACTTCGAATGGCCTTGACGTTGGTTGGTGGTGGAAGTTTGGCAATGGTTTTGACTTTTGCTTTGTCTACTTCGATTCCTGACTTTGATATTCGATGTCCTAAAACTATTCCTTCCTTAACCATAAAGTGACACTTTTCCCAATTTAGCACGAAAGTCGTCCATAAAGACTTCCATGCATTGCTCAATCATGTCATGGAAAATTGCAACCATGCATCTTTGAAATGTTGCAGGTGCGTTGCATAATCCAAACGGCATTCGTCGGTACGCAAATGTTCCGTAGGGGAACGTGAACGTTGTCTTCTCCTGGTCCTTCGGATCGAGCGGGATTTGGAAATATCCCGAAAAACCATCAAGGAAACAGTTAAATTCTTTTCCTGACAACCTTTCGAGCATTTGGTCAATAAACGGAAGCGGGAAGTGATCTTTGCGAGTTGCTTCATTTAACTTCTGGTAATCGATGCAAACCCTCCAACCGGTAACCGTCCGAGTTGGTATAAGCTCATTTTCTCCGTTTGTAATGACTGTCATTCCTCCCTTTTTTGGTACGACTTGAACCGGGCTAACCCAAGGTGAGTCGGATATTGGGTAAATCAATCCAGCATCTAAGAGTTTGATAACCTCTTGCTTAACCACGTCCTGAATCTTAGGATTTACACTTCTCTGCCTTTGTACAGATGGTTTGAAATCGTTCTCCATGAGGATCTTGTGTGTGCAATAGTTTGGACTAATTCCTTGTATGTCGGAAATTTTCCATGCAATTGCCTTCTTGTGCGATTTCAGAACATCAATGAGTTGAGCTTTCTCCTCGGGTTTTAACTCTTTTGATATTATCACCGGGAGTTGTGATGTTCCATGGAGGTAAGCGTACTCAAGGTGAGGTGTGATGTAGCGTAAAAAGTCACGTTTTTACCTACATTATTGACCCCATATTTAGGCCTTTTATAACAAAAACATTCTTAAAACATCATTATTTATCATATTTTGTTATAAAGGTGAAAACTTGACGGACTTTCCAAAACTATACGAAAAGGGGTGAAAATACACTGAAATAGGCACCAAATTGAGCCAAACCCTAAATCTACTGTAAACTCCATACCAAGACCTCACAATTATCTTATTTTGTAGCTATGGAGATTACGAGAACGTGGATATAAGGATTGCTCAAAACGGATCAAGGACGAAAAAGTTATACAAATTACAGCGCAGCCGAAAGCCACAAAACGTATTCTGGACACGCCCGGGCCCCACACATCCAATTTCTACCAAATTGGTATCATTATAAGCGTAACGGAATTACGAAGCCGTAGGCGAAAGAATCAAGTCAAACGGACGCGAAACGAAGAAGATACGGCCTTCCGAAGTTGCGAGAAAAGTCAGAAAAATCACATGGCCTAGCACACGGCCACCCCAGGGCCGTACACGGCCTATACAGGGCCGTACACGGCCTGTACAGAGCCGTACACAGCCTGTATAGGGCCGTACACGGCTTGGTTTGGTCACACACGGCCTCCGTCTTGCTTCGTTTGCTTGTACGTGTGCTTGTGTGCTTGTACTCTTGGATCCATGGCTTGCCTATAAATAGAGAGCTCTCCATCCTCATTTGACACACCAATTCTTTCATAGAATTTTCACTTTCTCTCTCACACACTCTCTCTCTCTACTTTCTCTCTCTAGCACTACTCTTAGGAGTTAGAGGAGAAATAGAAAGAGTAGCTAGTTAGCGTAGCGGTAGTTGTAGCATCTGTACGGAGTAGCTCCGAGACTTTGGGTCACGAGGATTTGTCTGTAATACTTATTCAGGTTATATTTAAATCTCTTTTCTTTATTTCGTAAATATGATTTACTTATATTATGTTTGCGATGTATTGCTTATTAGAGATGCCATGCTAGGTTAGACAAATCTGTGTTTGCTATGATAATGGTTATGCTTAAGTAGTTATGATTTAATATGCAATTGGGATGACACCATTATGAAACAACGGAGGTAACGTTATACGGCTTTCATTTGTATAGCGCCGGAATCATCACGAATGTGTGTAGTACGGAACGTGGAAGCTATGAAAGTCGTGGGCACAATCCGTTGTGGAAATAATGATCCCAATTGTAAACATACTGTTACTCTGTCTGTGTGAATATTAAACTGTATCTGAATTTGTGAATTGAATCTCAATTGTTTACCTATCCAACTTATGCTGTGGTTAGAAACTTCCTGCTAAAACCTGGCCAATTATTTGTGGTACGTAATCTACCTATTCTATGTATGATGAAGCATTTGAACTCGACATGGCTGTATTCTCTAGATTGAAACTATATCATAAGAGATGCGGAGCATAGGATTAGAGATAGGTTAGATTCAAGCTCATATATTAAGTATCTTTGAGAGACCTTTCGGGATATTTATGATCCGATTATCTGGTTATGTGAAATGGTATGAAATAGGAATAGTTATCTGTGTGCCTTTCTATTGCATGTTCTTGTTTGATTGTTGCCTTAGGAATGCTGCATGCTAGAACTGTACCTCTGATTACTATATGTAACTGCATGATTAGGGTTTTCAGATATAAGTTGATATTTATACAGTAGAGTGATGTGCATGTAATAGTTGTGGTGATTTATATGATTAATGATGAACAATTCAATAAACCGTTAGACAAGTTAATCTAACCTATTCCGTAGGGTAACTCCTGTTCACTTTATTGTTTATTCAACAATTCGTGCCATGATACCGACACACATTTGTCAGAGATTGGGGAATAGGATTAGAGAATAACTGTTGATTGAATTGATCAGTACATTTGGGAGAACATCCAGTGTATCTGACACTATATATTTGCTATCCATGTGACATATTATTTATCTGATTGTAGAGACCTTTACGTTAGATATCTGATAGGATCGTAATTATACATCATTAATAATATAGGGTATCCAATGAGCAAACCGGTAATTTGAATCAATGCTAAGGAAAAACCATAAAACGGCACAGTACTTCGTATAGCGTTTAAATACGTGGGAAAAGCTAAGGAACTGCCGTAGGTATAATACTTCGTGTTAATTTAAGTTCCGGTTACCCAACGGATTAATCATCATAACTAGTGGCTTTAACACCCATAACTACTATCCAAAGCATATACCAGCATCATAGTAAACACTCTCGTATCCATTGTTCTCTGAGCCTCCGTACAAACATCTTTTCCTTTTCTGCATTTATTTTCCGTAGATTAGTTAAAAAACCAAACCAAATCAAATCTTATTTTAAACCCTAGCTAGATCACAAAAGATAATTAGAACGCCTAAGATCCCATGCCCGTTGTAGTGTAAGAACGACACCTGAGTCAACATACCGCTTACTATCCTAGTAACCTAATTATGGCTGAAAGTAGTATTAGCTTAGGATTTCCCCAGCTCTATAAATTTAAAACAACCCACTGTTGTGCCCGTTTCGCAAACGACCGTTGCGGGCGCAACACGTTTTTGGCGCCGCTGCCGGGGATCGAACCCGGGTCACCTTCGTGATTGGCGGGAATACTTACCACTATACTACAACGACCGATTTTAGGTTTTTAGTTATCTTAGTTATTTAGCGATCCTTTCGGAAGATCAATATCATCCGTAAGTTCCTTTTCCTATCTTTAGATTAGATTTCCTTTTCCGTTCTTAGATTAGTTAAACCAATCCTTTCCAAAACTCTACTTTCTACCAACAAGTTATGACGAATCGTATCACTCTCGCCTCATCAATCAAGCCACTGCTAGAGGAACGAGGAGGACCAATCGTATCATCTGCTGACGAAAACCTTGAAATTAAGCTACACTTCATTAAAATGATTAAATCTCAGTGTCAATTTCATGGTCTTTCGGTTGAAAATCCAAACTCTCATCTTAACAAGTTCATCAACCTTTCTGACTCCTTCGAACAAACGGGATCCAGTAATGAAGTTACCCGACTTCACCTGTTTCCCTATTCTTTAGCTTCTCGAGCACAAGCATGGTTTTATGAACTCGAACCTAATTCGATTCATACATGGGAGGAGATGGCTACCAAATTCATGGCTAAATATTTCCCTCCATCCCTACAAACCAAGCTTAAGAATGAAATCACTAACTTTCTCCAAAAGAATAATGAATCATTAAGCTCTGCTTGGGAACGCTTTAAGAATTTGCTCGGAAGATGTCCGAATCATCAGTTTGTTGAAACGAATCTGGTCTGCACATTCTACAATAGTTTGAATCCTCATCATCAACAAACCCTCGATGCTGCTTCATCCGGAAATTTCATGCTACATACTTCAGACGAAGCGTGGAGGTTGCTCAAGATGATGACGATGTATCAACATGACTTGGAGCAAGATGAATCAACTTCGGAGGAAAGGAGTACTTCTAATGCCTTGAACACTTTGAAAGCTCAAATTAAATCAATCACTAACGTTGTCAAGGACATGCAAGAACCCTCTAAACCCAAACACGAGAAGAAACCTCAAAAGCTATTCTCACGCCAAAGGTTCAAAGAAGATATTCTTGCCACTACTGGAGAAACCTCTGATCAAGCACATCATTCAACATCTTTCATTAAGAGGCCAACCAGTAGACCTTCTTCTCAATCGTTAGTTCTTTCTTCACCCTCTACTTCATCTCATTTGACTTCTTGTCTAAACACCGAAATTTTCAATAACTTCATGGTTAATCAAAATAATATTAATAAACAAATTGTTGATTTTCAAAACCAAATTGATAGTTTGCTTAGAATTTCAAACGATTTAGTTAAAAACATGGAGGATAATGTAAAAAAGTTGTTTTTAAAAGTTGATGAGAAGCAAAGGGAAGAAGCGATTAGCAAAGCTATTCATCATTCATCTTATGATTATGATGATATCCTTGTTGTCACTAGAGGAGGAAAAGAGACTAAGAATGAGAAATCTATAGATATTCCGACAAACGAACCTTCTATTTCTTCACCTCTCACTGACTCAGTACCAGTTAAGACTCATGTCACTTCTCCTGAGCCAGCACCTTCTAAAGCCCCAGAAGTCATTATTCCTTCACGTATACCTTTCCCTGGTAGGCTTAAGAAAGAGAAACAAGAAGCTCAGTTTGGAAAATATCTAGAGATGTTTATAAGCTTACACTTAAATGTCAAACTTTTAGATGCTTTAGTTGAGATGCCTAGTTGTGCCAAATTCTTTAAAGAACTCTTATCAAATAAAGAAAAACTTAAACAAATAGTTAACTTGCCTTTAGATGCAGAGTGCTCTTTGATCATGCAACAAGGACTACCCCCAAAGCTAGGAGATACTGGCCGTTTCACTATACCTTGTTATCTACAGGATGTTCAAATAAGTAACGCCTTAGCCGACTTAGGAGCTAGTGTAAACCTTATGTCGTATTCCCTCTATAGGAAATTAGGATTAAGCGAACTTTTACCAACTCGTATGACCATCCAATTAGCCGATAGATCAGTTAAACTCCCTCATGGAATTGCTGAAGATATTATGGTACGTGTTGATAAATTCGTTTTTCCTGTGGATTTTGTTGTCATGGACATTGAGGAAGACACCGAAGTTCCACTCATCCTTGGCAGACCTTTCTTAAACACTGCCAAGGCCGTCATCGACGTAAATGAAAAATCTTTAAAACTTCAAGTTGGAACTGAGGAGGTCACCTTCAATGTTGACAAGCTAATGAAACAACCTATGGGAGAAGACCTTGGTCTTGTAGATTTTATGCAGGAAATAATTGAAGAACACCTGGAAGAGATCCTCGCAGTAAGCAGCAATAACTCTCTTCCAAACACGGTCATCACTACTGGAAGACTTTGCCAAGAAGATGGAGGTCTATGCTCAGCTATCTCGGATCCACCAACTGCATCTAAGGAAGTGCTATTTCCTTTAAAGAAATCCAGCAATCAGCTTAACAGTTCTATCACAGCTGCTCCGCTTGGATCTGGCACACCTGTCACTCTCTTAAGAAGGAACCTCACTCCGGAAGTACCCGATTCATCTCTCACAAAAAACCAAATTCTGAAGACTCTCGAATAAATGGAGTCAATGCTTAAACCACCTTATCTACAATCTGAAAGATCAAATCCAGAGATCACATTCAGCACATCTTCTTCTGCTCAATTCCAGAGATTTGCATTCACGGAGAACAACGATACTATAATCACTGAAGACAATGCAATCTCCCACTCTTCAAAAGCAAAATACGAGCTAAGAAAAGATGAGCTCTCCGATAAACCAGAATGGGTTGATATAGCATCAGCCGACAGTCCAGAGATCCCTGCAGAAAATTCAAAATTTCAAACGAAGTTCGACGAGCTTAAAATAGACGAAATTGCAAGGATGAAACCTTCCATAGAAGAACCACCCAAATTGGAGCTGAAGGAACTACCCTCACACCTTGAATACGCTTTTCTCGAAGGACCTTCACACTTACCAGTTATCATATCAAAAGACCTGAAGACGGAAGAGAAAGCAAAACTTATTCAAGTTTTGAAGTCACATAAGAAGGCAATTGCTTGGAAGATTTCTGACATTCAAGGTATCAGTCCGAACTATTGCACTCACAAGATCTTAATGGAAAACGACTTCAGACCATCAATTTAGAGGCAGAGGAGAGTCAACCCGAAGATTCAAGAAGTGGTTAAGAAGGAAGTTATCAAACTCTTGGACGCTGGCCTGATTTACCCTATTTCAGATTCCCCTTGGGTCAGCCCAGTTCAAGTTGTCCCAAAGAAAGGAGGAATGACGGTTATCGCTAACGAAAACAATGAATTAATTCCAACACGAGCCGTCACCGGTTGGAGGGTGTGTATTGACTACCGGAAACTAAATGAAGCCACTCGCAAAGATCACTTCCCTCTACCGTTCATTGATCAGATGCTGGAGAGATTATCAGGAAATGAATGCTACTGTTTTCTTGATGGATTCTCCGGTTATTTTCAGATTCCTCTCGATCCTAAGGACCAAGAAAAGACGACATTCACATGTCCATATGGAACTTTTGCCTACCGACGTATGCCGTTTGGTTTATGTAATGCACCCGCTACATTTCAGCGATGCATGGTAGCAATTTTCCATGACATGATTGAACAATGCATGGAGGTATTCATGGACGACTTCTCAGTCTTTGGAGATTCCTTCTGTAGGTTCCACTTATACGGACCAAATCGAGTAGTTTTACTTGAGTATTTAAAGCGGAAATCAAACACACAAATATATGCTAGATTAACACAATAAATGACCAAAACACAAGTGTATAACTTTGTATATAATGAGATGGTAACAATACATACACTTCTACAAACACACTATAATCAAAATAACACAAACTAGTATATTTTCTCTGAATATTGAGGTGTTATGTGTGTGTTTTGTGTTGAGGCTCCATAAACAGAAGCTGGCGAGCTTCTATTTATAGTCTGGACCAAACTGTATGCGACACAAGCTTTGTGTCGCATGAAAGGCTTCTGCGACACAAGCATTGTGTCGCATGAGATGATTATACGACACAAGTCTTGTGTCGCATAGAATGATTCTGCGACACAGTGATTGTGTCGCATGATGACAAAAATTGTAATTAAACTAGAACTTAAACTATTCAATACGTAATTACAATTTCGACACTATTACAGACTGAGACCAACTGACAGACACACATTGATGTACCAACAAACTCCCCCGTGTCTTCAGCTTGGTCTTTGAAAAATTCTTCAATTTTCTTCAGTCTTCAGATGTCTGGTCTTCAAACCCATCCAGGTGGAAAGTTTCCACCAGCGTGTATGCCTGATGGGCGCCTAGAGGTCGGTCAAGGAATCGCTTCCTGTCATCGCGGTGCCTTCCTCCGGGCGCGCCACCAGCGGGTGTTTTATAATTTGTAAATGCGGGGCCTAAGGATACTTAAAACTATGGGGTATAGTAGTAAGTATGACCTAGGGTCGTTCTTCAAACTACAACGGGCATGGGATCTAGGTCTTTTGATTATCTTTTGTAATTTAGCTGGTTTATCAAAAGGTTGATAGGGGTTTTGGTTTTCTTCTATTATAACTACTAATTTTAAACTAAACTAAACTAGAGGATAGGGGAGGTGAGGTGGCTACGAGAACATCAGATTAACGCGAGTGTTTACTATGATAATTATATATGCTATTTAGGGGTAGTTATTTTAGTTAAGGTATTAGCTATGATGACGAAGTCAGGACTTAACAGACGTACTTGAAACAATCAATGATAACAAAGTACTCTACTTACAACCTTTCCTTAGCTCCCATGTATTTAAACGCTTGTACCAGTAGTAAGTTGTTTTACAGTATTTCCGTTGAAACATTAAAAGGTTCTTGTTATCTATCCTGAGTTATATGTCCTAATGAGCCATAACTGCTAGCCTATTATATACCTAACGCGAAGTTGTAATCAGATAAATAACATGTCACGAAGATAGCAGTTATAGAATGTAAACTATACCGGAAGTTCTCCCAAATATAGCAACCAATTTAACCAACATCCATCCTCGAGTCCTATTCCCCAATCTCGGACATTTGAGATATCCGAATCATGGCATGAATTGTTGAATGAACAAAAACATGAAACAGGGGTTTCCTACCGGAACAGGTTGGGATGGCCTGTTCTAACGGCAGATTAAATTGTTCATCATTATTTCATATAAACCATCATAACTATTTTACGCATGTTAAACTGATGTATGCAATTAATCTATACTCGAAAACCTAATCATATATCCAATAACACAAGTGATACTAGCATGCAAACCCTAAAGCAACAATCAAACAAGAACATGCGACAGAGCAGCATACAAGGATCAGTTAAATTTGTGCAGAATAACTGGATAATTGGTTAAGTCACACATATTCCGAAAGTTCTCTCAAAAACATGAGTTAAATAAATTGAATCTAATCTATCTCTAATCCTACGCTCCGTGTCTCCCTCCGGTGTATTTCAACCAGGAGAACACCGGCCATGTCGAGTTCAACGATCATCAGACACAGAATAATAAGCGGCGTACCACCAGTTAAGGACCAGCAGTAAGTTACAAACCACAGCATAAGTTGGATAGATAAACATTGGAGACTCAATTTATAGATTCAAATATATATCAACAGCATACGGACAGAGTAACGGCATGTTTACAATTGGAATCATTATCACAACGGATTGTGCCCACAACTTTCATAGCTTCCACGTTCCGTACTACACACATTCGTGATGATTCCGGCGCTATACAAATGAAAGACGTATAACGTTACCTCCGTTGTTTCATAATGGTGCATCCCAATTGCATTTTAAAGTATAACTACCCTAGCATAATGATTATCATAGCAGACACAGATTTGTTTAGCTAAGCATGGCAATAATTCTAGCAAGCAATTCTAAATAATTATGACAACAGCACAACATATTTAAAACAACAAGATAGAGATTATAATAAAACCTGACAAAGCGTAATTACAAATCTTGCGCAATCGCAGTCTCGGAGCACCTCCGTAAAGCTAAGCTAGAAGCTAATCTACTAGCTTAATTAAACTAACCTAAACTAATTATTTCTAGAGAGAGAGTAGAGAGAGAAAGGAAAGAAAGAAAACATATGATTTTTTTTTTAAATGAGGAGGTGATGGTGTGTATTTATAGGATTTGCTCAACCGTATTCTAGCCTTCAAAATCTCAGCCGTATTCCTCAGCCGTATCAAGATTGCACCTTGGATGACCAAAACATGCGATACGGTTGAATTTGGCCGTATACGGGAGAGATTGGCCGTATCGGGGGAGGGACAAGGCCGGATACGGGGGAGATTGCCCGTATACGGCTGGCTCTAGGCCGTATACGCCCAAAACAGGCCGTATACGGTCAGGTCCAGGCCGTATACGGCTGGGCTTGGCCGTATCCGGCTTGTCTCTCCCGTATTGTGGTCTGTCGGTTGCTTGGAATCTTCGTTCGGGCGTAACTTTTGACTCGGGTGTCCGTTTTCAGCGTTCTTTATATCCATGCGATCGTAATCTCCTGACGAAGAAAATGACATAGGTTAGAGGTCATAATTCTTGGTAGAGCTTAAAAAGTGCTTGAAAGCGTGAACCGGAATGCTTATGATCGTATTCGTTACATTTATCGTGTTTTTCGATCATTTTTAGATGATTTTTGAAATGTTGTCTGTATTTTAGCCCCCATGATGAGTTTTGATAATAAAGTGTTGATTTTGGATATATTCATCATGTTTTGGGCTAAAAAGGTGAGAAAGTGACACATAAAAACTTGACTTTTTACGTGTCATCAATGCCAAAGGTGAAGCATATGTCAACGATTTTCTGAAATCGTTTCGCTAAAACAGAGTTGAACTCGTTTCCTGGATTGTAGCGAATCCGATTGTCGAATAGCTTCTTCATGTCACTTCTGGATAGATTAATCAAGCTCATTGGGTCAAATATTCTGAAGTTTGCTTTTCGTAGACCCCACAAAGATCCTGTCTGAGGCTCTGAATCTGGTACAAAAACTAAGACGGCTTCGCCAGTGTGAGCATCCAGTTCCCAGTAATGAAAACGTTTCAGTAGATTGAATGGAACTGTTTCCAGAGCGATTTCAGTCAGACATTCAGCAGGCGGATAGTGAACTCTTACAATTGGCTGCTTGGTCTTTGGATCGAGCTTCTTCTTGAAAGTGTACTTTGTACCCAGTACTGGTTTAACATAATGATATTTCTTTCGTTTAATTTCCTCACGCATGACCTTTTGAATAACATCTGCAACTCCATCTTCGTAAGGATTTATTAACTGAAGCTGAGTAAGACGAACGATGTCATGCTTTGGTAATGTACTCAATATCCTCAGTGATCGACGAAAGTACTGGATACCGTCAAGTCTTTTAATCATCAACCTCCCTTTACTCACCTTCCAGCTTTTTATCAGGCCTGTATAATCACCACCAACCTGATATTTCTTACATGTAACTGGAGCAGGTTCTGGATTTTTACCTTTTGGAAACCAGTTATCCCTTTCTCTGATGGGCATTTCCTTGTCAAAAGATACACATTCGGATGTATCGAGAGGGAAAATGTCATTATAGTTTGTTGATTCTCGAACAGGGACTGGTTGTGCTTGTGAAGAACTGGAGGGTACAGACGATTCTTGAGCAGGACCAGGTTAAGAAGTAGATCCTGGTACGTAATTAAACGTTGGCCCTGACTCATCGTCTGAAGAATCAGATAATACAACACCCTCTTGAGGATAAGCTGGACGATCAGTATATTCTTCATCAGGATTAAGCTCTTCTTGTTCAACATCAACATCATCATCATTATTAGTAGAGTTGAAGTCAAAAGATTCTTCAGGCGCACGACCGTCATCGTCAACCGCAGATTGAAAGTAAGTCAAATTACAATACGTGTAATCTACAGCTAGCGGTTTTGGTTGCCCTGGTTGCTCAATAATATACTCAAGAACAAGAGTTGTTTCATTAATAGCAGAAGCATTTACATTATCAGGATTTACATTTTCTTCGCCCTCGGCGGAAACCCTAGGAATTGATTCTAAGGCCGGTTGGGCTGTCTCCCCCGAAGCAATGGCTTGGGTTTCCAGCTGCAGAATCTTCGACTTCAGTTCTTCGTTCTCTTTTTCAATGCGAGAGATTCTGGCATCCTGAGCTTCAAAAACTGATGCTTGAGCTTCCATAGACTGCTGCATCTTTTCAATCTTTGCCAGGAGCTCCTGAATGACGGCTGGATGAGGAGTGACCAGAGTTTCAGTCCTTGGGAGCTCAGAAGATGTAGAGGTGGAAGTACGAGAACGTCTGACCAAAGGATTCGGATCAGCAACGTCCGAAGTGTCTCGAGGCCTTTTTCCTCGGGTAGAAGATTCAGGACGTGGAGAAGGTGGCCGATAAGCATCGATCTCACGATCGAGATCCACCAACTCCGGATCCTCGACAGCTGGCTGAACTGGCGGTTGTTGAGCCTGAGGTTGTTGAACTGGAGGCTGCTGTACTGGAGGCTGAGGGATAGGTTGTTCAGGAGCTGGATCATTGAATTGCTCACCAGGTAGAGGAACATAAGCAGGATCCACGATGTGACCGAAAAGATCAACCTCACATTCTGGTGCCTGTCCCTGCTTCGCAAAAGTAGTACAAGTGATGTAGATCCTTGTATTCATCGGTGTCTGCTTGAAAGTGAAGGATGCGACCACTGGAAGGTCAGGATGCAGATGATTGAGCAGCAACTGAGTGAACCGAGGATATAAAGCCCATTTATCCTTAGCATCCAAGGCATTGTTCACAAAACCCCTGAAGATATAACCGGAGAAGTTGAAGGGTTTGTTGTAGATCAGGGCAAGAATAGCAGAGGCAGTCGAAAATTTCATTCCTTCAAGACCTGCCTTGCGACTGGATAAGCAGACGATGACAATGTGAGCAAGATATCTCCAGACCTTTGTCATGTAGGTCTTCTTGTACTGATCAACTGGAATATCTTGATATCCAATCGACCGCATGCCCTGTGCAATTGCACCTGGAGTGAACTGGGTGATCATATCAGAGTTGTCACCGAACTCAAAGAAATCCCGAATAAGCTGCTCGGTGAAGATAACTTGGCGGCCGCGGACAGTAGAAATGATACGAGTATCCGCTTCATCTTAGTTGACCACCGCGTTGTCCCAAAACTCGGTGATATGATTTGTCAACATCCGAGTATCAGCAGTGATAGCTTTGTGAATTCTGGAGCGACGAAGAAATGCTATCATTGGTCGGTACGGGCGAGAAGTCTCGACATATGTATTCATGAATGCCACGATATTGTGACGTGGCTCCCAGAAATATTTAGAGACATCGATCTCTGGGAGTGCTGGAGCAGCTGGAGCAGCTTGAGCAGGTTGTTCAGCCATTTCTACAAAAATAACAATAATACAGCCAAAACTCGAAATGCGTTAGCGTTAGTAACAAAAAAAATAGTTCGCGTCTTAATTTTACAAATGTTATGTGACACAATAGTTGTGTCGCACTAGGTCCATACGACATAAGGACTGTGTCGTAGAAGGACACTACGACACAAGCCTTGTCTCGTATGACACGTGTCACGCGGACAGCATTTCCCCTGCATTTAGCAATTTTTGAGAAATTAATCTCGAATACGACATAGTCACTGTGTCGTATGATGTGTCGTATAAAATGGGTACGACATAACTTATGTGTCGCATACAAATATGACATAAGCACCTGTGATCAGTACGACATTAAATCCAAGAATATATACGACACAACCGTTGTGTCGTATGTTATGTCGCAAAGATGAACATCAAAGCAAACCCAGATTCGATCGATGAACAATTTTGGGGTTTTCAAAATCTTCGCATACCCTAGGGTTCGCAATCAACAGGGGATCAATAATATGTATTTATCTAACCCTAATAACCCCTAAACCCTAAATAATTTAACGAAAAACCGAAACCCTAAAAACGTAATACGGGTCGATCGAATTCAGGACATAATACGCGATAAAAACACGAAAGAATTATATCTAAAGATGCGCAAACAGATGATGAACAAGAATCGATGAACAAATCGCGGTGAAAAGCCCTCGAAAACACGAATCCGAATGAAAAACGATTGTGTCGCAAAATCGCCTTTGTGTCGTATATTTTGTGTCGTGAAAGTTTTGAAAAACGTAAATGATTATGTCGTATGATGTGAATAGTTAACCAGTGACCCGCATACGACATAATATACGACACAAGCTAACTGACGAATACGACACAAGCATTGTGTCGTATAACTTGAGTACGACACAGTGGTTGTGTCGCACAGAACACAGAGCAAAATTTTGAATATTAAAAAAATTGATTTCGATGCCGATTCGGATTTTGATTTTAAAATTTTCGCAAAGAAGATGATTTGTGACTTAAAAAAAATATAGTAAAAAGGAAAAATACAATTTAAAAGAATATTAAAGAGATAAAACTAAATATAAACATAAAAGAAAAGAAACAAATACAAATAAAAGCGTAAAATTTATAAAATCTTTTTGGTGACGGTGTTGAGATTCTGGTTAGGGATCATACCGAAATGACATGCAATTATTAGGAATAGTAAGTGTTATTTCGATTATCAGTATATTTGTCCACTTTAAATTTACGTGGCACATTTAAAACACCTTTTGTAAAAATTATTTCAAGACGATTACCGATATTGTTTGTCCACTTAAGCATGTTACATCCGAGTTTGTGGAGTTAACCTTTTATTGTTAGTATGAATGGTTCTCTGTGGCCCCCACCATTGATATACCCCTATAACCCAGACAATAACATAGTTTCCATATTTAGAAAGAATAAAGAAAGATCATTTTTAAGAATCAGGCTAGAGTTGACAGGTCAGTACGGAAGTACAGCAAAGCAACCTAACGTGATTCAAGTATAATCAAGACCAATCGCAGTCAAACTGAAGTTGGAGTTTCCCAAACAGCGACCTTGTTTAGTGTGATTTAGGATTAAGCAAAACCGATCGCAGTCAAACTGAAATTGGAGTTTCCCAAACAGCGACCAGTTCTGTACTTACGTACAACAGAGGTAACCATCATAAACTCCCAAATGATTTCAGATAAAAGTTCCAAAGATAGAAATATGTTAAGCTACGCTAAGGAATTAAGACATTGAGTCGTACATCAAACGGTGTTTACCACAAGATAATAGACACGTATTTAAATGATTTCTTAATAACCTAGAGACAGGTGTGTATCATGCCTACCAGTACATCGCATGATGACGACAATTTTCATAAAAACCGTTTTAAGTGTGTCAGATAAACCTACTGACACATCAAAGATAAACCTTAAAATTCCATTTTGTGCATGTCACTCGATGTACTATCATATCCCAAGTTGTTTACAGACTCAACTCAACGTCTATTTTAAAAATGTAGCAACCATTGCATTTCTTTGATACTAACGAGTATAAAGAGTGGCGGTTGCTTTTTTTTTTTTTTTTTAATCCAAAATAATAAAGCAAATAAACTGTACAGAAATTAAGTCACAAATCATTTCATGAGATCAAGAGAAATCATCCCTATCATATCCACAAGTTCGTCGAAACGAGCACGTGAAAATGCTTTTGTGAATAAGTCGGCTTTTTGCTTAAGGGTATCTATGTGAATGAGGTCAATTAAATGTTTCTCATAGCAATCTCGTATGAAGTGAAACCTAATCTCTATGTGCTTGGTCTTAGAGTGTTGAACGGGATTGCGAATAATAGATATAGCAGCAGTATTATCAATATGAATATGAGTCAAAGTAAGAAGTAACCCATAGTCACGCAATTGATGTTGAATCCACAAAATCTGTGAACAACAGCTTGCAGCAGCAATGTATTCAGCTTCCGCTGTTGAGGTGGAAACTGTGGTTTGCTTCTTACACTGCCAAGACACCAATCGAGAACCGAGATATTGGCATCCTCCTGTAGTTGACTTTTTATCCGAATTGCAGCCGCCATAATCAGAATCAGAATAGGCAGTGAGAGCAAAATTTTTCTCATTTGAGTACCATAGACCAAGAGATGGTCTATATTTGAGGTAACCAAAAATTCGCTTCACAGCCTTCATGTGAGAAACCTTGGGCTTTGCTTGATATCTGGAACAGATAGACACAGCAAACACAATATCTGGTCTGGATGCAGTGAGATACATCAGTGATCCTATCATAGAACGATAGTCCCGCTCCTTGCAATCTTCTTCGTGTTCAGCGGGTCCGAGTTTGTGATCAGTTTCAATGGGAGTACCATATGGTTTACAGTCATGGAGTTCATACCGAGTCAACATGTCATTGACATATTTGGACTGATGAATGTAGAAATCCTTGTCAGACTGCTCAACCTGTACACCTAGAAAGAACTTAAGTTCTCCCATGGCACTCATCTCAAACTCGGACTTCATAATCTTCTCGAAGTCTCTGCACAAAGAATCATTTGTTGAACAAAATATGATGTCGTCCACGTAAACCTGCACCAGTAACAAATCTTTTCCAACCCTTTTTATGAAGAGAGTGCTATCAATTTGGCCTCGTGAGAAGCCATTTCTCGTGAGATGATTTGCCAACCTCGCATACCAAGCTCTTGGAGCTTGATGAAGACCATATAATGCCTTGCCTAACTTGCACACATAATCAGGATGGTTTTGATCTTCAAAACCAGGAGGTTGCAAGACATACACATCCTTCAGAACCTCTCCATACAGAAATGCGCTCTTGACATCGAGTTGATAAACCTGAAAACCTTTAAATGTCGCATAAGCCAGAAAAATGCGAATGGATTCCAATCTTGCAACTGGAGCAAACACATCATCATAGTCCAAACCCTCAATCTGAGTAAAACCTTGAACAACCAGCCGAGCCTTATTCCGAATAACTACGCCTCTGTCATCTTTCTTCACGCGATAAACCCAGCGAGTTCCAATTGGATCGACATCTTTTGGTAAAGGAACCAACTCCCACACATCAAGCTTTTTGAATTGATTCAGTTCTTCTTGCATAGCCTCAACCCAGTATGGATCTTTCAAAGCTTCAGCTATTTTCTTTGGTTCATGCTGAGACAAGAAGCATTCTTCCAATTCTTCTTCAACACAGGCAAAATTGGCAGATGAAGATTCTTCACGGACTTCATTAGCAGCAGTTTGATGCCTAGTTAAAACACCTTGTTGAAGCTCACCAATGATATTTTCAGTGGGGTGAGAAGAATGAATTCTAAGCTGAGGAATCGGATCAGGCACAATGATCGAATCCAAATTTGACAGATCACCTCCAGGATTTTCAATTTCAACGGAGCTATCAGTGGCAGTACCCTCATTGTCAATTGGTGTGACAATATCGGTTTCAGTTTGAGGATTAGATTCAGAAGCCACTTGATCAACATCGGAGGGATTGTCATCATTGACAATATTTTCTGGAGGTACTACTCTAGAATTGGAGATTGAGTCGTCAGAAGAAAGATCCAATCCATGAAGTAGAGACACCACCAGTTCTTCTTCACTAAATTTGGGAAGATTGAAAGAGTCCACCAACTTATCATACTCAAACAAGGACTCAGGTCCCTTGCCTTTTGGAGAATCAGTATATTTCATAAACCTTACTTCAAAATGTTCCTCTATTCTCCCAGTAGACTTGTTGAAAACTCTTTTATTTGGCGAGTTCACAGAGTATCCCAAAAATAACCCATCGACTGCTTTTTCATCAAATTTGCCTACCGAGTCCTTAGTAATTAAGATTGTGCAAGGACACCCGAAAGGTTCAAGAAACTTCAAATTTGGTTTGCGATTATTCAGCAATTCATAACATGTTTTCTTTCGCTTTTTAACAATCGAAACCCTATTTAACACGTAGCAGGCAGTGTTAACAGCTTCTGCCCAAAAAGTGGTAGGCAGATGTGCATCAGACAACATGGTTCTTGCTGTCTCAATGATTGTCCTATTCTTTCTTTCAGCTACTCCATTTTGCTGAGGAGTACGAGCAGCACTAAACTGATGAAAGATTCCCTTTCGAAGACAATACATTTCCAAGGTTCTGTTCTTGAATTCGGTTCCATTATCACTGCGCAGTTTCTTGATTTTCAGATTGCACAGATTTTCCAGTCTGTCGAACAAGTAGATTAAAGTATCAGTTGTTTCATCCTTTCCAGCCAAGAAATACACCCAAGAAAACCTTGAGTAATCATCAGTAACAACCAGACAGTACGATTTTCCACCAATACTTTTCTTATTCACAGGACCGAACAAATCCATGTGAAGCAGCTCCAATGGAGATTCAATAGAGTTCACCAGCTTAGACTTATGGAACTTCTTGTGTTGTTTCCCTTTGAGACAGGAAACGCATTCATCATCAGTTACGAATGATTTTTTAGGCACACCTAACACAAGATCATTATTAACAAGATAATTCATTCTGCGAAAATGAATATGTCCCATTCGTCTGTGCCAAAGCAGTGAATCTGTAGAAGAAGCTTTTGATAGCAAACAAGTATGCTCCTTGGTAACCACAGTTTGCATATCCAAAATGTACGAGTTGCGTACACGGGGTGCTCTCAGTAACACCCATTCCTCGGGAATAACAAATCCCGGCTTCAGAATTAAACATTCAACATCTGTAAATGCGGTAGTGAACTTCTTGTCGCAGACTTGAGAAACACTGATCAGATTGTGTTGCAGTTCCTCGACATAGTTCACTTTATCAAAACTCACTTGCCCATTAGAAAGTGTACCCTGACCCGTTATGTTACCACCTGTATCTCCCTCAAAAGCAACATGTCCTCCGCGATATGGTTTCACATCAGACAGAAGAGACATGTCACCAGTCATGTGCCGTGAGCAGCCACTATCCACATACCATTTACTTCTTTGTATATGATCTGACTGCTACAGCACAACATAGAGAGAGAATTAGTTAGAAATGGAGACCCAGGCCTTTACAGACTTGGGTACTCCAGAGACCTCATCAATAATAACTACATCAGTTAAAACTTTGTTTTTCAGTAAATCAGGTGCAATTCCTGATGCAGTATTACTTGATGATGAGTCTTTTAACAACTCTTTAGGTCTCCAAATTTTCACAGGAACAATAGTGGGTTGCTTGTTAACATTGTCAGGCTGTTTAACCAGAGGTTTACTAGGCCTAGCAGCATTAACTTTCGGGATAGAAGTATGAGAAAGTGAACCCTTCTTTGAAAAAGATTTAACAGATGAATTTTTGTAAACGGAATTTCTGGGAACACCTTTTGAAAACTTCTTTCTCAAAAGCAACGGGCATTGATTAATCAAGTGACCTTGTTTCTTGCAGCAGAAACATGATCGTCTTTCCTTAAAGGTTCGGTCGTTACTGCCTAAAAATTGGGGTGAGACAGGTAACTTATGTGAGCATGTTGAAGTGGATGCCCCAGAATGTGAAACAGAAGGTTTAACAGAATTCTTAATTGATTTGTCATTAGTATTCTGTAAATCTTTCCTTTTATGTTCAGCCTTAACCTTAGTATTCATTTGAAAAGTTTCATCATCTATTTCAGTAGTAAGGATGTGATGTTCAGGCTTAATGTTTTTCTTTTCATATTGAGGCACAAACTTACAGGGAACATCCTCAACCTCGTCCTCTTCTTCAATAGTTTTTAAGGGAGCAGGCGAAAAACTACCAAAGGGGGTAAACTTGACGGTTCCTGAGGGGGTAAACCTAACAGGTTCAAAAGGCTTCACAGGTTCAGTCTTAATTGTCTTAGGTTTCTTCTTATCATGGTTTACTTCTATGTTGGCTTTATAGAATTCAGGCAACTTAAACGGATTCAAACTAACAGGTTCACATACAGGCATAGCTACTTTCTTAACAACAGGCTCATTAACTGATATTTCAATGGGCTTTGCATCTACTAACGCAGTAGGCACAAAATCTTTAATTTCATCCTTAGACGGTCTACACAAATTCACATCTAAAGACGGAGGCGGTTGATGATGATAACCATAACCGGACTTATCTTTAGAACTAGTTCTACCCGTCTGTAGGATATCAGTAAAGACCAAGGCTGAAGTGTTGATATTCTTGAGTTTTCGTTGCAAATCAACAGCTTTGGCTTGAGAGTCAGCCAATTCCTTTTTTAAATGAGCAATCATTTTTAAGTAACTGTCAATTTCATCTTGATTACTGAAAATTAGAGCTTTTAGCTCCTTTTTATCTTCAATAAGTTGATTAATGTTACTTTCAAAGTGTTTCTCATTATTTTTTAAAACTTTGTTTGCCTCCATCAAATTCAAGATATCAGACTTCAAGTTTTCATTATGTTCCATAAGCCCATTTACTTTACCAGTTAAACTAATACATGAATCACAAGTAAATTTAGCAAATGGTACCTCATTGTTGATAGCCATGAAGCATTGCTCTTGAGTTTCATGAGCAGAGAAATCATAAGCATCTCCATCCTCAATCAACAATGCAGCCTTAGCAGTAGAATGCTCAATCTGTTTTGGAGCAACAGATGGTTTTGTGAAACCCGAGGCAGGCTGTCGTCCTTTCTCACATTCGCGGGCAAAGTGACCAAGATTCTGACACTTATAACACTTGATTTTGCTTTTATCGAATCCCATTGGTGTTCGGTCAGCTGCATCTTCAAGAGATCTCTTTCCAGTTCTTCTTAGATAGTTTTTGGCTCTACGAGTGAGCATAGCCATATTCCATCTAATGTCAATCCTTTCTAACTCATCGGGATCAACCTGATTGAAATCTTCATCAGTCAGCTCCAATGTACTGACTCTTTTAGAAAGAAAGTCTTCATATGATGACAAGAAAGCAGTAAACATGGCTGCATGTTCATCGATGGTTGCTGAAGAGGGAACAGATGACGATGAATATGTACTACTTGAAGAAGCATTATAAGCTGGTAGGGCTGAAAATGTTCCCACAGTAGGATTACTGTAAGAAGAGGATCTCTGAGAATTTAGCTCAGCTGAGATGAAAGTCGTTCCACCATGACTTGATTCTGATGCACGAGAAGTAGATCTTGTTTCCTTCTTTTCAATATCCAACGCCCCAGCTTCAAGTTTTCCAATGAGATCATCCAGAGACAATTGCTTTGTATTTGGATCGTTTTCTAATAACAAAACTCGTGTTTCCCAACTTGGTGGTAGAGCAGCTAAAGCCTTTTTGTTAATCTCAGAATTTTTGAGATTATATCCGCCAGCTTTCAGTTCATTTACAGTGCGAGTAAATCTGCAAAGCATGTCTCTGACAGTTTCATTCTTCTGGATATAGAAATAATCAAACTGAGTTTTGACTAATTCCAATTTGCTTTCGATGTACTCAGTGTTGCCACAAAATCTCTTCTCAATTGCATTCAAAAGATCATAAGCAATAGTTTGTGGAAACATATCCAAAACGTCAGTTGGAAGTGACATAGTAATAGCAGAATGAGTCTTGCGTTCAATTTCCCATGCTTTTTGTTCTTCGGGAGTGTATGAACGAACGGGTTTGGGTGGAGGAACACCGATATGTTCTCCAAGAGCAACAGGAACAACATATCGTTCAAGAAGAGCCAGCTCCATATCAGGATCAGTGAATAATACAAACGACATGAAACGTTGTTTCCATGCTCGAAATGGCAAACCCGGTGCAAAATAAGGAGGTTTATTTGCACTCCCGATCGTAGCATTATGTTGTAAAACTGCATCAACGCTTCGAAGAGACATGATGAAAATCTGCAAAAAAATCAGAAAATACACAACAAACAAACTGATTTTTGTCTAAGTCTGGAATTATGCGACACAGTGTTGTGTCGCAGAGAATCAATACGACACAGGCGTTGTGTCGCAGAGTAACAATACGACACAGGTGTTGTGTCGCTGAAGTTAATCAGACAGAAGACAAAAATGCGACACAACCGTTATGTCGTAGGTTATGTCGCAACTTGTGTCGCAGACCAGTCAAGGTCAAAATAAGTTGTGTCGTAGGCTTATGTCGTACACTATGTCACACGTAATGTCGCAGACAATTTAATGTCGTATAGCTGTGTCGTATGAACAGTGTTTACGACACAAGTATTGTGTCGCAAAAATGCACGTGCAGACAGTTTTTGAGCCCACAAAAAATTTCAATTTTCAACACACATCATTACAAACAACACCATGCTTTACAACAGACTGAAAAATAATCTTTTGAAGCAAAATGATTACCAACTTTTTACCAAACAAATCAACAAGTTTGACAAACACAAATCTTTGAAGATTAACAACCAAAAAATGATCAAAAACAACCTTTTTGAACCAAGAACATCAAGAACACCAAGAACATAAAATGTGAAAATAATATTTTTAGACCAAAATCTAGCAAAAACTAACTCGAAACCGCAACTCAAGAGTATGCGGCTTTGATACTAATTGTAGGTTCCACTTATACGGACCAAATCGAGTAGTTTTACTTGAGTATTTAAAGCGGAAATCAAACACACAAATATATGCTAGATTAACACAATAAATGACCAAAACACAAGTGTATAACTTTGTATATAATGAGATGGTAACAATACATACACTTCTACAAACACACTATAATCAAAATAACACAAACTAGTATATTTTCTCTGAATATTGAGGTGTTATGTGTGTGTTTTGTGTTGAGGCTCCATAAACAGAAGCTGACGAGCTTCTATTTATAGTCTGGACCAAACTGTATGCGACACAAGCTTTGTGTCGCATGAAAGGCTTCTGCGACACAAGCATTGTGTCGCATGAGATGATTATACGACACAAGTCTTGTGTCGCATAGAATGCTTCTGCGACACAGTGATTGTGTCGCATGATGACAAAAATTGTAATTAAACTAGAACTTAAACTATTCAATACGTAATTACAATTTCGACACTATTACAGACTGAGACCAACTGACAGACACACATTGATGTACCAACACCTTCTCTACTTGTCTTTCCAACTTGGATAGAATGCTTGCCCGATGTGAAGAATCAAACCTCGTTCTGAATTGGGAAAAATGCCATTTCATGGTAAAAGAAGGAATAGTTTTAGGGCACCGCATATCAAAAGCCGGAATTGAAGTTGACAAAGCTAAAGTTGAAACTATCTCAAAACTTCCTCCACCTACTTCTGTTAAAACCATCCGAAGTTTTCTAGGACACGCCGGATTCTACCGTCGCTTCATCAAGGATTTCTCCAAGATCTCTCGACCTATGACTCATCTTCTTGAAAAAGATACTCCGTTTGCCTTTACAGATGAATGTCTCCAAGCTTTCAACTACCTGAAAGATCAGCTTGTACATGCACCGATAATGATTGCCCCAGATTGGAGCCTTCCATTTGAAATCATATGCGACGCCAGTGATTTCGCGGTTGGAGCTGTATTGGGACAGAGGAAGGATAAGCACTTTCAACCAATATACTATGCCAGCAAAACGCTCACAGACGCTCTAGAGAATTACACAACCACAAAAAAGGAGCTGCTTGCGGTAGTATTTGCTTTCGATAAATTTCGTTCCTATCCTATGTTGTCTAAAACTATTGTCTATACAGATCATTCAGCCTTGAAGTATCTTTTCAAAAAGCAAGATGCAAAGCCTAGACTGCTGAGATGGATTCTACTCCTACAAGAATTCGATATCGAGATCAAAGATAAGAAAGGAGCAGAAAACGTTGCAACAGATCATCTAAGCCAATTAGAAAATCCTACACTAGAGCAGCTTAATGAAAAGGATATTCAAGACCAGTTTCCTGAAGAACAACTCATGCACATTGGCAAATACCATCAAGGATCCACATCCAAAGATCCTTGGTATGCTGATCATGCTAATTTCCTGGTAGGAAATATAATACCCAAAGGAATGCCGACATCTCAGAGACGAAGATTCTTTCGCGACATAAAGAATTACTATTGGGACGATCCTTTCCTCTTTAAGGTTTGCCCTGATCAGATCATTAGAAGATGCGTCGATGGGAAGGAAGCAGAACAAATCCTTCGACAAAGCCACCATGGACCTACTGGAGGACATCACGCAGTTAACCTAACAGCACGAAAGGTGTATGATTCTGGCTTTTACTGGCCAACCATCTATCGAGATACTTATGACCTGGTGAAACGCTGCGACATTTGCCAAAGACAAGGCAATGTGTCAGCAAGGAACGAAATGCCACTCACTAATATCCAGGCTTGTGAAATCTTTGATATATGGGGGTTAGATTTTATGGGACCTTTCCCTAAGTCTAATGGAAAAGAGTACATCCTAGTTGCTGTCGATTATCTCTCCAGGTGGGCCGAAGCACAAGCTTTCCCAACAAATGATGCCAGAGTAGTGACAAAATTTCTCAAACAACTATTCTGTCGATTCGGAACTCCAAGAGCTATCATAAGTGATCGTGGCACTCACTTCTGCAACACTCAATTCATGAAGGTTATGCAGCAGTATGGCGTCACTCACAAGATGTCCACCGCCTATCATCCGCAAACAAATGGACAAGCTGAGATCACGAACAGAGCTTTAAAGAGAATCTTGGAGTGAACAGTCGGAAATCATGGGGATAAGTGGGCTGACAAATTAGACGATGTGTTGTGGGCATTCATAACTGCTTACAAAACACCTTTAGGTACCACACCATATCGTCTGGTTTATGGCAAGGCATGTCACCTACCAGTGGAGTTGGAATACAAAGCATACTGGGCACTGAAGAACTGCAATCTGGACGCTTCTATAACAGGTTCCCATCGGAGAATGCAACTAAATGAATTGGCCGAATTAAGAAATCAAGCATATGAAAGCTCCCTGAACTACAAAGATAGAACCAAGAGGATTCATGATTCCAAGCTTAAACTCTCAAGGTTCAAACCAGGAGATAAAGTGCTTCTCTTCAATTCGCGCTTCAAAAAGTTCTCTGGAAAATTCAAGATCAGGTGGACCGGACCATTCATAATCTCAAAGGTATTCCCTTATGGTGCAGTCGAACTCGAATCACCAGAAGGTAATTTTAAGGTAAATGGTCATCGGTTAAAGCATTACATAGAAGACTTCCCCATTCGTGAGGATGTCTTTATCTTCGAACCATCATGAGTCAGCCAAAAAGGTACAAGAGTCGAGCTAAGAGACTCTATAAACAAAGCGCTCTTGGGAGGCACCCCAAGCTTATCTTACTTTTCCTGTCCTTTTTATTTCTTAGTTTATTTTTAATTTAGTATTGTTATCACTGATCTAATATATATGCAGGCTTGCGACTTATCTGACAATCAAATAGCTTTATCTGAGATAAGTTTTATTTACACACGTGCAAAAAAGTTCAGATGGCATTCCATCTGTCTTTTCTGCATCTGTTCACTTTCTATCTAGCATTACCTGTTTTATGTTTATTTCAGGATGGACGCTCGGATCGAGACTGAGGATCATGTTGCTGAGAGGCAACCTAGACAGAGGAGATGACACAGACCCAGGCAGAGGAGACACAGGAGAGCTTTACCTGTTATCCCTGAGGAGGGACTTGTAGATGTTCAGCTAGAGCATGAGGAGGAGGCCACATCACCTGCAGCCCAGCCTATGCCACCACAGACTACTTTAGCGATCAGACAGCCACCTACTCTTGAGTATGGCATTACCCTGTATGATCCCGCTGCTACTTGGCCTTATTCAAGACCTTCACTGCACATCATCAGATCCTTTCAGCACTGTGTGAGGTAGCCGGATTACCGAGACCTGCGGGACCACCTTTCAGGTTGGGACCAGACCCAGGACCATCTCGACCACCCTGGTCTTTCTTCCCTGCTGCTGGATCTTTTGTTGGACCTACTGCTGGACCATCTACTGGACACCCTACTACTCCTGCTGCTGAGCCTACTGCCTCTGGGACCTCTGCATCTATGGATCCAGTTCTTCGTGAGCAGCTTTATGCCATGCTTGATGTTTCGAGCCCAGCTACTGCACCAGTCTATGACAGGACTGCAGAGGATGAGTTTGATCCAGATAGCGATGACTTACTAGATGACTATTATTACTTTACTTTATCTTTACTTTATTTTTATTATTTCGTGTTATTACTCTGTACTTATGTTTTGACTACTGAGACGTGATACTCTGATGAGGTTTTGATTACTGCAGAACTAGCTTCGTATGGAATGGCTGAGCCTAAACTTCTGAAATCATTTGCACCACTTCTACACGAACCTGGTCCAACTCCAGTAATCACTATTTATAGGGAAGTTCCTTTTCAGTATTTTCATTTTAAATATTTTGCCATGACCCCCATTTCAAACTCTAAGTGTGGGATTAGCAACCCCATTCTTAGAGAATACTTGAAACTGAAAATTGTTCAATAAAATCATTAAAACCCTAAGTGTGGGATTAACCCTACTTAGTGGCAAAAACATTGAGGACAATGTTTATTTTTAAGTGTGGGATAGCAATATACCCTACTTCGTATTATAAGCTTAAATATTTTCAAAAATGTCCTCAATTTTTTCAAACTTGTTCTCGCATGAAGCCAATATGTCATCACTTTACCCTAAACTTTCAAAACCATTTTGAGTCAACAATATATGTAAGGCTACAAAATTTTCAAATAAACTCAAAGGTTAAGCAGAAAGAGGTAGAATCAGGTCAGATTCCAACTTTTTTTTTAATGAAAGTCTAAGAGGGGCATCACATGACTGGGCACATACAACCCAATAAACTTCCGGTGAGGTACTTGAGCCTAATAGCATTCATTTTTAAATGCTTCGCTTTTCGTTTCTTGTGTGTGACCGGTGCGTGCGTTCTGAATTAGAACTTGCTCCTGACATGCGTTTCGAGACCATATTGACAGGTGCCATACGTGGCAAAGGTGCAATTAAATGACCAGGACATTTTTAGGAATAACCCCCTTTTCTCATATCTTTTCAAGCCAACCCTTTTCCGACACTTTTAGTGTTGAAGATCCCCTAGAAAACCCCGTTGAGCCTAAGCCTTTTCATTTCTTTCAAAACCCTAAAAAAACCCACATTTCCACTCACCACCAAAACGTCTTGATAAAAGAAATTTCTGAGGAAGTGAGAAACAGCTATTTGGATGTCCTTACCCACTCGACCAATTGCTCCCTCAAGTCATAAATTCCTGGTGACGAACTTCAAAAGAAGAATATCAAAAGAAATCACCCAAAGCTCCCAAAAGAATCATTCATGGAGCCGTGAAAATTATCTTGAAGAAACTGCAAAAGCGAAAAGAGGATGAGGCATCTAAAAAAGCAAAAGAAAAAGAAAAAGAAAATAGAAAATAGAAAAGAAAATGCCTCAAGAAAATACAAAAAGAAAGAATAAAAGATCCAAGGAAGTTCAAGAATCATCCAAAAAGAAGAAATTCTCGGTGGATTCCCCTTTCTATAGGATTCAGTCAAATAAAGGTTTCTCACGACCTTAAGAGTTTCTGAAGTCAAGATCAGTCCTTCCTTCCATACCCTACCAACCTTTCCTTTTCAAAATATTTCCCTTTTTCACCCCCAAAATACAACCCAATCAAATGTCCTGGGATAATTAGTGCCGTCCCTGTCTAAGTGGTGGAGATTCGATTCTCGATCAAGCCTATGACGATGAATGCTGCATGACTGGTATTATGAGCGATTTCGTTTGATCTAGATTATTAGGAAACCCGATACACTTGTGTGAATTGATTGACCACCTGGTGAGGAATCGCCCAGTCATGTATATTCCAAGATCACGAGAATTGAAAGCATGCCTAAGATGATCATTCTGAAAAGCTGGATACGTCGTGTGCATATCTCCTATGTTACACCTGAGGGATTATTTGATTATTTTCGTATTTTTACTTATATTTACGACTCCCGTAAAACCATTTTTTCAGAAAAAATTTTTGGGAATAGTTGACAGGCGGAATTGCTTGAGGACAAGCAAAACTCTAAGTGTGGGATATTTGATGTAGCGTAAAAAGTCACGTTTTTACCTACATTATTGACCCCATATTTAGGCCTTTTATAACAAAAACATTCTTAAAACATCATTATTTATCATATTTTGTTATAAAGGTGAAAACTTGACGGAATTTCCAAAACTATACGAAAAGGGGTGAAAATACACTGAAATAGGCACCAAATTGAGCCAAACCCTAAATCTACTGTAAACTCCATACCAAGACCTCACAATTATCTTATTTTGTATCTATGGATATTACGAGAACGTGGATATAAGGATTGCTCAAAACGGATCAAGGACGAAAAAGTTATGCAAATTACAGCGCAGCCGAAAGCTACAAAACGTATTCTGGACACGCCCGGGCCCCACACATCCAATTTCTACCAAATTGGCATCATTAGAAGCGTAACGGAATTACGAAGCCGTAGGCGAAAGAATCAAGTCAAACGGACGCGAAACGAAGAAGATACGGCCTTCCGAAGTTGCGAGAAAAGTCAGAAAAATCACACGGCCTAGCACACGGCCACCCCAGGGCCGTACACGGCCTATACAGGGCCGTACACGGCCTGTACAGAGCCATACACAGCCTGTATAGGGCCGTACACGGCTTGGTTTGGTCACACACGGCCTCCGTCTTGCTTCGTTTGCTTGTACGTGTGCTTGTGTGCTTGTACTCTTGGATCCATGGCTTGCCTATAAATAGAGAGCTCTCCATCCTCATTTGACACACCAATTCTTTCATAGAATTTTCACTTTCTCTCTCACACACTCTCTCTCTCTCTACTTTCTCTCTCTAGCACTACTCTTAGGAGTTAGAGGAGAAATAGAAAGAGTAGCTAGTTAGCGTAGTGGTAGTTGTAGCGTCTGTACGGAGTCGCTCCAAGACTTTGGGTCACGAGGATTTGTCTGTAATACTTATTCAGGTTATATTTAAATCTCTTTTCTTTATTTCGTAAATATGATTTGCTTATATTATGTTTGCGATGTATTGCTTATTAGAGATGCCATGCTAGGTTAGACAAATCTGTGTTTGCTATGATAATGGTTATGCTTAAGTAGTTATGATTTAATATGCAATTGGGATGACACCATTATGAAACAACGGAGGTAACGTTATACGGCTTTCATTTGTATAGCGCCGGAATCATCACGAATGTGTGTAGTACGGAACGTGGAAGCTATGAAAGTCGTGGGCACAATCCGTTGTGGAAATAATGATCCCAATTGTAAACATACTGTTACTCTGTCTGTGTGAATATTAAACGGTATCTGAATTTGTGAATTGAATCTCAATTGTTTACCTATCCAACTTATGCTGTGGTTAGAAACTTCCTGCTAAAACCTGGCCAATTATTAGTGGTACGTAATCTACCTATTCTATGTATGATGAAGCATTTGAACTCGACATGGCTGTATTCTCTAGATTGAAACTATATCATAAGAGATGCGGAGCATAGGATTAGAGATAGGTTAGATTCAAGCTCATATATTAAGTATCTTTGAGAGACCTTTCGGGATATTTATGATCCGATTATCTGGTTATGTGAAATGGTATGAAATAGGAATAGTTATCTGTGTGCCTTTCTATTGCATGTTCTTGTTTGATTGTTGCCTTAGGAATGCTGCATGCTAGAACTGTACCTCTGATTACTATATGTAACTGCATGATTAGGGTTTTCAGATATAAGTTGATATTTATACAGTAGAGTGATGTGCATGTAATAGTTGTGGTGATTTATATGATTGATGATGAACAATTCAATAAACCGTTAGACAAGTTAATCCAACCTATTCCGTAGGGTAACTCCTGTTCACTTTATTGTTTATTCAACAATTCGTGCCATGATACCGACACACATTTGTCAGAGATTGGGGAATAGGATTAGAGAATAACTGTCGATTGAATTGATCAGTACATTTGGGAGAACATTCGGTGTATCTGACACTATATAATTGCTATCCATGTGACATATTATTTATCTGGTTGTAGAGACCTTTACGTTAGATATTTGATAGGATCGTAATTATACATCATTAATAATATAGGGTATCCAATGAGCAAACCGGTAATTTGAATCAATGCTAAGGAAAAACCATAAAACGGCACAGTACTTCATATAGCGTTTAAATACGTGGAAAAAGCTAAGGAACTGCCGTAGGTATAATACTTCGTGTTAATTTAAGTTCCGGTTACTCAACGGATTAATCATCATAACTAGTGGCTTTAACACCCATAACTACTATCCAAAGCATATACCAGCATCATAGTAAACACTCTCGTATCCATTATTCTCTGAGCCTCCGTACAAACATCTTTTCCTTTTCTGCATTTATTTTCCGTAGATTAGTTATAAAACCAAACCAAATCAAATCTTATTTTAAACCCTAGCTAGATCACAAAAGATAATTAGAACGCCTAAGATCCCATGCCCGTTGTAGTGTAAGAACGACACATGAGTCAACATACCGCTTACTACCCTAGTAACCAAATTAGGGCTGAAAGTAGTATTAGCTTAGGATTTCCCCAGCTCTATAAATTTAAAACAACCCACTGTTGTGCCCGTTTCGCAAACGACCGTTGCGGGCGCAACAAGGTGGTAGTTCTTTTAATTCCAGGTTTGGTGGTTCTTCGATAGACGACTTCATTCTAGCTATCTCGTCTCTATTCAGCTTTTCATATTCAGCTTGGAATGGTGCTTCACTTGTCTCGGGCCCAGATGTGGAGATTGATGCTATTTCAACCCATTCGGTTTTATTTGAGAATTCGTCCGTCTTCAGCTCGTACTTGTTGACTGATGATGAGGATGCTTCGTCATTTCTGGTGATGATGATTTCTCCGTCGTCAGTGAATTGGAATTCTTGAAACTGAGCGGATGAAGATTGGTTTATGGTGATTTCAGGGTTTGAAAATGGTAGTGGTATGGGTTGGTTGGCTAATTGTAGTTCAAACGATGGTGGCTCGATACTCATTCCTTTGAATGAATCTAGGATTTCTCTAATTGAAGGAAACGGGTTTGGTTCATTGAATGTGGGTTTATCTCTTTTTTGCCAAGGTATCGGTGTACCGCATCCTAATGGAACAACGATTGTTTTGCCATCGGTGCGAGGAAATTTCTTTTCAAACAGCGGAAATAGTAGTTCGTCGGATGTTGTTGGCGAAGCGATTGCATGCAGCCCAGGGTTGTCATTATACAGCTTCCGAACGGTGATTATGGTGTTGGGTATCGGATCCTGGCTGGATAATGCTAGTACTTCGTGGAGATGTTCATCAAAAATGTCCTGCATGTTATCACACAAACCAAGGTCCTCTTCCAGAGGTTGCTTCATTAATCGATCGATATTAAAGGTGACCTCCTCTTTCCCAACTCTCAATTTTAAAGATTTTTCGTTAACATCAATTACAACCTTGGCAGTATTTAGGAATGGTCTGCCTAGGATGAACGGGATATGGGTGTCTTCCTCTATGTCCATGACAATAAAGTCTACTGGAAAAACTGTAACATCCTCGTTTTGGGCCTAGTTGAATTCGGTAAATTCTTCATTTTATTTAATTATTTAAATTGTGTCATAAATGATTTATATTATTTAGGCATTGAAAATAATCGGTCAAACGGTTAAATGACTTATTGTGGATAGTAAAATATTACATGTTTTAAATTAATTTAGTTGACGGAAAAAAAAAATAGTTTTCTCGCAAATGGTTTTTGGGTTCCAAACAATAGATTTAGAAGGGGGCAAAACTAGTACACATAAATTGTAATATATGTGTAAAATATGGGTTTTAACATCACAAAATATTCCAGTAAATCGATATAGAACGAGAGAAAGATTGAAACCCTAATTCTTACCTAAATCATCTTCAATCTTCAAGTCTTTGATAAATCAAAAATGTTCTTCCTCTTGGTTGGTGTCTGGACCGTGCGTATCAACCACAGGGACTATTTTGAGTTGTGAAACAAGGCTTTAGGTGGAATTGAGTTCATATAACTTTGATTCAAGCTTCCAAAACGTGAGTAAATCATCCTTTAATCATCTTAAACACTTTGTAATTCTTAATTACTTGATTTATATAAACCTAGAAAATGGGTTTTTGAGTAATTTATAAAATTGGGATGACTAACTTGAAATTGAAGCTTGTAATGCTTGCATGATTGTTAGTTGATGTTTATATGTAGATTATAACCTAAACCCTAGTTTAAAAATGGAGAATTTGAAGTATGATCATATAGATAGTTATAGGTTTAGTTGGATATTCATGAATGGAAGCTTGTTGTTATGTTAGAGTTGTTAGTCAGTGTTTAATTTATGATTAGAACTTAAGTATAGCTTTGAATTGATGAAGTTGATATATGATCAATAATAAAGTTTGTGAGTTTGGTTGATTTTGAAGAATCCATGTTTTAAGTTGATGTTATTAGTGTATAATTGATAAGTATTGTTAATGATAATATTATAAGAGATTAATGATGATGATTAACGTTATTCAAGTTAAAAGTTATAAAGTGATTAAGTGTTCTTGAGAATTTTGATGATTATGATGATTATCATAGGTTATATGATATATTTGATATGGTGTATAATTTAAAACACTTGATTGATAATCAAAGAGTAATGTTGCAAATTATTGACTAAGTATTCATTAAACCATGTGTTAGGGGTTTTGAATGAATTAGTGATATTTGATGGTAATGATCTTATTAAAGATTTAACCATGTTAATGGGGATAATAAAAGTTGATTAAATGAGGTGGTGGTCATAACGATCATAAACTTGATAATTGAGTTTGAATTGTGTTGTTGATATGGTTATTTATAATATTGGAATGATGTTGTATAGATTTTGAGACAAGTAACTAACTTGTGTTATTCCATTGTATTCTCAGATGTGGAGAAGACTCAGTGACATTAGACTACTGAGTGGACGGCGGAGGTATTGGTGAGTGGAACAATGTACCTTCAGCGTAACTTGGTTGTAACAGATTGGTTACAACGGGTAAACGTGGTTTTACTGATTATAGACTGATGATTGACATGTTGCTTTGATAGATATAGATTTTGTGATATCTGGCCTTTGGGCATATGTGTTTAATTGGAGGTCAACATGGTTTGGGCTTAAGGGTACTATTGAGTTGCCAACACAGGTCCTTGTACACGGTTGGTTATAGGAATACTGTGTTGTGTGGGTAAATAGTACCTAGGCTATCGGTTTACCGCTATATTGGCCTGCAGTTGGTGTGAGGTTGCTTGGGGGCCACCCGCGCATGAGGGCGCCTCAAGGACCGCCGATCCTCCTTGTGAATATTTGTTTGCGATGCTTTATGCGGTAAACAAATGATTGTGTGTTTACGATGCTGTTGTTGTAAACTGGTTTATTATGCGATACTTATTTGTAAACAGATTTGCTGTGCTAGGTTGCATTGTAGGTTGTTGGTTCATTCACTTAGCGTTGAGCTAATCCCCCACATTACCACTCCTTGTAGGATATGATTAGATTATGGGATGAGCAAGGAGCTGCTGACTGGATGGAATGTTTGACGACCCGATGTTTACTCTGATCTTTGATTTTATAAAATCATTGTTGTCTTTCAAATTATGTAACACCCAAAATGATAAATTATGTTTGAAATAGATTGACTAATATGAGTACAATATAATGTATAATTATTAATGTTTGTTGGACTTTCGCTTCCGGTTATCTATCTTATAACTTAAAAGAAAAACTACGAATTAGAGATGACCCTTGGATTAATTAGAAGATTGATAATCTCACCATTGAAGAAGTTAATGACATCATAAGTCATTATTTGGAAACTATTAAATACATTAAATACATTAAACACTAATTAACTAATAATTAATTACGTATTTAATTTATTTAATATTTAAGTATTCAACTATAACATATTTACATTGTGCTAACAATAGAAAAGTAAAAAAAAACGCTGGTTTGCAGACATTTAAAAAAATTGGGCTTAAGACATGGGCTAAGTGACACTCAAACAAATAAAGCCCAAAATAGTTTATGTTAATCGGGTGATATTAGGGCATGATACTGATTTTCATATTTCATAGAATTTCCTAATTGATGGTTTTCAACATTTAGTGCACTCTCGTATTATTATTTGTTGAAAATAGACTTTGATGGCAAGCTAAAAATTCGGTACTTTTTTATAGGTATATGTGCAACAGTTAGAAAATAGAAGCGCTAAGCTTTGACAATTAGAGCAAGCCATCAATGATGCAGCTCTAAAACATGTAAACATTTCTATACCCATGATATGAACAATTAAACGTTATGTTAATCAATGTCTGTTATTAATTCTTTTACCTTTAATGGTCTAATAATAAATTGATTAGGGTGTTTCAATATCACTCTCATATGATACCTCTCAACCAAATACAGGTAATGCTATTTTTCATGTATATGGTTTTATACTTTTTAAATATATTTTTTTGGATTACCGTCTAATAATGCATCTAACTTATCATTGATATATATTATGTGCGTTAAAGCACAAATTGACATCAAACTCAAGTTTATTTCAATTTTTTTTAATATACTCTTCATGCGATGTACTTAAGATGCATTAAGTATTCTGAAAAAAATTTCATACAATCAAAAACTTTAGTACCTTAATTTTCTTTACTGTATTTGTAATCAACCAAATTACAACTTAATATCTTACTAAAAACTCTTTTACATTACATTTTTTAGGTTACTTGGGATTTGTAGCAGAATATTCATGCTGGTTAGATGACCAGACCAAACATATTACCACAATAAAAACTGCACTTCAATCAAATACTAGAGGCGCCGATCTACGTAATATTGTGCAAAAGGCTACATTACATTTCAATGACATTCGTAGGATAAAGAGAACGGTATCTGTCATTGCCATTTTTCACATCATTTATGGAATGTGGACCTCACCTGTGGAACGATGCTTGCAGTGGATTGGTGATCATCGCTCATGCAGTTTTTATTGTGGTAATATGTTTGGTCTGGTCATCTAACCAGCATGAATATTCTGCTACAAATCCCAAGTAACCTAAAAAATGTAATGTAAAAGAGTTTTTAGTAAGATATTAAGTTGTAATTTGGTTGATTACAAATACAGTAAAGAAAATTAAGGTACTAAAGTTTTTGATTGTATGAAATTTTTTTCAGAATACTTAATGCATCTTAAGTACATCGCATGAAGAGTATATTAAAAAAAATTGAAATAAACTTGAGTTTGATGTCAATTTGTGCTTTAACGCACATAATATATATCAATGATAAGTTTGATGCATTATTAGACGGTAATCCAAAAAAATATATTTAAAAAGTATAAAATCATATACATGAAAAATAGCATTACCTGTATTTGGTTGAGAGGTATCATATGAGAGTGATATTGAAACACCCTAATCAATTTATTATTAGACCATTAAAGGTAAAAGAATTAATAACAGACATTGATTAACATAACGTTTAATTGTTCATATCATGGGTATAGAAATGTTTACATGTTTTAGAGATGCATCATTGACGGCTTGCTCTAATTGTCAAAGCTTAGCGCTTCTATTTTCTAACTGTTGCACATATACCTATAAAAAAATACCGAATTTTTAGCTTGCCATCAAAGTCTATTTTCAACAAATAATAATACGAGAGTGCACTAAATGTTGAAAACCATCAATTAGGAAATTCTATGAAATATGAAAATCAGTATCATGCCCTAATATCACCCGATTAACATAAACTATTTTGGGCTTTATTTGTTTGAGTGTCACTTAGCCCATGTCTTAAGCCCAATTTTTTTAAATGTCTGCAAACCAGCGTTTTTTTTTACTTTTCTATTGTTAGCACAATGTAAATATGTTATAGTTGAATACTTAAATATTAAATAAATTAAATACGTAATTAATTATTAGTTAATTAGTGTTTAATGTATTTAATGTATTTAATAGTTTCCAAATAATGACTTACGATGTCATTAACTTCTTCAATGGTGAGATTATCAATCTTCTAATTAATCCAAGGGTCATTTCTAATTCGTAGTTTTTCTTTTAAGTTATAAGATAGATAACTTTTGTTTTTTTTTCCTTTCTGCAAATAGCTTTTAGCCTTTTATTTTAAAAAAATATAACTTTTTTCACTTTAATAATTTACTCAAAAGAAAAAATATATTAAGTGTCTATATATATGATGTAGTTTTTAATTTATTTATTTTTAGCTTAGGTTATTTGATAATCTATAATTTTCATAAATGTTAACGCTTATTTACTATCATGTTAACGTTAACAGAATTGATAGAAACAGCTCTAATAAGATAAATATAATGCATTTGTTCAACATAATATTTTCTTATTAATTCAAAACTATAATTAATTATAATAATACACTTACGATTTTCATTTAATGCATGAGAACTTTCTTATTATTCGTGCTTTATTAATTGAAATTTTGATTATAAATGAAATTTTAGCCCTAAGTGCTGTCATTATCATTTCTTGTATGTTAATGACTTGTTTTCTTTTGGTTTTACGCATGTCCATATTACTATTTTGGTTTATGTCAAACAAGTTTTCACTTTCACATTTCAACCAATCAAAAGAGATTTTAGTGGGTAAAGATAATATTTGATTAGTTAATGGTGTAGTTAATGGAGATTATTAAAATCACGTGTATTTTCAAAGGGACATTTTAACTGGGACGAAAGGAGTAAATACAATATTACGCGGGCCGTGCATATGCATGGCCAAAAGTCTACCTAGTGTGTGTGTGTGTATATATATATACACACACACTAGATTTTAAACCCGTGTAAAAACACGGGATTGAAAAGCAAAACCATCTTCATTTTATTTTTATTAAGTCTCATTATCTCCTACTCGAGTATCGTTTCTGATAGTTTTTCATGTGACAGGATTAGTACACCCATTAGTCAAAAATGTTTATGGAGAATTCGTATTCTTATTTAATTTTATGTTACTAATTAGCAGTTATCAATACACACTTAAAGTTTAAAGATATTAGATGATGAGAAATTAGATACTCATAAAATGAAATTACCTTGAATAACGACCCGATGATGGTAGGAACCTATATTATTTTGATCAATTAGTCAGGATCTATATTGAAGTGTAATATTTTGCAACTTAATAGTAAAAAGCTACAAAAATTGGAGGGTTTTTTTTTTTTTTTTTTGCCTTTCTTTCTTTGAGGATTGAGGATTAAGTACATATTACATGTTCACACGGAGTCACATTTGACAAAGTGATAATTAGTCACTCTAGAAGTTATATTTAAAATCAAAGACTTTATCAAATCAACAAACTAATACATAACGCTCCTTTTCAACATATGATAAAACGATGTAATATTCTTACCAATAATAATAATAATAATAATAATAATAATAATAATAATAATAATAATAATAATAATAATAATAATAATAATAATAATAATAATAATAATGATGATGATGAAATAATATATAGGTAAAAACTTTACAATAAGAGAACTATTGGGGTTTTTTCAATATATACTTTTTAGATAAATCAGTGTATTTGATTGGTTAATCCATAGTTTAATAAATTAAATTATTCGATTGGTTAGTTCACAAAATATTTCAATACAAAAGCTTTTCGTTAATTATTAGTTTAAACCCGTGCATACACATATATTTATTATATATGAACATGGCAATAATAATGAAATAATATATAGGTAAAAACTTTACAATAAGAGAACTATTAGGGTTTTTTCAATACATACTTTTTAGATAAATCAGTGTATTTGATTGGTTAATCCATAGTTTAATAAATTAAATTATTCGATTGGTTAGTAGGTCTTTATTTCACAAAATATTTTAAAACAAAAGGTTTTCAATTCGTTTATTATTAGTTTAAACCCGTGCATAAACATATATTTATATATAAACATAGCAATGACATTATAGTATAAATTTGATGATAAATTCTCCAAAGAAGTTATTATCTTTAAACCCGTGTACGTACATGGATCGTCAATGAAAATGTATAATAATAATAAAAAAAGAACACGTTGTAAATAGCATAGTTTGTTTTAGAAATTTATCTATCAATATTTATCTATATTTTAAATGCTTTCTTATTGGTTTTTTCAATATATACTTTTTAAATAAATCAGTGTATTTGATTGGTTAATCCAAAGTTTGAAAAATCAAATAATTCGATTGGTTAGTAGGTCTTTATTTCACAAAATATTTCAATAGAAAATGTTATCGTTTATTATTAATTTAAACCCGTATATACACATATATTTATATATAAACATGGCAACGACATTATAGTATAAATTTGATGATAAATTCTCAAAAGAAGTTATTATCTTTAAACCCGTGTATGTACATGGATCATCAATGTAAATGTATAATAATAATAAAAAAAAATGAACATGTTTACGCTTCAAACATTATAATAGCATATTTTCTTTTATTAATGTAAATGTATAATATTTTCTCTTTTATTTTAAAAGAGATTTTTTAGGTAAATTGGTGCATTTGATTGGTTAATTGAAATTGATGTGAAATAAAGCATTTTTATTGGTTAATAGGTGTTGATTTTAAGCAAAATTGAGGGTAAGAAAATTTTCTTTTATTAATATTTAGATTAGATTTATAAATTAAAAAAAATGCCACATTTTTTTAACTATATATCGATTTGCCCCCGGAAAAAAAAAATTGACGATATACCACCTGAATAAGCAAAAGCAAATTTGCTTTTGCGAGCATGTGATTTGCTTTTGCGATCCGTTCACAATTGCGAGCCGTTGCCGAGTAAACCATGCCATAGCAAAAGCAAATATGCGATTTGCGATTTGCCTATGCCCGACAAATACTTGCTGTATGCCTAGTTCCCGAGCCGTGACCGAGCCGTTTGCCTATGCCCGCCATCGCAAATCTCAAATCGCAAATTTGCGATTTGCGATTTGCCTATGCCCGAGAAATACTTGCCGCTTGCCTAGTTCCAGAGCCGTGACCCTTTTGTTTGCCTAGTTCCCGAGAAAAAGCTGCCATCGCAAATCGCAAATTTGCGATTTGCGATTTGCCTATGCCTTAAAAACACTTGCGATATCCGAATTGCATAGTTTAATAGGTAAATGAGTATTTGTCGGGCATAGGCAAATCGCATATTTGCTTTTGCTATGGCATGGTTTACTCGGCAACGGCTCGCAATTGTGAACGGATCGCAAAAGCAAATCACGGGCTCGCAAAAGCAAATTTGCTTTTGCTTATTCAGGTGGTATATCGTCAATTTTTTTTTTCGGGGGCAAATCGATATATAGTTAAAAAAAATGTGGCATTTTTTTTAATTTCCCTTATTATTATTATAGATATATATATTCCAAATCGAATCCAAATACAAATAAACAAAGATTTGTTGTAAGGTGTGACTGAGGTGGCAATCTAAGACCCATGAGTTTAGTTGGGTTTTTCTAATCTTTATAGATGGGTCTAGTTGGGTAATTAAAAAAAAAACTTAAGTATATTATTATTACTCATTATGACCCAATAGGTAATAATAATATACTTAATCTTTATTTTGTTGTGAAATAATAAAGAACATGAATAATAAAGAAAGAAACCTAAAATGATTGTTTTATTCGTCTCTCAATGGAGGTATATATAATGTTACAAGGTGGAGTATTCTCAAAGAAAGAATCTATTAATTATAGTAAACAGTATCAATCATTGTTATAATAAGATATGGACATCCATTCCATAATTATTTATAACACTCCCCCTTGGATGTCCATTCAAGGATTATGCCTCGTTAAAACCTTACTAGATAAAACCCAATGGGACAAAAATCTAGTGAAGGAAAAAGAGTACATAATTTCCTTATATGCTTGAGGATGTTGCCTCATTAAAAACCTTACCAGGAAAACCCAACAGGGATAAAACCATGGCTAAGGGAAAAAGAGTGCAACACGTATCTTTTCTCCCCCTGATGATCACATCACTTAAACTCTGTTGTTGTTGAAATCCAATATCTTCTTTAGTCATCATAGTAAATGTCTTGATAAAATAAATTTATCTAATTCTCACATGAACAAATGTCCTCCACTTGTTGCTCACATATCTATGGATTAAACATCCGTCATACATATCATTCAAGTACATCCTAGTACTTCATAAATTATACAATGCCAACAAATTTAAATTAGATTATATATTATCATGTATGACCACTACGAGAACTATCAATGCTTCATATGCATTTAAATATGACACTTTTAAATCGATATCGTGATCATCATCTTTGGAAGTTAAAAGGGGTCTTTCAACATCATGTGACCTCATAACCATGAGTGTCATTTATCCGTATAAATTGAACAAGGATTTTATTCTTAATATGTTCAATTCGTACAACAAGATAAATTGTGTCATCTTCTTCAATATCATTTGGTAAGGATTTAATTGCTTTTATAATCTCTCAATGAGTTCACTCTTATTCATAAAATCAAACTATATGAAACTTAGACCATATTCAATTCCATGTCTCATTATATAGCTTCATGGGCAAACATAATTCTTTATATGGCACAAATTCAATTGAACTACACTAAGGCGATTATAACACATATGCCCATATTGCTTTAACTCATATCGTGATTATTTCAATACAATCAATCAGTGTTCTCGAGAACTTTTCTTATCTGCTTTGAGCATAATAATCGTGATACATGCTTCATACATTTTATATTCCTTAAGGAATCTCAACATCAAATGAGCTCTAATTATATTCTTTTAGACGCATATAATACATATCTCATATTGCCAGACTTATATAATATCAATAAACATTATTGGATCCACCACAAGAGAACATGTCTCCTCTTTATCATTTCTAAGTCTTTGCAAAATACATGTGTGCCATCACATGTGCCTTATATAACATATTTCAATACTTTGATTTCGCTTTATAAAGACTTATGCATATCCAATAAGTTTCAAGCATTCATGTGTATAGACTTCGATCAAGTCCCAATATACACGCCTCATCACAAGAGATTTTAAATTTTCATTAACTAATTGCGTCTTTACATTTGGCCATCTATTCTATACATATGCAATCCTTGCAAGTTTGTTTTCAAGATCCTCACTTTTAATATAGCACTATATTATTTACAAATCATTATCTTGCGCAATATTACACTCATAGTACTATCGACGTCGATTTACTCATTTTCGATTCCACACTTTACTAGACACTATATAATATCACTTAATGAGATCTCATAGTTTTTTTTTTAGGTACCTTAAGTTCTTTTAGAACCCTCTTGTCTAGTGTCTTTGTAGGATAATCTTATGGGGTCTTTATTACCTCGATATGACCATCTAATTTCTTGCTCCATTTTTATACAATTCGAGGACTTTTTATTTGGAATCGAATATTCTATCATGCAACATGCATGCCATAGTTTCATTTTAGTTGTCCATCCGGACACACATTTTTATTGGAGCATTAGCAGCGTATATGTGATCTAGTCACTCTCTTTAGGTCACTCAACATGTCTGGCAATGACTACTTTTGAAAAATGAATTATCATTTGAACTTGAGGTTCAAAGTCTTTGTGTGAGGATCAACAATTACATTTTCTAATTCATTCTAATACTCTAGCTGCTCTTTCACTCCCCCTGAATGAATTATCATTTTCAATAACCCATATCGTGCGTTGTGGTGGATTTACTAAAATATATACCGCACAATCATAAAAACCTTACATGGGAGATATATGGTTTGTGACCGAAAAACCATTATAATGGGGAGGAATCATTATAACTTTTTAGCTTGATGCGAATTCATACTGTTTCACGTTTACTAACATGACCCCATACTATAAGTAATAGTTATGCTCTCATCATGATCGCAGTCTTTGCGGTGTACTAAATACATTTGTTAGCGGTTCGACAAAAGTAATCGGTGTATGAACTAATAGATGTTCAACACATATTACAATCAACCGAAGAAGCTAGGTATGTAATTCGTCAATATATACATTTACCGACATTTCCAAAACAAATGTGACATCTATAATATGTTCTTGCAATCTCAATAGGCGAGTCACTTAATTAATCATGCAAACTATAGGTTGCAATTTTATGACCATTTAGACGATGCATCGATTTAAAACGCTAAATGGTCTAGTAGATAGATATATAGGCCTACATATATCCCTTTATATCATATTCAAAATCTCTAGGGATTCAATCCCAAATTTTAGTCGGTAATGATAAACTTTGTTTGAGAGCATTAAACTCATATCAAAATCACCACATTTAAGAACTTGCAAGTTCTTGTATACATATCGCATCATCATTGACTCGGGATGGTCTAACCGGTCATGCCAATTTATATCATAATCAAGGTCCATAGAACATCATGTCCATGACCATACGTGCTTCAATTGCACTTGTCTTTTTAATATAAGTTAGTACATGCATCATTGCTTTATGCTCTTCTTTCCCGATGCATGAATTATCACTTAAGTAATATTTCGCACTATAGCTAATATGCATACAAGCTTTCACAATTTACAATTAATTTAATGAAAGTTTCAATATTGTCATGAAATAATAATGACAATGATTATATAGAAAAACAAATAACTTACACTATCATGATAGCACATATATACTCAATTATATGTGTTTCATAAAAATCATTAAAATTATAATATTCGTTATATTTGATGGATCAAAGTCAATGACATATCCAAAACTTTTGTCAATCACTTTAAAATCCATCATATGACCCATATAAAATAACAAGTAATATATCAAATAGCCGAGTTAAACACATTCACTCACTTAAATCCAATCTGAGCTAATAAGTAATAACCATATGTGAATATATTTCATGGTGTTTCATAATAAACTCGTTAATTTGCTCGGTCAAAAGGAATTAGTATTTCAAATTGCCTTATCTGAATGTACTCAGCAAAATATTTTCACAAATAGCATTCTCTTTACAAGTAAAGTGAGAAGTAGTTATACGTTCAAGTTAAGCCCATTCACGAATTTAGAATCTTATTTATAATGATCACACTATTATCATGATCAAACATCAATATCAAATACCAAATAAATCACCATAATATCACAAACTTTGCAATAACATATTATAAACTTAAAAGGTCTTTTGTGTCAAATATACCAATCATCAAGTGTATTCGGTCACAAGGAATAATAGACTCAAATATTTAATATATTGTCAAAATATTTCTCATATATTTCACATTTTTCTTCACATGGTACCAATTAAGAAATACTTATAACGTAAATCATATCATTCTTGGAATTCCTTCTAAACTTCAAGTCTAAATGTTTCGAATATTTTTTATATTTCTTATTTTGCATAAGTGTATATATAGCTCTCACTCAAAATGCATAAAACGAATTTTTTTTTTTTTATACATATGTAAGTTTACATGAAAGTTCACACAATACAATACAAAACACTATCAACTCGATTTATCAATATTAACGTAAACCTCAAAGATTAATAGTCACCAAGGAGAAGGATTCAAACAGTCACACAAAAAAACATTAATATTGACTAATAAACATTAGGATCTTTAAATCATAAACTCGTATCTAAGACTTTTACCTTTAATATTGAGAATCACTTAAACCTTGGCAAATAATATGAGTTAATGGAAATCAAATTTGCCGAGTAGTTGAACGTTAATTGACGTTGAAGTCTTCTTGTTAGTTTAAAGTTCTTTTTGAGTATTTGAGTAGTAATAAAACAGCTAACGAAATACTCCGTAATAACCATATCCATGGTTTTGAAAATAAATAGAACAATTATCATACTAGGGTAAGGTTCAAATGAGAACGAGATTTTGTGTGAGAATGGAGGAACCACTCATAATGCGCCACGTGTCATAATAACCCATTTCCCCCCTTGTTTTTTAAAATCCAATATCTCACAAACGGTAAGTCGAAAAATCATGAAAATTGCACCATATTTTTTAGCGTTTTATCCTCTTCGATTTGCCGTCCCTCAAGACATACTTTCGACGAATTATTTTTTTTTGGGTTTTGTAAATGGTACAAAATTAGTAACACATGTGTTAGTAGCTGGTATCACATGTGTTACTCGCCGGTAACACATGTGTTACTCGCCGGTAACACATGTGTTACTCGCCGGTAACACATGTGTTAGTTGTTTTCAAAACCTACTACTCGACGGTAACACATGTGTTACTCAACGGTAACACATGTGTTAGCTGTTTTCAAAACCCACCAAAAAACGAAAAAAAAAAAGTTTGTCGAAAGTATAACTTGTCACATCTCTAATTGAAGAGAATAAAACGGTGATTAATATGGTGCAATTTTTATGATTTTTCGACTTACCGTTTGAGAGATATTTAATTTTTAAAAATGTGGATGAAAGAAAAAAAAATGACACATGTCATATTCTGGTTGGTTCCTCCATTCTCACTCAAAAATGTTATACTCATTTGAACCTTACTCTATCATAGTATCATCATCGTAAAGATATTAGCAAACTATAACTATCTTGAACACCTAGATGGTCGATAGATGGTCAATAGTACGTAATTAAATCAATCATAGATTATTTTCAATCAATTAATGAAAGCAAATCGACTATAAATTTAAACTATTAAAATCATCATATCTAACGATATTTTGAATCTCTAAATTTTTATCGGGTTAAATCCATATAACATATAAACCAGTTGAAAGATCATTGTCTATTAGAATTAAAATCTCATCCTTACTTTATGAGAATATACTTCAAATATAGCAAATACATAAGCAAAGAAATCCAGAACAAATAAAAGCTTAAAACTCTTTGTGTACGACACCATTCACAATTATATGTTACGGACATAATTTAAAGTCTCAACCTACATATCGTCAAATCATCAACACTTTTATCTTTTTTTTTTTCTTTATACCTTTGCCATCATATTGATTGTGGGTTTAATGGAAAACTTTTTGATATAAAACAAACAACTGCCATTTAATTTAATCTTAATCAACTTCAAAATTTAAAAAATCATAAATCTATTTGTATTTATTTAAAAGCAATTTAATTTTAGACGAGGCAGATTTAAATTATTAAGAATGTAAGAGTAATTATTAATGTTAATTATTTAAACATATACAAGAAGACAAACCATATTTTCCATCACGGTTAAAATCCATTCAAAGAAATCGTGTGGCTTACCTTAGTTGGTCTCAATCGTGACAAGTATATAAAATAAATTTCACCATATACTAGTTTAGTTCTTTCTAATTAATATACAGTATCATCACATAACATCAATAGATCATGCGATACAATATTACAAGAATGTCACGTACTTAATTAGATTAAATATCTCATGCAATTGAATATAATAATAATAAATACATATGAAAACTTCCCAGGTTTATGCAGATAGCATAACTATATTCAAGTTAAGATATCGATAAGTACTAAAAGAAGCTATAATATGTTACGACAAAAGAGTGACACAAGTATTCTTCTACATCTTCTATAAGTGATTGATTTGTGGGAAACAAACACTTAAATTATATGATCGAAATATTCGGATGATGTTATTAAAGATGCGTTCAATTCATAAAACATAGACAATATTATATTACCTAAAATCGGATAGTTTTTTTCGTTTCTTAGCGTCTGTTTATTGTAGATTACTTTTAATACACAATATAAACATCAAATAGATGTTTATAGTTCATTCTCAAGTATATGGTATACACGTGCACATTAATTCACAAAACAAGATTGCCACCTATATAGATCACATAGTGCAATTAAATATTATAAACACATAAGTAAAGTAAGTTCAATGCGTACCTCAAGATTATTGATTGACGGCCACGAATTTGATGTTAGGTTAGAGACTCGTGCTGATAACGTGTTGTGAAATAATAAAGAACATGAATAATAAAGAAAGAAACCTAAAATGATTGTTTTATTCATCTCTCAATGGAGGTATATAATGTTACAATGTGGAATATTCTCAAAGAAAGAATCTATTAATTATAGTAAACAGTATCAATCATTGTTATAATAAGATATGAACATCCATTCCATAATTATTTATAACATATTTTAATTACCGAATTAGAATCATCTATAAAAATTAGAAAAACCCAGCTGTTAGACCTATGTGTCTCAAATTGCAACCTGTATCGGTGTGAGTAAACATCCAGATACCCTGGCACCCGGCAAACTAAAATTCTCCGTAAAAGAGAGGGATAATGTTTAGGGCTTAGTGTCTGGGAATGTACCGAACTTGCACCAAATCTCTATTGTGTGTATCGAACTTTCAAAACGCAATAATAATGCACTCAACTTGTAAAAACCCAAAAAGTGATGTACTTTGAGGATGTGTCAATCTCTGGTTGCGCCACGTGGCACGCTATGTTCTCGACACGTCATCAAAGTACATCACTTTTTGGGTTTTTACAAGTTGAGTGCATTATTATTGCGTTTTGAAAGTTCGATACACACAATAGAGATTTGGTGCAAGTTCGGTACATTCCCAGACACCAAGGCCTAATGTTTATACATACTAACAAAAATCCTCAATTTCTGTAAACCCTCTCTAAAACCTTTCTTCCCCAAAGGCCCAAACCCACTGCAACTCCTATTTCTATCCATCACATACATAATAAAATATTTTATATTAAAAAGAAATAATAATAACGAAAATGATACTCACATCAACAACATCCTTTTCGTTGTATAATCCACAAAACCCTGTTTCATCTCTAAAACCAAAAACAAATAATTTTGCATCTATATTATCCACAAGTACTGCTACCAAATCCACAATTGTATCATCATCATCATCATCATCATCATCATCATCAATTGAATCACCACCAACAAGAACAAAGTTGTCTGCTGCACCTCCTTCTGGCAAATTTCTCAGACAAGATTACCTCGTTGTATGTTTTTTCTTCCTGTTGTCATTTTCTTTTGTTGATTGTGCATCAATTTGCTTACTTTTTTTGTACTGAAACCTTCAAAGTCAATCCATACATTTTATTTTGGGATCGTTGTGAAAGTGTAATTTTTAGTATTTATCTGTTTTCTTGTTAGGGTTTATATAATAGCAACGTTATCTTGTCTTGTTGTAAACACTCAACATTGAAATTGTGCTGCCAATTTAGTCAGAAAACTTGCTGGGTGTCTGGGTCGGCTTATTTTAATAGCTTATTTACTTATCTCAACACAATTAGTGAAGAATTTGAAATAAGCTCCAATTTTTTAGCTTATTAATTGATGGCAATAAGGTCCTAAAATAAGCCCATCCAAACACCCCCTTAGTTATATGTTTCATTTCATATATTTATTGAGTGATATATATTTTACAATGAGCATTGTGGAACAACTGAGATAGTACCTCCTATATATATGACAGAAAGGAAGCACATTACCAAGTTTCATGACTATGGTAGCACGGCGATTTGTACAATGACCAGACGTATAAAACCAAGTTGTAAATTTGTGTAGCCAAATGGGATTGACAAAAAATATATCCAGAAAATTAAATTATTTAGCACGTACAAAACCCCTATAGATAAACAGAGATAATAATACTTTACATCTGTATTATCAACTAGTACTGCTTCCGAATCACCATTTGTAAAATCGTTATCATCAATTGAATCACCTCCAACAACATCATAGTTGACTGCCACATCTCCTTCTGGCAAATTTCTCAGACAACATTACCTTGTTGTATGTTTTTATATTACAATGCTTAATACCCATATCATATCTGCTTCCTATTGCCACTTTCTTTTGATAATTTTACATTTTTTAGGGGGTTTAGTTATAATTTGATATGGATGTTTTAGTATTTTATCCCATAGTCATTTGATATGGAAAATGCATATAGCCATTTGACCTTCAATTGCATCCTTTATCTTTTTATTTCAGTACATACATACCCATTTTATATCTGCTTTATAGATTTTATTTCAAGGTATATATATCTATTTGCGTTCCTATATCCCTGAACTATCTTTTGAATTTGTGGTTGCAGAAGAAGTATTCTGCTAAAGAGATTCAAGAGCTTATAAAAGGAGAAAGAAATGTGCCATTGATAATAGATTTCTATGCGACATGGTGTGGCCCTTGTATATTGATGGCTCAAGAGCTTGAAATGGTATGGCTATATTTTATTTAAATATTTAAATTCATCAAGCTAATAAAGCTGCATGTATGAGATATTTCTATCGTTGTACGTTGTGATGACTATCGTTGCGTCATCTCTCTGGTTGTGGTAACACACTATTTCTAGAATTATACAAAGTAGGTTAGATTGAATTTGGGATGCACAATGTTACTCCCTTTTATTTAAATAATGCACCTATGTGAACATTTTCTTGTATGCTAGAAATGGAGTCATCGTGGGTTAGATTGATAAGAAAACAAGGTATCATCTTAGTTTGGGAGATAGGTTACTACTTTTTACCTGGGTATGGTATTAAGGCGAAGTAGTTAAGGGGATGTTTAGTTCACCTAATTGTTTGGAGTTCTAAGGAGTTGGACTAACTGGAAATAAAATTCATCTGGTCAACCATGAATTTTGTTTACATAGGATGTAATGAAATTGTAATTCAAGTCCCTGTTACTTATTGTTTGGCTGGTTGATGTATTATTGGACATAGCATATATTACGAAATTAAGAGAAATTGGTGTTTGGCTTGCACTGACCTTCATAAATAAAAAGGCTGAATTAAACATCTAAAAACCAAAATCAAGTAATCCAAAATCCTGACAAGTGGTGATTGTACGGTTCTGCAGGTTTGTTGGGTATTCGTGAGGCCCCAGGGTGTGACATTTCGTGGTAACCATAAAATAAAATATAAATGCTATAGACTAACCAGCAGAAATTATTTTATATTTAACGATAGGTGAATCTGAGTTGTTGAGTAAAGGGAGCAAATGGATGAAATGATGAATGTTATATTGTTAGCTCTACACACAAGTAGTAAATGTGTCGGTCATTATGCTGAAATGGTTGAGATATATTTCTTTTAGACATAAGTTGACACCTTCTCAGAATCTAGTGTATAAAATATGAACTTTGCTGAAAGTGTTGAGTTAAATTGCTCGTAGAGGTAATTGTTATATATTCATTTGTACTTCGTAACATTTGCTTTTCACCTGATATCCATATTTCATTAAGAATAGGTTAACTCAAGTGTGTAATTTTTGCGATTTTTAAAACTTGAAAATTATCATCTGCACCAAATGAATAATTTTATCATTAAAAAAACTTTGAATCCTCTAAAATTCAAAAATACATATATGAAACATTTTCTTTACCTCACACCAATTGTGTTTATTGTCTGCTGCTTCCCTTTTTTTTGAACAATAGCTAGGCCAAATGTGGAGTATAGCCATTAAAGACCACAACTACTAAAACAATCTGTCTCCAAGCCCTTGACTTATATCTATATTTCATTAAGAATAGGTTTGTGTGGTATTCCTGGAGCCCCGTGGTTTGCCTAACAGGTCAATAAAGGTTGCTTGGGTGTGATTTTCCCTGGTTACCAACAAAAAAATAACGTAATAAACTGTGGCAAAGAGCATTTCATAGTTAATGGACACGTGCACCTGATTCCTTTCCATGCTAAAATGGTTGAGATAAATTTCCATTGGATGTTTCGTATGGTTCTTGCATTTCTGATCCATTAGTTGACACCTTCTCGAAATCCAATGTATAAAACATTAACTTTACTGAATGTGCTGATATAAATTATCGTAGACGTAACTGTCATATCTTCATTTGAATTGTTTTAACATTTGTTTCTCACTTTATATCTATATTTTATTGTGAAAAGTTCAATTTGAATTTACGTTTTATTGATTTTGAACTTTTCAAATATCAGAAGTGTGTAATTTTTTATTGATCTCTCCTTCCTCTTGAGTACAATTCTTTATTTTTCCGTTTTTTCAAAGATTCATTACTCCACTTACACATTATCTATCTTGAGAAGATAGATACCGATCCTGTAATTGATATGATGTGATTAAAGATATGCATTATGCTAGGAAGATGCTTAACAAACATCTGATTGGTGTCGTCACTTTGTGATTTGAAGTCTTGTTGAGTTTACTTTTTTCAACATCTCATACATTAGCTCATTTTTTTCTCACAGCTTGCAGTCGAGTATGAAAGCAACGCCATGATAGTGAAGGTTGACACAGATGATGAGTACGAATTTGCACGTGATATGCAGGTAACTCCGTTATTACTTCTTCTAGATGATAAAGTGGTGTCACATAGTGGGAAACAAACCTAATTGTTTGGCAGAGGCCATCTAAGAAATATTTACCTGGACCTTACTTTCTGTTATCATTATAAGGTAAGACCAGTAAACAAGAAAATGATACAGTGGACAAGTTGTTCTGCATTAGAAAGAGTTTCTTTTCATTGTCATATAAAATGAAACGTAAAAAATTTGTCTTAAGAAAAGGTTTAGGGTGCATTTAGTTGTAGAAAATCGGAGGCTTTTAAACAGAAAACGTGTTCAAACATGATTTTTTCAAATCGTGAAGTCCTGTTTCCTGAACTGAAACATGATAACATTTGAACACATTTTCATATCTATAACTAGTTTTCTAGAGATAAGAAAAAACACATCTCATATACGAAAAAAATGGAGACAGAAAATAAAAGGAATGTTTTTATATCAACTAAATGCACCTGACTGGGTGGAGCTAGAATATTCTCATAGAGGGAGCATAAAAAAAAGCCCTCTTAAATGACATACTTACACACTTTTTTTGAACTTAAATGACATACTTACAAACTTGTTTTGAACTTGAAACCACAACTTGCTGGTAGGTGGGCCACCTAGATACCTTTTAGATCCATGGTTTGCTGGTTAGAGTCGTATTGTAATGTAGTAAAATAACGAATATGGTTCTAACATGACAGGTAAGGGGTCTACCAACACTGTATTTTATCAGTCCCGACCCAAGCAAAGACGCCATTAGAACCGAAGGGATCATCCCACTTCAAATGATGCGGGATATTATTGACAAGGATATGTAAAATGATTGATTGAGTGGGCATTGTGTAATTGTCTTTAAATAATTTTGGAATTGTTCAGTTTAGTATGTGCTGAGAAGATAGAAGAGTACGTATTATGAAGTTCTTGTGTTGTTTTAGCACATTGTAGCTATGGCTTGCTTTGTTGTTCATGATGGGGGTAAACTATGGTCTTGAACTTTTGGTCAACTGTTGTATCAGTCACTTTGATAAATCGAGTTAGAGCAACTGGTAAAGTATATGGTTACAGTTTTATTTGTGCAACACTCTTTTATGCAAAAATAGAGAAGAATCCTTATGGATGGATATAGTGACCGGGCTTCATCGTCTATTTCTTAAATATAATTCTGTCCCTTAGAAAAAACACCTTGAAAGTATTATGTTAAGCTTATGTCAAGATTTTATAGGAGAACTAGGAAAGCTTCCTGGTTGTGCTACTCATAGTCCATGCCCCACGGAGAGAATAGTCATATATATATATATATATATATATATATATATATATATATATATATATATATATATATATCGGATAAATGTTTGTCTTAAATAAGGGAACGAACTTAACCTGGGTTGTGAGCGACATTTTGATGACTGTAACTGTAATTGTAATTTACTGTCATTACAAATTCGTATATTCGTGAACCCAATTCGCCTAGTCATTATAATATATGAGTCACATTTGAAGGGCCTTAGTTAGGGATCCACTTCATTACTGTATCAATGGATGGGTAACGATGGCATCTTTCCACTAGCCTACAGAGTCAGTAAATTAGAGTTAGTCGAAGACTGAAGATGGTTTTTAGACAACTTGCATGACTCCATTTGGGTCATGGAGAATCTGATAATCGTATTAGATAGGACTGCTTCAATTGCATCCGGTATTAACACGGTTTTTCTAGATGCATTTCATGCTCTTTGATGTCGTCATTTGTTGATGATGTACTTAACTAAATTTGTAAATGTCAATTTCTACGAGTTTCGTTTTTGGAAGATGTGTAAAGGCATACCAGGAATCAGATTTCAACATCATTGAGTGTGTATTCTAGAGCTCCACCAGGCTCATGTATGCGGGATGTTAATCTTGTAATAAGGGTCGTAACTTGTTTGAATCTTTATTTGGCTCTAACTTTTTCGTCATTTATCCTTATTAAGCGATTTTTGAGTCCACACGTTTGTAATAACCTAATTGACATTTTAAAATTAATTAAAGCATTTTCCGACATGTTATCAAATAGTTGATTAAAATATGAGCGATTCATCTTTGTCCATTGATACTTTTTGTTTCTCGTCCGTATTTAGAGCAAGGACGGACAAACTGACAGCGTTCATCAACTTCAACGTCGGTTTTCGGCGTTTACCATACCGGACCGGCGTTCAATCTCAACGTGCCAATCTAAACGCCGAAGCAAACGGTTTTTTCTTCTTCTTTTTTTCTTTTCCCTTTTTTCTGATTGGTTCTAAACTATTTTTGTGGACCCGTTTGAACTTCGAGTTGAACACTGAACCACTCCTCTCAAATTCGTACCCGTGTTAAATTTCAATATTCAAATGAACATCGAACCGAACATCGGACACAAGGTCAACCACTCCTTGTGCTCTTAGTGAGTTTGAAACATCGTATTTTTTCTAACCTTAATTATCAACAAAATATGATAGATAATTACATTATTTGCGTAGTGTCTGCTAATTATTCTTCCAATATAAGGGTAATAACGTACGTAAAAACATACTCCAAACTTTCTACGTGTTATATCATGATGTCTTGCATTGAACTTTATAGGAGTAAAGTATTATTATTTATGTTACAATACAATACAATAGTTTAAAAAAAAAAAAAAAAGTGAACATAATATGGCAATCAATAAATTTGTACCTACTAATATAAGGCCTATATAGCATTAGGAATGCCATTAGAACCGTGCACACATCCCCAACTTACGTGGCTGCGAACATTGCCGTATCATAGATGCAACGTAACTGGGGGCATTTGTGATTTGGTGGAGTCCCCTCAACTTCATGAGTCAACATGTGTGCTACCATCTATATTTGTTTGAAGTGATATATATATATATATATATATATATATATATATATATATATATATATATATATATATATATATATATAGAGTAAGGAGATCAAAAAAGAAGGGAATTTGGGTGGAGAAGGGGGAGAAACATTATTGGCCAATCATTTAAATTCAAGGTCGAAGGGTATTATGGGTATTTAACTTTCAATTAATTAATTTTCTTTATCAATATTTATTCAACGTTATTCTCCTTTAATTATGGATTTTCCAGTTTCTTGATTTTTAAAATATAATTAAATAATCGACGATCTCATAACGTAGCGAAATATACATAACTTAGACTGCTACTAACGGGACGTCGGTGGGGGGCGTCGGTTGTACCGACGCACCGACGCCGTTGGCACGGGGCGTCGGTACGCCGCGTCGGTGGGTGTGCGTCGGGAATCCGACGGGAGAGAGAGAGGGAAATAGTGGGGGCCACCGGTCGGGATCCGTTGCAAGCTTAAAAAAAAAAAAAAAAAAATTTAAAAATCAATTTACCACTATAAATTCAAACCAAACCCAACCAATTTTTCACAACATTCACACTCTAACTTTCAAATATTCCACAACTTTATACAATTTTACTTTTCAATTTACCACTTTCCACCCATTTTCACAACATTCACACCCAATCCAACAAAATATTTCACAACTTCTACAACTTCAATATTATTTCCATTTCATTTCTTTTACCCATTTTTTCACCATTTTTATACCAATTCATCTACAAATTAAAACACCATTTTCTTAACATGTCTGGATCCGATTCCGATCGAGACGATTTAAATGCCGTCCTAGCCGCATATAATCCGGTCGCTACCCGTGTACAACAAGATACGTCATCCGATTCGGACGAGGAGATTGAAGTACGCGTTCCACGTCCGAGACGTTATTTTCCAAGAGATCGTTATGCCGCCGGCCAACGTTTATATCAAGACTACTTTGCCGAGAACCCGACATTCCCGCTTGATTTCTTTCGTCGTCGCTTTCGGATGAGTCGGCCAATGTTTATACATTTATGCCAAGGTATCTTATCGTACTCCCACCATCCGATACCCCCTTACTTTCTTTATTTCCATCAAGGTCTAGACGCAACCGGAAAACCCGGATTTAATGTTTTCCAAAAAGTCACGTCGGCCTTACGGCAAATGGCATACGGTTGTGCCGCCGACTTGTTCGATGAATACCTACATATGGGTCAACAAACATCATACGATTGTTTGGACAACTTTTGTAAATGTATTTTTCATATGTATTCACGTGAGTATTTAAGAAAACCAACACTCCATGATGTGCAACGATTGCATCAACGCCATGCGGAACTACACGGTTTTCCGGGTATGCTTGGAAGTATAGATTGTATGCACTGGGCTTGGAGAAATTGCCCAATTGCATGGCAAGGTCAATACACTCGAGGTGATCACGGGTATCCAACAATCATGCTTGAAGCCGTTGCCTCCTACGATTTGTGGATTTGGCACGCTTTCTTTGGTCCTGCCGGATCGAACAACGACATCAACGTTCTCAATGAATCTGATTTATTCCAAGACTTACTACAAGATCAAGCTCCTCAAGTCAACTTCACTATTGCCGGTCAACAATTCACCAAAGGGTATTATCTCGGCGATGGAATATATCCGGAATGGTCGACGATTGTGAAGTCGTTCAAGTATCCGTTGACAGAAGCCGAGTCAAGGTTCAAGAGGTACCAAGAATCGGCAAGGAAAGATGTGGAACGGGCATTCGGGGTACTTCAAGGCCGTTGGCAAATCTTGAAAAACCCCGCTAGACCATATAGCGTCAACAAAATACGGCGAATCATGTATTGTTGTGTAGTTTTACACAACATGATAATCGAAGACAATGGACGCAATATGTGTACACACGAGGAAGAGTATTGGACAAACCCGGAAAATCTACCTCAACGAACGTGGGAAGAAAGGGTAGCGGTGCAACTACGTATGGATAAAGAATTGCGTGACCGTGTCGTCCATCATCGTCTTCGCGATGCCCTCATCGAACACATCTCGAGCCTCCCACCAAATTTCCGAACGCGTTAGCTAGTTTTAATTTATTATTAATAAATGTATTTTTTTTTTCCTTTTTAGGAATTGTAATTTTTTCTTTTTTTAGGAATTGTAATTTTTTCTTTTTTTAGGAATTGTAACATTTTATTTTTTTAGGATTTGTAATATTTAATTTTTAATTATTGTAATGTTTTTAGTTTTAATTTAATGTGTTATTTAAGTTTTTGTATTAAATAAATAGATTAAATAGTGTGTGGGGCCCTGAAAATAAGGGAAGTGATGTTGCTGTTGGCAGGGGTGTGTCAGTTGTGTGTCAGTTGTGTGTCAGTTGTGTCAGTCTGACGTGGCGCTGAGCTGGCAGGCAACTGACGCGTCAGTTCGTGTCACGGTTGGGAGAGGCCTTATAATGGAAGTTTAATGGCTCGTACGTTAATGATGGAGCAGGTTTTTTTCACTTTTTCAATGGATATTTTACCTCCATTAATATTATCATCATTTTCTCAAACCATCATCAATAAATCCAATCCGTGCTAATCGATGCCAATTTTCTATTGTAATGCATGAGAAGTTGATAAATTTGAGGATCATAGTTTTATTTTATTACTATTGTTAACTATTAAATACTAGAATTATCATGTCTTCAATCGATTCATAATTTTTGTAGGGAACCCAAATTCGTTCAAGGATTTTACATTACAACTCAACCCTTTCAATAAATATACATCAGTTTTCTATTGTTACTTATAAACGAAAAAACTTGTTAATGATTTGGATAATGGTTACTCATAGGATTAGTGATTCACAAAAGTTAGAAAACCATCATGATTCACTAAACTTTTCATTAATATGACGTTGATTCCCATTTATATCTATGATTTAGTTATTTACGAAAATTCACTATTTGAATCATCATATATGAATCAATTTTTTATATAATATTTATTACCGTGATTCAATGTATTATAAGTTAACATAATGTTAATTTAGTAATATAAATGATATTGATTCAATTAATATACCTTTTTTTAATCAATATAATAATTATGGCATTGATTCATAAATTTTACAACATTGATTCATAAGTTTTATAACATTGATTTAAAAGCTTATTCACGTTCATTCAAAAAAAATTAACATTGATTCACGAATTTTATTATGTTGGTATAATAACTAAATGACATTAATTCATAAATTTGATAAATATGGATTCACAAAAATTTAGAAAAATATAACAGAGCGATTAAAAACTAATGATAAATTTAAAATGTCCACAAGCATATTAGTTAGTTGTTCATATGAACATTGATTCACATCCACTAATTAAATAAAAAAATATATGTAAGTAGCCGACTTCGTTTAATTTCACCGACCCACAATTGCATTTCCCATACTAAATTTTAGCAACTAACGATTGTATATCTTCTATATTGAGATAAATCCCACTATTTCGGAAACGCTTGAATAGATTAAGGCGGTTTTCAAATTCGTTAAGTCAGGTTGGACAATTTTACCCCTTTAACACCCATTTAATATTGAAAATTTTTACATTTATGTCAATTTGTTTTTTAACCATTGATCAAGTTATTTAATGGTCAAGATTGTTTCTCCCCTTTCTCCATCTAAAAAATCTTCTTCCTAGAACCACATCCTATATATATATATATATATATATATATATATATATATATATATATATATATATATATATATCATATTTAATCAGGGTTAAAGCTATCAAATATTTATCAAAATTCATAATTATTCGATCAAAATCACTCATACTTTCATACTACGTTAATTAGATAATACTAATTATATGTACCAAGAGTTATACTTAATGGTGCGTTTAGTTTGCGTAAAGGGTAAAAGAAAACAAACCATTAATTTAGTCATTACATAATCACATGTTTAGAGGCAAAGATGATACTGTATAAAATTAGAGGAATCCCACCAACTTGTTAACTAACTTCTTTTAATATTATAGAAGATCCCACACACACCTTCTCTCCAAGTATTTATTATTATGTATATATAAGGGTTTAGTGCGAGCAAATGTAACAAATTATAGTCTGATATTCATAGTATGTAGCGAACTACTGGGGCTTCCATCACATGTAACGAACTTGTAATTTCTTTACATTGTATGTAAGTTTTTGTACTTTTTCCACGTGTCGACTTTATACGCTGCCACGTGCCGTCCCTTAAAACCGTTAATCTGACGAAAATACATACAATGTAAATAAATTACAAGATCGCTACATACAATTTAACTTTAAATAGTTGGCTACATACTACGAATGTCAGACTATAGTTTGTTACATTTGCGCGCACTAAACCCTATATATAATAACTACTATTGATTGATTGAATCAAACACTTTTTCTTTCATATAGCAAATGGAGACTTCCATAGTTCTCTCCAAATGTGACCATCATGATGTCAACACTACCCCCATCAAGGGTGGTTGGAAATCAGTCATTTTTATCATTTGTAACCTCTTTTCCCTTCATTATACATACACAAACATACATATACATAATTTGTTTTGTTTATTTGATTATGGGATGATGTTGCAGTTGTGGAATTTGGAGAGCGGTTCGCTTACTATGGAGTGTCCGGAAATCTTATCATGTACTTAACACTTGTTCTAAAAGAACCTCTTGCAACCGCAGCTAAGAATGTTAACTTATGGCATGGTGTTTCGGCCATCTTTCCACTCGTTGGTGGTTTCGTGGCGGATTCTTACTTTGGCAGATTCAAAATTATTGTCTTCTCATCCGTTACGTATCTCTTGGTAGGTTATCTTGTATCCTCACGTCATATTCTTTGATTTCTAGTTACGTCTATCTTATCACATATGGAAAAAAAATCTTAGTTTGGATGTCTTGTTATTGTTGAAAGTCAAAATCCCAAAATTAATTTGATAGTACACATGATGTATATGGAGTACACCCTTTATTTTCAAGGGGACAATATAACAATAATAAGGTAAATGCAATACAACAACCACCATAGATAACTCATGTAGTATATATACAACCCATACCAAATATATACGATTGTCTCTCACAAAACTCGAACTCATAACCTCCCCGTATAAGTACAAAACCCATTATTATTATTATTATTATTATTATTATTACAAGTAATAGTCATATTATTTTAAAAGTAATTGGAGCTTAATCAATAGTAAAAAAAATTAATGAATTTTTTCCATCACCCAATAAATTGTTTATTGTTTTTAATAAGAAAAGAAAGTAAATGTAAAGAAAGAAGAAAATTGATAAAGACAACCATTAGGGCTGTCAATAAGAGAAAATGGTTCATTTTGTATGTTAAAGTCTCTATACTTATTCAAAATTATAATTAAGACACTCAAGATACATATTTAATTCACCGAAATGACATATTAATTGATATATCTTAATAATAATTATATATAGTAAACACGTTTATGATGTCATCATTCTAATTAAGTTTTAATTAGTCAATTAAGCCCTTTTAATTTTAGTAAATTTTAAATAAATCCCCAACTCTTAAAAAAATAATTTTTTTAATCAACTAATCACTTACACATAAACATAAATTTAATTCATTAATTAAATATTATCCAAATCGATCTGTAATGTTTCTATATTCAATTCACCGAAAAGAAATAAAATTGCTTGAAAAGCTATATGTAGACTTAAAATAATTAATTTTTTCCACTAATTTAGTTTCAAAATATTTTAATTTCTTAATCTCTACTTATATAATTCATTTACATAAGGTAATATAATCATGAATCCAATTAAATACTTAATATACATATTAACTTACATACTTTATTATTAGAGACAAGATAATAAATACGAAATTTTATATTAAAAATCAATGGTCTGTGTATATACACGGGTTAAAGTATAGTATTATTATAAAAGAAAACTTTAAGTACTATATTAATATCTCATACTTCTACTTCTTATTGACACAATCTAGTACATGGAAATTAACAAAAGGTCTTTGTATAAATGCTTCACTATTTTAATTGTATTCGTAAAAATAGTCATTGGATCCATACAAAGAATTCGCAATATTTTTATTTCTAAAATAGTAAAATAGCTTTTAAGAAATCGTCGACATGTTTTCTACGCTTGATAATCAGAGGGTGTCACGTGACGCGATAATTGTGTTAAATTAATAAACATAAACCTCGTGCTAATAATAATAAATTAAATAAAATTTTGTTTTCCTTTTGTAATCTGGATGGTCTTCTCTTTGGAAAAGCCAAATTAAGAAAGGTGAACTCAAAAAGTTATTACGCTATGTTTTACCTTATAGCAAAAAAAAAGTTTCATTTCAAAATATTAAATTTGCTAAAAATGAGAGCATCCATTTAAGGACGTCGTCTATTAAATGTATATATATTTACTACTATAGATAAACGTTACACGTCATTCGATTGTTTTGGGATAAGTATTTATAGTATTCCCTCTTTTATTTACTCGTAACAAATTTGGTTGTATTTAAGATAGTTTGGATAAATATTAGGTTTTCTTTATATTCATGGCAAATTTGATATGACGGAGGGGAATAATGAACGTAAAATGAGAAGTTTCTCTCTTGACCGGTTAGGTTTGGTTGATTTTGTCTAGAAAAGAAAATAGGTTTCGAGGGTTCATTGATCAGGTAATTTTTAATAATTATTTTTACGAATGTACAATCTTATTAGGATAGATAGAAATAATAATATATAGAGTTACGTAACCTAAATAATTTATGGGATGATAGACAAATATGTTGTATTTTGCAAAAATGTTCAAGTAAGTTACGAAACTATTAAATTGTTCAATTGAATTACTACACAATTTTTATATCTAAATTGGGTTTTTTTACGTTTTGATAATTATAAGTTAAGTAACCTAATTAAATTCATAAGTTAAGTAAAGTAATCGTAGTGTTAATATTTTTAAGTTAAGTAACTTACATATTATGATTTTTTAAGTTTAGTAATTCAAACGAACAAAGCAATAGTTCAGTAACTTAATTGAACATTTTCACAAAGTACAGTTGCATATTTGTCTATTATCGATAGTCGACACATCTTAGAACCCTCTCCCCTCCCCAAGGCCCGCATTCAGTTCGTTTTTATGTAATCTATAATCAAGATAATATTGTAATATATACTCATTTTTGATTTTATATATTTGGCCAAATTGTAGGATATTACCCTGAACTTGGTTGACTAGGATTTTTAATACCCTGAACTAGTAAAGGTATAGCATGGTACCCTGAACTTGTACAAATGGTCACTTTACTACCCTAACTCAGTTTGACTCGGTCATGTACTTATCATGTGACTTTTTCAGTTAGTTTTTTAACCGGGGGTTAACAAATACAATTCCAATATTATTGATTGTCCGACCTCATATTATTACAATTTCTTAAAATCAATCAGCAAGAAAGATTTGCAATAATTATTTATTATTAGATCAATATATCAATAGGAATACTAAATCGCTTAGTTCTCATGAAAACTTGTGATTGACGAACAATTAAAAACACGGCCGACTATTCACAAGATATTAGGGAATATCGGTTCTAATAATTGTTGATATAATTTCTTGGGCTCACTACCATCTATGTGTATTCTTTATATTTGTTTGCCAAAATTTTATACCTTTTCATCATTGTTCTTCTCCTGTGCTGTTGACTTGTTGTCAATTTTGAAGCATTTCAATTTGACGAAGATGAAAAACATTTACAGTTAAAGAAAGAAAAAGAAAGAGTAGACATCAACCTTAATTAATTAATAGATTAATAATATATGCTCGATTTGGATAATCGTTAGACTTGATGTCCGAATTACGTTCAATTGCTTTTACATTGGATGAGGATAAAATAGATTTAAGAGTCAATATACAACTAACCTTTAAAAATAATGCTAAAAAGAACCATTGTTAACCCCTCGTTAAAAAACTAACTGAAAAAGTCACATGACATGACCGAGTCAAACTGAGTTAGGGTAGTAAAGTGACCATTTGTACAAGTTCATGGTACCATGTTATCCCATACTAGTTCAGGGTGATAAAAATCCTAGTCAACCAAGTTCAGGGTGTTGGAAATCGTAGTCTCATAAAACTATTTTATTAACAATTAATTAACAAACGCAGCGGAAACATAATAAATAAACATGTACAAATCAATTTCCATTTGGATCCAATTATATCCCCATATTGAATCAATAATAATAAAGAAGATGAATAAGAATTATACCATCTTTGATGAAACCATAATCAATAGAATGATTATCTCTATGGTTGATCCACACAGCACGTTAAACAACATCAATTGAATGCTAGTCCTTGTATAACCCGAAAGCAATATCCTTATATTGTTTATACTCCTAATTAAAAGCAAAAGAATCAAAACCACTTTGGTTGGAAAAAGAATCGATTGATATTTTATTAGGGTTCTACACTTTATAAAATAATAACCATAAGCATACTTATCAAGTAAATGATCTCATTATAAGTTCAAAAAGCCCATCCATTCTTTTCCTTGTTCACTCGGTTGACCGGCCCATAAGATGCAAAAGTAAAATTCAGTTTGCTCAAATATATTAATTAAATACAACATATAATTAATACATTTAATTCAATTTAATTAAATCATATTTAATTAAACTTTGCTTTTCTAAGTATAGGTTATAATTATATATCTACAATATATAATTATGATGTCTAAGTGCTCAAGTGTGTGACCCCATAGGCTCATATGTAGTTAGTAATATAGTTAACGTTTGTATCATGCACATAAATCCTACACAAGGTCGTATCCTAATGATGTGAAATTCTATATGTATTATTATTATTATTATTATTATTATTATCATCATCATCATTGTCTTCGTAATGCTAATTTAGTGGTGTTAGACATTCAACATAAATATAAGGACTATAAATTCAATCCCTATCGTCATGTTCTTTTGATAAGTGGTTATGTGATTTATTTATTTCATATTGACCGTGTGATCCGTTAGTGGAAATCTATTAGGTGAGTTTTACCTTATTTATTTATTTATTTATTATTATTATTATTATTGTTATCATTAATCGATGAACTTTATATGTCATCTGCTTACGCTATACCTGCCAAAACTCATCCCAACTTGGAATTATACGAAATATAATGTGAGGTAACTTATATTTTATTGGGTTCCAGCTTTTGATCTGGTGGCTTGTGATGACATTCTCAGTAATTTCTATTTTAAGATTTTCTAATCATAGTATATATATATGTAACAATACATATATAATAATAATAACTAGCATACTACCTGTGCAATGAAGCGAGAATATTTAACCCTTTTCATTATATATTTGTTCAAGTATTTGTGTTTCGTTGAATATTAAAAAAAAAACTAACTTTATTTCAATATTTCACTAATAAGCATAGTATATCCTAAAACATTTCAAACAAATGATTTTCAGTGGCTCTTATTATTAATTTGTTAATGGTAATTGCGAAATATAACGTCAATGCTAATAGGTATTATTTTCTTTGAAAATTAAACAGTATTCATCAAATGGACATATTAAGAACATTTAATTCATATTCATATACTTAATTATTTAAATAACAGTAATTAAATGACATAATACATTAGCTAAAATAAAGACATTTGGGCGATAAATACTTCTTTTAAATTAAGTTTTTAAAAGTTAAATGTAAAAAATAAATTTTATGAGATTCGTGAAGTTAATTAAAACAATAAATGAGTTGTCATACGTACCATTTTTTTTAAATGGTGAGAATTGTTATATAACGACACTTCATTTTTTGAAGCTAATGAAGAGTTAAGAGGTTGCCACAAATAAGCTTGTCAAAAATTTTGTTTTATATATTTAGATTAGGTCTTTGAGCTCGTATGATACGCAACCGTACATAAAAGAATTATATTTCAATAATATTAATGCTGCTAACTGAAAACTATAACATTGACATTATAAATAATAATATAAAAAACAACATAAAACAAACAAATATATATGAAACAAAAATTTTAAAGCTTTTTTATTTTTTGTCAATAACAATATGAGAAAACGTAACATGTTTACAAATTTGACGTTAAATATTACAATTATAAATGTTATATAACTTTAATTTAAGCAGCATTTGTAGTAGTTACTTCAAATCTATTAATGTTGTTGTTAACATTTGCGCTAGAGTTGGTCATGAGTGCCATGTTGGTGTTAATGAAATAAACCTACATTCAACAATGGGTATACTTGACTATTGTATATATTGATGCAAATCATACATTTAATAACGTTGCACAATTCTTGTATTCTTTCAACCTCTTAAATTTGTACCTAAAACATATTCAAACGTTCCATTTAATTTTAATAATTATATCCTACGTAAAAATTAAATCTTATTCCCTATGCTTCGTTTATCAAAGTTGATGCAACATAAAGTGTAATCTAGAATATAAAATGAATGTAAATGGACTGACATTTAACATATATTAGTTGGCAATTTTATAATTATGATAATGAGGTATGTGTAATTTACTAATTATTAGAATTAAATAATGGGTTAATGTATAAATATGTTAATGTACTTAGTGAAAATGTTCAACTAAGTTATTGAACTATTAATTTGTTCAATTCAATTACTAAACTTCAATAATTGTAATATGCAGGTTAATTTACTTATAGATATTAACACCAAGATCACTTTATTTAACTTATGAATTTAATTAGGTTACTTAACTTATAAATATTACAATGTAAAAAAATCCTAATTTAGATATGAAAATAATTTAGTAATTCAATTGAACAATTTAGTAGTCTAGTAACTTACTTGAACATTTTCGAAAAGTATAATAACATATTTGTCTATTAACACAAGAATAATTCAACAACAATTATACTATTGACATGTCGTATTTGATGAAATATTAAGTTATCACCTATACAAACACAAACTTTTGTTTATATAGAAAGATAGATAGATAGATAGCTTAGAAAAATGAGAGTTGATAAATACATCAAAATAAATGATACATGCAATAAACTGTACAATAGTTTTTGCTTACAGTACAAGTGTACTATAACATAAATTTGTTGTATGAATCACTTTTTGTGTTGTATTTATCAGCTCTATGGAAAAATAGATATGGTTATATATAATACAAATTATCTTGGATTTATGGTAGTATACAATGCGAATCTTCTCAAATCAAGTCAGATTATGTTTTTCCGGATATCAAAAACTAAAATTTATATTACTTCAATAGGTATTTTTTTTTTTTAAACCTCAACTAGGTTAAAATAAGACATTTTTGTTTCTTTCTAGGTGATACATTCATGGAAAGTTCACATTGTTATAGCTTATATACTTCTTTTGAAGTTTATATTCACCTATTTCTTCTTCTTCATGAGATAGTTACCGGGTTAATATACACTAAGGGTATCAAACTTTCACAAAATGTTCAATTTAGGGAATAATAAAAAATTGTTACTTAAATCAATATCAACTATACGTAATGTGTTTAAGGGTAACTAAACTTTATTAAAACGTGTACAAGGATAACTAAAGTTTATTAAAATGTATAGAAGGATAACTAAAGTTTATAAAATTGTTCAAAATGATGAATACTTATTAGCTCATTTTGCACTAGATGAAGGTTTTAAAAATTAGGTTAATTTTTTGTTAAAAAACTTAGATTGTTCCCCAAATTAAACATTTTGTAAAAGTTTGATTCCTTACATGTCTATCAATCCGATAGTCACCTTTCAAAAACTTTTGTTTCAGTAAATCCAGTTTGAGCAAATCTTCAAATCATGATTGTTAAGATATCGATATTGATCAATACGATTTTGAATTCTATCGAAGAAAGGTGCATGTTATCCGAAAGGGTTTAAGTCAACGATCGCCAACGTACTTTCCTTTTTGTTCCGAGATCACCAATCAACCGGTTTTATTACCATGATCACCAACGAACTTTCAAATTTCGTATCGAAGTCACCAATCTACTTTTACCTACGGGTTGGAGATCGCCAACATACCTTTAATACGGAGTAAAGATCACCAATAAAAATTACAAAGAAATTCATTTTTTGAAAGTTCATTGGTGATCATGGTAATAAAACCGGTTGATTGGTGATCTCGGAACAAAAAGGAAAGTACGTTGGCGATCGTTGACTTAAACCCTATCCGAAATGATTCTACATAATATGAATAGATAAATTGGTTCAATAAAAGGTTACTGTTTCAAGTTGTATAGGAATTTACACGTTTTACAGATTTGTTTGTCCAACTTTAAATTTACCTATTCTTCGTACATAGGGGGTGTATGGGTTCGCTTATATGTAAGCGCTTTTCTGCTTAAAAAATAAGTATGTGTCTCCATACTTATTTTTAGTAGATAAACAGTTTTCTAAAGGGTGTTTGTTTCTGCTTATCTGCTGTAAAAATAAGCAATAAGCAGATAAACAAGTAAAACTAGTAATTTCAAACACTCTCATAGTTAAGTTCTAAAAACATGTTCATTTTTATGTATAAAAAGACAGTGTTCTTTTTCTATTATATATTTTGTAAACTCGATCTTTACATACAATAATAAGTCAGTGCATACAATAAATGTTTTTAAACTTATATATGCATAAAATAGGATAGTTCAAAAGTGTTTAATTTGAAACTATAAACCCTTTAATAATAAATTAATATAGTAAATGAATTGAAGCTCTATGAAAAGTGTCTTTCATTAGAACTAATAATAATGATAAATAGATAAATAAATAATGAGTGTGGGAAAGGAAATAATGATAACAATAAATAAATAGATTACTTTTCATTACTCTTTTCATCCCAAAATGGGGTTTAAGTCAATGATCGCCAACATACTTTCTTTTTTGTTCCGAGATCACCAATCAACCGGTTTTATTACCACGATCACCAACGAACTTTCAAAAAATGAATTTCTTTGTAATTTTTATTGGCGATCTTAACTCCGTATTAAAAGTATGTTGGCGATCTCCAACCCGTAGGTAAAAGTAGATTGGTGACTTCGACACGAAATTTGAAAGGTCGTTGGTGATCATGGTAATAAAACCGGTTGATTGGTGATCCCGGAACAAAAAGGAGAGTACGTTGGCGATCGTTGACTTAAACCCCCCAAAATAATGTATTGTTTCAGTTTTTACAGAGTTTGAGAATTTTACCATTACTTTTTGCACATGCTCATGTATCAGTTTTGAGAAAAGTATATTGAGGGTTAAATGGTAAAGTTAATATGTTATTTTTGAAGGTGTACACTTATTTTAGGACAAACTAAAATGAAAAGGTGAACATTTATTTTGTGACGAATGAAATATTATATCCGGAGTAATAAAAAGTCAAAGCAATTACATCTACGTCACATTAGAGAACAACCAGCCCACAAAGGTCCAAACCCCAAACTCCAAATCTCTAATGCTAGTTGACCAACTTCTTAATTTTTTTTTTTTTTTTTTGCTAGAGATATTTCATAAAATTAGATTGTTATAGTTGTAAAATCTAACTATTAGTTATGTCTTTATCTTTGGTAAAAAAAAAAAAAAGTTATGTCTTTATCGCGTATAATTGATGCACAGCTAAGTAGCTAACAGCAAATTTTTCAATCCTTACTTTATTCGATGATTAATGTAACAGGGACTAGTATTGTTAGTGATATCGGTTGAATCAATACCGTTGAAGCATCGTATAGTACCATTTTTTGTGGCACTTTATGTAATCAACATCGGAGAAGGTGGTCACCGTCCATGTATCCAGACGTTTGCAGCTGACCAGTTTGATGAGGTGGATCAAGCTGCCGCCAAGAGTTCATTTTTCAACTGGTGGTATTTAGGCATTGTCTTGGGAGCTACGAGCGCTATACTAGTTGTGATTTATGTTCAAGATAATATTGGATGGGGTTGGGGATTTGCGATACCTGCGTTGGTGGTTGCAGTGGCACTTGGAGTGTTTTTAGCTGGGACAAGTAAGTATCGCAGGGAGGTTCCCGTGGGTAGCCCGTTTACAAAAGTTGCTCAAGTGATCGTGGCTGCGGCTAAAAAGCGTAGGTTGTCACTTGAATATGATGGTTCTGGCATGTGTGTTGAGGCGGGAGAAAGTGGTCCAACTATGTTGGCTCGTACCAACCAATTCAGGTATGTAATGACAATGAGAAACGATTTATCGGTCTAAAAATTGGTCTAATGTTACATGTCAATCATCTAAGAAATTGTTTAGAAGCGAGTCATTTTACGCTCATGGATGATTCACATGAAGTATCACACCAAGTTTTTAAGCATACATTTGTATCTGTTAAAGTATGTTGTTATTAGTCTCGGTAACCAAACATATACGTAGCGGTGTATGCTTTAATATTTTATTTATTTTCACATGTGATAATTGGTCCCAAACACTCATAGCAAACTATGACAGGTTTTTGGACAAGGCAGCGATAATAGATGAAATCGACAGATCATCCGAGCTAAATGACAATTGGAGACTCTGCACAGTGAACCAAGTCGAACAGGTGAAACTCCTCATTCGGCTGATCCCAATATGGTTATCATGTTTGACGTTCGCCATAGTCATTGCGCAACTCGGCACCTTCTATACCAAACAAGCCAGCACCTTATACCGCACAATCGGCTCAACCAACTTCGAACTCCCACCAGCATCTCTTCAAGTCCTCCCAGGCCTAACCATCCTAATTACGGTCCCACTCTACGAACGCCTCCTCATCCCCACTGCCAAAAGATTCACAGGCCACCCTTCAGGAATCACAATGCTCCAAAGAATTGGGTTTGGGATTTTCTTATCGATCTTGACAATGATCGTGTCTGCACTAGTCGAATCCAAGAGGGTCAGACTTGCAACACACCATGGACTAATTGATAACCCGAAAACAATTCTTCCAATGAGCGTATGGTGGCTGGTCCCACAGTATGTTCTGATGGGGATGTCAGATGTGTTTACGATTGTTGGATTGCAGGAGTTGTTTTACAATCAAGTGCCGGATGAGATGAGGAGTATGGGGGCTGCAGCTTACTTGAGTGTTGTGGGTGTTGGGAGTTTTTTGAGTAGTGCATTGATATCAGTGGTGCAAGTGGTTACTGCAAAACATGGTGATGAATGGCTCAAAGGGGATAATATAAACAGGGCACATCTTGACTATTTTTACTGGCTTTTGGCATGTCTGAGTGGGTTGAGTTTGGTTTTGTATGTGATTTTGGCTAAAGGTTTTGTTTATAAGAAGCTTCAAAGGAATAGTGAGGTTTAGTGTTGCTGCAAAATGGAAACCTTTGGTTGTAGATGGAGTTATAATTCGGGTCTGTATGTCATTGATTTACATTATATATATGTGGTATAAAAGATATCAAACGAGACCATCAAACTATGTTTTTTAAGTTCAAATATGGCAAATTCAGTAAAATTGAAGATACAAGTTAGACATGGCAAGATAACACACGGTCATTTATGGTGAAATGGGTCGGGTTAGGTCGATGAAAAAACACTTTCTATCCATATTTTCAATTTGTTCCCATAAATGATCGCCGGAAAGACTGTCAAAACAGTTGAGAGTGAAACAAGACATTTTTGGCACAGATTGAAACGAGTCGGATCAAGTAGACAAAACACCTTTTGTACAGATTTTCAATTACTTACACATTTAAATTATTTGAGTTGTAAACTAAACTACAACTCAAAGGTTGTATAAATTTTTTAGTGACGTAAAAAGGGTTTTGTATCACAATAACAAAGAAATCAAAATCAATCCATCTACAGCAAGCTTAAGCTTAAGCTGGCAATAATCTAAAACGAAAGAGTTAACTACTAACTGTGCATAATGAGTGTAAAATTGTTCAAAGCTAAAAATCTCCCTACAAACATATCAGTTCATAAACATTAAAGCACCAACCATTCATATCCTAAACTAAACTCTACTTAAAAACCTTTACCCAAAGCAAAGCCTGCTAATGAAATTACTATCAGCATTTACATTAGGCAGAAAACAAGATAAGACAAAAAGAAATTGCAATCAAGAATTCTAAATCAAAGTGTTGCTTCGGTTCCCTTACGCTTTATTAATTTTTTGACCATTTGCAGCAGACTACTCCTCAACCTCCCTGAAAAACCATAGGTTAGTTCAAAGTGATTAAAAGGAATGCAATAATTACAGGTAGCGATTTCAGTCTATTTACGTATAGCTTTGGTCAATTCAAGTGATGTTCTATTATCAAGGGTGGATATAAGTTCAATAAATATTAAAAAATTGCATAAAGTAAAACAAGGTAAAACAGGTCTAACTAGGGCGCACAACTCTAAAAGTCATCCAAAGTGTATTTTGATTGCATTTTACCTCCTAAATCATTTTATGAATTACTGAAAATCTAAATTAGATCATCTTTATCATTATATTTACACACAAAATCATATTACTAGAATTATAGAAAAACAAAGAACGCTTCAGGTCAACCCATAAAGATCATAACCCATTTTCCCGTTACCCACCCATTTCCCACCTATATAAATAATGTACTAGTTTAAAAAAGAAAAGGAAATAAAGAAAGAAAAAAGAAGACACCTACTTGCATGATCTCTTATTGTGACCAAGCCCTTTACATTTGCCACATTGAAGTTGGCGTTTAAGGAAGTCAGAGGGTCCGATCCGGCCTGGGGCAACCTTCCTTATCTTGGTCCTACCCGGTGTCCTCATAGTAGGTGGAGGGGTGACAAGAACCGAACCATCTTCAGTTTCACTATCCACTAGGCGTTCAACATTCGGTATGGGGTGAATTGAATCGGCATAAGTCAACTGATAAGTCTCAACATGAAAGTATCTAGAGCAGTGGTCATACGGGTTCCTCCCATACGATTCCAAAACAGCGATAGCATGGCAACAAGGTAACCCACTAAGCAACCACCCTTTACAACTGCAATCCCAATTCTCGATATCAACCACATCAACCGTTTCACCGTATCTAACCTCAAATTTGCTTCCATGTGACCTTAAAACTTGAACCGATCGAGCCTTTATGATCTCATTTTTCAACTTTTCTTCCATGGAAGGTGTTAACCGAGTCATCCACTGACTTGATTCAACTCTACGTGTGTAAATCAACTGCATCATCTTACCCCTTAATTCATCAATCATCTGAGTTATTGGTAACTCATTTGCTTCAGACACCCACGAGTAAAAAAGATGCCCGAAATTAGATGTCATATGGTTATACCTCAACCCACCAAAAAACGTGTTGGCCCAGTGCTCAGGCTCACTTCTTATAACCCAATTATAAGCTTCAGGAGAGATGGCTTTAATGTCTTCAGTACACTTTTCAAAGGTTTCAAGTTTCGCGGCATGTGCAGCTGCATACAGATCTTCAACCATTAACCGTCTAGCATCATGTGAGAAATGGCCCTTTAAATCTTTATTAAGCTTTTCTGCTAAATACCCAAGACAATAAGCATGATAACACTCCCCGCCAAATATTTCCCGTAAAGACTCTCTTATACCCTTTTGAAAATCAGCAACGAATGTGATTTGACCAGTTGTCGGGATCACCATCTTGAGTTGACTTAAAAACCAATGCCAGTTATCAGCATTTTCCTCATCAACAACTGCAAATGCCACCGGGAACGCCCCGTCATCACCGTCAGCTGCAGTTGCAGTCAATAGCATTCCTTGGTATCGGGAATTTAGTGGTGTGCTATCAAGGAAAAGCAGGGGTCGGCAACCTTGTAAAAAACCCGATATTGAGGCGTGAAAACAAACGAAGAGACGGTGAAAGCTAGAATCCTCTTTTGTACTGAAAGTAGCAAGACTTCCTTCATTTGTTTCCATTATTTTTTCACAAAAGAAGGGTAATTCACTATATGCGTCTTTGTATGATCCCAGAAGTTGTTCCCGTGCATATTCTTTAGCACGTCTTGCTTGTGAATAATTCAAATCAATACCATAATCCCGTTTAAGCTCGGTAGCAATATCTTTAGGCTTAATCTTAGGAGATTCCTTAACTTTCTCTTTGATGAGATTTCCAACCCAGCTTCTTTTAGCCCGAAATGGAGCCTTTGAGGTAACTCCTTGGCAATTATGAATGGGCCTCATTGTCTTAATACACACTAACTGCGTTGTGGAAAGTTTTGACGCATGGATACGCCATGGGCAACCTTCAGCTTTACATTTCACAGTTACTCGTTGATTCTCATTCTTTTTGTACACAAAGTTGAAGGCATGTGCAATTGAGAATTTCCTAAGGGCTTCCCGGAACTCTGCTAGCGAATGGAATCTTTGGCCAACACCAGTTATAAGATTTTCCCATTGTTTTGCAGCTATGCGTTGATCATTATCAACACTGACCATTGGGAATGGATTGGAGGAAATTGGAACAGCAGCTGGAGTGATCTCATTGTTTGTTTCAATGTCAACAGTATCATTAAGAGCGACTGCATTATTCGGGGCAGGGGTCACAGCAGAAGCAGTGGTGGTTTGGACAGTTGCAGCTGAATCCGGCTTTGGGGGTGTCTTCTGGGGCCTACACAAACATTACAAAATAACAAACCATAAATGATACATCTATAGAAGCTATATTTAAAGCCAGCACAGAGTGATTATCTGACTGGTGGGGTTTAAATGTGAATTCTAAAAGTGAGACTGAACTAGACAATAAGCAGAATGAGATAATTCACAGTAATTAAAAAAGAGGCACTTTTGACACACTTAAAAATCGGTTAATCTGGTTTGTATTTGATCAATCAAACGGTTCGAATGAATCAGATCAACACTACGTAGCTTAAGAAAAAACATGTTAAACAGGTTGAAAGAAACCCAAAGCATACTTTTAAGGCATACGTTCTCCTAAACTGTAATAAATTGATTGAATTTATTCACAGATATAGAATATTGATTTAATATAGTTACCATAGGGCCTTTGGGCTTGTGATGTATAGGTGACCCAACAACCAAGAGGTTGTGTGTTCAAGTCCCACTCGGAACAAAAGGTGTATAATCTAGGTTGTGGTAAGTGTGTATTTGCCGTTTGGAAAAAAAAGAAAAAGCAATAGCATGATTTTTGTCATCACTAGAAAATTACCCATGCAATGCAGCTGTTATAAATCAGAAAAACGTAACATTGGTCGATGGTCATAACTGACGATAATATTAATTAAAGAGATAGTTATATTTGTTGGCGGTGCTTGTTAGGAATATCGACAAAATTTAATTCTCGAGAATTGGATTCAAAAATGATCTAGTGTTACTTTTAACATTTAAAAATTCAGTGATTTCGACAATGCTAAATTAGAACTAATTAAAGTGCTCGAAACTTTTTAGTATTTTCTTTATATATTTAGCAAATCTACAAAATGGAATGTAATTCAAAATGATGTGAAAAAATAAAAAGGGAGTGTAATAATAATTAACGTTCTTTCCATAACAAGATAAAGGGTAGTTTAGTCTTTTCCAATATAAGTAGGGGTATTATGGTACTTCCTATCTTTAATTTTGTAAGGCTATGAAAAAAATAGCCAAACAATTTATAAGGTGTATATAAGATAGATAACTGATATATTAACTTTTTGACAGCAACTATAAAAAGAGTAAATATACGTTTTCAGTTTAACACAACCAACCCAGCCCATTTCAAACATACTAGAACATGGTACGTTTCAAACCCAACTCGTTACTCAACTCACTCATCTTTCAATATAAAATGTAATAAAAATAAAATGGCAATAGAGACAGTGTGTGAATGTGCTTATGTTGTTCGAAGTTATAAATCAAGAACAACAGACGTTTAGTGTTTTGCAAATTACTTGTATTTCAGAAACTAATTGATATTGTGACCTAAATGAACATTTTATGAAAGAGGTACATATGGTTTGTAAAATAGATATGAAGTCTCAAAAAATAAGTTATTGGAGGATAATTGGTAATTTTATTTACTCCTTGGATAATCAGCTTTGCTGTAGGGTACATAAATAATTTCGTTTAATCCTTAAATATTCGATGAAACGGACTTTTTTTATCGAAACATTATCCTACAATCAAATCCAAAATGTTATCAAACACCCCTGAATTGCAAGTAATCAGGTGAATCTTAGTATAAAGATTATACCTACGAGCAGGCTGCTTTTTCTTGGCATTTTTACCGGGTGGTGCTTCTTTCATTATAAAAACCTCAAGCTGATCAGCTTCTTTGTAGTAATTCACCATTCGTTGAAAGTCCTTATCTTTAGATACGGTAATGAGATTCTTCTTGTTACCAGGTAAGAAGTATTTAATGATCATCCCATCTACAGTCGAATCGATAGTTTCAGCTATTTCTTGCTTGAAGCCAGTCAATTGCATATTCTCGTCAAGATCAACAGCATACGCCTCCCCACCAATATAATTCATGGAACCATCATCATGGGTTTCAAAATCACCTCCATACTGGCAAATCGCTATCATCTTTTTTGATGGAACTATTGCCATCTCTGTAACTTTAAATAAACCAAACCTGGGTATTTGTTACTGCAAACACAATACACAATCAATCTCCATTAATGAAACCAAATCCACAAGCTTAATTGGGATTTTAAGCAACAATCTTCAGGCAGCATTTACAAATTCACAAAGATGTAACAGACAAATACTTAAGATATCAACCGCAGTAACACAAAATTCAGAATTACACAATGATGATAAGTCAAAAGTAAATCAACCTGAATACATCTGTACAGAAAAAACAAAACTCATGTTGACGACCGCCTGAATTGTTACCAATAAAAAATGTATAGAGCTAAATTGACTATATGTTACTCATTATAATTCAACAAAAGATCCCAATTCCATAATTTATGTTTAACAGTTTAACTACATGAAACTAAACAAACAAACTACCTATGATTTGTACAAAGTAATGAAATTTGGATACCATTTACTCAAAAAAACTCAGCAGTTAACCTAATAAAAGAATAATAATTCAAATCAGCAATTACAAACTTAACCAACAGAAGCACAAACAAAACAAACTGCATAACAAACAAAACCCTAGAATTAAGCAAAGATCAAATCATTTTAGCATCAACTTATATCATACAAGCATATCATCAAACAGTTAGTATGCAGACAATAACCCCAAACCAAAACAAAAAAAGGTCAAACCCTACAAATCTGTACACTAATTAACATCACAATTGTTCGAAATCAAACGATTATAGCTAAAATTGAATACAAGGAGTGATGGGATTCAGGGAAAAGAACCCAATTTGTTTGAATAGGGTTTTTTTTCTTCTGTATATATAAAAAAGAGAAAGATGGAATTGAGAAATAAAGTGGGGATGGGTGAGGGGGAAGTAAAAGGAAATACCTGATAAAGATTAGGGTTAAAAATCGAAACTTTAGAAAGAAATTATATGTTTGTGATCTGCCCTTGAAGATTGCAGGTAAGGAAAAGGTAAAGGGGTGGAGGTGGTTAATGGGAAGGGGGTTGAGAAGACGAACACATAAAAGAGGGAGGAAGAGAGGCGCATCTATTCAAGCTTAGGGGGGTCAAAATAGGGCAACCAAACTTAATTATTTATATCTACAATTTTTATTTTTATTTTGGGTAAGGTTCAGAGGAGATCGTATTATTTGAGGAGAAGGAGGAGAAGAATTTTTAAATTTTCATTTTTACCCCCTCCACCTTTTTAATAGTGTACACTACTCCCTCCTACTTTCTTCCTACCCACCCCTCCCCTCCACCACCCACCACCGCTAGCTGCTTGTTGAGTCACTGGTCGCTGACCAACTCAACTGTTCACTACTCGATGAAGAAATGGATTATATCGAAGCTGCTGTTGCTGATAATGAGTTTCGCTGATCATCATTCTTTCTGTTAGATATTCTGAGGAAGATTTAAAGCTCAACTTGGTGTGTCGCTGATCAACAACAGCGAGAGCCTTACTTCTTCAAATCAATAAAGGCAAAAGTCACTGCCAGAATAACAGCTAGTCACTGAAGATCTTCTGTTCAATTCATTCTACAAGAGCATGTTAGCTCGCAGTGAGTGAGGAGGATTGCTGCATCTTCAGGGACTATTCAATAAAGCCTCTCAATCATCTAGTACTAAAAAGTACTGTACTTATCTATACATCAGCAAGAGTGTTCCAGTTCGAAGTATGTCCGAAAGATTACGTGGCAGCAAGTGGTTGGTTTTAAGGTAACGAGATATTTGCGGTAACAGAATTGGGACCCGCAGAACGTCGGTTCATCAGAGTTCAAACCAATCAAGCAGCAACACGTGTCTTCCAAGATCCTATTTTATAGGCGATATTTTAGGAACTCTTGTAGTATAAATAGTTCAGTGTTTTGTACTGTAGAGGCTAGTCGTGATATGCACCGTTCTTCTGTTTGTCAGAGAACTAGTTTGTCTAGGTGTGTATTAAGACTCAGCGAGGTTAACTATCAGCGTGTATGTCCACTGTAGTTAATACTCTTTATTGTAATAATTTAGCTAAGTGTTTGAATTCGATTAACTTTGGTTAATCCATTCCGCATTCAACACTTCGTGAATTTAATCAATACAATTCACTTTCAGCTACTATTACTTGTCGTTCTTTGATACTGTTATATCTTTAATCTGTTATTCCAATACCGTCATACTCTGTTATAGATAATCAATTTAAAACAAGCTGAAACACTTGGTAAAATCTGAAATTGTTTTTAAATTGTATTCAACCTCCCCTTCTACGATTAGACTTTACACTTTGTGATTCCAAATCACTAACTAATAGTGATTACGGGACTCTCAATTGGTATCAGAGCAGAGTTGGTTTAAATTCAATTAACCAGGTCTGCTATGGAATCAGTAAAGTACAGCTGTGTTGACTCTGATTATCAAAAGGGAAATTGTTCCACAACCAAACCTCCAGCTTTTGATCCTTCAAGGATTGAAACTTGGATGTCCCAGATGATGATGTTTTTGGACTTAATTGATGACCGTCTTTGTAATATCATAACCAATGGTCCACATATCCCAACTACTATTGTTCCTGCTGTAATTGCAACAGCTACTACTCCAGCTATACCAAAAATGGTTTTACCTAAAAGAGAGGAATAATGGACTGATGAGGACAGGCGCTTGGTTAGACTTGATAAACAAGCTAAAATCTACATAGGCATGGCACTTCCTGATGAAGTGTTCGAATCAATCAGGCTTTGTAGAACTGCTAAAGATATGTGGGATACCCTTAGGAATATATATATTGGAACTCCTGATATTATTCGCTGCAGGGAAGTCAATCTCACTCGCCAGTATGAGCTGTTCGCAATGGAACCAAATGAATCTCTGTTTTCCACTTACACCAGATACCAGTCACTGATGAACAAAATGGAGAAGGCTGGTATAGGCAAGGAACAGAGATTTGTTGTTGAAAAGTTTCTTGAGTTGCTGCCAAGAAAAATCTGGGGAACCATTGCAACATGTACCAGACAGAGAAATGATTATTCAATTTTGAATTTAACTCAGGTGTATGGTATTTTGCTCAATTGGGAGCAGTCTGAAAAGCAAGCTGATCAGAGTGAGCATATTCGTGCTACTCTTGGAAGTCAGAAGATATCCAATGCCCTTGTAGCAGAGCTTGATGAAATCGATCAAAGACAGAAGTCAAAGGTGTCCAAGAAAAGTTCGAAGTCACTGATAGCTGAAGAGGAAGGCGGTCAAGATGAAGAACAGTCAGAATTCGAGTATGATGAAGGATTGGAGAAGCTTGAAAAGGATATGGCCATGATGGTTGCTAATTTCAGAAGGAACACCAGATCAAAACGATTTGCTGGTGCTCCATCATCTGATAAATTTCAATCAAAGGGTGAATGCTACAAGTGTGGCAGAATTGGTCATTTTGCAGCTGAATGCAGATCAAAATCAGTGAATCAAGTTCCTGAACCCATGACAAATGTCAGAAACGATAAGTACAACAAGTACAAGGCAAAATATAAGAAGCTGAAAGAATTGTCAAAATCTGGAAAGAAGAAGAGAAAATGATTTGTTGCTGAAGAAAGTTCACTCAGCGACTCTGATTCATCCTCTTCATCTGATGATGAAGAAGCAATGCTTTGCCTAGACAAAGATTATTGTTTAATGGCTAATGATGCTGAATTCCATGAAAACATCAAGGAAGTAGCTCAGAAATGTTCAGCATCAGGATGGGACTCTGACAGCATCTACAAAAGCATTCTTAGAGAAACCATCTGGTATTTGGACAGCGGATGTTCCATGCATATGACAGGATGTAAGTCGCTGATCAGTGATTATCAGGATGAAAAAGGTCCTGATGTAGTTTTTGGTGATAACAAAGTTGGGAAAACCAAAGGGTATGGTGTCATAACCAATGGTAATGTAATGTTCAAGCGAGTAGCATATGTAGAAGGTTTGAAGCACAATTTATTAAGCATCAGTCAGTTTTGTGATTCCAAGAACAAGGTACTTTTTGATCATGAAGCTGGTGTTGTTTACAACAAAAAGGGAAGTGTTGTTCTTGCTGCAAACAGGAAAGGGAATACTTATGTGGTCAATATGGATTCAGCACAATCAGGAACATGTTTTTACTCCAGAACCGTTTCAGAAGAAAAATGGTTATGGCATAAGCGACTTTCTCATCTGAACTTCAAAGCAATTAACAAACTGAGCAAGAATGGTTTAGTCACTGGACTACCAAAGATGTCTTATGATAAAGACAAGCTTTGTTCAGCATGTGAAAAGGGAAAGCATCACAGCTCGTCCTTCAAAAGTAAACAGACTTCATCCGTAACAGAATGTTTTTACTTACTACATATGGATCTGTTTGGACCAGTGAGTACATCAAGTCTTGGAGGAAAAAGGTATTGTTTGGTGATAGTAGATGAATACTCCAGATACACTTGGGTATTCTTTCTCAAAGCCAAAAGTGAAGCTGCCAGCGAGATCATATCCTTTGTCAGGAAAATGGAAAATCTAAATGATGTCACGGTAAAACATCTGAGAAGTGATAATGGTACTGAATTTCGAAATTTTGATCTTGAAAATTTTTGTGATTCAAAAGGTATTTCTCAAAAATTTTCAGCACCAAGAACACCCCAACAAAATGGGGTGGCAAAAAGGAGAAATAGAACCTTGATTGAATCTGCAAGGTCAATGCTCATTGATGCTGGTCTTAAGACCTATTTCTGGGCTGAAGCAGTGAGTACTGCCTGCTACACTCAAAATAGGTCACTGATTGTCAAAAGGCACAATAAGACAGCATATGAGCTATTAAGGGGGAGAAAACCTGATATAAGTTTTCTTCATGTCTTTGGTAGTACCTGCTACATTCTAAACAAAAGAGATCACTTAGGAAAGTTTGATCCCAAAGCTGATGAAGGTGATAGTCCCGTGCCGTGGGATCTGATCGGATCGATTAATCGATTGCTAGTGCGGAATCCAAACAAACGAAACACAAACGTTTTCTCTATAATCTTTTGTATATATTAACAATTGATAATATAACGATTACAGATACAAACTCAAACCCTCGTTCTCTCCTCTCTGCACTCACACAAAAACGGCTCCACCTATATCTCACATGTCCAACACGCTAACCCTAAATCTGAGGCTTAACTCACTATATATATCGACCTACTGGGCCCTGCGACGTTAGGCCCAACGTCGCAGGCCAGGCCCAATGCGACGTAGCCCATGTCGTCGCAGGCCCAATTACAATGTCACCATTCTATGTATATTTCATTTACAGACTCGAATACACACTCTAAACACTATACATTCGTAGACTAATTGACTTTGACAATTACAATAGTTTGACCAACTGACTGACACACAAAATGCACCAACAAACTCCCCCTTGTCATCAGCTTGGTCAAATAAGTCTTCAATTAGTCTTCATCAACAAACTCTTTCATGTCTTTGACAATCAGAAACTCCCCCTTTGAGATAGCATGGTCTTCCAAGAAATCTTGATGTCCAAATTCATGTGACTGACACAAATTTATCATACAATAAGATCTTCAAACTCAGTGACCATCTCTCAATCATCAGCAGCTTCTCCGATAGAATTATCTTCACAATCTTTGGAGAATAGCTGACATCCTTTGCATCTTCAATAATTGACTTTAACAAGATATGTGATATTGAAGAAAATAACATAGAAATAGAATCTTTTTGTATTTTTCTTTATAAATGAAAAACAAAGAACGAAGATTAAAATAAATTGGGGATAGGATTGTTTTAAGTCTGCTTAGGGATCATATCAGGCCAACATGCAATTATTAGCAAATAGTAAGTGTTATTTCGATCATCAGTATATTTGTCCACTTTAAATTTACTTGACATATTTAAAGCACCTTTTATAAAAATTAGTTCAAGACGATCATCGGTATTGTGTGTCCACTTAAACACATTACATCCGTATCTGTGAGCTAACCTTTATTGTTAGTATGAATATTAATTTTGAGAAACCTATTATATGATATACTGATAAACTTCAGTAAAACAAACACTGCATATTCACACAAGGTAGAGATTACAAGACCAAGTTTATCTCGGTTTTCTCGTAACATACACTTGATATTTATATTTAGGCATACATCAAACCGACTATGAAGATACTAGTGGCCCCAGATCTGTACTTAGTACAACAGAGGGTCCCTTAGTATGAACATAACAAGTTTGAGACTATTTGCATAACTAATGGATTCAGGTCTGTACGTGAGTACAACAATAGTCACCATTAGTTAGGCGAATAATCATATTATCACTATATGCCCATTTTACATTTACATAATTATGACAGTGTATGATAGTACTTCCATTTATCAATTAAGACTTATGTCATACATCATATAACATTTTTCACAAAGTAATAGACAAGTTTTATCATTACTTCTTACTCACTCACAAACCGGTATGTACCATGCCTACCGATACATCATATAATGAAGCCAATGTTTATAGAAGATGTGTTAAATATACCAGATAAACCTACTGACACATCAAACATAAACCTTAAAATTTCCATTTTTATGCATATCACCCGATGTACTATCATATCCCAAGTTGTTTTACAAACACACAATCCAACATCTTTTCAAGAATTAAGAATCTTGCTGTTCACATTTCTGAATTAAATAATCAGAATTTTGAATATTCAGAATTACTCCCCCTGAACAGCAAATTCTTATATCCAATCCAAAAATACTCCCCTTAAACATTAAACATATTTTTGTATTTTTTTAATTGAATAAATTTCGCAACATTGCATTTCTTTAATACTAAAAAGTATAAAGAATGGCTGTTGCATTATAACAAATAAAAAATAGAAAATTATCAAAATCACATATCAAGTCAAATCAAATGCCTGTTATCACTTTTACCACCTCGTAACATCGAAAATCTCATCCAATCACAATCATAAATAATCACACACAACCACCTTGAAAACAATCTTCCAACAAATATCCACATCCTTGCAGTCACAAAAATATTAGCTAATAACAACCTGACTGCACCACCACAAACAATTAAACGTTAGTACTTATGGGACACCCAAGCCTTGATAGACTTGGGTTGTCCATGGTCATCCATAATCATCACATCAATGAGTTTATGATATTTTAAAAACTCAGAAGATTTCATTGATGTGTTGTTTGTGGATTTTGGTTTCCAAACCTTTGTAGATTCAGATGAGTTGTTTTCAACAATGTTGTGCTGTTGAACTTGAGGTTTACTAGGCACAACTTTGTTTACTCTAGCCACGGGTTTTGGAGAATATGATGCATATCTTGATATAGGCGAATACGAAGCACGCCTAGAAAACGATTTTGAATAAGAATTCCTAAAGGAGGAAATTCTTGGCATCCCTCTACCAAACCTATCTAGGGATAATAACCGACAATCCCTAATTATATGTCCTTGTTGTCCACAATGGAAACAAGAACGTCTCTCAACATAAGATTGATTCCAATGAGTTCCCTCAAATCGTTTCGGTGGAGGACAATACACAGAAGGTCTATGACCAGGAACATTTGTTGAACATGCACTCTTAGGAGAACATGTTGAAGTAGATGTTCCTGAGGTTGAGTTAGTTGATTTTGAAGGTTTATTCTTTTCAGATTTATCAACTTCAACTTTTGAGGATTCATTGTCAACCTTAGCTTTGCCTTTGCATGTAAAACAATCATCATTTTCAGTTGTAATGATGAAATTTTCAGGTTTGACATTTATTTTCTCAACCTTAATGGTAGACTCTTCAGGTATATCTTCTACCTCAACGACCTCCTCAACACGAACTGGAGGTGTACTATCAGACTTAACAAAAGTAGGCAAGGGATACTCTGTCCGTTTAGTTTTCTCCTTTGCCTGTCTTTTGGGATTGGATGTAGCTTCTTTAGACTTTGTAGCTGACCATGATGAGTAGTCAGCCACAAGTTCTTCGGTGCCTTCCTTAACAGGCTTAGGATAATAGTTAGTGGGAGGTGGATACCCAAGTCCCGCTTTACTTTTATCTGTCCTCATCTTGTCAACCATTTCATCGAAGAGTTTATGAGAATTTGAGAAATTCGTGATTCCCTTTTTAAAATTGTCAGACTCAGACTTTAGCTCAGAAAGTTCTTTATTCAAAAGTTCCATTTCTTTAAGATAGCTATTAATAGCATCCTGTTGGCTAAAAACTTTAGACTTGTATTTTTCAGTGTCTAACTTATAAGCCTCAATTTGTTTTTCATAAAGAAATTCATTAGCTTTCAAAAACTTGTTTGACTCGGTGAGTTTAACAACTTTTTCTCGCAACTCTAAATTGTCATGTTGATAATTCTTAAGAGATTCAGTCAATGTTAAACAAGAAACACAGTTTATGGGTACCTTAGGTTCATCATGTACCGCATGTATCTTTGCCAAAAGCGCACTGTGTTGAACCTCTCCTTGAAGTGCACTAAAATCAAACACTCCCTGAGAATACACCGTCATAGCCTGTGATGTTGTATTCTTCTCTGGAGTCGTTGGAGCTGTAGGAGTAGTGAATCCAGATGAAGGATATTTTACTTTCTCACACTCCTTAGCAAAGTGACCATAAATCTGACAGTTCTTGCATTTCACTTTGCTTTTATTAAAACCAAGACCTGTATCACCATCATCATCCAGGTCTTTTCTACCCGTTCTCTGAAGAAACTTCTTGGTTCTTTGGGTTATCATGGCCATGCTCCATTTGATGTCCATTTGCTCGAGATCATCAGAATCGATCTGTTCAAAGTCTTCCTCAGTAAGCTGTAGAGTACTAGCCTTCTTTGAAAGGAAAGTCTCATAAGAGTTGAGGAAAGCTGCAAAGATTGTAGCATGATCCTCAGTAGCCTTTGAAGGAGTTGTATGAGCTGTATGAGAAGTATCAGAAGCATATGAAGTGCTAGTAGAAGTAGATGCTGCTGAGTTGGAAGTAGATCTGGAAGTATCATTTAGACTAGGAACTTGAATATTAGCCTCTGACTTCTTTTCCTTTTGATCGTAAGCCACTATAAGAGCATCCCATAAACTTATAGAAGTTGCTTGATTTTTAAATTCATTAATCACAACTTCTGGCAAGCACTTGGTAATCATCTCATATGCTCTATTGTCTTTATCAAACTCTGCTCGTTCCTTGACGGACATTTGTGCTCTTGATTTAAGCACCCCATCGAGTCTTGGTTGCTCATATCGATCAATGGTGTTAAACCAATTGAACAGATTTGGATCTTTGTATTCAATGAAATTGCATAACTGAATCTTCCAACTCGCAAAATCACTATAAAACAAAGATGTAGAAGGAGGCACTCTGTTACCAAAAGCCATTTACGAATTTTCCCTCCAAAATCGGATTCGAAAATTTCAAAAAATATCCGAGTACAGCGAAACTTTTCCGACACTAAAATAAAGCTATTCTAAGCCTAAAAACAAAAGTTGAAATTACAAAATTTTCGCGTTTTTCCCGCCAAAATTTCGTCCGAAAACGTCAAAAAATGGCCGGGTAAAATGAAACTTTTTCTAGCCTAAAATTGAACACTTTTAAGACTATGGAAAAAATTTGAAAACGCAAAAAAAATTTTGGACTTTCCCGCCAAAAATTATTTTTTTTAATTTTTTTTTTTTTTTTACGAATCTAGAACGAGGTTAATGTCGGAGAAAAATCGCAACGTCGCAACGGTACGTCGCAGAAGTCCGATGACTCAATTAAGAATCGAAAATGCGACGTAGCGTCCTACGTCGCAGTCCAACGTCGCAGAGGCTAGCGACGTCGCAGCCTACGTCGCAATAACCACTTAAGGTCAAAATAACGACGTCGCAGGTAACGTCGCAACTCTACGTCGCAAAATCAGTTACGTCGCACGTGACGTCGCACAGTCGGGCTGCAGCGGCCAAAACCCCAAAAATCGAAAATTTTCAAAACCCTAACGAATTTCGAAAACCGAACGACGAACAAACCCAGAAAAACTCTTCAGAAAACGGAATCTTCAAGCCAATCAACCCAGAAACGAAGATTAAACAATAAAACCTTCGCGAATCAAACCGAAAACGTTCAAAATAACGATCCGAAACCGACGAATCCTTGATTCTACGGCTCTGATACCAGTTGATAGTCCTGTGCCGTGGGATCTGATCGGATCGATTAATCGATTGCTAGTGCGGAATCCAAACAAACGAAACACAAACGTTTTCTCTATAATCTTTTGTATATATTAACAATTGATAATATAACGATTACAGATACAAACTCAAACCCTCGTTCTCTCCTCTCTGCACTCACACAAAAACGGCTCCACCTATATCTCACATGTCCAACACGCTAACCCTAAATCTGAGGCTTAACTCACTATATATATCGACCTACTGGGCCCTGCGACGTTAGGCCCAACGTCGCAGGCCAGGCCCAATGCGACGTAGCCCATGTCGTCGCAGGCCCAATTACAATGTCACCATTCTATGTATATTTCATTTACAGACTCGAATACACACTCTAAACACTATACATTCGTAGACTAATTGACTTTGACAATTACAATAGTTTGACCAACTGACTGACACACAAAATGCACCAACAGAAGGAATATTTGTTGGTTACTCAATCATCTCTAAAGCTTTCAGAATTTATAATAAACGAAGAGAATGTATTGAGGAATCAATAGATGTTACTTTTGATGAATCATATGATGAGTCACTCACTGATCCAAAAGAATATGAAAATCTTGTTTTTAACAAAATGGATGGTGACTTATCAAATGAAATCAAATCCAATGATAAGAAATATAAAAATTTCTCATCTGATTCTGAAGGTGAAGATAATGTTCCTGAAAACAATTCCAGTTCTACTTTAGCTGAGAATAATTCAGGAACATCATCTTTACCTACAGATGTCCCATCATCATCAACTCAATGTCCAAACCAAAACTCGCATAACAACAATACTCATGCTACAAATGTTGATTTGCCCTCTGAACCCTCACAAAGTAATCAAGTCACTGCTGAACCTCAGCGAATGACTAAGTGGACAAAACATATTGATAATCAATTGATTATTGGTAATCCACAATCCAGGGTTCAGACAAGATCAGCAACTGCTAACTTTTGTTTGTTTGTAAGTTTTGTGTCTCTAATAGAACCAAAGAAGGTTGATGAAGCACTTACTGATCATCACTGGATAGCTGCCATGCAAGAAGAGCTATCTCAGTTTGAAAGAAATAAAGTTTGGAAGCTTGTACCACATCCCACTGGTAAATCAGTGATTGGAACACGATGGGTGTTCAGAAATAAAATGGATGCTGATGGTGTGGTTACAAGAAACAAAGCTAGACTAGTTGCACAAGGTTACTGTCAGCAAGAAGGCATCGATTATGACGAAACCTTTGCACCAGTAGCTAGGCTTGAAGCAATCAGGCTATTTCTTGCTTATGCAGCTCACAAAAAGTTTAAAGTATATCAAATGGATGTGAAAAGTGCCTTTCTAAATGGCAAGCTGCAGGAAGAAGTGTATGTCAAGCAACCACCTGGATTCATTGATCCAAAACATCCGGGTTATGTTTACAAACTTGATAAAGCCCTGTATGGACTAAAACAAGCTCCCAGAGCGTGGTATGATACTCTCTCTGTCTACCTGATAAAATGTGGCTACGTCAGAGGCAAAATTGACAGCACATTATTTATCAAAATAGATAAGAGAGATGTCATATTAGTCCAGATCTATGTTGATGATATCATTTTCAGGTCTACTAACAGTGACATGTGCAAGGAATTTTCTGATCTCATGACCAAAAGTTATGAGATGAGCATGATGGGTGAATTAACATTTTTCCTTGGTTTGCAAATAAAACAAACAAAAACTGGAATTTTCATTAGTCAAGGAAAATATGTTAAAGATCTGTTAAAAAAATTTGAATTTGCTAATTGCTCAACCCTTGCTACACCCATGTCACCTGCAGTAAAGCTACATGCTGATCCTGATGGCAAATCTGTAAACATTACTGCTTACAGAGGAATGATCGGGTCGCTGCTGTATCTAACTGCTAGTAGACCAGACATTATGTTTGCTACATGTCTTTGTGCTAGGTATCAAGCTGATCCTAAGGAATCACATTTGCTCGCTGTCAAAAGGATATTCAGATATCTGAAGGGTACTCCTAATCTTGGTCTCTGGTACCCATCTGGTTCAGACTTCTCCCTGAAAGGATACTCTGATTCTGATCATGCTGGATGCAAACTGGATAGAAAAAGTACATCTGGTAGCTGTCAATTTCTTGGAGAAAAGCTAGTAAGCTGGTCCAGCAAGAAACAAAACTCAGTCTCAACTTCAACTGCTGAAGCTGAATATGTTGCTGCAAGTGCCTGTACTGCTCAAATTCTCTGGATGAGAAATCAGCTTGCTGACTATGGCTTTGACTTCAATGAAATACCAATCTACTGTGATAGTCAAAGTGCTATAGCCATTGCCAACAATCCAGTAATGCACTCAAGGACAAAGCACATTGATGTCCGATATAATTTTCATCAGGGACCATGTGATGAAAGGTGATATTGAATTGCATTTTATTCCAACTGATTACCAACTCGCTGATTTATTTACAAAACCTTTAGATGAGAAAAGATTTAATTTTCTTATCAGCGAGCTTGGCATGTTAAACTTAAATGACTAGCTCAGCTATCAAGCTCAGTTAGTTATTTTCGTTTAAATTTTTTTTTTTTTGTTTTGTCTCTATATGACCTATATTGTTATTGTCCTATATTTTGTTTTGCTGATCGTGTTAGTATTCTAAGTTGAGACTAGATCAGTGAAAGATAAATATAGTAAAATATTACATAGTTCATATCAGACATAATCTATACACATTTAAAAAAAAAAAAAAAAAAAAAAAAGGAAGGAGACCTATTCTTTAGCTGATCTTGTTAGTATTCTAAGCTGTAACTCTTTCAGCGAAAGATACGTCTCTATAAATATTATTTTAAAACAACACTCATACTCAATGAATAATATAAAAAAAAAATTATGATTCATATTTACCAGTGATCAAATCTCTCTGACTTAGTTAGTATTCTAAGTTGTGACTAAATCAGTGAGATAACATCTCAGGCAAATTGAAAATTATGATTATTTTTTTTTTGAATATAAGTTTTTTTTATTCAGGGTCTCCCTGATTCTTTCATCATTATTTAAAGGGATGTGTCACAAAATTGCACCTCTGACACTATTTCTTCCTTACGTCACATATACTTTTCCGGCGCACATCTCAAATCACCATTAATACCACCAAGCTCCACAATCATCACCCCTATTCCATTTAAACATCATAAATTATCACCCCTATGCCACCCCTACTTACCACCACCATCAACCATGTTTTCCCAATCTTAACCACATGATTAATCAAGAGTTTCTATAAATCAAACAAAATGATTTCATTTTTCAAATCAAAACAAACTCTTGATTTTCATGATCCTTTTCAAATACCCAAACCAATAAAAGTCTTTCCGATTTCTGTAACGGTAAATTCAAACGTTTTAAAATCACTTTCAGTTGATAAGGAATTTTGTCATTACAGCATTCAAAATCACTTTCATCACCATAAAATCTCTTTTTCATAAAAACAGAGTATGAAATTAATCTCATCACTTGATAGATCAGGGTAAATTTCTCTTTTAAAATCAACCTGGTCTATAATCGTCTTGTTTTTACTTGGTCTAGTGATGCCACTTTTATCTACTCTGTTGGGATTACAAGGTTTTCTTGTAATACAGTATGAAACTGCTGTACACCTGTCTGATTCTGCCCCCCATCGATCACGTCACTGCTCACACCCCCAGTGACCAAAGCTGATCATCCTCCATCCAAGAAAAACTCAAACTCTTCTACCAAAAGTTTGAAAATAAAGGCCTTGTTTCTAACAAATCAAGGGATCAAGAGTGAAATAGTCACTGAACGTTCAGTCTCTATGGGCACTCTTGCTAAAACCAAAACTTACTTATCGAGTCAACCCATGAGCTAGGGGTGTTCAGTATTTGGTTTGAAACCGTTTAACCCGAAAACCGAACCGAATAAAAATCGAAAAAAACCGAACCGAATTTTGAAAACGGTTTTTGGATGGATAAAACCGAAAACCAAATTTGAATTCGGTTTTCGGTTTTAAAAATTTTGAATTCGGTTTAACCGAAAACCGAATTCAAAACCGAATTCAAAAAAATAATATTATTTTTTCGGTTTTTCGGTTCGGTTTTCGGTTTTTCGGTTCGGTTTTCGGTTTTTTTTTTGTTAGTTTTTCGGTTTTTATGTTCGGTTTTCGGTTTTTTTGTACGGTTTTCAGTTTTTTTTTTAAGTTTTTCGGGTTTTTGTTGGAATTCGGTTTTTTTCGGTTTTAACCGAAACCGAACCGAATTCGGTTTTCGGTTTTCGGTTTTCGGTTTGAATTCGGTGTTCGGTTCGGTTTTCGGTTTTGCCCAAAAAAATTTCAAAACCGAACAACCCGAACCGAATAAACCAAGGAAACCGAAAACCGAACCGATGAACACCCCTACCATGAGCCACTCATCATCCTCACAAAAGGATGATGATTCATTCAAAGGGCAAGTGACATCAATGGGTGATAACACACTCATATCTGGTGTCACATCACTGGCTACAGACCCGGGCCAACTCTCTTCTATCACCACACCAGCTGTCAATGTCGCTCTCCAGTCACAGAGAGTGATACAGGCTGCACTTTCTGTTTTTAAAGATCCATCAGTTAAAGCACAAGCTGATGATGAGAAAACCAAAACTGATTCACAACATGATCACATAGTTACTATCGCATTTTCTGATATCATCAAGGGGGAGAGATATCTACATGAAGAAATTGCTGATGCTTACAGAAAAATGTTAATCTACTTTCTGATATCATCAAGGAGGAGAAAACGTGCAAATGAATGCAAAAACCAATGGTGCTCATATGAAGAATTGTTGCTGATTGGAAATCATCTATTTGGATCCTATCGCAGGGACAACATATCTACAACTCATGTGGAAAAGTTGCTGACGCTATTAGAACCATATAGAAAAGTTGCTGACGCTATATGGAAAAATTGCTGACGCTATGAAAGTTGCTGATACATGGGAATCATCTTTGCGGCTTCTATCTCAAAAAATACATATTCCCTGTATTGGAGTTGCAATTTTCTTGGCAATTTTTATTCCATATCAGCTTAGCAATGAATCCTTCTCCATCAACTGCAGCTCAGATGTGTCTCATTGATTTTCAGTCGGTTAAAGCTGCATGAGAAGGATATTTGCATATAAAATTTCCTTCACAAGTGTCTTCTCTCTGATGACAAGTGCACTGTGATGATATATATTCTCACTGATGAGATTGTGTTCACTAACGCTATCTCTATATCTTTCCCTGATAAAACTTTGAATCATATGCCAACCCGTTCACAAAATGACTTATATCAAAGGAATGTGAGTCAAAGCTGAAGATATCAAAAGTTGCTGAATCTCTTGATCGCTGAAGAAGATTGACTTATCTAAATCAGATTAGAGTATTGTAACTAAAAATGATCATGTACTTTATATTTTTAGTTTTAATAATATTTGAACTTTTGTGCAAAAACTCAGATCATATCAAAAAGAATCCAAAAAGAAAAATGAATGGATCACAAGTATAAAGTCACTGAATGTTTAAAATCTTAAACACTGACTATAAACTTTCACAGCAACAAGTTTGTCTAGGGAGCTTCAATCACAATCATTTAGGGGGAGATTGTTGAGTCACTGGTCGCTGACCAACTCAACTGTTCACTACTCGATGAAGAAATGGATTGTATCGAAGCTGCTGTTGCTGATAATGAGTTTCGCTGATCATCATTCTTTCTGTTAGATATTCTGAGGAAGATTTAAAGCTCAACTTGGTGTGTCGCTGATCAACAACAGCGAGAGCCTTACTTCTTCAAATCAATAAAGGCAAAAGTCACTGCCAGAATAACAGCTAGTCACTGAAGATCTTCTATTCAATTCATTCTACAAGAGAATGTTAGCTCGCAGTGAGTGAGGAGGATTGCTGCATCTTCAGGGACTATTCAATAAAGCCTCTCAATCATCTAGTACTAAAAAGTACTGTACTTATCTATACATCAGCAAGAGTGTTCCAGTTCGAAGTATGTCCGAAAGATTACGTGGCAGCAAGTGATTGGTTTTAAGGTAACGAGATATTTGCGGTAACAGAATTGGGACCCGCATAATGTCGGTTCATCAGAGTTCAAACCAATCAAGCAGCAACACGTGTCTTCCAAGATCCTATTTTGTAGGCGATATTTTAGGAACTCTTGTAGTATAAATAGTTCAGTGTTTTGTACTGTAGAGGCTAGTCGTGATATGCATCGTTCTTCTGTTTGTCAGAGAACTAGTTTGTCTAGGTGTGTATTAAGACTCAGCGAGGTTAACTATCAGTGTGTATGTCCACTGTAGTTAATACTCTTCATTGTAATAATTTAGCTAAGTGTTTGAATTGGATTAACTTTGGTTAATCCATTCCGCATTCAACACTTCGTGAATTTAATCAATACAATTCACTTTCAGCTACTATTACTTGTCGTTCTTTGATACTGTTATATCTTTAATCTGTTATTCCAATACCGTCATACTCTGTTATAGATAATCAATTTAAAACAAGCTGAAACACTTGGTAAAATCTGAAATTGTTTTTAAATTGTATTCAACCCCCCCTTCTACCATTAGACTTTACACTTTGTGATTCAAAATCACTAACTAATAGTGATTACGGGACTCTCACTGCTGCCACCCGCCGCCACCGCCACCCGTCGCCGCCACCCGCCGCCACCGCCAACCGCCACCGGTTGTCGGAAAAAAAAAATTTCAATTTTTTTTTAAATTTTTTTTGATATTGGTTCTTGTAAGGAAGAGGTTTAGGGAGGGAAGGGAGAGAAGCAAATGGGGAGGTGACAAGTGTCCTCCTCCATTTCTCCACCTCTTTTATTTCTCCACCTTCTTCATTTCTCCACCATTATCATTTCTCCTCCATTTTTTTTCTTAAATTTTTTTAGTTTTATTTTTTATATTAATTTTTTTCTTGACTTTTTCGTTTTTTTTTTGCATTTTTTTTTTGCATTTTTTAGAGATTTTTTTTTTTTTTTTGCTTTTTTCAACCTTATCATTTAACCTTTTTTCACAACTTATTTATAATTGTTTTTGTTTTTTCACGTTTTCAACCTTTTTTCTGTAGTTGTTTTACCTCACATTGTTATATGTAAATACAACTTTATATATAGTATTACAAAAAAAAAACATTTATGTGATGTACCATATTTATACCTTGAATGAAATAAATTATGATATAACAAATTATAACTCCAATGCATCGTAGAATTAAAATTATGATGCACCATATTTTATAACTATGATGCACCAAGATTTATACACTAATAATGTTTATCGTATATCTAAAAGCCGGAGCGTCATATTTATAACTATGATGCACCATATTTTATAATTATGATGCACCATATTTTATAACTATGATGCACTACCTTTTAATTTAGTAACAATGTTTTATAGTATATTATGAAAGTCAATGCATGATATTTTAAACACTCGATGCACCATGTTTTAAAAATATGATAAACCATGTTTTATAACTATGATGCACTACTTTTTATAATTATGATGCACCATATTCTATAACTATGATGCACCAAGATTTATACAATAATGATGTTTATCGTATATCTAAAAGTCGGAGCGTCATATTCATAACTATGATGCACCATATTTTATAATTATGATGCACCATGTTTTATAACTATGATGGACCACCATTTTAATTCAATAACGATGTTTTATAATACATTTTGAATGTCAATGCACGATATTTTTAAACAATCGATGCATCATTTTTTATGACTATGATGAGCCATGTTTTATAAATATGATGCACCACTTTGTAATTCAATAACGATGTTTTATAGTATATTTTGAAAGTTGATGAATGATATTTAAATACTCGATGCATCATATTCAGAAAAAATCAGTTTATCATATTTACAATGTTGGTGAACACAATAATAATTTAGTTTTATTGCAACGTGTTTTTGATATTTATGTGCATTGCTATATATAATATCTGGTGCATCACAAATTTGAAAATGATTTAAGAAAAAGAAAAAACTAAATAGGAAAAAAGGTTAAAAACTAATTTTTAGATTTGGAATTTTTTCTAAAAAAATGTTAACAAATTTTATTTAATTATTTTTTTAACAAAAGTGTTATAGAAGTTTTTACATGTTTAAAAAATTTTAATTTTTTTTTTAAGTTTAAAATCTTTTTCTTTATAATAAAAAAGTAAATTAAAAAAATGAAATAGAAAAAAAAGTGGAGAAATGAAGAAAGTGGGAGATTTGGATAAAAAGGTGGAGAAAAGAAAGGAGAAATGAATAAAAAAGGTGAGAAATGAGGAGACACTTATCACCTCCTCATTGGCTTATCTCCCTTCCCTCACTTTTACCCCTTCTCCCAGGAACCTCACCCATTTTTTTTTTTTAAAAATTAAAATTTTTGTTTCATAACTTTTTTTTCCAATTTTTTTTACATATTATCACTTTGTACTGCATTTTATTATTTTTATTGCATTTTGTATATATGTTTAGTAGATATTGTTCGTTTTTACTGCATTTTATTTATACACCTCAATCTTATATATATTGTTTGTTTTTTACTGCATTTTAAGTTATACATAATATATTTTTTACTGCATTTTGTTAAAATTACACTGCATTTTATTATTATTCACTGCATTTTGCATATATTTCATATATTACATGTTGTTTATTTTTACTGCATTTTATATTATACATATGATCCATTTTTACTGCATTTTGTATGAAAGTATAATACATACTACTGTTTTTACTGCATTTTGCATATATTTATTTAGTACACATTGTTCGTTTTACTGCATTTTATATTATATATAATCTATTTGTACCGCATTTTATTTTTTTTACTGCATTTTGTTATTTTCACTGCATTTTATATTATACATAATCTATTTGTACTGCATTTTGTTATTTTCACTGCATTTTGTTATTTTTGCTGCATTTTTCATATATTTCATTCATTATATATTGTTTGTTATTCACTGCATTTTGTATTTTACATATTATCGATTTGTACTGCATTTTGTATTTTACATATTATCTATTTGTATTGCATTTTGTATTAAAGTATAATACATATTGTTGTTTTTATTGCATTTTGCATATACATCATTTAGGACATATTGTTCTTTTTTTACTGCATTTTAGATTATATATATTATCCATTTGTACGGTATCTTGTTGACGTTGGGTATAGAAGATGCGGTAAAATATATACAAGTTTTAGTTAATTAACAATAATATACAAAATGCAGTGGAAAAAACGTATAGTTTTATTAAAAATGCAGTAGGAAAAGGAATACTATATCTAATAAAAATTTTATGGGAAAAAAATTTTGAAAAAAAAAATTTTGAAAAAAAAAAAATTTGAAATTTTGTTTTTCCGGCGGCCGGAATCCGGCAGCGGCTGACGACGGCCGGCGGCAGTCAGATGGTGGCAGCAAGTGGTGGGGGTGGTGGGGTGGTGGTAGGTGGGGTTGGAGGAAGAAGAAGGTAGGAGGGGGAAGAAAATAAAGTGGAAGGGTTAACATGTAAAAGTCTAAATAGTGGAATGGGTGTGGAGTGAAAATTAATGTTATGTTTTTTTTTGTTAACTAATACCCTTATTTTTTAAAGTAATTACAAAATTGCCACCCCTTTTAACCATTGATCCAACCCGAAAGATGATCCAATGGCTACAAATAAAACTTCTCCTCCTTCTCCTCATATGACCCCTTACCCTATGATCCCCAATCTTTTATTTTTAATACTTAGTATTTTTTTTCATATACCCTTCATCTTAAATTTATTATCCACAAACAAAAAATACTCACGTTTAAGAAGACATAATTATTACATTATATACTTTAATTTACCATGACATTTTTATCCATACATTTTACCCACCTTCTAATGATATGCAGAATTGTAGATAAAAGTAAGAGTAATATATGATCTCTAATTAACTATACCCTCATACTTTTAAAAATAGACAATTAATTTGTGACGTCCTAAAAATGAAATATGAACTATAAATATCGGACGGGGGAGTAGATATGTCAAGTATATATAAACCTAGGTCCAGTTCAAGAATCCAACACTTCATTGGTCATTCATTGATTTAATTTATTATTTTTATTGAGTGTCAAAAATATGTTATTTATGATATGTTTTTTTTACGGGTTGTTGTTTTTTTTTTTTAAATATATTACAATTTCTAACAAGGGTGTTTACAATATGGTTTTTTAAAAATTCAAAATCGTCCAGTTTCGATTTCTCTACAATTTGGTTTTCTAGTTATTTCGGTTTAGCTTTTTATCTGTTATTTGGGTTTATTATAGAATTTTACGCTATGCGATCATTAAAATATTTGGGCTACAATATTGAACAAAGATGCATTGCAAAGTATTTTGTACGTATATAAAAACGTTAAACTTAGAGCATCCACAATGATAAAAAGCTTTGCAAAGATTTTTTGTTAGCCACCTCGAGCAACTCCAATGATAACTTTTTTGAAGCTTTTTTATACAAAAAAAAGTTTTAGAAAAACTTCTTATCATTGGTAGAAAAGCTTTTTTAATTAAAAGCTTGAGATTTATCAAGCTTTGGAGGTAAAGCTTTTTAGTCCAAATATTTACATTAACCTCCTTATTATTGTTTAAAAAAGCTATTGAAAATCTTTTTTACATTGGAGATAAAGCTTTTATATAAAGCTTTTTTTAAGAATAGACAATTTCGTTACTGTACTTTCCGAAAAAGTTCAATTTAGTTACCGAACTTTTATTTGGTTCAATTGAATTACTGAACATTTAAATAATTGATCAAATTGTTACTCAAGTTTCTAATCATACACATATTAGTTACTGTAGTTTACGAAAATGTTCAATTTCGTTATCGAACTTTCATTTTTTTGGAATAAAAAACGAGGATTTTACACTTGTAAACCGGTTTTGTAAGTTCAGTAATTCAATTGAACCAAATAAAAGTTCGGTAACTAAATTGAACTTTTTCGGAAAGTACAGTAACGAAATTGTCTATTAACCCTTTATATAATTGGCACATAAAAAAGCTTTTGGAAACACTTTATCATCGGAGATGCTCTCACTAAATCATAAAAAAGCTTTCATAAAAAGTTTTGTCTCCAATGATGAAAAGCTTTGCAAAACTTTTCTTTTCAAAAACCACACACACAATTATCCAAAAAAAACTTTTCATTCAAGACTTGAAAATTTTCAAGCTTTTGCACAATAAAGCTTTTCCTCAAATGAAGAAAAGCTTTTATAAAGCTTTTTTACATTAAAAAAGCTTTAAAAAGGCCTTCATTTGAAGATGCTCTAATGTAACACCCGGTCAAAAAGTCAAAATTTGCGCCAAATTTAAACTTTGAATAATTGTATTATTATATGCAATTATAACCAAGTAATCGAAAATTTATATATTTATGTATATAATACACAATGATTATTTAGTAATCGCAATTAAAAGAATCTAATAGAACTCAGAATAGCGCGACCAAATTTCGGTAACAAAATTTTATACATAATGTTTTATTATATAGATTTAACATTATACACTTTGGGAAAAAATATTAAACATTCGAAAATGTAAGTCGTTTTAGTTTAAAACGCATCTTAATTATCTGAAACTGCGCGAAAATAACTTATTAAACTTTGAATTCCAAAATAATATTTTTATAAAATATTTTGGTTCAAAAACATTTCGAAAGAATATAAATAAATTTTAGAATTTAAAATATTATTTTAAATTACGATCGGGTACAAAAACACAGGTACTTTGTACTGCGATTTGGGAGACAGTGTCCCCCAAACCAAACATAAGCCGATCCAACCACCTCCACCCTCATTTCATCTTCTTTTTCTTCTTTCTCATCTCATCTCTTTTCTCTCTATTTCATCACCACCAAACAACATCAACAACAATATCATCATCATCAAGAAATCGGAATCATCACCATCACCTCAAGGAAGTGGAAGCAAGTAACAACACCAACAACATCACCATCATCTTCCTCACCATCATCTTCATCTCCATTTTATCAAAAAGTAAGGATTTCCTCACTCTCTCTCTAGAAATCGTTTCTCTTTCTAGAAATTACTTAGATTACTTCAAAATACATGTTAGAAGCTTCCTATAACATCAAAACGCCCAAAAATCGAGCCGAAACTCGATTTGGTGTTGAAATCGTCGGACAGACGTAAGTGTCGCCCACAGACCTGCAGCGTAGCGTCACTTCATGCGTCACTTAAGTGACGCACTGAGTGTCGCTAAAAACCCTAGTTTTGCGTCACTTGCCTAAGTGCCGCATAAAACCCCTTTTTCCCGACACTTACATCCGTCACTAGTCAAGTGACGCCCAACACCCCCAACCGACACTTCAAGCGACACTTGCCTAAGTGTCGCTATAAACAAATTTTGATTTCAACCGACACTAACCCTAGTTTCGCCCTCTAGGGTCGCCTATAGCGACACTTGCCTAGTGTCGCCTAAAACAGAAAATACACATTTTTCACTAAGTGTCGAAACTCAAATCTTACCACCTAATTTAACTCCGAAATGGAATTTCGGAGCGTTTTCACTACAGCAACATAGTAGAAATAAAAATTTTCCAAGCTGACTTGGCAGCTCGACCCCAACCAGGGGCTCTGCCCCTTGGACCCCGCCAGGGGTTGCCACCCCTTGGACCCCGCTACCAGGGGTGCTGCCCCCGGACCCCCATACACAGTTTCCCACCTTGAACGACAAATGAATATTTACACAACTCGCTTAGACAAACGGATTTGTCTCATACTTATATAACCTCACGTGTTAGGACACTAGGAGGTTACCTATCGGACGACGCGCGTATCGTAGGAATCGCCGACAACTCACAGGTGAGTTTCATAGCCCCACTCTTTCAAGCGTTTTACTGTTTTCGGGGTGAGACGCATGCTCAATAACTGTTTTCGAATTATATTAATAAACTTTTATAATTCACAATTTACTATATTACTGCCATGTAATACGAAATGTGTAATACTTAGGAATTACACCCACCATACCTTTTTGAAATAGTATCAATGCTTAACCTAGATAGGTTACAACCATATACGGTTAGATTGTTGGAAAACAATTACCACCCCATAACTTGATTAAGTTATCACCATTCATTGACCATATTGTCGTGGGACAATACTATCACTTATCCTAGAACTGGTTAGTTCTACTTACATTGGACGACGACCATGCTTTTATAGGATTAGTCTTCCTTTTAGGAACTAATACTGTCGATACAAATCAGGATCTCTATATACTCGCTAGGCTGAGGCTAGGAGTGTATGTTAGTATCATACGTTAGTATAGAATTCTTATACTAATACAAACGACTAGGTGATGATTAGTCATACCTAGGCTTATTGCAATACACTTAATATCTAAATGTCGTATATACGTATTTAGATACAATCAATTATTGTTGTGTGCTTCATGATATCATATTAGATGTGTTTGTTGATTTGATTTATATATATATATATATATATATACACACATACTTATACTTTATCTCGAGCACTTGGTGCCATCTACAATTTTAACTATGTATATAGGTATACATACATTTATACAAACACAATCTACCTTAGCCGGACATGTCGTTGTACTGTCGGCTCAATTATCTCAAGTCGGGCATGTCGTAGTACTGCCGGTTCAATCATATACGTTGCTTGTGAGCAATGCGGTCGATGCCTGATTAGGCACAAAACGATGCCACGGTAAAGTGGGCACAAAAAGATGCCACGGTATTGCAGTGGGCACAAGTACGATATCGCGGTAAAGCGATACACTCGATGGATGGGCGAGCTTATGCTCGTGATCCACACTCATTCACGGATGGGCGAGCTTATGCTCGTGATCCGCAATAAGTTAACGGGTCGGTGAGGTTATCACGCGAGGCCGTTAGCTCAATCATGTCCGGGTTAGCTTACACTAACTGGGTGAACGGACACACAAAACATTTTCAAACATGTCCGGGTTAGCTTACGCTAACTGGTCAAACGGACAAACTAAAACATTTTCAATCATAGTTCTGCGGAATTACAATCATTTTCAATCAAGTCCGGGTTAGCTTACACTAACTGGTCAAACGGACACATCATAACACCAAATCATAGATCTGCGGGTCTACAATTAACTGTAGCTGGATGTAACATGCTATGCCAGGTGGCACAACAATTATTACTTATGACGTGGTCATACAATTACACGGTTTACAACTTAGGCGTGTATTGCCTCACATTGATAGATTAAATTAATACCAGATAGGTATCCAGGCACGGAATGCCTCAATCTCTATGTACTTAGGTACACACTACGGATTACTTAGGCATGTGATCCCAAATGTGGGTTACATATATATAGAGATTTCAACAATGTAACTAACTAATAAATGTACCAAAAATATTTAGTAACACACCGGCCAGTCAACTACATGACTCCATATTTTATTTACTCCGTATTAGAATATAACCTTTAAAAAAAATTACTTAGAATATAAGGCAGTTTTTATTATAACCGCCTAAAAATCCTTCGTCAGTAATTAACATAAATAAAGTAGTACATTATTTAAAAGGAAACACAATCTTAATTTGTTACATTATTATTACACTTTTTATTCAAAAGAAAAACAAAATACTATTACAACACCCATTCTTGTTTCATGTAAGCTTCGTTCTGTTCCATATGCGATGTGAACCAAATAATGATTTCTTCACAGTTTTGCTTCTCCACTGTAAAAAATGTGAGATTTTGATTGATACTTTGTTGACGTTTAGTTACACTTGTTCTTGTGCCCATATTTTCAATAGGAGTAGACATATAATTTGAAGGGTAGAGAAAGAAAATAGAGGTTGTAATAGTTTCTCTTTAATATTTAAACTCTTTATATAGGAATCGGAGGGTTGGTGTACATTAATTGATGATAATTGGGATACATTAATGATACCTGGATATTTATAACCAATGATATATATATCGACAAAAAAAACCAAAAAAAAAGGAAGGAACATAATATCATTAAACAATACTAAGTCATCCGATCCTCATTTAGCCTGCAAATGAAAACATACATTTAATTAATTAATATATATGTGTTGTTATGATAAAATGAAAATCATATTTTTATTTGTATTTAATCAATGAATTGAAGACCAAACGAACCTTGGGTACGTCAAGCCACACTCCTTCGTCTTCACAGTTGACTCGTGCGTATGTAGTGCTAGATGTTACAACAGTATCATTTTCTAGCGGACTAATAGCTACAGAGAACGGTGGTTGCTCGTCAAACTGGTCGTATTCTTCTTCATCGAAAACATTATCAACTCCAAGTATACGTCGTTTACCTTGCAATACAACGTGATATCTTGATTGACTCGGGTCTTGTATGTAGAATACTTGGGTGGCTAGTTTTGCTAGAATGAATAGTTCATTTCTATAGCCATTAGTTTTGAGATCGACAAGAGTGAAGCCGTCGGGATCAACCTTAACACCTCGTTCGGTAACCCATCTACACATGAAAACTGGCATAGTAATAGAATTATCATAAACCAACTCCCAAATTTCTTGTATGACACCATAATATGATGCCTTAGCAATTCGCGCCCTTGTTTCATGATTCGACGTGGTTTCGACAACCTTGCTTGATGCTATAAGTGTGACTCCACTGTTTTGACTTGCACTTTTCCCATCACGTTTTCCCGTGTGAAACGTATAACCATTAATGTCGTATACTTGATACGACCTCACAGATTGGTTTGGGCCCTCCCCTAAAGATTGCACATCCAAGTCAACATCTTGTCTACCGTAATTTGCGATCGTCTTCGTTTTCAACCAATCTGCCAACTCGTTGTTGTGTTTGGTGTTGTACCACCTTTCGTCTCTCCCCACGTGAGTTGCACGCAATTCTTCCATGTGCTCTTCAATGTACGGACTTACACATGTCATATGTTTTAGGACTTCAAAATGTGCAAGCCATAGAAGTTCATGACTTGGGGAGATAAGTTTCATCTTGCTGGCTGCATACCCAGGAAGTCGACCTTTGTGTCGAGATATCGGAAATCCAACCTTTTTGACATCATCCAAGTAGTCATTACAAAAACCTATAACCTCTTCCGCACAATATCCTTCGATAATACTACCTTCTGGTTTATTCTTGTTCCGTACATACCCCTTTAGGATTCCCATATATCTCTCGAAAGGGTACATGTAACGTAAGAATACAGGCCCTGCAACTTTAATTTCTCCTATAATATGTGTCACCAAGTGTACCATGATATCAAAATATGAAGGAGGAAAATACATTTCAAGTTCACATAGTGTATGATTAATATCGCTTTGCATCCCCGGTAAATCCAACTGATTAAGTACCTTGGAGTGGATCGAGTTAAAGAATAAACAAAGTTTTGTGATGGTGTGTCGGATGTGGACAGGCAACAATCCTCGGATAGCGATAGGAATAAAATGCGTCATTAAAATATGACAATCGTGCGACTTCATACTGTTTAATTTGTAGTCTTTCAATGACACCAACCTTTTAACATTCACCGAATAGCTTGTTGGAACCTTGATACCAAGTAAGCAATTACAAAATTGTTTTTTTTCTTCTCTCGAAAATGTATAACATGCCGGTGGTAGAAATGTACGTTCGCGGCCGTTTTACTGATCGATAAACGTGCATAAGTACTATATTTAAGTAGTATTTTGCCCCTATTCTTGTATGTTTTAATTGCAATTATTTGAGTTTAGGTACTTATTTCGTTTATATTTGCAATTAGATGTGGAGATGAAGCTTTTTGAAGAAAGGAACGGAAAACAGTCAATAAATGAATTAAATGATGCATTTTTGAAGAAACGAGTAAAGCCGAATGGTTAAAGGAAGAAAAATATCAAAATCGGCTGAAAAATTATTCCATACGCCGTGTGGAATATCCATACGCCGTATGGAATGAGGCGGTGGAGGCCCAAGTAACGCGTAGATGGGCCGGGCTTGTAATTAATCCATACGCCGTATGGATCAACTTTCCAGAATAGTATAAAACGCGAATTTTAACCCTAAAATGGGGAGTACGGCTGTTTTTCGGCTGGGGTTTTCTGAGATCGATAGCAGACGTTTATTTACGAATTTTAGGGGTATTTTGGAGGCACAAAGAGTTAAGGTTGAGGTTAATTCGCTTTATTTTTTTATGATTCATTATTCGGTTTATATTTACTTCGTTTATCTTGATTACATTGATGTTATTTTTGTTGGATAATCTGAGTTTACAATTTTGATGATGAATTGAACCTTTAAGTAGTTGTGTAGTAATAAAACTCGGATTATGATTGTTGAATGATTATTATTACATGTTTATTAGGTTGTTGATTGAAGATGATTATGTTATCCGTTGAACCTTAGTTATTGGTGATTATTTAGTTATTTCTTAACGTGATTAGTAATGTTATTGAGATTGATTTCCTTTAATATTATTAATTATTGATGATTAGAATTTAGGTTTTGATCATTGCTGAACATATTGAGTTTGACAGGTTAAGAATATAATGATTAAATAATCTAAGATGAATAAGCTAATAAGTGATTATTAGTTGGTATTGTTAATTCATACCGCTAGGATTAATCATAATCTATCGTGAATATTTAATGCATGATTTAGGGTAAAGCATGCAATAGAAAAGTACAATTCTTGTGATATCGGATCGATATTTAATGCAGAACCCTAGGTTATATAAATTAGTTGGACCCGAACAGTTGGCAAATTTACATTCAATTTAGATTCTTTGATTAGTATTTAAGTTGATATAAAAGAAATCACAATCAACAATGAACGTGCAATAAATCAGAATACATGAATCTGAGTGGAGTTATTTACACAATTACTTGTTCCTTCCTATCTGTTTTATCTATTATTTAATTTAAGTATTTTTACTGTTTTATTTTTATTTTCAACTAAATGTTCGCATGGAACTAAAACGCCCCCTTATTTACTGCTTTCTTATATAATTATTAATTTATATTTATTTAAATAAACCTCCGTTCCCTGAGATCGACTTGGACTTACCAAGTCTATACTTACATTCGATCAGGTATTCTTGCCTGGTTGTGTGAAAAGTATAAATAAGGTATTTCCATTATTAAATTATAAAACGAGACGCTTTCTCACGCTATCAAGTTTTTAGCGCCGCTGCCGGGGAACGGTTGCGTTTGTTTATTTAAATAGGAATTAGTAATTGTAAAACCTTTTATTTTAAATTTTGTTAATAAATTTTTGTAAAGTTGTTAAATTAGTTTACTTAAGTGTTGATTCCAGACATTTTTATTATTATTATCTTTATTTGTAGTAGTTTAATATTGTTCGGATATTATCGTACTTTTCATTAGGTTTAGTTGTGTTTGTGTTTAATTAGGATGTTTTAATATTTGGTATTGTTTAATCTTGTTTGTTGATGATCCCTTAGAATTTTGTTGTGTGCACGTGCTATGCTGGCAGTAAGTTCAGCGAAATGAATAAAGGGGATGTGAGATTTTCATATCATCCTTGTTATGTCCGTTAAGCACACTATTCCAGGGGAGTTTTTCTGTTCTAAATCTTTTCTCTTTTTCCCGATTTGAGCATTTCAACTTTTGTACAATGAGGACATTGTACATTTTTAAGTGGGGATGGGAGAGAAAAGAGGTAGAGTTCCACATACTTGTCCCAATTGGAGTAAGTAGATAATGTTGTAATGGATTAACTTTTATCCCATTAAATTATGTAACTAGGAGGTGATAAGTTGCCCATTTTTCAAACAAATTTTTAAATTTAAAATTTTTGTTTTCTAAGGATGATTTATTTTGTAATAATGTAGGTTGAATTAAAATTTTTCTACACTTTTAATAATTGTAAATAATGAAAGATGTTATTTAGCTTCATGATATGATGTATTGTATAACACGCACCAATTTCACTTGACATTTTTTTTTTTTTAAAACTCGGAAGCGAAATCCCATTCATATTATCACAGATGATATTATGTCATCAACCAAAACATATTACAAGTTATAAGTATTAACTGCTCGTTTACAAACCATTAGCTTATTATAATCATTATATAACAAAACATGAACCGTTGTGTCTAACAAAATCAGAGTAATCCTGGTCAAACAACTCCCAGTCACTCCTTGCCCAGTCCCAGTCACATCAAAACCTGCAAGGAGTAAATAACGGGATTATGTGACACCCGTCAAATTAGGACTAGAAATTAGTTCCTAATCATTATGTAATACATGTAGTTAGTGCTATGTATTAGGCTAATTGTATGTATCAAAATATATATGGATGAATATATATCAGTACTCGATTAGATTTAATCGTTCATTTTCAAATCGGCCGAATTCCGATTCAATTATACGGCGTTGGTGAAAAACAAATATTAAGTAATATGAAACTATTATTTAATAACTCATTATTGATTATATATTATTTTAATAATATATAAAGTATTCGTATCGTACAAACGTAAAACGTTCGCGACAAAAACTTATAAATAATGTATTATTATTGGAAATAGTAATTATTATTTACTTTAGATAAAATGAAACATATTTCGTTTTATAACATTTTACTCAAACGCGACGAAACCCTTTAAATCGTGTCCGTCTCAAAAACATAAAACAAAGATATATTTTTATATCTCATTAAAAGTATTTTTATTAAAATGCTTCGATTAAAATACGTACGATATCAATTATAGAAATTTATCGAATTAAAACATGTTACTACTTTTCGATCGGGTACCAAAACACGGGTCAAAATACCACGGAACGGATCGAAGCTCGGATCAACCACCTCCAATAATTGGAGATGGCCGATCCATTTCATTTTCTATCTATCTATCTCCCTCTCAATCTCTCTCTCTCGGTTCTTTTCAAAAACAACAACAACAATAACAATTAACAACAACAAGATAATCATCATCATCACGATCATCATCTTCATCATAAATCGTGGATCATCATCATCAAAATCATTCCCACGGTCACCATTTTAATCGTAAGGAATCGTTAACTTAAACTTTGTAATTCCGTGTTTAAATAACGTATATCATCATGTATTAATGTTAGAATAAGTTGGTTATATGCGAAAATGGTTTTAAATTGGGTTTGGGTGTGATTTGGAACGAACAGACCTGAGCCGGACCTATGAATCTGGCGGATTCAAGGGAATCCGGCGGATTCCCGCCCAGAAAACATGAACACAGCGTATTCAAGGGAATACGGCGTATTCCCGTTGATTGTCATGAATACGGTCAGATTCATGGGAATCCGGCGTATTCCTGTGGTTTGTCATGAATACGGTCGGATTCTTTGGAATCCGGCGTATTCCCTCTATTTTTCCGGAATACGGCGTATTCAAGGGAATACGGCGTATTCCCCACAAATGCCACCAATCCGGCGGATTCAAGGGAATCCGGCAGATTCCCCCTTTATATTTTGTAACACCCCCAAATTTAATGATTTGCGGAAGCTTGATTTGGGTGTTACTAATCAATAACAAAGCACAAAGATATATAGTAAACGACTCTATATGCGTCATTTTAACAAAATATATTGATAACTGAAATGTTTACAACATTTAAAGCTTTACATAGCTCGAGTTTAAATAAAATGAGATTTCAGTACATAAGTACTTGAACAAAATATACTAATGCAAGAAAATCTCGATCGTCTGTATGCTGACTCGAGCTAAAATCCTGAAGCAGAAACATCCTACTGCTTGGTACCTGCGATATATGCTAAAAGGTCAGCTAGAAAGCTGGTGAGCTCACAGGTTTGAAATCAGTTAATATAGTATGAACCGCAAGATTTAAATAATGAATTGCATCCAGCAATGAAATAATGAATTGCATCCAGCAATTAAATGATAGTCATCGTGTATACAGCCATGAGCACATAGTTGAGCTTAACTCGAGGGCCGGGTCCCCTATAGAGAATTCCGGGCGAGGTTGCCTCCACGAGTGCCTAATCAACACTCGTCTTCCCAAATATTAGTACGTCCGTTTACCCGGTTAGTGCTTGCTAACCCGGACGAGGTGGGTCAATCCTATATGGTACCATATACTAATATTCACGCTACAACGTATTAACAACTATGCTGACGGAGGACTTTAAAATGATTAGTTTCGAAAAACTCATGTAGCATATGAAAAATTGGTACTTGCGTTCACATGTTAAAAGTTGAGCAGTATATCACACCCCTGAGTAAAACAGTAAAGGAGGGGCTATGAGACTCACCTGAGTCGTTGAGTTTATGAAAATAAACTGAGAATGATTAGCCGAGAATCGAAGTCCAAAGACTTGTAACCTGAGGGTGTCCACGACACGCGATGGTTATAAATGTGAGTAGGTATCTATCAAGACTACCTTGTAGTTGTCCGTCCAACTAGAATGTCCAAATTACATTTGGTTGATTGATTCGAATGTTTGAAAATATGTACGGCCCGTTGGTGACGGATTTGTAATAATAATCTCAACTATTATTATTTTGATTTCGTGTCGTTTTACTTGAAGAATGTGTTTTGATTGTGTTTTAGAAGCCGTTACGGAATCTAAGTACGGGGTCCGGGGGCAGCGCCCCTGGTAGCGGGGTCCAAGGGGCAGAGCCCCTGGCTGGGGTCGAGCTGCCAGGTCAGCTTGGAAAATTTTTATTTCTACTATATTGCTTTGACGAAAAACGCATCTGGGATCTGAATTTGGGTAAATCGAGTGATAAATTTCGAGTCTCGACACTTAGTAAAAATCTATGTTTTTGAGGTTCTGATTTGTGCGACGTTGGGTGCGACGTCGCAGGTAGGATTGCGACGTTGAGCATGACGTCGCTAAAGGCGACGTTTCTCAATTTAATGCGACGTAGGGTGCTGCGTCGCTAATGCGACGTTGGTTAAGTTGGCGACGTTAAGGTCTGCGTCGCTATGTGCGACGTCGCAATTTAATGCGACGTTGTGACTGACGTCGCACCATGCGACGTCACGAAGGGTCTTGCGACGTTGAAGCTGACGTCGCAAAAATTCTGGGCCAACTGCGACGTAGCGGTCTGTTGGCCGGAAAATGTGTCGAAAACGAGTTTTTCGGTTTCCGTTCGGTCCAAAACTTTTACCCAACCCTTATATGGACATTACAAGGTTATACAAACAACTAGCAAGTGATAATACTTAGAAACGAGAGTTTTCGGAGTTGTGTCGGAAACTTACAAATCGCCGAAATGAAATTTCGGAAAGATAGGAAGATAGATCGTTGCGTCGTGGTCGTGAATCTCTAAAAATCTTGAAGATCCGAAGTCGTTTGATGCTAGTTTTTGGCGATTTAGTGTGATGTTGGTGGTGATTTGTTTGAGAGAAAAGAAAGAGAGGAGAGAGAGGAAAAAGAGAAAGTGAGAAGAAAGTGGGAGGGGAGTGGGGTTTTGGAGCCCCATTTTCGTCCCGCGTTCGTGTTCCGTGCGGTGTTCGTTTACTCCGTCGTTTAAACGTTAATTAATTATTTTACATATTAGTTGGTACGTTTTAAAATACAAATTATTATGCGATATTTTATTTAAATATTTTACTAATCAATTTATATTTGAGTTATAAAATGTAAGTGTGTTTATTTAGGTTGCGCGTTTTAATATTTTATATTGTGTAAGTTCTGTTTGTACGATACGAATGAATACGAAATATTATCATAATAATATTTTTGACATAAAAGCGTTATTTAATAAAATTGGTCACCAGCGTCCGTATTAAATTGAATCGAAATACATTCGATTTAAATTGCGTACGATTTAACCAAATCACATTTTCGTATATATTCAACAATATATAATTCGATACATTAATTAGCCTAACACAGAACTATTTACATGTATTAACATCTGATTAGGCACTAATTACTAGTCCTAATTTGGCGGGTGTTACATATTTCATGATCCAACGGATCAATAAACAAGCCCTGCGAATTCTAGCTAAAACAGAACAAATAAATTTCTGAAAACGTCGACGATTTCACAACATATTTTAGGGTAGCTTCTCGATGAAAAATTTATTAATACGGATTGAGCTCAAATTCGCAAGGTCACTCGGAAGCGACCCAATGGTCAAGGCTAAGTACCTTAGCCTAGTCAGTTTTAGGCCATCCGGAGTCATCTAGGGGTCGAAAATGGCGTATTTTAGTTTTCAGATCCCCGTTTTTCCATAAACTTAAAACTAAAGGTTTACACTAAGTGTCAGACATCGCGACATATTTCATACTTATACGATACAACATTTAAACACTTCAAATATGCTTTTATAAGTTCACAACAAATGAAAGTAGTAATAATAATTGAAGAATTATTATTTCAATCAATCACCAACGATCCGTATACATTTTCACAACTCAAACATAATCATTAACCAAAGTATTTGGGCATAACTAGTTGAGGGAACAACTAGCATAGATGGTCCGTAGAGTCATCTAATCAATCAAAACCTTGCGCGTTTAATACGCCCGGCATGTTTCAAGAATCTAATCATTTATCAAAACCTTGCGCGTCTCAGACGCCCTGCAGGTTCAGTCGTTGTAACGACATCAAATCATTGTGAATCATTATAATTGTTGGCTAACAATTCATCAGACTCAGGTGAGTCTCATAGCCCCTTTTTAAATGCTTTTACCTAGGGGTGAGATACATGCTCTGTTTTGTTTTACATGTGAACGCAAGTATCAAATTATCACGTATGCTGCATGAGTTGTTTTCATCTAATCAATCAAAGTCCTCTGAAGCATAGTTCTGTTAATATGATTTAGCGTGAATGTTAGTGTATGGTACCATATGGGATTGACAATCCCCGTCCGAGTTAGCAAGCACTAACCTGTCAAACGGACGCATTAGCATTTGTTCAAACGTATGTTGATTAGGCATACGCATAGAGGCACCCTCGATCAGGCACTTGATTGTGATCCTGACCCCTCAGTTAAGCTCAGACTATGTGCTCATGTTAGTTGTATCAATCTTTACTTATTTGTTTAATTACAAATATTCATGTGATACTCATTATTCAATTATTTACATGCTTTGTAAATCAAATCATTAAATCTTGCGGTTCACAAATCATATATTATCATATCAAACCTGTGAGCTCACCAGCTTTATATCTGACCTTTTAGCATGTTATCTCAGGTACTCAGCAGTAGGTTGGACTGCCCATCAGGATACTGTAGCTCGAGTCGCATGAAATCATATAATCATCAAGAGATTTCCTTGCATTTCTATATTTTGTATAAATTAGATATGTATTAGAATCTCTCAAATATCTATGCGAACTCATCTTTTGTAAACCATATGTAGACTCTTACGTAAATCAATGTATTTGTAAAACGACGCATGTAGTGGTCGTTCATTATGTATCTTATGTGCTTTGTGTATTGATTAGTAGCGCTCCAAAGTATGCTTCCGCCAACAGTAAATTTGGGGGTGTTACAGATTAGCACGAAGCTAAGTGAATAAACTTGTTACAAACAGTTTGACTTAGCTATAACAGTATCAATTAACAGCAATATCACTTTGACACAACATCACCAAGAGGATCGGTGGTCCTTGTGGAGCCCTCAGACCGCGGTGGCCCACTAAGCGACACTTACAATCACTGCAGGCCAATACAGTGATTTTACCGATAACTGACTGCTACCTTTAGTCAATATGTGTTCCATTCTCAACACATGATCACAAATCTCACATTGACTAACCTGTAGCAATCAGTCCAACAATTGTTGACCTCCGAATCCCCAGAATGCACATAGGCAACACATCACAGTTTTATATATATTTTTCAGCAGTATAATCAACAATCACTATATTTATATCGTTGTAACCAATATGTCACAACCAATCATACTGAAGTTCCAAGTCAATTCACCTGTTAACTTCAATCCACTTACTCAGCTGACTAACTCACTGAGTCTTCGGTGTATCTGTAACCACCACAAAGCAATTGAATTAGAAACTAACTTCAAATCTTGCGTCAACTAGTTAACATGGTCACACTATCAATTTATCACATTACAATCAAACATATAACAATTACTTTACATGTACTTGCACAATAACAAGATAATTATGTTCATTCAATCACTAGTCTAAGTTAAAACATAAACAAAAACACTGGAATGATGGTTATAATCGAAAAGTCATTTTCTGCTTTGGACTCATTTAGCCGCCGGCTAAACAGTTTGACCGCCGGCCATAGGCCAAAGGTTTAACAGTTTCATTTCACCTCAACTCTGTGACGAATTTTACAAACACACCAACAAGTTCCAGCTAGTTGCAGCTATTGTAACTTCAAACAAGGCTCTATTCAAACATATATCTATATATATCAACAACTAATTTCTTATAATCTTAATCATATAATCATGATAATTATGAAGAACTAATTTAAAAGCCACTTACACTTCAAGATGCTAGGATGATGATGATGTTTTAATTGAAGGATCAAACCAGTTTGTAGCCCTTTGAATTGATCTCTAACTTAGGTTTTAAGTTTTGGATTTAGTTTAGGGTTTTAGTTTATAAGATCTTAAGGTTTTGAAGGAAATGAATAACTTTCCTCTTTTGGAAAGAATAAATAGGTCGGCCAAGGTTTTTTTTAAACCGACTCCGCTTCACTTAAAACTAGTCCCCTTAAATCTATTGTCTGGAACCTAAAAACCATTCGCGATAAAAGTATTTTATTTTACCGTGAGCTACAACTATTTAAAACAGTTAACATTTCACTAGTCACAATTAATCCTTCGATCAAATTTCCTAAAATACAATTTAAAGCATATAAAACACAATATTTAAAGTATAACAACTAATAACATTTAAATTTAAAGGAAATTACCAGATAGTCACAAAAGCGGGTGTTACATATTGATAGGCAATTTGTGTGAGAATTTTTGAGCTTTTAAGAAATGCCAATAAAGGAGTAGATGTTACTTTTAGATGAACTTTAGTAGATGTTACGTAATTTAGTCACCTTTCTATCAACTAACTCAATGGGTTCCTCAACTAGTTTCTGACTAGAATCAACTCTAAGGTCCTGTAATGGAAGGATTTGGGATTGATCCTCCACATTACATTTCCTCAAATAACAAACATTAAAAGTGTCATGAATACCAGATAACTCAGGAGGAAGATTCAAGGCGACCGTCTGATTATTAACCACCTGTCTGATTCTGAAAGGACCAATATACCTCGGAGCGAGTTTTCCATGCTTCCCAAATCCGATTACACCTTTCCACGGGGAAACCTTTAAATAAACAAGTTCACCCTCAACAAAAGTAACAGGACGACGACGTGGATCAGCATACTGTTTCTGTCGGTCTCTGGCAGCTTTCAGTTTCTCACGAGCTATAGCAACTTTATCAGTTGTAATCTGTACAATATCAGGACCTGCAAACTGCTTTTCTCCAGCCTCTAACCAGCAAGTAGGCGTTCTGCAACGACGTCCATATAACATCTCGTATGGTGGCATGCCAATACTGGAATGATAAGAGTTATTATAAGCAAACTCTATCAAAGGCAAATGAGAATCCCGTGAACCACCATACTCTAATACACAAGCTCGTAACATATCCTCCAGGGTCTGAATGGTACGCTCTGTCTGACCATCTGTCTGTGGGTGATAGGCTGTACTGAGGTTAACTCTGGTACCCAATTCTCGCTGTAAACTCTGCCAAAACCCAGAAATAAACCTGGAATCCCTGTCTGACACAATCGATAACAGTATCCCATGCCTCGAAACTATTTCATGAATATACAACTGGGACAATCGAGTCAAAGAAGCAGTCTCACTGGTAGCCAGAAAATGAGCACTCTTAGACAATCTGTCAACAATCACCCAAATCATATCGTTACCTTTCTGCGTTCTGGGAAGTTTAGTGACAAAATCCATAGTAATATGCTCCCATTTCCACTAGGGAATATCCAGCTGTTTCAATGAACCATACAGTTTCTGATGCTCTGCTTTCACCTGGGAACAAGTATGACAAGTTTCTACAACACGTGCAACATCGGTTTTCATCGTAGGCCACCAATAAAGAGGTTTCAGGTCATTATACATCTTTGTACTTCCAAGATGAACAGATAATTTAGATTTATGTGCCTCAGATAATATCAAATCCCGAAGTCCCCCAACCAATGGAACCCAAACCCGAGACTGAAAGGTTTTCAAACCCCGAGAATCATCAACTAATAAATCCTTTCGTTTCAACAAAATTTCAGATTTCAAATTAACATCCAATAAAGCCTCGGACTGTGCAGCTTTTAACTGAGAAATCAAATCAGAATGAATGTCTAAATGCTTAAAACATACCCGATCAGAAGGCATCTTTCTGCTCAACGCATCTGCCACCATATTAGCTTTACCCGGGTGATATCGGATTTCACAGTCATAATCCTTAATCAGCTCCAACCACCGCCTCTGTCTCATATTCAAATCTTTCTGAGTAAACATATACTGCAAACTTTTGTGGTCAGTACAAATCACACATTTAGTGCCATATAAGTAATGCCTCCAAATCTTTAATGCAAATACCACTGCAGCAAGCTCTAAATCGTGTGTAGGGTAATTCTTTTCATGAGTTTTCAACTGACGAGAAGCATAAGCAATTACCCTATCCCTTTGCATTAAAACACATCCTAACCCAGCATGAGAAGCATCACAATAAACAGTAAAATCATCAGAACCATCTGGCAGAGCTAACACTGGGGCCTGACATAATAACTGTCTCAGAGTCTGAAAAGCTGTTTCTTGCTGATCATCCCACTGAAATCTAACATTCTTACGTGTCAATTTGGTCAACGGACTTGCAATCTTAGAAAAGTCTTTAATGAACTTTCTATAATAACCCGCCAACCCCAGAAAACTTTTAATTTCAGAAGGAGATTTAGGTGTATTCCAATTCATCACAGCCTCGACTTTAGACGGATCAACCTTTATCCCATTATCACAAATAACATGCCCCAAAAACTGTACTTCCTGCAACCAGAATTCACATTTTGAAAACTTAGCATACAAATGTTCCCTTTTTAAAGTTTCCAAAACCAGTCTCAAATGCTGTTCATGTTCAGACTCAGACTTTGAATAAATCAGAATATCATCAATAAATACAATCACAAACTTATCAAGGAACGTTCGACAAACCCGATTCATTAGATCCATAAACACAGCAGGGGCATTAGTCAGTCCAAATGGCATAACTAAAAACTCATAATGGCCGTACCTGGTGCGAAAAGCAGTCTCAGGAATATCTTCTTCACGAACCCGCACCTGGTGATAACCTGATCTCAAATCAATTTTAGAAAAATATGAGGATCCCTGCAACTGATCAAATAACTCGTCAATTCTGGGTAAATGATACTTATTCTTCACAGTCCTTTTATTCATCTCCCTATAATCAATACACATACAAAGAGTGCCGTCTTTCTTTTTCACAAATAAAACAGGAGCACCCCAGGGAGAATGACTAGGCCGTACAAATCCCTTATCTAACAGTTCCTGAATCTGAGTCATCATTTCCCGGATTTCAGAAGGTGCTAATCTATAAGGAGACTTAGCTACAAGGGAGGAACCAGGAATCAAATCAATATGATACTCAACTTCCCTAGCAGGCGGCAAACCGGGCAACTCATCGGGGAAAACCTCCGGGTATTCAGAAACCACCCGGACATCAGACACAGACTTCTTTTCTAACTTTGTATTCACAACATAGGCCAAATAAAATTCACACCCTTTAGCTAGAGATTTTCTAGCTTTCATCACAGAAATCAATGGAATACTGCCTTTTTCCCTTTCTCCTCGAGCCACTACATATGACTCTTCGGAAATTGGGATTTTAATCAACTTTTTATGACACTCGATATTGGCTTTATTTTGACTCAGCCAATTCATACCTAACACCACATCAAAACTTGGAATAGGCAACAGAAGAAATGAAATAGGAAAGTCATGACTCTCTATCGAAATACTAGCCCCTTTTACCGAGGTGGTAACTGGAACCATTTTGCCATTGGCCACTTCTACCTCAATACGATTTACAATCAACGAGGGAGTCAACTTTAACTTTTCACAGAAATTCACAGATATAAATGAACAGTTTGCTCCTGAATCAAAAAGTACATGTGCTGGTACAGAATTAACAAGAAAAGTACCAGTAATAATGTCATCCGTGACAACAGCCTCATCAACTGTCATCTGAAATGCACGACCAGTAGCAGATGGCGGATTTTTCCGCTTTTGGCTTGAAGAAGAGAAACCACCACCCATACCCGATCCCTGTCTTCTAGCCTCAGGGCAATCACCAGCTCTATGACCTTCCTTATGACAGTTCCAGCATACCTGATTAGGATAAGTACAATCTCTGGCTGCATGTCCTAATACCCCGCATTTGATGCACCTAGATGTCTGAGGAGTGCAAGGCCCAGTGTGTCTAGCTTTACATCTAGTGCAATAAGAACCGTCAGAAGCATTACCACCAAAACTAACTCTCCTGCTAGGCTGTGTACTCTGTCCCTTTTGTTTGCCCCGATCAGAAGAATCACTCTTTTGCCTCTGTTGAAACCTTTCTTTATTTCGCAGTCTTTTAGCCTGAATATCACTGTCAACAGAACGGGCTAGATCAAAAGCCTGGGAAAGTTTACCTGCTAGTCTCACAGTAGTACGGTAGTCAGGAGGTAAAGCTCTAACAAACTGATCAATTTTGGTCCTGTCAGTCGGGACCCACTCCTGTACAAATCACAGCTTTTATGAAAACTGTCTTATAAGCTCATCAATACTCATCTGATCAGTCTTTTCCAAATCAAGAAATTCCTGCCTGATACGAGAAAGATTAAACTCAGAACAAAACTGCTTACAGACCTCAGCATGAAAATCTAGCCATCTGATAGTAGCTATCTGCTGTGGAGTCAATGGTGCAGTAATCGAGTCCCACCATGACATAGCCTGCCCCTTTAACAACTGTACTGCATAACGTACCTTATCTTCCTCCTCACAATGACAAACATCCAGTTTCCTCTCAACATCACGTAACCAGTCAAGGGTAACAGTAGGATCAGTACTCCCAGAATATACATAAGGATTACTAGACATGAATGTTTTAAGGGAACAACTTTTCTTTAACTCCTGAACTGGTGAGAAAATAGGTATCTGAAAACCAGCAGATCCAAAGGTAGAAAATGGTACAGAAGTCTGAAAAGTATACCCCTGAGTTTGCTGCTGAGAAACATACGAAACTGATGTTGGAGCCCAAAAAGTAGATGTAATAGGTGGAACAGTACTCTCAACATGTGGCTGGCTCGGAATTTGGCGTTGAGAAAGCTCGACCAACTGTTTCCGTTGATCTATCACCTCAGCCTCTAATCTCATCATATAGTCACGATCAGATTCTCCACCCACTGAATAAGAAGTGCCCTGATTATCTGGAGGTACATCTGTCTCTGAGGCATTATTAAGGGTAGGGTTCGGTTGCTCATTCTCAGCCATCCTGTAATCACAACACATCTCACAACTCGTTAATTGTTAGTACTAACATACTAACTAGATCACAATTCATAACTAATCCCGTAACCTGGAATGTTTGACCAATACCAATAGGTTTGGGATTGAACACCAAATCACTGCTCAATTCACCCAAACCTATGCTCTGATACCAATTTATAACACGCACCAATTTCACTTGACATTTTTTTTTTAAAACTCAGAAGCGAAATCCCATTCATATTATCACAGATGATATTATGTCATCAACCAAAACATATTACAAGTTATAAGTATTAACTGCTCGTTTACAAACCATTAGCTTATTATAATCATTATATAACAAAACATGAACCGTTGTGTCTAACAAAATCAGAGTAATCCTGGTCAAACAACTCCTAGTCACTCCTTGCCCAGTCCCAGTCACATCAAAACCTGCAAGGAGTAAATAACGGGATTAGCACGAAGCTAAGTGAATAAACTTGTTACAAACAGTTTGACTTAGCTATAACAGTATCAATTAACAGCAATATCACTTTGACACAACATCGCCAAGAGGATCGGTGGTCCTTGTGGAGCCCTCAGACCGCGGTGGCCCACTAAGCGACACTTACAATCACTGCAGGCCAATACAGTGATTTTACCGATAACTGACTGCTACCTTTAGTCAATATGTGTTCCATTCTCAACACATGATCACAAATCTCACATTGACTAACCTGTAGCAATCAGTCCAACAATTGTTGACCTCCGAATCCCCAGAATGCACATAGGCAACACATCACAGTTTTATATATATTTTTCAGCAGTATAATCAACAATCACTATATTTATATCGTTGTAACCAATATGTCACAACCAATCATACTGAAGTTCCAAGTCAATTCACCTGTTAACTTCAATCCACTTACTCAGCTGACTAACTCACTGAGTCTTCGGTGTATCTGTAACCACCACAAAGCAATTGAATTAGAAACTAACTTCAAATCTTGCGTCAACTAGTTAACATGGTCACACTATCAATTTATCACATTACAATCAAACATATAACAATTACTTTACATGTACTTGCACAATAACAAGATAATTATGTTCATTCAATCACTAGTCTAAGTTAAAACATAAACAAAAACACTGGAATGATGGTTATAATCGAAAAGTCATTTTCTGCTTTGGACTCATTTAGCCGCCGGCTAAACAGTTTGACCGCCGGCCATAGGCCAAAGGTTTAACAGTTTCATTTCACCTCAACTCTGTGACGAATTTTACAAACACACCAACAAGTTCCAGCTAGTTGCAGCTATTGTAACTTCAAACAAGGCTCTATTCAAACATATATCTATATATATCAACAACTAATTTCTTATAATCTTAATAATATAATCATGATAATTATGAAGAACTAATTTAAAAGCCACTTACACTTCAAGATGCTAGGATGATGATGATGTTTTAATTGAAGGATCAAACCAGTTTGTAGCCCTTTGAATTGATCTCTAACTTAGGTTTTAAGTTTTGGATTTAGTTTAGGGTTTTAGCTTATAAGTTCTTAAGGTTTTGAAGGAAATGAATAACTTTCCTCTTTTGGAAAGAATAAATAGGTCGGCCAAGGTTTTTTTTAAACCGACTCCGCTTCACTTAAAACTAGTCCCCTTAAATCTATTGTCTGGAACCTAAAAACCATTCGCGATAAAAGTATTTTATTTTACCGTGAGCTACAACTATTTAAAATAGTTAACATTTCACTAGTCACAATTAATCCTTCGATCAAATTTCCTAAAATACAATTTAAAGCATATAAAACACAATATTTAAAGTATAACAACTAATAACATTTAAATTTAAAGGAAATTACCAGATAGTCACAAAAGCGGGTGTTACATATTGATAGGCAATTTGTGTGAGAATTTTTGAGCTTTTAAAAAATGCCAATAAAGGAGTACATGTTACTTTTAGATGAACTTTAGTTATGTATGACGTATGTCTTAATTTTCATATGAGTAGTGTGCGATATGTCATATTTTTGGGGAATTCAATTAATATCATTTGGGGATATACTGGGTGTTGTTTCCTCTGTTGTACGAAAGTACAGACCTGGTCTCCGTCAGTATATTTAATGAAAAAGAGCAAAAAGAGTTTAAATAAACTCATGATTTTAAAAGTGTAGTCGAACTATGTCGCTTTGTTGCATAAAGGTACAGACCTGTCACCAATGGTTTGACTAAAACTTTTATATTGCAAAACCAAAATCAAGTTATGTCGCTTTGTTGTGTTGAGGCACAGACTTGTCACCTATGACTTGATTTGAAAAATGATTAGTTAAGTTGAATTTCCATAATATGTAATATTGGTGTGCTATGAGTATGAGAGTATATAATTATTTGAAATTTGAGGGGACATCTACATAATAATAACAGATTAAGCTCAGTTATTTGAATATAGATTGTTTAAGTGGATAACAATATCAATAATCATTATGAACTAGTTAATGTTTTAAGAATAATAAGTTCATGTGTAGAATATTTTTGCGACCTCATAATTTCTTAATATTTGTTTTTAGAATTAACAATTTTTTTTTTAAATATAAGAATTTGAGTTGAAAGTGGGTGATGAAGTATAAATCCTTTGTTAGTTATTTTGTTTACTGGAGATGACTATTTTCTATTTAAATTTGATTTTTGAATCGATAATCTACTTGAGGACAAGTAGGATTCAAGTGGGGGATGTTTGATAAACGCCCATAAGTACTATAATTAAGACTAAGTAGTATTTTGCCCCCATTCTTGTATGTTTTAATTGCAATTATTTGAGTTTAGGTACTTATTTCGTTTATATTTGCAATTAGATGTGGAGATGAAGCTTTTTGAAGAAAGGAACGGAAAACAGTCAATAAATGAATTAAATGATGCATTTTTGAAGAAACGAGTAAAGCCGAATGGTTAAAGGAAGAAAAATATCAAAATCGGATGAAAAATCATTCCATACGCCGTATGGAATGAGGAGGTGGAGGCCCAAGTAATGCGTAGCTGGGCCGGGCAGGGCTTGTAATCAATCCATACGCCGTATGGAATTTCCATACGCCGTATGGATCAACTTTCCAGAATAGTATAAAACGCGAATTTTAACCCTAAAACGGGGAGTTCGGCTGTTTTCGGCTGGGGTTTTCTGAGATCGATAGCAGACGTTTATTTACGAATTTTAGGGGTATTTTGGAGGCACAAAGAGTTAAGGTTGAGGTTAATTCGCTTTATCTTTTTGTGATTCGTTATTCGGTTTATATTTACTTCGTTTATCTTTATTACATTGATGCTATTAATGTTGGATAATCTGAGTTTACAATTCTGATGATGAATTGAACCTTTAAGTAGTTGTGTAGCAATAAAACTCGGATTATGATTGTTGAATGATTATTATTACATGTTTATGAAGTTGTTGATTGAAGATGATTATGTTATCCATTGAACCTTAGTTATCGGTGATTATTTAGTTATTTCTTAACGTGATTAGTAATGTTATTGAGATTGATTTCCTTTAATATTATTAATTATTGATGATTAGAATTTAGGTTTTGATCATTGCTGAACTTATTGAGTTTGACAGGTTAAGAATATAATGATTAAATAATCTAAGATGAATAAGCTAATAAATGATTATTAGTTGGTATTGTTGATTCATACCGCTAAGATTAATCATAATCTATCGTGAATATTTAATGCATGATTTAGGGTAAAGCACGCAATAGAAAAGTACAATTCTTGTGACATCGGATCGATGTTTAATGTAGAACCCTAGGTTATAGAAATTAGTTGGACCCGAACAGTTGGCTAATTTACATTCAATTTAGATTCTTTGATTAGTATTTAAGTTGATATAAAAGAAATCACAATCAACAATGAACGTGCAATAAATCAGAATACATGAATCTGAGTGGAGTTATTTACACCATTACTTGATCCTTCATATCTGTTTTATCTATAATTTAATTTAAGTATTTTTAATGTTTTATTGTTATTTTCAACTAAATGTTCGCACGGAACTAAAACGCCCCCTTATTTACTGCTTTCTTATATAATTATTATTTTATATTTATTTTAAATAAACCTCCGTATCCTGAGATCGACTCGGACTAACCAAGTCTATACTTACATTCGATCAGGTATTCTTGCCTGGTTGTGTGAAAAGTATAAATAAGGTATTTCCATTATTAAATTATAAAACGAGACGCTTTCACACGCTATCACTGACGAAGCTTGGGATGAAGCTCGGGCCGAATATTCATTTCCTCCATGTCTAGGCGTACTTTATGACCATCTTTTGATTTCCCAGGAATGTTCATCAAAAAACCAAGCAAGCTGTCACAAACATTTTTCTCAATATGCATAACATCCAAGCAATGTCGTACCTTTAAATCCTTCCAATAAGGTAAATCCCAAAAAATGGACATTTTTTTCCAAGATCCCTTTTCGAGCAGTATTGTCTTTCCAAACACGGTGCTTACTTTTTTAGCTTGTGCGAATGCATCATTTCCGTCAAACCGTGTCCGCGTTGTTCCCAACTCGATTGTCCCATCAAACTAGTCCCCATGTTGACGATACTCGTGATCCATTGGAAGTAACCTTCGATGACCCATATAAACAGTTTTTCTGCAATTTTCTAACCATCTTGAAGATGTTTGATCTTCACAAACAGGGCACGCGAGTTTTCCTTTCGTATTGTATCCAGACAAATTCCCGAATGCCGAAAAATCATTTATGGTACAATAAATCATGGCTCTCAATTGAAATCTCTCTTTCTTATATGCATCGTACACTTGAACGCCCTCCACCCAAAGAGTTTTCATATCCTCAATTAAAGGAGCCAAATAAACATCAATGTCATTACCGGGTTGTTTTGGTCCTTGAATTAATAATGCCATCATGATGTATTTACGTTTCATGCATAACCACGGTGGAAGGTTGTAGATGCATAGAAGAACTGGCCAAGTACTATGTTTACTGCTCATGTTTCCAAATAGATTGATACCATCAAAACTAAGACCAAATTGTAGGTTTCTCATATCCGCCGCAAATTTTGGGTGAAGATTGTCAAAATTTCTCCATTGTGGTGAATCAGCTACATGTCTTAACTTTTCATCTTTTTTACGGAGCTCAGCATGCCAACGCAACAATTCAGCCTCTTTTGGATTCGAAAATAGTCATTTAAGCCTTGGTATGATAGGCAAATACCACAATAATTTGGCTGGTGGACCGTTTTTAGACAGATCATCATCAAGATCCTCATCCATTTCTTTTGTACGCTTATACCGAGACGTACCACAAACAACACATTCATGCAAATCTTTGTAATCATTCCTGTATAATATACAATCATTTGGACATGCGGGTATTCTTTCCACTTCTAGTCCCATTGGACACATCAATTTCTTGGCTCGGTATAACAAACGAGGTAACTCATTATTTTCAGGAAGCATGTCATGCAAAAGGATTAATAAGCTTGTGAAACTAGTGTCACTCCAACCATTGTTTGCTTTTATGTTCATCAATTTCATTACAGCAGAAATTTTGGAATACTTCGCACAACCGTCATATAATGGTTTTTCCGATTCATTAAAAACCCGTTCTAGTTCAACTTGTTCAGTATCATCAACGTCAGCCTCCATATCATGAAACATATCGCTAACATTGTCATTGTTGTTATTATCACATATCGCCTCCATATCGTGTTCCGTGCGGTGTTCGTTTACTCCGTCGTTTAAACGTTAATTAATTATTTTACATATTAGTTGGTACGTTTTAAAATACAAATTATTACGCGATATTTTATTTAGATATTTTACTAATCAATTTATATTTGAGTTATAAAATGTAAGTGTGTTTATTTAGGTTGCGCGTTTTAATATTTTATATTGTGTAAGTTCTGTTTGTACGATACGAATGAATACGAAATATTATCATAATAATATTTTTGACATAAAAGCGTTATTTAATAAAATTGGTCACCAGCGTCCGTATTAAATTGAATCGAAATACATTCGATTTAAATTGCGTACGATTTAACCAAATCGCATTTTCGTATATATTCAACAATATATAATTCGATACATTAATTAGCCTAACACAGAACTAATTACATGTATTAACATCTGATTAGGCACTAATTACTAGTCCTAATTTGGCGGGTGTTACATATTTCATGATCCAACGGATCAATAAACAAGCCCTGCGAATTCTAGCTAAAACAGAACAAATAAATTTCTGAAAACGTCGACGATTTCACAACATATTTTAGGGTAGCTTCTCGATGAAAAATTTATTAATACGGATTGAGCTCAAATTCGCAAGGTCACTCGGAAGCGACCCAATGGTCAAGGCTAAGTACCTTAGCCTAGTCAGTTTTAGGCCATCCGGAGTCATCTAGGGGTCGAAAATGGCGTATTTTAGTTTTCAGATCCCCGTTTTTCCATAAACTTAAAACTAAAGGTTTACACTAAGTGTCAGACATCGCGACATATTTCATACTTATACGATACAACATTTAAACACTTCAAATATGCTTTTATAAGTTCACAACAAATGAAAGTAGTAATAATAATTGAAGAATTATTATTTCAATCAATCACCAACGATCCGTATACATTTTCACAACTCAAACATAATCATTAACCAAAGTATTTGGGCATAACTAGTTGAGGGAACAACTAGCATAGATGGTCCGTAGAGTCATCTAATCAATCAAAACCTTGCGCGTTTAATACGCCCGGCATGTTTCAAGAATCTAATCATTTATCAAAACCTTGCGCGTCTCAGACGCCCTGCAGGTTCAGTCGTTGTAACGACATCAAATCATTGTGAATCATTATAATTGTTGGCTAACAATTCATCAGACTCAGGTGAGTCTCATAGCCCCTTTTTAAATGCTTTTACCTAGGGGTGAGATACATGCTCTGTTTTGTTTTACATGTGAACGCAAGTATCAAATTATCACGTATGCTGCATGAGTTGTTTTCATCTAATCAATCAAAGTCCTCTGAAGCATAGTTCTGTTAATATGATTTAGCGTGAATGTTAGTGTATGGTACCATATGGGATTGACAATCCCCGTCCGAGTTAGCAAGCACTAACCTGTCAAACGGACGCATTAGCATTTGTTCAAACGTATGTTGATTAGGCATACGCATAGAGGCACCCTCGATCAGGCACTTGATTGTGATCCTGACCCCTCAGTTAAGCTCAGACTATGTGCTCATGTTAGTTGTATCAATCTTTACTTATTTGTTTAATTACAAATATTCATGTGATACTCATTATTCAATTATTTACATGCTTTGTAAATCAAATCATTAAATCTTGCGGTTCACAAATCATATATTATCATATCAAACCTGTGAGCTCACCAGCTTTATATCTGACCTTTTAGCATGTTATCTCAGGTACTCAGCAGTAGGTTGGACTGCCCATCAGGATACTGTAGCTCGAGTCGCATGAAATCATATAATCATCAAGAGATTTCCTTGCATTTCTATATTTTGTATAAATTAGATATGTATTAGAATCTCTCAAATATCTATGCGAACTCATCTTTTGTAAACCATATGTAGACTCTTACGTAAATCAATGTATTTGTAAAACGACGCATGTAGTGGTCGTTCATTATGTATCTTATGTGCTTTGTGTATTGATTAGTAGCGCCCCAAAGTATGCTTCCGCCAACAGTAAATTTGGGGGTGTTACAGATTAGCACGAAGCTAAGTGAATAAACTTGTTACAAACAGTTTGACTTAGCTATAACAGTATCAATTAACAGCAATATCACTTTGACACAACATCACCAAGAGGATCGGTGGTCCTTGTGGAGCCCTCAGACCGCGGTGGCCCACTAAGCGACACTTACAATCACTGCAGGCCAATACAGTGATTTTACCGATAACTGACTGCTACCTTTAGTCAATATGTGTTCCATTCTCAACACATGATCACAAATCTCACATTGACTAACCTGTAGCAATCAGTCCAACAATTGTTGACCTCCGAATCCCCAGAATGCACATAGGCAACACATCACAGTTTTATATATATTTTTCAGCAGTATAATCAACAATCACTATATTTATATCGTTGTAACCAATATGTCACAACCAATCATACTGAAGTTCCAAGTCAATTCACCTGTTAACTTCAATCCACTTACTCAGCTGACTAACTCACTGAGTCTTCGGTGTATCTGTAACCACCACAAAGCAATTGAATTAGAAACTAACTTCAAATCTTGCGTCAACTAGTTAACATGGTCACACTATCAATTTATCACATTACAATCAAACATATAACAATTACTTTACATGTACTTGCACAATAACAAGATAATTATGTTCATTCAATCACTAGTCTAAGTTAAAACATAAACAAAAACACTGGAATGATGGTTATAATCGAAAAGTCATTTTCTGCTTTGGACTCATTTAGCCGCCGGCTAAACAGTTTGACCGCCGGCCATAGGCCAAAGGTTTAACAGTTTCATTTCACCTCAACTCTGTGACGAATTTTACAAACACACCAACAAGTTCCAGCTAGTTGCAGCTATTGTAACTTCAAACAAGGCTCTATTCAAACATATATCTATATATATCAACAACTAATTTCTTATAATCTTAATCATATAATCATGATAATTATGAAGAACTAATTTAAAAGCCACTTACACTTCAAGATGCTAGGATGATGATGATGTTTTAATTGAAGGATCAAACCAGTTTGTAGCCCTTTGAATTGATCTCTAACTTAGGTTTTAAGTTTTGGATTTAGTTTAGGGTTTTAGTTTATAAGATCTTAAGGTTTTGAAGGAAATGAATAACTTTCCTCTTTTGGAAAGAATAAATAGGTCGGCCAAGGTTTTTTTTAAACCGACTCCGCTTCACTTAAAACTAGTCCCCTTAAATCTATTGTCTGGAACCTAAAAACCATTCGCGATAAAAGTATTTTATTTTACCGTGGGCTACAACTATTTAAAACAGTTAACATTTCACTAGTCACAATTAATCCTTCGATCAAATTTCCTAAAATACAATTTAAAGCATATAAAACACAATATTTAAAGTATAACAACTAATAACATTTAAATTTAAAGGAAATTACCAGATAGTCACAAAAGCGGGTGTTACACATTGATAGGCAATTTGTGTGAGAATTTTTGAGCTTTTAAGAAATGCCAATAAAGGAGTAGATGTTACTTTTAGATGAACTTTAGTAGATGTTACGTAATTTAGTCACCTTTCTATCAACTAACTCAATGGGTTCCTCAACTAGTTTCTGACTAGAATCAACTCTAAGGTCCTGTAATGGAAGGATTTGGGATTGATCCTCCACATTACATTTCCTCAAATAACAAACATTAAAAGTGTCATGAATACCAGATAACTCAGGAGGAAGATTCAAGGCGACCGTCTGATTATTAACCACCTGTCTGATTCTGAAAGGACCAATATACCTCGGAGCGAGTTTTCCATGCTTCCCAAATCCGATTACACCTTTCCACGGGGAAACCTTTAAATAAACAAGTTCACCCTCAACAAAAGTAACAGGACGACGACGTGGATCAGCATACTGTTTCTGTCGGTCTCTGGCAGCTTTCAGTTTCTCACGAGCTATAGCAACTTTATCAGTTGTAATCTGTACAATATCAGGACCTGCAAACTGCTTTTCTCCAGCCTCTAACCAGCAAGTAGGCGTTCTACAACGACGTCCATATAACATCTCGTATGGTGGCATGCCAATACTGGAATGATAAGAGTTATTATAAGCAAACTCTATCAAAGGCAAATGAGAATCCCGTGAACCACCATACTCTAATACACAAGCTCGTAACATATCCTCCAGGGTTTGAATGGTACGCTCTGTCTGACCATCTGTCTGTGGGTGATAGGCTGTACTGAGGTTAACTCTGGTACCCAATTCTCGCTGTAAACTCTGCCAAAACCCAGAAATAAACCTGGAATCCCTGTCTGACACAATCGATAACAGTATCCCATGCCTCGAAACTATTTCATGAATATACAACTGGGACAATCGAGTCAAAGAAGCAGTCTCACTGGTAGCCAGAAAATGAGCACTCTTAGTCAATCTGTCAACAATCACCCAAATCATATCGTTACCTTTCTGCGTTCTGGGAAGTTTAGTGACAAAATCCATAGTAATATGCTCCCATTTCCACTAGGGAATATCCAGCTGTTTTAATGAACCATACGGTTTCTGATGCTCTGCTTTCACCTGGGAACAAGTATGACAAGTTTCTACAACACGTGCAACATTGGTTTTCATCGTAGGCCACCAATAAAGAGGTTTCAGGTCATTATACATCTTTGTACTTCCAAGATGAACAGATAATTTAGATTTATGTGCCTCAGATAATATCAAATCCCGAAGTCCCCCAACCAATGGAACCCAAACCCGAGACTGAAAGGTTTTCAAACCCCGAGAATCATCAACTAATAAATCCTTTCGTTTCAACAAAATTTCAGATTTCAAATTAACATCCAATAAAGCCTCGGACTGTGCAGCTTTTAACTGAGAAATCAAATCAGAATGAATGTCTAAATGCTTAAAACATACCCGATCAGAAGGCATCTTTCTGCTCAACGCATCTGCCACCATATTAGCTTTACCCGGGTGATATCGGATTTCACAGTCATAATCCTTAATCAGCTCCAACCACCGCCTCTGTCTCATATTCAAATCTTTCTGAGTAAACATATACTGCAAACTTTTGTGGTCAGTACAAATCACACATTTAGTGCCATATAAGTAATGCCTCCAAATCTTTAATGCAAATACCACTGCAGCAAGCTCTAAATCGTGTGTAGGGTAATTCTTTTCATGAGTTTTCAACTGACGAGAAGCATAAGCAATTACCCTATCCCTTTGCATTAAAACACATCCTAACCCAGCATGAGAAGCATCACAATAAACAATAAAATCATCAGAACCATCTGGCAGAGCTAACACTGGGGCCTGACATAATAACTGTCTCAGAGTCTGAAAAGCTGTTTCTTGCTGATCATCCCACTGAAATCTAACATTCTTACGTGTCAATTTGGTCAACGGACTTGCAATCTTAGAAAAGTCTTTAATGAACTTTCTATAATAACCCGCCAACCCCAGAAAACTTTTAATTTCAGAAGGAGATTTAGGTGTATTCCAATTCATCACAGCCTCGACTTTAGACGGATCAACCTTTATCCCATTATCACAAATAACGTGCCCCAAAAACTGTACTTCCTGCAACCAGAATTCACATTTTGAAAACTTAGCATACAAATGTTCCCTTTTTAAAGTTTCCAAAACCAGTCTCAAATGCTGTTCATGTTCAGACTCAGACTTTGAATAAATCAGAATATCATCAATAAATACAATCACAAACTTATCAAGGAACGTTCGACAAACCCGATTCATTAGATCCATAAACACAGCAGGGGCATTAGTCAGTCCAAATGGCATAACTAAAAACTCATAATGGCCGTACCTGGTGCGAAAAGCAGTCTCAGGAATATCTTCTTCACGAACCCGCACCTGGTGATAACCTGATCTCAAATCAATTTTAGAAAAATATGAGGATCCCTGCAACTGATCAAATAACTCGTCAATTCTGGGTAAATGATACTTATTCTTCACAGTCCTTTTATTCAGCTCCCTATAATCAATACACATACAAAGAGTGCCGTCTTTCTTTTTCACAAATAAAACAGGAGCACCCCAGGGAGAATGACTAGGCCGTACAAATCCCTTATCTAACAGTTCCTGAATCTGAGTCATCATTTCCCGGATTTCAGAAGGTGCTAATCTATAAGGAGACTTAGCTACAAGGGAGGAACCAGGAATCAAATCAATATGATACTCAACTTCCCTAGCAGGCGGCAAACCGGGCAACTCATCGGGGAAAACCTCCGGGTATTCAGAAACCACCCGGACATCAGACACAGACTTCTTTTCTAACTTTGTATTCACAACATAGGCCAAATAAAATTCACACCCTTTAGCTAGAGATTTTCTAGCTTTCATCACAGAAATCAATGGAATACTGCCTTTTTCCCTTTCTCCTCGAGCCACTACATATGACTCTTCGGAAATTGGGATTTTAATCAACTTTTTATGACACTCGATATTGGCTTTATTTTGACTCAGCCAATTCATACCTAACACCACATCAAAACTTGGAATAGGCAACAGAAGAAATGAAATAGGAAAGTCATGACTCTCTATCGAAATACTAGCCCCTTTTACCGAGGTGGTAACTGGAACCATTTTGCCATTGGCCACTTCTACCTCAATACGATTTACAATCAACGAGGGAGTCAACTTTAACTTTTCACAGAAATTCACAGATATAAATGAACAGTTTGCTCCTGAATCAAAAAGTACATGTGCTGGTACAGAATTAACAAGAAAAGTACCAGTAATAACGTCATCAGTGACAACAGCCTCATCAACTGTCATCTGAAATGCACGACCAGTAGCAGATGGCGGATTTTTCCGCTTTTGGCTTGAAGAAGAGAAACCACCACCCATACCCGATCCCTGTCTTCTAGCCTCAGGGCAATCACCAGCTCTATGACCTTCCTTATGACAGTTCCAGCATACCTGATTAGGATAAGTACAATCTCTGGCTGCATGTCCTAATACCCCGCATTTGATGCACCTAGATGTCTGAGGAGTGCAAGGCCCAGTGTGTCTAGCTTTACACCTAGTGCAATAAGAACCGTCAGAAGCATTACCACCAAAACTAACTCTCCTGCTAGGCTGTGTACTCTGTCCCTTTTGTTTGCCCCGATCAGAAGAATCACTCTTTTGCCTCTGTTGAAACCTTTCTTTATTTCGCAGTCTTTTAGCCTGAATATCACTGTCAACAGAACGGGCTAGATCAAAAGCCTGGGAAAGTTTACCTGCTAGTCTCACAGTAGTACGGTAGTCAGGAGGTAAAGCTCTAACAAACTGATCAATTTTGGTCCTGTCAGTCGGGACCCACTCCTGTACAAATCACAGCTTTTATGAAAACTGTCTTATAAGCTCATCAATACTCATCTGATCAGTCTTTTCCAAATCAAGAAATTCCTGCCTGATACGAGAAAGATTAAACTCAGAACAAAACTGCTTACAGACCTCAGCATGAAAATCTAGCCATCTGATAGTAGCTATCTGCTGTGGAGTCAATGGTGCAGTAATCGAGTCCCACCATGACATAGCCTGCCCCTTTAACAACTGTACTGCATAACGTACCTTATCTTCCTCCTCACAATGACAAACATCCAGTTTCCTCTCAACATCACGTAACCAGTCAAGGGTAACAGTAGGATCAGTACTCCCAGAATATACATAAGGATTACTAGACATGAATGTTTTAAGGGAACAACTTTTCTTTAACTCCTGAACTGGTGAGAAAATAGGTATCTGAAAACCAGCAGATCCAAAGGTAGAAAATGGTACAGAAGTCTGAAAAGTATACCCCTGAGTTTGCTGCTGAGAAACATACGAAACTGATGTTGGAGCCTGAAAAGTAGATGTAATAGGTGGAACAGTACTCTCAACATGTGGCTGGCTCGGAATTTGGCGTTGAGAAAGCTCGACCAACTGTTTCCGTTGATCTATCACCTCAGCCTCTAATCTCATCATATAGTCACGATCAGATTCTCCACCCACTGAATAAGAAGTGCCCTGATTATCTGGAGGTACATCTGTCTCTGAGGCATTATTAAGGGTAGGGTTCGGTTGCTCATTCTCAGCCATCCTGTAATCACAACACATCTCACAACTCGTTAATTGTTAGTACTAACATACTAACTAGATCACAATTCATAACTAATCCCGTAACCTGGAATGTTTGACCAATACCAATAGGTTTGGGATTGAACACCAAATCACTGCTCAATTCACCCAAACCTATGCTCTGATACCAATTTATAACACGCACCAATTTCACTTGACATTTTTTTTTAAAACTCGGAAGCGAAATCCCATTCATATTATCACAGATGATATTATGTCATCAACCAAAACATATTACAAGTTATAAGTATTAACTGCTCGTTTACAAACCATTAGCTTATTATAATCATTATATAACAAAACATGAACCGTTGTGTCTAACAAAATCAGAGTAATCCTGGTCAAACAACTCCCAGTCACTCCTTGCCCAGTCCCAGTCACATCAAAACCTGCAAGGAGTAAATAACGGGATTAGCACGAAGCTAAGTGAATAAACTTGTTACAAACAGTTTGACTTAGCTATAACAGTATCAATTAACAGCAATATCACTTTGACACAACATCGCCAAGAGGATCGGTGGTCCTTGTGGAGCCCTCAGACCGCGGTGGCCCACTAAGCGACACTTACAATCACTGCAGGCCAATACAGTGATTTTACCGATAACTGACTGCTACCTTTAGTCAATATGTGTTCCATTCTCAACACATGATCACAAATCTCACATTGACTAACCTGTAGCAATCAGTCCAACAATTGTTGACCTCCGAATCCCCAGAATGCACATAGGCAACACATCACAGTTTTATATATATTTTTCAGCAGTATAATCAACAATCACTATATTTATATCGTTGTAACCAATATGTCACAACCAATCATATTGAAGTTCCAAGTCAATTCACCTGTTAACTTCAATCCACTTACTCAGCTGACTAACTCACTGAGTCTTCGGTGTATCTGTAACCACCACAAAGCAATTGAATTAGAAACTAACTTCAAATCTTGCGTCAACTAGTTAACATGGTCACACTATCAATTTATCACATTACAATCAAACATATAACAATTACTTTACATGTACTTGCACAATAACAAGATAATTATGTTCATTCAATCACTAGTCTAAGTTAAAACATAAACAAAAACACTGGAATGATGGTTATAATCGAAAAGTCATTTTCTGCTTTGGACTCATTTAGCCGCCGGCTAAACAGTTTGACCGCCGGCCATAGGCCAAAGGTTTAACAGTTTCATTTCACCTCAACTCTGTGACGAATTTTACAAACACACCAACAAGTTCCAGCTAGTTGCAGCTATTGTAACTTCAAACAAGGCTCTATTCAAACATATATCTATATATATCAACAACTAATTTCTTATAATCTTAATAATATAATCATGATAATTATGAAGAACTAATTTAAAAGCCACTTACACTTCAAGATGCTAGGATGATGATGATGTTTTAATTGAAGGATCAAACCAGTTTGTAGCCCTTTGAATTGATCTCTAACTTAGGTTTTAAGTTTTGGATTTAGTTTAGGGTTTTAGCTTATAAGTTCTTAAGGTTTTGAAGGAAATGAATAACTTTCCTCTTTTGGAAAGAATAAATAGGTCGGCCAAGGTTTTTTTTTAAACCGACTCCGCTTCACTTAAAACTAGTCCCCTTAAATCTATTGTCTGGAACCTAAAAACCATTCGCGATAAAAGTATTTTATTTTACCGTGAGCTACAACTATTTAAAATAGTTAACATTTCACTAGTCACAATTAATCCTTCGATCAAATTTCCTAAAATACAATTTAAAGCATATAAAACACAATATTTAAAGTATAACAACTAATAACATTTAAATTTAAAGGAAATTACCAGATAGTCACAAAAGCGGGTGTTACATATTGATAGGCAATTTGTGTGAGAATTTTTGAGCTTTTAAAAAATGCCAATAAAGGAGTACATGTTACTTTTAGATGAACTTTAGTTATGTATGACGTATGTCTTAATTTTCATATGAGTAGTGTGCGATATGTCATATTTTTGGGGAATTCAATTAATATCATTTGGGGATATACTGGGTGTTGTTTCCTCTGTTGTACGAAAGTACAGACCTGGTCTCCGTCAGTATATTTAATGAAAAAGAGCAAAAAGAGTTTAAATAAACTCATGATTTTAAAAGTGTAGTCGAACTATGTCGCTTTGTTGCATAAAGGTACAGACCTGTCACCAATGGTTTGACTAAAACTTTTATATTGCAAAACCAAAATCAAGTTATGTCGCTTTGTTGTGTTGAGGCACAGACTTGTCACCTATGACTTGATTTGAAAAATGATTAGTGAAGTTGAATTTCCATAATATGTAATATTGGTGTGCTATGAGTATGAGAGTATATAATTATTTGAAATTTGAGGGGACATCTACATAATAATAACAGATTAAGCTCAGTTATTTGAATATAGATTGTTTAAGTGGATAACAATATCAATAATCATTATGAACTAGTTAATGTTTTAAGAATAATAAGTTCATGTGTAGAATATTTTTGCGACCTCATAATTTCTTAATATTTGTTTTTAGAATTAACAATTTTTTTTTAAATATAAGAATTTGAGTTGAAAGTGGGTGATGAAGTATAAATCCTTTGTTAGTTATTTAGTTTACTGGAGATGACTATTTTCTATTTAAATTTGATTTTTGAATCGATAATCTACTTGAGGACAAGTAGGATTCAAGTGGGGGATGTTTGATAAACGCCCATAAGTACTATATTTAAGACTAAGTAGTATTTCGCCCCCATTCTTGTATGTTTTAATTGCAATTATTTGAGTTTAGGTACTTATTTTGTTTATATTTGCAATTAGATGTGGAGATGAAGCTTTTTGAAGAAAGGAACGGAAAACAGTCAATAAATGAATTAAATGATGCATTTTTGAAGAACCGAGTAAAGCCGAATGGTTAAAGGAAGAAAAATATCAAAATCGGATGAAAAATCATTCCATACGCCGTATGGAATGAGGAGGTGGAGGCCCAAGTAATGCGTAGCTGGGCCGGGCAGGGCTTGTAATCAATCCATACGCCGTATGGAATTTCCATACGCCGTATGGATCAACTTTCCAGAATAGTATAAAACGCGAATTTTAACCCTAAAACGGGGAGTTCGGCTGTTTTCGGCTGGGGTTTTCTGAGATCGATAGCAGACGTTTATTTACGAATTTTAGGGGTATTTTGGAGGCACAAAGAGTTAAGGTTGAGGTTAATTCGCTTTATCTTTTTGTGATTCGTTATTCGGTTTATATTTACTTCGTTTATCTTTATTACATTGATGCTATTAATGTTGGATAATCTGAGTTTACAATTCTGATGATGAATTGAACCTTTAAGTAGTTGTGTAGTAATAAAACTCGGATTATGATTGTTGAATGATTATTATTACATGTTTATGAAGTTGTTGATTGAAGATGATTATGTTATCCATTGAACCTTAGTTATCGGTGATTATTTAGTTATTTCTTAACGTGATTAGTAATGTTATTGAGATTGATTTCCTTTAATATTATTAATTATTGATGATTAGAATTTAGGTTTTGATCATTGCTGAACTTATTGAGTTTGACAGGTTAAGAATATAATGATTAAATAATCTAAGATGAATAAGCTAATAAATGATTATTAGTTGGTATTGTTGATTCATACCGCTAAGATTAATCATAATCTATCGTGAATATTTAATGCATGATTTAGGGTAAAGCACGCAATAGAAAAGTACAATTCTTGTGACATCGGATCGATGTTTAATGTGGAACCCTAGGTTATAGAAATTAGTTGGACCCGAACAGTTGGCTAATTTACATTCAATTTAGATTCTTTGATTAGTATTTAAGTTGATATAAAAGAAATCACAATCAACAATGAACGTGCAATAAATCAGAATACATGAATCTGAGTGGAGTTATTTACACAATTACTTGATCCTTCCTATCTGTTTTATCTATAATTTAATTTAAGTATTTTTAATGTTTTATTGTTATTTTCAACTAAATGTTCGCACGGAACTAAAACGCCCCCTTATTTACTGCTTTCTTATATAATTATTATTTTATATTTATTTTAAATAAACCTCCGTATCCTGAGATCACCTCGGACTAACCAAGTCTATACTTACATTCGATCAGGTATTCTTGCCTGGTTGTGTGAAAAGTATAAATAAGGTATTTCCATTATTAAATTATAAAACGAGACGCTTTCACACGCTATCACTGACGAAGCTTGGGATGAAGCTCGGGCCGAATATTCATTTCCTCCATGTCTAGGCGTACTTTATGACCATCTTTTGATTTCCCAGGAATGTTCATCAAAAAACCAAGCAAGCTGTCACAAACATTTTTCTCAATATGCATAACATCCAAGCAATGTTGTACCTTTAAATCCTTCCAATAAGGTAAATCCCAAAAATTGGACATTTTTTTCCAAGATCCCTTTTCGAGCAGTATTGTCTTTCCAAACACGGTGCTTACTTTTTTAGCTTGTGCGAATGCATCATTTCCGTCAAACCGTGTCCGCGTTGTTCCCAACTCGATTGTCCCATCAAACTAGTCCCCATGTTGACGATACTCGTGATCCATTGGAAGTAACCTTCGATGACCCATATAAACAGTTTTTCTGCAATTTTCTAACCATCTTGAAGATGTTTGATCTTCACAAACAGGGCACGCGAGTTTTCCTTTCGTATTGTATCCAGACAAATTCCCGAATGCCGAAAAATCATTTATGGTACAATAAATCATGGCTCTCAATTGAAATCTCTCTTTCTTATATGCATCGTACACTTGAACGCCCTCCACCCAAAGAGTTTTCATATCCTCAATTAAAGGAGCCAAATAAACATCAATGTCATTACCGGGTTGTTTTGGTCCTTGAATTAATAATGCCATCATGATGTATTTACGTTTCATGCATAACCACGGTGGAAGGTTGTAGATGCATAGAAGAACTGGCCAAGTACTATGTTTACTGCTCATGTTTCCAAATAGATTGATACCATCAAAACTAAGACCAAATTGTAGGTTTCTCATATCCGCCGCAAATTTTGGGTGAAGATTGTCAAAATTTCTCCATTGTGGTGAATCAGCTACATGTCTTAACTTTTCGTCTTTTTTACGGAGCTCAGCATGCCAACGCAACAATTCAGCCTCTTTCGGATTCGAAAATAGTCATTTAAGCCTTGGTATGATAGGCAAATACCACAATAATTTGGCTGGTGGACCGTTTTTAGACAGATCATCATCAAGATCCTCATCCATTTCTTTTGTACGCTTATACCGAGACGTACCACAAACAACACATTCATGCAAATCTTTGTAATCATTCCTGTATAATATACAATCATTTGGACATGCGGGTATTCTTTCCACTTCTAGTCCCATTGGACACATCAATTTCTTGGCTCGGTATAACAAACGAGGTAACTCATTATTTTCAGGAAGCATGTCATGCAAAAGGATTAATAAGCTTGTGAAACTAGTGTCACTCCAACCATTGTTTGCTTTTATGTTCATCAATTTCATTACAGCAGAAATTTTGGAATACTTCGCACAACCGTCATATAATGGTTTTTCCGATTCATTAAAAACCCGTTCTAGTTCAACTTGTTCAGTATCATCAACGTCAGCCTCCATATCATGAAACATATCGCTAACATTGTCATTGTTGTTATTATCACATGAATCATTGGTTGTTTCATCATTATTATTATCATTGAATGTAGAAAATGATGACGTGTTATAATCAACTTACATTCCACCATGTTTAAACCAACAAGAATACAATTGAACAAACCCACGACTAATCAAGTGTGACTCAATGGTACTAATATTCACAAATCTCTGAGAATTTCTACAATCCACACAAGGACACAAAATATCTCCATCTCCTTTGCTGACACGATCATATTCTGCAAATCTTAAAAATTCTTTCATGCCTGTCACATATTGCGGTGTAGAACGCCCTGAGTTGTACATCCATGAACGGTCCATCTGCAACAATGAATTATATGCATGCATGAATGAGTACTACAACATGATATTTGGTCACGGGTGGCCAATCCTAACCCACTTTTTGAACATTTTATCTCATATATGTCTATGTTTTAACGAATTGATGTTATAAGAAAATTTCGGCAGCACTTCCCCATAACTCCCCAAAATATGCTATAAACGCATACTTGAAGGAGTAAGAGGAAGTGTCCACCGAATTTTATTATAAAACATTATTTAGTTGATAAATATATCTGAAACCGAAAGTCCGTGTACAATCATTCAAGATATCAATCTCAAAAGGCAATCATTCAAGAATGTGACACCCGACCAATTAGGACTAGTTATTAGTGCCCAATCATTGTACTTATACATGTAATTAGTTATATTTAGGACTAATTACGTGTATCACTATGTGTATTGATATATGTTTATATATATACACGCGTATGCGATTTGTTTAAATCATACATTTTACATTATCGGATGAATTCCGACACATTATAAATGCGGACGTTGGTGAACAAAATGTTAAATAATGTGAAATTATTTAATAAACGCAAAAATCTTTAAATTTTATGTTGATAATATTTAACATGTAAAACGTATCGTATTAAGTATCACAAACGCGACGAAAACGCGCCCGATAATCAAATGAGAACCAAAATATATTTTATAAGTTTAAAATATATCATTTCAAGTAAAACTTTCATTTAAAATATCGTATTTTAAATCGATAACGAAAAAAAGGCTAATTAAAACGCTACGCGATTAAACCTCCGTGAAACGAACACGCAAATCGAGGACGATAAATAAACGGAACATTTTTAATAATGTTTTTAAGTATTTTAATAAAAAATTCAATCAAAAATATCGAGATTTGAATCGTTATCTAAGACGCAAGTATTAAACATTTAACGTCTAAATAAACGTCAAAACGAACACCACACGGAGCGCGAATTGAGGAAACAAAATTTGGAACAAAAAGCCAGCCCTGTGGGCCCCCCTGGCCGGCCCCTTGCTGCCCCCCACTCCCCTCTTTTGCTTCCTTGACTACACCACCTCAAACCACACTTGCACTCCACCCTTTTCTATCATTTCATTTCATTACTTCCAACAAACAACCTCCTCTCTTTCCTCTCCCTTTCCCCCCAACATTTTTATCATCATCATCATCGTCACAAAAATCAGTTTTAACATCACCAAGAATCATCATCAAATCACCACAACTTGGAAGATCAAGAAGAAGAAGGAAGGGACAATAATCAAGATCATGATCCATTCCATTCCCTTTTGTTCTTCATCATTTCAAAGTATGAACACTTTCTCTCTCTAGAAATACTTGCATGATAGTCATTTTGATGTTATCTTTCTCCATTAACATGTTAATGTCCAAATATAAGCTTAAAAATCTTAACTACTATATAATGCATTTGGTCATTCTTAAAATTCAGCCACCATGCAATCCTAACCTTTGATTCAAACCATAGTTGATCTCTACCGTTCCTTTCTAATTCATCTTCCTATTTTGCTTTTATCCAACCTATTTAAACTACCAACCAACACATATAGACATACTGCACACCTAAATTAGACACACTCTCCCCTACGATCTCCATCTTTCTCTCTTCTATCCAGATGACCACAAAGCACCATATAATCACACTCACACTACACATACAAACATAAACTAAACCTCCGGTACCAAAAACCAATGATGCCACCTTCACTTTTAACAGCCGCGAGATCTATACAAAATCAAGGCTTTGTTCTAACATTTAGAGGTATGTCATCTTTTTATGTTGAATCTGAAAGTTTTTTTTTTCCATATCAAAAGGTTTTTGTTGATTTTTTCGCATATATGAATATAGCACCACCATGATCTTGTTCGTCGACATAAGAACACGGTTCTGATGTAAATTCCGGTAAGCATAAGCGTGGAGTCTTTGATCAAACTGGTAAATAGAGGTACCAGACACTCTTGTGGAATTGTGTAATAATTTATCAGTTTTTATAGTAATATAAAAAGTTTCTGATTTTCTAACTTTAAATCTTTTTTTTTTATGTTTGCAGACCGAATATGAAGGTATAAATATGGTGAGCATAGGTTGACCATTGATGATGAAAGGAGGTTGGAATATTGTCGGATATATCTATTTATTTATTTTCATCATTATTTATTATTTTAGGCAATGCAACTTTTTGCATATCCATATAACGTGTGATGAACAGAAAGTGAATGGAAACTTTAGTACAATTCTCACTGCTGTATTTACAATAATTGAAGGTTTATTTCAATATTTAGATAAAAGCTTATGTAGATCTGTAACATTTGTTTCTCAGTTTAGGAATTTTGTTTTAATCATTTTTGATTTGTTAAAGAGATCTATCTTTTTGATGTCAAAGATATATGTTTATGTTTTGTGTCTGGTTCATGTTCTCTTTGAATCAGATATAACATCATTTGTGTTTGTAGCTGCGAGTTGAGTTGAAATCGTACATTACTTTTATATTTCATTGTTAATATCACTGGCTTTTTCTTATTGAACTATGATGATATCATAAGTTATTACTTAATTCGTTTAAAATCCAAATTGAAAGCAACATGGCCAAAATAATACTCCGTATATAACATAACAATTGTGTATAGACTAAAAAAAAGAATTCATTTTCAAAAACCTTGTACGATTCTTTTGAAACTAAATTTTAATTTAGAAAGTACTGTGATTTAAAATTTGAATTTGAAAGGTGCTTTTTAGACTTCTTTAAAATTTTGAATTTGAAATGTGCTTTTTGACTCTTTTTTTACTTGGATGAAAATTTGTGAGTTGGAAATTAAAGTTCAACCTTTTCTTTGTTTTGTTTTTGAGATTTACGTTTGATTGATGATTTGATCCAATTTCAAATAATGTTGCTTTATTTTTACTTCAGTTTTTTTTTTCATTCTATGTTTAATTTAATGTTCTCATATATTTTACATTTAATCTATGAATATTTATGAGCTATTTAGTACATTTGTTTAGTTGTAACTCTGTAAGTTGAAATAGTCTAGGACTTTTTTTTGCAACTTTTTATCGCTTCTAGGTAAAAATGGTGTGTCAGTTTACCAAAGTAAATTCAAATTCAAACAAAGAAGGTTAACAACTAAAGTAGTATCATACTACCATATTTCTGTATAGCAACTGTTCACCATCTTTCACATGCTTTCATGCATTGACTAAACTTTTTTACATGTTCATTTGATTTTATTTTTTTCCTTCTGATTATTCACTACATTCTATAAAGACACGTGACTACTTTTCATACTTTCACAATAAAATGAAAATAAACAAATTTGAGTTGATAAATATATGTTTTATAGGGAATAATGAATAATAATATATATCCACAGGACCATATTGCCAAATGTATATACTCCGTATTCGATTATTTTATTATATTTTCTAATAATATGAGTTATAAATTACTCTCATATTCGAAATTATAGGGAAATATTCAAGTAAAAACACTTCTTATGATGAGAACGGTAAAAATAAATACTTTAATTTTAGTTTTTAAGATTAAATATTTTATTTTGATAAAAAAAATATATCAAAATTATTAGAATTTTATGTTATTTCATATGATATAAGTTTTCTAAAAAAATTTGTGATACAAATTATAAAAGTGGATCTTAATTTTTGAGGAGACATTTAAAGACTTATGGATTCCAAAGGACGTATGCAATGAGAGAAAATCCTTCAATTTTTAAATGGATAATGGGTCTTGAAAAAGTGGAATTATGAAACTCACTCTAAATTGACACGTAAAAAATTGTCCCTAAACAAATTGAGATATAATAAAAGCATCTAACCCTTGATAGGTACACGTAATCATCACATAACCTGAAATATGAAGTAGCGATTAGGGAGTGGATGTTTCACTGCCGGGGAGGGCAGCTCTAAAAGCTGCTTCAAGCAAAGTGACGAAACATGAGAAAGCGTGCATCGAAAATCAACACGTGTTTATACCATTCCCATTTGACACTTTTGGTTTCCTAGCGTTGGACGCCATAGACCTCCTGACGCGCCACCAGCGCTCGGTTAGGAATTAACCTGTCGTTGCACCAACTACTGGCGACGTGTCAGTGGAGTTTTAAATTTGTAAAATGCTGGGGCCTAAGTTTACTAGTGCTAAAGGTGTATAGCAGCAAGTATGACCTAGGGTCGTTCTTCAAAACCAACGGTATTGTGAAACAGTGTAACACCCCTAAATTTGTAAGTTTTAAATACTATGATATGTGTTTATTTGTTTAAGTTATAAAATATGTATATTAAATGTATTATGTGTTTTATTTTTGTTATAAACTAAAGATAAGTTAGAAAGGATTAAATATGTCAAGTTATTTATGGGAATAGGACTTGTGATATAAAGAATAATAGGATGGAGGGACTAAACTTGTAAAAGCTGTAAGTAGAAGGGTTTAAATGCAAAGTGTAGTATTAAAATCAAGTTTCCAGCTCTTTCTTGTTCCTGTACGTGAAATAAACAGAAAACACCAGAGAGAGAGAGAGAGAAGCGACGAGAGAGAGAGAGAGAGAGACAAAGGAAGAAAGATCAAGAATTTAAGCTAGGATTAAGTTTGATTAAGGTCTTAATCTCTAATTCTACTTGTATAAGGTATTACTAACTTCCTTTCTTGCTTAATTTGATAAATTGAAGCTATTGATATAAACCCTAGTTATGGGTTTTGGTTAAAGTTGGATTAAAATGGTGAATTGAGTAAAGTAATGGTAGACACATGATGTTAAGATGATTATTGAAGTTAATATGTTAAAGTTCTATTACAATCAAATCTATGCTTAAAATTAGTGTTATTTTAGTAAGTTGTAAGGAGAATTAATGTGAAAATGATGAAGTTAGTGATATGTAATCACTTATGATGTTGAAAGTAATGAAAGTTAAGAATGAAATTATGTGTTTAAGTGATTTATGTGTATTACTTGTTTATGAGATTAGGTGATCAAGGTGTACAAGTGGGTTCAAGTAGTTCTTTAATTCAAAAGCAAGGTAAGTATGGGGATTTTGTTGAAGTAGTGATTTCTATGTCATTTGTTTGATGTTAATCAAGGAATGACATTAGGGTCACTTGTGGAAGTAGTTAATCCTTGTGATTAACTTTGTGGAAGTGGTTAAGGATCCTTAATTGTTTAAGTGTTTAAGTTATTATTGAAGTATCCCTTACTTACTAAGCGTTGTGCTTATTGTTTTAAGTTTATCATTTTTAGGTGAATCAAGTAGTAAGCGTGAAGGTTTGGGCAAGGGACCGGCTTAAAGGTTAATGGTGAAGCTTGTGTACTAGTCGGTAACAAGCTATCTCTTAATATCATGCTCTTGATACAAGTCACCCCTTTTGTTGTAAAATGATGTTTTGTCACTTAAAGCTAGTTCATATTATGTATAGTTAAAGTATGTAAATGTTGAAAGTTGAAGTTTTGTGATAATAGCACTTTGGTTTGACTTAGAATAGTCAATGTGATGAAGTTCAAGTGTTAGATAGGTGGTTATATGGGTAAAGATTTAAATGGGTCAAGAAAGTGTCTAAATGGGCACCAAGTGAGTTAAAGAGTTAAAATGAGTTATGGTGCAAGTATGGAAATGATAGTTATTGCTTTAAGTCTCATTTTTATAGTTAATGTATGTGTCAAAGTTTGAGAACTTGGTTTGAAATGGTTTGCAACTTGGTATGTCAAGAAAATGAGCTAAAATGGTCGTTTTTGTGTCATTAGTCCAAATCCCGAATAAATGTGAAATTTTGAAAAGTTAAAAATTAGGAAGCGTTTGGAATGTCATTTTATAAGTGTCTGCAAAATTTCATGTTCTAACGCTTTGTCATTTTCGAGTTATGATCATTTGAAGTTAGGAATTTGGTTTGTAAGAAAAGAAGTCAGGATCTGCTGGAATACAGGACTACCCGGCGGGTAAGTCCTGTACCCGGCGGGTACTCTTCAATCATGAACAAGCCGGCAGGTTAAACCCTGACCCGGCGGCTACCAGAGCCTTTAAACGAAAGAAAATCTCTGTGGTCGAAAAGGTTAATTCACCCGACGGCTAATGGGAGGGACCCGGCGGCTAGGCATGGGTACCCGGCGGGTAACCCTGCTACCCGGCGGGTATAGGTTGATTTCAGCAACTTTTGTTTTAAAGTTCTAAAAATAATACAGATCATAATAATAATATACAATTATGATAATACAGGAAATGGGACCAATAGAAATATGATTCAGTGTAAAAAAAAAAAAAAAACGACTCTAAATTTCGGGGTGTTTCAAGTTGGTATCAGAGCACGGTTTAAGGGATTCGGGTATTCACCATTAGTGGGTACTTGATCTTAAACCATTATTATTATTGTTGAGCATGATATATAATTACGTTGTGATATTGTTTTATTAATGACTGAAGCACTAATATTTCTGTATTGAGATGTCACGTGTGGACCATGATGACGTGTGTGATAATGTGATAATTAATGTGCCTGGCCAACACAGTAATTATCATATGACTCGGTACAGTGTCATGAAATGTCGCACCCCCAAAACACGTGGCAGCGGAAACATGAGTTGTCATGGGGGCGCCGACCAAATTAAATATCACAACACAAGATTACAACAAACGACCTCTATATGAGACGTTTGAATAAAAAGTTACATTACCATACTTTCAAATGTTTACAATATGTCTGGAGTTCGCATAAACCGCTAAGAGATTTCTAATACATAACTGATTATACAAAATACAGCTAAATGCAATCTAATCTCTTGATGTTTGAAAAACAATGCGACTCGAGCTAAGCTTTCCATAAGCTTCCTCCTGCTGCGGGTTACCTGAGAAATACATACTAAAAGGTCAACATAAAGTTGGTGAGTTCATAGGTTTGTAAACAATCGTTTAGTTATGATCCACAAGATTTCAAGTTGTATCATTCGCAAATGACAGTTAAAAGTATCGTTAGATAACGATAAGTAAAAGTATTGCAAAATGCAATATAAGTATACCATTTACATGAGTCTCATAGTCAAGCTTAACGTTGTTTGCCTCCGGTAAGTGTACTAATCCGAATACACCTCTAAATCACAAGTAATACTGCGCCCGTGGGTTGGCTAGCGCGACTAGCCCGGACGAGGTTTGTCAAACCCTGATGGTACCACCCAATAATACTCACGCACAAATTTTAATGACTATGATGGGGTAGAGGACTTTAGTGGATTATTCAGGTCTCATGCAATCCGTATAAAAAGTTGTTACAGTACTTGTGATCATAAAAGCAGTGGTGTTGTAAATGTATCGTTAACAAACGATGAGTAAATGTGTTGCAAGTGTATCGTTAACAAACGATAAGTAAATATGTTGCAAGTGTATCGTTAACAAACGATAAGTAAATATGTTATTGCACGAATGCAAAAATGAGTATAAAGTAGTTGTAGTATGTATTCTCCCCCAAAAGTAGTTGTAAAACAGTAAAAAGGGGGCTATGAAACTCACCAGAGTTAGGCAGGTTGCAAGCAATAATCAAATAGCAAGCAAAGTCCAAGGTGCAACCTTCTAACGTCCTAAACGTATAAGGTTGTGTAAGTAGATGTCTTATAAGACCATCTAGAGTGATTGTATAAGTGGGGGTCAATGTCCACTTAAGCCAATCGTGTAGGTGGAGGGTTAATGTCCACCTAAAGCTAGTTCATCAACTAGTATGTCCAAATAAGTTGTTCAAGTTTGTTTATCAAAAACGTGTACGACCCGTTGGTGAAAGTTTGTAATAATAATTCGTTAAGACGTTATTATTAGGATGATGTTATACTTACATATGTATAGTATGTTTCATGAGTTATAACGTTGCATTGTATAAGTATTAACGTTACTTGAAGTTTAACACTTAGTGAGAAAACTAGTTTTTAAGGATTCTGTTTCATGCGACACTTCATGCGTCACTTGCTAGTTATAGGCGGCACTTAGGAAGTGCCGCATAAAATGCATTTTCAGATTTACATAGCGTCACTTAAGAAGTGTCGGATACGGGGCGTCACTAAGGCATGGCGGCACTAAGGGTAAGTGCCGTTAATATAATAGTTCAGTCACTTCAGGCGTCACTTAGGTAGTGTCGGGTAAGGTGATTAAGCGTCACTTAAGTAGTGTCGTACATAAGCATTTTCAGATAATAAGGGCGTCACTATGGGAGTGTCGTTAAAAATAAAGTAGCGTCACTACAAGCGTCACTTGCCAAGTGTCGCTAGAATTTCAGGGATCATGCGTCACTTAAGTCTGTCTCAATTTGCTAAGTCCAAAAACGTGGTCAACTATGACGGTTTGACCCGAACCTTTTACTCAAGTCATATATCAGTAGATAGAGTTTATCAAAATTATCTTTTCATGATGGAGTCGTTTCGAGATGTCGTTTTTTAATTACGCATTTTTAAATCTTCATGATTTCAATGTTTTCGGTTTATGTCGGGTTATTACGCCAACTGATTTCACCTATCTCTAGTCCAAATCAAACTTCCAAATTTTTACCAACTGATCTTCTATGAGTCTAGACTAACATATTAAATTTCCAGCTTCTAACAAGTCCATTAACACGTTTATTTAATTCCGAGAAAGTTCCGAACACATATTATCGAAAACTCACAGGTCAGTCCTATAAATCGACTCGTAGAGAAAAATTAGTACGTTTCTGGAAAAAGTGTAAAACACAAAAGTTGTAGATCTTTTCAATACGCAAATTTTTTAAAAAAATGCATCTTCTAACTCTCAGTATTTGATTTTATACGAATATTTTACTAAACTGTCGATTTTTAGGCAGATTCTTGCATGTTCTTGTGTGAGCTTTAAAAATGATTTTTAGTATGATATTTGGACATAATAATGATAGATGAACATATTAACATCAAAATCAGTAGTATTTAAGTAAAATAAGTAAAAGGTTTTGATGAATCTTACAAGGAAATGATGAAGTAAAGATGAAGATGATGAAATTGAGCTTTGATTCTTGATCTTCTTCTTCTTCTTCTTCTTTAATTTGATGATGATTTTGTGTTTTATTTGTGATTAAAGGCTGGGGAAATCTCTGAGTTTTTGAAAGAGATAGAGAGTTTGAGTGAAAGAAAAGAGATGGAAATGAATGGTGTAAGTGTTTTGCATGTACATAGAGTGGAGAAGTAAGGAATCACTCATCATTGTGAATGCATGATTTTTGATTGGCTTGGTGGGGTGGTGGCCACATGGGCCGGCCAAGGGGGGGGGGGGGGTCCCACACAAGGGTATTTTGGTCATTTTCCATTTCTAGCTTAAATAGTTGCGTTTCTCGTTCGTTTGCAGGGTCGTTTGGACGTCTATTCGTACGTTAAATATTTAGGTGACGTTTTTAAGTGATGACTTAAATTTCGATATTTTTGATTGAAGTATTTATTAAAATACTTAAAAGCATTAATAAAATGTTCCGTTAATTCGTCGGCCTCGGTTTGCGTGCACGTTTTACGAAGGTTTAATCGCGTAACGTTTTTATTAGACGTTCTTCATTATTAGCATCAAATGAGATGTTTTAAATGAAAGTTTTACTCTAAATGATATATTTTAAAATTTTAAAATATATTTTGGTTTTCATTCGATTGTCGGGCGCGTTCCGCGCGTTTTCGTCGCGTTTGAGACGTTTTAGCCAAAACGCCTAAGTTTTTCTTATATTATTTTAAAAAAAATAATAAGTAATGATAAATAACTTCTAAAAGTAGATTTAAGTTATTTATAGAAAGTTTTTTTTTTTTTTTTTCTCACCAACGTCCGTATTTATACTGTGTCGGACTCCGTCCGGTTGTTTCGCACAATTTCACTAAATTGCGTAGGCGTAATTACAACTAATTACGTAAGCGTAATATATATCAATTACGGGAGTGTATATTCACATAAATATACAAATAGTTACAAGTAATTACAAGTATTTAGCCTAATACTAAACTAAATATACGTAATTAGGGTTTACAAGTAGGTTAATCAATAACCCTAAATCGTCGGGTGTCACATGAAAAGCACGAGAGGTTGAGAGAATGAAATGTTAGTGGTGTTTGCTTATGTGTGGTAATAAGTTAAGATTAAATAAGTTTGTTAATTGTGAAGTAAGTATGTATTAAGCATTTTGTGTTTATTTCAGTAAAAGATGGACGAAAGGGACATTGATTTAAATCTTGGGCTAAACCCTCAAGGTGGAGCCCAGTATAGGGAAGCAGGAGGTGGAGGTGAAAGACCGAGATCTCCTGCTAATGAAGCTAGGTTATCCCTTCCTGAATTAAGAACTGTAATCGCTCAAGAGGTTGCTCATGCTCAAGAGGCATCTTTACCTCTATTACTTAGCCGAATTTCGGAAACTATTACCGATGAATTTTATCGGCGTGAAGAAGAGGCGAATATTTTCAGGAATGTGCCACATGTCGATCTACCTGTGGTACAGGCTCCTGAAAATAGAAGGTTTAGTTATAAGGATTTCTCTGCCTGTAATCCACCTTCATATGATGGGGACATGGACCCTATTAGGGCACAAAGATGGATTTCTGAAGTCGAAGGAGCGTTCTCCACTACTGAATGTCCTGACAGATTACAGGTTAGATACGCAGCTAACCTTCTTAAATCTAGAGCTAAAGGATGGTGGGAAGTCCAATGTCGTACCAAGGGCGCTGAAGCAATTAAAAATCTAACTTGGAATGAATTTAAAGAAATGTTTCACCAAGCTTATTCGCAAGAAGCTGATTTGATGGAAATCCGTCGCAAGTTTATAGCTATGGAGCAAACCACTGAGTCAATAAATGAAATCGTTGGAGTTTTTCTAGACAGAGCTCATTTCTGTCCAGAATATATGGAGAACCCCAAGAGACTCATGGAAAATTTCCATCATATCTTGAAACCAGAGATCCGTCAGTTTGTTAATCCTAAGCGTTGTCACACTCTGGAAGAAATGATAGATGAAGCTCGGTACCAAGAGCTTGAATGGAGTCGTCGAGTTTCGAAAAGAAAAGCAGAACAATCTTCTTATGTAGCTAAGAAAGCTAGGCCTGCTGAGAGTTCTAAGGGAGATGAGAAGAAAGGGGATAGAAGGGAAGTCCCTGAGTGCAAGACTTGTCATAAAAGACATTACGGTGAATGCCGAGTAGGAACTAACGCTTGTAATCAATGTGGGAGAGTGGGCCATATAGCTCGTGACTGCCCTAACCCAATTAGGGTATGTAATAACTGTTATAAACCGGGCCACATCAAATCTGAATGCCCTGATTTAAGATCTCAATCTGCTCCCCTTCCACCTCGTCGTCAATCTGAAAGAAAGCCTGAAGAACCTGCTAAGACTAAAATTCGATCCTTTCAAATTACTGCTGAAGAAGCTAAGAGGGCCCCGGATGTTATGACAGGTACCTTCCTTATAAATCAAAAACCTGCTTACGTGTTATTCGATTCGGGTGCCTCGAGATCCTTCGTATCTAAAAAGTTTTGTTATGATTTTTCAATTCCCTTATCTGCTTTAGATACTCCCTTAGATGTTGAAGTTGCTGATGATAGGATTGTTTTTGTAACCAACGTATATCGTGGGTGTCAATTAGAGATAGATAATGAAAATTTTCTTATAAATCTTATCCCGATGAAAATGGGTGAATTTGATGCCGTGGTAGGCATGGATTGGTTAGGAAAACATAATGCTCTTATCCAGTGTGAAATGAAAATAATTCGGGTCACTTCGCCAAGTGGGGGAGTTATTGATATTTATGGGGAAAAGCGAAAAGTTCCATTGTCTGTCTGTACTTATGCTCGTGCTAAACGATATTTACTACATGGTTGCCAATCTTTTCTGGCGCATGTAGTGGATATTCAAAAATCTGTTCCTAAGATTGAAGAACTTTCAGTAGTTAAAGAATTCCCTGATGTATTTCATGATGAGTTACCGGGTGTTCCACCTGATAGACAAGTTGAATTCCGTATTGAATTGGTACTTGGAGCTATACCTATAGCCAAAACTCCATATAGGCTTGCCCCATCGGAAATGCAAGAAATTATGAAGCAATTGCAGGAATTACTTGATAAGGGATTTATACGCCCGAGTAGTTCACCATGGGGAGCTCCGGTACTTTTTGTTAAAAAGAAAGATGGTACAATGAGGATGTGCATTGATTATAGGGAATTAAATAAAGTGACCATCAAGAATAAGTATCCATTGCCTAGAATTGATGATCTATTCGATCAACTCCAAGGTGCAAGTTTCTTTTCTAAAATTGATCTGCGTTCTGGATATCATCAATTGAAAGTTCGAGAAGAAGATGTTTCTAAAACCACTTTCAGAACAAGGTATGGCCATTATGAATTCGTGGTTATGCCTTTTGGTCTGACTAATGCACCTGCAGCTTTCATGGATCTTATGAATCGAGTATGTCGCCCTATGCTTGATAAGTTCGTGATTGTGTTTATAGATGATATTCTTATTTATTCTAAGTCGGTTGGTGATCATGAAGTTCATTTGAGACAAGTATTACAAACATTGAGAGATGAAAAGCTTTATGCTAAATTCTCAAAATGTGAATTTTGGCTTCGTGAGGTTCAATTTTTAGGGCATGTTGTTAATAATCAAGGAATTAAAGTTGATCCAGTTAAAGTTGAAGCTGTTTTGAAATGGGAACCTCCAACAAATCCCACAGAAGTTCGGAGTTTTCTAGGATTAGCCGGTTATTATCGACGGTTCATCCAAGATTTCTCTAGAATTGCTACTCCTCTTACAAAGCTTACTCGAAAGAACATAAAGTTTGAATGGAATGATAAAGCTGAACAAGCTTTCCGAACCTTAAAGCAACAACTTAGCCAAGCCCCTATCTTGGTACTTCCAGATGGTACCGAAGATATGGTGGTATATTGTGATGCCTCTCACAATGGTCTAGGTTGTGTCCTGATGCAACGTGGCAAGGTGATTTCATATGCTTCTAGACAACTAAAGGAGAATGAAAAAGGTTACCCCACTCATGATTTGGAGTTAGCAGCGGTGGTTTTTGCCTTAAAAATTTGGAGGCACTATCTTTATGGTGTTAAGTGTACCATTTACACTGACCATAAAAGTCTCAAGTATTTCTTCGATCAACGTGATCTTAACATGAGGCAAAGACGTTGGCTTGACTTGGTGAAGGATTATGATTGTGAAATTTTATATCATCCTGGAAAAGCTAACGTGGTAGCTGACGCCTTGAGCAGAAAAGTTATGCATCATTCTCTAGCTGTCAAATCTCTCCGAATTACTATTCTTCCAAATTTATTGGATCAAATTAAGGAAGATCAAATGAAAGCTTGGCAAGAAAATGACATTAGAGCAGAACGTATAAAAGGTCAAGTCAATGATTTTGTTGAAGATTCTCGAGGAATTAAGACTCGATATGGAAGAATCTGGATTCCAAACTCTCCTGAGCTGAAAAAGTTAATACTTGATGAAGCTCATAAATCTCGATATTCAATCCATCCTGGTGCAACCAAAATGTACCATGATTTGAAATCTGACTACTGGTGGCCAGGTATGAAACGTGAAGTTGTTAAGTATGTAGAACAATGTTTAACCTGTTTACAGGTTAAGGTCGAACATCAAAAGCCGTATGGCAAAATGCAGCCTTTAGATATACCTGTTTGGAAGTGGGAACACATTACAATGGATCTTATTACTAAATTGCCTAAAACTCAGCGCCAATATGATGCAATTTGGGTAATAGTAGATCGTCTGACAAAGAGTGCTTTATTTCTACCAATTAAAGAAACTATGTCCACTTAAGCTCTTGCTGATTTGTACGTAAAAGAGGTTGTTGCTCGACATGGTATGCCGTTATCTATTGTCTCAGACAGAGATAGTAGATTCACTTCTCGTTTTTGGAACAAATTCCAAGAAGATATAGGTACACGTGTCAACCTAAGTACAACTTATCATCCACAAACGGATGGTCAAAGTGAAAGAACTATTCAAACTTTAGAAGATATGCTAAGAGCATGTGCCATTGACTTCGGTGGTAGCTGGGATACTCATTTGCCTCTTGCTGAGTTTTCTTATAATAACAGTTACCACACGAGTATAAAGATGGCGCCTTATGAAATGTTGTATGGTAGAAAGTGTAGAACTCCGTTATGTTGGGGCGAAATCGGGCAAAGGGAGTTGGGAAGCACTGACATTGTTCAAAGGACAACAGAGAAGATAAATCAGATTAGAGAACGATTGAAAGCGGCACAAGACAGACAGAAATCTTATGCTGATAAAAGAAGGCGTTTGATAGAGTTTCAAGAAGGAGATTTGGTCATGTTGAAGGTATCTCCTTGGAAGGGTATAATCCGTTTTAGAAAACGAGGAAAGTTGAGTCCTCGATTTATTGGTCCATTCAAAATTGTTGCAAGAGTTGGAAAGTTGGCATATCGTCTAGAATTGCCAAATGAATTGGCGGGAATACATGATACTTTCCACGTGTCCTATCTCAGAAAGTGTTTAGTTGATGAAGCGGCTTACGTGCCTTTAGAAGAGATTGAAGTCAATGATCAATTGAACTATATAGAACAACCGATTGCAATCCTTGATGAAAAGATTAAAAAGTTAAGAAACAAAGAAATCAAATTGTTCAAGGTGCAATGGAAGCATAGAAAAGGATCCGAGTTTACTTGGGAGTCGGAGGAGGAATTGATTAAGTACTATCCGGCTCTACTTTGAGAATGGATTGTGAGGACACAATCCTGAATAAGTGGGGGAGAGTTGTAACACCCCTAAATTTGTAAGTTTTAAATACTATGATATGTGTTTATTTGTTTAAGTTATAAAATATGTATATTAAATGTATTATGTGTTTTAGTTTTGTTATAAACTAAAGATAAGTTAGAAAGGATTAAATATGTCAAGTTATTTACGGGAATAGGACTTGTGATATAAAGAATAATAGGATGGAGGGACTAAACTTGTAAAAGCTGTAAGTAGAAGGGTTTAAATGCAAAGTGTAGTAATAAAATCAAGTTTCCAGCTCTTTCTTGTTCCTGTACGTGAAATAAATAAAAAACACCAGAGAGAGAGAGAGAGAGAGAGAGACAAAGGAAGAAAGATCAAGAATTTAAGCTAGGATTAAGTTTGATTAAGGTCTTAATCTCTAATTCTACTTGTATAAGGTATTACTAACTTCCTTTCTTGCTTAATTTGATAAATTGAAGCTATTGATATAAACCCTAGTTATGGGTTTTGGTTAAAGTTGGATTAAAATGGTGAATTGAGTAAAGTAATGGTAGACACATGATGTTAAGATGATTATTGAAGTTAATATGTTAAAGTTCTATTACAATCAAATCTACGCTTAAAATTAGTGTTATTTTAGTAAGTTGTAAGGAGAATTAATGTGAAACTGATGAAGTTAGTGATATGTAATCACTTATGATGTTGAAAGTAATGAAAGTTAAGAATGAAATTATGTGTTTAAGTGATTTATGAGTATTACTTGTTTATGTGATTAGGTGATCAAGGTGTACAAGTGGGTTCAAGTAGTTCTTTAATTCAAAAGCAAGGTAAGTATGGGGATTTTGTTGAAGTAGTGATTTCTATGTCATTTGTTTGATGTTAATCAAGGAATGACATTAGGGTCACTTGTGGAAGTAGTTAATCCTTGTGATTAACTTTGTGGAAGTGGTTAAGGATCCTTAATTGTTTAAGTGTTTAAGTTATTATTGAAGTATCCCTTACTTACTAAGCGTTGTGCTTATTGTTTTAAGTTTATCATTTTTAGGTGAATCAAGTAGTAAGCGTGAATGTTTGGGCAAGGGACCGGCTTAAAGGTTAATGGTGAAGCTTGTGTACTAGTCGGTAACAAGCTATCTCTTAATATCATGCTCTTGATACAAGTCACCCCTTTTGTTGTAAAATGATGTTTTGTCACTTAAAGCTAGTTCATATTATGTATAGTTAAAGTATGTAAATGTTGAAAGTTGAAGTTTTGTGATAATAGCACTTTGGTTTGCCTTAGAATAGTCAATGTGATGAAGTTCAAGTGTTAGATAGGTGGTTATATGGGTAAAGATTTAAATGGGTCAAGAAAGTGTCTAAATGGGCACCAAGTGAGTTAAAGAGTTAAAATGAGTTATGGTGCAAGTATGGAAATGATAGTTATTGCTTTAAGTCTCATTTTTATAGTTAATGTATGTGTCAAAGTTTGAGAACTTGGTTTGAAATGGTTTGCAACTTGGTATGTCAAGAAAATGAGCTAAAATGGTCGTTTTTGTGTCATTAGTCCAAATCCCGAATAAATGTGAAATTTTGAAAAGTTAAAAATTAGGAAGCGTTTGGAATGTCATTTTATAAGTGTCTGCAAAATTTCATGTTCTAACGCTTTGTCATTTTCGAGTTATGATCGTTTGAAGTTAGGAATTTGGTTTGTAAGAAAAGAAGTCAGGATCTGCTGGAATACAGGACTACCCGGGGATCTGCTGGAATACAGGACTACCCGGCGGGTAAGTCCTGTACCCGGCGGGTACTCTTCAATCATGAACAAGCCGGCGGGTTAAACCCTGACCCGACGGCTACCAGAGCCTTTGATGCGTCCCGAAATGGTCGTTCACGCAACGGGACACATCGGTGGGATAGTTTTAAATTTATAAAAGTCGGGGGGAGCCTAATCCTCCGAACTACCTACTAATACCAGGTACGAATACCTGATATAAGTATGTGGTAAGGATGATCCAGGGTCGTTCCTCACAACGGCAGAATTGAAACAGAGCTAGTTCTGACAAATCAGTAATTAAGCTAGGTTTGAATAGACTGGTAGTTGGTTGTTTTGGTGTTTTTATCTATTTATCTAATTAAGCTACTAAAACTAAGAAAGCAGAAAAGTAAAAATGGAGGGTTGTGCTTGCTATGACTTCATTAGCTTATGCATGGGGTGATGTTTAAGGTTTTAAGTATGAAAACGTCTTTTAAAGATTTGTGTCTTGCTTTCGTCTAAGTATTCACAGTGTAAACACTAACACCCTACTGTCTGATTTCTCAGACAGTATGTCACTGAGTAGTTAGGTTATGGTGATTCTGATCAGAGGAGGCTGCTCAACTCTTCAACACTTTCCATATGGTGGAGAAGTGACCCTTCTTGGAATAGTAGTCCTGGGCGCATGAGATAGAGTAAGAGACCCACTAAAAGTTCTGACCGTTCTTAACACTGTGAGGATACTAAGGCTAGGCAAGGCATTTAAGATTAAGACTTGGTTTGGTGACTGCTAACTCTACATTAATGGTCTTTGTTTAGTTCAGAGCTGTGTGATTCAACCAGGATGTGACACAGTCTTCAACCGACGACAGTTCCTTAGCTTCCACGTATTTGTGTTATACGAAGTACTGTGCCGATTTATGGTCTTTCCGGTGCCACATACTTTATGGTCGCTCTGGACTAGTTTAACTAAGTTTGTATTAACGTTTAACCATATATGATATAAACCAGCCCTCACTACATTCCCAATAAATCCCTGATTGATTCACGGTGTACTATACAAAAGGTTTAAACAGTATTTCCATAGCTACACAATTCAGACCATGTTGATTTGTTTGATTTGAAAACACAGATAGGTAGTGACCGGTTGATCAAGGTACATGACTCCTTGTCATACAGGTTCTAACCACGTTTATTGGAGGAAAGGCGTTTTAGGTTTAGAAATTCATAAATGTAAAGTTAATAGTACACCGGTTTTCATTATGTAACAATTGGGAACATTATTCCACAACGGATTGTGCCCACGACTTTCATAGCTTCCACGTTCCGTACTACACACATTCGTGATGTTTCCGGCGCTATACAAATGAAAGCCGTATAACGTTACCTCCGTCGTTTCGTAACGATAGTATCCCAACTGTATATTTTAAGTAACATCACCCGCAATACATAAACTAACTACATCATAACAAGCACAAGGTAACTACTCCCTACGCATAACAAACAATCCTAAATCTAGCATAGCAACAATAATAATAATCATCATTATGAAAGATAAGGAAAGAGATAACCGAATGTAACGCGTAGTTTGAATAATGTTGAAAGAATACACGAGCGTAACCTCCGCAATATCTTGGACAATATTACAAATAAGACCCTCGAAATATCCCTAACACTATTACAAGAGTAGCCCCTCCGTTAGTCTTGGTTAAATATTAACCAAGAACTAACGAACTAAACCCTACTATTTCTCCTCTAACTCCTAAGAGTAGTGCTAGAGAGAGAAAGCTAAACTAGAAAGATAAAGAAAGAGTATGTGAGAGAGAAAGTGAGAATTCTTGTTGAAGAATGGTGTGTGAAATGAGGATGGAGAGCTCTCTATTTATAGGCAAGCCTTGGATCCAAGAGTACAAGCACACAAGCACACGTACAAGCAAACGAAGCAACAACGAGGGGGTGTGAGGCCAAAACAGGCCATGTACGGCCTTCATATGGCCGTGTACGGCTAGAAACAGGCCATGTATGGCCTTCTCTAGGCCGTGTACGGCTAGGGGGTGGCCGTGTGGTAGGCCGTGTGATTTATCTGACTTTTCTCGTTGCTTCGGAAGGCCGTATCTTCTTCGTTTCGCGTCCGTTTGACTTGATTCTTTCGCCTACAGCTTCGTAATTCCGTTACACTTCTAATGATGCCATTTTGGTAGGAATTGGATGTGTGGGGCCCGGGCGTGTCTAGAATACGTTTTGTAGCTTTCGGCTGCGCTGTAACTTGCATAACTTCTTCATCCTTGATCCGTTCTGAGCAATCCTTATATCCACGCTCTCGTAATCTTCATAGCTTCAAAATAAGGTAATTGTGAGGTCCTGATATGAAGTTTACAGTGGAATTAGGGTTAGGCTCAAAATGGTGCCTATTTAGGTCAGTTTTCTGCCCTTTTTGCTTGATTTTCAAATGACCGACAAGTTTATATCATTCTAACAAAAGTTACTTGATAATGATGATTTTAGGATGTATTTGTTATAAAAGAGCTAAATATGGGGTAAATAATGCAGGTAAAAACGTGACTTTTTGCACTACATCAAATATCCCACACTTAAGCTTTTGCTTGTCCTCAAGCAAACCTCATTTGGAAAATAGTTTTTGAAAAATTATTTTGGATGCTTAGAGCATCTTTTGCAGAAAGTCACTTTCTTCAAAGTAGATAAATCTTTTCGGAAAGCAAGCATCAACAAAAATTAACTATACTTAAACATAAAATTGATCAACCCTTTTTGGCATGCTTTGCAACTCTCGAGACGTAGATGTACATGACTGGGCGATTCTCACTAGTGGGTCACTCAATTCACTCAAAGTGTATCGGGTTACCTATAATCTATAGAAACGAAATCGCTCATTGCCAGTCATGCAGTGCTTATCGTCATAGGCTTGGTCGAGAATCGAATCTCCACCACTCCTTTGAGAACGGTGCTAATTATCCCAAGGCATTTTAGTGGGTTGTGTGAGTAAGGGTAAAGTGGGTAAGGATAGAGGTAGTTTAGTCAATGGTTTTTGGGTTTTTGAACTTCAGACTCGGAACTTTCAAAGATCAAAGCAAGTTTCACTTGAGATAACTTCTAGAGTAGACTCATTTCCTAGAGGAATAATCTCTTCTCTTGATGTTTCTTTTGAGTTCTGATAGATTTTTCTTCTTTGGAGAGTAGTCTTCTTCTTCTAGGAGTTCTCCAAGGTCTGCTTTTCTTTTCTTTTTCTTTTTCTTTGCTTTTTTTCTTTCTTTTTTTTTTTTTTTTTTTTATGACCTTGGAGATCCTTCGTATAGTGAGACATCTTTGACTTCTCTTTTGACAAGTACCAATTTTTCGTACTGTCTTTGGCGGATAATATCTTCGTGATGAGTAATACTTCGCTTTTGTACCGTATCTTCATTTTGGATTTCTTTCTTTAAACTCTTGATAGGTACGGAGAGATGTTTGAAGATGAGACACCAATAGAAAGATATTTCAAGCAATCCTTCACTTATGATCTATGAAGATTCACGAGCTGGAATGGTGTTTGGTGGGAAAGTGTTTGTTTTGTGGGGAAGTTTTTTTTTTAGGGTTTAGAGAAATGAATAGGCTAAGGCTCAAAGGGTTTTCTAATCAGATCATCAACAATCTTTTTAAAAGAAAGTTGGAAGGGTTGGCTTGAAAAGATATGAAAGAAAGGGGTTAATCTTAATAAATGCCAAGATCCTCTAATTGCACCTATACCGCGTACGGCACTCATTGGTATGGTCTCGAAACGCATTACAGGAGCAAGTTCTAATTCAAAGACACATGCATCGGCGCACACTTAGAAATGAAAGTGAAGCATTAAAAATGAATGCTTGTTAAAGGCTCAAGTACCTCACAATCAAAGGGTCATATGCACCAAGTCATGCGATGCCTAGAGGATTTCTCAACTTCAGTTTAAGATACGTTCTTATTTTTGCCTTATCTTACTTTCCAAAGCAACTTATTTATTTTGACAGAAAGTTCGTTTCTTTGAAAGAATCTTCTAAGACTAAAATCTTTAGAAAAATATTCGAAATCAACCGAATGGATGTCGGACACTGTCGAGGTTGGGTTTTCGAATGTTTTGATGGTTAAAATATCAACCTTTTAGGTTGGTTTTGCAAAAAATTTTGAAAATTTTTGAATGAAAGAAGAGGTATTACTTTGGACAGGCAAATACAAACTTGCGGTATATCATACCGTATATCCCACACTTAAAACAACATTGTCCTCAATGTTCATTGCTAAGATGTAGGATTTTCTTTGGGAAAAATCCCACACTTAGGGTTTGAAACAGTGAAACAATTTTAAGTGTTTTTGAAAAATGGTGGGATGAAATCCCACACTTAGAATTTAGGCATATTAGGATGTATGGTAACGGAAAAAAAATCATAACAGAAAGGAAAGGAACTTCCCTACGATAGAGGCAAGAGATATTTTGAAGAAAGAATCCGCAGTCTGCCGATAGTTGGGATTTCTTTAGCTGGCTTCTTGCAGAATGCGGTTTCTTCATGAACGTCCGTCATCTCTTTGCTCAATATTTCAACCTCACAGATTGCCGGCATAACGGTGAGCTGAGGATCTGAAAAGTTATACTGATTTGGCAGCAGTGTTTGCTGGATCAAAGTCAGTCTTCATGAAGTGCACTCGAGCTCACACGGGCATTCTCTTCATCCAATCAATCCACTAACTTTCCCACGAAAATAACTAAGACCAAAAGGATAGATTGTAGAAAGTGAACTGAAGTGATGTCTCCTTCTGGGTACACGCAGAATCAACCAAGATACACCATATGTTGGAGATAATGGACGAGGATTCTAATCGTCAAGAGCAGCTGATGTAGATTAACTGCTCTAGATGATCCAAGAGTGCTGACTCCAACGACCATATCATCCGAGATTTGCTCCGACAAACTGATGAAATGAATTTGATGTTGTTCTTATCGGAAGAGATCTCTAGCTTACATCCCATCTATTCTGTACTCATTCCCTGATTACATGGCGAACAAATGATCCTGGATGGTGATGGTGAATGTGAAGGGGTGGATGGATGGGCGAATGTGGGTGGATATGGTGATGTTGGATAGTGATGATTTCGGGTTCCATGTAACACCATGCTAGCAGCCAAGGAAATTGTAAGGTGTAGTTCAGGATGTGGTGAATTTTGAGGTGATCTACTCGATGACCTAGTCATAGACAACTAGAATGTGACCATCTATGTGCCAAAAAGAGCCATCTCTTCTCCTGAAAAGCAATGCTCAAAAGTTTCCTTATTTAATGAACTTGAAAGCTCCCCTTGTCGTCTTTCCATTATACTCAAAAGCTCTTTATCCATAGGCGTCAGTCCCTGTTTAATAGAACAAACAAGCATGATCTAACAAACAAGTGATCATTCTCCAAATCACATATCACTGGTTTGCTAAAGAACTATCAAAGCGAGTACTTTGAAGAAGCAAACCAGTGTATGACTTAGAGTTTGATCTCACACAAAAAGGTGTCAGTTGCCTATAACAACAAATATGGGAATACTAGCATGAGTAATTTAAATCAGGCAACCAAGTATAAAGATATCCAAAACACACATTTTTAAACGAGTTTGAGCATAATACACATATTAACATACAAATCAGGTTTTCAGATAAATCATTTAAAGATCTTATATGTATGTTTACAGAAACATATGTAAGTACCTCCAATGCTTGAAATATGTGAATGGGTTGTATAAGATGACTACGGTTCCTAATTCTCATTCTAGTAGGTTTCCATGTTCGTAAGGGATAGTAAGAACTCGAGATCTTAGATAATGGTTAAAATAGATGTTACCATGAGGTTCAAACAAACGGGAGTAGGAAGTTTTAAGGTTTTGACAAAAAATTTGACTTACAATGAAGTAATTTCGCAAACCATCCTTTTTGTTCATAAAAATAAAGAAAACTTTGAATATGCAATTTAGGGCTTCATTTTCCACTTATTCAGGTTAACATACTACTTATCCTATTATTAACTACTATTATGATTACTACTAATAAAACTACGTTAGACACGGGTTGCCTCCCGAGAAGCGCTTGTTTTTGTTCGAGTCTCTAGCTTGACTCTAACATTATATGTCAGGAGATCCTAGTGGTTTTCTTGCATCCATCAGTAGACACAAGTGGTAATATTGGAACATACCTAAGAGTTTAAAGCAGTTCAAGGCTAGGGTATGTCCAATATGAGGAAATAATTCAAAGTGAGGGAATTGTTCTACCGGAGGCGTAACAAATCTCTCAACTTTGATTACCTCCTTGAGTTGGATGGGCAGAATGGGTTGCTCAAAGGTGTCCTTACCACTCCAGGACGTATACGTCATTATGTTGTGGAGAGATGGTTTGTAAGGCAACCATGATGCAAAACCCACCTTACTTCTTATGGTCTTTGAGTTGGTGAGAATGTTGTACTTTGGGCATGGAGGTGGGACAGTATCCGTTGAAGTCTCCAATCTTGTAGCAACATTCTCATCAACTACTTGGGCAACTGGCTGGTCTAAGGCAGAAGGTTCAACTAGATCAATGGGTGATTCATCGAGAAAGATATGTGGGATATCATCCACCACAACTGGTTGTGGGATAGTATCAACCACGTCGGTTTGAATTGGGATGAGATCACTTCTCAGAGCTGGTGCGTATTCCTCTGGTCCTTCTGAAGCTGGGTCTTCTGTGTAAATCTCCATCTTCGGGCTTTCTAATTCTATCTCTTCGTCTACCTCGTCATCCTCGTCACTCCGGCCAAGAGTTTCAAGTTGCAATGACTCGGAAAGTTCCTCTAGAATGAACTCCTCATCGGTTTCGGATGTAGATAGGTTGAGAATAGGTGGAAGTGAGGATTTAGAAGATTGGGTAGGTGAAGGGTTTGGAGAAGTTTTGCAACCAGGCTCATGAGATTGAAAGTCTATGTCAAGTGAAGTAGGTGTGGTGTGTGGATGCCTCTCATCTTCCTGTACTCTATAGATGGTTGTAACTTGATCCCCAATTCTCTCACAACTTTCTTGGACTATTTTTTCCATTTTTGACAGCTTATCGGTATATCCTTTAAGCATGTCGGCTATTTGTTATTCATATGGGGTGAAAGAGGGTGAGAAAGTGACATTACTATTGGGATTAGCCATGGACATTTCTCTCAAGTTAGAACTCTCACATGATTGTGGTTCGTATACAGGGTAAGATGGTTGTGGGTAGACTCTGAATGGTTCAGGATAGTAAGGTTGGTAGTGTTGTTGGAAAGCATAAGGGTTATACTGATATTGTAATTGAGGATTTAAGTTCCCTATGTTATCCGAATAATTCATCCTATACCTTTGCCATTCATTTTCTAAGTCGGCATCACTCCTATATCTATCTTGGACTATCTTAAAAAGACTATCAATTTGATCTTTTAGTTGTTCTAAAGTTGCCATTGCCAAGTTATCAGTGAAGACAGCACAAGAAGAAGGTTTTCAGAATTAAAGTTGTTGTATGGTGGGAAGTTATTCTAAGCTAATCTAAGCTAATTTAATCTAACTATGCTAATCTACGGGTAGAAAGTAACTTCTGACAAGGACGGTGAATCCAAGTCAAAAAGGATCGCATAAAAACTAATCTATCTAAACAGGCTCCGAATCGTACTACCGTCCCCGGCAGCGGCGCCAAAAACTTGATGCGTCCCGAAACGGGTCGTTCACGCAACGGGACACATCGGTGGGATAGTTTTAAATTTATAAAAGTCGGGGGGAGCCTAATCCTCCGAACTACCTACTAATACCAGGTACGAATACCTAATATAAGTATGTGGTAAGGATGATCCAGGGTCGTTCCTCACAACGGCAGAATTGAAACAGAGCTAGTTCTGACAAATCAGTAATTAAGCTAGGTTTGAATAGACTGGTAGTTGGTTGTTTTGGTTTTTTTTATCTATTTATCTAATTAAGCTACTAAAACTAAGAAAGCAGAAAAGTAAAAATGGAGGGTTGTGCTTGCTATGACTTCATTAGCTTATGCATGGGGTGATGTTTAAGGTTTTAAGTATGAAAACGTCTTTTAAAGATTTGTGTCTTGCTTTCGTCTAAGTATTCACAGTGTAAACACTAACACCCTACTGTCTGATTTCTCAGACAGTATGTCACTGAGTAGTTAGGTTATGGTGATTCTGATCAGAGGAGGCTGCTCAACTCTTCAACACTTTCCATATGGTGGAGAAGTGACCTTTCTTGGAATAGTAGTCCTGGGCGCATGAGATAGAGTAAGAGACCCACTAAAAGTTCTGACCGTTCTTAACACTGTGAGGATACTAAGGCTAGGCAAGGCATTTAAGATTAAGACTTGGTTTGGTGACTGCTAACTCTACATTAATGGTCTTTGTTTAGTTCAGAGCTGTGTGATTCAACCAGGATGTGACACAGTCTTCAACCGACGACAGTTCCTTAGCTTCCACGTATTTGTGTTATACGAAGTACTATGCCGATTTATGGTCTTTCCGGTGCCACATACTTTATGGTCGCTCTGGACTAGTTTAACTAAGTTTGTATTAACGTTTAACCGTCTATGATATAAACCAGCCCTCACTACATTCCCAATAAATCCCTGATTGATTCACGGTGTACTATACAAAAGGTTTAAACAGTATTTCCACAGCTACACAATTCAGACCATGTTGATTTGTTTGATTTGAAAACACAGATAGGTAGTGACCGGTTGATCAAGGTACATGACTCCTTGTCATACAGGTTCTAACCACGTTTATTGGAGGAAAGGCGTTTTAGGTTTAGAAATTCATAAATGTAAAGTTAATAGTACACCGGTTTTCATTATGTAACAATTGGGAACATTATTCCACAACGGATTGTGCCCACGACTTTCATAGCTTCCACGTTCCGTACTACACACATTCGTGATGTTTTCGGCGCTATACAAATGAAAGCCGTATAACGTTACCTCCGTCATTTCATAACGATAGTATCCCAACTGTATATTTAAAGTAACATCACCCGCAATACATAAACTAACTACATCATAACAAGCACAAGGTAACTACTCCCTACGCATAACAAACAATCCTAAATCTAGCATAGCAACAATAATAATAATCATCATTATGAAAGATAAGGAAAGAGATAACCGAATGTAACGCGTAGTTTGAATAATGTTGAAAGAATACACGAGCGTAACCTCCACAATATCTTGGACAATATTACAAATAAGACCCTCGAAATATCCCTAACACTATTACAAGAGTAGCCCCTCCGTTAGTCTTGGTTAAATATTAACCAAGAACTAACGAACTAAACCCTACTATTTCTCCTCTAACTCCTAAGAGTAGTGCTAGAGAGAGAAAGCTAAACTAGAAAGATAAAGAAAGAGTATGTGAGAGAGAAAGTGAGAATTCTTGTTGAAGAATGGTGTGTGAAATGAGGATGGAGAGCTCTCTATTTATAGGCAAGCCTTGGATCCAAGAGTACAAGCACACAAGCACACGTACAAGCAAACGAAGCAACAACGAGGGGGTGTGAGGCCAAAACAGGCCGTGTACGGCCTTCATATGGCCGTGTACGGCTAGAAACAGGCCATGTACGGCCTTCTCTAGGCCGTGTATGGCTAGGGGGTGGCCGTGTGGTAGGCCGTGTGATTTATCTGACTTTTCTCGTTGCTTCGGAAGGCCGTATCTTCTTCGTTTCGCGTCCGTTTGACTTGATTCTTTTGCCTACGGCTTCGTAATTCCGTTACTCTTCTAATGATGCCAATTTGGTAGGAATTGGATGTGTGGGGCCCGGGCGTGTCCAGAATACGTTTTGTAGCTTTCGGCTGCGCTGTAACTTGCATAACTTCTTCATCCTTGATCCGTTCTGAGCAATCCTTATATCCATGCTCTCGTAATCTTCATAGCTTCAAAATAAGGTAATTGTGAGGTCCTGATATGAAATTTACAGTGGAATTAGGGTTAGGCTCAAAATGGTGCCTATTTAGGTCAGTTTTCTGCCCTTTTTGCTTGATTTTCAAATGACCGACAAGTTTATATCATTCTAACAAAAGTTACTTGATAATGATGATTTTAGGATGTATTTGTTATAAAAGAGCTAAATATGGGGTAAATAATGCAGGTAAAAACGTGACTTTTTGCACTACATCAGCCTTTAAACGAAAGAAAATCTATGTGGTCGAAAAGGTTAATTCACCCGGCGGCTAATGGGAGGGACCCGACGGCTAGGCATGGGTACCCGGCGGGTAACCCTGCTACCCGGCGGGTAACCCTGCTACCCGGCGGGTATAGGTTGATTTCAGCAACTTTTGTTTTAAAGTTCTAAAAATAATACAGATCATAATAATAATATACAATTATGATAATACAGGAAATGGGACCAATAGAAATATGATTCAGTGTAAAAAAAAAAAAAACGACTCTAAATTTCGGGGTGTTTCAAACAGAGAAATCAAGATGTCCGAATCTAGCTAGTGAAGGTTGTTTTGAAAGTAGTTGGAGGTTTTTGTTTGTTTATTTTCTAATTTATACTACTAATTAAACTACGCAATAAAATAAAATAAAGGGATAGCAATAAGGATAGAGGGGGTGTTTGTTGTGACTTCGTTAGCCTTGCATTGGGATGATGTTTTAGTTTAAGTTATGAAAACGTCTTTCTAAAGATTTGTATTTTATTTGTCTTAAGTATTTGTGGTGTAAGCACTAGCACCCTACTGATTGATTGCTCAATCAGTATGTCACTGAGTAACTAGGCTATCGTGATTCTGATCGGAGGATGTAACACCCGCCAAATTAGGACTAGTAATTAGTGCCTAATCATATGTTAATACATGTAATTAGTTCTATGTTAGGCTAATTAATGTATCGAATTATATATATTGTTGAATATATATGAAAATGCGATTTGATTAAATCGTACGCGACTTAAATCGAATGTATTTCGATTCAATCAAATACGGACGTTGGTGACCAATTTTATTAAATAACGCTTTTATATCAAAAATATTATTATGATAATATTTCGTATTCATTCGTGCCATACAAACAAAACCTATACGATTTAAAAATACTAAAACGTGCAAACTAACTAAACAAACTTACTTTTTATAACTCAAATATAAATTGATTTGTAAAAATATTTAAATAAAATATCGCGTAATAATTTGTATTTTAAAACTTATAATTAAAATGTAAATAATTATTTAACGTTTAAATGACGGAGCAAACGAACACCGCACGGACCGCGATTGCGGTGACTGGAAAGTTGGAGGTTAAACCTCCCAACTTTCCTTTTCCTTCCTCATTTCACCCACTCACTCCCTCTCTCTTACTCTATTTTCTTTCATTCTCCAAAAACCACCAATCCACTAAAAATCGCAAATAACACCACGAAACGCAACCGGATCATCAATATTTTTAGAGATTCACGACCACCTCGCAACGATCTACATTTCTATCTTTCCGGATTTCCATTTCGGCAAATTGTAAGTTTCCGACAAAATCCCGAAATCTTTCGATTCTTAGTATTTTTCACTTGTTAGATGTTTATATAACTATATATGTCCATTACAATGTAAAGAACACGAATTTATAGCTTGAAAACGGGTTTAAAATGGATTTTTGGCCGGAAAAATCGTAACAGCCGGAATTTCTGGGCTGGTGTTCTTCCATGCGACACAAACCTTGTGTCGCATGTTGTGTCGTATTTTGCCCCTTGTGTCGTATAAAACCTCCTGTGTCGTACCTTGTGTCGTACCAAATATTTAGTGTCGCAAGCCTTGCGACACAACCATTATGTCGCAAACTCCATACGACACAATCACTATGTCGCTGTTGAATCAGCATCTCGCATCTATGCGACACAACCCTTGTGTCGTATAGACGTTGTGTCGCATTCTTCTGCGACACAACCCTTGTGTCGCATAAACACTTTTGTGTCGCATATTGTGTCGCAAAACACAGAAAACTCAGATTTTTACTAAGTGTCGAGACTCGAAATTTATCACTCGATTTTACCCGAATTCAGATCCCAGATGCGTTTTTCGTCAAAGCAATATAGTAGAAATAAAAATTTTCCAAGCTAACCTGGCAGCTCGACCCCAGCCAGGGGCTCTGCCCCTTGGACCCCGCCAGGGGCTGCCGCCCCTTGGACCCCGCTACCAGGGGCGCTGCCCCCGGACCCCCGTACTTAGATTCCGTAACGGCTTCTAAAACACAATCAAAACACATTTTTTCAAGTAAAACGCCACGAAATCAAAATAATAATAGTTGAGATTATTATTACAAATCCGTCACCAACGGGCCGTACATGTTTTCAAACACTTAACAAATCAACCAAATCGTAGTAATTTGGACATATATATAGTTGTGTAACAACTACAAGGGTGATCTTTTGAGATACCCAATCATGTTTATAACCATCGCATGTTGTGGACACCCTCAGGTTACAAGTCTTTGGACTTCATACTCGGCTAATCAACTCAAGTTTATTAAGTTAAACTCACAAGACTCAGGTGAGTCTCATAGCCCCTCTTTTACTGTTTTACTCAGGGGTGTGATATACTGCTCAACTGTTAACATGTGAACGCAAGTACCAACTTTTCATATACTACATGAGTTTTTCGAAACTAATCATTTAAAGTCCTCCGTCAGCATAGTTGTTAATACGTTGTAGCGAGAATATTAGTATATGGTACCATATAGGATTGACCCACCTCGTCCGGGTTAGCAAGCACTAACCGGGTAAACGGACGTACTAATATTTGGGAAGACGAATGTGGATTAGGCATTCGTGGAGGCACCTCGCCCGGAATTCTCTATAGGGGACCCGGCCCTCGAGTTAAGCTCAACTATGTGCTCATGGCTGTATACACGATGATTATCATTTAATTGCTGGATGCAATTCATTATTTAAATCTTGCGGTTCATACTATATTAACTGACTTCAAACCTGTGAGCTCACCAGCTTTTAGCTGACCTTTTAGCATATATCGCAGGTACCAAGCAGTAGGATGTTTCTGCTTCAGGACTTTAGCTCGAGTCAGCATACAGACGATTGAGATTTTCTTGCATTAGTATATTTTTTACAAGTACTTATGTACTGAAATCTCCTTTTATTTAAACTCGAGCTATGTAAAGCTTTAAATGTTGTAAACATTTCGATTATCAATATATTTTGTTAAAACGACGCATATAGAGTCGTTTACTATATATCTTTGTGCTTTGTTATTGATTAGTAACACCCAAATCAAGCTTCCGCAAATCATTAAATTTGGGGGTGTTACAGAGGAGGCTGCTCAACTCTCAACACTGCCCTGTTACGGAACAGTGACCCTTTTCTGGAATACGAAGATTCCTGGGTGCATGCATAGAGTAACAGACCCACTAACGGTCCGACCGTTCTTAACACCACAGTGATACTCAATTGAATAAAACATTTAGGTTTAAGACTTGGTTGGTGTTTGATTACATTCCATCAATGGTTTTGTAGAATCCAGGGGTGATAGACAAATTTGGAATACTCGATGATTCCTCGTCTTCCTTTCTGGATTCATAAACTAAGTTTGTATTTTAGATTAGAGATTCCCCATTTATGAATTAAACCAGCCCTCACTTATATTTAACCAATAAATCCCTAGTTTATTCACAGTGTACAATACTTGTTTAAAACAGCATTTCCACGGCTTCAAAACCAGACCATGTTATTTGAACACAGATATTTAATCAGAAGTTTATTCACGGTGTACAATACGTATAAAGTATTTCCACATATCCAAAACCAAAACACAGATAATTAATTACCCCCGATATGACGTCTTATCAAAAGGTAACCACGTTTATTGGTGGAAAGGCGTTAGTTGAATATGCGGTTTAGAATCATAGATGGAACGCGTAATCAAAGCAACTAGTTTTCATTTATAATATAATAGTTGGGAACATTAATCCACAACAGATTGTGCCCATGACTTTCATAGCTTCCACGTTCCGTACTCCACACATTAGTGATGTTTCCGGCGCTATACAAATGAAAGCCATATAACGTTACTTCCGTTGTTTCATAATGACATCATCCCAATTAACGACTAACTACATCACAACAAACACACAATATAACTACTCACTATGCATAATAACAGGTCCTAAATCCAGCATAATAACAATAACAATCATCATTATAATAGATAAGGAAAGGAGTAACCGTTAATAAAGCGTAGATTGAATAAACGTTAGAGAGAGAGTACAAGCCGAACCTCCGCAATATCTTCGACAATATTACAAATAAGCCCCTGAACTATTCCCTACGCTATTACAAAAGTAGTCCCTCCGTTAGTCCCAGTTAAATATTAACTGAGAACTAACTGATGCTAACCCTAATTATAGAGAGAGAAAAAGAAGAAAGAGAGAGTAGAGAGAGAGAGAGAGAGTGTGTGAGAGAGAAAGTGAGAGTGAGAAAATGAGTGGAATGAAGAATGGTGTGTGTAAATGTGGAGAGGTGACCCCCTATTTATAGGCAAAGCTCCAAATCAGCCGTACAAGTTGCGAAGCACCAACGTACAAGCAAACGAAGCACAAACGGGCAGCATATGGGGCATGAGGGGCCATATACGGCCTTCATAGGGCCGTATACGGTGTGTCTAGGGCCGTATACGGACTTGGTAGGGCCGTATACGGTTTCCAGGGCCGTATACGGTCTCCGTCTGATTTCGTTCGTTGCTTAAAACGCGCGTATCTCCTTCGTTACACGTCCGTTTGACCTGATTCTTTCGCCTGTGGCTTCGTAATTTCGTTACGCTTATAATGGTACCAATTTCACAGAAATTGTATGTGTGTTACTCAAGCATAGCCGAAATGACTTTTAACGATCTGTAGAAGCCGTATCTCTTCCGTTCTTTATCCAATTTGCATGATTCTTGATTCTCCTGTCTCGTTTTTACCTATGACATCATATAGAAAGGTTAGAATGTGTTTTTCATAAGGTAAATGAGGGTGTGAGAATTGGTTGTTGTTTATTCGCTCTGTTTTGCTCGTTATTTGGACGTTTTTAGTGGTTTTTGTAGCAACGCCTATATTTGGAGCACTTTAGTGAATTTTAGTAAATAATGATTGTTTTGGAATGTTTTCACTAAAGATGTGCCCAAAAAGTGTGGAATATCGTACTTAAAAACATCACTTTTTGCGTCACATCACCTCCTCAACAGAGTAGAAAGGGTCATGCATTCTAATGTGGTGACTCCCAGATTGATGAATGTTATTTTTAAATGAGTTAGTTTTGCAATTCAAAAAGAACTTGCGGCGCAGCTTGTTGCCCGTTTGCCTTCTATTGTATTGTAAACATAATTATTCAAGTAAATCTTATGTAAAAAATTGAGTCTTTTTTATGACTTCACAAAATAGTGTTAGTCAAAATATAGCACGTCGTGCATATGTGACTTAGCTTCGTAATAACAATAAACAAAGCTCAATGTTAGACAGTTTAGAACGTTAAGTGGTGTTTATTTATTCAAGTTTATATTCTCGAATGGACAACATTATGTTGCGTTGTCAAAAGGCATATATCTTCATAATACTAAAGTTTTTAGTGAAGACATAATTTACAGCTCAAAATGTTGTGTATAAAGAAGCTTAAAATGATGTATCAACTACAAATACATGCAACGATGACGCTTTAGAATTTTTCAACGATGACGCTTTATATTGCAATAGTTCGCATCGCATGCTGACTGCATTAATGTTATAGATAAACTTAACTATTACATAAGCGAATATGATGTTGAACGAAATTCTTCGCCGCCGCCGCTTTGCGCGGGTATAAGGCGAGTACGTTTTTATACAAACATGCATAAATCTGTCTTCAAAAGTCAGTTTACAAAAACGATCATAACTTGAGTTCTAGGAGGAGTTAGACAACGAGTTTTTTTTTAAAAGTTGCATAATGATCTACAACTTTCGTGTTTTTTTGTGTATAATCCGATCTTTGCGACTGGTCTGATGGTTGTCGAAAACCAAGTACGGTTGTTACGCGGAATTATTTACCTATCTTAATGAGCACTATAAATCATGGAAAAATCATGTTAAGTACTAGATACATAGATGATCAGTTGGTAAAAATTGTGAGATTTGATTTGGACCAGAAATGGTAGAGAATAAATGGCGAAGTAAACCGACAAAAACCGAAATCATGAAACTTTGAAATCTTGACATGCGTTTTAAAAACCGACACCTCGGAGTGACTCCGACACGAACCAACACATTTTATACACTCTATGAACTGATATATGACTTGGGTAAAAGTCTCGGGTCAAACCGTCATCGTTGACCACATTTTCATTTAACTTCAAAACTGACCAGACCCGAGTGACGCATGAACCAAGTGGTTTATGCGACACTCACCCTAGTGACGACCTTTATATCGGAACCTTAATATTAGCGACACTCGGCCATAGTGACGCTACCCCTAAGTGACGGCCTAACCCGACACTACTATAAGTGACGCCTAAATCAGAAATTAACATCATCCGACACTGGACCTTAGTGCCGCAACCTAGTGATGCCTTATATGCGACAATTAACCAAGTGACACCAAAACTCACCGATTACAATTTTCTGCGACACTTACCTGACTGTCGCCAATAGCTACCAAGTGACGCTATGAGTGTCGCCTAAAACAGAAACTCCAAAACTAGTTTTCACACTAAGAGTCGAACTCACACAACTTCCATACTTATATACAATACAACACACCAAACATATACTTTAATAGTATATATGGAACAACACATAATAATAATAATGATTTAAGATTATTATTACAAGTCATCACCAACGGGCCGTACATGTTTTCAAAACACAAACGAACAATCAAACTAGTTGATGGACAACTAACATAGATGGTCTATTGAGATATCTACTCACTCATATAACCTTGCGCGTTTTGAACGCCCGACAGGTTACGGTCTGCGGACACTCATTTGATACAACATCATACTTGCTTGCTTGCTTTGCAAACACACTAGACTCAGGTAAGTCTCATAGCCTCTCATTTTACTATTTTTAACCCAGGGGTGAGAATACATGCTCAGTTTTCATTTACATTTGGACACAAGTACTAAACTCGATATATTGACTGCATGAGTTATTTTACCTAATCATGAAGCCCTCCACATCATAGTTTGTTAGTATGGATTTAGCGTGAATGTTAGTGAATGGTACCATTTGGGATTGACAGTCCCTGTCCGGGGTAGTCGCACTACCACGACTGCTAGTCAAACGGACACATTAGCATTTGTTCATAACGAGTGTAGATTAGGCACTCGCAGGAGGCAACATCGATCGGGCACTTGATTGTGATCTCGACACCTAAGTTAAGCTCAAACTATGAGCTCATGGCAGTAATATACACATTTTTATGATTGATTTCATACATTATTAAATCTTGTGGTTCATACATTATTACTACTTCATTACACATGTGAGCTCACTAGCTTTCAGCTGACCCCTTCTAGCATGTATTCTCAGGTACCCAGCAGGTGTAGGCTTGCACTCAGGACTTAGCTTAGCTCGAGTTAGCATGCAAACATCAGAGATTTTATTGCATTAATATATTTTGTATAAGTATTTATGCGTAGAAATCTCTCTTATTCGAAACACGAGCTACTGTATTTGGTATAACTGATGTAAACTTTTATCGAATTAATGTGTTTTGTTAAAACGACGCATATAGAGTCGTTCATTATATCTTATGTGCTGTTGATATTTGATTAGTCGCGCCCCGCCCCGAATCCCTTCCGCATCATAATTTGGGGGTGCGACAGATTGGTATCAGAGCCTAAGGTTATAGTGAACTAGGTTGCATTTAGTGGGCCTAGACTATGACTGTTAGGCAGTATTCCTCATTAGGTATAACTGGTTCAGGAATTACGTCATACGAGTTTAATTTCACATAGTGTAGCTAACTATGTACAATTAAATAAATATGATGTGATGTCTGAAAAGGGTTGTATTGAACATGAATGCACTAGCCAACTCTGACCACGAGAGAAACCGGACCTATACATGTTTGTGCTAGACACACTAGGCTATATGATATGTTTATATATATAGGCCTCACGACACTCACTAAACGCTCTTGCCACATACATGGCAGACATTCCTCGTCTAGCATCAACCCCCACAAACAACGAGACTCAAACTTTACCAACCATTGAGGACGTAACTGTGTTACCACAAACTTCTACTGAACCTCTATATTACATCACCGGAGAGGCACGAGTCACACGATGCCAAAGGAGGGGTAACGGATCAGCTCGAGTTAACCCCTACCACACTGGTAACACCCCAACTAGGGCAAACTATCCAACTTACCCCCGTAGGTGGGATTGGCTACCTACAACTTTAAACACCTGGAGGTCTGAGGAAGCCATACAAATTCCTGCTGACCCCATGGATATCTCCCCATACACACAAGAACCTATCCACCATACTGTTCCAGTGCTAACTGCCCGACTCCACCGTCATGAGACAAGACTTGAAAGCTTGGAACGGGAACAATACATTGTGCAAATATACTGGTTGCGCCAATCACACGACCGCATTACACAACTATTTCAAGACCAAGAAAACATGACAAGTACTCTAGAATGATGCACCAACACGTCATTGACGACAGAGGCGCGACCGACCTCCTCCAAGCAAGGTTGGAAGAATGTGAACAACGTTCACGAGAAGCTGAGGAGTATACCCGTGTGCTGGAACAACGACTAACCTTGGCTGAAAATAGCGCCAGACAATCCAGCAGACTTGCAGGAACCGTGGACTAACTTGTCACTTTAATGAAACGTATAAACCTGCGTCAGGACTAGTGTAGTATCTATTGTAATCCACTAACTATCTAAAACTCATGTAATTTTTCCGGATGTAACAATTAGTGGCATCTTTTGTAATCCTTATGTTCCGTAATCTTTTGAAACTCGTACCTTGTATCCAACTTTATAATCTAAATGAATTATGATTATCACTTGTGCTGATGTATATTACCCTCCTATATATACATGTGTGATATATCATAACTTTATACAAACATCTCACATATATTTTCCTCTTTGTTTATTCAAAGCATTATGCCTCCGAGACGAACGTTTAGTCAAGCTGATGTTGACCGACTTGTTGCCCAAGGGGTAGCTGCTACTCTAGCTGCCCGACAACAACGCACTGATGGTGGCGAAACGCCAACTAACACCTCTACAATAAAGCCCTGTTCATACAAAGACTTCCTAAATTGCAAGCCTCTAACTTTCAAGGGCACCGAGGGTGCTATTGGTTTGTTACGGTGGATTGAGAAGACATAATCTGTTTTCCGTATCTGCAATTGTCCTGAAGACCATAAAGTCAAATACTCCACCTGCACTTTCCTTGACAGTGCACTGACATGGTGGAATACTCATGCTCAGACCGTGGGCATTGACACCGCTTATCAAACTCCATGGGATGACTTGAAGAAGATGCTGAAGGACGAGTATTGTCCTAGAGATGAAATTCAACAACTAGAAGCTGAGTTCTGGAACCTCACCACTCAAGGCAATGATATTTCCGGTTACACCGCTCGATTTAATCAGTTGGCACATCTATGCCCCACCATGGTTGATCTGGAATACAAACGGATTGAACGTTATCTCTGGGGACTTCCCCCACAAATTCAAGGAATGGTTACTGCATCAAATTCCTCCACCTTTCAAGCAAAAGTGCGCATGGCACACAATCTCATGGCTCAGATTGTCCGTCAGGGGACACCTGTTGCCAAAAACACTGGAAATCCATCTGGAAATCAGTCTGGAGATCACAAGCGAAAGTGGTCTGGAAACTCCAATCATCATCCAAAAGGTCTGACACTGTTAAGGCCTACTCATCTGGCTCCGATTCGAAGAAGGGTTACACTGGAAGTAAGCCTTTCTGTTCCAAGTGCCGTCGTCCTCATGATGGTTCTTGTGGTACGCCTTGCAACAATTTCCAACGTTATGGGCATAACGCTAAGGACTGTAGAGCCACCAAAACCAACAATAATACCAACACCAGCACCAACTCCAACCAACCAAAATCCTGCTACGAGTGTGGCAACACTGGGCACTTCAGAAATGACTGCCCAAATCTCAAGAACAAGGGCAACAACAACAACAACAACTCTCGAGGTAGAGCATTTGTCCTTAACTCAGTGGATGCCCGTCAAGACCTGAATGTGGTCTCGGGTACGTTCCTCCTCAACAACTTAACTGCTTCTATTCTATTTGATATTGGTGCCGATAGAAGCTTTATCTCTGATGAATTTTATCCTTTGCTTGACATCACCCCTGTTGCTGTAGATGTTAAGTACATTGTAGAACTAGCGAATGGTAAACTCATTGAAACTGATAGTGTGATACCTAATTGCACTTTAAACCTAGCCGACGAACTCTTTCCCATTGACCTCATACCTGTTGAGATCGGTAGCTTCGACATCATTGTTGGCATGGACTGGTTGTCCAAACACCGAGCCGAAATCATCTGCTTCAATAAAATCGTTCGTATTCCTCTTGTCACCGGTGGTACTCTAATCATACAAGGGGAGACCAGTGGGATGAGATTGAATATCATATCCTGTATGAAAACCCGCAAATATCTGAGAAAAGGTTATTAGGCAATCCTCGCACACGTTATGGAGAAAAAGTCGGAGGAGAAGCGACTCGAGGATGTGCCTATCGTTCGAGACTTTCCAGAAGTCTTTCCTGAGGAATTATCTGGCCTTCCAAAGCCTAGGCAGGTAGAGTTCTCCATTGACCTTGTGCCTGGCGCAGCACCCGTGGCACGAGCACCTTACCGTTTAGCCCCATCCGAACTTCAGGAGTTGTCTACCTAGTTACAGGAACTCCTGGACAAAGGATTCATCCGACCGAGTTCTTCACCTTGGGGAGCTCCGGTCCTGTTTGTCAAAAAGAAAGACGGTTCTTTCCGCATGTGTATCGACTACCGAGAGTTGAACAAACTAACCGTCAAGAATCGTTATCCACTTCCCTGCATTGATGACCTGTTTGACCAACTTCAAGGGTCGAGGTTTTATTCAAAGATCGATCTACGGTCAGGTTATCATCAGTTACGAGTTCGCGACACCAATATTCCAAAAACAGCTTTCCGAACTCGCTATGGGCACTATGAGTTTCAAGTGATGCCCTTCGGTTTAACGAACACACCGGCCGTATTCATGGACCTCATGAACCGAGTGTGCAAACCATATCTCGACAAGTTTGTCATCGTCTTTATAGACGACATCCTTATCTACTCGCGCAATGAACAAGAACATGCGCAACACCTCAAAACCATCCTAGAACTGCTCAGACACGAGGAGCTATACGCCAAATTCTCCAAGTGTGAGTTCTGGATGCAAACCGTTCAATTCCTTGGACACGTGATTGACAGTCAAGGAATTCATGTTGATTCATTAAAAATCAAGGCTATCAAGTGCTGGCAAGCACCCACAACTCCAACCGAAGTACGGCAATTCTTAGGACTGGCCGGATACTATCAGCGATTCAGTGAAAATTTCTCAAAAATAGCCCAACCACTCACGACACTGACTCAGAAAGACAAGAAGTTCGATTGGACTGATAAACAAGAGTCAGCTTTCAAACTACTCAAACAAAAACTTTGCAGTGCACCTATCCTATCCTTACCCAAAGGCACCGATGACTTCGTGGTATACTGCGATGCTTCACACCAAGGTATCGGTTGCGTGTTGATGCAACGAGACAAGGTCATTGCCTATGCCTTTCGACAGCTCAAAATCCACGAAAAGAACTACACCACTCATGACCTTGAACTTGGAGCTGTCGTCTTTGCACTCAAAATCTGGAGACACTATCTCTATGGCACTAAGTGCACCATCTTTACCGATCATAAAAGTCTCCAGCATATCTTCGATCAAAAGGATCTAAACATGAGGCAACGTCGCTGGGTTGAGTTGCTCACCGATTATGACTGCGAAATCAAATACCATCCGGGCAAAGCAAACGTTGTTGCCGATGCCCTCAGTCGAAAAGAACGCGTTAAACCACTTCGAGTCCGAGCCCTCAGTATCACAATTCACAATGATCTTATCATTCAGATTCTCACCGCTCAACTCGAAGCACTTAAACCTGAAAACATAAAAAACGAGGCCTTGTGCAACATGGAGAAACAGTTCGAAACCAAACCTAACGGAGTAAGATACTTCTCAAACCGAATTAGGTTACCCTGTTTTGGGAACCTACGTGACTTGGTGATGCATGAAGCTCACAAGTGCAAATATTCTATACATCCTGGATCTGACAAGATGTATCACGGCATCAAAGAATTCTATTGGTGGCCAAACATGAAAGCCAAAATCGCCACATACGTCAGTAAGTGCATCACTTGCTCAAAAGTCAAAGCCGAATATCAGAAACCCTCCGGTTTGTTACAACAACCAGAAATCCCACAATGGAAATGGGAGCAGATCACTATGGACTTCATCACAAAACTCCCAAAAACATCAAGCGGTTGCGATACCATTTGGGTGATCGTGGATCGTCTCACCAAATCTATCCATTTCCTAGCCATCAAAGAAACTGACAAAATGGAACGCCTCACACGAAATTATCTCAAGGAAATTGTAGCACGACACGGCGTTCCCATCTCAATTATCTTTGATAGAGATAGTCTTTTCACATCTCACTTTTGGCAATTACTTCAGAAATCATTGGGTACTCATCTGGATATGAGTACTGCATATCATCCTCAAACCGATGGCCAAAGTAAACGAACCATTCAAACACTGGAAGACATGCTACGAGCCTGCGTAGTTGACTTCGGTGCAAATTGGGAAACTCATTTACCTTTGTGCGAATTTTCGTACAACAACAGCTACCATACTAGTATTGGAGCTGCACCATTCGAGGCACTGTACGGTCGTAAGTGCCGATCGCCTAACTGTTGGACCGAAGTGGGAGACAGCCAACTCACTGGTCCTGAAATCATTTACGAAACCACCGAGAAGATCCTTAGTATCCAAAACCGGCTGAAAGCCATACGTGATCGTCAGAAAAGTTATGATGTCGTGAGAAGCAAACATCTCGAGTTCCAAGTTGGGGATCGAGTCCTACTCAAAGTTTCACCTTGGAGAGTTGTCATCCGCTTCGGCAAATGCAGGAAATTGAATCCCAGGTACATTGGACCATTTGAGATCCTTGAAAGGATTGGTCCAGTGGCATATCGATTGCAGCTACCACCCGAGCTTAGTAGCGTGCATCCCACATTTCACATTTCTAATCTTAAAAAATTCATGTCTGATGAGACACTCATTATTCCTCTCGACGAAATCCATATCGATGATAAACTTTACTTTGTCGAGACACCAGCAGAAATCATGGACCGTGAGGTCAAACAGTTGAAACAAAGTCGTATTCCCATCGTTAAAGTCCGGTGGAATTCGCGGTGTGGTCCGGTGTTGATGCAATTTGTGTGTCTGTCAGTTGGTCTAGCTCGTAGTTAGTTTTGTTATTTGATTTGAGTTTCCTGACTCCTGCGACGTTGTCTGTAACGTCGCAGGTGCGACGTCAGGTTTTAGGCCTGCAACGTAGTCAACGTCGCATGGGCTTGGACCTGCGACGTTGTGTGCGACGTCGCAGGTGCCGGTTTTTGTATAAAAACGTTTTTACATTTTCTGTTTAGGGTTGATGAAACCCTAAACACCAATCAGTCGAAATCTCTGTAAGCTAGTCGTATATAAGCAATAAAGAACGTTTTGGTTTAATCTTTTATCGTGTTTGATTGTTTGCTTATTGTGTTTGTGATCTAATCGTTTATTCCGCAAGCGATTGGATTGACTCGTTTCGTTTAGATCCTAGTATAGGGACTATCAACTGGTATCAGAGCAGAAAGTGCTCGTTTTTGGCATAACGGATCGAGTTCGGGATTAAAAAGACGTGATACTCATATTATCGTGTGATTATTACGCTTGTTTTTTTTGTGTTTTTACAGGTTTTCGATCAAGATTTCTGGGAATATTGAAGGTTTTCGTCGACTTTTGTTCGTGGTTTTTGATTGGGGTTAAAAATTTTCGTTTTTTAGGGATTTTTGGCCGCAGCAGCACGTTTTGCGACGTTACCTGCGACTTCTCGTGCGACGTCGCTTGCGACGTTATTGTTTCTGACTTTAAGTAGTCTTTGCGACGTAAAGTTGCGACGTTGTTAACGACGTCGTTATTTTGACCTTAAGTGGTTCTGCGACGTCTGTCTGCGACGTACTTCGATTTTGCGACGTCTTCTGCGACGTATTCTGCGACGTATATCTCAACGTCGCTTATTTCGATTCTTAATTGAATCATTGACTTTTGCGACGTTACTCTTGCCGTCGCATCAATTTTCTGCGACGTCTCACTCAACGTCGCTAGTTTCAGATTATCTGTTTTAGTTCAAGTATAATAAATGGCTGCCGATAAGGAAGATATTAGAGGACTTAGGGAAATGATAAAGCAAAGTAATGATATTGGTTCAAGCAATAAACCTCCACTATTTACAGCTGATATGGATTATGTATACCGGAGAGACCGTGTTGAACAATACATTGACTTTCACTGTCCAGAATTATGGGGACCATTACGTGAGCGTTATGTACCTCCATTAGCTGAAGGGGAATACCGTAGTATTCGTCCTGTCAAGACTTATAAAGCTATGACTCCCGAGGAGAAGAAAGATTTTGATACTGAGAGAAAGTCATTTTCGATGATTAAAATGTGTTTAACCAAAGATGTTCTATGGCTTTTCAGAACTCATGAAACAGCATTTGATTTATGGAAGGCAATTGAAACTCGTTGTGGTGGAAATGATAAGTATAAGGAAGCCAAGCTCGAACTAGTTAAGAAACAGTACGATATCTTTGACATCCTTCCTGATGAAGACACAACTTCTTTATTCACTAGGTACTCACGGTTAGTTGGTGAGTTGTTTGAAGGAGGTTATAATTTTCCTCCAATTGAAGTCAATAAGAAGCTACTGGATGTGTTGCCGAGTTCTTGGGATGTTAAAGTTCAATTTTTAAAAGAAAATGAAGAACTTGTAAACATGTCTTTGGATACTTTGATAGGGAATCTTCAAGCTCACGCGATGGAGATTAAGAAGAAAGAAACAAGGTCTGGTGCTGTTGTTCAGAATCCTAGTGTGTATGGTGTTCAACTCAACTCTGGAAAGGCTTATGGATCTGGAGTCGCCTTCGTGACAAATACAAATGCTTCATCAACCTCTTCTTCTTCTTATGGTGGGCTTCATTCTGTTTTCCTGTCTGGACCTTCTTAAGGTCTACAAACTCAACCGAATCAACAGGTTCAAGTCTCACCTGCGATTCAGGAGCAAGCTACCATTTACACAGCTTTCTTAAGCTCATACAAGGATTTAGTTACTCAACTGAATCTTACGTTGGAATTAACTAAGGAAGACTATGCTCAGCTTGATGAAGATGATCTGGAGCAAATGGATCTAACTTGGAATGTGGCAATGATCACTCGAAGAATTCAAAAGTTTTTGCAAAGGACAGGGCGTAAAAGCTTGGAAGGTGACGGGAAGACTGGCTTCGGATTTAATAAAAGTAAGGTACGGTGTTATAATTGTCAAAACTTGGGTCACTTCGCCAGGGAATGCGAGAAACCCAAAATGCCAGCATCGGGATTCACAACACCTTCTACTCCTCCAAAGACCAAAGAGAAGGAAGTAGCCAAGAAAGGGCTTGCTGATAATGCCCTGATTGCTTTTGAGCCCACAAGTCAGGATTGGACGCCTGTCTCTGAGCAATACCAACAGTGCTTGATGGCTCACATTGTGAATGAGGTACCTGATGAACCATTAAATTGTATCTCATGCATTAAGTTAACTGAATCTTTAAAGGCCTATCAGAAGGACACTGTAGAGTTGAGGAAAAAGAATGAAAAACTAACCGAGTCGAATAATTTTTTAAAAGCTAATGAGACACTTTATGAAAAACATCTTGAGGCTCATCGGTTAGATACTCAGAAATATAAATCTAAGGTTTTTAGTCAAGAAGATGCCATTAAAAGCTATCTTGTTGAAATTGAACTGCTAAAGAAAGAACTTACATATTTAAAAACTGAGTATGAGAATTATAAGAGTAAAATCTTAGGTTCAAATTCCTCAACGGTTGTCTTTAATGAAATTCTTAGCAAGCAGGGAACTAGTGGGAAAAAGAATGAGGGATTGGGATATCACTCAGTCCCACCTCCTACTACTCACTATCCCCTGCCTGTTAAGGAAGGCTTTGAAGAAATTCTAGTTGATTGGTCAAAGCTTTACGGTATAAAAGCTAAAGATGCTAAAGAAACCAAACATAACAAACCGGCAAAGGAGAAAACCAAGCGGCCAGAGTACCCCTTGCCAACGTTTGTTAAGTTTGAGAATGCACTTCCTGTTAAGGAAGGTATTGAGATTGAGGATATTACCGAACTGGAGTATCCTTCTGCTAAAAAGGTTGAGGTAAAAATAGAAACAGTTGGAATAAAAGATGAACCTGAAATTAAGGTTCAAACAGACAAAACTGTTTTTAAAGGAGAACTTGAGTTAAAGGCTCAAAATAGTAAAGGTAAGGATAAGGTTTTCACTGAGAAATCTCAAACTTTACAAAATACTGTAAAGATTTTAAATCGAAATTCATCTGTTAAAAGGGAGATTGCTTCTTGTGACAAACCTTCTACCTCAACCGTTTCAAAGCTAAATGCATCCTCTAAGACATGTACACACTGTGCATGTTCAAGAAATGCATCTCCACCTCCTGTCGTACATCCTCAGCCTCAACCGTCGGTTGATACTCGTTCTTGTTTCTATTGCAAGAGGCAAGGACACCTAATCCGTGACTGTCCCAAGCTGTCAAATCAGCATTATGGGAGGGAAATGCCTAGGACATCTGTTTATAGAAATTCTTTTTCAAAATCTCCACCTAGGCGTTACTCATACTCTCCCAAGCCTATTTTGAAGCCAAGTAATGTTGAGCAAAAACCTTTGCCAATTCAAAAGCTCCACATTACTTCTAATCTCATTTCCGAACCTTCTAAAGTTTGGAAACGAAAAGAGTATGATGTTGACTCTTTAGTCGTCAACAATAACACATCAGATAAAAATTCTAATTTGTTTAAAGATAAAATCCTATCTGATGTGCTTATTGTTGATGACCATGGAAGACCTAAGTCTGTAAAGGCTTGGGTCTCCGTTTCTCACTGATCTCTTTCTTTTATGTGTTGCAGCAGACAGAACGTGTGAAAAATAGCTTATGGTATATGGATAGTGGCTGCTCGTGACACATGACAGGCGATGTGTCTCTTCTGACGGATATTAAACCATACGCGGGAGGATACGTTGCTTTTGCAGGAGATACAGGAGGAACTATTTCTGGAAAGGGAACGCTAACAAATGGAAAGGTTAGCTTTGAGAATGTGAATTATGTGGCTGAACTGACTCACAACTTGCTGAGCGTATCACAAGTTTGTGACAAGGACTACTACACATTATTCACAAAGACTGAATGTGTAATACTGAAGCCTGGGTATGTCATTCCTGAGGAATGGGTATTGATGCGAGCTCCTAGAATGAATGACACCTATGTGATGAATATGCAAACTGTGGAGACTACCAGTGACTATACTTGTCTCCTTTCAAAGGCTTCTGAAAAGGAATCGCTCCTTTGGCACAGACGGATGGGACATATTCATTTTCGTAAAATGAATTTTCTGATTACTAATGATTTAGTGAGGGGAGTTCCAAAACAGTCTTTTGCTTTAAAAGATGATTGTATTCCTTGTTACAAAGGAAAACTCCATAAGAAGTCCCACAAGTCTAAGGTTGTGAATTCTATTGCTGCTCTGTTGGAACTACTGCATATGGATCTTTTCGGTCTAATCTCTACAAAGAGCATTGGTGGTCGGTCTTACTGCTTGGTAGTTACTGATGACTACTCAAGGTTTTCGTAGGTTTACTTTTTGACCACAAAGGGGGAGACTCCTGATATACTGGTGTACTTGTTGGATAAGTTGACAAATCTGTGCAACTTAAAGGTGAAAAGAATACGAAGCGACAATGGAACTGAATTCAAGAACTCAACTCTCAAATTGTTTTGTGCTACAAGAGGTATTGAGCATCAATTTAGTGCTCCGAGGACTCCACAACAGAATGGAGTTGCAGAGAGGAAGAACAGGACAATCATCGAGACAGCTCGGACTATGTTAGCTGACTCCAAGTTACCAATCATCTTCTGGGCTGAGGCAGTTAATACTGCCTGTTATGTTCTCAACAGAGTGATCACGGTTAAGAAAAAGAACAAAACGTGTTATGAACTTTTCAATAACCGTAAGCCAAACCTGCAGTTTCTAGAACCATTTGGGTGTCCATGCCTGATCATGATTACAAAAGATAAGGTCTCTAAGTTTGGTGACAAAGCTGTTGAAGGGATTTTTCTTGGATATTCAGTCAACTCTCCGAACAAAAGAGTCTACAACAAATCAACGAATCAGATTGAGGAACATTTTGAAGTGAAATGTTTAAGGTATACAGAACCTCCTCAAGGAACGGGTCCAGATTGGTTTTTCAACTATGGAAATCTCTTCAACTCTTTCAATATTCCGGAAGAAGATGATACGGAAGAATTGGTTTCTATACTTCATGCACTTGATCTTACTCAAGATACACCTGTTAATAAACCATCCGACCCATCTCCCAATGCAACACCCGCACCTCCACCAACTAATCCTACACCTTCACCAACAACAACCACACCACCACCATCAACACCTACTCCATCACCTACAGTGCCCTCATCGGATGTTCCGTCTACTTCTGAGTACATCTATACAAAGGAACTTCCATATGATCCAAATATGCCTCCTTTAGAGGAACCACAAGAAGAAGATGATGAGGAAGAGGAAGCAGAAAAGATGAATTATTCTCGTTTCTATTCTCAAGGAGATGAAGATGATGTTGACGCTTCTCCAAATATTTCTGCAAGTGAGGGAGATTTGAATAACTTGGAACAAAATCTTGTGCCAGATCAAATTCCAGTTACTCGAATACATAAGGATCACCCCATTGATAATATCATTGGTGATCCTGATGCTGCTGTTCAAACGTGTAACCAGACAAAAGGACAACAATTTTTGGGCCTTATAGCTAAGATAGAGTCATGTTATCTTTCACAAAATCAGCCTAAAAAGGTTGATGAGGCCTTGAAAGATCCATCATGGGTTGAGGCTATGCAGGAGGAACTTCAACAAATCAACAAGATGAAAGTTTGGGAAATAGTTCCTCTACCCAAGGGTGCTCACCTGACTGGGACTCGTTGGGTTTACCGCAACAAGATAGATGATCGCGGTGTTGTCATACGAAACAAAGCCCGTCTGGTTGTTCAAGGATATAGTCAACAAGAGGGTATTGACTATGATGAAGTATTTGCTCCTGTCGCCCGTTTGGAATCCATTCGAATTTTTCTAGCCTATGCTTCGTTTAAAGGATTCCGTGTGTATCAACTTGATGTCAAGTGTGCTTTTCTATACGGAGACGTCGACGCAGTGATTTATGTGTGTCAGCCTCCTGATTTTGAAGACCCAAAGCATCCAAACTATGTTTGCAATCTGAAGAAAGCTTTATATGATCTTCATCAATCTCCTCGACTTTGGTATGAGCGACTAGCCAAGTATCTGTTAAAGAATGGTTTTGATCGAGGTCAGATTGATAGCACGCTTTTCATCAAACGGGAAGGAGCGGATTTATTACTTGTGCAGGTTTACGTGGACGACATAATTTTCGGATCAACAAATGATCAATTGTGCAAGGATTTTGAAAGACTGATGAAAGCTGAGTTTGAAATGAGTGCTATGGGGGAACTCACGTTTTTTCTGGGACTACAAGTCGAGCAGTCTGACAAAGGAATTTATATACACCAGTCAAAATATGTCACTGACATGTTGAAGCGGTATGAATTGCTCGATTCTAAACATTATGGCACTCCAATTGAAGTGAAACACAATCTTGGACCTAATGAGGACGACGAAGATTGCAAGGAGAAAGACTATCGCTCAATGATAGGCTCTCTCATGTAGCTGACCGCCTCAAGACCAGATATAGTGTTTGCTGTTTCACTCTGTTCTCGATTTCAAGCAAATCCGAAGGTGTCTCATATGAAGGCAGTAAAACGCATTTTTGGATACCTCGCTTTTAGGCCATCTCTAGGCCTATGGTATCCAAACGAGAAAAACTTCGAGTTAACTGCCTATTCGGATTCAGATCTTGGTGGCTGCAAGGTAAATATGAAGTCAACGACTGGAGGATGTCAGTTCCTTGGATCGCGCTTAGTTTCTTGGCAGTGCAAAAAGCAGACTACGGTTGCTATTTCCACAGTTGAGGCCGAGTATGTTGCTGCTGCAAGTTGCTGTTCTCAAGTTCTTTGGATTCAGCACCAACTACGCGATTACGGGTTCAATCTCTCTATGACTCCTATTTACATTGATAATACAGCTGCTATATCTATCACACACAATCACGTACAGCACTCTAAGACCAAACATATCGAACTTAGGTTCCACTTTATACGGGATTGCTTTGAGAAACATCTCATAGATGTTGTCCATATAGAAACCCTTAAATAGTGTGCGGACCTTTTTACAAAAGCCTTTTTGAGATCTCGTTTTAGTGAACTGGTCAATATGATAGGTTTAAGGTTCTTTCAGTCAATATAGTGATCTGTGACTTGAATTTTCTAGATTTTTAAGTTTTATTCTTTAAAAAAAAAAAAAATTGGCAACAGCCACTCTTTATACTCTTTAGTATTAAAGAAAACGCAAAGTTGCAACATTTTTAAAATAGACGTTGAAGTTGTGTCTGTAAACAACTTGGGATAGGATAGTACATCGGATGACATGCACAACATGGAATTTTAAGGTTTATCTTGGATGTGTCAGTAGGTTTATCTGACACACTTAAAACAGTTTCTATCTAAATTGTCTTCATCACACGATGTATTGGTAGGCATGATACACACCGATTTGTGAGTGAGTAAGAAGTAATATTAAAACTTGTCTATTACTTTGTGAAAATTGTTATATGATGTATGACATTAGCCTTAATTGATAAATGGAAGTACTGTCATACACTGTCATAATTATTATGTAAATGTAAAGTTGGCATATAGTAATAATATGATTATTCGCCTAACTAATGGTGACTATTGTTGTACTCATGTACAGACCTGAATCCATTAGTTATGCAAATAGTCTCAAACTTGTTATGTTCATACTAAGGGACCCTCTGTTGTACTATGTACAGAACTGGGGCCACTAGTATCTTCATAGTCGGTTTGATGTATGCCTAAATTTGAAGGTCAAGTGTATGTTACAAGATAGCCGAGATAAACTTGGTCTTGTAATATCTACCTTGTCTGTAAAATATGCAGTGTTATGTGTTTTACTAAAGTTTATCATTATATCATATAATAGGTTTCACAAAATTAATATTCATACTAACAATAAAGGTTAGCTCACAAATACGGATGTAACATGTTTAGGTGGACAAACAATACCAATAATCGTCTTGAAATAATTTTTATAAAAGGTGTTTTAAATGTGCCAAGTAAATTTAAAGTGGACAAATATACTGATGATCGAAATAACACTTACTATTCCTAATAATTGTATGTCATTCCGATATGATCCCTAATAAGACAAAACAACTCCGTTACCAAAAACAGAGTGTTAGTGATTTTATTTTATTTTTAACTTTATTTTTTGTTGTTCTTTTTCCCAAGTCACTAGTCATTTGAATATTATTTGTTAAATAAAATTACGTGTTAACTGTTTTGAAAATTCAAAATCGACTCAAGTTACAATCTAACTGATTTATGCGACGTCAACCTTGCCGTCGCTAGCGACGTCCCACACTACGTCGCAATTAGGGTTAGACTATATATAGTCTCAACCGTTACGTAACTCGTCACACTATTTCATACCCACTAGCGACGTAGCGTGCGACGTGAGCTATGGCGATTGCGACGTAGTGAGTTTTCGTGCATTTTTGGTTTGTTTGTGATTGTGAGCCGTTTTTCTTCCGATTCATTCACGTAGTCTTGTTCTACTCGTTATTCCGCACACTTAGGTACTACTCTCACCCTTTTTCACCATGTATTTTAGCTTTAATCGTTAAATGAATATTGCGGTTTTTAGGGTTTTCGGTTTGGGTTGATTTAACTATGTAATTGTGATCTAGACATCGTATAATTTATGTTTTAGTGATCACCATTTGTTGCCGCACCATGTAGTGCGTTTAATTTTGAAAAACCCCAAATTTCGAAACTTAGGGTTTCTTGTTTTCTGGGTTTGCGCTTGAATGTTCTTCAGTGCGACGTCGGCTACGACGTTGTTGCCTACGTCGCATTATTATTTAATTGTATGCGCCGTCGCATTTCTGCGACGTCCCGAGCGACGTCTTACTCTACGTCGCACCAATTTAATAATGTGATTAAATTCACAATTAATAGCAAAATGCGACGCCCCCTTTTACGTCGCTCGAATTTTGTGCGACGTCAAGGGCTACGTCGCTATTGTTATTATTCTGATTTTCTGCGACGTCCTTTACTACGTCGCTATCTGAGATGCGACGTCATATGCTACGTCGCCACTTACAAGAAAAATGACAAGTTTTGTTACAAACCAAATGTTGCGTTTTTCTGACTGTTAAATTCTGTCCAGCAATGGCGGGCGATTTCTTTCAGTTCTTCGCTGAATGAGAAAGACTGTGTTCACTGCTTCTACCCAAAGAGTGTCACTACTCACCCCTCCTCGGCTAGAAGGATTATCTTCCAGTCGTGGATTCTTTTGTGCTTTCTGGTGATCAAGCGCCTCAAAGCTACTATCTGGTCACTTAGATATGACCATTTTTGTCTCAGTTGGCTAATGATCCGGTGGGATTCTCTTCTTGTCCTGAATCTTGGTTTTCTGGTCTGGAGGAATTCCTTCACTGTCCTGGATCTTGGCCTTCTGGTCTGGTGGGATACCATCCTTGTCTTGGATTTTGGCCTGACCTTGTCTTGGATTTTGGCTGTATTTATTTAATCAGGATCTTTGGTCTAGGTTTAGGTTTAGGGTTTAGGGTTTAGGATTTGATATGTTTATCTGTAACTATGTACTTATTTAACATATCAATGAAACCTTTCGTTTGTGACAAGTTTGGTATATTTTGTTCATTCTAACGCTTTTCGAGAATATATATTATGTTTCTTTTTGCAGATATGGCTCTTGTTTTCGAAGCGCGTCACAATACTGTTGCTTATCTTGATGGTACTTCTGATAAGGCGGCACCATATCGTCAAATGATTGAATTTTGGAGACGTTCGAGGGTATTTCATGCTATTGCTGATAACACGGTTGTTTTTGGGAATCTGATAAACCCATTTTGGAGAAACGCCACTGTTATTACTGATAATAACGTTCGACGGTTGGTTTCTACAGTTCTTGATACTGAGATCACGATTACTGAACAAAGTATTAGGGAACTTCTTCAACTAAATGATCAACCAGATATGCCTGTTAGTTTTGATCCAAATTTTGTTGCGGGGGCAATGCAAAGGATTGGATATCCAGGGATTCCCACTGATCAGTATCGGAAAGCGAATCTCACACGTGTTTGGAGATATTTGATGCACGTGATTATTGTCTGTTTGGGAAATCGAAAAGGTGGTACGGATGGGATGAGCAGGAGCTTGGCTTCTGCTATGTTAGCTTTGGTCTACAACAAGCCTTTCAACTTTTCTGGTTTTATATTCAAGGCTATGGTAGATAATGCAAATGCCGGAGAACAGAAATGGATCTTATATCCGCGTTTTATTCAGCTTCACATCAATCGCCATCATCCAGCTCTTCAGGCACTGGGTGATAATGATCAGAGACTGAAGATTTCACAAATGCAAAATCGGATCTTTACTGTTTGTGCTGGATTTGAAAAAGGGATTCAGGCGCCACCAGATGTTGCTTTATTTGGTACTATTGTGAATGAGAATTACATGCCGCCTCCGGAACCTCAGTACATGGATGTTCCAGCACCACAGCAACCGCAGCAACCACTCGTGAACATCCCTGTTCAAGCTGCGGGGGAGAATGTGGACGCTATCTTGGACAACATTGAGCAATTTGGACATGTTGACTCGGACAATCCAGCATCTCATGATACTGTTGAGGGTTCTGATTCTGAAGCTACAGCAAATGTAGGTCCCCAGGATGGTGGTCCGACGCCTGAGCATTCGGACGGTACAGTTCCGCACCCTTCAGAAATGGAAAATATACGGCTTACCGATTCATTCCGATATTTGAGAATTCAGCGTCGGATCAGGGCAGGACGTAAGTATGTTCCTCCTCGGGATACTGGGAAACGTACTCGAGGTGACGATGATTCTGAAGATGTTACTTCTCGACCTAGTCGTCGTCCTCGTCGTTCTTCGTCAGCAAGAGCTCCAGTCAACCCGTCGACGCAAGATGATTTTGCGATTCAACCGACTCCAGCGTTCATGCAAAAGATGATGGATGATATCTTGAGGATGCAGCAAAGGATGAAAGCTCAAGATGAAAAGATTGCTGAGCAAGCTGCGCTGATTGAGGTTCAAGCTAAGGAGCTTGAGGAAACAAAGCTCAGGGTTAATGTTTTGGAGGCTAGGTCTAGTGCCTCGGGGGAGATTGGGTTTGGGGGCCCAAATGTAGAGTCACTAGGACCTGAAAATGTAACCCCCAACCCTGTAATTGAATCTGGTGTTAATGAAACTGTTCATCGTTTGGATTATTTTTGTGTTAATGATATTCCAGGACAGCCAAGACCGCTAGCTGTTGACTACTCATTTGCTGATTTATCTTTTATTCAAAGAATGGCTAACGGAGCTGGTCCTGAAACGGATTCAGAATATGTGTTTGACATGGATGATGAGGTTTCGGTTGAAGATGAGCATCTGGATGATGATGAAGAATATGATGATGCTCCGTTTATTGAAACAGATTCAAGTGAAGATGAGGGTCCTGCAAAAGCTTCTCGTGGAAAATCTAGTACTTCTCATGCTGAGACAGCTCCAGTGGAACCAGAAAAGGAATCTGATATTTCTGCACCAGAAACTGCTGAACAAAGCGAAACTGCTGAAGAAAAGGCAGAAAGACACAAGCAGTGGTGGCCTCGTGGAAGAAATCCTACTCCCATACCTGTGAAGTGTCAGTTTTACAAGGTTAATGGAAAATATACCGGGGTGATAAAGAGCTGAAAAGTTGAAAAGAAACTGTTTATGATTAAGAGATTGGACGGTATTCAGTATTTCAAGCTTAGATTCAAGAAATTGAGTACCTTGCCAAAAGGAGAGATCAACAGATTAGCTCAATTAAATTTGATTAATCGTGTTGATAACCATTATGCTGATTATATTCAGAGAACCTTACGTCAAGAAGTTCAAGCCAAGAAGTATAACAAGTTCAAACCGACGTTAGGTACACAGTATTTGTATAAGAAGAAATTGGATCCAGCTACAGGGCGACCGATGGTTAAAGTTTATTATCCGCCAGCTGAATGTGAGACTGATATACCTCTTGAGACAGTTCCCTATTATTTTCTACGCAGATTTGTTAAGTGGGAACTTGATCCACATACTGGTGAAGCGGTAATTACTTTTGTTCCAGATACAGAGCCGTGGCCAGAAGTTGGGGGTATTTGGAATCTGAAGCAAGTTACGTTCAGATTGTTTAATCCGATGAGTTTAATAAACTTTCATGAGAAAGATTTGCGAAAACTCTATGATGATCGGATTCGTGTTGGTCAGAAGAATGAGTTTAACAAACGTTTAGCCGAACAATTTTACAAAGTTGTTACTGTTTGTGTAACTCATGGAATTCATGCTGACGGACAATTTCCTGCGGGCTGGGTTTAGATGATGAAACTTTTTGAAGACCAAGATGAAGACAAGGGGGAGTTTGTTGATGCAATTTGTGTGTCTGTCAGTTGGTCTAGCTCGTAGTTAGTTTTGTTATTTGATTTGAGTTTCCTGACTCCTGCAACGTTGTCTGTAACGTCGCAGGTGCGACGTCAGGTTTTGGGCCTGCGACGCAGTCAACGTCGCATGGGCTTGGACCTGCGACGTCGTGTGCGACGTCGCAGGTGCCGGTTTTTGTATAAAAACGTTTTTACGTTTTCTGTTTAGGGTTTACGAAACCCTAAACACCAATCATTCGAAATCTCTGTAAGCTAGTCGAATATAAGCAATAAAGAACGTTTTGGTTTAATCTTTTATCGTGTTTGATTGTTTGCTTATTGTGTTTGTGATCTAATCGTTTATTCCGCAAGCGATTGGATTGACTCGTTTCGTTTAGATCCTAGTATAGGGACTATCATCCGGAATTCACTTGGGAACGGGAAGACCAAATGCGACTCAAGTATCCACATCTTTTCACAGACTCCACTCAAAACACGACTTGATCTAAATTTCGGGACGAAATTCTCTTAACAAGGGGAAAATGTGACACCCGACCAATTAGGAATAGTTATTATGTGTATCACTATGTGTATTGATATATGTTTATATATATACATGCGTATGCGATTTGTTTAAATCATACATTTTACATTATTGGATGAATTCCGACACATTATAAATGCGGACGTTGGTGAAGAAAATGTTAAATAATGTGAAATTATTTAATAAACGCAAAAATCTTTAAATTTTATGTTGATAATATTTAACATGTAAAACGTATCGTATTAAGTATCGCAAACGCGACGAAAACGCGCGAAACGCGCCCGATAATCAAATGAGAACCAAAATATATTTTATAAGTTTAAAATATATCATTTCAAGTAAAACTTTCATTTAAAATATCGTATCTTAAATCGATAACGAAAAAAATGGCTAATTAAAACGCTACGCGATTAAACCTCCGTAAAACGAACAAGCAAATCGAGGATGATAAATAAACGGAACTTTTTTAATAATGTTTTTAAGTATTTTAATAAATACTTCAATAAAAAATATCGAGATTTGAATCGTTATCTAAGACGCAAGTATTAAACATTTAACGTCTAAATAAACGTTGAAACGAACGAGGAAACGAACACCACACGGAGCGCGAATTGAGGGAACAAAATTTGGAACAAAAAGCCAGCCCTGTGGGCCCCACCTGGCCGGCCCCTTGCGGCCCCTCACTCCCCTCTTTTGCTTCCTTGACTACTCCACCTCAAACCACACTTGCACTCCACCCTTTTCTATCATTTCATTTCATTACTTCCAACAAACAACCTCCTCTCTTTCCTCTCCCTTTCCCCCCAACATTTTTATCATCATCATCATCACAAAAATCAGTTTTAACATCACCAAGAATCATCATCAAATCACCACAACTTGGAAGATCAAGAAGAAGAAGGAAGAAACAAGAATCAAGATCATAATCCATTCCATTCCCTTTTGTTCTTCATCATTTCAAAGTATGAACACTTTCTCTCTCTAGAAATACTTGCATGATAGTCATTTTGATGTTATCTTTCTCCATTAACATGTTTATGTCCAAATATAAGCTTAAAAATACGTTTTTATACAACATATACAAACATGCATAAATCTGTCTTCAAAAGTCAGTTTACAAAAACGATCATAACTTGAGTTCTAGGAGGAGTTGGACAACGAATGTTTTTTTAATGGTTGCATAATGAAAAGGTCTACAACTTTCGTGTTTTGCACTTTTTCCAGATCTGTACCTATTTTTGTGTATAATCCGATATTTGCGACTGGTCTGATAGTTGTCGAAAACCAAGTACGGTAGTTACGCGGAATTATTTACCTATCTTAATGAGCACTATAAATCATGGAAAAATCATGTCAAGTACTAGATACATAGATGATCAGTTGGTAAAAATTGTGAGATTTGATTTGGAACAGAAATGGTTGAAAATAAATGGCGAAGTAAACCGACAAAAACCGAAATCATGAAACTTTGAAATCTTGACATGCGTTTTAAAAACCGACACCTCGGATTGACTCCGACACGAACCGACAAATTTTATACACTCTATGAACTGATATATGACTTGGGTAAAAGTCTCGGGTCAAACCGTCATCGTTGACCACGTTTTCATTTAACTTCAAAACTGACCAGACCCGAGTGACGCATGAACCAAGTGGTTTATGCGACACTCACCCTAGTGGCACCATTTATATTTGAACCTTATTATTAGCGACACTCGGCCATAGTGACGCTACCCCTAAATGACGGCCTAACCCGACACTACTATAAGTGACGCCTAAATCAGAAATTAACATCATCCGACACCGGACCTTAGTGCTGCAACCTAGTGACGCCTTATATGCGACAATTAACCAAGTGCACCAAAACTCACCGATTACAATTTTCTGCGACCCTTACCTGAGTGTCGCCAATAGCTACCAAGTGACGCTTTGAGTGTCGCCTAAAACAGAAACTCCAAAACTAGTTTTCACACTAAGTGTCGAACTCACACAACTTCCATACTTATATATGATACAACACACCAAGCATATACTTTAATAGTATATATGGAACAACACATAATAATAATGATTTAAGATTATTATTACAAGTCATCATCAACGGGCCGTATATGATTTCAAAACACAAATGAACAATCAAACACTTGGACATAACTAGTTGATGGACAACTAACATAGATGGTCTGTTGAGACATCTAATCACTCATATAACCTTGCGCGTTTTGAACGCCCGGCAGGTTACAATCTGCGGACACTCATTTGATACAACATCATACTTGTTTGCTTGCTTTGCAAACACACTAGACTCAGGTGAGTCTCATATCCCCTCATTTTACTGTTTTTAACACAGGAGTGGGAATACATGCTCAGTTTTCATTTACATTTGGACACAAGTACTAAACTCGATATACTGACTGCATGAGTTGTTTTACCTAATTATGAAGCCCTCCACATCTTAGTTTGTTAGTATGGATTTATCGTGAATGTTAGTGAATGGTACCATTTGGGATTGACGATACCTGTCCGGGGTAGTCGCACTACCACGACTGCTGGTCAAACGGACACATTAGCATTTGTTCATAATGAGTGTAGATTAGGCACTCGCAGGAGGCAACCTTGATCGGGCACTTGATTGTGATCTCGACACCTCAGTTAAGCTCAAACTATGAGCTCATGGCAGTAATATACACATTTTTATGATTGATTTCATACATTATTAAATCTTGTGGTTCATACATTATTACTACTTCATTACACATGTGAGCAATCTGTACCACCCCCAAATTTCGGGTTGCGGAAGCGGTCGGGTCGGGTGTTACCAAATAAAATATCAAAGCATAAGATACATAATGAACGACTCTAAATGAGACATTTGAAAATAATTATTACATTTCCCAAAATAAAACGTCTACAACGTTCGCGAGTTCGCAAAATATGATCTAATACATAAGTTGTAGTACAAAATATATGCAAGGAAATCCAAGTGTTTGAAATCATGCGACTCGAGCTACCATATCTTGTAGCAATCCTAATCTTGCTGGGCACCTGAGAACATATGCTAAAACGAGTCAGCTATAAAGCTGGTGAGTTCATAGGATTGTTAGTAGAAAAAATAAAGTATAAACCTTGTATGTTTTGAAAAGTAGTTCAAAATCTATGATTTTGATATGTATTGTATTAAGGTTGTAACACCAATGTGTATACATCTAGCGAGGTATCTCATACCTAAGTAATGGTGGTGTGTACCTAAGTACATAAAGAAAGAGGCATTCTGATATGTGCTAAAAAGTCATGTTTTCAGGCACATATTTCCCGCACATTTGGCCTAATTCTTGGTGAAAACACTTGAATTAAACGTTTATTTACTTAATTTCACAAAGTTGGTCAAATTATAGGCATTGCTGTAAAAAGTGCTAAAAACGTCCAAAAGGCACGCAAATCGAGGCAGATTATTCTAAACACTGATTCTTACATACTTTTAACCACATTATGATACAAGTCCTTAAATAGTCTCATATGATGTATCAGGTTATTCCAAGACTGTAGAATCAAGAATCGTGCAGATCGGGTAAAGAACGAGGAAGATAGAGCTTTCTGAGCGCAAACCGAGGGCATTCCGCACACGCCAACTCTAGAGATATCCAAATTTGGAACTTTTGGCATCATTAGAAGCGTAACGGAATTACGAGACTGTAGGCGAAAGAATCAAGTCAAACAGACGAGAAACGAAGAAGATACGGCCTTACAAAGTTGCGAGAAAAGTCAGAAAAATCACACGGCCTACCACACGGCCACCCCCTAGCCGTACACGGCCTAGAGGAGGCCGTACATGGCCTGTTTGAAGCCGTACACGGCCAGAACAAGGCCATACATGGCCTGTTTTGGTCTCACACCCCCTCTTCCTTGCTTCGTTTGCTTGTACGTATGCTTGTAGGCTTGTACTCTTGGATCCATGGCTTGCCTATAAATAGAGAGCTCTCCATCCTCATTCCACACACCATTCTTCAACAAGAATTCTCACTTTCTCTCTCACACACTCTTTCTCTTTCTAGTTTAGCTTTCTCTCTCTAGCACTACTCTTAGGAGTTAGAGGAGAAATAGATTAGGGTTTTAGTTCGTTAGTTCTTGGTTAATATTTAACCTAGACTAACGGAGGGGCTACTTTTGTAATAGTGTAGGGAATATTCTGAAGGGCTTATTTGTAATATTGTCGAAGATATTGCGGAGGTTCCGTTCGTGTATTCTTCTAACATTATTCTGTCTACGCATAATCTACGGTTATTTCTTTCCTTTTCTATTATGATGATTGCTATTATTATTATGATAGATTTAGGATTGATTGCCATGCGTAGTGAGTAGTTCTCTTATGTGCTTGTTGTTATGTAGTTAGCTTGTTAATATTTGGGGTGATGTTACTTTAAATACGCAATTGGGATAATATCGTTATGAAACAACAGAAGTAACGTTATACGGCTTTCATTTGTATAGCGCCGGAATCATCACGAATGTGTGTAGTACGGAACGTGGAAGCTATGAAAGTCGTGGGCACAATCTGTTGTGGAATAATGTTCCCAATTGCTACAAAATGAAAACCGGTGTATTGTTAACTTTGTATTTATGAATTTCTAAACCAAAATCGCCTTTCCTCCAATAAACGTGGTTAGAACCTGTATGACAAGGAGTCGCGAACCTTGATCAACCGGTAACTACCTATCTATGTTTTCAAATACAAACATGGTCTGAATTGTGTAGTTGTGGAAATACTGTCAACCCTATCGTATAGTACACCGTGAATCAATCAGGGATTTATTGGGATTTGTTTAAATAAGTGAGGGTTGGGTTTATATCATAGATGGTCAAACTTTAATACAAACTTAGTTAACCTAGTCCAGAGTGACCATAAAGTATGTGGCACCGGAAAGACCATAAATCGGCACAGTACTTCGTATAACGTTTAAATACGTGGGAAAAGCTAAGGAACTGCCGTCGGTTGAAGACTGTGTCACATCCTGGTTGAACCACACAACTCTGGACTAAACAAAGACCATTAATACAAAGTTGGCAGTCACCAAACCAAGTCTTAATCATAAATGCCTTGCCTAGCCTCAGTATCTCCGTGGTGTTAAGAACGGTCAGAACTTTTAGTGGGTCTGTTACTCTATCTCATGCGCCCAGGAATACCATTCCAAAAAGGGTCACTATTCCAGTATATGGAAAGTGTTGAAGAGTTGAGCAGCCTCCTCTGATCAGAATCACCATAGCCTAACATTCCAGTGACATACTGTCTGAGAAATCAGATAGTAGGGTGTTAGTGTTTACACTACGAATACTCAGGCAAAAGCAAGACACAAATCTTTAAAAGACGTCTTCATAAATAACCCCAGACATCACCCCATAACACAAGCTAACGAAGTCATAACAAGCACTATTCTCCATTACTGATTCCCTATCTATATTTTACTGTTTTGTTTATTTCCTGCTTTTATTAGTTTAGTTTAAACGGACCTAAAACCAAATCAAAAACTCTTTTCAAAAACCCATCACTAATTTGAATAAGTTTGTCTGGACAACTCCGCTTCACAATACGACTGATCTTAAGAACGACCCTGAGTTATACTTACCTCTGTAAGTAGAATTTAGGTCCCCGGCTCTATAAATATAAAACCCCATTACAGCTGTTGCGTAACAACCGTTTCAGCAGTAACAAGTTTTTGGCGCCGCTGCCGGGGAATCAATCGTAAGACCCAGAGGCGTCCTGACGAACCTTTTCTTTTTAGTGATACCTTTATTTTTCGTATTTTACTATTTACTTTCTTTGTTCCAGCCAAAAATAACTTCCCACAACACACAATGACATCAGACCAGATCGTCCGAATCTGAACCTCTCATTTTCGTACCTGATCCTGAGTCTATTATCCGTACTATCCGAAAACAAAAGCGCTTCCATCTTCCCAAAATGGCCGCTCGTGTCACTCTTGCTGATAACACCAAGCCATCCATTGAAGGACGAGGAGGACCAATCACCTATCCGGAGATAGAGGGAGCATCCTTCGAGCTGAAGCATCACATCGTACAACTCATCAAGGACAACTGTCAATTCCACGGACTACCACGTGAAGATCCTAACGCTCACATTGACAAGTTCATCCACATATCAAACTCCTACAAGCAGAATGGGGTCGAGCAGAACATAGTTCGCCTATACTTGTTCCCCTATTCTCTCGCTTTACATGCACTCTCTTGGTTTGAGGGACTTGAGACCGGCTCAATCACCTCATGGACGGATATGGGTAACAAATTCCTTGCCAGATACTTTCCTCCGTCCAAACAAACCAAACTCAAGAATGATATCGCGCACTTTGAACAAGCTCACGATGAATCAATCTACTCAGCATGGGAGCGATTCAAAAGTTTGATAAGAAAATGTCCAAATCACCAGATGACGAAAACCGACAAGTTATGCACCTTCTACAACGGTCTCGATCCAAATCACCGCATTACTCTTGACGCAGCTGCTCAAGGTAACTTTATGAAGATGACCGATGATGAAGCATGGAGCTTGATCGAAGACATGACGATGCATCACCACGATTGGAAATCTGATGGGCAATCCTCATCAACACCTCTCTCCGCTCATAACTCCATCCAAGCTGAAGCTATCAAATCTCTGACGGAACAGATCGAAACCCTAACGAAGCAGATTTGAGAGCTAAAGAAGCAGCCGCAGCGAGTTCATCAAGTTCAAGCTTGCCAGAACTGTACCAACCATCCCACTGAAGAATATGAGGTTGAGTACGAAGACCCGACTGACGGTTCTGTCTATTATGCCCAGTTTCCAACTAGACCTCCAAATCCACCTGGCTTCGCTAGAACATCTCCACCCAGAAACCGAGGAACCCAGTATCCTCCACGGAATAACCAGCCACCATACCCACAGAGATTTCAGCCACGCTATCCGACATATCCACAACAACCACAACTTCCTTACAACCAACCTCTGTCATTGACTGCACCCGAAGATGTCCAGCCTACTGAACTTGCAAAGACTACCGTACCCATTACCAGTGCTGACGACAATCTTAACAAGTTCATCCAGGGACAGACTGCTTTCAACCAGAAGACTACAGCCAGACAAGACCAGATGGACCTATTTCTCAGAAATCAACTCTCGGTCCTAAAAAGCCTTAAGAATCAGATTGGTCAGTTAGCCCAACGTCTCGATACCCGACCACAAGGATCTCTACCCAGTAACACCGTTCAGAATCCTCACGTCGAAGAAGCAAAAACCCTGAGCTCACCTCCTACTAGTTCCACTCCAGTAAAGGAACATACTCCTGTCCCGCCGACAGTCGAGACCCGATCCGTACCCACTCCGACTCGTGAGGTGCGAGTTCCTTTCCCGAACCGTCTATGCAAAAAGTACAATGCCAAGTCATTCAAACTTGACGGAAAATTCATGGACACCGTGTCTAGAATCCCTTCCGGCACTAAGTATATCCGACGAATACTAGCTACTAAAGACAAGGTTCCTGAAACCCCCAAAATCTCTCTAAACGCTGAATGCTCAGCCGTTATCCAGAATACCCTACCGGAAAAACTAGGAGACACAGGTCGATTTACCTTGCCCTGTTCTATCTATCACTCAGGCATGATACGTTCCTTGGCCGATCTTGGAGCTAGCATCAATCTCATGCCCTATTCACTTTACACCAGACTAGAAATAGGACCTCTCCAGCCCACTAAGATGAGTGTCCAGCTTGCCGACCAATCCATTCGATATCCAAAGGGCATAGCTGAAAACGTCATGGTTAAAGTTGATAAGTTTTGGTTTCCCACCGACTTCGTAGTGATGGATATTCAGGAAGACATCAATATCCCTATTATCCTAGGTAGGCCATTCATGAATACTGCACGTGCTGTTATTGATGTTTATTCTCAGGTCATAAGTCTGCTAGCACATGGACAAACTGTATCTTTCAAGATTGATCAAGATGAGTGCTCACTAGCAGAACAAGCAGAGATTTACGCAATATCAACGGGCAAAGTTATTTCAGATGATGACACTTCTGACTCGGATCCAGAACTATACAGACCGGATGATCACACCTGTCTCATCTCGGCAACAGAGGAGTCAGAATCAGAAGAAGAAGAGATGGAGGAATCAGAACCCGAGGAGGAAGAGGTAGAAGAGGAGGAAATGGATGAATCAGAGGAAGAAACAGCACCAGAATCTGAACCAGAGGAAATGGAAGAATCAGAGGAAGAACAGGAAGAAGAATCAGAGCCCGAAAGAGAAGAGGAGGATGTATACCAGTCTACACCACCGCATCAGCACTTACCAGAATCACACTTTCCGACAGCTGAGATTATGAAGATTGAAGATTCTATCTCTCTATCAGATGTTGATTATGATGCAGGATTTGGTACTACTATGGATAAACTCATGGCATCTGTCATGGATCCTTCCCAGCCTCTTGTCTCACTTAGACTCAACGCTCTGCTGAACATTAAGAAGACCATTACTTTTTCAAAGCAACATCCAGAGCTTAGAGACAAACTCCTGAAGAAAATACTGGCATACAAAGAATCCATGCTACCGGATCTTTATTCAGACTTACCTTCCCGAAGGATTCAAGCCTTCGATGCTTCTGCACCTCGAACTCTGTTCGAATGGGGAGATACTTCTGAATCTAGCCATGATTCTGAGGAGAGAGACATAGGGATGGATTCTTCTCAGCCGATATCTCAGATCACCAGTGATATCCAGTTACCTTCTGATGTTGTTGAGTTCCCAGACTCTCAAGATATGGATACTCCATCAGCAGAGGATGATCAGGATAACACTGTATACATCGATGTACCGATCGATATCCACTCTATCCGACTTCAGAAACTTCCGGCTATCCCCATGGTTTTTAATCACGAAGAAATGATTAGTGCTATCGAGGCATTCAAGAATGACCTCCCCTTAATGATAAACATCATCATGAATTCTACCAATGAGTACACACCACGCCAAAGGGACCTGATAGAAGAAATCAAGGCCAAATATGACGTTTATCAAGCCAGCAGCCGAGACCCACTGCTATTTCAAAACCGCCTGCAGGCCTTCGCCGAAGATCTCACCACTCAACTCCTACACCAAACTGCTGAACCTACATTTGAGGAGTTAGAGTTCTTCGAGGACCAGAGGGCCATGTATCGAAAGATACATAATGTACTGATCAGATCTGCGTTCCCATATTCTGCACAGCAACATGAATACTTAAACTCATATCGCAGGAATATGTACCACGCTACTGGGAACCCTGATGCAGATGCTGATGTCCGGCTAATGAATGACCTTCGAAGATTGATAAATCTAATGGCTGAAAACGATCATATAGACAACACTTCTTCCAACAGGTTCTATATTGATTGTACCATTGAGTACCATGCTTACAAGATCATCCATGATCTCGAGTTTGAGATTTTTGACGAAAGAACGCGTGCCATCCCTTCTTCCATACCCAAAGGCTCGATGGTTAACATCGCGACCTTCCTCTCAGACCGAATCAAGGAGATCTTCTGTGAAGTCCACCCGGATGAGTACCGCCAGATCTTTCACTACGGATTGCGAGAGGTGTACGATATTGTCAACAACATCTTTCGTGACTCTACCCTCTCATTCTCCGCTCATCAAGCCAATCTCATCCAGAGCATTCACGAGTCTATCAGGGAAATCAGAGGAAACTCCAGCCGAGCTGATCACGAAAACATCCATCAGATGTTCCTCAGATTCATGGACTCGTTGAAACAAGACCATCCAGAACGTGAGCTGATGGAAGCCAGTGAAGCAGGATTCTTTGTGATTGATCCTCATGGAGTTATCTCAAAAACCATAAAAGACATCACTTTGGATCTCCTGCATATGCAGAAAGTCACTGAAGACCACCTTGACAGCTTCCCTGACTTTGCATCAAACACCCCGAACATCATCAGGGTCATCGCTCACCAGTTTCTATGGATCTACCCTTGCAACACTTGGACGCCACGCACTTCCGGCCCAAGTGGTTCCGGTTCTCACTAATCTGAAGGAAGACAAAGTCGAGCTCTCGACTTTAACAGCAGCGCTTCTCGGGAGGCAACCCGTGCAATAAAAAGAAAAGATTGAGTGTCAATAAGTGAAGCAGAATCTCCGACTATCCTTCACACTTGGTTATGCCTAAAAGAATTTTCAAATTCATTTCTCAAAAACAACTCATTTTGCAAAACACTCGTCTCAGCAGGAAGTAAAAATAATAATTCACTGTTTCGAGCATTTGAGGTACTTGCATACTACTTCTATGCATTATGCTCGAACTCGTTTAAAAACAATGTTTTATAACTGATTGGTCATAGAAAACATCTCTTCAAAATCTGCGACGGTGATTTCACTACCATTTGCAAAAATATATGAGTTTGTTAAAAGGCATATCCAACGTGTTCACACTTACGAGATCATTTCACGAGAGTAGAGTATGAATAATTGAAGTTTTGAAGTGTGCAAGAAAACCCTAGCAAGAGTCTCGAGGATATAACCAGAAGAAAATGCAGAAATGGATCCTGGCAGCATCTTATTTCAGCTACTTTCTTATCATACGCATCCGAGCATCTCGCTATTTGGGGAGTTTCCTTATCCTTTCTTCACTTTTCAATAAATAAATAATCTGTTTTGTTTAGTGTGTTATCTATGCCGTATCCTAAACTTATCACTAAGTGTGGGATTCCAGCCCAAAAACAACACTTGAGAAACATTTTCTATATGTTCAAACTCTAAGTGTGGGATTTTACTTGTAAAATCCCTACTCAAGAGAACATTAGGGACAATGTTCCTCTAAGTGTGGGATAGCAGGTATAGATACCTTGGATTGATTTTACGCCTTTTTGTCCAAATAGTAAACTCAGAAAATGTTCCTCAAATTTCAAAATTTTTTCAAAAATAATAAAAAGTATGAGTTTTTAACTCTGCTATTTTGAATTCTAAACGTTCTAAAGAGGAATCATTCCCGTATATGAGTATGCTATTTTGGAAATTAAGGAAAAATAAGGTCGGAATCTCTCAAACAAAAATGATAATCTAAGAGGGGCATCGCATGACTAGGCACATATAACCCAAAAACTTGCAGTGAGGTATCTTGAGCCCTATAGCATTCATTTTTAATGCCTCACTTTTCGTTTGTTGTGTGTGCCGATGTATGCATCTCTGAATTAGAACTTGCTCCTGACATACGTTTCGAGACCATATTAGTGAGTACCGTACGCGGTATAGGTGCAATTAAATGATCTTGACATTCCCTAAGATTTAACCCCCTTTTCTCATATCTTTTCAAGCCCAAAACCCTTCCGATGCTCATTTTTAGCATCGATGATCCACTTAGTAAACCCTGTTGAGCCTAAACTTTTTCGTTTCATAAAACCCTAATTTTAAACCCACTTTCCCAAAAATTCCCAAAAGCTTACCGCAGAATTTCTAGGGTAATGAAAAACGCCTTTTAGAATATCATTTCGCTTGATTCAACATTCTACTTTCTCAAATCACTTTTCTCACAAAAGTCATCAAAGTTATATATGAAGGAGAGAGAAACATGGTGTGAAAAATTGACACCAGAAGACTGTCACGAATGAAGAAGTTAAGTTAGAAAGGATTTCTAAGGGAGCCAAAAAAAAAAAGAAGAGAAAAAGAAAAGAAAAAGAAAAAAATAAAAGAATAATCCCTTGGAAATTCTGTGGCAGAGAAATTCTCAAGAAGAAAAAAGAAAAAAAATAGTTAGTCTAAGAATAAAGCTAATTGCTTTCAGTAGTATCAATCTCCAGAAAAATCTGATAGCTATCTAGTTCCTTTTCCGTATTTGCGCTATTCTAAATAAAGTTTTTCATGATCTTTAGAATTCTAAGGTACAGCTAAACCCTTACACCCAAAACAAACCAATATCCATACCCTTTCACCCCCACCAAACATCACAACCCTCATGAATGTCTTGGGATAATTAGCACCGTCCTCACTTAAGTGGTGGAGATCCGATTCTCGATCAAGCCTATGACGATGAGTGCTACATGACTGGCTTTTGAGCGATTTCATTTGTTCTAGAATGTTAGGAAACCCGATACACTTTGAGTGAATTGAGTGTCCACCTTGTGAGGAATCGCCCGGTCATGTATACTCCAAGATCACGAGAGTTGGAAGTATGCCTAAGAAAGTCATTCCTTGTTTCTGGGACGATTATCTTATTTCTCCTTATTTTCTATTATAGTTTGCTAATGTGCAGGGTGATTGCTTTCAAGAATTTTTAGAATTCGCCAAATCTGCTTAAAACCCGTTTTCATAAAAACTGAGTTTTGCTTGAGGACAAGGAATATCTAAGTGTGGGATATTTGATATGTGCTAAAAAGTCATGTTTTCAGGCACATATTTCCCGCACATTTGGCCTAATTCTTGGTGAAAACACTTGAATTAAACGTTTATTTACTTAATTTCACAAAGTTGGTCAAATTATAGGCATTGCTGTAAAAAGTGCTAAAAACGTCCAAAAGGCACGCAAATCGAGGCAGATTATTCTAAACACTGATTCTTACAGACTTTTAACCACATTATGATACAAGTCCTTAAATAGTCTCATATGATGTATCAGGTTATTCCAAGACTGTAGAATCAAGAATCGTGCAGATCGGGTAAAGAACGAGGAAGATAGAGCTTTCTGAGCGCAAACCGAGGGCATTCCGCACACGCCAACTCTAGAGATATCCAAATTTGGCACTTTTGGCATCATTAGAAGCGTAACGGAATTACGAGACTGCAGGCGAAAGAATCAAGTCAAACGGACGAGAAACGAAGAAGATACGGCCTTATGAAGTTGCGAGAAAAGTCAGAAAAATCACACTGCCTACCACACGGCCACCCCCTAGCCGTACACGGCCTAGAGGAGGCCGTACATGGCCTGTTTGAAGCCGTACACGGCCAGAACAAGGCCGTACACGGCCTGTTTTGGTCTCACACCCCCTCTTCCTTGCTTCGTTTGCTTGTACGTATGCTTGTAGGCTTGTACTCTTGGATCCATGGCTTGCCTATAAATAGAGAGCTCTCCATCCTCATTCCACACACCATTCTTCAACAAGAATTATCACTTTCTCTCTCACACACTCTTTCTCTTTCTAGTTTAGCTTTCTCTCTCTAGCACTACTCTTAGGAGTTAGAGGAGAAATAGATTAGGGTTTTAGTTCGTTAGTTCTTGGTTAATATTTAACCTAGACTAACGGAGGGGCTACTTTTGTAATAGTGTAGGGAATATTCTGAAGGGCTTATTTGTAATATTGTCGAAGATATTGCGGAGGTTCCGTTCGTGTATTCTTCTAACATTATTCTGTCTACGCATAATCTACGGTTATTTCTTTCCTTTTCTATTATGATGATTGCTATTATTATTATGATAGATTTAGGATTGATTGCCATGCGTAGTGAGTAGTTCTCTTATGTGCTTGTTGTGATGTAGTTAGCTTGTTAATATTTGGGGTGATGTTACTTTAAATACGCAATTGGGATAATATCGTTATGAAACAACAGAAGTAACGTTATACGGCTTTCATTTGTATAGCGCTGGAATCATCACGAATGTGTGTAGTACGGAACGTGGAAGCTATGAAAGTCTTGGGCACAATCTGTTGTGGAATAATGTTCCCAATTGTTACAAAATGAAAACCGATGTATTGTTAACTTTGTATTTATGAATTTCTAAACCAAAATCGCCTTTCCTCCAATAAACGTGGTTAGAACCTGTATGACAAGGAGTCGCGAACCTTGATCAACCGGTAACTACTTATCTATGTTTTCAAATACAAACATGGTCTGAATTGTGTAGCTGTGGAAATACTGTCAACCCTATCGTATAGTACACCGTGAATCAATCAGGGATTTATTGGGATTTGTTTAAATAAGTGAGGGTTGGGTTTATATCATAGATGGTCAAACTTTAATACAAACTTAGTTAACCTAGTCCAGAGTGACCATAAAGTATGAGGCACCGGAAAGACCATAAATCGGCACAGTACTTCGTATAACGTTTAAATACGTGGGAAAAGCTAAGGAACTGCCGTCGGTTGAAGACTGTGTCACATCCTGGTTGAACCACACAACTCTGGACTAAACAAAGACCATTAATACAAAGTTGGCAGTCACCAAACCAAGTCTTAATCATAAATGCCTTGCCTAGCCTCAGTATCTCCGTGGTGTTAAGAACGGTCAGAACTTTTAGTGGGTCTGTTACTCTATCTCATGCGCCCAGGAATACCATTCCAAAAAGGGTCACTATTCCAGTATATGGAAAGTGTTGAAGAGTTGAGCAGCCTCCTCTGATCAGAATCACCATAGCCTAACATTCCAGTGACATACTGTCTGAGAAATCAGATAGTAGGGTGTTAGTGTTTACACTACGAATACTCAGGCAAAAGCAAGACACAAATCTTTAAAAGACGTTTTCATAAATAACCCCAGACATCACCCCATAACACAAGCTAACGAAGTCATAACAAGCACTATTCTCCATTACTGATTCCCTATCTATATTTTACTGTTTTGTTTATTTCCTGCTTTTATTAGTTTAGTTTAAACGGACCTAAAACCAAATCAAAAACTCTTTTCAAAAACCCATCACTAATTTAAATAAGTTTGTCTGGACAACTCCGCTTCACAATATGATTGATCTTAAGAATGACCCTGAGTTATACTTACCTCTGTAAGTAGAATTTAGGTCCCCAGCTCTATAAATATAAAACCCCGTTGCAGCTGTTGCGTAACGACCGTTTCAGCTGTAACACATTCCATGCCTAGATACCTATCAGGTATAAGTAAGTCTACAAACGTGAGGCAATACATGCCTAAGACTATCGAGTAAGTGTATGACCACGTCATATCGAGGGTGTGGCAATCCATGCCTAGATACCTATCAGGTATGAGTAAAACTACCAATGTGAGGTAATACTTGCCTGACTATGAACCGAGTAACTGTATGACCACGTCATATGGTAACAAGTAATAACTGGTATGCCACCTAGCATAGTGTGTTGCCTCCAGCAACATGGATATGTAGTCCCGCAGAACTGTGATTGAGTATTTAGCCAAATACTGAGTTAACGATCTCGAGTGTCAGCTCGATGATCCATTAATGAGTGCGAGTATCAACTCGTATGTTTATGATTTGTATCGCTTTACCACGATATCGTTTTAAATTACTGAATCATTTACCGTGATCTCGTTTTGTGCCCACTTTACTGTGGCATCGTTTTGTGCCCACTTTACCGTGGCATCGTATTGTATCACCAGGCTGAGATATGATTTTGGATCACCAGACTGAGATATGGATTTGTATCACCAAACTGTGATATGGATTGAAATCACTTTACCGTGATCTCGAAAAGTGTTGCTCGCAAGCAATGTATGTAATTGAGCCGGCAGTACTATGACATGCCCGACTTGAGTAATCTGAGAGCCGGCAGTACTACGACATGCCTGACTGATATGAATGAGAGCCGACAGTACTACGACATATCCGACTTGAGTAATTGTGTTTGTCTATGTGTATGTATATCATTATACATAAGTAAATCGTAGATAGCACCATGTGCTTGAGATAGTGTACAAGTATATGTATATATATATATATATGTCTTAGTCAACAAACACATCTAACAGGGTATCATGTAACCCATGATTGTGATTTATTGTATCTAAATATGTATATACATTATTTAGATATTAGGTGTAGCACAAAGAGCCTAGGTATGAATAATCATCACCTAGTTGTTTTGTATTAGTATAAGGAACTATACTAGTATACGTCACTATCGTAAGCTCCTAGCCTCCAGCCTAGCAAGTATATTGAGGTTTCTGGGTGACGGTCACTTAAGTACAAGTCCACCCTAGTAATCCTGGAATGTGTAGGCAGTCTTAGTTTTCTAAAAAGAATACTAATTATGTAAAACAGTATAGTTGTTGTCCAGCTTAGGTAGAACTAATCAGTTCTAGTACAATCGATAATATTGTCCCACGACAATATGGCCAAAGAATAGTGATAACTTATTCAAGTTATGTAATGGTAATTGTTTTTCAACAATCTAGCAGTGAACAATGGTAACCTATCTAGGTTAATCAGTAATATTGTTCCACAACCATATTGATGTGACGCAAAAAGTTATGTTTTGTAGACCATTATTCCACACTTTTTGGGCACAATTTTTAGTGAAAACATTCCAAAACAATCATTATTTACTAAAATTCACTAAAGTGCTCAAAATATAGACGTTGCTACAAAAATCAGTAAAAACATCCGAATAACGAACAAAACGGAGCAAATAAGCAGCAACCAATTCTCGCACCCTCATTTATCCTATGATAAACATATTCTAACCTTATGATATGATGTAATAGGTAAAATCGAGACGAGAAAATCAAGAATCATGCAAATCGGACAAAGGACGGAAAAGACTGGACGGTTACAAACTCCTATAAAGTGATTTCGGCTATGCTAAATTTGTACACATCCAATTTCAGTGAGATTGGCACCATTAGAAGCGTAACGGAATTACGAAGACACAGGCAAAAGAATCAGGTCAAACGGACGCATAACGAAGGAGATATGGACGTTTTAAGCAACGAACGAAATCAGACAGAAGCCGTATACGGCCTTGCACACCGTATACGGCCCTTCATAGACCATATACGGCCCTCTACACACCGTATACGGCCCTATGAAGGCCGTATACGGCCCCTGCTGCCCCATATGCTGCCCGTTTGTGCTTCGTTTGCTTGTACGTGCGTGCTTCGCGAGTTGTACGGCTGATTTCAAGCTTTGCCTATAAATAGGAGGCCACCCCTCCATCATTAAACACACTTCAACATTCCATTCATTTCTCCATTTCCACTTTCTCTCTCACACACTCTCTCTCTCTCTCTAAACTCTCTTTCTTTCTTTCTCTCTCTAGAAATTAGGGTTTGATCCAGTTAGTTCTCAGTTAATATTTAACTGAAACTAACGGAGGGGCTACTTTTGTAATAGCATAGGGAATAGTCCAGGGGCTTTTATTGTAATATTGTCAAGGATATTGCGGAAGTTCTGCTTGTATTCTCTCTCTCTAAATGCTTATTCAATCTACGCTTTATTAACGGTTACTTCTTTCCTTATCTGTTATAATGATAATTGCTATTGTTATTATGCTAGATTTAGGACCTGTTATTATGCGTAGTGAGTAGTTTCCTTATGTGTTTGTTATGATGTAGTTAGTTTATATATGTGTGGGGTGATGCTGCTTTAAACATATAATTGGATAACATTATGAAATAACGGAGGTAACGTTATACGGCTTTCATTTGTATAGCGCCGGAATCATCACTTATGTGTGTAGTACGGAACGTGGAAGCTATGAAAGTCGTGGGCACAATCCGTTGTGGAAATAATGTTTCCAGTTATACTATATAAATGAAAACCGGTGATCTATTAATTTTGTATTTATGAATTTCTAAACCAAATCGCCTTTCCTCCAATTAAACGTGGTTAGAACCTTTATGACAAGGAGTCGCGAACCTTGATCAAACGGTCACTACCTATCTATGTTTTCTGAAACTATAAACATGGTCTGAATTGCGTAGCTGTGGAAATACTGTTTAAAACCTTTCGTATAGTACACCGTGAATCAATCAGGGATTTATTGGGAAACAGTGAGGGCTGGTTTATATCATAGATGGTTGGGCTTTAATACAAACATAGTTTAAACTAGTCTAGAGTGACCACAAAGTATGTGACCCCAGAAAGACCACGGTAAACGGCACTGTACTTCGTGTAACGTTGGAAACACCTTTGGTGAAGTACAAATACGTGGAGCTAAGGAAATGCCGGTGGTTGAAGACTGTGTCACACCCTGGTTTAACTTCAAAGCTGTGGAAATGTTTGATCGCACTGTACACCGTTAGTACACCTAAAGATCTGGAACACTGTGGAAATGCTTAATTGCACTGTACACCGTTAGTACGTCTTGGGTCTGGAAAACTGTGGAAATGCATAATCGCATGGTACACCGTGATGAAAGCTCGAGACTAAAATATAACCATTAATATAAAGTTAATAGTCACCAAAACCAAGTCTTAATCTTAAATGCCTTGTCTGACTTCGTTGTCCCCGTAGTGTTAAGAAAGGTCGGAACTTTAGTGGGTATGTTACTCTATATCATGCACCCAGGAACTAACATTCCTAGAAGGGTCGTTACTCCGTCACTGGATAACGTTGAAGAGTTGAACATCCTCCTCCGATCAGACTCAATTTGGCCCAGTATTCAGTGACATATTGATTGGTTTCCCCAATCAGTAGGGTACTAGTGTTTACACTACGAGCAATTAAGCTCAGATAAGACACAAACCTTTAAAAGACGTGTTCATATCAAAACCCTAGCATCACCTCGCATAAGCTAACGAAGTCATAACAAACACATTTCCTCCATACTGATTTCATCCCTATTTCTATTTTTCACTTATTTACTTTTTATTTTATTGCTTTAAATTACGGACCTAAGTAACAAAAAACCCACACAAACTCTGTTTTAAAAATCCCATCACTAAAATAAACAACTTGTTTTGATACTCTCGTTTCACAATACGATTAGCTTGAAGAACGACCCTAGGTCATACTGCTGCTATACAGCCGTGGTAAAACTTAGGTCCCCAGCTCTTATAAATTTAAAACTCCACTGCCGTGTCCTCTTTCCGTTGCGTTGACGACCGTGACCGATCGAGGGACGACACATATGATGGGTGTAATTCCTAAGTATTACACATTTTGTATTACACAACCGTAATATAGATAATTGTGAATTATAAAAGTTTATCATTATAATTCGAAAACAGTAGTTGTGCATGTGTCTCACCCCAAAAACAGTAAAACAGTTGAAAGAGTGGGGCAATGAACTCACCTGAGGAGCTAGCGATCCTACGATACGCGTGTTGTCACAATGGTAACTTCCTAGCGTCCTAAACACGTGAGGTTATATGAGTACGAGATCAAATAGTATGACCAAGTAAGTCGTTCAGGTTTGGAAACCGTGTACGGTGGTCAGGGGGCAGCGCCCCTGGTAGCGGGGTCCAAGGGGCAGAGCCCCTGGCTGGGGTCGAGCTGACCTGGTCAGCTTGGAAATTTTTTATTTCTACTATGTTGCTGTAGTGAAAACACTTCCGAAATCCAAATTCGGAGTAAAATCAAGTGGGAAAATCTGGTCTCGACACTTAGTGAAAAACATAGGTTTTCAAAGTTATGTGTTTTGCGACACTAGCTGCAACACAGGGACTTATGTCGCTTTGTGCGACGTCCGCAATTTAATGCGACATAGGAGCTTGTGTCGCTATATGCGACGTTCAGATTTTCTGCGACATAATGGCTTGTGTCGCTGAATGCGACATAGAAATGATCTTGCGACACAAAGCCTTGTGTCGCACCACTGTTTTTGGTCCCAATGCGACACAACTAGCTGTTCGACGATTTTTCACCCAAAAACACAATCTAACCTATTTTCGAGCATAATCTTGTTGGTATAATGTTAAAACATGATATTTTAAGTGTTCTAAGCTCGAAATAACAAGAAAAAGGGAGTGATTGCTTACGAAAATGGAGATCGGGTGATGATGATGATGAACACAAAGATGAAGATGATGATGATATAAGGATGAAGATGATGATGATGATGATGATGTAGTTGCTGCTGCTACTGATGCCGATTTGTTGTTGTTATTGTCGATTTTGTTGTTGTTGTTGTGTTGTTGATGATTGGTGTTGTTGTTTGTTGGTTTGAGAGAAAAAGAGAAAGAAATAGAGAAAGAAGAAGAAGAAAGTGTAGTGAAGGGTGTGTTTGGTGAAGGAATAACAAAAACATAAAATGGGGTGGGGTGGGAGGCCGACCCATCATTTTTGGTGGGTTTGGTTGTCCCCAATTGTTGCGTTAATTACCCGTGTTTTTGTACCCAATCGTAAAATAAATAATATTTTTAATTTATAAATTTCTCTTATATGTTTTCGAGATATTTTTGAGTTGAAACATTTTATAAAAATAAAATGTTTGGTTTAAAGTTTTATAACTAAATTTCGCGCGGTTTCAGATAACTAGAATGTGTTTTATCAGATTTGTTTCTTAGTGATTATGAAATAATCATCTTGCACTATATATATATACATAAAGTTTCCGAATACTTTGTTATATTTGCGTACTAAGTACGATTATTTGAAGTTTAAATTTGGCGCGAAAATTGACCTTTTTGACCAGGTGTTACATTCTCCCCCCATTAAGAAAATTTTGTCCTGAAATTTCGAGTAAGGTAGCGATCGCATGGGGTTTGGGGAGAAGTGTATGTGCGAAAAGTTCGTCGAGTGAATAGTAGACATACAATGTCTATGTTAGGTTTGAAAACAGTCAATCCATGACTGTGTCGTGGTTCATCATTGAAGTCAGGTCACTAAGTATTTCGTTTGTTCAGATCGTTGTTAAGTCGTGGTTACAAGGTAACCATTTACGTGGTAGTCCATCCAGGACTAGATAGTTGTCACAAGGTGACCGTTTACGGAGTAGTCCTATCAGGACTAATTGGTTGGTGAACGTTCAGTTGACCAGTCTGCTGAAAGCAAATCTTGAGTTTTACGTGGGCCTAGGTTAACTAGCCCAATGATGCACTCGGCAATAAGTCGATAAAATGATATCAAGGAGTAAGAAATAGATGCTCGGTGTAAACCAAAATCGAAGGGTTATATTTTCGAGGAAGGATGTACCTACATTGTGGTCGGAGATTCGTTCGGTTCATTCAGAGCCGATCAGGTGAATTTTGCATTTCATATTTTGGCAATCCTTCTTGTAATGTCCGGGTTCACCACATTTGAAGCATATCCTTTGTGAGTCGGGATTCGCAGGAACTCTGCAATTCCAGATTTTGTGTCCGTATCGTTGTCATCTTTCACAGGGTAAACCACATGAACCATCATGATGTCGTTTACAACCGTTACAAAATGGCTTGTTTCCTGCATAACCTCGTTTTTCCTTGGGTTCGGTAGCTTTAGACCTCAAGGGTTCGGGTTGATTTTTTGGATTATGACTAGTGCTGGAATTTCCATTCCACTTTCCTTGTTAGTTTTCAGTTGAAGGCGTTCCGCATCGAACCACCTGTGCCATGAGTTTGTGGGCCATGTGAACAACATCGTGAATAGTGGCGGGTTTAGAGGCGGTGATCATTCCCTCAATTTGCATCGGGAGTCCTCCGATGTACCTTTTGATTCGTTGATATTCAGGGTTCACCATGGTTAGGCAAAGAAGTGCCAGTTGTTGAAAGCGGTTGGTGGCACCCCCAAATTATGATGCGGAAGCGATTCGGGGCAGGGCGCGACTATATCACTCTCAAAAAGCAACCATTCAAGATATCAATCTCAAAAAGAATGGAGTTGTTTAGATGGAAAAATATGGACGGCAGATATATTAGGCATGTTCAGATTGTAATATATGATGTTTTTCACATGTTTGTTCATATGTAATCTTATACAGTATATTGTTTTGGATATGGTGTATTTATAGATAACAATTCTTATTTGTTATGTTTTGATTCTATTTGTGTATTTAAACCAGTATGGATAAATGAAAGATTTTTATTAGTTGTGTTTCGATTCAATTTGTGTATTTACAAATATTAAAGTGATGATCAAAAACGAAAGAATTTAGTTGTTTGTTTTTAATCGAAGATTTATGAAGTTTCTGTTGTATGCATCTACCAGTGATTAAAATTTATTTATATTTGAATATATCAAACTCTAAAACAACAAAAAAATGCTAAGGCTATCACTCCAACTTTAGAGAAAAATTAGTTTTTAAAGAAAGCTGTCTAAAGTAAACCGCCATATGTCGCACCCCCAAATTTACTGTTTAGCGGAGTCAATTATCGAGCGCGACTAATTAAGTAATCAAGCACAAAGGTACAGTGAACAACTCTATATGAGACGTTCGAAAAGCAATACATCATTACATTAGGTATTCAAAAGTATACATCAGTGTCGAGTTCACTAGTAAATTCTAGAGATTCTAGTACATAACGTTTAATACAAAAGTAATGTAGAAAAATCTCCAACTGTGTAAATACATGCGACTCGAGCTAGTAAGTAATCCTGCTGGGCAACCCTACTGTTGCTGTGTACCTGAGAATGCATCACTAAAAAGGTCAACCAAAAGGTTGGTGAATCTCACAGGTTTGTAGTAAATAGTAGTTGAACACATCATGTAGTAAATAGTGATTGCACGAATGCAATAAAGTAGTAAATAATGATTGCACAAATGCAATAGGGTAGATATACATTGCCATGAGCATCATAGTCGAAGCTTAACAAGTCTGCAAGGTACAATCAAGTACTAGGTAATATGCCCCCGTGAGTGCTAATCCAAAAACACTAATGTGTAACGAGTAAGAAACGCCCGTTTATACAGTACGGTTCGTGGTAGTGCGTGCTACCCCGGGCGGGGATTGTCAGTCCCAAATGGATCCATTTACTAAAACTCGCGCTTAAGTCGATAATTAACAACTATGATTCAGAGGAATTCAATGGATTAATACGTAAAATGAAATCAGTATATCATTAAGCCAGTAAGTCGGTAAGCCAGTAATTCAGTAAATCAGTAAGTCTGTACATGTGTTCAAGTAAAACAAGTAATGCATCTCACCCCTTAGTAAAAATAGTAAAAACGGGGCTGTGAGACTCACCTGAGTCTAGAAGTACCAAGCCGTAAATCAAGCAATGTGGTTCTCCTAACCAGTGACCTCTGGCATCCTAAACGCATAAGGTTAAGTAAGTAAATGGATATCTTAAAGATTATCCATGCTAGTTGTCCACTCAACTAGTTAATGTCCAAGTGTTTGTTTATATGTTTGTAATCGTTTGTATTTGTAGTTTGTAAATGAGTGTACGGCCTGTTGGTGACGGCGTGTAATAATAATTCAAGTATTATTATTATGTGTTTCGTTGCGTCGTATACTTGTAAAGTATGTTCGTATGTCTGTCATCTGTATCGCGACGTGAAAGTGTGGTTCGAATGTCAGTTCGAGCGAGTGTGAACTCGTGCGAGTGCAAGCTCGTATGTATGTCATTGAGTGCGAGTGCAAGCTCGTATAAGTGTGAGTGAAAACTCATATTTCCATCGTGCGAGTGTAGACTTGTAGTAAAGTGAGTGTAAGCTCATACGTATTCAAGTTGTAATGTATACTTCCCAAAGTATATGTGTTCTCATGTGCGAGTATCATTGTATACTTATAATGTATAGGTGTTTGTACGTTCCAGTATTATCGTATAAAGTATATCTGTCGTTACGTGTATACGGCACATGTTTGAAAAATATAAGTTTACTAACAGACAGTTCAGTTCGCAAGACTCGGCTCGCAGGACAAAGTCAACTCGCAAGACCAGTTCGGTTCGCATGGCAGTTCGGCTCGCAGGATAGGGTCAAGTCGCAGAAGAAAGGTTCAACTCACAAGGCTCAGCTCGCGGTTCAAAAGGGTCACTTCGCAATCAAAATGGTTCAGTTCGCAATGTGGTGTGCGAACTGAGATTGGGCTCAGTTCGCAGGGCCGTCTGTGAAACGTTTTCATTTTTGGTAACGTGGTCAAACGTGTTCGGTTTGACCCGATACTTTTACATAAGTCTTAAATATGTTTATAGAGTTCATAAAAATTATCGTTTCGTGTCGGGGTTAACCCGAAGTGTCGGTTTTATAACAAGTACAAAAACAGTCCCTAGGTGTGGTTTTTCAGTTTTTTGACTCGTTTCAGGTCTCATTTTCGCTAAGTTAAATTCAGAATTAATTCTTGAGGAAAATCACAGTTGTTCATCTATGTCTTAAGTATTTTCTGTAATTTTTCCATTAATTTTAGATACCTAGAAGTCGACTAAATAAAATGGTAAAGCCCATGAGGTCCACTTTTGACCAATCCGGCTACAAGTGCACTTATCGAATATTCTAGCCAAATTCGTGTATTTTCAGCGAGGCTATAAAAGAACTTTTTGTAGTAGACATATTAAGAAAGATTTTGATTCAAGTTTCATACATTTATTCAGCCTAGAGCTCAAGATATGGCTCCGAGAAGGATGATCAGTTTTCTGCCATCAGAGACAGCTTCGACACTTCGTCGGAGAAAAGCATTCTCGGGCACTTAACCGACTCGAAACGCTACGAAATTGGTGTCGTTGGAAAGCCAACATATTGTACTATATTTTAGGCTCAAGAAACATTTAATTTTATGTAAAAATGATTTTTAAATAATCCGTTGAAATAGAAATAAAATCTGGACAGAAAACTCAAAACATAAATTCGAGTTCTAAAACGCGTTTCGGTTAATTATATGGAATTTTTATGGTTAAGTGGATATACTAACATGTGAATATATGTGTTTCAAGTAAATTCATCAAAAGAAAAGAGTGTTTACAAAAGAAACGATGAAGGGAAGAAGAAAACACTTCGTGAGCTCGATTCCTCGCGTTTTCTTGAATTTCGAAGTGGCGGGGCTATGGTGGTTTGTGGTGGTGATAGGGTGGTGATATTGTGGTGTGAAGGTGGTCTCTTGGGGCTGTAAAAATTGCAGGTTGGGGGTGGGGGTGAGAGGAGGTGAAGTTGAGTGAAGAAGTGAGTATAGAGGTGAGGGTGATGAATGATGAAGTAAGGTGTGTATGTATAAGTATTCAAGCAACCAAAAGTATGGGAGCCCATACTTGGGCTGCAGAATTCGTGGGTGGGTCCCACTAGGTGGGTGTGTTGTTTTGTTTCTCCATTTTGCGTTACGTGTGGTGCTCGTTTACCCGTTCGTTTCGTCGTTCGTTTAAACGTTATACGTTTAATATAATACGTGTTGGTAACCTTTTTAAAACACAATATTTTTAACAATGTTTTACCCAATATAGTATATTTTAAGTTATTAAAATATATTTCGGGTTTTCGTTCGGTCGTCGGTTGCGAATCATGCATTTATTCGAGTCGTGTAACGTTTTTAAACGTTTTAATTGTTCGCGTGTAATCACGATATTTTTAATCAAAGTATTTTATCAAAATACTAAATTTTGAGTTATAAAAATATAACTTGATCATGTTTCGTCGCGTTCGGTTACGTTTTCGGCAAAACGTACGTTTTCGTTATATTATATACATAATATAAAGTAATTTCCAAAGTTATTAAATAATTTCATATTATTTAATAAATGTTTCACCAATGTCCCGTATTTGTGTTGTCAGATATTTATCTGACACGAATTTGTACGATTTGGACGAATCGTATACGTGTATATATATAAACATTATATATATATATATATATATATATATATATATATATATATATATATATGCAGTTGCTGTACTTAGTCCTATTTTGTACTAAATACACGTAATAATCACATAATTAGACACAGTAATAATGTCCTAATTTAGTAGGTGTCACACCATATATTTAGTTAATCATATATTTAGGGTTTAGGGAATTGAAAAAGAAATTGGCGCCACACAAAAAGGCGGTTTTGCGTTAATCCGCCACAACTAATTTGTTGTTTGTTAAACTAAAAACTTTATTTTTCCAAAGGGTGGGAGGCGAAAAGTTTATTGCGGGTGGTGAAAAGTTTATTGCAGGAGGTGAAAAGTTTATTGGCGCCACAATGCTTTTCGATATGTTTATACAAGTTGGGTTTCCAGTATAAATAGAGACCCTTGGCTCCATTTAAAATAAACACAACGTAATACCTAACTCCTCCTCATCATTCGCATACGTAATCCGAGAAGTTCAGGCAATTAATTAGTATGGCAACTAAAGAAGAACAGTTTGTGATCGGCAAGAAATTTGACGTATTAACCAAGATTAACAATAATGTCATCAAATCGCTTGAAGAAAGTATCCGAAACATCAATGACACAATGAAGAAGTTAAGCAAGTGGATAGTTGACCTGAAAGACAAAGGTGATGAATTTGGGTGTGAACTTTCCCAGCCCGAGATCGAATTTCTCGAAAAATGTGAGCATTATGATCTAATATACTACACGTACGAGAAAGCATCATTTGAAGCATTGTTATCACGTTTCAAGAAGTATAATCAAATTCATATAGAATGGAAAGAGCTTATGTTAAGAGGAGATGATGATTAGTTTTTTTTTTTTTTTTTTTTTTTTATCTTTATGTATGTAATGAAAACCTTCAATTTTCTCGTCTTCTATTTTAGTTACCAATTATGATTTTCATTTGTTTACAACATTCCTTTCTCATTGAACAAATTAAAAAGACATAAGAAGTATATACTAAACTAGTAAATTAACATACATAATTGAAATTAATAGTGACAACAGATAATTTTTGAATCTCTTAATTAATAATGAAGCGTTACATTATTTCTTATACAAAGAATTCAAAATATCTCTCTTTTGATTCATAGACTTCTCGAGTTCTTTGAGTTGCTTCCAAAGATGTTCATACTTCTTCTTTTGTTTATTGAGTTTTTGGTTCATATGTTAACTTGAATATGCATTACTTCATCCCTTTGCCCTGCATAACTGATAAACGCCAAAATGTACTAGATTATAGTACTAATTACCCCTTTGTTAGATAGGTTTCTAATGCATTTTGTATGAATAAGATACTTATTTCGTTCATATTTGCATTTAGGAGTTTAATTGGAGCTTGGATTGAAAAGAAACATAAAACGAGCTTATTGCGAAGAAAAGTTGCTAAAAGAATAAAGCATTGGACAAGAGAAGAATGGATCAGAGTAAAAGATGATCAAAATGAAGGAAAAGGGAAAAATCTGGAAATTTAATCCATACGGCGTATGGAAAATCCATACAGCGTATGGATTGAGTGAGCCGGGCTGCCTGTTACGCGGGCCTGGACTTTGGGCTTTTTAAATCCATACGGCGTATGGATTAATTCAGCAGAAACCCTAAAAACCTCATTTTTGCCTCATTTTTGACATAACTTTTCATAACCCTAAACCAGATAATAGAAGTCGACCAGAGGGGTTTCTACCCCATTTTGGGAGCGAAGCGATGGCGATTCAGAGGCGAAAAAAGCTAGGATCAAATCCTATTGATTCTATTTTGTTCGGTTTATGATTCGGTTTGCGTATCACTTTTCGATTTCCATTCTAAACATGTCTATGTGTTTTGTTTTGGGATTTAAATCTGATTTTGTATTATTGAATTATGAATTAGACTTATTGTATATTGTTTAGTTTAATAACTTTGGATTATGATTGTTTGAAGGTTATAATTGTGTTTTGAATGATTTGTCTGATTAAAGATTGTTATGTTATCCGTAGAACCTTGATTGTTGGTGGTTGTTAGTTACTACTTAACGTGATTGATAATGTCATTGAGATTGAGTTCCTTTGATGTTATTGATTATTGATGATTATGAATCTAGGTTTATAGTCATTGCTAAATATGTTGAGTCTGATAGGTTAAGAGACTAGTAACTAATCAATCTAAAATGAGCAAGCTAATAAGAGATTATTAGTAGGTATTGTTGAGTCATACCATGAGGATTATTCATAATCAATCGTGAACACTTAAAGCATAATTTAGGGAAAAGCACGCAATAGAAAAGTACAATTCTTGCGACATCGGATCGATGTTTAATGTGGAACCCTAGGTTATAGAAATTAGTTGGACCCGGAACGTTGGCTAATTTACATTCAACTGAGATTCTTTGATTAGTATCTTAGTTGATATAAAAGAAATCACAATCAGACAATCAAAACACATGAACTGGATAATATGAATCTGAGTGAGAAGACTCTAAGCAATTACATGTCTATCTCCAATTGTTTATCTATTCCTTTTATCTTGTCTTATGTTGTTTGTTTTAGTTATTTAGTTCATCTTGAGCGTTCGTACGGAACTCAAACGTACCCCTATTTTACTGCTTTCTGAATAATTCCAATTTAATTGAATAACATCGTTCATGTGTTCCTGTGTTCGACCTGGACTTACAATAGCTATACTATTCCGATCGGGTATTCTTGCCTGGTTGTGTGATAGTAGTGATTGGTATATCCTGTACTTTATAAATAATAAAACCAGACGCTTTCACACGCATCAATAACTTAAAAGTTCTATCATTGGAGAAGGAGGACGTGGAGGTAAATCATTATCTGGTATTTGAGAAGATGATGCCAATGCCATTATATATTGTTTTTTAAAGACGATCTTTTAAGAGTTTAGTAAATGTGGACTTTGGATTTTGATGTATATATAGGACAAAAAATTAAAACCAAATACACAAACCTTTGAAATACGTTTATATGACAACGGGTAATAAGAGACCGCCTCAAATAAAATACACCAACCTTTGAAATACGTATTTACGACAGCTGGCAAAAGAAAAAACAGTGGGGTAATAAGAGACCGCCTTAAATAGCAATATTTGGGGGCGGTGAAAATCGTACCGCCTTAAAAAAGTATGGCGGGTTGATCATAACCGCTGCCTTTTGTTATTTGTTTGGCGGTTTACTGAGCCCCGCTTTAACTACCTGTAAAAGCCGCCATATAAAGCGGTGGGACCTTTCATTTTCACCCTATAAGTGGTTTTACATCTAGGACCGTCTTTTAGTAGCGCCTTAATAGATCACTTTTGTAGTAGTGTATCCTCATTTTAAAATGGTCCCAAATTCGTAAAAACAGTATCAGTAACAAACATTGCCTCTACATATGAAGCAAATCAAGCAACTTTTTTGGTTGTTGACTTGTTGTATCTATGCTTGAAGGATATGGACTGTGATCAATTACAAACCCATAGCAAATCAAATATCTACAATTGAGAAACGTGAAGTTGCATTTATGTCTAATCTTTAACAAATATGTATGTATGTTCTGTTATTATAGAGTCCGTATTTATATGTGGCTATTAATAGCATTGGTTATGGAGACTTTGAGCCCTTGTAAACCGAGTACCTTCTCCTACAATATTCAATACATTAAAGATGATGGACCTATACAACCTTTAACTAACTCCTCCGGTGTATTCTATACCTTGACTGCAGTGTTAACTTAAAATTGGTAAAAACATCAATTGTCACTAAATCTCCATCATACTGTTTATTTTAACCTGAAGATCAATTGCAGTGGATAAACCAATATAGAGGCTACAAGATGGGTAGGTCCGTGGGATAGTCGTAAGGATCAAAACAGGTTTGGGTTTAAAGACGTATATAAGTCTGTTGTTAGAATCATCATGTTAAAAAAAATCACTTAATTATCAAATCACTGAAATCAGTGAACATAACTGTAACACCCCCGTTCCGATAATGAAACGAGAGGTCACATTTATTGCTAAATAATAAATGTACTAATAAATTCCTGTAATAATGAATGACAATGTATATTAAATGAAAACCTAAATGAAAGTCCAAACTAAAATAAATGGTAGTATCTATGGCAAGTCCAAATCTTGAAGCTCTCGCACTCATCCCAAATTACCCTGAGTACCTGCCGCATGAAAAAGAAAATGCGGCTGAGCTAATTGCTCAGTGCGCAGATGATAACAGAAGTAAATAGTAAAAAATAATAATATCTTAAAGTAAGAACAAAGCGGAATAAATAAGTAAAGTTTAATTTTCCAAAATTCACCCTTCGAGTAACACCACCCTTACACCAGAATAAACAAATGAATTAAAGGCTGAAGGAACGAGGGGTTGGGTTATTTTATACCGAGTACCCTACAAACAAAATATCCAAACTGCACAACACCGGTGCCAAATCATATCATATCTCGCAATGTATCATATCAAATCATATCTCGCAATAACACACTGGTCGCGACTCCAGGTGTACGTATCCCCTAATCGGAAGGTGTGTATGGCACTACACCACACGACCGCTCTACACAAATCATATCATATCATAACATAGCCTAGGATGCATCCATACGCCTCCCAAATAATCCAAAAGCTCTCCCGCGAGCATAAATCAAAAGCTCTCCCACGAGCATATATAATCACACAAATCACATAATATCAACAAAGGGGAGACGCCGTGGACTAATCCCACCGCCATGGATAGTGCGACGTCATTGGTGCCGCAATGACGCCCCTGTGGTCCTCCACAGGAAGCTGACTCGGTATACCTATCTCCTGTCTACAAAACTCTAGGGTTCTATGGGCACACAGTGGACATATAAACCAACCACACACCAGATTATGTCCACCGTGCATATGGAACCTAAATCAATTGAATTACCAACAGCTCGTAACAATGAATTCCCCAAATTTTTCAAAATCATTTTTCACGCAAATTTTCTCAAAAGTTTCCACAATTTATCATATCTCAAATATCACTTTAGCTCAAAACAATTTAGCTCAAATGGGGGAATCAAATCACACAAGTATGTCAAGATATCAAATGAACCACAAGGATATCAAAAGAAAATGAGGATATCAACAAGCATGTCAATATAACGCTGAAGAAAGAGTACGGACATCCGTACCTGAATATGCGTTTAAATATTTCAAAATCGAAAGGTGCTCCACAATCCTCCGCAAAGTCTACATATAACAATTGATCTAACTTAGAATATTTACGTATCTAAGTTATTGCTCTTCTGGTATCCCATATCTCAAATCCCATTTCTATTTAATTAATGTTTATCTAATTTATATGTATACTTATGATTATCTTAATTAATAAGCCAAATCATGGAGGAGTTAAGAATTTAATTCCTTTAAGCTTATAACAATAAACACATTTTAACCACTTCAGTATATGTCATACGAGAAATTATATCTCCCAGTAGCATAGGTGTAGTTTCAGCATAGTTATTAAAATGTTTAGCAAAACATAAGTCCATTAGGAGGTAAAACGTAATTATGACATTTTAATTACTTATTTTGTAACACTTTATATAGTCCAGGGGGTGTAATGTAAATTTATAAAAATGGCATGATATCATCATCTTCATCATAAACGAGTACGTACGCAGGCCAAATTTTAATCTTAAATTTTCATGGTTTAATTCTTTTAGTTCTAATTAATTACCTACATATACAAGTATTACACTGTTAGACACTTAACGATCATTTTTGAGGCTCCGTTTCGCTAGTAAATAACAATCTTAATTGCCCGAAACTTTCCGATATCGTCACCGAAACGGGTGGCTTTAATGGTTGGTTTCGGTTTGAAAGAATCATAGCTATGAACATGAGATCATTAATAAAAACGTAAACAATATTAATATTCAAGTTTGGTTGATGATTTACCTTAACAGTCAACACGATTTCGCAACACAATTTTGATTCAAACTCTGACCGCTAAACCTTCTGTTAAAACTCGAGGCTGATCCGTAGATCTCTTCTTTTTTGATTTCTCTCGTATAAACTTTATAGTATAGTTGTTTGTGTTTTACTTGGAATGATATTAGGGTTTAAATGATCGTATATAGGTCAAAATATGGGCCGAGAAACACACGGTATTTGGGCCGATAAGAATGTAAATGATACAACTTACGTGCGTGTGTAATGTACGTGGTTGACTTCTTCTTGTTACTCAACCACAAAATTTTGTGGATTATATCAACTTATCTTATTTTCTACTTATTTATATTTATTTAGTGTGACATTTATAACTTATATTTTACTTACTTTTGATTATTTACGAACAAACAATGTAGACAAATGAATATGAATAGATTCAATATAGACAACTTATCAATATGTATACTTTAAAGTCGGGTTATTATAATAACAATTTACCAAGATGGATATATTAGAAAGAGATTATGTGTTACTTTTAAGTCAAGTGACCCATTCTTATCTAGACCTTTTAGAGATAAATTATAAAAGCAACCATGAGCAACACATATATACTTGAGGCAAGATCGCAAACTGTCAAAAGGTATTTTCACCCAGAAATCAATCTCGATTGCATATCGGGTATCACATTTGAAGCATGATTAACACTTTACTTGTATATTATTTTGTCAAATTACCAAAGTTTGGTGCTTATAATCCAATAATCCATCATATCTGAAACCCCTATTTTTTTTGTTTGTATTTATTACTAGTTTACCGAATTACTGAACTATAGTTTTATATACATTTGATGTTTTATCCTTGAAATGTTTGTAATTGTGACCTGAGAAAAAGACGTTTATCCTTTTATGCTAAATAGTGTGAATGTTCTTTATGAAAGTGATGGAGCAAAATGAAATGCATATCTTTGTAGACTCTACCCTCCTCTATCACATGAAAAAAATTTGTCTACCTTAAATTCACCTATATATGAAACCTAATCTAGTGAATTGTTTGTCATTTTCTAAGTTAAATGTGTTTAGGACGCATAACCTTTGTTTTTGTATGATAATGGACTAGTAGGTTTCTGACTGCCTAACTCTTCTAAACTCTTTTCATAGAACTTGAGAAAACTCTTGAACTTAATCAAACGACAAGTGCTAATTAACCAGGTCAGTTTTAAATACTTATTCAGTATATTATAGAACCCCTGAGCAACACAAGCAATTATTATTTTAAAAATGTTTATGCCTTATAGTCAATGGGATAGGTATCCATTAAGTTAAGATTTTTACGAGTATAAGAAAAGGGAGCTTTGAACATCTAGGGTTCCGCTCATCAGCTTCAACAAGGTACATATTCTTCCATCAATTCACATTTGATTTTAGCAATTTCAATTTGACTTCACATCTACATGTATGTGAGTGTGTTATTTTCATGGACTCTTCTTACTTATATAAAATATTATCTTCGGGTAAAGGGGGTTGAACCTAGCAAAATAATATGAAATATTATCTTTCTATATCAAATTGTGAGCAACTGAATATCATTATATACTCCCTCCGTCCCGATTCTATTGTCCTGTATTCCTTTTTGGGATGTCCCAATTTAATTGTCCACTTCCATAAATAGATAAAGATAATGAGATAACGTTCATTTTTGCCCCTAATTTATATATGTAAGACAAAAAGGTAGGTAAAAAGTAAAGGGTAAAACTGTCTTCTTACAAAAAAAGTAAGAGAGATGGTGATGTTTTCTTAAACTGCGTGTTTTTTGTCTGGGGACAATAAAATTGGGACGGAGGGAGTATTTGATTAAGAATTTAAGAATATATCTTTGTTTTTTAATAATTAAAACAGAATATATCGTTGTTGTTGAATATTTGAATCTGCTTGTAATTGCATATAATGGGATGTAATTGACTGGTCAAGTTAGGCCAAATAAGTTTACTTTGACACTTCTATAATGTAATGTTATGTAAATTAACAAAATATATGTAACCATGTTTAGGTACATTTGGTACAGGATATGAATTGGTCTTCCCATTTTAATCCAGTTCTTTTGTATATGCAAAAGGCATTTCTTGAAGGTATTTTTTGCTTCTGGGTTGGTTAGTTGAGGAAGGTTCCCTCATAACTTCTAAAGAAAACTACGATCAAAGATTTTGCGTAGTTTCAATAATAGACTAGGCCTTTGGCTTTGAATTTCATGCAATGAAGATGCAATAGTTTTTAGCCATGATATTCTTGTACTTTTCATAGTCAATACCTTTCCACATAGAATTCATTTATTAAGAAGTAAAAATATTATGAATATTCAAACCGCCTAGGTAGGTCATCTTTAGTACCATTGATGGTTATGAATGTATGCAGTAGAATTTGAACTTGTAAGATCATATTAACTTATTATTGCTATGTGCAGGTCTTGCTTGTGACACTTATATTTTGTTACAATGTGCATGCCAAACTCTAGTGTGATACTAATTATTGCTGAGCTGGCAGACGATAGTGTATAGTAAGAAAGCTCAGGTAGAAGCAATACAAATAGATGCTAACAACCAGCGAGATAAGTAAGTCGAAGATGCAATGCAGAAACTTCCAGAAAAACTACTTCATGGTCTTGCTAACAATTTTTAGCATGACTTTTCTTCTACGTTTGTTGCAAGGTACGACAACATAACTACTCATAATCTCTTTGGTATACACACATTATAGTATAGGCGTATAGCTAATTTTTATAGGTAGCATTAGTGTAGCCATATAAATAATTTGTGGCAATTTATACCATTTATTTGATTAACTACTACTTACTTGGATGTGATGATATGATTAACTACTACTTATTTGGCCCAATTTAGAGTCACATGTGCATAGCTCATTATCTTACCTAAAAATTATTTTGTTCTCACATGAGTTTCAACAATTATTAAAGGGTTTAGTGCAGGGGAATGCACTCAACTTTAGTTCGATGTCTATAGTATGTACCCAACTTTGTTTTGGTCTATTGTGTGTATCAATCTTTCAACTTTGGTCTATTGTGTGTATCCAATGACTAATCTGATTATATGTCAACCGTATAATGTGCCACGTCATGTGACATGTCATTAACACATCACCAAAAATGATTGCTACGTCAATCAGATACACACAATAGACCAACATTGAAAGGTTAATACATACAATAGATCAAAACGAAGTTAAGTACACACTATAAACATCGGACTAAAGTTAAGTGCATTCCCCTGCATTAATCCCATTATTAAACACCCATCTTCTGTAACTAAACCCAAAGTTGCACATATATACAGTTGGATATAGCAAACCATAGTTATGTGCACTAGATGGTTGCCTCAACTAAGACCCATATGACAACAAATTCAATATTAATAACAAGTAAACATTATGACCATGAGCACTAGATCAACTGAGTCTTTGAACCTTTCTTTTGCAATTGTATCTGAGCTCAACATGAAACGCCCAATTTTTTTTGTGTGACTGAAACAATGTCTTACATCCTTATCATTTATTTATAAACACATATCACACCTTTAATCACTTGTATAAGATTTATACACAAGCTAACAAACACATCACTTATGTTTGACGGGTACCCGCAGGGTAATCTGGTTACCCCGGGTAAGACCAAATTCTGGGAGGGATACCTGCCGGGTTGTGACACCCGGTCAAAAAGGGCCAAAATTAGGGGCCAATTTAAACTTTTAAATCACGTATTACATACGTGTTAACACTTAAGCATTCAAGTATTATATATATATATGTATATATATAAACCGAAACGATTATTTAAATAATCGCGAATACACGAATTTAACAAAACGTAGAAACTCAAAATGAAAGTGAGCGAAAAACATTTTTAAATCAAGTATTATTATTAAGGATAATAATTACATAATCCGTTTGAAATTTAAATACAGTTTAGATACAGAAAACTACCCGTACATTTTAGGTAAAACAAAGTTACAATTTTAAACATCCGAGAAAACAGTTTTATAAAATATTTCAATTAAAAGCTTATACGAATCTATTTTTAGAAAATTATCATTTTAAAAGATTATATTATTTAACGATCGGGTACGCAAACACGGAGTGAGGCGCACCAACTAACCTCAATTATTTGAGGGCCGACCTCTATTATTGATCACACACACGCACACATTTTTACTCCCTCTATCTCTCGGCTCTCTTTCTTTTGTGGATCATCAAACACAAACACCAACAACATCACAATCATCACCATAATCTTGATCATCATCATCATCCGGTTTCATCATCATCACCACCACCTCACGGTTTCGTTTTTGAACTTGTAAGGATCATTTAACATTTTCCTTTAAATTTATGTTTATAATACGTTATATAGCATGTATTAGCTTTGTATTAAGTTGTTGTAAGCGGAAATAGGATTTAGAAATGGTTTTGTATGTTTTCTGCACGTACAGAGTCGAACCAGTTACGTGAATCCGGCGGATTCGGGTGAATCCGGCGGATTCCTGCCCAGAAAACATGAACACGGCGTATTCAATGGAATACGGTCGGATTCCCTTGGTTTGTCATGAATACGGTCGGATTCTTGGGAATCCGGCGTATTCCCTCTATTTTTCTGGAATACGGCCCCATTCGCTCGGTCATTCAAAAACAACCCAATGATCAAAGCTAAGTACCTTAGCCTTGTCAGTTTTAGGCCATCCGGGGTCGTTTAGGGGCCGAAAATGGCAGATTACTGTTTTCAGACTCATACCAAATTTTGTAAACTCAAACATAAACATTTAAACAATACATTGGATAATCCTTTTACTCATTAGAATCTCGCGTGTTTAGGACTCTAAGGGATTTCAGAGATTGTCTATTCCACGTCGAATATATTCATTTGCTCGGATTGACTCAGGTGAGTCTCACGGCCCCATTTTCAATGTTTACATGTTTTAATAATTGGGGGAGATGCAACACAAATTATTTTCGTGATCACTGTTATTCGGTTAGTTAATTTAGTTGTTAACTTAATTAACTGCATTGTTACTTGTATTCGGTTTACCATTTTGGTACATGGAACGGTTATCATTGTCGGTCTTGATTTTCATTGTTCGGTATATGCACGAGTGTTTTAATTCGGTAAAAGTCCTCAACAGTGTATGATTCATTAACTTAATAAGGCGCGGTTACTAAATGATAGTACTATCATGGGAGTGACGTCCCCGTCCGGGTTGCTAGCTACAACCAAGTTAAAAACGGGCACTTTAGTAATTGTTATGGGTGTGTCACCAAATCGGGAGGCAAAGATCGGGTTAGGCTTTGAATCATAGCTCAGTGCAATACAAATGTCATTATCGGTAAATCATTGTTCGGAAACCTTAATTGGTTTAATCATTGGTCGGTAGCCCTAATGGGTAAATCATGGTTCGGTACATTGTTATTCATTGATCGGTTTACACTGTTTAAATTATCGTCGGATAATCATGTTGATCACATTAATGTATATTAAAACCTGTGAGATTCACCAGCTTTATAGCTGACCTTTTAGTGTTGTATTCTCAGGTGCTCATCAATATTAGGAATGGCCTACAGGATAAGCTACCTATCACGAGTCGCATGCATCCAATTAGACATGAAGATTTTCTTGCATTATATTTTGTATAATGGTTATATATTAAAATCTTCTGAAATCATTTTGCGAACTCACTACTATGTTTTAAACTTATGACTTAAACTTTGTATTTCTTTTGGAAAACTAATGTAATGTAATGTGTTTCTAAAACGTCTCATTTAGAGTCGTTTGCTTGTACTTTGGTGTTTTGATATTTGATTAGTCATGCCCCAAAACAGTCGCTTCCGCAAAGCATGAAATTGGGGGTGTGACACGGGTAGGCAGGGTACCCTCCGGGTACACTTACACTCTCCACAAGCTTCAACTTCTGTAAAGGTTTATAAAGGGGCTATCCGGTTAAGGGATTTATACCCGCCGGGTAGTTCTCTGGGTAGGGTATCTACCCGCCGGATTGGTGGTGTACCCGACGGGTAAGCCCGACTACAGCAGTCCAGAATTTTGACGATTTTAAAACGAACCAAACTCCTGAATCGTTAACACTTAAAACATCAAAAGCTATAGATTTCCAACTTATATCATTACAAACATGAACCAATCGGCGTTTTTCCCCAATTCATCAAAAATGTAGATTTGAAATTTAGAATCCAAATGACCACTTTCAAGACTTTGGTTGCATAATTTGCAACCCAATTCACACATGACAAAATCTGGACCTATTATCATTACCACATCCAATTCTAATGTATTTATAACGACGACATACCAAAAACTATATACGCTACTAATTATTCCATGAGTGTTGCCATTGATGATAGAAAGTGTTGCATTATAATGTCATGAGTGTTGCCATTTATTACAGAAAGTGTTGCATGTGAGTCTAAAAGTGTTGCATTATAATGTCATGAGTGTTGCAATTGAATATAGAGTGTCGTTAGTGTTGCCATTGAGTGTACAAAGTGTTTCATCAAAGTATAAAAAGTATTGCATTTTTTAAATACATGCAACACTCTAAAAAAGTGTTGCGTATTTTAACAAAAGTGTCGCCTTAGACCTAAGGCAACGGTGCATAATATAGCACTTGATAAAGTACTGCACTAGGCCAAAAGCAACATTTTTTAGGTGAAAGACCCCCGGATCTACAGCTGATCGAATTCTTGTAATTGAGCGGAAATCAATCACAAAAGTAAAACGCTGATCGAATTCTTGTAATTGAGCGGAAATCAATCACAAAAGTAAAACGTGAATCAATAACGAAATCGTATTCGGAAAGCAAACTGTAAATAAAAGTTGATAACTTTTATTTCTTGATCATGAATTACACACAATCAGCTTGAATTCTCTCCCACAAGCTCTCTCTCTAAACTCTCTCTAGATATGGAAGTGAAAGTGTTACAAAATGAAAGAGTTACCACAAATGAATTACACCACTCCTATTTATACTAAAAGTATAAAATCCGAAACTAAGCAATCCGAAATTAGCTAGTCCGAAAGTAACACTTTCGGACCTTCTGTACATTCGAATCTTGCTACATTCGGAATCTTCAAAGTGTTGTAATTCATAAACAAACAATCTAAGCTAAAAGTCTATACAAACTATTGTCACAAAATGTTAGAACTTCATGTTCTAACATTAGGACTAACGCAACACTTATAGCGGTGATGCATTAGCTTCATTTTGTAGTAGTGTAAGATGGGTTTACGATCATTGGGGTGTTTTCAAATATATAGTGCAGAGGGCCTTGATATCGCGTAAAAAGTCACGTTTTTACTATCGATATCTCCTTCATTTTAAGATCAAAACTTAGAATATGAACTCAAATATTACATTAATCGATGTTATTTTGTCATGTAGGTTAAAATAAGGAAGCACGAGAAAAATCAAGCAAAACGGACGAAAAATGAAGATTCTATGCACTTTTGAAGATTCAAAGCAAGTCGTGACAAAATATATCAAGCTAAAAGAATCATCTCAGAGATTTCTTCATAATAAAGTCTTCGTTTTCAAAAATTGAGTCTAACGCAAAAAGAATCAATAAAAAAGGATAAGAAATGAAGATTCTACGCGCGACGAAAGATTCAAATCATTCGGAACAAGCAATCTGAAGTTAGAAGACTCATCTTGGAGATTTATTTATATCAAAGTCTTCGTTTTTAAAAATCAAATCCAACGCAAAAAGAAACATAAAAAACGGACACTTAACGAAGAAGATACGAAGTAAAACGTAAACTTAAAGCACCTGAGCAGGTACCGGTCAGCCGCCGGCCGGAACCGGCCAACTGCTGGCTGGCACAGGCCAACCGCCGGCTGGAAAGCAGTGTCAGACCCGTTTCCGACTTCTTTTGGGTCTGTACCCATGGGTTTTGACCCGGAACCGCCGGCCCGACCCGGTTCCGGCGGGAAGATGCGTACCGCGCACGCTTTTCACTAAAATGAGCCTATTTTTGCTATTGTAAGCCGGATTTCAGCTATAAATATATGGTTGGATTTATAACTCAAAAACACACCTTCCTAGAGCACTTTCTCACTCTAAAAATCAGTTCTCTTTCTCTCTCTATTTTTCTCACTCTAGATTAATTATTAAATTAGTAAGGGAGCACAATAAAAATAGAATGAAAGAGCATAACGTATTGTAATCTTTTGGTGTGCACTAGGAATTACGAGATATATTAATTCAAGTCTTTTCTTTCTCGCATTTAATCACGGGTTATTTCTATCTTTATCTATCTTAATTAAAAATGTATTATTTAATTATGCTAGATATAGTTATTGCCATGTTTAGCGAGTAGATTACTTTTGTATTTGTTGTGTTGTAGTTAGCGTAAATCATTATGGGATGACTTTAATTTTATCGTGAAGTATATGACGGCCCCGATTTGACAGCTCCTTGATATAGTAATGGAAACGCTTTATGCGGAGTACAAATGTACGGAAGTCTGGAACGACCGAAGCTAGTTATATTACGGATCGATATTATAAAAATGGAAACTTTATGTTCGGACTTACTTTATTTTTACGATTTTAAACCTAAAACTATATAATCGCCTTTCGGTCAACAAACGTGATTGTAACGGAGTCGCGAACCTTAATACTTGGTCAATAATTATCTACGTCAAAACTATAGTTTAATTAAAACGTCATGTAAACATCGTAAAATGTAGTGTGATTACGTTGGAATCACCATCGGTGTAGTACACTGCGGATCGCCATAGTAATTTTCGACATGGTCTGGTTTTAATTTTATGAAAAACCCCGCCAGCATTTTAGATTAGAGTAGGTAGGCTACAGGATAAATAAATATTTACAAAAACCTAGGGATTTGTTGATTAAATTAAGCAAGGCATGTTTTAAAATCCAATTTAAAATAACGTTTTCCTTATAATTCAGTATTCTAAAGTAAGATACGCGCGAAACAATTAAAGTTTCTCTCGCCTATCATTCTTAAATTTTACTGATAGAAAATAATTAAGTCGTCCGAACAAATATTCTAAGTTAGTTATTTATTGAATCTGTAATCTGCATGGTATTAGGAACGGTCGGACTTTAAAAGGGCCTGCTACTCTATTCCTTCGCTCACGAACGACTGCTTTCGATAATAAGAGCCACTTACTCCCTCACAGGAGAGTGTGGAGAGTTGTGCATCGTCCGTGTGATCAGAATCACGATACCTTAATTCCTCATGACATATTAATTGATAACCGACTAATAAGGAATCTAACGGTTATACCATGAGATATCGGATTTGATACACGTAACCAATTTAGACCACCGTTTCCTTTAAACCCAAAGTCATCATCCCATATTATCAGCTAATGAAATCACAACAATTACTACTCTCCATCATCTAATTTATTATTACCTTTTATCGATTTTATTTAATTTATTTAGCAAACTGAACTGAAAATCCCCAATCACTTTTATAAGCCCCCTTTACTAGAAAACGATTGATTGTTTGGAATACCTTTGTTTCAATTCAGTTTATCTTTAAGAACGACTCTAGGTCAAACTTACTACTTGCTAACCCTTTGGTTCAGTAATCGTAAGCCACAACTTAGACCCCAACTAATATAAATTTTAAAACAACCACGACGTGCGACTCGACGTTCGCGGAACAGCTCGTGACGTCAGGAAGCGCGTTAGGCCTAAATTGTTCTCTACATACTTGCACTAAGTATGGTTTACTAGGGCGAGTAAGTGATAAGTATAACCAAGGGTCATTCTTCAAATCGCAATGAATTGAAATTAGGAACTTTGGTTATCTTTGAGTGACTCAAATGGATAACAAAGAAGTAGGGGCGTTGTTTTGGGTTTTCTTTCCTAAATTAAACTAAATGCAGTAAAAGTAAATGGGTAGAGGTTACTTCGATACTGTAGATAAAGCGGTGGCTACTATGATATTGGTCTATGCTAGCTTAGGGTAACAATGTTTTATAAGGCTTTAGTAGTGACGTATTTATATTTCAGGATGAGTACGTCGCATCTACGATCCTACTACTTATCTAACACGAAGTTGTCCACAATCATATAAGAGTATGTCACTTGGATAGCAGACACGAAGTGTTATTTAGCTCCGGAAGTTCTCCCAAATGCAATAACCAATTTAACCAACGCTTAACCTCGAATCTTATCACCCATTCTCGGTCGTCGGAGACGTAATGTGACATCCGTATCCAAAACTCTATTCATAGGTTCGTTTATATTTGTGTTCATGTACGGAAGTAATGGGGAGAATTAAAATAAGTATTCGTATTTTAAACTATGTGAGAAATTTAATTCTCGTATAGTGTTAAAAAAAAAAACTCGAATATCGTTCATACGGAATTAAATTAGAAACAAATATATAGTTTAAATATAATAATAAATATAATATAATGATTACAGTAAAAAAAACGTATGGTAATAATATAATAATAATAATCTTATATTCTATTCATCTAATCTCTCTTATCTAATATGAGAGAGCCTATATTAGCTAATCCCCTCCTCATCTAACCCTCCTAAGCTAATCCACACCTTTCATTGATTTAGTTAATATAATCTTAGCCATTGATAGTCTTTGGTAAAATGATTAATTAATCTCACTATTTTTTGCCCTAAATTATTCCAATTTTACCCTTGGCTCTATCCAGTATCAATCCCCAAGCAAAAAAATACGGCCAAACCAATGGAAAAAAACGATGGAAAAATACGCTGGAAAAAACCTACGGCGACCAATCCCCAAACACCAAAATCAAGCAACCCATCAATCCCCAATCAAAATTTAGGGCAAAAAATCATCTATTCTTCTCCATGTCAACCAATTGCTTGTCTCAATTTGTGCTGAAAACCTAAGAATTGCACTTGAAGAGCAGCCATGTGCGCTGGCGGAGATGGATTTTTTCCGATCAACAAGTACTTGAACGGATGGAGGTGGCGTATGATGAGCAACGAACGGAAGATTCCGTTCACCGACGCGTCGAACGGCGTCACCGGCGGCCGGCAGCGGAGGCTTGTCTGAACCGGCAGTCGTCGATTGTAACAATTTAGGCATTTTTCTCTCCATTCTTATATATTAATGACTGTGAAACATATTCTTTGTGTTTAGTATATAAAGAATGTAAAGTGATTTTTTTTGTTTATTAGTACTCAAACGGTTGAGATTTCAGCACAAATTAAATATACAGGTGAAACAGGTACCAAATAGTTTGGGTCAACTTTACCATTCGAATTACTTTTAGTTGGTTTTAGTATTCATATTTCATCTCATTGTTGAATAAATAGATGTATGAGGTTTTCTGGCCACGAAACTCGGCATTTTATGAGCTACAAATCTCCTTATGTCCCACAATATCGTGATCAATGAAATCTCAATGGCTCATAATATGTTTACAATGACATCTGGACACGATGGCTCATAATATGTTCATCTCATTGGCTCTAAATGTCTTGAATATGTCTGTTTTATTATCTTGAATCCTTCAATTTCAATTCTCTTTTTTCTTCCCTTCCATGTTGCATTTGAAAGTAGCAGGCATCAATGATGTTATAGAAAAAATACTATAACATAAATACTCATTTTTCTTTTGTGCCCTTTATTCAATTAGGGAGCTTTTATTGGACCACAAGACGAATCAGAAGGGGCCTACTTAGCTGGAACATGTTTAGTTTGTGCGGTGAAGGTTTGATTCCTTTTGATTTCTCCAGAAATCGTACAGTTGTTTAAGTGGGATGTGCATTGAGTAATCATGTTTAGTTTGTGCAGTGAAGTCATAGTGGTTTCGTTTGCTGCAGGGGTGGTAGAAAAAAAGTAGACTTGGTGGTTATGTCTTGTCGTGTGAATGTACACAACAATAAAACTGTGTGACCCTATTGTAGTAAACGAAGACCCTCCGTTATCTCACTTGGAAACTATCAAAAGGATGGATTTTTTCAGTCCTATACTTTATAATCGTTAATTTTTAACCTTATCATATATTTTGCAGATGATTATAATTCGGCTTTTGCAAAATTCAATTTATAATTATCCAGTATCAAGATCTTCAGCATCCTCTCTGATTGCAAGCACGCTGTTTATAATACAGCAAGCGTAAGAGATATTGTTTCTTTGTATATTTGGTTTATTTTATAATATGAAATCTAAGTCAGCAGCCTATGCTCATTCGTGTAATGTGCAGATGTCAATTTCCAATCATTTATATGGAGATGCATTTGGCTTAGATTCTTGCAATTGATGCTTGCTCTCAGGTATATCAAACAGTAAGGATCTTTTTTCTCTTTTTTTTAAATATGATTACTTCACATGCTTGGATGAACTATCACTTTCTAATTTATTTTTTCCTTTTTAATTTTTAAATTTACTGGTGATCACTCTATTCCCTAATGTTCCAGCTTATTTGATTAGGGTATGTAAACGCGTAATTCAAAGTGATGTTGGTAAAAAATCAGAATGTATTCACCTGAATTGTCTAGCTCCTGGTGGTGGCAAGGTCGTTGTGAATCCTTGGGTATTTCATCATTCTATTTTGTTAGTAGTAGTAATATATGTTATTCATTTACCAATTTTCCCTAGGAATCAGTTAGAGGTGGCAATCTCTGAAAATTTACTTAGTAGTAGTTACTTAGGGTCATAATTTACCTTTAACGGGTCAATGAGTAAACTCTAAAAATTTGGTTATAAAAGGAATGGGTCAAATGGGTTAAGAATTCGTTGAATTTGAGAGTTTATTTCAAAGCTTAGAACGTATTAAGAAGTGCTTATTTTGATACAGTTCTATAGTGGGACATAAGGAGATTTGGAGCTCATAACATGCTGAGTTTCATGGCCAGGAAACGGACTTATTCGTGGTCACATATTTAGTCTTATATGGTTCCGAACTTCCGATTGCAGTCTACTGGGAAGCTTACCTCAACTATTATCGAGACTAAAATTAAAGAAAACTGTGAACGTATAAGTGGTTTAGAAAAATAGTGGCTGTCTTCCTGATGGTAGTCATAGGAGGGGGAACAGTGGACAACCTTATGTCATTGATTAACCGTTGGGGATCTCATGAAGTTTGTGATTGTAGAGCCCCATACATTGGCTGTGAATCATTAGCTCATACCAATATAAACGATGATACTGAAGTTTTGAATCCATCTACGTCATATCATGTTGGTCTCTGTTTACCAGGTACTTGCTGCATTCATTCTTACATGTGTTGCCTTATTTGTTCCATTTTTATCAGGTTATTAACCATGGATGTGGTAACAGCTTCATTAAAGCTTCATTATAATATTTTAGAATATTATTTAAGAAATATACAGTCTTAACAGATTATATTTATTGTAGGTGGTGGACAAAAAATTGCTTAACACCTGTTCGGACCTCTTTGGTTCCATACTATAATGTGACCCATCGGTGTTCCCCTTACCCAATAGACCTGGCCCACGCTTTTTGTCATATATGAGTTAAAAGGATCATGACATTTGATTAAATAAACATTGTTGAGAAATATAGTAAAAAAAAACTGATCGAGTGGTACATGTGACTTGGTCCAAAAAGGCTATATTTAACTTTATTTGTAGTAGCATCGTTATGTTCTGTTACACTCACATACGACTTGATCTTGCTCACAGGACAATCCTAGAAGGAAAATCACTGAAGCTAATTTCATGATCATGGTATCTGGCGCATCCTACAAAGGAGGATAAGATGCTCACTTTATTTATTTGTTGTTGTTTAATAGTTGTCTTATTGGACTGGTCAATCTGTAGTATTTGCTATGTTGATAGAACCAATCTTAGCTTGGGTGACAATTCTTGCTTACAAAATCAAGGACAACCTTAATGGGGTAAAGCTTGCAAATGTTGAAGACATTGTGAAGAAGTGGGATACCTTTGTGCCACTTGTCTGGGTAGAGTATCCCAATACCTCACCACTATTAGAATTTTAATATGCAATGTATATTCTGTTATCAGTTATGAGTATGAGTTTTAAAGGTACTTCTATACATTTATATGTTTCATTTTCAAAAAAAGTAATTGACAGTTGACGATAACTAATACAAGTTTTGTGTTATTCGGGTGGATTGAGCTCCAGTTATAAAAGCTCCATTACTGAACAAGGATTAAGTGATGAAACCTGCAGTCCAGATAGTATTGCAGTTATTCGAATATTGGGAAGTAAAGCTGCTCAACCAGAACCTGTATATGCTTTGTGATCCTCTTGCACTACATATGGATTAGATTCTTACATCTTTTTATCACGCTTTCAAACAATATAAGCATCTCTCCTATAACCCGTTATACTACAACTGATTATGTGGTTCCGATTATTGAAATATACATAATACATATCGAAACATATCCAAACACCCCTAACTAAATAGTACACTTGACAATGACATATATCATGTACACATCAATACATAACTTATATTTGTACACATGTATTTTAGGTGGCAACGTCTTCCTATTTGTATGAATGCTTTGTTATACACTTGGGTTCCAATCTATAAGTATGGCAAGGAACCCATACTACTTATGAGCAACAACAATGGGCCGCCAAAAATGCCTAATTTTTGAAGGTATGCTTTTACTACTCTCATAACAATTACTTTATGCTTAATATTTAATGCCATATTTCAAGATAGTGGTTAATCTATGGATTTTGAGATAATCTATAAGGTGAATTGCTTTTGCTTTTCAATTATTGTTCTTGTGTTTTACCTAATCATGACTAAACCAAATCATAGATTAATTATGCCTTATCTAATGTATTTGTAGTAAAGATTCTGCTCCATCTCACTCATCTATTGAACATGGTTGTTCTGTAAGGATTTTGTCTCATGAATTCTTGCCTAAATTGAGGTTTACTATCTGTGAAACAGAAAATGTCGAATACACAAGGTGTTAACTGATTATAACCAATATAAGTGAGTGATTTATATACTGTTAATTGTCCTTGCTCAAAGTGAAGGAAGGGTCCCCAACGGTGTGTTTTACATAGCCACTATGACATTTTATTGCAGACACTAATTTCCGCATATTATATTGACCCGTCTTGGTATTCAATGGTAATCATTTGGTTGGGTGAAGACATTACCTAAGTTGATGCAAGCACATGTCTCAGCTGAATATATGTTTATACCAACAAATATATCTAACAACATTAATTTAACCTTGCAGAAACAAGCAACATACATAATAAAATATAGTAAAGCTTCAGCTTCAAAATTAAATTCCTTAGGGTTTTTGTGAGGTGTCATAGCTGTTGAGTGCCATTGTATTCACAAAACCAGCAAATTGGCATTCCTTTTCAGTTTTCTTATTTGTATTTTTTTTATAATGCTTTCAATAGTCTGAAGGTAGAAGTTTTGAGTTTGACTGTCAATTAAACTCTTAGGTTCATTTTTGGCTACGAAGTGAAAAAAAAAAATTCAGAACTCGCGAATCCTGAATGTTGGTTTAGAAATGTACTTTAACTACTTTTTATAGTGTGGAACTTGATAGCAATCACATTGAAATTTTATTAAAGTTGTCTTCAAGCAATGGTTTATGTATGTTAATTGAACTATTGTACCTCTCCAATCTAAGAGGGTCCTTCCTGTTTGTGTGCATTGCTGCTTTAGAAACGAAGATATGGAAAGAACTTCAATTTTGCTTATCTAAGAATGAGTTCAAACCACCCTAAGTTGTGAAGATTTACTGGATAAAATGGCAAATAATTAGTGTTAGAAGTGTCAATTTGAAAACATATTTCCCCTGTATTGTGTCAGTTCAATTTATGCTTATAATATATTATCTTCTAAATGTTCAAATGGGTCGAACCTGACCCACAAGGCATATAAATGCGTACAGTCTCTAGATTGGTTTAATCAAAAGTTAAGGTAGTATTTAAAGCATATAATTTTTGGTCATTATGAATTTTCAAGTTTCATTTTCAATCTCTTTAGTTGGACTACCATTCATATTCCCACATGATGTTTTTTTTTTTTTGGTGCAAATAGCTTTGGGGTAGGTGTTACTCTCGGGATTTCTTTAACCGGCATGAAGATTTGAGACGTACCAGACGCTTTTGATTTTGGCCTTTGAAAAAGGTGCTTATGGACAAATATGAGTTCAATGAACAAGATGTAAAAGAATTGGTTGACTTTGTTGTTCCTGTACTCTATTTTGTCACTGAAAAGAGGCCAATTGCTGCTCAATGCCTTCATCAGCCATGGATCACTGGAGGACTTCTTGCAACTGATAGCAAAAATTGAGAAAATAATGGAGTTGCTTCTTTTGCTCCTGATGCAAATGATAACAAGATGCTTGATAATAATAATAGGGAGAAGGATGATAGGGAAGCAATGGAGAATGGGGAATATAGCAGTTGCAGTAGTTTCAAAACAAGCATTAAGAGAAGCGTACCAATGTGCCAAGTTTCTACATGTAACTTTTTTCTTTGTTTTTTATTTGATAACGCTCCCTCAACTCTGAATTTAAGATTTTGTATTAGAAATCTCTAATACATAGGAAATTGTTTGCATTATGGCATCTTAGATTTCAGCAATTTGGACATGTAGTAGAGTGCCATTGTGGATTTGTGCTTTTAATTTAATGGCTATCTGGGCACTAAAAAGACAGACATGGTTAATTGGCGTGCAAAGCATCTAAGACCAGCTACTAAATGGGTAATTGTTGACAATAGTTTCACATCGAACAAACTTTAATGTTTATGGGTACGGATCATGTTGTATAGTGGTTTTTATACCATACAAAGACAAGCAACTAAATAACTAGACATGGGTTTAAAAAATGTGTATACTTACATTTTAAAGTGTGTTTTTTGTCAAAATATGTATGTAAGATTACTTAATCAAACATATTATACTACAAAAGATTATTCTTAACTTTGCGGATCAAATCATATTAAGAACCGCTTGATATATATATTCATATTCTTATAGATTCTTACAATATATACATTTTTTATCAAAAAAGATATATACATTTAAATACTACTCTAAAGTATAAGATGTATAATTGGATTTCAGCCCCAAAAGTATGTTAGCCCGTGTTACACATAGATTAATAGTTTCAACTTTTAACTACCTACTTTTTTTGATAGCATCACATAGATATATGTACTTAGTGTTACAAGAACTACCGAAAAAGTTATATTCTATGCTGTAACAAAACAGGAAATAAGAAATTTTGAAAAGAAAGTATTGCAAAATTAAATTTTAGATCTACTAAAGTGGGTAACCTTGAATTATGATTGAAGAGTGTTCTGTAAAATGAAACATTTTGAATAGTAAGAAAAACTTCTGTCTTTGAGCAAAGATGTTGGATTATTGTAGCTTTTGTGTTTTACCGAGATCTAATCGGCATAATTTTATTCGAATTTTAGGACAATTGTGTATTGTGTCATTTTCTTGTGCACAAAACTGTATGCTTCTTTTGGGAGATAGTTGTTGACTTTTAAGCTTATTATGTTGTTATGTGCCTAAACTTCTTACATACATGGTTATATTACTATGTTCTTGTGAGCAAGATTTTATTCCATAAGATTGCAAGTAAATTAGTATGGTATTTTTCGCACGTTGATCTTCAAATCCTTAAAGGATATGCTAGCATTTATGCAATGTCAACTGTACAAATATGACTGCTTAAAAAATTCTAACAAAATAAAATACTATATAAATTATGTATTAGAATCATGTGGTAACCCGCGAATTCGCTCGATGTTGATGTTTTTTTTGCCGGAAAGAATTAGCTCATTTTAAAAAATAGTATCAACAAATTATTTAACTTCAAATATAGCATTAATAAGTACGAACTCCTTTTTTTGTTCCTATCAAATGTGTACAACGTATTGCATTTCCCTTTATTATAGGATTTTTGTAATCTAAAAATAAAAATTCAACGGCGTTTATGTATTATACTTTTATCCAACTTAGTTTTTTAACACTAAATATTTTGGCTAGACAAAAAAAAATTAGCCCGCAAAATTTGCGGGTTATGATCTAGTAATAATAATAGAATAAAGAATAATAATTATAAATATCATGGTGAAGTGGATGGACTTGTATCTCGTTACTTTTGATTGTCGAAAATTCTGTGAACCAAAAACCGGCCCAACTCACACGATCTCATGAGATTTGGACTCCAAGCAATATCCTATCTATATATTTAAACCCAATGATAACCCTAAACCCTTTTACCTAATAATAATAAAAAAAAAAAAACGATCACCCCTGGAGTTTTGTTTCTGTTGACTGAGCCAAGCAAAAAGAAACCATCAAGATCGAGTCGTGTTTCTGAGTTACGTGTGTTTCTCTTTCGAGTGTTCGTATAGGTATATTCATAAACCTTAATTCCTAGTTTTCTTATTAATTTTCTAAGTTGGGCATATACTTGGGTCGATTTATATGTCTAGAGAATTTATATATTGAGTATTATGTGTATTGGAAACCGAAAGTTATATACCCGTAAATCGTATAAGTTGTCCAGATTTTTCAGTCATATTCGACGATCGATTTGACTTGTTTAAGTTCGTTTTCAGACTTCGGTCAAAACTAGAAAGTTTTAGATCTTGATGTTTTACATAAACACGCACGGTTTCGGCCTCTGAAACGCACTAAATTATTTTATAAAAATTATTTCGTAAACTGCTGTTATGGGTGACGAATTTTCAGAAAACATTGATAAACTTAAAGCGGGTTGATCGAAACATTTTCTAGTTATTTTGGGATGGTTAAAATATATACAAGGTTGTATTTTCTGTAAACAAATTACATTTTTGAAATACTAAGATTTCGGTTTGTGATTTTTGTACAGTTGAGGTTATAGTCACGATTTAAGGTAACACTATCAATCTCTGTATTTGGGTTTCAACGTAATGATATAATCGTATATACATAGCATTCGATTGGTAGAAAGTTATTATATGTTTCGTTTGTCGTGTTGATCATCGTAATAACTCTAATATGATTAAGAGAATGTTTCTTTTACGTTCGATTAAGAACTTGATTTTTAGTATGTCAACGTCACTAAGTTTAAGCTAGGAAGATAATTTATTTGGTTATCAAATTTTAATAGCTATAATTGTTACTAATCTTGAGATTTAAAGAAGGTCATATGCAGTTTTAATGTAATAGCAACTGGTTTATACAATACAATATTACGAATGAAAGTTTGTACGTGTGTAGCTTGAAATTGGTCATGGGTCGGTTAACAAAGAGTTAATATAAGGTATTAGCTATTTGATTTGTTTCTTATTTTGTCGAACTGTAAACATATGAATTAGTAAAAGATAAAGTTGGTTTAAATTGCTCAAAGATCCACCAAAAGTTTCAAAAGAAAATCATACATTCCTTTAATTAGTTAACCTTAAAGAATGTCTTGAACTTTTGATTATTTAATCTAGTTTTGTTATTGAGTCTTACAACAGAAGATATAATAAAGTGGTTAAATTTAGGTGGTTCAATAAATTCGTTTGGTCATGATTTAAGGTCAGTAAAATGACATTAAGGTTTTGGGCAGAAGACGTATTTTCAGTTATTATGAATGTAAAGTTGAGTTAGAAGCAAATGTATAGGGACCCTTGTTTTGTCTCGTGTGTATAAACATGTTAACGCATAACTAATAAATATTATATACTATAGGACATTCATAGTTCCCTGCGACTTTTGGTGTGATACGGACTTTCTTTAAACTACTAATCAAGGTGAGTTTTCGTGGCCCCATTTTCATTTACTTGTTTTCAAATTGGGGGAAAAGTATGCTCGTGTTTTTATCAATTGTTTTCATGCTGTGAAACGTATCTATTTCTCTTTTGGACATATGCTTGAAATGTGTGACACTATGTGAAGTTATGTGCATTTGGTTATTGGATTCATTTTTCATCATAAGGCCTTGCTCTTTCGAGAGGAAGTACCTAATGTATATGCTTGGTATACATTGAAGCCATTATTTCACAGGCCTTGCTCTTCGAGAGTAAGTACCTAATGTTATACGCTAAGTATACATTAAAGCCATATTGGGTAGCTACTACATTCACAGGATTTCATTTGGTCATACTTCTTCATGGAGTGATGACAATACTCTGAAACATATCGGTTACATTAATTCACTTATGTGTGCATTTTCACTGCATTGTCCTAAACAGCTTATTATCACATCAAAAGTTTATTTTTGTGTGTTGTTTCAAACCTACGGAACTCACCAACAATTGTGTTGACACTTTTTGATCATATCTTTCCAGGAAGTATTAGTGGAACTAAGAGCGAGGATAAGAAAGCTTAGAGGACCCGCTAGCTTGCGTTAAGCTTTACTTCAAGACTGTTTTGATATTGTTGATTTATTGCACTATGTTTACTTGGGAAGGCGTATTTTGCCTTGACAATTGTTTAAGAACTATTGTTTGTATAATTTTGTATCATTGTTGGTATGTATGCATAAGCATGAACTGCTATTCATGTTATAGACATCATGGCACATTGAATTTTATATTTCATATAGACTTCTTTATAATAATGTGTTCTGATCTTATCTTAGTCGTACCTCGTTGTTTCCGCTTTAGATGGGGTGTGACACGTAAGTATCGTGATATGAATTGTTGAATAAACAATAACATGAACACATTTTATCCCACCGGAGTAAATTAGGAAAACCTTGTCTAGCAGCTAGTTAATTGTCATCATTAACGGTAAGCCGTATACGGTTTAATGCAACTCTTAGGCGTATAAGATGCGATTTTTATACGGTTTCTACATACGGAATGCGTTTTTTAAAGGCTTAGTTGTAAACAAATTCAAGGTGTATTTTCTCGAATCTCAAGTCTATAAATATGGGCTCAATATGCACCATTTTGATATCATCCTACTTCACTTCTCTGTACAATCTCTCTCACACACTCTTTCTCTCTATAGTTTCTTAATTTCTTTTAGGGTTTTAGTGTATAATTATTAGTAGTAATAAAAAGCTTTAATCTTTATTTACGAGGGTGCTCCGAGACTTAATGATTTAGAAAGATTTAATTGTACGCCTTACTAGGTTTTATTGTAAATCAATATTTGTTAATTTAAATATGTTTCATTATTGTAATTACCGTTTGAGAGAACTTTCAGAACGTTTATTACTTAACTGTCTATTCAACTGATATGCATCAGACTAATTAAATGCTACTTATGTCCCTCAATTGCATGCTCTTGCATAATTGTTACCTTAGGGTTTACATCCAAGAGTTAATCACTTGCTAAAATTGGAGATATGATCTGATTTTCAATTATAGAATAATTTCATACATCAATTTGACATGCTACAATAGCTATAATGACTTGTGTAAATTAATGATGAACAATTCTAACTGACCATCTCACTTGATCATCCCTACTTATTCGTCGGGTTCCTATGCAAGTCTTTGCGTATTTGAAAACTCATGCCAAGATATAGACGTCTCTGTTGACTGATAGGGAAATAGGATTCGATGATGATTTTCGGCTTAATTGGTTGCTATATTAACTAGGGACAACTTTCAATATAGTGTAAACTTCATAACTGCTATCCATGTGACGTATTAACTATTTGATTACGGACAACTCTACGTTAGAGAGATAATAGGATAGAAGTTGTGAGTCATTTGGAAATCCAACATTATTATAACTAGAGACTGTATCCATCATAATTAACATGGAAATCATGGAACACATGCCTGATTCCTAGTTCTCTCGGCTCCCTCACTTTTAACATATTCCCTCAAACTTTTAAAATCCCATCTAAATTACGAAAGGTAGCTAGAATTCCTAATTTCAATTCGTTGGAGTTTCAAGAATGACACCTGAGCCTTACTTATCACTTGCTAGCCTTTGTACACCCATACTGGTGCACGTAGGTAATATTCATTTTTGGATTCCCAACACTAAAAAATCAAAACTCTCCACTAATGATATGGTCATTGTAAAAACAAACGACTGTGATCGTCACATCAATGCTAAAGGTTGCTAACACAGTCCTCATATTATCAATGAGGTTGAAAGTTCTATCGACAAAACTTACGTCCCAAACATTGATTGTCATAGCGATAACAATCTTCTATCTTTCTGCCATGGACACCACTGCACATTGTATAGATGGAAGGTGTTCCTGTTATTAAAGTTGATATAGCACAAGTTTACATGACATAAGAATAGATAATATGTATGAATGCATGTTTGAAAACATATGTACAATAATATTGAATATAAGCTTCACGTAAGTTTTGATTGATCCCAAGTTTTATGGGAATTTCTTCTTTAGATTCAAAGTAAACTACAACAAAAAACCTGGTCATGAAAAAGTGTAAGGTCCCTAGGTCTGGATCGATAACGAGGTTATCTAAGGTATTAAGGCGCAAAATTCCTCAATACGTGTTATAGAATATATAACGGATTGTTTCGCGTTTACATAGCGAATCGGTTAACTAATATGCTTTGTTTTGATTCTTACGAACGTAAAATGATCAAAACCGAGCCTTTAGAATACTTTAAACTCTCTGGAACAAATAGAATTTTCGTAGGTAATGAATGGCAAAGGTGTTAGGTTTTTCAAGCCTGAAATCCTATTTATCACATCTCGGATCGCAGGTATACGGGCTCTGCGAACTGACTCGGTTCGCAGCCCAAGTTGGCCCAGTGAACTGACTCAGTTCGCTAGCCTTTCTCGCAAACCCAATTCTCAACTCGCATCGCAACTTGCCTTGTGAGTTGAGATCTCGGTCAACTATGGTCAACATTTTTCAGCACTATATAATTTAACTCTAAAATGTTTACCAAACAATAATATCTTTTCATTACAATCTAAACCAATGTACAAACTTGATTACAATAATAAAAGTACTATTACAAGCTAGATCTGTTGTCACAAAACATGTCTTAACAGACTCCCCCTTGACAATAGCTCTAGTTGTCTTTGGTCTTCACTTGAAAATCCTGCTTCCAGCATGAATCTTCAACTTCAAACAAGTTTTCACCATCAACTGATAATCTCTAGCAATATCTGCCCATCCATTAGTAGTCATGATCCTATTCTTGTGCAGCATCAATAGGTCACTCTTGGATAGATTCATCAGATGTCGGTGATCATATATTCGCAAGATTTCCTTTTCACCATCTTCAACTTCATCATCTGCTTCAATCATAACAGCTTCTCCAGTCTCGGAATCTACATGCCATCTCTTCAACTTTCCCAAAATATCCTGAGGCATGAGCTTCATTGGAATCTGATGTACACACTTAACCGCTGGATATACTTTATTTCTTAGACGTCTTCCGGTTCTCTGACTTCTTTCCTTGAGCTTGATCGTCTTTCCAACCCTTGGCTTTAACCTTTCAAACTTCAAAGACCAACCCTCAGTCTTGATAATCTTTTCAACATATTTTTCAAAGTCATCATTACTTGCGTTATTCAGATTTAATCTAGCTAAGTCTCGAACCTCAAACCTAGGAAGAGAACTAAATACAACAAGCTTTTTCTCAAAGTATTGAACTCCGTCAAATCTCTTGATTCCAAATAGCTTCAAGTCCGAGTCATAGTACCTTCCGATTATACCTCTTCTTGGAACACGCTTTCCACTAACATCAACTTCCGTAATCACGTACGGCCTTTTCTCCTTCTTTAGCATCTCCTGAATAAAGATTGGATTGCCAACTAGATGTTTCAAACTTTCATCGATCTCATCTGTTTCTCCTATCTCTGAATCCGTTGAATCATTCTCAAAGTCTTCTAAGTCAATCACTGGTTCTCCATGTTCATCTTGAAAAACAAACTAAGTCTTTGACAGACTTACCACATGTTCAACTACATCAACATCAGGATCAACACCTTTATTCACTGTAGTATCAGGTATCCAATTGCAATCCTCAGGTGGCACAAACTCTCCTTCCTCAAGATCATAATCTATTTCAGTATCAAACTCTTCAGCAACCTCACTACCAGGATTCACACAACACATCCATATCAACAACTTGTGTCAATTCTTTCCCACCAACACTACTTCCACCAGCTTGAGTAGATTTCTCACTAGCATGTGTAGACTCCCCCTGAATCATAGCTTGCTCACCATTCATTTTTGAAGGACCAGTCGGCTCACTATCTTTCTGTGCATCAGGATCGTCATCTCTATCATCATCACGTTTTTTCGATCTCAGCTCATCTTCTCTACACGCTTCTTGATAGATCAATATCTCCCCTTGAGACATCTTTTCCTTCAACAACCGAGTAACCAGTCGATCTAACCGGTCAATCTGTCTCTGCTTATCAGCAACATCTTGAACTAAAGTATTGTTATTCTTAAGCAGTGTAGTATAAGCCTGAACCTGCATCGTCATTTGTTCCGCGAGAGATAGGGCTTGAGAAGACAAAGTGGAAGTAAGAGATTCTAACTGTCTAACTCTGGATTCCAAAGAAAGAATTCGTTCAGAGTCAGTAGTAGAAGTGAATTGAGAAGTAGTTGATTGTTGAAGTAGCTTCATGATCCTGTACATAATTGTGCATCTTTATGATAAGAAAGTATCGCAAACATAAAAATATTGATAACTTTATAATAATTTTTCAAAAAAGTACCTGTACAGGTGCAACCTCATGACAATGCTCAATCTCACGCATCAAAGGATCTACAGTGTCATCATGTTGTATTAAAACCTCATGAACTACCTGAGCCGCAATATCATGAACAACATGTTGTCCTTGCCGTGCAGCCTGATTTAACACCTCCTCAATAATCTCCCGAGGTTTAGGATTCTGAATCACAACTGCAGGCTCAGCTGCCTCACTGTCATCCATCCAACCATTGTTTGGTGGAGCCACATAATTTGCATTGAGAAGATAACCAATTAAAGGTCTCTCTTGTGGTCTTAGATGCTCGTCATGTCTCGAGGCATGCAGAAAACAAGCATTGTAACCTCTCAGCCCTATAGTATCAACATGAATGTCCGGCTGAAACCCTGGTAAATCAGGTATACAATGACGGATGATAAACATACAGAATCTGGGATAAATCATAAATTTCAATTTAACAGCCCTGGAAATCTGCCCAACAAACGCCTCGAATAAGTTAGTCGAAAAGCTAAATGGCTTATTGTAAACAAGCGAAAAAAGCCCTGACAACAACGAAGGACTCAGTTCATCATAACCTCCCTTCTTCGGGCTGAAAACTGTAACCATGACGTGCCAAAAGAACCTCCATTGGCCAAAGACAAACGCCTTGATAAATTGTCTCCCCCGTTTAGGTCCTACGTAACCCATTCTCCCTAATGCTCCCTCATTGAAATCTAACGGGAACACAGTCGGACCATTCTCCTGCTCGGCTGTTCCCAAATGTAGAATCTGTACCAGGTCAGCCTCAGAGAAAACAACTAGTCTATCGAGAACCCTCGTACGTATAATCAGAGGGGTTTGACCGTAGTATCATGCTCGATATTCTCCCAAAATTGTGTCAATAGATCTCGTGACAATGGTGGAGACTCAGTGATAGCATATCTAATACGAGAGCGAGCCAAGAAAGTAAGTATCCCAGTAAGTCGAGCAACATCTCTAGCATTAACATCTAGATCCACAAGTACGTTATGTGTAGAGACAAACGGTCTAGGAGCTGCCATATCTGTAAAATTTAAATATTGATAAACATGACAAATATTTAGCTGATCATGAAATACAGACTATTGAACAGTAATTAAATTTAAACACTAATGTACTGTGAACGAAAATGGTCACCAAACATTCAAGTTTACAATTAATTAATAACGTAATTTACTGAACTTAATTGAACTATTAAGTATATGTGACTTAACTATCAATTATATTCTGTAAATTATATAATGTTCATAAGTCAAATTGAGAGAAATGTTTTTAACTTGTCACTATTAAAGTCTCAAGTTAAACACGTATAAGATAAACTTAACTAGCCAACCTAACGTTCTCTAGTCTAGAATATATAATTTGTAATTTACTTGTTAATACAAAGATTCGCAAGTCAAAAATGAATAACTTGTTATTTTCTTATTAACCTTAAAGTCTCAAGTCTAAAGTGCATAAATCGTATTTAACTTGTTAACCTAAAGATCTCAAGTCTAAACGTATAAGCCGAATTCGTAATTAACTTATTAACCTAAGGTTCTCAAGTCTAATACATATAAGTTGTTATTTACTTGTAAACGAAAAGTTCTCAAGTCTCAAACAAGTAAGTCGTAATGAATTTATCAACCTAAGGTTCGTAAGTCTAAAACGAATCGAAAACGTAAAGTTTTGTAATGCAATTTGAGTTCTTCAGCAGATTCAGTTCGCAAATGAATTCAAACCACAGGTCAAATGGTAAACCACTCAACTCGCAGACTAGTCAAATCGCAGGGTAACTCAAATCGTAGACCAAGTTCAATTCGCAAGTCAAAGATTGTGACCAATCAACATCTCATCTCGCAGGGCATAATAGCGAATTGAGATGGTCAACAAGTCAACCCTTCAACTCACAAAACAGTCAACTCGCAATGTAAGGTTGCGAATCGAGATGAACTCAGTTCGCAGTTCTTGCTGCCGTCGCGAATTGAAACAAAACGATGAATCAAGCAACTTATAATGCAATTAAACGATTAAGTCATGAACTATATGTAGCGATTAACATATCCTCAAATTTTCATGGGCTAATAATCACTACATCTTAGTAAATCGTAAGTGTGTATAAACTGAAAGCTTCGAAACATAAATTAGTCTATTGCTTACAAAATACGTAATGAAAACGAGTGTAATATACCTCAAAAGATGCGTAATCGAAATATGTAAAATGTCCACGAAACGAACAATCTTTCTTGTTCACTGATTTCGAAAATCAAATGAAACGAATCTCGTTTCGGATCGCAAGGTTTCAGTTTGCAGGGCTTTGAACTCGGGTCGCAGAGGTATTTGGAAAGTGAAGGGTGGACTTGTCAATATTTGACCCCTTTTATACCCTAGGCTCAACTCGCAGGTTGGACTGGTCAACTTCGCAAGTTTGACTAAAAATGCGAATTTAACACTTAATATAAATTTAAACACAAATATTTTTACTAGTCAAAATATTTCAATTTCCATCTCGTTTATTTACATTTATCCAACATGAATAATTAATTACACAGTTTAACTTAGTTCCAAACGGTAAAAACTATAAACATAAAACTTTATTGAAAGATAAAAAGTAAAAATATAAACAGAAAAAGAATAGTAAATTAAACAAACGAACAAAAGTGGTATCAAGTACCCTTTTATTAATATCACAAATGAAACTTAAAATACATATTTTTGATGAATAAGAGTTTATCTGCTTAGGGATCATATTAGGAAGAATAAGCGGTACATTATGAAATATAAAAGTCTAAGAAGATTGTTAGTATATACATACCTCATCAAATTCAAATAAATGACGGAAATATTACAAGTTAACTATTAGACAACTTATATTTATAAAATTATAACTTAGTTACCTTTATCCACATGATATAAAACGATCTTGAAAAACAACTTAATATTAATTGAGAACTAATTATTCACTTAGGTGAACTGATATCGCGTAAAAAGTCACGTTTTTACTACCGATATCTCTCTCATTCTGAAATGATTCTTGGCATTTTAACTCAAAAACAATACAAACCAATAGTATTATGCCAAGATGGTCAAAACAAGGTTGCACGATGAAAATCAAGCAAAACGGATGAAAAACGAAGATTCCACACACGTTTGAAGATTCAAGGCATCAAAACGAGATTTCAAGACAAAAGTGCCCATCACCAACATCCATCTCATCCAAGATGTTCGTTTTCAAATTACGAATCGAACATAAGAAGAATCAATAAAAACGGACGAAGAATGAAGATTCTACGTACGCCGGAAGATCCAAACGATTCGAAGAAGACATCCAAAGATGGGAGACATTTTTTTGGGATATCTTTTCATCAAAGTCTTAGTTTTTGAATTACGAATCCAACGCAAAAAGAATCGACGCAAACGGACGCATAACGAAGAAAACACGCGCGATTTAAGAAACGAAGCAAAAGACGGCGAACCGGGGCGGGGGAGTGCCAGCCGCCGCCGGCCACCACCCAGCCGCCACCGGCCACAGGTGGGGCGGCGCCGGCTACCTGTCCCCTACCTCGTTTCTGTGACACCCGGTCAAAAAGGGCCAAAATTAGGGGCCAATTTAAACTTTAATTATTCATACTCGGTACGAATCAAAAACAAAGTATTCGGATAATATATATATATAACTATATATATAACACGAAATGATTATTTAATAATCACAACGCGAACAAATCTGAAACCACTCAGGAAACATAAAAATAAAAGTTGTCCCAAAACATCTCCAAATAGAATATTATTAACAGAAATAATATTACGGTACTCGGAAAATTTGCAAAACTCTTTTTGGATAATTAAAACTATCCGTAAGTTCAAAGTGAAACAACGATATAATTTAGTATCACACTAAAAGTATTTTTGTGAAATACTTCAAAAAAAAAACTTATACGATTTCAATTTAAGAAATTTATCGTTTGAAAACATTTTACTAAATAACGATCGGGTATACGAACACGGGTATAAAATACCCACCAATATCAATTATTGGAGCCGGTGTATATACCCGACTCCAATAATGCAGTCACACACACACGCACACCCATTTTGCTCTCTACTCTCTCTCGGTCTCCTTCTCTTTCGGATTCAACCATCAACAACAACAATAACATCATAATCATCATCATCATCTTCTTCTTCTTGGATCATCACCATCATCCGGTTCATCATCATCACCACTCCGGTTCCATTTTCAAATTTGTAAGAACACAACTCGTTTTCACTTTGATTTTATGTTTAATATACTTATATTATCATGTAATAACGTTATATAAGTGCGGAAATTGATTAGGATTAAGTTAGATATGATTTGGTGATGAAAAACCTCGTAACAGAGCCTGAAACATGCCCTGATCCGGCGGATCAAGACATGATCCGGCGGATCATTTTATAACCTGCAAAAACCTTGATCCGGCCATGATCCGGCGGATCAAGGCCATGATCCGGCGGATCAAGGCCATGATCCGGCGGATCACCTTCAATTCAGCAGACCATATTTTTGAGTTTTGTAGATCTCTGAGTCGTGGTCGTTTGGGCAGCTTGATCGTCTAAATCCGAGTTCGTATGAGGGAGATATGGCCAAAACGGTGCGGCTATGTCAAAACAGTTTTAAAACGAACTTTTATGTATATATACAGTTAAGCAACAAATGAAACTTTTGAAACATAAATATACGAGTTATATTTGTACAAACAAACGTACCTTATGTTTTGAAACATTATATATATGTACACGATGAATATTTTTACGAAAACAAACCGAATTATGTTTTTGAAATATAATTATCACCCGACACCAATGGGCCGTACATTTTTATAAACTTCAAACGGAAATACAAAGTTGAACATTGGAATATAATATGATCGAATACATATTAATACAAACTTAACCATTCGGATAAAATATAATCGGATACATAATTCAAACGGATTAAACATTGATTCGAAATACATGGGTTAATCAAATGCTCATTAGAATCTCGCGTGTTTAGGACACTAGGAGACTTTGGACCGTACGTTCCTCGTTGGATATATTCACTGCTCGGATTGACTCAGGTGAGTCTCACGGCCCCATTTTCAATGTTTACATGTTTTAATAATCGGGGGAGATCCAACACAAATTGTTTTCGTGATCATATGTTATACGGTTAGTTAATTTAATTATTAACTTATTCATTGTTTGTTAAATTTCATATTGATACGAAACTTGCGTAGGTTTCACCACTGTTAAATTTCATATTGATACGAAACTTGCGTAGGTTTCACCACTGTTAAATTTCATATTGATACGAAACTTGCGTAGGTTTCACCACTGTTAAATTTCATATTGATACGAAACTTGCGTAGGTTTCACCACTGTTAAATTTCATATTGATACGAAACTTGCGTAGGTTTCACCACTGTTAAATTTCATATTGATACGGAACTTGCGTAGGTTTCACCACTGTTAAATTTCATATTGATACGGAACTTGCGTAGGTTTCACCATTGTTAAATTTCATTATTGTTTAGAAAACTTGCGTTGGTTCAAATCATTGTTTGCCTATAGTCTCAAAATCATTGCTCAATCATGATATTTTATTATCGTCAAATAAACATATTGATCACATCAATGTTCAAGTTAAACCTGTGAGATTCACCAGCTTTATAGCTGACCTTTTAGTGTTGTATTCTCTGGTGCTTATCAACAGTAGGAATGGCCTACAGGATAAGCTAGCTATCTCGAGTCGCATGCTTTCAAACATTTGGGACCACTTTGCATTTACTTTCATATTTTCAAATTATGTATTTGGAAATTACCTATAAACCTCGCAGCTTTGTAAAACTTATTTGGTAATGTAATATCTATTTTCAAAACGTCTCATTTAGAGTCGTTTGCTTGTACTTTGGTGCTTTGAATATGGATTAGTCACACCCAAATCGTCGCTTCCGCAAATCATGAAATTGGGGGTGTGACAGATTGGTACCAGAGCCTAAGGTTATAGTGAACTAGGTTGCATTTAGTGGGCCTAGTCTATGACCGTTAGGCAGTATTCCTTACTAGGTATAACTGGTTCATTGATTACACCATACGAGTTTAATTTAACATAGCTTAGCTAACTATGTACAATTAAATAAAGATGATGTAAGATCTGAAAGGGGTTATGTCGAACGGGAATGCATTAGTAGACTCTGATCACGAGAGAACCGGGACTTATGATTGTTTTGTGCTAGACACAACTAGGTGGATATATGTACGTATATATGGTATATATATATACGAAGTGACTATTATATATATTGTAGATATATATATGAATAGGCCTCGACTGTTTGGTAAAATACTGGATATACATGTTAATCGGTTATTCCTAGGGCGACATTGTACGGATACCCCGTCAGTGGTCTAGTTCGGTTGATACATAGATAATCACGTTCGGTTAGCACTTCGGATATATAATTCGGAAATATACTTGGAATGTATATTAACAAGCTTCGGGCACGGAATATGTTATAGACTATTAAAAATAGTATTTATATTTGTAGACTTTGGATAATCAGAATTGTACTCGATGTTCGGATGTTGATTTAGGTTTCATGTCTACCCAGTTTAGACCACTATTAGAAACTAAATCACTTAAGGTAACCAAAAACACTAAAGGACTTATCGGTTGTAAGTGGATTGAATCGGGAAAATAGTACTGGTATGCACCCTAGCTTTAGAGGGTCATCTTTTCAATGTAAACTTACCCCGGTAGGGTTAAGAAAATTTTAACATCGTATTCGGTACACTGATTATTGAAAAATTTTCATTCCATCGTCGTATGGTTTTCATTCGTAAATCGGTATTTCTCTAAGAACTAAAAATTTTCCTATTATTTTTATCAAAGTTCATTTGAACAGTAATGGCAAACCCTACGACGGATAACTCTGCGTCGAATGACGAACCAATTTTGAAAATATTCCTCCGGATGTGATTGCTTCCGGCATTTTTGTAAACTTTAACTCTTGAAATCTTTGGATACATATGTTTAATAATGTTCAACTACGATTCCGTCTATGGTTAAACTTCGGTTTTAGAAATGACGTACTTTGATGTGGCGTATGTGCAAACCTTGAAAGCTATGACAACTTTGAAAACTTGGGGATTCAAACATTGATTTCTACTATGGTTTTAACATGTGAATCGTACTACGTTTTAAACTAAGATTTGAACTATGATTAGAACTACGATTTTCACCTACAATTTCAACTACAACCTCGACTATAATCTTTACAATGTTTTCAACTATGATTTGTAACTATGTTTTATAAACTATTTTGTCTCTACTTCATGAACTACGTTAGTTATTACATGAGTTTTAAATCAGGCGTAACGACCATTTTATTCCCTTATACAGTTAGTGAACAATTAGATTAGCAAATTGTGGATAATTGAATCCGGTAGTGTAATACGTAATTACACTTTAAAATTCAATGGCTAGGCTTTCTGTCTAGATCGGTAGCTTAGATATCATTGTTGATATACATGGTCAAATCGGCCATCTTGTCGGAATCATTCATTCGGAGGAAAACTAATTGTTTTCCTAGTCATGGATAAATCATTGATAGTGTAAGATATAGCATTCGGTTAGCTAATACGGTATATAATTCGATATACATGATTATGTATGAAAATCGGTTAAGATGTAAGTTCGGTATTCACTTCGGTCATATTATTCGGTTTAAGTACTCGAAAACTATATTTGCTAATATAGGACGTTTATACTTCATGAACGGTGTCGATAGTTACATTGAACTCTAAGAACACCGTAGGAACTCATTGAATTCGGAGGATTATTAATCCAAATCATATTGATACTCGTTAAGACGGACCGACTGTGTCACATAGGTAACGGTCGGGTAAAGAATCGGACTTCTCCATTATTCATTTGAGATCAGTAGGTTTAAGCCTAACAAGGGGAGAAGGATAAATCGGATGTCTTAGAATTAGACATATCACTTAGTCGGCCTTAATAACACGCGAGCATAAGTTACAAATGAATTTCGGGACGAAAATTCTCCTAACAAGGGGAGAATGTGACACCCGGTCAAAAAGGGCCAAAATTAGGGGCCAATTTAAACTTTAATTATTCATACTCGGTACGAATCAAAAACAAAGTATTCGGATAATATATATATATAACTATATATATAACACGAAATGATTATTTAATAATCACAACGCGAACAAATCTGAAACCACTCAGGAAACATAAAAATAAAAGTTGTCCCAAAACATCTCCAAATAGAATATTATTAACAGAAATAATATTACGGTACTCGGAAAATTTGCAAAACTCTTTTTGGATAATTAAAACTATCCGTAAGTTCAAAGTGAAACAACGATATAATTTAGTATCACACTAAAAGTATTTTTGTGAAATACTTCAAATAAAAACTTATACGATTTCAATTTTAGAAATTTATCTTTTGAAAACATTTTACTAAATAACGATCGGGTATACGAACACGGGTATAAAATACCCACCAATATCAATTATTGGAGCCGGTGTATATACCCGACTCCAATAATGCAGTCACACACACACGCACACCCATTTTGCTCTCTACTCTCTCTCGGTCTCCTTCTCTTTCGGATTCAACCATCAACAACAACAATAACATCATAATCATCATCATCATCTTCTTCTTCTTGGATCATCACCATCATCCGGTTCATCATCATCACCACTCCGGTTCCATTTTCAAATTTGTAAGAACACAACTCGTTTTCACTTTGATTTTATGTTTAATATACTTATATTATCATGTAATAACGTTATATAAGTGCGGAAATTGATTAGGATTAAGTTAGATATGATTTGGTGATGAAAAACCTCGTAACAGAGCCTGAAACATGCCCTGATCCGGCGGATCAAGACATGATCCGGCGGATCATTTTATAACCTGCAAAAACCTTGATCCGGCCATGATCCGGCGGATCAAGGCCATGATCCGGCGGATCACCTTCAATTCAGCAGACCATATTTTTGAGTTTTGTAGATCTCTGAGTCGCGGTCGTTTGGGCAGCTTGATCGCCTAAATCCGAGTTCGTATGAGGGAGATATGGCCAAAACGGTGCGGCTATGTCAAAACAGTTTTAAAACGAACTTTTATGTATATATACAGTTAAGCAACAAATGAAACTTTTGAAACATAAATATACGAGTTATATTTGTACAAACAAACGTACCTTATGTTTTGAAACATTATATATATGTACACGATGAATATTTTTACGAAAACAGACCGAATTATGTTTTTGAAATATAATTATCACCCGACACCAATGGGCCGTACATTTTTATAAACTTCAAACGGAAATACAAAGTTGAACATTGGAATTTAATATGATCGAATACATATTAATACAAACTTAACTATTCGGATAAAATATAATCGGATACATAATTCAACGGATTAAACATTGATTCGAAATACATGGGTTAATCAAATGCTCATTAGAATCTCGCGTGTTTAGGACACTATGTGGCTTTGGACCGTACGTTCCTCGTTGGATATATTCACTGCTCGGATTGACTCAGGTGAGTCTCACAGCCCCATTTTCAATGTTTACATGTTTTAATAATCGGGGGAGATGCAACACAAATTGTGTTCGTGATCATATGTTATACGGTTAGTTAATTTAATTATTAACTTATTCATTGTTTGTTAAATTTCATATTGATACGAAACTTGCGTAGGTTTCACCACTGTTAAATTTCATATTGATACGAAACTTGCGTAGGTTTCACCACTGTTAAATTTCATATTGATACGGAACTTGCGTAGGTTTCACCACTGTTAAATTTCATATTGATACGGAACTTGCGTAGGTTTCACCATTGTTAAATTTCATTATTGTTTAGAAAACTTGCGTAGGTTTCACCACTGTTAAATTTCATATTGATACGGAACTTGCGTAGGTTTCACCATTGTTAAATTTCATTATTGTTTAGAAAACTTGCGTTGGTTTAAATCATTGTTTGCCTATAGTCTCAAAATCATTGCTCAATCATGATATTTTATTATCGTCAAATAAACATATTGATCACATCAATGTTCATGTTAAACCTGTGAGATTCACCAGCTTTATAGCTGACCTTTTAGTGTTGTATTCTCAGGTGCTCATCAACAGTAGGAATGGCCTACAGGATAAGCTAGCTATCTCGAGTCGCATGCTTTCAAACATTTGGGACCACTTTGCATTTACTTTCGTATTTTCAAATTATGTATTTGGAAATTACCTATAAACCTCGCAGCTTTGTAAAACTTATTTGGTAATGTAATATCTATTTTCAAAACGTCTCATTTAAAGTCGTTTGCTTGTACTTTGGTGCTTTGAATATGGATTAGTCACACCCAAATCGTCGCTTCCGCAAATCATGAAATTGGGGGTGTGACAGTTTCCACTTTTTGGTCCTTTCGTGTACCCGGTGCACCACCTTTACATGCTTTTTCGTACCCGGTGCACCACCTTTTCCACCTTTTGCTAATGTGCTCCTTGGATTGCTAACGTGAGCCGAAATTCACCTATAAATAGGAGGCACCATGGTTCATTTGAAGACACACCTTAGAAAACACACTTTCTATATCTTTCTTATATCTATAGCTTCTAGCTTTTTTTTCTTTCTTTATTTTCTTACTTTAAAGTAGTATTAGGCTAGTTAGAATAGAAGCAAGGAACGTGCTTGTAATCTTTGGTGAGGAACATCTTGTAATCTTTGGTGTACGCTTGGAGATACACTTATTAATTCAAGTCTATTCCTTCTCGCATATTAATCTCGGTTAATTCTATCCTTTTCTATCTTAATTAAATATGTATGCTTTAATTATGCTAGAGATCGTTTATGCCATGATTAGCGAGTAGATTACTATTGTATTTGTTGTGATGTAGTTAGCATGTATATTTGTGGGATGACTTTAAATGTGTCGTGAAATAATATGACGGCCCCTATTCGACTGTTTACTTGGTATAGTGCTGGAAATGCTTTCGAGCAAAGTACAAACGCATGGAAGCCGGTAACGACCGAAGGTAGTTGTATTATGAATCGACATTATTGAAATGGAAACTTTATGAACGGACTTATCTTATGATTTTAAACCTAAAACTTACATTCGCCTTTCGATTAACAAACGTGATTGTAACCTTGTAAAGAGGAGTCGCGAACCTTAATACTTGGTCAATAGTTATCTGTGTAAAAACTATGGTTTTAATTGTAACGTCATGCAAGCATCATAAAATGCAATGTGATTATGTGGAATTGTCATGAGTATTGTACACTTCCAATCACAATGTACTTATCATGCAAACATCGCGAAGCAATTAAATTCACAATGGAAACATCGATAAACGATTAAATACATTGTGAACTAACATAGTATTTTTCCGACATGATCTGGGTTTAACTTTATGCAAAAAGCCGTCAGCATTTTAATTAGCATTTTAATTAGATTAGTTAGTTTAGATTAGATTAGATTAGGTAGGCTATAGGCTAAATAACCATTTACGAAAACCTAGGGATTTGATTTGTTAATTGTATTAAGAAAGGAAAGTTTAAAATCAAATTTAAAGTGATACTTTTCCTTAACCTATGAAATCTAAAGTAAGGTACGCAAGAAACCTCAACACTTTCCCTCGTTTACCATGCTTGAATTTCATTAATGGGAATTGATCAACTAAGTCCAAACATATTTGCTAAGTTAGTTGTTTACTGGATTTATAGTCTTTATGGTATTAAGAACGGTTAGACTTGTTGTGGACTTGCTACTCTATTCCTTCGCCCACGAGCGAATGCGTTCAATAATAAGGGCCACTGACTCCCTCATAGGAGAGTGTGGAGAGTTGAGCATTATCTGTTTAATCAGAATCATGACACCATAGTTCCTCGTGACATATTAGTTGATAACCGACTAATAGGGAATCTATTGGTTATACCATAAACTACCAAGTCTAGTGAACATTCCAAATATAGTAAACATTTTCCCTAAAAGTCATCGTCCCACATTATAAGCTAATGAACTCACAACAAATACTACTTTTATTATCTGGTTTATTATCACATGTTATTCGCTTTATTTAGTTTACCTAGTTAACTGAACCAAAACCCCCAACGCACTCTTTTAAAACCTTTACTAGAAAAGAAAGATTGATTGGATCACCTCCACTTCAATTCAGTTTCTCTTTAAGAACGACTCTTAGTCATACTTACCATCTACTAGCCTTTGGTTCAGTATTAGTAAGTCACGCTTAGACCCCAGCAATTATAAATTATAAAACCCATCGATCCGACTTGCGAACAGCCCGCTCGCGAGGTGCGCATCAAGTTTTTGATGCCGCTGCCGGGGAGACTAACTGTCCGATACAGAGGCTCAACCAATCCCAATTCTAGTAAACCCTTAGGATAAAACCTTCTAAAAAAAACAAATTATTTTCTTTATTATTAGTTTTCTTTTATTGTCTGTTTTTCTTTAGTGTATGACCTGTTCCCCTAGATCTGCACCACTGTTTAATTTCCCTGATCCAGACTTATAATACGTACCATTCTACGAGAAAAGAAGCAATCCGCACTTAGACAAGCAATGGCTGAACGCATCACTCTCGCTGACAGCAGTAAACCCTCTATCGAAGGAAGAGGAGGACCAATTCTCTACCCTGAAACAAAAGGTCAATCATTCGAGCTTAAACACCACATCATCCAACTAATCCAAAACCACTATCAATTCCATGGATTACCCAGTGATGATCCAAACTCTCACCTCGACAAGTTCATGTCTCTTTCAAACTCCTACAAACAAAACGGAATTAGCCAGGACACAATCCGCTTGTATCTTTTCCCTTATTCGCTCACACATCATGCGCAAACATGGTTTGAAGGTTTAGAGACCGGCTCTATCCCTTCATGGACTGTAATGGCGACAAAGTTTCTAACCAAATACTTTCCGCCTTCTAAACAAACCAAACTCCGAAATGACATCATGAATTTCCGACAAGCTTTTGATGAGTCATTATACACCGCATGGGAACGATTCAAAGGAGCCTTGAAGAAATGCCCCAATCACCGTCTCGACAAATCCGCACAATTGTGTACCTTCTACAATGGTTTAGACCCTAATCACCGAACCACCCTCTATGCTGCTGCACAAGGAAGCTTCATGGCAAAGACCGACGAAGAAGGACGGGACCTTATAGAGAACATGACTATGCATCATCAAGATTGGAACTCTGGAGATCACTCAACATCTTCAGCACCTCTCGCTGCATCGAATCCGATTCCAGTCGAAGCGATTAAGGTATTGACAGAGAAAATGGACTCACTTGTCAAACAATTTGGATAACTTAAGAAACAACAACACCAAGTACACCAAGTGCAAGTTTGTCAACATTGCACCAACCCGCAACCATCTGGTGAATACCAAGTGGAATACGAAGAAGCAGATGACACCGTCTACTATGCTCGGTTTCCCGCTCGACCACAGAATTTTCCACCCGGTTTCAACCAAAACAATAACCAACCTAGAGGACCTCCATTCCCGCAAAGAACCAACCAACCTTTCCAACCCCGATACGCTCCTAGATACCCACGTTACCCACAACAACCACAACTTCCTTACAACCAACCTCTCGCACTTCCTGCACCAATTCCGATACAAATCAAACCCGTGAACAACCTGCATAGACAAATGCCCCAGCTTCAAGTTCAGATGACGCCTTCACCCAGTTCATGCAAGGTCAACACATACTCAACAAAAAGACGTCCGCTAGACAAGATCAAGCCGACCTCTTTATGAGAAACCAATTGGCTGTGCTAAAGAATTTGGAAGCTCAAATTGGACAATTGGCACAATGTCTTGATAACAGACCTAGAGGAAGTTTGCCTAGCAACACGGTTCACAACCCACATGTTGAGGAAGCGAAGTAACTCACTACCACCAAAGAAGCATCTACTACATCACCTGCCGCTATTCCAGTGACGGAAGAACCAAAGATCAAGATACCAGCTGTGGAAACCACTCCGACCATGAAAAAAGAGGTTAGAATCCCTTATCCCGCTAGACTTAAAGCCCAACCTAAGAAATTATCATCCGTTAAGTTAGATGGAAAATTCCTTGATACCATGTATAGAGTTCCCGGTCGTAATAAATATATTAGGAAATTGCTGTCAACTAAGGATAAACTGCCCGAAGTAAACAACATTCCCTTAGTTCTGAAACCTCAGCCCTACTTAAGAATAGCCTTCCCGAAAAACTAGGAGACACCGGTAGATTCACACTCCCTTATTCCATTTACCAATCCGGAGATATAAGCGCCTTAGCCTACCTAGGAGCTAGCATTAACCTTATGCCCTACTCCCTGTTTAAGAGGCTAGAACTTGAAAATTTGAAACCCACTAAGATGACTGTCTAGCTAGCTGACCAATCCGTTAGATACCCAAAAGGAATAGCTGAGAATGTCTTAGTTCAAGTTAACAAATTCTTCTTTCCGACGGATTTCGTGGTAATGGATATCCACGAAGACATAAACATCCCGATTATCCTTGGAAGACCATTCATGAACACAGCTAGAGCAGTGATTGATGTGTACAACCACACGATTGTTCTACGAGCACATGGTGAAAGCATCACTTACAAGATCGACCAACCGGAATATACACCAGAACAAGAATAGTGCTATGCTATATCAACAGGCAGGATTTGTTCTGATGACGAATCAGAATCCGAAGAAGAATGATGTTTCACTCGACCAACAACCTTGATCTACGACACTAAAACTAACCGAGACGAGGACGAGGAGTATCAAGACGCGGACGAAGATGAAGAATCTGGGGAGGACGAATCAGAACCAGATGAAGAAGAGGAAGAACCCGCTGAGGAAGATGAAGGAATGGAAGAAATGGAAGAAGAAGAACCTGAAGAGGAGGAGGAAGAAATGGAGGAAGATGAAGATCAAATTGATTCACCACAAATGGCCGAAGTAAATAGAATACAAAGCTACGATGATTACACTTCATCAGAAGAATCATTTGATTATGAAACCCTCCGTCAAGAACTCAAATCCACTCATCTCCGAAGGATGGGGAACATTCTTAACTCCTATCTCGATCCTTCTAAACCTTTCACCCGAACCCGACTCTGAGACATAGATAATTTTGAAAAAGAACTCCAATCATCAAAGCACCCAGACCTGTATGTTGAACTCCTACAAAGAATCTCTGCATATAAGGCACGTCAAAAAGGAGGTTTTGTTGAAGAGAACCTTCAAAATACAACCACGGAAGTCAGAACCATCGAAATAGACAGTACCCAACCTTTCAACAATACACCCTCAGATGAAGAATTCCACCAATTTCCAGATTCACGTGACAAAGATTATGAAGATGAAGTCGAGTATGACGGCGATTGTATCGACGTCACTCTCGATGAACGCTCTATTCCACAAACTCCTCTTGCTCCACCAAACTCTCCCGTCATCACAACTGAAAAACTAGAAATTCCCCTCATCGACACTCACGAAGAGATGATTGACCTGATTGATGATAACGACGATGTACGCATCATTGTGGAGGCTATCAAAGAATCAACTAACAACTACACCACCGCTCGGAGACACCTGATAAGGCAAATCGAACGAGAGTACGATTCATACCTAGCCAATTATGGAGAACCAGTACTGATGCGTCCCAAAACGGTCGTTCACGCAACGGGACACATCGGTGGAGTGGTAAGTTTTAAATTTATAAGAGTCGGGGGGAGCCTAATCCTCCAAACTACCTACTAATACTAGGTACGAATACCTGATATAAGTATGTGGTAAGGATGATCCAGGGTCGTTCCTCACGACGGTAGAATTGAAACAGAGCTAGTTCCGACAAATCAGTAATTAAGCTAGAGTTGAGTAGATTGATAGAAAGTTGTTTTGGTTTTTATTATCTAATTATCTAATTAAACTACTTAAACTAATAAAGCATAAAAGTAAAAATGGAGGGTTGTGCTTGCTATGACTTCATTAGTTTATGCATGGGGTGATGTTTAAGATTTAAGTATGAAAACGTCTTTTAAAGATTTGTGTCTTGCTTTCGTCTAAGTATTCACAGTGTAAACACTAACACCCTACTGTTTGATTTCTCAGACAGTATGTCACTGAGTAGTTAGGTTATGGTGATTCTGATCAGAGGAGGCTGCTCAACTCTTCAACACTTTCCATATGGTGGAGAAGTGACCCTTCTTGGAATAGTATTCCTGGGCGCATGAGATAGAGTAACAGACCCACTAAAAGTTCTGACCGTTCTTAACACTGTGAGGATACTAAGGCTAGGCAAGGCATTTAAGATTAAGACTTGGTTTGGTGACTGCTAACTTTACATTAATGGTCTTTGTTTAGTCCAGAGCTGTGTGGTTCAACCAGGATGTGACACAGTCTTCAACCTACGACAGTTCCTTAGCTTTCCCACGTATTTAACCGTTATACGAAGTACTGTGCCGTTTTACGGTCTTTCCGGTGCCACATACTTTATGGTCACTCTGGACTAGTTTAACTAAGTTTGTATTAACGTTTAACCATCTATGATATAAACCAGCCCTCACTACAATCCCAATAAATCCCTGATTGATTCACGGTGTACTATATGAAAGGTTTTGGCAGTATTTCCACAGCTACACAATTCAGACCATGTTGATTTGTTTGATTTGAAAACACAGATAGGTAGTGACCGGTTGATCAAGGTACATGACTCCTTGTCATACAGGTTCTAACCACTTTTATTGGAGGAAAGGCGTTTAGGTTTAGAAATTCATAAATATAAAGTTAACAGTACACCGGTTTTCAATATGTAACAATTGGGAACATTATTCCACAACGGATTGTGCCCACGACTTTCATAGCTTCCACGGTCCGTACTACACACATTCGTGATGTTTCCGGCGCTATACAAATGAAAGCCGTATAACGTTACCTCCGTTGTTTCATAACGATATTATCCCAATTGTATATTTAAAGTAACATCACCCACAATACATAAACTAACTACATCATAACAAGCACAAGGTAACTACTCCCTACGCATAACAAACAATCCTAAATCTAGCATAGCAACAATAATAATAATCATCATTATGAAAGATAAGGAAAGAGATAACCGAATGTAACGCGTAGTTTGAATAATGTTGAAAGAATACACGAGCGTAACCTCCGCAATATCTTGGACAATATTACAAATAAGACCCTCGATATATCCCTAACACTATTACAAGAGTAGCCCCTCCGTTAGTCTTGGTTAAATATTAACCAAGAACTAACGAACTAAACCCTACTATTTCTCCTCTAACTCCTAAGAGTAGTGCTAGAGAGAGAAAGCTAAACTAGAAAGATAAAGAAAGAGTATGTGAGAGAGAAAGTGAGAATTCTTGTTGAAGAATGGTGTGTGGAATGAGGTGAATGAGCCCTCTATTTATAGGCAAGCCTTGGATCCAAGAGTGCAAGTCCACAAGCATACGTACAAGCACACGAAGCAAGGAAGAGGCCGTGTGAGAGCAAAAGAGGCCGTACACGGCCTAAACAGGGCCGTACACGGCCTGTTTAGGGCCGTACACATCTATATCATGGCCGTACACGGCTTCATGGTGGCCGTGTGCTAGGCCGTGTGATTTCTTCGGCTTTTCTCGCAACTTCGGAAGGCCGTATCTTCTTCGTTTCGCGTCCGTTTGACTTGATTCTTTCGCCTACGGCTTCGTAATTCCGTTACGCTTCTAATGATGCCAATTTGGTAGAAATTGGATGTGTGGGGCCCAGGCGTGTCCAGAATACGTTTAGTAGCTTTCGGCTGCGCTGTAACTTGCATAACTTTTTCATCCTTGATCCGTTTTGAGCAATCCTTATATCCACGTTCTCGTAATCTCCATAGCTACAAAATAAGATAATTGTGAGGTCTTGGTATGGAGTTTACAGTAGATTTAGGGTTTGGCTCAATTCGGTGCCTATTTCGGTTAGTTTTCTGACCTTTTTGCATGATTTTCACAGGACCGGCAAGTTTATACCTTTCTAACAAAAGTTAATGAATAATGATTATTTTAAGATGTATTTGTTAGAAAAGAGCTAAATATGGGACAAATAATGCAGGTAAAAATGTGACTTTTTGCGCTACATCAAATATCCCACACTTAAGCTTTTGCTTGTCCTCAAGCAAACCTCATTTGGAAAATAATTTTTTGAAAATAATTTTGGATGCTTAGAGTATCTTCTGCAGAAAGTCACTTTCTTCAAATCAGATAAATATTTTCAGAAAGTAAGCATCAACAAAAATTAACTATACTTTAAACATAAAATCGATCAACCCTTTTTGGCATGCTTTGCAACTCTCGAGACGTAGATGTACATGACTGGGCGATTCTCACAAGTCGGTCACTCAATTCACTCAAAGTGTATCGGGTTACCTATAATCTATAGAAACGAAATCGCTCAATGCCAGTCATGCAGTGCTTATCGTCATAAGCTTGGTCGAGAATCGAATCTCCACCACTCCTTTGAGAACGGTGCTAATTATCCCAAGGCATTTTGATCGGGTTGTGTGATTGAGGGCAAAGTGTGTAGGGATAAGGGTAGGTTGGTGAATGGTTTTAGGGTTTTGGAACTTCAGACTCGGAGCTTTCAAAGATCAAAGCAAGTTTCACTTGAGATAACTTCTAGAGTAGACTCATCTCTTGATGTTTCTTTTGAGTTCTGATAGATTTTTCTTCTTTGGAGAGTAGTCTTTTTCTTCTAGGAGCTCTCCAAGGTCTGCTTTTCTTTTCTTTTTCTTTTTCTTTTCTTTTTTTTTTTCTTTTTCTTATTTTTGTGACCCTGGAGATCCTTCGTATAGTGAGACATCTTTGACTTCTCTTTTGACAAGTACCAATTTTTTCGTACTGTCTTTGGCAGATAATATTTTCGTGATGAGTAATAACTTCGCCTTTGTACCGTATCTTCATTTTGGATTTCTTTCTTTAAACTCTTGATAGGTACGGAGAGATGTTTGAAGATGAGACACCAGTAGAAAGATATCTCAAGTAGTCCTTAACTTATGATCCATGAAGATTCACGAGCTGGAATGGTGTTTGGCGGGAAAGTGTTTGTGTTGTGGGGAAGTGTTTTAGGGTTTAGAGAAATGAAATGGCTAAGGCGCAAAGGGTTTTCTAATCGGATCATCAACAGTCTTAGAAAGAAAGTTGGAAGGGTTGGCTTGAAAAGATATGAAAGAAAGGGGTTAATCCAAATAAATGCCAAGATCCTCTAATTGCACCTATACCGCGTACGGCACTCATTGGTATGGTCTCGAAACGCATTACAGGAGCAAGTTCTAATTCAAAGACCCATGCATCGGCGCACACTCAGAAATGAAAGTGAAGCATTAAAAATGAATACTTATTAAAGGCTCAAGTACCTCACAATCAAAGGGTCGTATGTACCAAGTCATGCGATGCTTAGAGGATTTCTCAATTTCAGTTTAAGATACGTTCTTATTTTTGCCTTATCTTACTTTCCAAAGCAACTTATTTATTTTGACAGAAAGTTCATTTCTTTAAAAGAATCTTCTAAGTCTAAAATCTTTAGAAAATCATTCGAAATCAACCGAATGGATGTCGGACACCGTCGAGGTTGGGTTTTCGAATGTTTTGGTAGTAAAAATCTCAACCTATTAGGTTGGTTTTGCGAAAAATTTTGAAAAAGTTTGAATGAAAATGGAGGTATTGCTTTGGACAGGCAAATATAAACTTGCGGTATTTATACCGTGTATCCCACACTTAAAACAACATTGTCCTCAATGTTCATTGCTAAGACATAGGATTTTCTTCGGGAAAAATCCCACACTTAGGGTTTGAAACAGTGAAACAATTTTAAGTGTTTTTGAAAAATGGTGGGATGAATCCCACACTTAGAATTTAGGCATATTAGGATGTATGGTAATGGAGAAAATCATAACTAGAAAGGAAAGGAACTTCCATACGATAGAGGCAAGAGATATTTTGAAGAAAGAATCCGCAGTCTGCCGATAGTTGGAATTTCTTTAGCTGGCTCCTTGCAGAATGCGGTTTCTTCATGAACGTCCGTCATCTCTTTGCTCAATGCAACCTCATAAATTGTCAGCACATCGGTGAGCTGAGGATCTGAAAAATAGACTGTGTTGGCACCAGTGTTTACTGGATCAAAGTCAGTCTTCATGAAGTGTACTCGAGCTCACACGGGCATTCTCTTCATCCAATCAATCCACTAACTTTCCCACGAAAATAACTAAGACCAAAAGGATAGATTGTAGAAAGTGAACTGAAGTGATGTCTCCTTCTGGGTACACGCAGAATCAACCAAGATACACCATATGTTGGAGATAATGGAAGAGGATTCTAATCGTCAAGAGCAGCTGATGTAGATTAACTGCTCTAGATGATCCAAGAGTGCTGACTCCAATGACCATATCATCCGAGATCTGCTCCGACAAACTGATGAAATGAATTTGATGTTGTTCTTATCGGAAGAGATCTCTAGCTTACATCCTATCTATTCTGTACTCATTCCCTGATTACATGGCGAACAAATGATCCCAGATGGTGAATGTGAAGGGGTGGATGGATGGGCGAATGTGGGTGGATATGGTGATGTTGGATGGTGATGATTTCGGGTTCCATGTAACACCATGCTAGCAGCCAAGGAAATTGTAAGGTGTAGTTCAGGATGTGGTGAATTATGAGGTGATCTACTCGATGACCTAGTCATGGACAACTAGAATGTGACCATCTATGTGCCAGAAAGAGCCATCTCTTCTCCTGAAAAGCAATGATCAAAAGTTTCCCAAATTTAATGAACTTGTAAGCTCCCCTTGTCGTCTTTCCTTTATACTCAAAAGCTCTTTATCCATAGGCGTCAGTCCCTGTTTAATAGAACAAACAAGCATGATCTAACAAACAAGTGATCATTCTCCAAATCACATATCACTGGTTTGCTAAAGAAATATCAAAGCGAGTACTTTGAAGAAGCAAACCAGTGTATGACTTAGAGTTTGATCTCACACAAAAAGGTGTCAGTTGCCTATAACAACAAATATGGGAATACTAGCATGAGTAATTTAAATCAGGCAACCAAGTATAAAGATTTCCAAAACACACATTTTTAAACGAGTTCGAGCATAATACACATATTAACATACAAATCAGGTTTTCAGATAAATCATTTAAAGATCTTATATGTATGTTTACAGAAACATATGTAAGTACCTCTAATGCTCGAAATATGTGAATGGGTGGTATAAGATGACTACGGTTCCTAATTCTCATTCTAGTAGGTTTCCATGTTCGTAAGGGATAGTAAGAACTCGAGATCTTAGATAATGGTTCCAATGAAGTTCAAACAAACGGGAGTAGGAAGTTTTAAGGTTTTGACAAAAATTTGACTTTCAATGAAGTAATTTCGCAAACCATCCTTTTTGTTCATAAAAATAAAGAAAACTTTGAATCATGCAATTTAGGGATTCATTTTCTACTTATTGAGGTTAGGATACTACTTATCCTAAATTAACTACTATTATGATTACTACTATTAAAACTACGTTAGACACGGGTTGCCTCCCGAGAAGCGCTTGTTTTTGTTCGAGTCTCTAGCTTGACTCTAACATTATATGTCAGGAGATCCTAGTGGTTTTCTTGCATCCATCAGTAGACACAAGTGGTAATATTGGAACATACCTAAGAGTTTAAAGCTGTTCAAGGCTAGGGTATGTCCAATATGAGGAAATAATTCAAAGTGAGGGAATTGTTCTACCGGAGGCGTAACAAATCTCTCAACTTTGATTACCTCCTTGAGTTGGATGGGCAGAATGGGTTGCTCAAAGGTGTCCTTATCACTCCAAGACGTATACGTCATTATGTTGTGGAGAGATGGTTTGTAAGGCAACCATGATGCAAAACCCACCTTACTTCCTATGGTCTTTGAGTTGGTGAGAATGTTGTACTTTGGGCATGGAGGTGGGACAGTATCCGTTGAAGTCTCCAATCTTGTAGCAACATTCTCATCAACTACTTGGGCAACTGGCTGGTCTAAGGCAGAAGGTTCAACTAGATCAATGGGTGATTCATCGAGAAAGATATGTGGGATATCATCCACCACAACTGGTTGTGGGATAGTATCAACCACGTCGGTTTGAATTGAGATGAGATCACTTCTCAGAGCTGGTGCGTATTCCTCTGGTCCTTCTGAAGCTGGGTCTTCTGTGTAAATCTCCATCTCCGGGCTTTCTAATTCTATCTCTTCGTCTACCTCGTCATCCTCGTCACTCCGGCCAAGAGTTTCAAGTTGCAATGACTCGGAAAGTTCCTCTAGAATGAACTCCTCATCGGTTTCGGATGTAGATAGGTTGAGAATAGGTGGAAGTGAGGATTTAGAAGATTGGGTAGGTGAAGGGTTTGGAGAAGTTTTGCAACCAGGCTCATGAGATTGAAAGTCTATGTCAAGTGAAGTAGGTGTGGTGTGTGGATGCCTCTCGTCTTCCTGTAACCTATGGTCAGTTGTAACTTGATCCTTAATTCCCTCACTTCTCACTTGGACTAGTGTTTGTATTTTAGACAGCCTATCATTGCATCTTCTAAGCATGTCGTTTTGTTCTTTGAGTAATTGTTCAAGTGGGTCGTAAGAGGGTGAGAAAGTAGCATTACTGCTGAGATAAGCTATGGGCATATCTCTCAAGTCAGAACTTTCATACGGTTTTGGTTCATGTACAGGGTAAGATGAGTGTGGGTAGACTTCGAATGGTTCAGGATAGTAAGTTTGGTATTGCTGTTGATGGACAGCATAAGGGTCATACTGGTATTGTGATTGAAGATCTAAATACCTTATGTTATCCGAACAATTCACACTATACCTTTGACATTCATTATCTAAGTGGGCATCACTCCTACGTCTATCTTGGATTGACTTAACAAGACTATCAATTTGATCGTGTAGTTGTTGTAAATTTGCCATTGCCAAGTTATCAGTGAAGACAACACAAGAAGAAGGTTTTGAGAATTAAAGTTGTTGTGTGGTGGGAAGTTATTCTAAGCTAATCTAATCTAACTACGCTAATCTACGGGCAGAAAGTAACTTCTGACAAGGACGGTGAATCCAAGTCAGAAAGGATCGCTTAAAAACTAATCTATCTAAACAGGCTCCGAATCGTACTACCGTCCCCGGCAGCGGCACCAAAAACTTGATGCGTCCCGAAACGGTCGTTCACGCAACGGGACACATCGGTGGAGTGGTAAGTTTTAAATTTATAAGAGTCGGGGGGAGCCTAATCCTCCGAACTACCTACTAATACTAGGTACGAATACCTGATATAGGTATGTGGTAAGGATGTCACACCCCCAAATCGTTAATCGCGTTTATTTAGTGTTTAGCGGAAGCTTTTAGTTAATTAGCGGAAGCATTTTAATAATAGTTAAGCATTGAGGGCGGACAGATTCGATAGTGCATTCATGATGTCAGAGCATATGATCGTACAGAACATAATATATTTAAGATGCCATAAGTTTAAAGTTATTACAAAAGATACGACTTATAAAGTCGTACATAAGTAGGGTTGTCAAAGACAACTTAAGTATTTGAAAATACATATTTATAAAAGAGGGATTTCATAAGTATAACCAATGAAATTGATAATACAAAGGAAATCCAAGTGTCCCAAAAGTGGCATCATAAATAGTCAGGTTGCCTACGTCCTTTATGCATGCAGGAGTACCTGAGTCCTAATTCCCTGAAAAACATAGTAAACTGTCAACATTGAATGTTGAGTGAATTCACAGGTTTAGTTGTGATTATAGTAAATCAAGTTTTGTATAAATCATTCATGTACACAAACATAATATTTATATATAGAGTAGGAAACACAAGTATTCTAATTAAAGAAAACATTTCCTAAATATGTAAGAATGTCATTCTTACAATAATAATAGCAGTGTAGGAAACACAAGTTTAATCATAAACATTTCCTAATAAGTAGTCGCAGGATATACAGGTTTATCAAATAAGTAAACATATCCATTTCAATAGTTAAGGAAAATCAGGTTTAGCAGTCAAGCAAACATTTTCCAACAGATAGTTAACAGGAACTCAAGTTTAACAATAAGGTAAACATTCCAAATAGTCATTGTTGCAGGAAACACAAGTTTAACATTTAAGTAAACATTTCCTAATAATCATTGTTGCAGGAAACACAAGTTTAACATTTAAGTAAACATTTCCTATAAATAGTTGTTTTGTGGGAAACCAAGTTTAACCATTTAAGGTAAACGTTTCCTAGAAATAGTCTCTCAAGGAACACCTGTCCTATTAGTCATCACCGGGAATACCCTTCCCAAATTAAGTTGTTGTTTAGTTGTTTAGTTATGTGGGAAATTTAGACTATAATCCCTCTAAGGTGAGCGACACCTTTAAAGTTAAAGTAACGATACTAGTACTATAACCAAACCACGACTAGTTGTTTTGTTGTTGCCACAGTAACACGGTAAGTATACACTCCTCGTTACGACTGCCGTCGTGTGGTTGGAATGACTAACGAGTAATATCCTGGGAGGGTTGTCAAATCGATAGTACTATCTGTATACTCAGTGGCTAGAGTCACCTAGCTAATGGTTATAGGTTGTAAGCACTGGGACTTATGTGCACTACAACTACCTCGCGTAAACCTAGGATCGTACCAAGATCTGCTGTCTTATTCCCAAAATGTTGTGAAAACGTTTCATATAATTAATTCAAGTTAATTCAATATGAAAACATTTTATAGAAATAGTTCAAGTTTGATAGTGTGAAAGAAATCATGTTATTCAATTTCACATAATAGCATGCAGTGTAATACATAAAGCATATAGCATGTTATATCACATTGTTCTATGTTTTCCACCCCTGGTTTTAAAAGCATTTAAAAACAATAAAAGATAGGGGCTGTGAACTCACGGTTTGCAAGTCTTCAGCACGAATAGATAGCTAGCAAACAATCCAAAAGCGTCCTCAAATACCTAGACGCAAATAATAATACTTGTATAAGTATATGGATTATTTGTTAAGTTGTAGAGTTTATAATATTTCAGTTGCTGATAAGGTTTGCGTTTCAACTAGTCGTTAAGTTCAAGTATGTATTTATATACATATTAGTTGAATATATATATTCTAATATATATATTAGTTGTTGTCATTGTTAATATCCATATATACATAAATATAAATGTAGTTGTCGTTGTTGTCGATTATGTTTTCAAAACATAATTATATTAGTTATCAAAATAACTTTTGTTATATTGGATATATAAGTCGTTTGTTAATTGTTGCGAATAAAACTTAGTCATCGTTTATGTTTTCAAAACACACTTTGTTTAGTTATACAAAATATAACTTGTTTTCGTTGGTCGTATATAGTTTGTACTAGATAATTAAATCGTTCCATTTTATATGTCTCGTTGTATATATATATTGTTCGTTCGTTTGTATATATATTTTGTAATTGTTTCAAAGTTTTGTCGCGTATCAATTGTCCGAAATATAATGTCTCAATATCATGTCCGTCCAAATTACCAAGTTTCGTATCACATTAATTTGTACCATTAATCGCATACACAATAACATAGGTTGTACACTTGATTAATAATTGATGCGAGTTAAAATACAAAAGTCAGTAGCTAGTTCGAAAGGGGGAATCCGCCGGATTCTGGTGAATCCGTCGGATTCACAAAAAGTTTAGAGGATCCGCCGGATCGGATAAGGATCCGCCGGATCGGCTGTAATTTCAATGGATCCACCGGATCTTTTAAGGATCCGTCGGATCGTTTGGTTTTTAGTTTGAGGATCTGCCGGATCTAACGGGGATCCGCCGGATCTGGCTTGTCTTTTACTCGTATATCGTACTCGTTCACGGTTTAATGTGCGTGTTAAGTTTTAGGATCCGACGGATCCTACATGGATCCGCCGGATCTTGAGTGTCATTTACTCGTTCACCGATCTAAGTGTTCAAGTCGTTCGCGGGTCGTTTAAAGGTGATCCGCCGGATCTATACGTTTTTGGGCTAAGGATCCGCCGGATCTAGTGAAGATCCGCCGGATCTTGATGATCTTGCAGTAGCAGTTCGTCTCTGTTACAACTTTAACATAATGATTTTGATTTTAAATCCGTTTTTAACATGATCAAACATCATCATATGTTATAGAAACTCATTTTAACATGTTTTAACACTTTTATAACAACAATCATCAACCAAAATCATAAATTTAAGGAAATTATATAAATGAAGAAAATAAAGAAATTATCCTCACAATGGTTTAGAGATGAAGATGATGATGATTCTGTGATGTAGATGATCAAGAAACCATTTTGTGAAGTGTTTGATGTTTGTGTGTTTGAGATGATGAAGAAGATAGGGTGTTGCTTCTTCCTGCTTGTTGTTCCTCTGCTACCGTCTCTTGTTCCAGTACGCACCAAAACACAGAGAAGATGAAGAAAGTTTGGTAGTTGTGAATTATTGGAGAATGGATGCAAATGTATAGCAGAGAGTTTTAGTCGAGTTTTTCAAACAAGGTATGGAGGGAGTACACATCTGTCGCGAGATATTTTGTTTAAATGCAATATTGGTAGTTTTTAGCCCGTTAATTTCGTGTACGGGTATAATTTGTGGTACTTTAGTTAAAATAAAATTACGCGTTATGTTCCTCTATATCTCAGATTTAGAACTTTGAAATCGAAATGTGAAATACTTTGTTACAAGTATCATTAAAATTAATCACAGTAAAATTGCTGTATGGTTAAAACGCGTGCCAGATTTCAGTTAAATTTGGAAATCATCTTTTAAGGTAATGTCCTACACATTAAAACAGTAACTTACTAAATAATAGTTTTATTATTTAGAACCTCTAGGCGCGTTTTAAAATTGTTTCTGTTCGTATTACGTGTAACAAAAATCGTCTAAATCTTTCGTTTTCTTTTCGTTGTAGTACTTTTATGTAATAATTTTAAACTAAAAATTATTTAAAAGTATTTTCCGAAGTTCATTTTGGAACTTTATTATTCGCGGTTTAATACGCTTAATATAAAACATATAATGTATTATATTATCTTAATAATATAATTATATAATAGTTGTAATTAATAATTTTCGAATTATTAATTATTTTGTATCACGGACATTAATACGTTTAGTTTAGTCGAGTATAATACGTTTATTCGTACATAATTATATATATATACACATAATTACAAACAAATACATCACGTATTCACATAGTAAATTACACAAAACTTATACACAAAATAGTTTGAATTCACTTAATCAGGGAATTACTCTAGGTAATGCATGAAATTAGGCTAAGTAAATACCCTAATTGGAGGAATGTCGCATTCTCCCCCCGTTAGCGAAATCTCGTCCCGAGATTTAATTTGTATTATTCGTGTAGGTCGCTTGTTCAAATAGGTGAGGGTACTTCTTTCTTATCTCATCCTCACGTTCCCAAGTAAACTCTGGGCCATGCTTCGAATTCCATCGAACTTTGACGAGTTTGATTCGTTTGTTTCGGAGTTTTTATGTTTTTGTATCAGCTATTTCGATTGGTTCCTCCACAAAGTTAAGCTTTGAGTTTATGAAGACTTCGTCAGAAGATATAATAAGTGTTTCGTCAGAAAGTGTCGCACCCCCAAAACACGTGGCAGCGGAAACATGAGGTGTCATGGGGGCGCCGACCAAATCAAATATCATTACACAAAGATTAAAGCAAACGACCTCTATATGAGACGTTAGAAAATATTACATTCCATAATTCAAATTTGTTTACAATAGTTGTACAAAACATTTGGAGTTCGCATAATATAAGTTGAATTACAAAGTTACTAAATATAGTAAAATGCAATCTAGATCCTGAGATGTTGAAAAATATGCGACTCGAGTTAAGCTATCCATAGCTTCCTACTGCGGCGGGTTACCTGAGAAATACATACTAAAAGGTCAACATAAAGTTGGTGAGTTCATAGAGTTGTTTAAATGTTGGTATAAAATCCAATAGTATGAAACACGAGTTATGAAACACAAGATTTTAATCGTTGTATCATTCAACAATGATAAGTAAATGTATCGTTAACAAACGATAGGTAAATGTGTTGAGTAAATGTATCGTTAACAAACGATAGGTAAATATGTCAAGTAAATGTATCGTTAACAAACGATAAGTAAATATGTAGTTGCACGAATGCAAAAATATGTATACCATTTGCCATGAGCTCATAGTCCGAAGCTTAACAATGTGTGCCGTGCCTCTTTCGAGTACACGATCGTGGGTGCCCCAATGCAAGTGTCTAATCTGGTACACTCGTTATGAACAAATATTAATACGTCCGTTTGACTGGTTAGCGCGACTAACCCGGACGGGGATTGTCAGTCCCAAATAGATCTATTTACTAATATTCACGCTTTAGCAAAACTAACAAACTATGATGTGTAGGGCCTTTGTGGATTAGTGTGTAACTCATGCAATCCGTATAGCGTTGTTTATGGTACTTGTGTTCATAAAAGCAGTTGTGTAATTCAAATGTATACAAAGCAGTTGCAAAGCAATTGTATAAAACAGTTGTAGTATGTATTCTCCCCCAAAATAGTTATAAAACTGTAAAAAGAGGGGCTATGAAACTCACCTGAGTTCTAGCAAATAGCAAGCAAGCAATATCAATTAGCAAGCAAAGTGTGATCCAATGTGTAGCCTTTTAACGTCCTAAACGTATAAGGTTGTATGAGTAGATGTCTTAAAAGATCATCTATGTAAGTGGATGGTTAATGTCCACTTAATTCACAATGTAGGTGGAGGGTTAATGTCCACCTAGAGCTAGTTCATCTAACTAGTATGTCCATATAAGTTGTTCAAGTTCGTTTACTAAAAATGTGTACGACCCGTTGGTGAAAGTTTGTAATAATAATTCAAAGTATTATTATTGTTAAGTTCATCGTGTTGTATACTTCTCGAAGCACATGTGTTTCATATATGAATCTACATCATAAAGGTTTGATATTTGTAGGTGTTTATTGCTTTTATATATGTCCGAATGTGTTAAGGCTCGGAATTTAGAGTCTAAAATGTGATTTTATGAGAATTAACTAAGGGTTAAAAAGTCAACTCTCAAGGTCAAAAAGTCAACTGAAAAAGGTCAACTCCTAAGTCAAAGTCAACTCGGAAGTCTTCAGTTCGCAAGTCAAACTGAACTCGCAAGTCAAACTGAACTCGCAAGTCAAACTGAACTCGCAAGTCAAACTGAACTGGCAAGACTTCAGTTCGCAAGTCAAACTGAACTCGCAAGTCAAACTGAACTCGCAAGTCAAACTGAACTCGCAAGTCAAACTGAACTCGCAAGTCAAACTGAACTCGCAAGTCAAACTGAACTCGCAAGTCAAAGTCAACTCGCAAAGTCAAAAAAAGTCAACTGTTGTGTTTTTGCTTTGTAATCATGGTCAAACGGGCTCGGTTTGACCCGAAATTTTTAGGGAAGTCTTAGATATGTTCAAAGAGTCTCCAGAAATTTTGGTTCGAGTCGGGGTCGTTTCGAGATGTCGGTTTTTATTACGCATTCAAAATCATCCATGTTTTCGGTTTATGTCGGGTCATTACGCCAACTAAATTCACTTATCTCTAGTCCAAATCAAACTTCCAAATTTTTAACAACTGATCTCCTAAGTGTCTTGTCCAACATATAACAATTTCAGCCATTTTAATGTCCATTAACATAGTTAAATAAAGCTGCGTAACAACCGAACACATTTAATCGAAAACTTCCAGGTCAGTCCTATAAATTGGTTCGTAGAGAAAAACGAGTACGTTTCTGGAAAAAGTGTAAAACACGAAAGTTGTAGATCTTTTCGATACGCAAATTTTAAAAAAAAAATCAACCTCTAACTCTTAACAGATGATTTTATACGAATATTTTCGTGAACTGTCGATCTTTAGGCAGATTCATGCATGTTCATGTGTTTGCTTTAAAAACGATTTTTAGTATGATATTTGGACATAATCATGATAGATGAACATTATAACATCATAATCAGTAATATTAAAGTAATTAAATGAGGGTCTTGGTGATTCTTACAACAAAATGATGAAGAGAAGATGGTGGTGATGAGGATGAGTTTGATTCTTGCACCTTCTTGCTTCCTTTTCTTCTACTTGATGGTGTTTATGTGGTGGTTTATGGGGGTTTGAGGGCTGAGTTTATCTCAGATTTTGAGAGAGAGAGAGCTTTGAAAGTTGAGAGAAAAGTGTGAGGTTTGAGTGTGAAGTGAAATGTTTGCATGAGGAGTTTGTGGTTAACTAGGGAATCCTCATGATGGCTTTGCATGGAGTTTTAGTGGAGGTGGAGCACATGGGCCGGCCTAGGGGGCCCCATGGAAGGGTATTTTGGTCATTTTTCATTTCTAGCTTAAATCGTTGCGTTTTACGTTCGTTTACCCGATTGTTTAAACGTTTATTTATACTTTAAACGTTTTATACGCGTTTTTAAGTGACGACTTAAATTTCGATATTTTTGATTGAAGTATTTATCAAAATACTTAAAAACATTTATAGAAATGTTTCGTTAATTCGTCGGCCTCGATTTGCGTGTTTGTTCTACGGAGGTTTAATCGCGTAACGATTTTATTAGACGTTTTTCATTATTAACATCAAATGATATATTTTAAATGAAAGGTTTACTCTAAATGATATATTTTAAATTCTTAAAATATATTTTGGTTTTCGTTCGATTGTCGGGCGCGTTCCGCGCGTTTTTGTCGCGTTTGAGACGTTTTAACCAAAACGCCTAGGTTTTTCGCATATTATTTCAATAAATAATAAATAATGATAAATAACTTCTAAAAATAGTTTAAAGTTATTTATAGAAAGTTTTTCACCAACGTCGTATTTAAACTGTGTCGGAGTCCATCCGATAATAAAATGTACGATTTAAACAAATCGCAAATGTGTGCAAATATAATAACATATATTAATACACATAATGATACACATAATTCACCTTAATTACATGTATTAGCACAATGATTAGGAACTAACACTAGCCCTAAATGGTCGGGTGTCACATTCTCCCCCTGTTAGGAGAATTTCGTCCCGAAATTAGCTTGTTGTTGTCTGTTGGGCATCTAAGAATAGATGTGGATGTTTTAGTCGCATTTGGTCTTCCCGTTCCCAAGTGAATTCAGGACCGCGCCTAGAATTCCACCGGACTTTAACGATGGGAATACGACTCTGTTTCAAGCGTTTGACCTCACGGTCCATGATTTCTATCGGTTCCTCTACAAAGTGGAGTTTATCATCGATGTGGATTTCGTCGAGAGGAATAACGAGTGTCTCATCAGACAGACATTTCTTTAAGTTAGAAACGTGAAATGTGTTGTGCACGCTACCTAGTTGGGGTGGTAGCTGCAGTCGATATGCCACCGGACCAATTCTTTCAAGAATCTCAAAAGGTCCGATGTACCTAGGGTTTAGTTTGCCTCGTTTGCCAAAACGAATGACACCTTTCCAAGGTGATACTTTCAGAAGTACTCGGTCCCCAACGTGGAACTCGAGCGGTTTGCGTCTCACGTCAGCATAACTTTTCTGACGATCACGGGCGGCTTTCAGCCGGTTTTGAATGGTCACGATTTTCTCGGTCGTTTCATGGATGATTTCAGGACCAGTGAGTTGGCTATCGCCGATTTCGGTCCAACAAATGGGTGATCGGCACTTTCTCCCATAAAGTGCCTCAAAAGCTGCAACATCAATGCTGGTGTGGTAACTGTTGTTGTAGGAGAACTCACACAAAGGTAGGTGGTTTTCCCAAGAGTTTTCGAAGTCAATAACGCACGCGCGCAGCATATCTTCTAAAGTTTGGATGGTTCGTTCACTTTGACCATCGGTTTGTGGGTGATAAGCGGTACTCATATCCAGACGAGTACCGAGAGCTTTCTGAAGTGTTTGCCAAAATCGAGAGGTGAAGCGGCTATCTCTATCGGAGATGATCGAGATGGGTATGCCGTGTCGTGCTACAACCTCTTTGATGTAGATGCGAGCCAATCGCTCCATCTTGTAGTTTTCTTTGATAGCTAGGAAATGGGCAGATTTCGTGAGACGATCAACGATCACCCAAATGGTATCGCAACCGCTCGGTGTCTTTGGTAGTTTAGTAATGAAGTCCATAGTTATGTTTTCCCATTTCCATTGAGGTATTTCGGGTTGTTGTAGCAACCCAGATGGTTTCTGGTACTCGGCCTTAACCTTGGCGCAGGTTAAACATTTGCTAACATAGGTGGCGATGTCGGCTTTCATGTTGGGCCACCAATACCGTTGTCTGATGTCATGATACATTTTGTCAGAACCAGGATGTATGGAGTATCGAGATTTGTGAGATTCATCCATCACCAAATCTCGTAGGTTTCCAAAGTTTGGTAACCAGATTCGGTTAGAGAAGTGTCTGGTTCCGTCGGGTTTGATTTCAAATTGTTTTTCCATGCCTCGCAAGGCCTCATTTTTGATGTTTTTCTCGTTGAGTGCTTCGAGTTGAGTGGAATGACTTTGAGCAATAAGATCGTTGTGGATGGTTAAACCAAGGGCTCGAACTCGAAGGGGTTTCACTCGTTCTTTTCGGCTTAGGGCATCGGCAACAACGTTAGCCTTACCCGGGTGGTATCGGATTTCACAGTCGTAGTCACTAAGTAACTCGACCCAGCGACGTTGTCTCATGTTTAGGTCCTTCTGATCAAAGATATGTTGAAGGCTTTTGTGGTCGGTAAAGATTGTACATTTGGTACCATACAGGTAATGTCTCCATATTTTGAGTGCAAAGACAACGGCTCCTAATTCGAGATCGTGAGTGGTATAGTTTTTCTCATGGATTTTCAGTTGCCGAGAGGCATAAGCGATGACTTTATCACGTTGCATTAACACACAACCTAGTCCTTGATGTGAGGCGTCGCAGTAAACTACGAAATCGTCGGTGCCTTCGGGTAAGGACATGATTGGTGCACTGCAGAGTTTCTGTTTCAGGAGTTGGAAGGCTGACTCTTGTTTATTGGTCCAATCGAATTTCTTGTCTTTCTGAGTCAAGGAGGTTAATGGTTGAGCAATTCGGGAAAAGTTCTCTATGAATCGCCGGTAATATCCAGCGAGACCTAAGAATTGTCGGACCTCGGTTGGAGTAGTTGGTGCTTTCCAGCACTTGATGGCCTCGATTTTTGCTGGATCAACACGTATCCCTTGGCTGTCAATGACATGCCCTAGGAACTGTACTGTTTGCATCCAGAACTCACACTTGGAGAACTTGGCGTATAACTCCTCGTGTCTGAGTAATTCCAAGATAGTTTTGAGGTGTTGGCCATGTTCTGTTTCGTTGCGAGAGTAGATCAAGATGTCATCAATGAACACAATGACAAACTTATCTAGATATGGTTTACACACCCGATTCATAAGGTCCATGAATACAGCCGGTGCGTTGGTTAAGCCAAAAGGCATCACTTGGAATTCGTAATGCCCGTAGCGGGTTCGGAAGGCGGTTTTCGGGATATCAGCGTCTCGAACGCGGAGTTGGTGATAACCAGACCGAAGGTCGATCTTTGAATAAAAGCTTGAACCTTGAACTTGGTCAAATAAGTCATCGATTCTAGGAAGTGGGTATCGGTTTTTAATGGTAAGTTTGTTTAGTTCACGGTAATCGATACACATTCGAAAGGATCCGTCCTTCTTTTTAACGAATAGGACCGGAGCTCCCCAGGGTGAGGAATCTTGGTCGAATAAATCCCTTGTCCAGGAGTTCCTGCAATTGGGTGGACAACTCCTGCAACTCGGATGGGGCTAATCTGTATGGGGCTCGTGCCACGGGTGCAGCACCGGGCACAAGGTCGATTTGGTATTTGACTTGTCTAGGCAGGGGAAGGCCTGGCAAGTCTTCGGGAAAGACTTCAGGAAAGTCTCGTACAATGGGTACATCTTCAAGTCGCTTTTCAGCCGACTTCTTTTCGGTTACATGAGCAAGGATTTTCGGGTACCCTTTCCTTAGGTACTTTTATGTTTTCATATAAGAGATGGTGTTTAGGTTTCACCTATCAGTCTCCCTCTGTATGATCAAGGTTCCACCGGTAGCGAGGGGTATACGCACGATCTTATCGAAGCAAACAATTTCAGTATGATGTTTGGACAACCAGTCCATGCCACGATGATACCAAGGTTTCAGGTTTTGACGGGTATGAGATCTATGTGGGAAATGTTCGCTTGCGATGGTGTAAAATCAGTTGATAAATTTCTATGAGAATAGTTTGTTTGGAACTATTAAGTCCATTAAAACTTGAGTCAATCAAAATATGTTGGGAAAATCTGGTCGTCAATAAGACGTTGAAAATTTCTGTCTAGCCAATTTAATCGAACATTAGAAGTTGTAAATAGTTCCGGTTAGTTGTTTAATGAAAATTCTTTGAAAACTTGAATTGGTAGAAATTTGTAGAAATCTGTTGAAAACTCTTGTTATTGTCAAGTGTTGAAAGTTTCAGTTGGTTCTTATAACTGTGTCTCCTTAAACGAAAAGGGAGGTAAAAGAATGAATGAGATTTTTGTATGAGAGCTAAGATTATCACATTTATGATTAAGAGTAATATGTGGCTTCATAGTACGACGGTAAATCAGTACAAGGTAATATGATTTGTAACTAATAAGGCGCAAGGTTTAGGTTGATAGCATATAGAATTCAAAGTTTACAAAACATGCCGGGCATCGATACATCCGGACGAATACATAAGTTTTATACAAAATGTGATGGGGTTTTATACACCCATCGATAGATCATCGAGCTAACACCAGCCATGTTCACCGTTGTTCGAGTCTACTTCTAATCTATTCTAAGTTCAGGTCGTGTGGATAGTAACGTGCTTCGAGCATGTCACTGTATCGCGGGAGTGCAGAGTGGAGTAAGATATTGTCTGTTGAGTGTTGGCACATCCCTTTGATCCACGTTTTTGTTATTTGCTTAAAATGAGTGGCCACTTCCTTCCAGTAGTGAATCCTATCCCTGATTCGGTCGGGAATAGACCTTTTCAGAATCCTCAATTTTTGCTCGTAGGTCTTGCACCTAAGCTTGAGCTCCCAATTGCGGCCATCTAAATCTTCGGCCTGATCTCTCACTCTTTCGTATTCCTCGATGCCAATCATTCCGAAGTTGTGTTGCTCGTTTTCCTCCATAATGATTTCTTCCATTGGTGCTATTTCCTCATCGAGGTATGTGTACTGAATCTGTTCTTCACAGATTAGGTCGTCATCTGACGAGTAGTCGTTCTTAGGGGAGTTTGCCATCTTTTTCGGGAGGGCGTTCTATTAAGACAATGAATCAACAACAAGCAGGTTTAGTCAATAAGGTAGTTTCAAAGAGTAGTCACAAGAATGACCGGGTAGTGTTTTCAAAGTAGTCACTCATGACTATGTTGTTTGGAAATGAACCAATGCTTGGTGAAGGTGTTTAGACAATTGATAAATTCATAGCTGCGGGTAGTCCTTGCAGTAGTGATTAGAATGTTCAAATCATAGTTTGAAATAGTTTGAAGTAGTTTATGGGCTTCGTCGTTGTGAGTATCCCTCGTGATACTAACCCAGTGATGTTCGAAACAGACAAAGTCGCGAATCAAGTTATGAGTAAATCGTTTGACAAACGTGTCAAAATGGTTGACATACAAGTCAAAGAGTGATCAATCATGATCAAGTAAAGAGTTGAGTGGATTGTTAAAGTTCATTCAATTGTTGGAAAAATCGTTTTCGATAAGTAGGTGTGTCTGTTCCTCTAGTCGTGTGTCGCATGCATGCCCTATGGGTCTGCGATATAAGTGGGAACGATGAGTGCGTACTAACAGGAGTAAGTTCGTTTAGGTGACGGAGTATCGTACGGTCTAAGTTCTATACGTGTTCCCGTGTGATTTTGTTGCAAGCGGAAAGAATAAGGTGAAGTAGGTGTCACTTGTTTGGGTGGCGAATCCAAAGGTGGATTCTCCTCAAGTGAGTTCGATTCGATTATATCGTTGCCCGATTCGGTTGGGCGAGTGGTACCGCGAAAGTCTCCAAAGTGGTAAGTAAGGTTTGTGTTTCGTGTTCGATGTCACGCGACATAGTTGTGGGAGTGGTTGCCCTATAGAGTGGCAAGGAGTTTAATATACGGGAAGTTGAGGTCATATATAGCAATATAATAACCTAGCACATAAGCACGTATAAGGTTGGTCCCGTTCTATCCTTGGTTACGTTTTCTACCGTACCCTAGTTTACTACAACCGTTTCAGGTCTTGCATCAGATCTCCTTTAATTATACGTAGTTGATCAGGCTATGTTAAATTAAATTTAATTGATGCAATCGCTGAACCAGTCATACCAAACAAGGAATACTAACCTAACGGTCATAGTCTAGGTCACTAATGCAATCCTAGTTCACTATAACCTTAGGCTCTGATACCAATCTGTCGCACCCCCAAAACACGTGGCAGCGGAAACATGAGGTGTCATGGGGGCGCCGACCAAATCAAATATCATTACACAAAGATTAAAGCAAACGACCTCTATATGAGACGTTTGAAAATATTACATTCCATAATTCAAATTTGTTTACAATAGTTGTACAAAACATTTGGAGTTCGCATAATATAAGTTGAATTACAAAGTTACTAAATATAGTAAAATGCAATCTAGATCCTGAGATGTTGAAAAATATGCGACTCGAGTTAAGCTATCCATAGCTTCCTACTGCGGCGGGTTACCTGAGAAATACATACTAAAAGGTCAACATAAAGTTGGTGAGTTCATAGAGTTGTTTAAATGTTGGTATAAAATCCAATAGTATGAAACACGAGTTATGAAACACAAGATTTTAATCGTTGTATCATTCAACAATGATAAGTAAATGTATCGTTAACAAACGATAGGTAAATGTGTTGAGTAAATGTATCGTTAACAAACGATAGGTAAATATGTCAAGTAAATGTATCGTTAACAAACGATAAGTAAATATGTAGTTGCACGAATGCAAAAATATGTATACCATTTGCCATGAGCTCATAGTCCGAAGCTTAACAATGTGTGCCGTGCCTCTTTCGAGTACACGATCGTGGGTGCCCCAATGCAAGTGTCTAATCTGGTACACTCGTTATGAACAAATATTAATACGTCCGTTTGACTGGTTAGCGCGACTAACCCGGACGGGGATTGTCAGTCCCAAATAGATCTATTTACTAATAATCACGCTTTAGTAAAACTAACAAACTATGATGTGTAGGGCCTTTGTGGATTAGTGTGTAACTCATGCAATCCGTATAGCGTTGTTTATGGTACTTGTGTTCATAAAAGCAGTTGTGTAATTCAAATGTATACAAAGCAGTTGCAAAGCAATTGTATAAAACAGTTGTAGTATGTATTCTCCCCCAAAATAGTTATAAAACTGTAAAAAGAGGGGCTATGAAACTCACCTGAGTTCTAGCAAATAGCAAGCAAGCAATATCAATTAGCAAGCAAAGTGTGATCCAATGTGTAGCCTTTTAACGTCCTAAACGTATAAGGTTGTATGAGTAGATGTCTTAAAAGATCATCTATGTAAGTGGATGGTTAATGTCCACTTAATTCACAATGTAGGTGGAGGGTTAATGTCCACCTAGAGCTAGTTCATCTAACTAGTATGTCCATATAAGTTGTTCAAGTTCGTTTACTAAAAATGTGTACGACCCGTTGGTGAAAGTTTGTAATAATAATTCAAAGTATTATTATTGTTAAGTTCATCGTGTTGTATACTTCTCGAAGCACATGTGTTTCATATATGAATCTACATCATAAAGGTTTGATATTTGTAGGTGTTTATTGCTTTTATATATGTCCGAATGTGTTAAGGCTCGGAATTTAGAGTCTAAAATGTGATTTTATGAGAATTAACTAAGGGTTAAAAAGTCAACTCTCAAGGTCAAAAAGTCAACTGAAAAAGGTCAACTCCTAAGTCAAAGTCAACTCGGAAGTCTTCAGTTCGCAAGTCAAACTGAACTCGCAAGTCAAACTGAACTCGCAAGTCAAACTGAACTGGCAAGACTTCAGTTCGCAAGTCAAACTGAACTCGCAAGTCAAACTGAACTCGCTAGTCAAACTGAACTCGCAAGTCAAACTGAACTCGCAAGTCAAAGTCAACTCGCAAAGTCAAAAAAAGTCAACTGTTGTGTTTTTGCTTTGTAATCATGGTCAAACGGGCTCGGTTTGACCCGAAATTTTTAGGGAAGTCTTAGATATGTTCAAAGAGTCTCCAGAAATTTTGGTTCGAGTCGGGGTCGTTTCGAGATGTCGGTTTTTATTACGCATTCAAAATCATCCATGTTTTCGGTTTATGTCGGGTCATTACGCCAACTAAATTCACTTATCTCTAGTCCAAATCAAACTTCCAAATTTTTAACAACTGATCTCCTAAGTGTCTTGTCCAACATATAACAATTTCAGCCATTTTAATGTCCATTAACATAGTTAAATAAAGCTGCGTAACAACCGAACACATTTAATCGAAAACTTCCAGGTCAGTCCTATAAATTGGTTCGTAGAGAAAAACGAGTACGTTTCTGGAAAAGTGTAAAACATGAAAGTTGTAGATCTTTTCGATACGCAAATTTTAAAAAAAAAATAGACCTCTAACTCTTAACAGATGATTTTATACGAATATTTTCGTGAACTGTCGATCTTTAGGCAGATTCATGCATGTTCATGTGTTTGCTTTAAAAACGATTTTTAGTATGATATTTGGACATAATCATGATAGATGAACATTATAACATCATAATAAGTAATATTAAAGTAATTAAATGAGGGTCTTGGTGATTCTTACAACAAAATGATGAAGAGAAGATGGTGGTGATGAGGATGAGTTTGATTCTTGCACCTTCTTGCTTCCTTTTCTTCTACTTGATGGTGTTTATGTGGTGGTTTATGGGGGTTTGAGGGCTGAGTTTATCTCAGATTTTGAGAGAGAGAGAGCTTTGAAAGTTGAGAGAAAAGTGTGAGGTTTGAGTGTGAAGTGAAATGTTTGCATGAGGAGTTTGTGGTTAACTAGGGAATCCTCATGATGGCTTTGTATGGAGTTTTAGTGGAGGTGGAGCACATGGGCCGGCCTAGGGGGCCCCATGGAAGGGTATTTTGGTCATTTTTCATTTCTAGCTTAAATCGTTGCGTTTTACGTTCGTTTACCCGATTGTTTAAACGTTTATTTATACTTTAAACGTTTTATACGTGTTTTTAAGTGACGACTTAAATTTCGATATTTTTGATTGAAGTATTTATCAAAATACTTAAAAACATTTATAGAAATGTTTCGTTAATTCGTCGGCCTCGATTTGCGTGTTTGTTCTACGGAGGTTTAATCGCGTAACGATTTTATTAGACGTTTTTCATTATTAACATCAAATGATATATTTTAAATGAAAGGTTTACTCTAAATGATATATTTTAAATTCTTAAAATATATTTTGGTTTTCGTTCGATTGTCGGGCGCGTTCCGCGCGTTTTTGTCGCGTTTGAGACGTTTTAACCAAAACGCCTAGGTTTTTCGCATATTATTTCAATAAATAATAAATAATGATAAATAACTTCTAAAAATAGTTTAAAGTTATTTATAGAAAGTTTTTCACCAACGTCGTATTTAAACTGTGCCGGAGTCCATCCGATAATAAAATGTACGATTTAAACAAATCGCAAATGTGTGCAAATATAATAACATATATTAATACACATAATGATACACATAATTCACCTTAATTACATGTATTAGCACAATGATTAGGAACTAACACTAGCCCTAAATGGTCGGGTGTCACAGAAAGACACTTCTTCAAATTACACACATGAAAAGTGTCGTGAATACTACTAATCTCTTGTGGTAGTTTGAGTTTATAAACAACAGGACCAATCCTAGCAAGGATCTCAAAAGGTCCAACATATCTTGGGTTTAGCTTTCCTCGCTTGCCAAATCGTGCTATCCCTTTCCAAGGCGATACTTTGAGTAGAACCTTATCTCCTACTTGAAACTCAAGAGGTTTATGGCAGTTATCGGCGTAACTCTTTTGTCTATCTCTTGCCGCTTTCAATCGGTTAAGTACTTGAGATATCTTGTCTGTAGTTTCTTGGACAAGTTCGGGTCCGGATAGTTGTCTGTCATCCAACTCTGCCCAACAGAGTGGAGATCTGCACTTGCGTCCATACAAAGCTTCAAACGGTGCCATATGTATACTGGTGTGATAACTATTGTTGTAGGAGAATTCTGCTAATGGGAGATGAGTATCCCAATTTCCTCCAAAATCAATCACACATGCTCGCAATAAATCTTCGAGCGTCTGTATCATTCGTTCACTCTGGCCATCTGTTTGCGGATGATAGGCCGTACTCATGTCTAGTCGAGTACCTAAAGCCTGTTGTAGCGTTTGCCAGAAACGAGATGTGAATCTGCTATCTCTATCAGATATAATTGACAATGGCACACCGTGCCGAGAAACGACTTCTTTGATATAAATCTTTGCCAGTTTCTCAAGTTTGTCAGTCTCTTTGAAAGCAATGAAGTGGGCTGATTTCGTCAGTCTATCGACAATCACCCATATTGAATCAACACCAGTTGATGTCTTTGGTAACTTTGTGATGAAATCCATCGTTATATGCTCCCATTTCCATTGTGGCATTACTGGTTGTTGCAAAAGTCCTGAAGGTTTTTGATACTCAACCTTGACCTTTGAACAAGTTAGACATTTGCTGACATAAGTAGCGATGTCTCTCTTCATATTAGGCCACCAATAGAAACCTTTCACATCTTGGTACATCTTGTCTGCACCAGGATGAATCGAGTAGTTGGACTTGTGAGCTTCGTCCAAAATCAGCTTACGGAGTTCATCGTCACTCGGTACCCAAATTCTATTCATGAAGTATAAAACTCCATTCTCCTTTGTTTCAAGCTGTTTCTCCATTCCCCTCAGGGATTCATCTTTCATGCGCTCGGCGGTGAAAGCTAATTGTTGCGCGTCGCGAATTTGAGTAATGAGATTCGAGTGGATTGTTAACATTAAGGCTCGAACTCTGCGAGGCTTAATGTTCACTTTACGACTCAGGGCGTCTGCTACTACATTAGCCTTGCCCGGATGGTACTTAATCTCACAGTCATAATCATTCAGCAATTCGACCCAACGTCTCTGTCTCATGTTGAGTTCTTTCTGGTCGAATATGTGTTGTAGGCTCTTGTGATCAGTGAAGATCGTACACTTTGTACCATATAGGTAGTGTCTCCAAATTTTCAATGCAAAAACGACTGCTCCCAACTCTAAGTCATGAGTTGTATAGTTCTTCTCGTGAATCTTCAATTGACGAGATGCATAAGCAATAACCTTGTCGTTTTGCATGAGAACACAACCTAATCCTTGATGTGAGGCATCACAATAAACAATGAAGTTCCCTGTTCCCTCAGGTAAGGATAGAATCGGTGCGGTGCTCAACTTTTGTTTCAACAGTTGGAAGGCATTCTCTTGTTTCTCTCCCCATTCGAATTTCTTATCCTTCTGAGTTAAGGTGGTGAGTGACTGAGCTATCTTTGAAAAGTTCTCTATAAATCGTCGATAATAGCCAGCCAGACCAAGAAATTGTCGAATTTCTGTGGGAGTTTCCGGTGCTTTCCAGTTCTTAATCGCCTCTATTTTGGATGGGTCCACATGAATTCCTTTGTCGTTGATCACGTGACCTAGGAAATGAACCTCTCTAATCCAAAATTCGCATTTGGAGAACTTAGCATACAGCTTCTCGTTCTCAAGTAGTTGGAGGATAAGTCTCAAATGCTGTTCGTGATCCTCTATCGTCTTTGAGTAAATTAAAAATATCGTCAATGAACACAATGACAAACTTATCTAAGTAAGGTTTGCACACTCGGTTCATGAGATCCATGAATACTGCCGGCGCGTTAGTCAATCCAAACGGCATGACTAAAAACTCATAATGACCATAACGAGTTCTAAACGCTGTCTTCGGCACATCCTCTTCTCGAACCTTCAGTTGATGGTAACCAGAACGCAGATCGATCTTCGAGTAGTAACTTGATCCTTGTAGCTGATCAAATAGATCGTCAATGCGTGGTAACGGATATCGGTTCTTAATAGTCACCTTGTTCAGCTCTCGGTAATCAATACACATACGCATAGATCCATCCTTCTTCTTAACAAACAGAACCGGAGCTCCCCAAGGTGAAAAGCTCGGTCGGATGAATCCTAAGTCTAAGAGCTCTTGCAACTGTGTAGACAGTTCTTGCATTTCTGATGGAGCTAGACGATAAGGTGAGCGAGCGATTGGTGCGGCTCCAGGCACCAGATCGATGCGAAACTCGACTTGTCGCGGAGGTGGTAATCCTGGAAGATCATCAGGAAACACTCCCGGATAGTCTCGTACTACAGGTATATCGTCTAAGCGTCTCTCTACAGGTTTCTTTTCCACAACATGCGCCAAAAATGCTGGATATCCCTTTCGGAGATATTTACAAGCTTTCAAACAACTTATTGTTTTGACGGCACTCGCCCTCTTGTCTCCTTGTATCACCAAAGTCTCTCCAGTTGACAATGGTATACGTACCATTTTATCAAAACAAACAATCTCTGCACGGTTCTTCGACAACCAGTCCATACCGACTACGATGTCAAAGCTTCCCAATTCAACCGGTAGTAAGTCTATTTTGAAAAGATGACCCTCCAATGCTAGAGTACATTCTGGTACTATTTCTCCTGATTCAATCAACCTATCATCGGCTAGTTCTAAGATGTACTTGTTGTCTAGCTTACGAGATCTAACGTCTAATAGTGGTCTAAAGTCCTTAGACACAAAACTCAAATCGGCGCCAGAATCAAATAATACGGATGCATAATGATCGTTAACTAGAAACGTACCAGTGACAGTGTTAGGGTCCTGGCGTGCCTCTTGCGCTCCAACGACAAATGCACGACCCCTAGCTGGCTGGTTGTTGACGTTTCCACGATTGTTGTTATTGTTTGGGTTTGCAGGGCGGTTCGGATTGTTTTGGTTTCCACGGTTCAGTTTAGGGCACTTGTTTCGGAAATGGCCTTGCTCGCCACATTCGAAACATCCATTTGCTGGTCGATCCCTATTTGCTTGAGTGGTAGGGTTCGCTCTACAGTATTGGGCCAGATGCCCCCAGCGTTTGCAATTCCCACAGAAAGTACAATCACCATCATGATGACGTTCACACTTGCCACACTTGGGCTTACTCCCCATGTAAGTCTTTTGTTCAGCAGTAGTGGCAATGTAGGCTTTCGTGGTACTAGCTTGCTTCTTATTCTTATGACCCTGACGGTCATTCCACTTACGCTTTCCTTTCCCAGCATCAGCATTGCTGGATTCAACCTTTTCAGTAGCAGCTTTCTTAGTAAGATTCCCCATTTTTACTGCTTCATCAGTCAAACGTTGTGCTAGTTCCACAGCAATCTTAAAAGTAGCCGGATTTGATGATGTTACCAAGCTTCGAATTTGTGGCACTAAACCCCAAATATACCTTTCAGTGCGCTTGTACTCGGGAGTGACCATGTGAGGTACAAGACGTGCCAGTTCTTGAAATCTGGTGGTATATCCTGTGATATCAGCACCAACCATAGCAATGTTCCAGAGCTCAGACTCAATCTTCTGCAGCTCACTACGGGGACAAAACTCTTCCATGACCATGGTTTTTAAAGTTTCCCAAGACATTGAATGAGCGGCTGGACGTCCCATTGCTTGCTTTTGGGCATTCCACCAGGTTAAAGCTTTATCACTAAACGTGCACGTAGCATACATGACCATATCTTCACGAGCACACTTGCTAATCTCTAGCACAGATTCCATTTTCTCTATCCAATGGATGATTCCAATGGCACCTTCAGTACCACGGAAGTGGCTAGGTTTACAAGCTAGGAATGTTTTATATGAACATCCCTTCTGAGTGCTCTCAGGGTTACTTCCTGATGCATTTGGTTCGGTTTCTCTACTACTGCTACGGTTTCGGTCAGTATCATACTGAGCAAGGGCTTCAGAAATCCTTCGGTTAACCATTTGTTCAGTAGTCTCCTCAACAGCAGGAGGTGGTGTGGGGTTTTGTGGATTGTTCCTGGTAATTCTACGTTTAGGCGGCATGATTCAGTCCTAATCACACACAAGAAACACATGTAAGATTTCTAATCAAGTCATCACTCATAAAGTACGTGATAAATATAGATATAGTATGAAGTCAATCAACAATTGATATCATTCACAATAGACACAGCGATGTAAATCAACATAAGTTATATATCATAATCATGGGTTAAGTGTTGTTACATAAGTTTTGTACAAAGATGGGATTTACTACAAAAGATACCCATCGGATCAAACATGATCTACAAAATGTGACGGATTTAACCTATACATCCATCTAGTCAAAAGTCAACCCAGATACATCATAACTATAGTCCTAATACATCATACATAAAGTCTAAAAGAAATACGGTAGACTCCATCCCACAAACATCCTAACAGCAACCATCAACACACATAACCCAACTGCAGCACCTACAGTCTCCAAACGACTCTCCAGTCGGATCAGACGTGCTCTAGTAGCATCGGCAGACTCCCTGTCTACCTCGATGTGCAACTCAGAAGTCGCAAGGCGTCCATATATCGCCAGCACATCATCATCAAGACGAGAGGCGTCACTGCGCATCACTCGGATGGCTGACTGCGTACCAAAATGAAATCCCAGCAAGGTACGAATAACGGCGACCACAGTAGGGACCGTAAGCTCCAGAGGCTCCTCGGTCAAATGTAGAGATGTCGGCGTGTGAGATGACTCCCCAGTCTCATAGGTGGAAGGAATCCTCTCAATGATCCTCCAGTGACGTAAAATGCGCGGCATCCAGTCCAGATGCGGAACTCTAGCTCTCGGTGTCTGCTGATCACAGCGGATCTCTCGCTCCTCAGTCATCGGCTCCTTGCCGCGAGATGATGAGGGTCCTATGGGAAAATCCCTGACACACGACAGCGGTGTCCTCCTAGGTGTAGGCCTAAAATCAGGCTCTCCAATAAGATGGCGTCTAGACATAGAAATAGATCCTAACATATGGGTAGTAGGATCAGTGGATGGAAATGGTGGAGTAGCTATCGAACCATCTGAAGTATCTCTAGGAAGTGTAGGTGGGTAAACCTCCTCAGACACTGCTATAGGAATCCCATCGTATGGTCCCTCCATGGGATCCTCCTCAGTATCAGAATCAGTGATGTGAATAGGTGCGTATCTCGACATACCTAGTCAAAGAATCGTGTGTGACGTGTCAGGCGTATGCAATAGTATGAATGCAGAAATGTGTTAGCCAAGGCTATAGTCTAGGTCTCTAAGGTTTTCAGTCACTTAAAGACTTCTAGTTCTCTATAACCAATAGCTCTGATACCAAGTTCTGTCACACCCCCAAATCGTTAATCGCGTTTATTTAGTGTTTAGCGGAAGCTTTTAGTTAATTAGCGGAAGCATTTTAATAATAGTTAAGCATTGAGGGCGGACAGATTCGATAGTGCATTCATGATGTCAGAGCATATGATCGTACAGAACATAATATATTTAAGATGCCATAAGTTTAAAGTTATTACAAAAGATACGACTTATAAAGTCGTACATAAGTAGGGTTGTCAAAGACAACTTAAGTATTTGAAAATACATATTTATAAAAGAGGGATTTCATAAGTATATCCAATGAAATTGATAATACAAAGGAAATCCAAGTGTCCCAAAAGTGGCATCATAAATAGTCAGGTTGCCTACGTCCTTTATGCATGCAGGAGTACCTGAGTCCTAATTCCCTGAAAAACATAGTAAACTGTCAACATTGAATGTTGAGTGAATTCACAGGTTTAGTTGTGATTATAGTAAATCAAGTTTTGTATAAATCATTCATGTACACAAACATAATATTTATATATAGAGTAGGAAACACAAGTATTCTAATTAAAGAAAACATTTCCTAAATATGTAAGAATGTCATTCTTACAATAATAATAGCAGTGTAGGAAACACAAGTTTAATCATAAACATTTCCTAATAAGTAGTCGCAGGATATACAGGTTTATCAAATAAGTAAACATATCCATTTCAATAGTTAAGGAAAATCAGGTTTAGCAGTCAAGCAAACATTTTCCAACAGATAGTTAACAGGAACTCAAGTTTAACAATAAGGTAAACATTCCAAATAGTCATTGTTGCAGGAAACACAAGTTTAACATTTAAGTAAACATTTCCTAATAATCATTGTTGCAGGAAACACAAGTTTAACATTTAAGTAAACATTTCCTATAAATAGTTGTTTTGTGGGAAACCAAGTTTAACCATTTAAGGTAAACGTTTCCTAGAAATAGTCTCTCAAGGAACACCTGTCCTATTAGTCATCACCGGGAATACCCTTCCCAAATCAAGTTGTTGTTTAGTTGTTTAGTTATGTGGGAAATTTAGACTATAATCCCTCTAAGGTGAGCGACACCTTTAAAGTTAAAGTAACGATACTAGTACTATAACCAAACCACGACTAGTTGTTTTGTTGTTGCCACAGTAACACGGTAAGTATACACTCCTCGTTACGACTGCCGTCGTGTGGTTGGAATGACCAACGAGTAATATCCTGGGAGGGTTGTCAAATCGATAGTACTATCTGTATACTCAGTGGCTAGAGTCACCTAGCTAATGGTTATAGGTTGTAAGCACTGGGACTTATGTGCACTACAACTACCTCGCGTAAACCTAGGATCGTACCAAGATCTGCTGTCTTATTCCCAAAATGTTGTAAAAACGTTTCATATAATTAATTCAAGTTAATTCAATATGAAAACATTTTATAGAAATAGTTCAAGTTTGATAGTGTGAAAGAAATCATGTTATTCAATTTCACATAATAGCATGCAGTGTAATACATAAAGCATATAGCATGTTATATCACATTGTTCTATGTTTTCCACCCCTGGTTTTAAAAGCATTTAAAAACAATAAAAGATAGGGGCTGTGAACTCACGGTTTGCAAGTCTTCAGCACGAATAGATAGCTAGCAAACAATCCAAAAGCGTCCTCAAATACCTAGACGCAAATAATAATACTTGTATAAGTATATGGATTATTTGTTAAGTTGTAGAGTTTATAATATTTCAGTTGCTGATAAGGTTTGCGTTTCAACTAGTCGTTAAGTTCAAGTATGTATTTATATACATATTAGTTGAATATATATATTCTAATATATATATTAGTTGTTGTCATTGTTAATATCCATATATACATAAATATAAATGTAGTTGTCGTTGTTGTCGATTATGTTTTCAAAACATAATTATATTAGTTATCAAAATAAATTTTGTTATATTGGATATATAAGTCGTTTGTTAATTGTTGCGAATAAAACTTAGTCATCGTTTATGTTTTCAAAACACACTTTGTTTAGTTATACAAAATATAACTTGTTTTCGTTGGTCGTATATAGTTTGTACTAGATAATTAAATCGTTCCATTTTATATGTCTCGTTGTATATATATATTGTTCGTTCGTTTGTATATATATATTTTGTAATTGTTTCAAAGTTTTGTCGCGTATCAATTGTCCGAAATATAATGTCTCAATATCATGTCCGTCCAAATTACCAAGTTTCGTATCACATTAATTTGTACCATTAATCGCATACACAATAACATAGGTTGTACACTTGATTAATAATTGATGCGAGTTAAAATACAAAAGTCAGTAGCTAGTTCGAAAGGGGGAATCCGCCGGATTCTGGTGAATCCGTCGGATTCACAAAAAGTTTAGAGGATCCGCCGGATCGGATAAGGATCCGCCGGATCGGGTGTAATTTCAATGGATCCACCGGATCTTTTAAGGATCCGTCGGATCGTTTGGTTTTTAGTTTGAGGATCTGCCGGATCTAACGGGGATTCGCCAGATCTGGCTTGTCTTTTACTCGTATATCGTACTCGTTCACGGTTTAATGTGCGTGTTAAGTTTTAGGATCCGACGGATCCTACATGGATCCGCCGGATCTTGAGTGTCATTTACTCGTTCACCGATCTAAGTGTTCAAGTCGTTCGCGGGTCGTTTAAAGGTGATCCGCCGGATCTATACGTTTTTGGGCTAAGGATCCGCCGGATCTAGTGAAGATCCGCCGGATCTTGATGATCTTGCAGTAGCAGTTCGTCTCTGTTACAACTTTAACATAATGATTTTGATTTTAAATCCGTTTTAACATGATCAAACATCATCATATGTTATAGAAACTCATTTTAACATGTTTTAACACTTTTATAACAACAATCATCAACCAAAATCATAAATTTAAGGAAATTATATAAATGAAGAAAATAAAGAAATTATCCTCACAATGGTTTAGAGATGAAGATGATGATGATTCTGTGATGTAGATGATCAAGAAACCATTTTGTGAAGTGTTTGATGTTTGTGTGTTTGAGATGATGAAGAAGATAGGGTGTTGCTTCTTCCTGCTTGTTGTTCCTCTGCTACTGTCTCTTGTTCCAGTACGCACCAAAACACAGAGAAGATGAAGAAAGTTTGGTAGTTGTGAATTATTGGAGAATGGATGCAAATGTATAGCAGAGAGTTTTAGTCGAGTTTTTCAAACAAGGTATGGAGGGAGTACATATCTGTCACGAGATATTTTGTTTAAATGCAATATTGGTAGTTTTTAGCCCGTTAATTTCGTGTACGGGTATAATTTGTGGTACTTTAGTTAAAATAAAATTACGCGTTATGTTCCTCTATATCTCAGATTTAGAACTTTGAAATCGAAATGTGAAATACTTTGTTACAAGTATCATTAGAATTAATCAAAGTAAGATTGCTGTATGGTTAAAACGCGTGCCAGATTTCAGTTAAATTTGGAAATCATCTTTTAAGGTAATGTCCTACACATTAAAACAGTAACTTACTAAATAATAGTTTTATTATTTAGAACCTCTAGGCGCGTTTTAAAATTGTTTCTGTTCGTATTACGTGTAACAAAAATCGTCTAAATCTTTCATTTTCTTTTCGTTGTAGTACTTTTATGTAATAATTTTAAACTAAAAATTATTTAAAAGTATTTTCCGAAGTTCATTTTGGAACTTTATTATTCGCGGTTTAATACGCTTAATATAAAACGTATAATGTATTATATTATCTTAATAATATAATTATATAATAGTTGTAATTAATAATTTTCGAATTATTAATTATTTTGTATCACGGACATTAATACGTTTAGTTTAGTCGAGTATAATACGTTTATGCGTACGTAATTATATATATATACACATAATTACAAACAAATACATCACGTATTCACATAGTAAATTACACAAAACTTATACACAAAATAGTTTGAATTCACTTAATCAGGGAATTACTCTAGGTAATGCATGAAATTAGGCTAAGTAAATACCCTAATTGGAGGATTGTCGCATTCTCCCCCCGTTAGCGAAATCTCGTCCCGAGATTTAATTTGTATTATTCGTGTAGGTCGCTTGTTCAAATAGGTGAGGGTACTTCTTTCTTATCTCATCCTCACGTTCCCAAGTAAACTCTGGGCCATGCTTCGAATTCCATCGAACTTTGACGAGTTTGATTCGTTTGTTTCGGAGTTTTTGTGTTTTTGTATCAGCTATTTCGATTGGTTCCTCCACAAAGTTAAGCTTTGAGTTTATGAAGACTTCGTCAGAAGATATAATAAGTGTTTCGTCAGAAAGACACTTCTTCAAATTACACACATGAAAAGTGTCGTGAATACTACTAAGCTCTTGTGGTAGTTTGAGTTTATAAGCAACAGGACAAATCCTAGCAAGGATCTCAAAAGGTCCAACATATCTTGGGTTTAGCTTTCCTCGCTTGCCAAATCGTGCTATCCCTTTCCAAGGCGATACTTTGAGTAGAACCTTATCTCCTACTTGAAACTCAAGAGGTTTATGGCGGTTATTGGCGTAACTCTTTTGTCTATCTCTTGCCGCTTTCAATCGGTTAAGTACTTGAGATATCTTGTCTGTAGTTTCTTGGACAAGTTCGGGTCCGGATAGTTGTCTGTCATCCAACTCTGCCCAACAGAGTGGAGATCTGCACTTGCGTCCATACAAAGCTTCAAACGGTACCATATGTATACTGGTGTGATAACTATTGTTGTAGGAGAATTCTGCTAATGGGAGATGAGTATCCCAATTTCCTCCAAAATCAATCACACATGCTCGCAATAAATCTTCGAGCGTCTGTATCGTTCGTTCACTCTGGCCATCTGTTTGCGGATGATAGGCCGTACTCATGTCTAGTCGAGTACCTAAAGCCTGTTGTAGCGTTTGCCAGAAACGAGATGTGAATCTGCTATCTCTATCAGATATAATTGACAATGGCACACCGTGCCGAGAAACGACTTCTTTGATATAAATCTTTGCCAGTTTCTCAAGTTTGTCAGTCTCTTTGAAAGCAATGAAGTGGGCTGATTTCGTCAGTCTATCGACAATCACCCATATTGAATCAACACCAGTTGATGTCTTTGGTAACTTTGTGATGAAATCCATCGTTATATGCTCCCATTTCCATTGTGGCATCACTGGTTGTTGCAAAAGTCCTGAAGGTTTTTGATACTCAACCTTGACCTTTGAACAAGTTAGACATTTGCTGACATAAGTAGCGATGTCTCTCTTCATATTAGGCCACCAATAGAAACCTTTCACATCTTGGTACATCTTGTCTGCACCAGGATGAATCGAGTAGTTGGACTTGTGAGCTTCGTCCAAAATCAGCTTACGGAGTTCATCGTCACTCGGTACCCAAATTCTATTCATGAAGTATAAAACTCCATTCTCCTTTGTTTCAAGCTGTTTCTCCATTCCCCTCAGGGATTCATCTTTCATGCGCTCGGCGGTGAAAGCTAATTGTTGCGCGTCGCGAATTTGAGTAATGAGATTCGAGTGGATTGTTAACATTAAGGCTCGAACTCTGCGAGGCTTAATGTTCACTTTACGACTCAGGGCGTCTGCTACTACATTAGCCTTGCCCGGATGGTACTTAATCTCACAGTCATAATCATTCAGCAATTTGACCCAATGTCTCTGTCTCATGTTGAGTTCTTTCTGGTCGAATATGTGTTGTAGGCTCTTGTGATCAGTGAAGATCGTACACTTTGTACCATATAGGTAGTGTCTCTAAATTTTCAATGCAAAAACGACTGCTCCCAACTCTAAGTCATGAGTTGTATAGTTCTTCTCGTGAATCTTCAATTGACGAGATGCATAAGCAATAACCTTGTCGTTTTGCATGAGAACACAACCTAATCCTTGATGTGAGGCATCACAATAAACAATGAAGTTCCCTGTTCCCTCAGGTAAGGATAGAATCGGTGCGGTGCTCAACTTTTGTTTCAACAGTTGGAAGGCATTCTCTTGTTTCTCTCCCCATTCGAATTTCTTATCCTTCTGAGTTAAGGTGGTGAGTGACTGAGCTATCTTTGAAAAGTTCTCTATAAATCGTCGATAATAGCCAGCCAGACCAAGAAATTGTCGAATTTCTGTGGGAGTTTCCGGTGCTTTCCAGTTCTTAATCGCCTCTATTTTGGATGGGTCCACATGAATTCCTTTGTCGTTGATCACGTGACCTAGGAAATGAACCTCTCTAATCCAAAATTCGCATTTGGAGAACTTAGCATACAGCTTCTCGTTCTCAAGTAGTTGGAGGATAAGTCTCAAATGCTGTTCGTGATCCTCTATCGTCTTTGAGTAAATTAAAAATATCGTCAATGAACACAATGACAAACTTATCTAAGTAAGGTTTGCACACTCGGTTCATGAGATCCATGAATACTGCCGGCGCGTTAGTCAATCCAAACGGCATGACTAAAAACTCATAATGACCATAACGAGTTCTAAACGCTGTCTTCGGCACATCCTCTTCTCGAACCTTCAGTTGATGGTAACCAGAACGCAGATCGATCTTCGAGTAGTAACTTGATCCTTGTAGCTGATCAAATAGATCGTCAATGCGTGGTAACGGATATCGGTTCTTAATAGTCACCTTGTTCAGCTCTCGGTAATCAATACACATACGCATAGATCCATCCTTCTTCTTAACAAACAGAACCGGAGCTCCCCAAGGTGAAAAGCTCGGTCGGATGAATCCTAAGTCTAAGAGCTCTTGCAACTGTGTAGACAGTTCTTGCATTTCTGATGGAGCTAGACGATAAGGTGAGCGAGCGATTGGTGCGGCTCCAGGCACCAGATCGATGCGAAACTCGACTTGTCGCGGAGGTGGTAATCCTGGAAGATCATCAGGAAACACTCCCGGATAGTCTCGTACTACAGGTATATCGTCTAAGCGTCTCTCTACAGGTTTCTTTTCCACAACATGCGCCAAAAATGCTGGATATCCCTTTCGGAGATATTTACAAGCTTTCAAACAACTTATTGTTTTGACGGCACTCGCCCTCTTGTCTCCTTGTATCACCAAAGTCTCTCCAGTTGACAATGGTATACGTACCATTTTATCAAAACAAACAATCTCTGCACGGTTCTTCGACAACCAGTCCATACCGACTACGATGTCAAAGCTTCCCAATTCAACCGGTAGTAAGTCTATTTTGAAAAGATGACCCTCCAATGCTAGAGTACATTCTGGTACTATTTCTCCTGATTCAATCAACCTATCATCGGCTAGTTCTAAGATGTACTTGTTGTCTAGCTTACGAGATCTAACGTCTAATAGTGGTCTAAAGTCCTTAGACACAAAACTCAAATCGGCGCCAGAATCAAATAATACGGATGCATAATGATCGTTAACTAGAAACGTACCAGTGACAGTGTTAGGGTCCTGGCGTGCCTCTTGCGCTCCAACGACAAATGCACGACCCCTAGCTGGCTGGTTGTTGACGTTTCCACGATTGTTGTTATTGTTTGGGTTTGCAGGGCGGTTCGGATTGTTTTGGTTTCCACGGTTCAGTTTAGGGCACTTGTTTCGGAAATGGCCTTGCTCGCCACATTCGAAACATCCATTTGCTAGTCGATCCCTATTTGCTTGAGTGGTAGGGTTCGCTCTACAGTATTGGGCCAGATGCCCCCAGCGTTTGCAATTCCCACAGAAAGTACAATCACCATCATGATGACGTTCACACTTGCCACACTTGGGCTTACTCCCCATGTAAGTCTTTTGTTCAGCAGTAGTGGCAATGTAGGCTTTCGTGGTACTAGCTTGCTTCTTATTCTTATGACCCTGACGGTCATTCCACTTACGCTTTCCTTTCCCAGCATCAGCATTGCTGGATTCAACCTTTTCAGTAGCAGCTTTCTTAGTAAGATTCCCCATTTTTACTGCTTCATCAGTCAAAAGTTGTGCTAGTTCCACAACAATCTTAAAAGTAGCCGGATTTGATGATGTTACCAAGCTTCGAATTTGTGGCACTAAACCCCAAATATACCTTTCAGTGCGCTTGTACTCGGGAGTGACCATGTGAGGTACAAGACGTGCCAGTTCTTGAAATCTGGTGGTATATCCTGTGATATCAGCACCAACCATAGCAATGTTCCAGAGCTCAGACTCAATCTTCTGCAGCTCACTACGGGGACAAAACTCTTCCATGACCATGGTTTTTAAAGTTTCCCAAGACATTGAATGAGCGGCTGGACGTCCCATTGCTTGCTTTTGGGCATTCCACCAGGTTAAAGCTTTATCACTAAACGTGCACGTAGCATACATGACCATATCTTCACGAGCACACTTGCTAATCTCTAGCACAGACTCCATTTTCTCTATCCAATGGATGATTCCAATGGCACCTTCAGTACCACGGAAGTGGCTAGGTTTACAAGCTAGGAATGTTTTATATGAACATCCCTTCTGAGTGCTCTCAGGGTTACTTCCTGATGCATTTGGTTCGGTTTCTCTACTACTGCTACGGTTTCGGTCAGTATCATACTGAGCAAGGGCTTCAGAAATCCTTCGGTTAACCATTTGTTCAGTAGTCTCCTCAACAGCAGGAGGTGGTGTGGGGTTTTGTGGATTGTTCCTGGTAATTCTACGTTTAGGCAGCATGATTCAGTCCTAATCACACACAAGAAACACATGTAAGATTTCTAATCAAGTCATCACTCATAAAGTACGTGATAAATATAGATATAGTATGAAGTCAATCAACAATTGATATCATTCACAATAGACACAGCGATGTAAATCAACATAAGTTATATATCATAATCATGGGTTAAGTGTTGTTACATAAGTTTTGTACAAAGATGGGATTTACTACAAAAGATACCCATCGGATCAAACATGATCTACAAAATGTGACGGATTTAACCTATACATCCATCTAGTCAAAAGTCAACCCAGATACATCATAACTATAGTCCTAATACATCATACATAAAGTCTAAAAGAAATACGGTAGACTCCATCCCACAAACATCCTAACAGCAACCATCAACACACATAACCCAACTACAGCACCTACAGTCTCCAAACGACTCTCCAGTCGGATCAGACGTGCTCTAGTAGCATCGGCAGACTCCCTGTCTACCTCGATGTGCAACTCAGAAGTCGCAAGGCGTCCATATATCGCCAGCACATCATCATCAAGACGAGAGGCGTCACTGCGCATCACTCGGATGGCTGACTGCGTACCAAAATGAAATCCCAGCAAGGTACGAATAACGGCGACCACAGTAGGGACCATAAGCTCCAGAGGCTCCTCGGTCAAATGTAGAGATGTCGGCGTGTGAGATGACTCCCCAGTCTCATAGGTGGAAGGAATCCTCTCAATGATCCTCCAGTGACGTAAAATGCGCGGCATCCAGTCCAGATGCGGAACTCTAGCTCTCGGTGTCTGCTGATCACAGCGGATCTCTCGCTCCTCGGTCATCGGCTCCTTGCCGCGAGATGTTGAGGGTCCTATGGGAAAATCCCTGACACACGACAGCGGTGTCCTCCTAGGTGTAGGCCTAAAATCAGGCTCTCCAATAAGATGGTGTCTAGACATAGAAATAGATCCTAACATATGGGTAGTAGGATCAGTGGATGGAAATGGTGGAGTAGCTATCGAACCATCTGAAGTATCTCTAGGAAGTGTAGGTGGGTAAACCTCCTCAGACACTGCTATAGGAATCCCATCGTATGGTCCCTCCATGGGATCCTCCTCAGTATCAGAATCAGTGATGTGAATAGGTGCGTATCTCGACATACCTAGTCAAAGAATCGTGTGTCACGTGTCAGGCGTATGCAATAGTATGAATGCAGAAATGTGTTAGCCAAGGCTATAGTCTAGGTCTCTAAGGTTTTCAGTCACTTAAAGACTTCTAGTTCTCTATAACCAATAGCTCTGATACCAAGTTCTGTCACACCCCCAAATCGTTAATCGCGTTTATTTAGTGTTTAGCGGAAGCTTTTAGTTAATTAGCGGAAGCATTTTAATAATAGTTAAGCATTGAGGGCGGACAGATTCGATAGTGCATTCATGATGTCAGAGCATATGATCGTACAGAACATAATATATTTAAGATGCCATAAGTTTAAAGTTATTACAAAAGATACGACTTATAAAGTCGTACATAAGTAGGGTTGTCAAAGACAACTTAAGTATTTGAAAATACATATTTATAAAAGAGGGATTTCATAAGTATAACCAATGAAATTGATAATACAAAGGAAATCCAAGTGTCCCAAAAGTGGCATCATAAATAGTCAGGTTGCCTACGTCCTTTATGCATGCAGGAGTACCTGAGTCCTAATTCCCTGAAAAACATAGTAAACTGTCAACATTGAATGTTGAGTGAATTCACAGGTTTAGTTGTGATTATAGTAAATCAAGTTTTGTATAAATCATTCATGTACACAAACATAATATTTATATATAGAGTAGGAAACACAAGTATTCTAATTAAAGAAAACATTTCCTAAATATGTAAGAATGTCATTCTTACAATAATAATAGCAGTGTAGGAAACACAAGTTTAATCATAAACATTTCCTAATAAGTAGTCGCAGGATATACAGGTTTATCAAATAAGTAAACATATCCATTTCAATAGTTAAGGAAAATCAGGTTTAGCAGTCAAGCAAACATTTTCCAACAGATAGTTAACAGGAACTCAAGTTTAACAATAAGGTAAACATTCCAAATAGTCATTGTTGCAGGAAACACAAGTTTAACATTTAAGTAAACATTTCCTAATAATCATTGTTGCAGGAAACACAAGTTTAACATTTAAGTAAACATTTCCTATAAATAGTTGTTTTGTGGGAAACCAAGTTTAACCATTTAAGGTAAACGTTTCCTAGAAATAGTCTCTCAAGGAACACCTGTCCTATTAGTCATCACCGGGAATACCCTTCCCAAATCAAGTTGTTGTTTAGTTGTTTAGTTATGTGGGAAATTTAGACTATAATCCCTCTAAGGTGAGCGACACCTTTAAAGTTAAAGTAACGATACTAGTACTATAACCAAACCACGACTAGTTGTTTTGTTGTTGCCACAGTAACACGGTAAGTATACACTCCTCGTTACGACTGCCGTCGTGTGGTTCGAATGACCAACGAGTAATATCCTGGGAGGGTTGTCAAATCGATAGTACTATCTGTATACTCAGTGGCTAGAGTCACCTAGCTAATAGTTATAGGTTGTAAGCACTGGGACTTATGTGCACTACAACTACCTCGCGTAAACCTAGGATCGTACCAAGATCTGCTGTCTTATTCCCAAAATGTTGTGAAAATGTTTCATATAATTAATTCAAGTTAATTCAATATGAAAACATTTTATAGAAATAGTTCAAGTTTGATAGTGTGAAAGAAATCATGTTATTCAATTTCACATAATAGCATGCAGTGTAATACATAAAGCATATAGCATGTTATATCACATTGTTCTATGTTTTCCACCCCTGGTTTTAAAAGCATTTAAAAACAATAAAAGATAGGGGCTGTGAACTCATGGTTTGCAAGTCTTCAGCACGAATAGATAGCTAGCAAACAATCCAAAAGCGTCCTCAAATACCTAGACGCAAATAATAATACTTGTATAAGTATATGGATTATTTGTTAAGTTGTAGAGTTTATAATATTTCAGTTGCTGATAAGGTTTGCGTTTCAACTAGTCGTTAAGTTCAAGTATGTATTTATATACATATTAGTTGAATATATATATTCTAATATATATATTAGTTGTTGTCATTGTTAATATCCATATATACATAAATATAAATGTAGTTGTCGTTGTTGTCGATTATGTTTTCAAAACATAATTATATTAGTTATCAAAATAACTTTTGTTATATTGGATATATAAGTCGTTTGTTAATTGTTGCGAATAAAACTTAGTCATCGTTTATGTTTTCAAAACACACTTTGTTTAGTTATACAAAATATAACTTGTTTTCGTTGGTCGTATATAGTTTGTACTAGATAATTAAATCGTTCCATTTTATATGTCTCGTTGTATATATATATTGTTCGTTCGTTTGTATATATATATTTTGTAATTGTTTCAAAGTTTTGTCGCGTATCAATTGTCCGAAATATAATGTCTCAATATCATGTCCGTCCAAATTACCAAGTTTCGTATCACATTAATTTGTACCATTAATCGCATACACAATAACATAGGTTGTACACTTGATTAATAATTGATGCGAGTTAAAATACAAAAGTCAGTAGCTAGTTCGAAAGGGGGAATCCGCCGGATTCTGGTGAATCCGTCGGATTCACAAAAAGTTTAGAGGATCCGCCGGATCGGATAAGGATCCGCCGGATCGGGTGTAATTTCAATGGATCCACCGGATCTTTTAAGGATCCGTCGGATCGTTTGGTTTTTAGTTTGAGGATCCGCCGGATCGAACGGGGATCCGCCGGATCTGGCTTGTTTTTTACTCGTATATCGTACTCGTTCACGGTTTAATGTGCGTGTTAAGTTTTAGGATCCGACGGATCCTACATGGATCCGCCGGATCTTGAGTGTCATTTACTCGTTCACCAATCTAAGTGTTCAAGTCGTTCGCGGGTCGTTTAAAGGTGATCCGCCGGATCTATATGTTTTTGGGCTAAGGATCCGCCGGATCTAGTGAAGATCCGCCGGATCTTGATGATCTTGCAGTAGCAGTTCGTCTCTGTTACAACTTTAACATAATGATTTTGATTTTAAATCCGTTTTTAACATGATCAAACATCATCATATGTTATAGAAACTCATTTTAACATGTTTTAACACTTTTATAACAACAATCATCAACCAAAATCATAAATTTAAGGAAATTATATAAATGAAGAAAATAAAGAAATTATCCTCACAATGGTTTAGAGATGAAGATGATGATGATTATGTGATGTAGATGATCAAGAAACCATTTTGTGAAGTGTTTGATGTTTGTGTGTTAGAGATGATGAAGAAGATAGGGTGTTGCTTCTTCCTGCTTGTTGTTCCTCTGCTACTGTCTCTTGTTCCAGTACGCACCAAAACACAGAGAAGATGAAGAAAGTTTGGTAGTTGTGAATTATTGGAGAATGGATGCAAATGTATATGTAACACCTGCTAAATTAGGATAATTAATTATGCCTAATTAATTGTAACTAGTTGTAATTAGTATGTAATAGGACTAATTGCAGACTCTATTTGTATATATATAAGGTGATTTATATATATATGAGTGTACTTACGCGATTTGGATTAATCGTACGAATTAACCGGACGGAGTCCGACACAGTTACTTGGACGTTGGTGACAGAAACTTACCTAAATAATGAGAACGTATTTTATTATATAAAATACACAGCGAACAAACATTATTTATAATATCGCGACGACATTTTAAATAATTTAACGAATACGTATTAAACGCGAGTTAAGAATTTTAATACTTCGACAAATGTTTTTATAATTAATTTCAAGGTATTTCATTAAAATATTCCCGTCACCTTTTAAAAATATAACTGCTTGATATAACGTTTAAACGACGGAGGAAACGAACACCGCACGGAGCGCGGAGGCGCGGACTGAAAATGGGAGGCTTAACCTCCCACCTTCTTTTCTTTTCTTTTAATTTTCTCATCTTCTTTCTCTTTCTTCCTTTCTTTTCTCTCAACTAACAAAACCACCACCACCTTACAAAATCACAAAATAACATCACGAAACGATGCCGAATCATACCACTCCTTTGGAATAAAAGAACCACGGCATCACGATCTACCTTTCCATCTTTTCGGATTTTCTATCCGACATTTTGTAAGTTTCCGACAAAACTCGAAACTCTCCGTTTTTGCTCATTTTTACGTTTTTATGGTTTATATATGCTTAAAATGTCCAAAAATGGGTTGGGTAAAAGATTTGGACCTAACGGAAGTTTTTCGACCGATATTCCGGCCACCAATTTCCGATCAGACCGCTACGTCGCAGAGACGCTGGGCTATCTGCGACGTAGCTCAAAACGTCGCATTACACCTCACAACGTCGCACTTAGCGACGTCGCGACCTACGTCGCACAAAAATCTCAACGTCGCACTAGCGACGCAGCCCCTTACGTCGCATTGATTTGCGAAGGTCGCATCATGCGACGTACAAGCCCACGTCGCACCCTACGTCGCTTGCAACGTCGCATGCTACGTCGCATGCTACGTCGCACAAACCAGAAACTAGAAAAACACAGATTTTTACTAAGTGTCGGAACCAAGATTTTAACACCTGATTTTACCCAAATTCAGATCCAGATGCGTTTTTCGTCAAAGTAATATAGTAGAAATAAAAATTTTCCAAGCTGACCTGGCAGCTCGACCCCAGCCAGGGGCTCTGCCCCTTGGACCCCGCTACCAGGGGCGCTGCCCCCGGACCCCCGTCATTAAATGTTGTAAATACTTTTCACACTAAGTGTTGAACACTTACAAATAACGAAACCTGATTCAACGATACATATAATGATAACACTTTGAATCATTATTACAAACCGTCACCAACGGGCCATATTTGTTTTCAAACTACAAACGGATTACTAAACAAACACTTGGACATAATGAGTTGTGTAAACAACTAGCCTAGATGGTCTTGCGAGACATCTACTTACTTAACTTTATATGTTTAGGCATTTGAAGGTTACGGGTTCGGAGAACCTACGGTTGATATTACTTACTCGTTTATTGATATAAACGTACTTGCAAAGACTCAGGTGAGTCTTACGGCCCCACTTTTACTGTTTTATCTTATTGGGGGAGATACATGCTACTACTTTTTCTTGAACACAAGTACTAAACTGTTTACTATACCAAACGGAATTGCATGAGTTGTTACTATTTACAGAAGTCTCTCCATCCTATATCGTTAGTTATGGACTTAAGCGCGAACACTAGTTAATGGATCCATTAGGGAAATGACCCTCCCCACCCGGGGCAGTAGCGCTGCCACGTACTGATTTACACGTATAAACGGGTGACTACTTATTCGTTACTGATGCTTGCTCACTTACGAGCATGTCACGGGAGCAAACATATTATTTACGGGTTAAGCTTCGATTATGAGCCTCATGGCAACGGTATAAACTTACTTACTTACATTTGCGGGATTGCAAATACTGGTTTACGATTTCTGGACTGAAATTGCTGACTTTACGCCTGCGGGCATTACTGATGAAACCTCGTGTTCAAGCTGATATTACTTACAAACCTGTGAGATTCACCAACCTTTTGGTTGACACTTTTTAGCATGTTTTCTCAGGTACCCGGATGGAGTAGGATTACTCCAGGATTTTAGCTAGAGTTGCATGATTTCAACACAACTGCATTAACGGAGATTCTTAGCATTATCTTTTGTATATTACGATTATGTAATAGAATCTCCCGCTATACGCGTGGACTCTAGGGGAAACTATATTTTGTATACGAAAACACTAAGTTTTCAAACATTATATCTATGGAATGTAACTAAATTACAAAACGTTGCATATAGATGTCGTTTGCTTTATCTTTGTGCTGTGATATTTAATTAGTAACACCCCAAACTATGCTTCCGCAAAACAGTGAATTTCGGGGGTGTTACAGATTGGTATCAGAGCCTAAGGTTATAGTGAACTAGGTTGCATTTAGTGGGCCTAGACTATGACCATTAGGCAGTATTTCCTTATTAGGCATAATTGGTTCAGGAATCACATCATACGACTTTAATTTAACATAGCCTGATCAACTATGTACAATTAAGGAAAGATGATGTGAGGTCTGAAATGGTTATGTTAAACGGGGATGCGTTAGTTGACTCTGACCACGAGAGAACCGGACCATTACTTGATGCGTGTTAGACACTAGGCTGGATATTATATACTTATATATATTAGCCTCGTCTTACTTACACTCTGCCACAGGAATGGCAAACACACCAACTAATCCGTCACACTCTCACTCACACGGGTCACGGAACCCACGAGTAGCCAGGAGGAACGCAAGGTCGCCTCGAAACAGCCCCTATCCTGTTCATAACTCTCATGAATCGGCACATCTCACGTTGCCAGTATTGGCCACCCAATTCCGCCGTCAAGAGCAAAGGCTCGAAAGTCTCGAACGGGAACAACACCGAATGACCTACCTGCTTCGCCAAGCACTTGATCACATATCCCAACTCCAGCGAGAACAAGAGGATACCAACCTCTCTGTAAGCATAATTCAGGATTCAATGACCGCCGAATTAGGTGCGGATGAACTTGTAAGAAACCGACTAGAGGAATGTGAACAGCGTTCACAGGAGACCGAGGATCACTCTCGAACACTAGCACAACGACTGGCCTTGGTGGAAGACAACGCCAGGCAAACCAACAGACTAGCAGAAACCGTGGACCGCCTTATCACGCTGATGGAGCAAATTAATCTACAGGAAGACTAGTGTAGTCTTTGTCTTGTAATCTATCTCGTAATCTTTTGACTATCTAGCACTACTCTATAAACTAGTCGGACGCAACAATTCCCGACACCTTTTGTAATATCTCTGTAGGATGTAACCTTTGAACTCGCATTATCCATCAAATATTCCTTGTTGTTCAACTCATATTAATTGTCATTTTTCCATGTTAATGTCATGTATTACCACTTTTATACATGTACATCTATAACAAATACAATTTTCCTACGAAATCTCATGTATCTTCATTTCTTTTATTGAAGAATCATGCCGCCAAAGTCAAGACCATACACAGATGCCCAGATTACCTCCCTTATAACCCAGGCTGTTACTGAAGCCTTGGCTCGGAATACTCCACCAAATTCCACGAGGAACAGCGATGCCGCTGAAACCTCTGCTGCTAAACCTTGTTCTTACAAGGACTTCCAGAACTGCAAACCCCTAAACTTTGCAGGTACTGAGGGAGCTATCGGTCTAGTACGCTGGATCGAGAAAGTTGAGTCTGTATTTCTGATCTGCAACTGTGCGGAGGGAGACAAAGTTAAGTTCTCCGTTAGTACTTTTACTGACATCGCACTCACCTGGTGGAATACTTATGCCCAGACTGTGAGTGTTGCTACTGCTTACCAACTTCCGTGGGAGGAGTTGAAGGAGATGTTGAGGGGCGAGTACTGCCCCAGGGATGAATTGAAACAGCTGGAAATGGAATTCTGGAACCACAAGAAGCAGGGTGATGACATCACCGGATATACAAACCGTTTCCACCAACTGGCACTTCTGTGCCCAACCATGGTCGATCCTGAGTACAAGAGGATCGAGAAATACGTTGATGGACTGCCCGAAAAACTTCAGGACCTGGTGACTTCATCCAAACCAGGTACTATCCAAAACGCCATCCGTATGGCCCATGAACTCACGGCAAACGCTGTCCGTCGTAACACAACTTCAGCCCCACCTGCAAACAACAAACGAAAGTGGGAAGGAAACCCCAACTCGTCCAACCTGATCACCAACCGAAAGCCTGAGCCCCTTAGGGCTTATTCATCTGGCACTTCAGAAAGGAAAGGGTACGTTGGAAGCAGACCCTACTGTAACAAATGCAATCGTCACCATGACGGTTCTTGCCCTTGCTCCAACTGCAAGCGGTTCGGGCATCTAGCCAAGGATTGCCGAACGAACAGTCCTACCCCCAACACCAATGCACCAAAGACCTGCTTTGGGTGCGGAAATACAGGGCATTTCAAGAAAGATTGCCCAAAGCTGAAAAACAACAACAACAACCCTGCTCGCGGCAGATCATTCGTTATCAAGGCTGGGGAAGCCAGACAAGACCCGAACGTCGTGACGGGTACGTTCCTTCTCAATGACCTTACTGCTTCTGTGTTATTTGATACCGGTGCCGATAGAAGCTTCATTTCTGAGAAATTTAGCCCTTTACTTGATATAACTCCCACTGCCTTAGATACTAAATACATTGTTGAATTAGCTAATGGCAAACTGATTGAGACTGATAGTATCATACACAACTGTACACTTAACTTCACGAATGAAACGTTTCCCATTGATTTAATCCCTGTCGAGATCGGCAGCTTCGATATTATTGTCGGTATGGATTGGTTATCCAAGCACCGAGCTGAAATCATCTGTCATGACAAACTCGTTCGCATACCTCTTGTCTCCGGTGGAACCTTAGTCCTACAAGGGGAGACCGGCAGACGGAATCTGAATATTGTCTCCTGTCTGAAAACTAGAAAATATCTACGAAAAGGGTATCAAGCCATCCTCGCACATGTAACGGAGAAGAAGTCGGAGGAGAAGCGACTTGAGGATGTTCCGAACGTGCGGGATTTCCCGGAAGTCTTTCCTGAAGACTTGCCCGGACTGCCGCCACCTAGGCAAGTGGAATTTCAAATCGAACTTGTGCCCGGAGCTGCACCCGTGGCACGAGCCCCTTACCGTTTAGCACCATCCGAAATGCAGGAGTTGTCTAACCAACTACAGGAACTCCTGGACAGAGGATTCATTCGACCAAGTTCCTCGCCTTGGGGAGCTCCGGTCTTATTCGTGAAAAAGAAAGATGGATCTTTCCGCATGTGTATTGACTACCGAGAGCTGAATAAGCTAACCATAAAGAATCGGTACCCACTTCCTAGAATCGATGACCTATTTGACCAACTCCAGGGATCGAGTGTTTACTCAAAGATTGACCTACGGTCGGGTTATCATCAACTCCGAGTCCGTGACAATGATATCCCAAAGACAGCCTTCCGAACTCGTTATGGGCATTACGAATTCCAAGTGATGCCATTCGGTTTAACCAACGCACCGGCAGTATTCATGGACCTTATGAATCGGGTGTGCAAACCATATCTTGACAAATTCGTCATTGTGTTCATCGACGACATTCTGATTTACTCTCGCAACGAGCAGGAACATGCTCAACATCTGAAAACCATTCTAGGACTTCTTAAACACGAAGAGTTATATGCCAAATTCTCTAAATGTGAGTTCTGGATTCGAACTGTTCAATTCCTAGGGCACGTGATTGACAGCCAAGGAATTCATGTTGATCCCACCAAGATTGAAGCAATCAAGGGCTGGGAGTCACCGACCACTCCAACCGAAGTGAGACAATTCTTAGGTCTTGCTGGTTATTACCGTCGATTCATTGAAAACTTTTCAAGAATAGCTGTTCCTCTAACCACGCTGACTCAGAAGGATAAGAAGTTCGATTGGACTGATGTAACACCCCCAAATTTTGTTTAGCGGAAGCAGTTAGTTTAAGTACTGGGGTGTCACAATAATAAAGCATGCATACGTATCAGAGCTTATGATTACAACAGAACAATATATATTAAGATGCCAAAAGAGTTAATTACAAAGTTTACGATTCATCGAATCGTATTAGTTAATAGTAGTAGGTTTACAAAAGTAGATTTCTGAAATATGACTAAAACATTTCAGTTATACTAAAGAAATCCATATGTTTCCAAAAGTTGGCATCCTAAGCTTCAAGGGTCGCCTAATTCTCCATGTGTTGGCGATTCTTACATGCGCAGCTAATTCCCTGAAAAACATAGTAAAAGTCAACAACTAGGTTGAGTGAATTCACAGGTTTTAAGTTTACACAAGTTGAATCAAGTTTGTATCACAGTTGTTATCCAAATATGTTCACAAATAGTATTGCCATAATAGTCGAGTATAAGTTTTGTATAATGTTATCCAAATATCAGTTTTGTGGGTTGTTCGCCCAAAGTTCAAGTTAAAACACGTGCTGGTCGTTCACCAGCGAGTTATAAATACACAGTACCGGTCGTTCTCCGGCCAAATACGCACGGGTCGTTCTCCCGTCCAACAAACGCATGGGTCGTTCTCCCATCCAAGACGCACGGGTCGTTCTCCCGTCCCTTGGCCAGTCGTTCTCTGGCACTAAAATACGTGGCTGGTCGTTCTCCAGCGTTTTACACAAAAGTACCGGTCGTTCTCCGGTATACCAAACAAGTTTAAAAGTTATGTTTGTGTCGGTCGTTCTCCGACAAGTTACCAAATGTACCGGTCGTTCTCCGGTAAGATACCAATTTAGTTTACAGTCATTTGCAAAACAGTTTACCGGTCGTTCTCCGGTCTAGTTAAAACAGTTTGTCGAATCAGTTATCCCATTTGTTCAGTGTATCAGTATGAAAATGTTATTTCATAAACAAAGTTCGTACAACAGTTCAATAGTTCAAAGTACTCTAACAGTTTGAGTAAGACACGTATGATAAACAATCATGTAAGTAAAAGCAGTTATGGCAATAAGTAAAACAGTTGACTATGTTTTCCACCCCTGTTCAAAAGCAGTTAAATCAATAAAAGTAGGGGCTGTGAACTCACCTGTTGAGTTTAAGTAGTTGTGCGAGTGCTAGCAAACCTAAGCCCAAGTACGGTCTGAAATCTCCTAACGTCCTAAACGTACGAGATTTAATAAGTATGTGGATGTCTAAACTAATCATCCATGCTAGTGTTTGTACATCCGAGTCACGTCCAAATCGTTTGTTTAATGTTTGTATTTCGTTGTTTATGAAAATGTATACGACTCGTTGGTGAAAGTTTGAAATCAACATTTCGATAAAACAAGTATGTTTAAATTGCTTGTAAGGCTAGTGAATCGAATTTGTATAAAGATATGCGTTTTCGGTTAGTTCGACACTTAGTGAAAACAAGTTTTTAAACTTTCTGTTTTTAGCGACGTAAGGTGCGACGCTGGGTGGTTATGCGACGTAGGGTGCGACGTACGGGTCTACGTCGCATTCAGGTTTTGCGACGTCATGGGTTGCGTCGCATAAGCGACGCTCGCAATTTAATGCGACGTAGTGGTCTGCGTCGCTATGTGCGACGTAAGGAAGGGTAATGCGACGTAGAGGCCTACGTCGCAGTACTGTTTTCGGTCCCAATGCGACGTAGTCGCCTGTTCGACGAACAGCGAGAAAATAACGAGTTTTGGGTCGATTTCGGACGTTTTCGGTTGTATAAAACACTAAAACATGTAAATCTAAGTATATTAAACACTAAGTAGCAATTATAACTTTGAAATCTAAAGATTTGCGGGATTTGCCGGAAACTTACGAGTGTCGGATTTGAAATCCGAAAAGGTAGAAGTGTAGATCGGGATGCCGTGGTCGTTTTATTCCAAAGGGGATATGTGATTCGGCGTCGTTTTAGTGTAGTTTTTATGTGATTTGTGTGGTTTGTGGGTGAGTTTAGAGAGAAGGAGGAGAAAGAGTAGAGAAGAGAGAGAAAGATGAGATGAGAATGAAAGAAAAGTGAGGTGGGGAGGGGGTTTTGTCCCCTTTTCTCGCCTCCGTGTTTGCGTTCCGTGTTTGTTTACCCAATCGTTGAATGTTAGTTTATTTTAACTAATGTGTTTTTAATTACGTTTTTCATTATATTATTATTTAAAATCTTTTTACAAAACTAAATTAATAATTTTTATAAGTTTCAAACTTTGTTTGATTTCAATTATACGTTTTGACGTTTTTGCGTTATAAAATTATTTGGAATTATTTTTGACAAAATATTTATTCGTTACTACGTTATTTAAGAATTTCGTTTTATTAAATAATTTTGTTCACCAACAGTCGTACGTTTTTGTCGCGTTTGTTTTCAAATTGTTCAGTACGTAATTACAACTAATTACGAATACGTAATACTACGCGTATTATCTAGTTGGGCTATGCTAGACTTACCTCTAAATTGTGTTGTGAATTCACTCCAGTAGGGAATTAGCCTAATAATGCAAGTGATTAATTTAATTAATCGTGTTTAAATTTGCGAGTTGTTACATTCTCCCCATGTTAGAGAAATCTCGTCCCGAGATTTAAAAATCAAGTCGGGTCGCCCGCGGCGTATGTTCTCCGATAAGTCATGTTGTTAACCATAGTTTGCGTGGCGTTCAATTGTTGCCATAAAAGTTCAATTGGTTTAAGTATGCTCACGGCATAGTTCAATATGTTGTGTGTTTCGTTTCGTGTTCAGAGTTTACCAAATGTTGTGTTCGAATCGACATTCGAATAAACGAAACGTTAAATCGTAGCAAGAGTTGGTAAGACATACCGTGTTTGCCATAGTCCGCAACAGTTTCCGGTGCACGGAGGATGTATGCGCGGCCACGAGCCGGTGGGATGGTTGCGATGTGGTTGTTGTTTCCGGGGTTGTTCTGGGTGTTGTTCAGTTTCGGACATTGGTTTCGAAAATGTCCGGATTCACCGCACTCGTAACACGCGTTTGATCGAGGGGGAGGGTTGGTTTTACAGTTTTGGGCCAAATGACCCCAGTTTTTGCAGTCTTGGCAGAAAGCACAGTTGCCATTATGATGCATCCCGCACTTGTCGCATTTTGGTTTGTTGCCAAGATAGGTTTTGGGTCCAGAGTTGGTGATTGCAGCAAAGGCTCGGGTGTTTCCCGGGTTTCTGTTTTGTTGACCCTGACGGTCGTTACCATCATTGTTCCATTTACGTTTGTGGGTTCCAGAGTCGCCTGCATCAATACGGGTAGGTTCAGTTTTCCCTGTGATAGCTTTCAGGGTTCCAATCTCGACCGCGTCGTCGGTTAAGCTGTGAGCCAGATCCACTGCGCTCCTAAAAGTGGCGGGTTTGGAGGACATAACCATGCCTCGGATTTGTGGTGCCAAACCCCTGTTGTAACGCTCAATGCGTTTGCTCTCGGGGGTTACCATATGAGGCACCAGACGTGCAAGCTCCTGAAATCTAGTTGTGTAACCGGAAATGTCAGCTCCGATCATCTGAATGTTCCAAAACTCGGTTTCGAGTTTCTGTATCTCGTTGGGAGGGCAAAATTCCTCCATCATCATCTGCTTCAGAGTTACCCAGGTCATAGAATGAGCAGCTGGGCGTCCCATAATCTGGACTTGAGCGTTCCACCAGGTTAGCGCTTTGTCGGCTAAAGTGCAGGTGGCGTATTTCACAATTTTGTCGGTGGCACAGTCGCTAATGTCGATCACCGATTCCATTTTCTCAATCCAGTGGACCAGGCCAATGGCCCCTTCGGTCCCGGTGAAGGTGCTAGGTTTACAAGACTGAAAGGTTTTGTAGGAACACCCCTGCTGGATATTAGTTGGAGTTTCGCTGTTGACGGGGGTAGCTCCACTGTTGTTGGTTGGGTTTTCACGATTTCTGCTAGCCTCGTACTGAGCAATAGCCTCAGCCACGCGGCGTTCGATGATTTGTTCGGTTGTTTCTGGAGGTACAGGTGGAGAATTTCGTCGACTGTTTCGCGTATTTCTTTGTTTAGGCGGCATGCTGACGTTCTGCGATGAAAAGATGCAGAAGTCAATGCCAATAAAGAATATGTGAGGAATAAAGTTTCACATATTTCAAGTTTTCGAGTATCAAGCAAAATTTGTCGAATCCCCGTCACGTATCTTACGACTATGAAACACCCATATGTACTTAGTATGATATAATCACGTTGGCCAGGCGTCATTATATGATGCCAAATACATACTTCTTTTCATCAACCGTTTAATCACGATCAGGTTCATATGAGATCAGAGTACAATGAACGAGTCGAATGTGGTGAACAGTTCACGCGTATCGAGGTATCGTAACGATAGTTTAGATGTATGCAAATGTATGTATGCATGTACGTTCTAGCCAAGGCTATAGTCTAGGTCTCTAGGTTTCTAAGTCACCTAAAGTTTCCTAGTTCGCTATAACCAATGGCTCTGATACCAATCTGTAACACCCCCAAATTTTGTTTAGCGGAAGCAGTTAGTTTAAGTACTGGGGTGTCACAATAATAAAGCATGCATACGTATCAGAGCTTATGATTACAACAGAACAATATATATTAAGATGCCAAAAGAGTTAATTACAAAGTTTACGATTCATCGAATCGTATTAGTTAATAGTAGTAGGTTTACAAAAGTAGATTTCTGAAATATGACTAAAACATTTCAGTTATACTAAAGAAATCCATATGTTTCCAAAAGTTGGCATCCTAAGCTTCAAGGGTCGCCTAATTCTCCATGTGTTGGCGATTCTTACATGCGCAGCTAATTCCCTGAAAAACATAGTAAAAGTCAACAACTAGGTTGAGTGAATTCACAGGTTTTAAGTTTACACAAGTTGAATCAAGTTTGTATCACAGTTGTTATCCAAATATGTTCACAAATAGTATTGCCATAATAGTCGAGTATAAGTTTTGTATAATGTTATCCAAATATCAGTTTTGTGGGTTGTTCGCCCAAAGTTCAAGTTAAAACACGTGCTGGTCGTTCACCAGCGAGTTATAAATACACAGTACCGGTCGTTCTCCGGCCAAATACGCACGGGTCGTTCTCCCGTCCAACAAACGCATGGGTCGTTCTCCCATCCAAGACGCACGGGTCGTTCTCCCGTCCCTTGGCCAGTCGTTCTCTGGCACTAAAATACGTGGCTGGTCGTTCTCCAGCGTTTTACACAAAAGTACCGGTCGTTCTCCGGTATACCAAACAAGTTTAAAAGTTATGTTTGTGTCGGTCGTTCTCCGACAAGTTACCAAATGTACCGGTCGTTCTCCGGTAAGATACCAATTTAGTTTACAGTCATTTGCAAAACAGTTTACCGGTCGTTCTCCGGTCTAGTTAAAACAGTTTGTCGAATCAGTTATCCCATTTGTTCAGTGTATCAGTATGAAAATGTTATTTCATAAACAAAGTTCGTACAACAGTTCAATAGTTCAAAGTACTCTAACAGTTTGAGTAAGACACGTATGATAAACAATCATGTAAGTAAAAGCAGTTATGGCAATAAGTAAAACAGTTGACTATGTTTTCCACCCCTGTTCAAAAGCAGTTAAATCAATAAAAGTAGGGGCTGTGAACTCACCTGTTGAGTTTAAGTAGTTGTGCGAGTGCTAGCAAACCTAAGCCCAAGTACGGTCTGAAATCTCCTAACGTCCTAAACGTACGAGATTTAATAAGTATGTGGATGTCTAAACTAATCATCCATGCTAGTGTTTGTACATCCGAGTCACGTCCAAATCGTTTGTTTAATGTTTGTATTTCGTTGTTTATGAAAATGTATACGACTCGTTGGTGAAAGTTTGAAATCAACATTTCGATAAAACAAGTATGTTTAAATTGCTTGTAAGGCTAGTGAATCGAATTTGTATAAAGATATGCGTTTTCGGTTAGTTCGACACTTAGTGAAAACAAGTTTTTAAACTTTCTGTTTTTAGCGACGTAAGGTGCGACGCTGGGTGGTTATGCGACGTAGGGTGCGACGTACGGGTCTACGTCGCATTCAGGTTTTGCGACGTCATGGGTTGCGTCGCATAAGCGACGCTCGCAATTTAATGCGACGTAGTGGTCTGCGTCGCTATGTGCGACGTAAGGAAGGGTAATGCGACGTAGAGGCCTACGTCGCAGTACTGTTTTCGGTCCCAATGCGACGTAGTCGCCTGTTCGACGAACAGCGAGAAAATAACGAGTTTTGGGTCGATTTCGGACGTTTTCGGTTGTATAAAACACTAAAACATGTAAATCTAAGTATATTAAACACTAAGTAGCAATTATAACTTTGAAATCTAAAGATTTGCGGGATTTGCCGGAAACTTACGAGTGTCGGATTTGAAATCCGAAAAGGTAGAAGTGTAGATCGGGATGCCGTGGTCGTTTTATTCCAAAGGGGATATGTGATTCGGCGTCGTTTTAGTGTAGTTTTTATGTGATTTGTGTGGTTTGTGGGTGAGTTTAGAGAGAAGGAGGAGAAAGAGTAGAGAAGAGAGAGAAAGATGAGATGAGAATGAAAGAAAAGTGAGGTGGGGAGGGGGTTTTGTCCCCTTTTCTCGCCTCCGTGTTTGCGTTCCGTGTTTGTTTACCCAATCGTTGAATGTTAGTTTATTTTAACTAATGTGTTTTTAATTACGTTTTTCATTATATTATTATTTAAAATCTTTTTACAAAACTAAATTAATAATTTTTATAAGTTTCAAACTTTGTTTGATTTCAATTATACGTTTTGACGTTTTTGCGTTATAAAATTATTTGGAATTATTTTTGACAAAATATTTATTCGTTACTACGTTATTTAAGAATTTCGTTTTATTAAATAATTTTGTTCACCAACAGTCGTACGTTTTTGTCGCGTTTGTTTTCAAATTGTTCAGTACGTAATTACAACTAATTACGAATACGTAATACTACGCGTATTATCTAGTTGGGCTATGCTAGACTTACCTCTAAATTGTGTTGTGAATTCACTCCAGTAGGGAATTAGCCTAATAATGCAAGTGATTAATTTAATTAATCGTGTTTAAATTTGCGAGTTGTTACAACTGATAAACAAGAGTCAGCCTTCCAGCTATTGAAAAACAAACTTTGCAGTGCACCAATCTTGTCCTTACCCGAGGGCACCGACGATTTCGTAGTTTACTGCGACGCCTCACACCAAGGACTTGGTTGTGTGTTGATGCAACGGGAAAAAGTCATTGCCTATGCCTCACGACAACTGAAAATCCACGAGAAAAACTATACGACCCACGACCTCGAGTTAGGTGCTGTGGTCTTCGCATTGAAAATCTGGAGACATTATCTCTACGGTACGAAAAGCACTATCTTCACTGATCACAAAAGTCTCCAACACATATTCGATCAGAAGGATCTAAACATGAGGCAACGTCGCTGGGTTGAGTTACTTAGTGACTACGACTGCGAGATCAAATACCATCCGGGCAAGGCTAACGTAGTGGCCGATGCCTTAAGCCGAAAAGAACGAGTGAAACCCCTTCGAGTCCGAGCACTTTCTATGACAATTCGTAACGAGCTTCCTGCTCAAATCCTTACCGCTCAACTTGAAGCACTCAACGATGAAAACTTGAAAAATGAAGCCTTGCGAGGCTTGGATAATCAATTCGAAATCAAACCCGATGGAACTCGATACTTCTCTAACCGGGTGTGGTTACCCAAATTCGGAAACTTGCGAGATTTGGTGATGGCTGAAGCTCACAAATCTCGATACTCTATACATCCTGGATCTGACAAGATGTATCATGACGTCAAAGGGTTGTATTGGTGGCCTAACATGAAAGCTGACATCGCCTTATACGTCAGTAAATGCCTAACCTGTTCCAAAGTAAAGACCGAACACCAAAGACCCTCTGGGTTGCTTCAACAACCTGAAATTCCTCAATGGAAATGGGAACAGATTTCCATGGACTTCATTACCAAACTACCGAAAACTTCGAGTGGTTGCGATACCATTTGGGTGATCGTGGACCGTCTCACGAAATCTGCTCATTTTCTGGCCATCAAGGAAACCGACAAGATGGAGCGTCTGACTCGCATCTATGTCAAAGAAATCATCTCGCGACACGGTGTACCTATCTCGATCATCTCGGATAGGGACAGCCGTTTTACTTCTAACCTTTGGCAATCGCTACAGAAATCTCTTGGTACTCGTCTGGATATGAGTACTGCTTATCACCCGCAAACCGATGGCCAAAGCGAGCGAACTATTCAAACACTGGAGGATATGCTATGAGCCTGCGTAGTCGACTTCGGTACTTCTTGGGAAAATCACTTACCGTTGTGTGAGTTTTCGTACAACAACAGTTACCATACCAGCATAAAGGCTGCACCCTTCGAGGCACTTTACGGACGTAAGTGCCGATCACCTGTCTGTTGGACTGAGTTAGGAGAATCCCAACTCACGGGTCCAGAAATCATTCAAGAAACTACTGAGAAAATCGTTGGTATTCAAAACCGGCTGAAAGCCGCGCGTGATCGTCAGAAAAGCTATGCTGACGTGAGACGCAAACACCTTGAGTTCCAGGTAGGAGACAAGGTACTTCTCAAAGTGGCACCGTGGAAAGGTGTTATTCGATTCGGGAAACGAGGCAAACTAAATCCTAGATACATCGGACCATTCGAAATCCTTGAAAGGATTGGTCCAGTGGCATATCGCCTGCAACTTCCTGCTGAACTTAGCAGCGTACACAACACATTCCACATTTCTAACTTGAAGAAATGTCTGTCTGACGAGACGCTGATTATACCGCTCGACGAAATTCAAATCGATGATAAACTTCATTTTGTCGAGAAACCTATGGAAATCATGGACCGAGAGGTCAAGCAATTGAAACAGAGTCGTATTCCCATAGTAAAAGTCAGGTGGAATTCTAGGCGCGGCCCTGAGTTCACCTGGGAACGGGAAGACCAAATGCGACAGAAATACCCACATCTCTTCCCAGACAACGCACCGTCCGTGCACTCAAGCTAATTTCGGGACGAAATTTCTTTAACAAGGGGAGAATGTAACACCTGCTAAATTAGGATAATTAATTATGCCTAATTAATTGTAACTAGTTGTAATTAGTATGTAATAGGACTAATTGCAGACTCTATTTGTATATATATAAGGTGATTTATATATATATGAGTGTACTTACGCGATTTGGATTAATCGTACGAATTAACCGGACGGAGTCCGACACAGTTACTTGGACGTTGGTGACAGAAACTTACCTAAATAATGAGAACGTATTTTATTATATAAAATACACAGCGAACAAACATTATTTATAATATCGCGACGACATTTTAAATAATTTAACGAATACGTATTAAACGCGAGTTAAGAATTTTAATACTTCGACAAATGTTTTTATAATTAATTTCAAGGTATTTCATTAAAATATTCCCGTCACCTTTTAAAAATATAACTGCTTGATATAACGTTTAAACGACGGAGGAAACGAACACCGCACGGAGCGCGGAGGCGCGGACTGAAAATGGGAGGCTTAACCTCCCACCTTCTTTTCTTTTCTTTTCATTTTCTCATCTTCTTTCTCTTTCTTCCTTTCTTTTCTCTCAACTAACAAAACCACCACCACCTTACAAAATCACAAAATAACATCACGAAACGACGCCGAATCATACCACTCCTTTGGAATAAAAGAACCACGGCATCACGATCTACCTTTCCATCTTTTCGGATTTTCTATCCGACATTTTGTAAGTTTCCGACAAAACTCAAAACTCTCCGTTTTTGCTCATTTTTACGTTTTTATGGTTTATATATGCTTAAAATGTCCAAAAATGGGTTGGGTAAAAGATTTGGACCTAACGGAAGTTTTTCGACCGATTTTCCGGCCACCAATTTCCGATCAGACCGCTACGTCGCAGAGACGCTGGGCTATCTGCGACGTAGCTCAAAACGTCGCATTACACCTCACAACGTCGCACTTAGCGACGTCGCGACCTACGTCGCACAAAAATCTCAACGTCGCACTAGCGACGCAGCCCCTTACGTCGCATTGATTTGCGAAGGTCGCATCATGCGACGTACAAGCCCACGTCGCACCCTACGTCGCTTGCAATGTCGCATGCTACGTCGCATGCTACGTCGCACAAACCAGAAACTAGAAAAACACAGATTTTTACTAAGTGTCGGAACCAAGATTTTAACACCTGATTTTACCCAAATTCAGATCCAGATGCGTTTTTCGTCAAAGTAATATAGTAGAAATAAAAATTTTCCAAGCTGACCTGGCAGCTCGACCCCAGCCAGGGGCTCTGCCCCTTGGACCCCGCTACCAGGGGCGCTGCCCCCGGACCCCCGTCATTAAATGTTGTAAATACTTTTCACACTAAGTGTTGAACACTTACAAATAACGAAACCTGATTCAACGATACATATAATGATAACACTTTGAATCATTATTACAAACCGTCACCAACGGGCCATATTTGTTTTCAAACTACAAACGGATTACTAAACAAACACTTGGACATAATGAGTTGTGTAAACAACTAGCCTAGATGGTCTTGCGAGACATCTACTTACTTAACTTTATATGTTTAGGCATTTGAAGGTTACGGGTTCGGAGAACCTACGGTTGATATTACTTACTCGTTTATTGATATAAACGTACTTGCAAAGACTCAGGTGAGTCTTACGGCCCCACTTTTACTGTTTTATCTTATTGGGGGAGATACATGCTACTACTTTTTCTTGAACACAAGTACTAAACTGTTTACTATACCAAACGGAATTGCATGAGTTGTTACTATTTACAGAAGTCTCTCCATCCTATATCGTTAGTTATGGGCTTAAGCGCGAACACTAGTTAATGGATCCATTAGGGAAATGACCCTCCCCACCCGGGGCAGTAGCGCTGCCACGTACTGATTTACACGTATAAACGGGTGACTACTTATTCGTTACTGATGCTTGCTCACTTACAAGCATGTCACGGGAGCAAACATATTATTTACGGGTTAAGCTTCGATTATGAGCCTCATGGCAACGGTATAAACTTACTTACTTACATTTGCGGGATTGCAAATACTGGTTTACGATTTCTGGACTGAAATTGCTGACTTTACGCCTGCGGGCATTACTGATGAAACCTCGTGTTCAAGCTGATATTACTTACAAACCTGTGAGATTCACCAACCTTTTGGTTGACACTTTTTAGCATGTTTTCTCAGGTACCCGGATGGAGTAGGATTACTCCAGGATTTTAGCTAGAGTTGCATGATTTCAACACAACTGCATTAACGGAGATTCTTAGCATTATCTTTTGTATATTACGATTATGTAATAGAATCTCCCGCTATACACGTGGACTCTAGGGGAAACTATATTTTGTATACGAAAACACTAAGTTTTCAAACATTATATCTATGGAATGTAACTAAATTACAAAACGTTGCATATAGATGTCGTTTGCTTTATCTTTGTGCTGTGATATTTAATTAGTAACACCCCAAACTATGCTTCCGCAAAACAGTGAATTTCGGGGGTGTTACAGTATAGCAGAGAGTTTTAGTCGAGTTTTTCAAACAAGGTATGGAGGGAGTACATATCTGTCGCGAGATATTTTGTTTAAATGCAATATTGGTAGTTTTTAGCCCGTTAATTTCGTGTACGGGTATAATTTGTGGTACTTTAGTTAAAATAAAATTACGCGTTATGTTCCTCTATATCTCAGATTTAGAACTTTGAAATCGAAATGTGAAATACTTTGTTACAAGTATCATTAAAATTAATCACAGTAAAATTGCTGTATGGTTAAAACGCGTGCCAGATTTCAGTTAAATTTGGAAATCATCTTTTAAGGTAATGTCCTACACATTAAAACAGTAACTTACTAAATAATACTTTTATTATTTAGAACCTCTAGGCGCGTTTTAAAATTGTTTCTGTTCGTATTACGTGTAACAAAAATCGTCTAAATCTTTCGTTTTCTTTTCGTTGTAGTACTTTTATGTAATAATTTTAAACTAAAAATTATTTAAAAGTATTTTCCGAAGTTCATTTTGGAACTTTATTATTCGCGGTTTAATACGCTTAATATAAAACGTATAATGTATTATATTATCTTAATAATATAATTATATAATAGTTGTAATTAATAATTTTCGAATTATTAATTATTTTGTATCACGGACATTAATACGTTTAGTTTAATCGAGTATAATACGTTTATTCGTACGTAATTATATATATATACACATAATTACAAACAAATACATCACGTATTCACATAGTAAATTACACAAAACTTATACACAAAATAGTTTGAATTCACTTAATCAGGGAATTACTCTAGGTAATGCATGAAATTAGGCTAAGTAAATACCCTAATTGGAGGATTGTCACAAAGGATGATCCAGGGTCGTTCCTCACGACGGTAGAATTGAAACAGAGCTAGTTCCGACAAATCAGTAATTAAGCTAGAGTTGAGTAGATTGATAGAAAGTTGTTTTGGTTTTTATTATCTAATTATCTAATTAAACTACTTAAACTAATAAAGCATAAAAGTAAAAATGGAGGGTTGTGCTTGCTATGACTTCATTAGTTTATGCATGGGCTGATGTTTAAGATTTAAGTATGAAAACGTCTTTTAAAGATTTGTGTCTTGCTTTCGTCTAAGTATTCACAGTGTAAACACTAACACCCTACTGTTTGATTTCTCAGACAGTATGTCACTGAGTAGTTAGGTTATGGTGATTCTGATCAGAGGAGGCTGCTCAACTCTTCAACACTTTCCATATGGTGGAGAAGTGACCCTTCTTGGAATAGTATTCCTGGGCGCATGAGATAGAGTAACAGACCCACTAAAAGTTCTGACCGTTCTTAACACTGTGAGGATACTAAGGCTAGGCAAGGCATTTAAGATTAAGACTTGGTTTGGTGACTGCTAACTTTACATTAATGGTCTTTGTTTAGTCCAGAGCTGTGTGGTTCAACCAGGATGTGACACAGTCTTCAACCTACGACAGTTCCTTAGCTTTCCCACGTATTTAAACGTTATACGAAGTACTGTGCCGTTTTACGGTCTTTCCGGTGCCACATACTTTATGGTCACTCTGGACTAGTTTAACTAAGTTTGTATTAATGTTTAACCATCTATGATATAAACCAGCCCTCACTACAATCCCAATAAATCCCTGATTGATTCATGGTGTACTATATGAAAGGTTTTGGCAGTATTTCCACAGCTACACAATTCAGACCATGTTGATTTGTTTGATTTGAAAACACAGATAGGTAGTGACCGGTTGATCAAGGTACATGACTCCTTGTCATACAGGTTCTAACCACTTTTATTGGAGGAAAGGCGTTTAGGTTTAGAAATTCATAAATATAAAGTTAACAGTACACCGGTTTTCAATATGTAACAATTGGGAACATTATTCCACAACGGATTGTGCCCACGACTTTCATAGCTTCCACGTTCCGTACTACACACATTCGTGATGTTTCCGGCGCTATACAAATGAAAGCCGTATAACGTTACCTCCGTTGTTTCATAACGATATTATCACAATTGTATATTTAAAGTAACATCACCCACAATACATAAACTAACTACATCATAACAAGCACAAGGTAACTACTCCCTACGCATAACAAACAATCCTAAATCTAGCATAGCAACAATAATAATAATCATCATTATGAAAGATAAGGAAAGAGATAACCGAATGTAACGCGTAGTTTGAATAATGTTGAAAGAATACACGAGCGTAACCTCCGCAATATCTTGGACAATATTACAAATAAGACCCTCGATATATCCCTAACACTATTACAAGAGTAGCCCCTCCGTTAGTCTTGGTTAAATATTAACCAAGAACTAACGAACTAAACCCTACTATTTCTCCTCTAACTCCTAAGAGTAGTGATAGAGAGAGAAAGCTAATCTAGAAAGATAAAGAAAGAGTATGTGAGAGAGAAAGTGAGAATTCGTGTTGAAGAATGGTGTGTGGAATGAGGTGAATGAGCCCTCTATTTATAGGCAAGCCTTGGATCCAAGAGTGCAAGTCCACAAGCATACGTACAAGCACACGAAGCAAGGAAGAGGCCGTGTGAGAGCAAAAGAGGCCGTACACGGCCTAAACAGGGCCGTACACAGCCTGTTTAGGGCCGTACATGGCTATATCATGGCCGTACACGGCTTCATGGTGGCCGTGTGCTAGGCCGTGTGATTTCTTCGGCTTTTCTCGCAACTTCGGAAGGCCGTATCTTCTTCGTTTCGCGTCCGTTTGACTTGATTCTTTCGCCTACGGCTTCGTAATTTCGTTACGCTTCTAATGATGCCAATTTGGTAGAAATTGGATGTGTGGGGCCCAGGCGTGTCCAGAATACGTTTTGTAGCTTTCGGCTGCGCTGTAACTTGCATAACTTTTTCATCCTTGATCCGTTTTGAGCAATCCTTATATCCACGTTCTCGTAATCTCCATAGCTAAAAAATAAGATAATTGTGAGGTCTTGGTATGGAGTTTACAGTAGATTTAGGGTTTGGCTCAATTCGGTGCCTATTTCGGTTAGTTTTCTGACCTTTTTGCATGATTTTCACAGGACCGGCAAGTTTATACATTTCTAACAAAAGTTAATGAATAATGATTATTTTAAGATGTATTTGTTAGAAAAGAGCTAAATATGGGACAAATAATGCAGGTAAAAACGTGACTTTTTGCGCTACATCAAGTACCCAACACTCTACTCAGACATATTCAAGAATTATCCGATTCCCTTCAAGAACAAGTCACCAGAGAAGCTCAACAGCCCGAAAGACCCAACTACCCAATGGAGAAGTCGAGTTCTGCAGCAGCAAAAAGCAAATATACCAAAAAGTATATTGTGCTTTGGCCGGATCAGCTTTTCCCTATTCAGCAAGTCAGAAGGCTACACTAGCATCCATGAGGACCCATCTTGAAAGAGCTACTGGAAACCCACAAAACTATGCCGATATCAGAATAGTGGGGAGATCTTAGAACCCTTCTAGATCTCATCGAGACTGGAGAACACCTCACAGCCTCAGAGAACTATAGGATTGTCATTCATTCCACCATTGGTCATCATGTTGAGCTGATAATTGATGAACAGAACCAATCAGCATATGAAGAAGAAACTCGTGAGGTACCAAGATTCATTCCGCATATGTCACAAATCAACCTAGCAACTTACGTGATGACTCGACTACACGGAATGTACACTGAAGAAGATGTAGAGCTTAATGTTTATCGTGATGGATATCGCGAAATATTCAGCAAGCTAATCTATATCTTCACAGACTCTGATTTTCCCTTCAACCGTGAGCAACATCAACTCATCCGACAAGTATGCCAAGCAACTAGATCCTTTGGAGGAGACCCTCTGGCTAGTGACTTTGAAGAAGTGAAGACTCAATTCATGGCCTTAATCGCCTCGATAGGTCACAACCACCCCCAGCGTGAGATTGTTCGAACCTACACCTGCACCCGAATTGACCCTAACGGGCTGGTCACAAGGGCAGTCCGATACATCAGCTACGGGATGGCAATCCTAGACAGACTGGCCACTGATCACTTCAAAAGCTTCAGGATGGAATCCAACAACCCACCAACCCTAATTGCTGAAATGATAGAGAAATTCCTCAGATACTTCCCTCCACGCTACAGCTTACCAAGGAACCACGGTAACCAATCCAGCACCAGGGACGCATCCAACATCATCATCTGAAGAAAGCACTAAGTCGAGCTCTCGACTTTAAAAGAGCGCTTCTCGGGAGGCAACCCGTGTTTGTTTTTACATTTCTGCAATATTAACTTTCCAAGAAGTGATGAAATCTCCGACTATCTTTCACACTCGGATCATACGAAGCATGCTCCAGCCTGCAAGGAAGCATCAACACCCGAAGAATCGCATATCCGACGTGTTCACACCTAAGAGACCAATCACAAAAAAGACTTGATCAAGAGTGCACCAAGAAAGACGGAGTCCGGCATATGCAACCCAAGGAACACCGCAACTACCAGGGAGTACTTCTATACCGTCTCTTTCATTCGTTTTAAATATACCATATCCAATATGCTTATCACTAAGTGTGGGATCCAAACCCAACACACACTAAAAGAATGCGTCTTAGATATTTCAAACCCTAAGTGTGGGATTTTACCCCAATCAGAGCTTAGAATAACATCGAGGACGATGTTCCTTTAAGTGTGGGATAGCAGTAGTTGCACTACTGTAAAATGGATAATGGTATATGCTTGATTCTAAACTCGCTGCTCTTTAGACCATCATTCTCCAAAAAGTAAACAAAATTTTCAAAATTGAGTTAAAAATATGTTGAAAATGAAAAATTTTAGACGAAGAATGATTTACTTTGGGGAAGAAGGACAAATGAAATACAAATTCTTTTGAAAAATTAGTTTAGTAATCCCATAAAGAGCATCGCATGACTAAGCACACAACAACCCAACTTTCGATTCGTGAGATATCTTGAGCCATATAGAAAGCATTCACTTTTAATGCTTCATTTTTCGATTCTTGAGTGTGCCGATGTATGCGTTTAGAATCAGAACTTGCTCTTGTTATGCATTTCGAATCCGAACTGGTGAGTAAAAAGGAGATCGAATCACATCATCTTGAACCCATCTATACACCCAAAAATAAATACGTTAACCCTTACCTACTCAAAAGCATCCTTCAAACTTCATAAGAAGTTCCAAAGATGAAAGAAGAGAAGTCACAAGGATATGACGTCAAAGAAAGAAAAATATCCAAGAAAATTTGAAGAAAAGAAAGTCAAATGGAGAAAAAGACTCCTCCCAAAAGAAAAAGGCGTCAATCCTCCCAAAAATTCAGAAATTTCAGCTTTCCGCTTCACCAAAAAGAAACCCGAAAAACCAACACAACCCCCTCTCATATCACCTCCATTCCAAAAACCCTACATCCCCTCTCCTAGAATGATTGTGGCTAGATCGACTTCACGCTCACTTAATAGGTAACGATTTGATTCTCGATCAAGCCTATGACGATAAACGATACATGACTGGCGTTCTGAGTGATTGATATAATAAAATAGGAAACCCTAAACACTTTGAGTGATTTGAGTGACCAACTTGAGAGGATCGCCTAGTCATGTACCTACGATCAAAGATCAAAAGCATGCTCCCAAAGACTACAACCCTGCTTTTTCAAAGAACAAATATTTTATTTTTCCAAAACCCCCTTAGTAAAAAGTTCCGCCTTAAAATATTTCATCATCGGCTTACTTTTAACCATGCTTGAAATTCAATTTTGCTTGAGGACAAACAAAGTTCTAAGTGTGGGATACTTGATATCGCGTAAAAAGTCACGTTTTTACTACCGATATCTCTCTCATTCTGGAACGATTCTAGGCATTTTAACTCAAAAACAATACAAACCAATAGTATTATGCCAACATGGTCAAAACAAGGTTGCACGATGAACTCAAGCAAAACGGATGAAAAACGAAGATTCCACACATGTTTGAAGATTCAAGGCATCAAAACGAGATTTCAAGACAAAAGTGCCCATCACCAACATCCATCTCATCCAATATGTTCGTTTTCAAATTACGAATCCAACAGAAGAAGAATCAACAAAAGCGGATGAAGAATGAAGATTCTACGTACGCCGGAAGATCCAAACGATTCGTATGAGACATCCAAAGATGGGAGACATATTTTTGGGATATCTTTTCAACAAAGTCTTCTTTTTTGAATTACGAATCCAATGCAAAAAGAATCGACGCAAACGGACGCATAACGAAGAAAACACGCGCGATTTAAGAAACGAAGCGAAAGACGGCGAACCGGGGCGGGGGTGCCAGCCGCCGCCGGCCACCACCCAGCCGCCGCCGGCCACAGGTGGGGCGGTGACGGCCACCTGTCCCCCACCTCGTTTCCGCTTTTTGGTCCTTTCGTGTACCCGGTGCACCACCTTTACATGCTTTTTAGTACCTGGTGCACCACCTTTACATGCTTTTTCGTACCCGATGCACCACATTTTCCACCTTTTGCTATGCTCCTTGGATAGATAACGTGAGCCGAAATTCACCTATAAATAGGAGGCACCATGGTTCATTTGAAGACACACCTTAGAAAACACACTTTCTGTATCTTTCTTATTTCTCTAGCTTCTAGCTTTTCTTTCTTTCTTTATTTTCTTACTTTAAAGTAGTATTAGGCTAGTTAGAATAGAAGCAAGGAATGTGCTTGTAATCTTTGGTGAGGAACATCTTGTAATTTTTGGTGTACGCTTGAAGATACGCTTATTAATTCAAGTCTATTCCTTCTCGCATATTGATCTCGGTTAATTCTATCCTTTTCTATCTTAATTAAATATGTATGCTTTAATTATGCTAGAGATCGTTTATGCCATGATTAGCGAGTAGATTACTATTGTATTTGTTGTGATGTAGTTAGCATGTATATTTGTGGGATGACTTTAAATGTGTCGTGAAATAATATGACGGCCCCTATTCGACTGTTTACTTGGTATAGTGCTGGAAATGCTTTCTAGCAAAGTACAAACGCATGGAAGCCGGTAACGACCGAAGGTAGTTGTATTATGAATCGACATTATTGAAATGGAAACTTTATGAACGGACTTATCTTATGATTTTAAACCTAAAACTTACATTCGCCTTTCGATTAACAAACGTGATTGTAACCTTGTAAAGAGGAGTCGCGAACCTTAATACTTGGTCAATAGTTATCTGTGTAAAAACTATGGTTTTAATTGTAACGCCATGCAAGCATCATAAAATGCAATGTGATTACGTGGAATTGCCATGAGTATTGTACACTTCCAATCACAATGTACTTATCATGCAAACATCGCGAAGCAATTAAATTCACAATGGAAACATCGATAAACGATTAAATACATTGTGAACTAACATAGTATTTTCCGACATGGTCTGGGTTTAACTTTATGCAAAAAGCCATCAGCATTTTAATTAGCATTTTAATTAGATTAGTTAGTTTAAATTAGATTAGATTAGGTAGGCTATAGGCTAAATAACCATTTACAAAAACCTAGAGATTTGTTAATTGTATTAAGAAAGGCAAGTTTAAAATCCAATTTAAAGTGATACATTTTCTTAACCTATGAAATCTAAAGTAAGGTACGCAAGAAACCTCAACACTTTCCCTCGTTTACCATGCTTGAATTTCATTAATGGGAATTGATCAACTAAGTCCGAACATATTTGCTAAGTTAGTTGTTTACTGGATTTATAATTTTTATGGTATTAAGAACGGTTAGACTTGTTATGGACTTGCTACTCTATTCCTTCGCCCACGAGCGAATGCGTTCAATAATAAGGGCCACTGACTCCCTCATAGGAGAGTGTGGAGAGTTGAGCATTGTCAGTTTAATCAGAATCATGACACCATAGTTCCTCGTGACATATTAGTTGATAACCGACTAATAGGGAATCTATTGATTATACCATAAACTACCAAGTCTAGTGAACATTCCAAATTTAGTAAACGTTTTCCCTAAAAGTCATCGTCCCACATTATAAGCTAATGAACTCACAACAAATACTACTTTTATTATCTGATTTATTATTACATTTTATTCGCTTTATGTAGTTTACTTAGTTAACTGAACAAAAACCTCCAACGCACTCTTTTAAAACCTTTACTAGTAAAGAAAGATTGATTGAATCACCTCCGTTTCAATTCAGTTTCTCTTTAAGAACGACTCTAGGTCATACTTACCATCTACTAGCCTTTGGTTCAGTATTAGTAAGTCACGCTTTGACCCCGGCAATTATAAATTATAAAACCCACGGATCCGCCTTGCGAACAGCCCGCTCGCGAGGTGCGCATCATGAACGTTCATTTTTCATAGAACGTTCATTTTTCATAGACAGTGATTACCGATATTATGATCCAAATAAACTAAATTATACGCGGATTTCTGAGCAAACCTTTTATTGTTAGAATGAATATTAACTAGTGTGTTCCATTATATGACATACCGAGGAAATCAAGTAAAACACATAGCACTACATCATTTATAGACAAGGTAGAGGTTACTAGATGATGTCATTTTTATAACACATAACATACACTTGAGTTTTAGACAAACATCAAACGTATTATGAAGATACTAGTGGCCCAGGTCTGTACTTAGTACAAGAGAGAAACCCTTAGTATGAACAAAATAGGTTTGAGACTATTGGCGAAACTAATGGCTTCTGGTATGTACTCAGTACAACAAAGTCACCATTAGTTAAGCTAATAACCATATAAAAACTATTTGCCTACCAGTACATCATATAATGAAGCTGCCTAGACTTAAGTTATTCTTAGCAATTGATTATCAAAAATCAAATTATAACTTGTGGAGAAAGGTGTATAATAAAATAAATATAAGTAAAGTCTTGGTAGTAAAGATATCATGTTAAAGTCACTTAAAGAACCTACTAACACATCATACTTAGAACTTACAATTATTATTATTAAGCTTATTCTTCTAATGTACTATCATTTCCCAGAGTTTAGCAGACAAAAACTTAAACATTTTCTATTTTATATTGTTTTTTTTAGGAGGCGATTCCCCTCAGGTAACAAGCATATGAATGCCATACGCCCCCACGTTGTTTTTTTTTTTAAATAAAACATAAATGAAAAACATACTACTAACTAATATATATACCCTTGGAAGACTAATCACTCTGGATTCCTCATTTCGTTCAGTTGAACCAACGTATCAAAACGCGCTTTGTCAAACGCTTTAGTGTATAGGTCAACTAAGTTGTCCAAAGATGGAACTTTAACTAACCGTATCAGCTTCTTCTCAGCACAGTCTCTAATAAAGTGATGTCGAATATCAATGTGCTTAGTCTTACTGTGCTTAATCGGATTGTTGGTAATGGACATCGTTGATTCATTATCGATCATCATAGGAGTATTTGTAAAATTCAACCCATAGTCTCTCAGTTGCTGTTGTATCCATAACACTTGAGAACAACAGCTGCCAGCTGCAACATACTCGGCTGCACACGTGGAAATGGCGAGTGAGGTTTGCTTCTTGCACTGCCAAGACACGAGTTTGCCTCCTAAAAATTGACATCCACCGGTTGTAGACTTTCTATTCTGATTGCATCCTCCATAATTAGAATCAGTGTAAGCAACAAAATCTAAGTTTCCATCGGTTGGATACCAAAGTCCCGGCTTCGGTTTCTCCTTTAGGTAACGAAAGATTCGCTTAACAGCTTGCATATGAGACTCTTTTGGATTAGCCTGATATCTTGCGCAAACACATACAACAAACATTATATCTGGCCTTGATGCAGTAAGATACATTAGTGATCCAATCATGGCCCTATAAAGAGTAGGATCCACACCTTTATCACTCGATGCATCGGGACCAAGTCCATGAGCTTCTGGAATAGGAGTGTGGTAAATACGAGTTTCATCCATCTTGAATCGTTCTAAGAGCTCATTCGTGTATTTAGTTTGATGAATGAAAAAGCCATCTTCTTTCTGATCAACTTGTAATCCTAAGAAGAAATTCAATTCTCCCATAGCAGACATCTCAAACTTGCTCTTCATGACTTGTTCAAATTCATTACACATCTTTTCGTCGGATGACGCAAAGATGATATCATCTACATATACGTGAACAAGCAGAAAGTCTTTCTTTTTCCATTTAACAAAAAGTGTACCATCAATATTTCCTTTTGTAAAACCATTCTCAAGAAGATGCGTTGATAGGGTCTCATACCACGCCCTAGGCGCTTGATGTAATCCATACAAATCCTTATCTAGACGATATACTCTTTCTGGATAGTTTGGATCAGTAAACCCTGACGGTTGAGAAACATACACCAATTCTTTGACTTTGCCATACAAGAAGGCACTCTTAACATCCAACTGATAAACTTTCATTTGCTTAAATGATGCAAATGCTAAGAATATTCTAATTGCTTCAAGCCGAGCCACTAGTGCAAACACTTCATTGTAATCAATCCTTTCTTGTTGATTGAAACCTTGAACAACTAGACGAGCTTTATTGCGAGTCACAATTCCCCGATCATCTCTCTTGCACTTAAACACCCATCTAATTCCAATTGGATATTCACCTACTAGTAAATCAACAAAATCCCAGACTTGCAATTTTGAGAACTGAGACAACTCTTCCTGCATTGCTTCTACCCACGAACTGTCTTTCAGAGCCATTTGAACATTCTTAGGCTCAACTTGTGAGAAAAAGCACGAGTAAAGACACTGATGTGTGATCCCAGTCTCCGTGATTGAAACATACAAGTTGGAGTATTCAGATGTACTAGCCCTAGTTTGAACAGGAGCATTTGGATCACCGATGATATTCTCCACTGGATGATCTTTACTAGTTCGTGTTGACGCTATCGGGTCAACCGGTACATCATCATCTAGATTAGATCCTATTTCCTCCAATGGTGGTATATCCTCATTAGTACTATCTTCCTCTTGAGGTATGTCCTCCAATGGTGGTATATCCTCCAATGGTGGTATGTCCACCGAGGTTTGTTGTGAAGCACTCATAGATGCTCCAGAAGGATCTACAGTAGTCCTGATTTTAGAAATTGGAATATTCAAAGTTGAAGTGAAGCCAATATCCTCATCTCCATACAATAAATGTTCAGGATTTTCCGAATCAACTAAGTAGTCACTGAGAGGGATTTTGAAAGACTTAAAGAAATCTGAGTAGTTAAATTGCCAATCTAATCCCTTATGTGTGTCATGTGTGTAGCTTGTGACCTCAATGTTGTACACCGTCTCCACACGTCCAGTGACTTTGTTGAAAACACGCTTGTTTGGTGAATTAGGAACATAACCTAGGAAATATCCTTCGTCTGCCTTTTCACCAAACTTCGGTTGATTACTTGTCTTCAGTAAGGTGCACGAAACTCAAAAGGGTTCAAATCCCTTCAAGTTAGGTTTCTTATTGTTCAAAAGTTCATAACAAGTCTTGTTATGCTTTTTAAGAGTTAGAACCATGTTTAGAACATGACATGCTGTATTCACTGCTTCCGCCCAAAAGATGACTGGAAGCTTTGAATCTGCAAGCATTGTTCTTGCTGCTTCAATCAACGTCCTATTTTTACTTTCAGTAACACCATTTTGTTGTGGTTCATATGGTGCACTGAATTGATGTAGAATTCCTTTGCTTAAGCAATAGACATTTAACGTTGAATTCTTGAACTCTGTTCCGTTGTCACTACGAATACGCTTCACTCGTGTTTTATAGACATTATCTATAAAATCTAAGAACTCCATAAGTAATCCTGGATTTTCGTCCTTAGATCCCAAAAAGAATACCCAAGAGAATCGAGAGTAATTATCTGTGACAACTAAACAATACCATTTGCCACCTATGCTTCTCTTGCTTATGGGCCCAAAGAGATCCATATGTAGCAATTCATATGGTGAGGAAATAGAGTTTTCAGTTATAGATCTGTGTGGTTTTTTATGTTGCTTTCCTTTCATGCAAGGAACACACTTGTCTTCAAAAGCAAAACTCTTTTGTGGTACACCCAGAACTAACCCATTTCTGGTTATATAATTCATTTTTCTAAAGTTCAAGTGTGCCATCCTCCTATGCCATAGTAACGAATCTGCTTTAGAAGCCTTGGATAATAAGCATGTCGACTCCATAGATGTAGTAGGAACACCCATGTTTATAGCATATATGTCCTTCTTCCTTGGAGCCCTCATCAATATCCATTTATCAGGAATTACAAAACCCAACTTTAGGACTAAGGCCTCTGTATCAGTGAAGTAAACAGGATGACCTTTATCACATACTTGCGAAACACTCACTAGGTTGTGAGTCAGTTGTTCAACATAATTCACATCCTCAAGAGTCAAAGTTCCATTTGAAACATTTCCTTTCCCAGTAATAACTCCTCCTTTATCTCCAGCAAAATTAACTCGCTGTTTCATTCCTCCTTTGAAGTCCTTCGGTAGACTTCTCTGTTTCATTCCTCCTTTGTTTCATTCCTCCTTTCCCAGTAATAACTCCTCCTTTGCTGTTTCATTCCTCCTTTCATTCCTCCTGCACATGACAAAGGTACACAATTAGTTACCAAGAGGGACCCAAGCCATAATGGTCTTGGATCATCACTCATCATCAACAAACTTAACCTCTTTAAAGTAACCATCCTTCCCATCAAAAGCTTTGGTTATTTTCAAAGGAGTTTTAATTTGTTGAAGAGCAGTAGTCTTGTATCTAAGAGGAGAATTTGAGGAAAATCTCCTTGGCACATAACCTTGGGATTTATTTCCTTTACTCTGATTATAATTTTACCTATAATTAATACCATGTGTATGTGAAGTAGATCCATTTATTATACTGACTATGGTTTCTACTTGGAGTTCTAAACCTTGATGGTGTTTTATCTCTAGCCTGATTGAAAGAGTTGTTAATTTTGAGTAAAAGGACGTTTAGGTTTAGGTGGAGAGACACTATGTGTTCCATCTCTTTTCAGAATGTTCACAGGTTTAATACCCAACCCCGGTTTGGTACTCATCCTGTCTATATTTATATTGGCAACAATCGGTGAGTTATCTTTATTCACCGGCTTATGTATTGCTTCTAACTTCTTATTAGGACAACAAGAAGCCACATGCCCTTTGTGGTGGTATTTGAATCAAGAGATCTGCTTTCGGATCTTTTACCTTCTCCAAGTCAGTCTGTTCCTGAGACACAGAAGGCTTACATTCCTGCTCCTTAATAATCTCAACATCTATATTAGTATGAGTTACCATTCTACTCGAGACAAAATACTTTAGTGGCTGGTGTTTTCTTACTATCATGAGATGGTAGATCTTTAATAACATCCTTCTATGCCTTAGGCACCTCAGACTTATCAGTTACATTAGTTTCAAAATTATCACTCACATCAGTCATTTCTAAGTCAACAGTGGAAGTAGTGTAGTTTGAATTAAATGGAGGAGGTACATCATTATAACCAAACTAGTCACATCCTTTACACTACGTTGAGAGCTAATTATAGAATTCAAAGTTAAAGAAGATGTTTTATAACTTTCAAACTAACGATTAAGATCAACTAACTTCATTTTAGACTCAGCCAACTCTTTATCTTTACTAGCAATATCATTATTTAAATCTCCAATGTGTAGATAAAGACCATCAATTTTGACATATTGCTCATTTATTGTATCTCTTAATGTGGTCCTATCTCCCATATCAGACTTAATCTTTTCCTTAAGTGCTAGTTTATCCTCATTCATCCTACGAACATCACCTTTTAATAATTCTAATTCAGATATCATAGACCTATTAGATTCTGCACATACATCTACTTGGGACTGCAAATTAGTAACTAAGTAACAGACATCAGCAAGTGTAAGAACATCAAGACATACCCGATTTTTATCAGTTTGAATATCAGCCATTTGAGCAACAAAGTCTTCTGGACTCAGATGCTCAGTTGAATCCGTGTGTAGCACGTCGTCTTGAATTTCTTTCACTTGAGTATCCGGTACTTTGATCTGAAACTCCTCAGCAGTAGGCATATAAGATGTCGATTTAGCAGTCTTCTCTTGATCGTCAATTTCTGCCATAAGTGCTTCCTCAGGTTGAGCACTCCAATCATAAGACCCATCAAGTTGCTGAACCACCAAAGCTTTGGAAGCTAAGGTATTTCCCGAGCCTTGTCTTCCAAAACTTGTATCAATCATTGGTCTTTGGCATTCCCTAGCAAAGTGTCCATAACCTTGACAGTTAAAACACTTCACTTTAGACTTATGAAAACCAGGTTTATTACTAACCACCTTTCTACCAGTACGCTTCAAGAAATTCTTAACTCTCCTTGACACCATAACTAGTTTCCACTGGAGATCCATTTCTTCCAAGTCACCAGGGTCAATTTGATCATAATCTTCATCAAATACTGCAGGATCATTAATCTTTCCCTGAATGTAGTTCTCATACGAAGCCACAAATGAAGCAAGAACAGATAGTTGTTGTTCAGTGGATTTCACACTCATCAGCATCTTGTGATGCTCTTGAGTTGACTTCCCAATAGTTGTATTTTTGCTTCGGTCATCATTTCCAGCTGACGCTATAAAACACAGATCCTCATAAATGAGTTAACCACCGCCATCAATATCACCAACCAGTAACGCAGTGGTTAAGCTTATTAGCATATCGTTTTTCATTATCCTTGATCATGACTCCATACATTTCCCATTTATGAGGTAGGCCTTCAAGGAACTTGTTTGTCTTTTCCCTTTCAGAATACACAATTTCATGGTTATCCAGCTCACTTAGCAAGTGGTAGTATCTGGTGGTAAATGCATTCAGATCTTCACCTTTAAAGGCTTTAAAGACGGCAAATTGCTTCCTTAAAAGATCCATTTTAGCTTCTTTAACTTGTGGACTACCCTCACATCTCTTCTCCAGAGCTACCCAGATCTCCCTAGCAGTATGAAAAGATTTAAAAAGATGATTTACTTCCCTTGGAAGACTCATTTTGATAGAGGAATGAGCTTTATTCTCAGACTCATAACTATTCTTTTGTTCATCATTCATCCCAGAATAAGGAATAACCACAGTTCTATTCTCAACAGTTTGAGTAGGTGCAACATATCCATTAGTGATACATTCCTAGATCAACAAGTCATGGAATCGACAGTAAGATTCGAACCTATCTTTCTGTAACACCTCGTCAAAAAAGTTAATTTTTCGCGCTGAATTTAAACTTTTATAAACGATTTAACTTTTATTTCCAATTAGTATTTTTATAAAATACTTTCATTAGAAAACATTTTAAAATAATATAAATAAGATTTTATTTTATCTTATGACTGGACAAATAAAACACGGGTATTTTGTACTGTGGTTGGAGACCACAGTCCGCGTACTGGGGATCTGTGTTGGACAAAACCCAACTCCCTCCCCATTTTCACCTCATTTTCAACTCCACCCTCTCTCTCTCTCTACTTCCATTTCTCTCTCAATCTTCTCTCTAAAATACCCACTAATCACATAAAAACTACCACTAAACGACCTCCAATCTCGAAGCTCCTTTAGGGAAAAACGATCACCACGCAACGATCTACAATCCTATCTTTTCGGAATCTCCTCGCGCGGATTTGTAAGTTTCCGACAATTCTCGAATTCTCTCAAAACTTTGTTATTTTGCTTGTTTGCGGTTTAGATAAGCTTAAAATACTTAATTATGGGTTGGGTAAAAGAATCGGACTCAACGGAGGCCGGAAAACTCGTTTCCGACCCAAACTCCGGCGAACAGACCGCTACGTCGCAGGGACCAAAAACAGTGCTGCGACGTCGCAGCCGACGTCGCAGCCAACGTCGCAAAAACATCTCAACTTCGCATGATGCGACGTAACACCCTACGTCGCAGTAAATCTTAAACGTCGCACATTGCGACGTAACACACAATGTCGCATTAAATTGCGACGTCGCACATAGCGACGCAAGACCCTACGTCGCATCTGACGTCGCAGCTGACGTCGCATCTGACGTCGCATCTGACGTCGCGGAACCTTAAAAACCTATGTTTTTCACTAAGTATTGACAACCAAATTTTACCACTCGATTTTACCCGAATTTGGATTTCGAATGCGTTTTCTCTAAAGCAAAGTAGTAGAAATAAAAATTTTCCAAGCTGACCTGGCAGCTCGACCCCAGCCAGGGGCTCTGCCCCTTGGACCCCGCCAGGGGTTGCCACCCCTTGGACCCCGCTACCAGGGGCGCTACCCCCGGACCCCCGTACACCATTCCCAGACTTCAACAACAAATGCATACATGAACAACTCGCTTAGACAAACTGATTTGTCTCATACTTATATAACCTCACGTGTTTAGGACACTAGAAGGTTGCCATTCGGATGACGCGCGTATCATCGTATCGCTAACAACTCACAGGTGAGTTCATCACCCCACTCTTTTACTGTTTTCCAACTGATTTCGGGGTGGGAATGCATACTCCTGTTTTACTACTTTCAACTGTTCAAACCTTTACAAACGTTTTACTATAGTTTATGGTAACGGTGCTAGACCGCGACAGCTACGAACCATTTGACCATACTTAGGGATATTAAGTATGACTGTGACAGTAACACCTAGAATTATATTACATATGATATCTAGGGAATAAACGCCTCACTACATCAGTGACTTGCTAAGTACTAATAATGATTAGTGAACTTATGAACACCAACTATAGGCACCGACTTGCTAGTTAGCATTGACTACTTTTACGAACTAGCGGATGACTTTGACTAGGTACTGTAAGTACTTCCGTACAGTTAAGTGACGTGTTAACGTACTTGACTTTACCATTACTACATACAAACTAGGTGACGTAGATACGTACCTAACAGGTGATTATGATTTTGCCCCTATACCTAGGTGACATTCCTACTTTTCGTAGTAAGATTTACTACTGTGAATTACGTAACAACTTGAGGTACTGTTGAGTGCCTGTAACACTTTACTAGCCTTGGGCTAAACTTACTTACGGCATGTCGTGTACTGCCAAAACGATTACTTGCATCTCCTGCGGGAGAATAACGGACGCTGTCACTATATGTGAAGCAAAACGATGCCACGGTGGGTGGTACAAACACGATACCAATGTGATTGGTATTACGGATTTACAAACGAGCTCACGATACCACGGTGGGTGGTACAACTTACGTACGAGCTGGATGCTCACGATACCACGGTGGGTGGTACAACTTACTTACGAGCTGAATGCTCACACTCAGCAACGGACCGACGAACTATTTCAGTCGGGGTCGTTGGCTCAGCATATGAATTTATGCTCTATCGTAGTTCTGCGGAACTGCACGGTTACTCATACTCAGCATATAGATTATGCTTTACTTACTTTCAGCAACGGACCTGCGAACTATTTCAGTAGGGGTCGTTGGCTCGATAACTGACTAATTTACTTAAACGTGGTCCTGCGGGACATAGCTTAACATTTCCTCCGGGGGATACCTATTACTATCACTGTAGGTGATGCGAAACACTTACGAGTCGGAGACTCAGGGAAACAACGAGCTTTTGCTCACTTGACTGTAATTACAAACCGTACCGCTATGACACGATCACAAAACAGATAACTTGATCACGTTGCCGGGGTGCAACCTTTCATGCCAGGTGGCATCGTTACCTATTAGTAACCGTAGTACTAATACTTAAAAATCGTACAAACTATCCGTACCGTATTGCCGGGGAGCAATACCGACCGTCTAAGGACTTTCTTGTTTGTTTGCTTTCGGCCAGTAGCACGACAGATAGTCACTTTACGCTACTCTCGTATACATATTGCCAGGTGGCAATATCTTACCTGATAACACACATGCTGGGGATTGGTCCCCTTTACTTGACTAGAAACCTATTGATTAGGTTCACCTGCTTACCATAAATTACTTATAACTGCCTCGAGGGGTAACTGTTGTTATTTAAACTATTAAACTTGATTGATATTTCTGAATGAAATATTTATTACTCGAACTAGTTGTTTTTACAAATTACTTGTGAACTCACCAGCTTTCCAGCTGACCCTTTTAGTGTGCATTCTCAGGTACACCGCTGTAGTAGGATTGGCTTACATGATTCTAGCTCGAGTCGCATGTTTTCAACACTCAGGATATTTATTGCATTTACTTCAGTACTAGTAGAATGTAATATTACTTTTATGCGAACTCGCAACTTGTAAACACTTTAATTTCATAAATGTATAACTATTTTAAAACGTCTCATTTAGAGTCGTTCATTATGTATCTTATGCTGTGATATTTAATTTGGTAACACCCGACCCGACCGCTTCCGCAAACCAAAATTTGAGGGTGTTACAGATTGGTATCAGAGCCTAAGGTTGTAGTGAACTAGGTTGCATTTAGTGGACCTAGACTATGACCATTAGGCAGTATTCCTCATTAGGTATGACTAGTTCAGGGATTATATCATACGAACTTAATTTAACATAGCGTAGCTAACTATGTACAATTAAGCAAAGATGATGTAAGATCTGAAAGGGGTTATATTGAAAGGGAATGCAGTAGTTGACTCTGATTGTTATTTGCTACTTGCTAGACACCCTAGGCTATTATATGTACTGTAGGTATATATAAATAGGCCTTACGTGTATACTATTCCTGCATATCTATATACAGGTAGGTATGATTATACCTGACATGATTCCGCTGTACAACTGATACACTCTTTCGAAGTGACGTAACGTCAGCTTCTCAACCTTTACGACTTGATCTCAAAATTTTGACCAGGTTGGTCACGACTGACTGGTATTCCGAGGGATGCTCGTAATGACTGAGTACACGAATTACTTTCGAACTTACTACCGGCCTGAGGGCCATACTTGGATAACATGTGGCACGTGGTGCTGCATCGTGCTTTGGGCACAATACCACTCCAGCACGTGGTGCTGCAACTACACAGTATGTTTATACTGCATTCGGCACGATGGTGCTACACTCACAGTACATGAGTACTGCAACTACGGTGCCGCAAGCACTACATTACGGCACATGGTGCTGCGTTTCATGGTACTTTTGTACTACCAACCTAATATATTACGGTGCTTCGGGCACTACATTTTGGCACGTTGTGCTACACCTAGGCTCGATGAGCTACTATTCAATATGCATGTGGACTTGTTATAGTTACATGTACGACTTATATATACATATACAATTACTTAACTGGGCACGAGATGCCACACCTGATTCCTTGTTACTACGCACTTATACTTGTATTGTTACGTGTACATCACATATGTATATACGACTACTCTACTGGACACGAGGCGCCCCACTCGATTTCTTTGCGTAGGAACACTCGCTATAGGCACTTCTACACTTATACGCATACGCAATTACCTTACTGGGTACGAAGTGCCGCACGACGACTACTCAGGCATGTGATGCCTCATTCGATGAATACACTCTAATTTATTGGGATTGCATTTATAGTACTTTAGTACTACATTATAGTCTTATAGACTACGACGATACCATAGTTCTGGTAGAACTACATATAATCCACAAATAGGTCGTTAGTACGACTACACATTTAAAATCTCAAAGTCCGAGGACTTCCATACAGACACCTTAAGTGGTTTCTGGATCATTATCACTTTTATATCCGTGGGCAACGGTGTAATACCGATTTACGTATACAACTACAATAATCAAAAATCTTTGAATAAAGATCTCACGTTTTGTCGTTTCACTTTTGTTTAAGAATCATGCCGCCTAAACGACAAACCTACACACAAGCAGAACGCGACCAATACGCTGAGCAAAGAGTGGCTGAAGCTCTAGCTGCACAAAACCTTACGCGCCTCTGCACCTATAAAGAATTTCTGAATTGTAACCCACCAATCTTTGTTGGTACCGAAGGGGCTGTCGGACTGATCCAATGGATTGAAAGGATGGAAGCTGTATTCCGCATTTGCAACTGCCCCGATGAATACAAAGTCAAATACTCCACCTACACTCTTCGAGATAATGCTCTAACCTGGTGGAATGCTCACGCCCAAACCACAGGGGTCGACACCGCCTATGAACTTTCTTGGGAGGAACTGAAACAACTGATGAGGGACGAATATTGTCCTAGTGAGGAACTACACCGACTTGAGAATGAACTCTGGCATCTTACCGTGAAAAACAACGACATCATGACCTATACCAATCGTTTTCACCGACTGGCACTCCTTTGCCCATCTCTAGTAAACCCAGAAAGCAAACGAATCGAACAATACATCGAAGGACTTCCGGCACAAGTTGCGGACATGGTTACCTCCTCTAAACCCAACACTATTCGCGACGCCGTTCGCATGACCCACAACCTCATGGCGTGGGTGGTTCAACGCGGAACCCCCACAACTGAAAACCACACACAAAAATGGAATGGCGATTCCAGCACTAGTCATGATCCAACAAATCAACCCGAACCCTTGAAATCTTACCCTTCTGAATACAAAGAAAAGCGGGGCTATGCGGGGGATAAACCCTTCTGTCACAACTGTAAACGTCACCACTCTGGCCCTTGTGGCTCACCTTGCGAGAGATGCCAACGATTCGGACACCAAATCAGGGACTGTAGAGTTCCTGCCAACCCCGACAAACAACAAACGTGTTTCAAATGTAACACTCCCGGACATTTCAAGAAAGATTGCCCAAATCAGAAGCGAAAAATCCTCATGATCAACTCCGGAGGGACCGGACGAAACCGCGACAATATCACGGGTATGTCCCTATCCCATACTAAACTTTCAAATTAAACACAACGTTTCGATCGGCGGGAATGTCGATTTCAAAATGATACCGATTACATAAATTAATACCGACTACACGAATTAAGCCAAACTTAAAAGCTAGAGTTTGCTTTCAGCAGACTAACCGACTGAACGTACACCAAATACTCAGTCCTGATAGGACTACTCATCGAACGGTCACGTGGTGACAACTATCTAGTCCCGAATGGACTACAATGTAAACGACCTCCTAGTAACTACGACTCAACGATAACTTGAACAAACAATATAGTCAGAATGTGACTACAACGGTAAAACGTGACGCGGACATGAACTGTCTGCTATTCAACTACGTTGTGGACAGCATACGTCTACAATCTACTCGACAAGCAACACGCACGTACATTGCTCCCCAGACCTCACATGACCACGACATCGCTTTAAATTTCGGGACGAAATTTCCTTAACAAGGGGAGAATGTAACACCTCGTCAAAAAAGTTAATTTTTCGCGCCGAATTTAAACTTTTATAAACGATTTAACTTTTATTTCCAATTAGTATTTTTATAAAATACTTTCATTAGAAAACATTTTAAAATAATATAAATAAGATTTTATTTTATCTTATGACTGGACAAATAAAACACGGGTATTTTGTACTGTGGTTGGAGACCACAGTCCGCGTACTGGGGATCTGTGTTGGACAAAACCCAACTCCCTCCCCATTTTCACCTCATTTTCAACTCCACCCTCTCTCTCTCTCTACTTCCATTTCTCTCTCAATCTTCTCTCTAAAATACCCACTAATCACATAAAAACTACCACTAAACGACCTCCAATCTCGAAGCTCCTTTAGGGAAAAACGATCACCACGCAACGATCTACAATCCTATCTTTTCGGAATCTCCTCGCGCGGATTTGTAAGTTTCCGACAATTCTCGAATTCTCTCAAAACTTTGTTATTTTGCTTGTTTGCGGTTTAGATAAGCTTAAAATACTTAATTATGGGTTGGGTAAAAGAATCGGACTCAACGGAGGCCGGAAAACTCGTTTCCGACCCAAACTCCGGCGAACAGACCGCTACGTCGCAGGGACCAAAAACAGTGCTGCGACGTCGCAGCCGACGTCGCAGCCAACGTCGCAAAAACATCTCAACTTCGCATGATGCGACGTAACACCCTACGTCGCAGTAAATCTTAAACGTCGCACATTGCGACGTAACACACAATGTCGCATTAAATTGCGACGTCGCACATAGCGACGCAAGACCCTACGTCGCATCTGACGTCGCAGCTGACGTCGCATCTGACGTCGCATCTGACGTCGCGGAACCTTAAAAACCTATGTTTTTCACTAAGTATTGACAACCAAATTTTACCACTCGATTTTACCCGAATTTGGATTTCGAATGCGTTTTCTCTAAAGCAAAGTAGTAGAAATAAAAATTTTCCAAGCTGACCTGGCAGCTCGACCCCAGCCAGGGGCTCTGCCCCTTGGACCCCGCCAGGGGTTGCCACCCCTTGGACCCCGCTACCAGGGGCGCTACCCCCGGACCCCCGTACACCATTCCCAGACTTCAACAACAAATGCATACATGAACAACTCGCTTAGACAAACTGATTTGTCTCATACTTATATAACCTCACGTGTTTAGGACACTAGAAGGTTGCCATTCGGATGACGCGCGTATCATCGTATCGCTAACAACTCACAGGTGAGTTCATCACCCCACTCTTTTACTGTTTTCCAACTGATTTCGGGGTGGGAATGCATACTCCTGTTTTACTACTTTCAACTGTTCAAACCTTTACAAACGTTTTACTATAGTTTATGGTAACGGTGCTAGACCGCGACAGCTACGAACCATTTGACCATACTTAGGGATATTAAGTATGACTGTGACAGTAACACCTAGAATTATATTACATATGATATCTAGGGAATAAACGCCTCACTACATCAGTGACTTGCTAAGTACTAATAATGATTAGTGAACTTATGAACACCAACTATAGGCACCGACTTGCTAGTTAGCATTGACTACTTTTACGAACTAGCGGATGACTTTGACTAGGTACTGTAAGTACTTCCGTACAGTTAAGTGACGTGTTAACGTACTTGACTTTACCATTACTACATACAAACTAGGTGACGTAGATACGTACCTAACAGGTGATTATGATTTTGCCCCTATACCTAGGTGACATTCCTACTTTTCGTAGTAAGATTTACTACTGTGAATTACGTAACAACTTGAGGTACTGTTGAGTGCCTGTAACACTTTACTAGCCTTGGGCTAAACTTACTTACGTCATGTCGTGTACTGCCAAAACGATTACTTGCATCTCCTGCGGGAGAATAACGGACGCTGTCACTATATGTGAAGCAAAACGATGCCACGGTGGGTGGTACAAACACGATACCAATGTGATTGGTATTACGGATTTACAAACGAGCTCACGATACCACGGTGGGTGGTACAACTTACGTACGAGCTGGATGCTCACGATACCACGGTGGGTGGTACAACTTACTTACGAGCTGAATGCTCACACTCAGCAACGGACCGACGAACTATTTCAGTCGGGGTCGTTGGCTCAGCATATGAATTTATGCTCTATCGTAGTTCTGCGGAACTGCACGGTTACTCATACTCAGCATATAGATTATGCTTTACTTACTTTCAGCAACGGACCTACGAACTATTTCAGTAGGGGTCGTTGGCTCGATAACTGACTAATTTACTTAAACGATGTCCTGCGGGACATAGCTTAACATTTCCTCCGGGGGATACCTATTACTATCACTGTAGGTGATGCGAAACACTTACGAGTCGGAGACTCAGGGAAACAACGAGCTTTTGCTCACTTGACTGTAATTACAAACCGTACCGCTATGACACGATCACAAAACAGATAACTTGATCACGTTGCCGGGGTGCAACCTTTCATGCCAGGTAGCATCGTGACCTATTAGTAACCGTAGTACTAATACTTAAAAATCGTACAAACTATCCGTACCGTATTGCCGGGGAGCAATACCGACCGTCTAAGGACTTTCTTGTTTGTTTGCTTTCGGCCAGTAGCACGACAGGTAGTCACTTTACGCTACTCTCGTATACATATTGCCAGGTGGCAATATCTTACTTGATAACACACATGCTGGGGATTGGTCCCCTTTACTTGACTAGAAACCTATTGATTAGGTTCACCTGCTTACCATAAATTACTTATAACTGCCTCGAGGGGTAACTGTTGTTATTTAAACTGTTAAACTTGATTGATATTTCTGAATGAAATATTTATTACTCGAACTACTTGTTTTTACAAATTACTTGTGAACTCACCAGCTTTCCAGCTGACCCTTTTAGTGTGCATTCTCAGGTACACCGCTGTAGTAGGATTGGCTTACATGATTCTAGCTCGAGTCGCATGTTTTCAACACTCAGGATATTTATTGCATTTACTTCAGTACTAGTAGAATGTAATATTACTTTTATGCGAACTCGCAACTTGTAAACACTTTAATTTCAGAAATGTATAACTATTTTAAAACGTCTCATTTAGAGTCGTTCATTATGTATCTTATGCTGTGATATTTAATTTGGTAACACCCGACCCGACCGCTTCCGCAAACCAAAATTTGAGGGTGTTACACTTTCCACCCATAATAATCCTCAAGACGGATCAACTTAGGAGGAACATTAGCTTTTCCTATCTCATGTAACACCCGCCAATTTAGGACTTTAATTAGTGCCTAAACTACTTGTAATTACCTGTATTTAGTTTTGTAATATTCTAAGTATATGTAACGTTTTGGTGTAATTACATACACGCTTACACGATTTGATTAAATCGTGCGACTTAACCGGACTGAGTCCGACACGAGTAACTTGGACGTTGGTGACAAGATTTTATAAGTAATGAGGGTATATATTTTGATATATTCGAACGGAAATTATTTATAACCCATATTACTGGAATAATATGCTATATCTAGCACGTTTTAGTGAAAACGTAGACAAACACGAACAATTGGTAATAACAAATGAACGAATCCCGACGAAATAACGTAAGTGTATTTTGTGAAACTCTAAGTATTTTTATAGATACTTACGATAATTTCGAACGAAAAACGCACATTTTACTTTTAAAATGAAATGTAAAATGAACGGTTAAATAAACGAGACACAAAACGGAATTAAGAAATGAGAAACACGAAACTCGGATCGGGTCGGCCTAGACCCGCAGATCCAGCCCCAACCGACCCACCTCCTTAAAACCCCATTTGCTTTTCATTTCACCTCATTAACCATCTCCTCTTTCTCTCTCTACCACATTTTCCTCTCCCACTCTCTCTCTCTCACTCTAAAACGGCGACAGCAGCTGCTGCTACCACCACCACCATTGAGCATCATCATCATCAACCCCAAGCAAAAGGATCGACATCACCTCTACTCTATCTTCATCTTCTTCGTTTTCATTTTCGAGGTAATAAACGTAAAAACTATTTTAAATTACTTGTAACACTTTTATTTGCATCCTAGAACGTTTCCCCAACGAGTTTATGTCCAAAAACCGACTTAGAATACGATTTTTAAAGTTAAGATGCGAACAGCCCGTTTCGCGAGCCGAGATCTGTTCGTCCTGCGAGGCGAACCGAGATTCGACTCGCAAAGCCAAATTGAGGACCGAAATCACCTACGAACCGAACTGACCCGCGAGTTGACCTGCGAGTCGAAGTTGACCTGCGAACCGAACTGACCCGCGAGTCAAGTTGACCTGCGAGTCTAGTTGGCCTGCGAGTCGAGTTCTATGTTGCGAACCCAACTCGGTTCGCAGCCCACTTTGTCTTTCGAACCCAAATTCAGTAATAAAAGCACTAATATGAACTAAGATTTATCACTTGATTTTACACCGAAATTAGACTTCAAATGCGCTTTCGATAAGGCAATATAGTAGAAATAAAAATTTTCCAAGCTGACTTGGCAGCTCGACCCCAACCAGGGGCTCTGCCCCTTGGACCCCGCTACCAGGGGCGCTGCCCCCGGACCCCCGTCATCCAGGAACTTGAAAATACTTTTTACACTAAGTGTCGAATACTCACATACGACGATACATATAATAATAAACACTTTTGGATTATTATTACAAAACCGTCACCAACGGGCCATACTTGTTTTCAAACTACAAACGAATTACTAAACAAACACTTGGACATTTCCTAATTGAGTGGACAACTGGCATGGGTGGTCTTTTAAGACACCAACTTTTTTACTTGTTTACTTACAACCTTGTGCGTTTCGGACGTGTGACACCCGACCATTTAGGGCTAGTGTTAGTTCCTAATCATTGTGCTAATACATGTAATTAGGGTGAATTATGTGTATCATTATGTGTATTAATATATGTTATTATATTTGCACACATTTGCGATTTGTTTAAATCGTACATTTTATTATCGGATGGAGTCCGACACAGTTTAAATGCGACGTTGGTGAAAACATTTCTATAAATAACTTTAATCTATTTTTAGAAGTTATTTATCATTTTCTATTATTTGGTTAAAATAATACTCGAAAAACTTAGGCGTTTTGGTTAAAACGTCTCAAATGCAAAGAAAACGCGAGAATTTAATTCAGCGACCAAATTAAACGTCAATAATTAATTTGGCAACATAAATTAAGTATTTTAAATAATACTTCAATGGAAATCTACCCAAAATATATCGTTAATTAAAACGACTCAAAATAACGTTACGCGATTTAACCGCCGTAGAACAAACACGCAAATCGAGACCGACGAATTAACGAAACATTTTTATAAATGTTTTTAAGTATTTTGATAAATATCCCAAGCAAAAATATCGAAATTTAAGTCGTCACTTAAATACGCGTATAAAACGTTTAAAGTATAAATAAACGTCTAAACAATCGGGAAACGAACGTAAAACGCAACAAATTAAGTTAGGAATGGAAAAAGACCAAAATACCCTTCCATGGGGCCCCCTAGGCCGGCCCCCATGTGCCACCCTCATCCCCCACTTATTTTCCATGCAAAATGATGATTTCATATTCCTTACACATCCATATCCCTTTCATGCAAACACCTTTTCTCTCATTTACACTCAAACACATTTTTATCACTCAAAATACCTCTCCTCTCTCTCTCAAAAACCCAGGGATTCTCAGCCCTAAACACCACCATAAACCACCATTAAACACCACCAATTTAAGAGAAGAAATCACAAGAAGGAAGCTAGGAACAACACCACCATCATCTCTCCTTATTCTTCATCATTTCTTTGTAAGATTCATCAAAACCCTTGACAAATTTTACTTTAATACTACTGATTATGATGTTATAATGTTCATCTATCATAAATATGTCCAAGATTGTTGTTAAAAATCGTTTTTATAAAGCAAACAAGAACATGCATGAATCTGCCTAAAAATCGACAGTTCACGAAAATATTCGTATAAAATCATCTGTTAAGAGTTAGAGGTCGAATTTTTTTTTAAATTTGAGTATCGAAAAGATCTACAACTTTTATGTTTTACACTTCCTCCAGAAACGCTCTCATTTTTCTCTACGAGCTGATTTATAAGACTGACCAGGAAGTTTTTTGATAAAATGTGTCCGGTTGTTACGCGGCTTTATTTAACTATGTTAATGGACATATTGGAAGCTGAAATTTTGATATGTTAGTCTAGACTCATTGTAGATCAGTTGGTAAAATTTTGAAAGTTCGATTTGGACTATAGATAGGTGAAATCAGTTGGCGTAATGACCCGACATAAACCGAAAACATGGATGATTTTGAATGCGTAATAAAAACCGACATCTCGAAACGACCCCGACTCGAACCAAAATTTCTGGAGACTCTTTGAACATATCTAAGGCTTCCCTAAAAATTTCGGGTCAAACCGAGCCCGTTTGACCATGTTTACAAAGCAAAAACACAACAGTTGACTTTTTTTGACTTTGCGAGTTGAGTTGACTTGCGAACTGAAGACTTGCGAGTTCAGTTTGACTTGCGAGTTCAGTTTGACTTGCGAGTTCAGTTTGACTTGCGAGTTCAGTTTGACTTGCGAGTTCAGTTTGACTTGCGAGTTCAGTTTGATTTGCGAGTTCAGTTTGACTTGTGAACTGAAGACTTCCGAGTTGACTTTGACTTAGGAGTTGACCTTTTTCAGTTGACTTTTGACCTTGAGAGTTGACTTTTTAACCCTTAGTTAATTCTCATAAAATCACATTTTAGACTCTAAATTCCGAGCCTTAACACATTCGGACATATATAAAAGCAATAAACACCTACAAAGATCAAACCTTTATGATGTAGATTCATATATGAAACACATATGCTTCGAGAAGTATACAACACGATGAACTTAATAATAATAATACTTTGAATTATTATTACAAACTTTCACCAACGGGTCGTACACATTTTTAGTAAACGAACTTGAACAACTTATATGGACATACTAGTTAGATGAACTAGCTCTAGGTGGACATTAACCCTCCACCTACATTGTGAATTAAGTGGACATTAACCATCCACTTACATAGATGATCTTTTAAGACATCTACTCATACAACCTTATACGTTTAGGACGTTAAAAGGCTACACATTGGATCACACTTTGCTTGCTAATTGATATTGCTTGCTTGCTATTTGCTAGAACTCAGGTGAGTTTCATAGCCCCTCCTTTTTACTGTTTTATAACTATTTTGGGGGAGAATACATACTACAACTGCTTTATACAACTGCTTTTATGAACACAAGTACCATAAACAACGCTATACGGATTGCATGAGTTAACACACTAATCCACAAAGGCCCTACACATCATAGTTTGTTAGTTTTGCTAAAGCGTGAATATTAATAAATAGATCTATTTGGGACTGACAATCCCCGTCCGGGTTAGTCGCGCTAACCAGTCAAACGGACGTATTAATATTTGTTCATAACGAGTGTACCGGATTAGACACTTGCATTGGGGCACCCACGATCGTGTACTCGAAAGAGGCACGGCACACATTGTTAAGCTTCGGACTATGAGCTCATGGCAAATGGTATACATATTTTTGCATTCGTGCAACTACATATTTACTTATCGTTTGTTAACGATACATTTACTTGACATATTTACCTATCGTTTGTTAACGATACATTTACTCAACACATTTACTTATCGTTTGTTAACGATACATTTACTTATCATTGTTGAATGATACAACGATTAAAATCTTGTGTTTCATAACTCGCGTTTCATACTATTGGGTTTTATACCAACATTTAAACAACTCTATGAACTCACCAACTTTATGTTGACCTTTTAGTATGTATTTCTCAGGTAACCCGCCGCAGTAGGAAGCTATGGATAGCTTAACTCGAGTTGCATATTTTTCAACATCTCAGGATCTAGATTGCATTTTACTATATTTAGTAACTTTGTAATTCAACTTATATTATGCGAACTCCAAATGTTTTGTACAACTATTGTAAACAAATTTGAATTATGGAATGTAATATTTTCAAACGTCTCATATAGAGGTCGTTTGCTTTAATCTTTGTGTAATGATATTTGATTTGGTCGGCGCCCCCATGACACCTCATGTTTCCGCTGCCACGTGTTTTGTGGGTGCGACAGATTGGTATCAGAGCCTAAGGTTATAGCGAACTAGGATTGCATTAGTGACCTAGACTATGACCGTTAGGTTAGTATTCTTGTTTGGTATGACTAGTTCAGTAATTGCATCAATTGAACTTAATTTAACATAGCCTGATCAACTATGTACAATTAAAGGATATTTGATGCAAGACCTGAAATGGTTATAGTAAACGAGGGTACGATAGAAAACGTAACCAAGGATAGAACGGGACCAACCTTATACGTGCTTATGTGCTAGGTTATTATATTTCTATATATAACCTCAACTTCTTATATACAAAACTCCTTGCCACAGAAAATGGCAACCACTCCCATCGCTACGTCTCCCAACTCTGAGAACGAAGCCCAAACACGACCCGCTACTGAAGGAATCGTTACTATGTCTACAGCACCAAACTCTCCTGAACGACTTTACTACATCACTGGCGAAGCCCGAGTGTTACGTACTCGCCCAAGGAGTACCAGATCATCTCGAGCCAACCCTTACTCAAACTCCATCGATAATACCTCACGCCATTCCGCATACCCCCGTAGATGGGACTGGCTACCCACAACTCTCAATACTTGGAGATCTGAGGAAAACATACAAGTTTCTGCTGACCCTATGGACATCTCCCCATATACACAAGAACCCATCCACCATACTGTTCCAGTGCTTACTGCTCGACTTCATTGTCATGAGGAAAGACTCGAGAGCTTGGAACGGGAACAATACGTTGTACAAATGTACGAGTCACGCCAAACACACAACCGTATTGCCGAACTTTTCCAAGAACATGGGAACATGACACGAGATGTGGATATGATCCATCAACAAGTTATTGATGACAGGAGCACGGTTGACCTCCTTCAAGCAAGGTTGGAAGAATGTGAACAACGTTCACATGAAGCTGAAGAGTACACCCGAGTACTAGAGCAACGACTAACCTTGGTTGAGGATAACGCCAGACAAACTGGCAGACTTGCAGGAACCGTGGACCGACTTGTCACACTAATGGAACGAATAAACTTGCGTTAGGACTCAATAAATCTCTATCTTGTAACCTGTTGTGGCGGGATGTGCCCAACTATCTATCTTATGTTGTCTTTTGTAAACTCTCATATTAAGTCCGGATGTAACAATGCCCGACATGTTTTTGTGAACTTCAAACTCTGTAATCGTTTATCTTGCGCCTCAATTTGGTTATAAAAATTTCTTCCTTGCTTTATTGATTGTCTCGACTTGCCGTAGATATTTATCATACTCTCTTTTATGCATCTGCAATAACTTTAGATCTTGCTCAACGAAATCTTATGTGCCTCTTATTTTTTTTCTTTTAGAATCATGGCTCCAAAACGTCAAATGAGCTCCGCTGATATCGAAAGACTTATCAATCAGAGGGTCCAATCAGCCCTAGAAGCTGTCAAAAACAATCCTGATCCGAACCAAGGAAATCCAGGAGGTGCAGGCAACAACCCACCTGTGCCAAAGCCCTGCACCCACAAAGATTTCATGAATTGTAAACCTTTCCATTTCAAAGGAACCGAAGGAGCCGTCGGTCTCATGCGATGGATTGAGAAAATGGAGTCCGTTTTCCGCATAAGTAACTGCCAAGAAGAAAACAAAGTCAAATTCTCTACCTACACTCTAGCTGAGGGTGCACTCACCTTCTGGAACTCATACGCCCAAACCCATGGTATTGATACTGCCTATCAAATGTCTTGGGATGAACTCAAAAACTTGCTGAGGGAAGAATACTGTCCACGCGAGCAACTCCAACAGCTCGAACATGAATTCTGGAACCTCACAGTTCAAGGAAATGACATTACTGGCTACACAACCAGATTTCACCAACTTGCACTCCTTTGTCCATCCATGGTGGACCCTGAATCCAAACGTGTCGAAAGATACATTTGGGGGCTACCTGATTCCATCCAAGGCAATGTCATCTCTTCCAAACCCGGGACCATCCAAAGTGCCGTCCGAATGGCACACGAGCTGATGGCTCAAATCGTCCGCCGTGGGGCGCCCACCGTGAAAACCCCAGGGGACAACAAAAGAAAATGGTCTGGGAACAACAGCAACCAACAACAACAAACCAACAAAAAGGCCGAGACTGTAAAGGCCTACACTTCTGGTTCAGGATCTGGGGATAAGAAAGCATACGTAGGAAAGAAACCTTACTGTTCCTCTTGCAATCGACACCACGATGGTCCGTGTGGTAACCAATGCGGTAACTGCAAACTCTACGGACATCTAACCAAAGATTGTCGAACTCCACCCACAAATGCCAACCCAAACAACCAACCCAATGCACCAAAGGCTTGTTTCGAGTGTGGCAGCACTGCCCATTTCCGGAATAATTGCCCGAAACGAAACAACAACAACAACAACAACAACAGGAACAACAATAACAACAACAACCCTCGCGGTCGAGCTTTTGTACTCAATGCTGGAGAGGCCCGTCAAGATCCCAACGTTGTTACGGGTATGTTTCTTCTCGACGATCTAACCGTTTCAGTCTTATTCGATACTGGTGCTGATAAAAGTTTCATATCTGATGAGTTTTGTCCGTTACTCAACATTACTCCCACTGCCTTAGATGCTAAGTTCACAGTAGAATTAGCAGATGGCAAACTGATAGAGGCCGATAGTGTGATACCTAATTGCACTCTAAACCTAGCCAACGAAATTTTCCCCATAAACCTCATCCCTGTTGAAATCGGGAGCTTCGATGTCATCGTAGGCATGGACTGGTTATCCAAGCATCATGCTGAAATTGTCTGTTTTGAAAAGATTGTGCGTATACCTCTCGCTACCGGTGGAACCTTGATCATACAGGGGGAGACTGGTAGGCGAAACTTAAACATCATCTCTTGTATGAAAACCCAAAAGTACCTGAGGAAAGGGTACCCGGCAATCCTCGCCCATGTAACCGGAATGAAGTCGGCCGAAAAGCGACTTGAGGATGTGCCCATCGTCCGAGACTTTCCAGAAGTCTTTCCTGAAGATTTGCCAGGCCTTCCCCCTCCTAGACAAGTCGAATTCCAAATTGACCTTGTGCCCGGTGCTGCACCCGTGGCACGAGCCCCATACAGATTAGCCCCATCCGAGTTGCAGGAGTTGTCTACCCAATTGCAAGAACTCCTGGACAAGGGATTCATTCGACCAAGTTCCTCACCTTGGGGAGCTCCGGTCCTCTTCGTTAAAAAGAAGGATGGATCCTTCCGCATGTGTATCGATTACCGTGAACTAAACAAAATCACCATCAAAAACCGATACCCACTTCCTAGAATCGACGACCTGTTTGACCAACTTCAAGGTTCGAGCTTTTACTCAAAGATCAACCTTCGGTCTGGTTATCACCAACTTCGCGTTCGAGACGCCGACATCCCGAAAACCGCTTTCCGAACCCGCTATGGGCATTACGAATTCCAAGTGATGCCTTTTGGCCTAACCAACGCACCGGCTGTATTCATGGACCTTATGAATCGGGTGTGCAAACCCTATCTGGACAAGTTTGTCATCGTGTTCATTGACGACATTCTAATCTACTCTCGCGACGAAACTGAGCATGGCCAACACCTGAAAACTATCTTGGAATTACTCAAACACGAGGAGTTATACGCCAAGTTCTCTAAGTGTGAATTCTGGATGCGAACAGTGCAATTCCTAGGGCATGTCGTTGACAGCCAAGGGATACATGTTGATCCAGCAAAAATCGAGGCCATCAAGTGCTGGAAAGCACCAACTACACCAACCGAGGTCCGACAATTTTTAGGTCTTGCTGGGTATTACCGGCGATTCATCGAGAATTTTTCCCGAATTGCGCAACCATTAACCTCCTTGACTCAGAAAGACAAGAAATTCGACTGGACCGACAAACAGGAGTCGGCTTTTCAACTCCTTAAACAGAAACTCTGCAGTGCACCAATCCTATCCTTACCCGAAGGCACCGATGATTTCGTAGTTTACTGCGACGCCTCACATCAAGGACTAGGTTGTGTTTAATGCAACGTGATAAGGTCATCGCTTATGCCTCCCGGCAACTGAAAATCCACGAAAAGAACTACACCACTCATGACCTCGAACTAGGAGCCGTTATTTTTGCGCTCAAAATTTGGAGACACTACCTATATGGTACAAAGTGTACTATCTTCACTGACCACAAAAGCCTTCAACATATCTTTGATCAGAAGGACCTAAACATGAGACAACGTCGTTGGGTCGAGTTACTTAGCGACTACGACTGCGAAATCCGATACCACCCGGGTAAGGCTAACGTTGTTGCCGATGCCCTAAGCCGAAAAGAACGAGTGAAACCCCTTCGAGTTCGAGCCCTTGGTTTAACCGTCCACAACGATTTCATTTCTAAAATTCATTCCACTCAACTCGAAGCACTCAAAGAGAAAAACATCAAAAATGAGGCCTTGCGAGGCATGGAAAAACAATTCGAAATCAAACCCGACGGAACCAGACACTTCTCTAACCGAATCTGGTTACCAAACTTTGGAAACCTATGAGATTTGGTGATGGATGAATCTCACAAATCTCGATACTCCATACATCCTGGTTCTGACAAGATGTATCATGACGTCAAACAACGATATTGGTGGCCCAACATGAAAGCTGACATAGCCACGTATGTTAGTAAGTGTCTAACATGTGCCAAGGTTAAGGCCGAATACCAGAAACCTTCTGGGTTACTTCAACAACCCGAGATACCTCAATGGAAATGGGAAAACATAACCATGGACTTCATCAACAAGCTACCAAAAACACCGAGCGGTTGCGATACCATTTGGGTGATCGTTGATCGTCTCACGAAATCTGCCCATTTCCTAGCTATAAAAGAAAACTACAAGATGGAGCGATTGGCTCGCATCTACATCAAAGAGGTTGTAGCACGACACGGCATACCCATCTCGATCATCTCCGATAGAGATAGCCGCTTCACCTCTCGATTTTGGCAAACACTTCAGAAAGCTCTCGGTACTCGCCTGGATATGAGTACCGCTTATCACCCACAAACCGATGGTCAAAGTGAACGAACCATCCAAACTTTAGAAGATATGTTGCGCGCGTGCGTAGTTGACTTCGACAAAAACTGGGAAAACCACCTACCTTTGTGTGAGTTCTCCTACAACAACAGTTACCACACCAGCATTGGTGCTGCACCCTTCGAGGTACTTTATGGTAGAAAGTGCCGATCACCCATTTGTTGGACCGAAATCGGCGATAGCCAACTCACCGGTCCTGAAATCATCCATGAAACGACCGAGAAAATCGTGACCATTCAAAACCGGCTGAAAGCCGCACGTGACCGTCAGAAGAGTTACGCTGACGTGAGACGCAAACCCCTCGAATTTCAGGTCGGGGACAAAGTACTTTTAAAAGTGTCACCTTGGAAAGGTGTCATTCGTTTTGGTAAACGCGGCAAACTAAACCCTAGATACATCGGACCTTTTGAAATTCTGGAAAGGATTGGTCCGGTGCCATATCGACTGCAGCTACCCCCTCAACTCAGTAGCGTGCACAACACATTCCACATTTCTAACCTGAAGAAATGTCTGTCTGATGAGACACTTGTTATCCCTCTCGACGAAATCCATATCGATGATAGACTCCATTTCGTCGAGGAACCGATAGAAATCATGGACCGTGAGGTCAAACGCTTGAAACAGAGTCGTATTCCCATCGTTAAAGTCCGGTGGAATTCTAGGCGCGGTCCTGAATTCACTTGGGAACGGGAAGACCAAATGCCACTGAAATACCCACATCTATTCTTAGATGCCCCCTCAGACCACGACAACAAGCTAATTTCGGGACGAAATTCTCCTAACAGGGGGAGAATGTGACACCCGACCATTTAGGGCTAGTGTTAGTTCCTAATCATTGTGCTAATACATGTAATTAGGGTGAATTATGTGTATCATTATGTGTATTAATATATGTTATTATATTTGCACACATTTGCGATTTGTTTAAATCGTACATTTTATTATCGGATGGAGTCCGACACAGTTTAAATGCGACGTTGGTGAAAACATTTCTATAAATAACTTTAATCTATTTTTAGAAGTTATTTATCATTTTCTATTATTTGGTTAAAATAATACTCGAAAAACTTAGGCGTTTTGGTTAAAACGTCTCAAATGCAAAGAAAACGCGAGAATTTAATTCAGCGACCAAATTAAACGTCAATAATTAATTTGGCAACATAAATTAAGTATTTTAAATTATACTTCAATGGAAATCTACCCAAAATATATCGTTAATTAAAACGACTCAAAATAACGTTACGCGATTTAACCGCCGTAGAACAAACACGCAAATCGAGACCGACGAATTAACGGAACATTTTTATAAATGTTTTTAAGTATTTTGATAAATATCCCAAGCAAAAATATCGAAATTTAAGTCGTCACTTAAATACGCGTATAAAACGTTTAAAGTATAAATAAACGTCTAAACAATCGGGAAACGAACGTAAAACGCAACAAATTAAGTTAGGAATGGAAAAAGACCAAAATACCCTTTCATGGGGCCCCCTAGGCCGGCCCCCATGTGCCACCCTCATCCCCCACTTATTTTCCATGCAAAATGATGATTTCATATTCCTTACACATCCATATCCCTTTCATGCAAACACCTTTTCTCTCATTTACACTCAAACACATTTTTATCACTCAAAATACCTCTCCTCTCTCTCTCAAAAACCCAGGGATTCTCAGCCCTAAACACCACCATAAACCACCATTAAACACCACCAATTTAAGAGAAGAAATCACAAGAAGGAAGCTAGGAACAACACCACCATCATCTCTCCTTATTCTTCATCATTTCTTTGTAAGATTCATCAAAACCCTTGACAAATTTTACTTTAATACTACTGATTATGATGTTATAATGTTCATCTATCATAAATATGTCCAAGATTGTTGTTAAAAATCGTTTTTATAAAGCAAACAAGAACATGCATGAATCTGCCTAAAAATCGACAGTTCACGAAAATATTCGTATAAAATCATCTGTTAAGAGTTAGAGGTCGAATTTTATTTTAAAATTTGAGTATCGAAAAGATCTACAACTTTCATGTTTTACACTTCCTCCAGAAACGCTCTCATTTTTCTCTACGAGCCGATTTATAAGACTGACCAGGAAGTTTTTCGATAAAATGTGTCCGGTTGTTATGCGGCTTTATTTAACTATGTTAATGGACATATTGGAAGCTGAAATTTTGATATGTTAGTCTAGACTCATTGTAGATCAGTTGGTAAAATTTTGAAAGTTCGATTTGGACTATAGATAGGTGAAATCAGTTGGCGTAATGACCCGACATAAACCGAAAACATGGATGATTTTGAATGCGTAATAAAAACCGACATCTCGAAATGACCCCGACTCGAACCAAAATTTCTGGAGACTCTTTGAACATATCTAAGGCTTCCCTAAAAATTTCGGGTCAAACCGAGCCCGTTTGACCATGTTTACAAAGCAAAAACACAACGGTTGACTTTTTTTGACTTTGCGAGTTGAGTTGACTTGCGAACTGAAGACTTGCGAGTTCAGTTTGACTTGCGAGTTCAGTTTGACTTGCGAGTTCAGTTTGACTTGCGAACTGAAGACTTCCGAGTTGACTTTGACTTAGGAGTTGACCTTTTTCAGTTGACTTTTGACCTTGAGAGTTGACTTTTTAACCCTTAGTTAATTCTCATAAAATCACATTTTAGACTCTAAATTCCGAGCCTTAACACATTCGGACATATATAAAAGCAATAAACACCTACAAAGATCAAACCTTTATGATGTAGATTCATATATGAAACACATATGCTTCGAGAAGTATACAACACGATGAACTTAATAATAATAATACTTTGAATTATTATTACAAACTTTCACCAACGGGTCGTACACATTTTTAGTAAACGAACTTGAACAACTTATATGGACATACTAGTTAGATGAACTAGCTCTAGGTGGACATTAACCCTCCACCTACATTGTGAATTAAGTGGACATTAACCATCCACTTACATAGATGATCTTTTAAGACATCTACTCATACAACCTTATACGTTTAGGACGTTAAAAGGCTACACATTGGATCACACTTTGCTTGCTAATTGATATTGCTTGCTTGCTATTTGCTAGAACTCAGGTGAGTTTCATAGCCCCTCCTTTTTACTGTTTTATAACTATTTTGGGGGAGAATACATACTACAACTGCTTTATACAACTGCTTTTATGAACACAAGTACCATAAACAACGCTATACGGATTGCATGAGTTAACACACTAATCCACAAAGGCCCTACACATCATAGTTTGTTAGTTTTGCTAAAGCGTGAATATTAATAAATAGATCTATTTGGGACTGACAATCCCCGTCCGGGTTAGTCGCGCTAACCAGTCAAACGGACGTATTAATATTTGTTCATAACGAGTGTACCGGATTAGACACTTGCATTGGGGCACCCACGATCGTGTACTCGAAAGAGGCACGGCACACATTGTTAAGCTTCGGACTATGAGCTCATGGCAAATGGTATACATATTTTTGCATTCGTGCAACTACATATTTACTTATCGTTTGTTAACGATACATTTACTTGACATATTTACCTATCGTTTGTTAACGATACATTTACTCAACACATTTACTTATCGTTTGTTAACGATACATTTACTTATCATTGTTGAATGATACAACGATTAAAATCTTGTGTTTCATAACTCGCGTTTCATACTATTGGGTTTTATACCAACATTTAAACAACTCTATGAACTCACCAACTTTATGTTGACCTTTTAGTATGTATTTCTCAGGTAACCCGCCGCAGTAGGAAGCTATGGATAGCTTAACTCGAGTCGCATATTTTTCAACATCTCAGGATCTAGATTGCATTTTACTATATTTAGTAACTTTGTAATTCAACTTATATTATGCGAACTCCAAATGTTTTGTACAACTATTGTAAACAAATTTGAATTATGGAATGTAATATTTTCAAACGTCTCATATAGAGGTCGTTTGCTTTAATCTTTGTGTAATGATATTTGATTTGGTCGGCGCCCCCATGACACCTCATGTTTCCGCTGCCACGTGTTTTGGGGGTGCGACAAGGACGCCAGAAGGTTGCAGGGTTCTGAGAACCGATATACGGGCTTACATCCGCTTTACTTGATTGATTTCACATACGTACTTACTGGACTCAGGTGAGTCTTACAGCCCCACTTTTACTGTTTTTATACTTTGGGGTGAGATACTTAGCAACTGATTTACATATGAACACAATGTACTAAACTGATTACTCTACTTTTTACACACACTGCATGAGTTACTTTTTATCCACTGAAAGCCTCCTATCATAAGTTGTTAGTTATAGACTTAAGCGCGAGTATTAGTAGGATGGATCCATTCGGGACTGACAATCCCTGCCCGGGGTAGTAGCGCTACCACGAACCGTTCTATAGAAATGGGCGTTTGATACTTGTTACATATGAGTGTTCGGATAGCACTCACGGGGGTACGTGATACTGTACTTGATTGTACCATTCACACTACACTGTTAAGCTTCAACTTGTGAGCTCATGGCACCTGTGATGATTTACTGATTTACTTACTTGGCTTGTTAGCCATACGGGTACATATTTGTGGTTCATACTGATACTTTTATTACTAAACCTGTAAGATTCACCAACCTTTTTGGTTGACACTTTTTAGCTTTGTATCTCAGGTACACAGACGGAGTAGGATTACCCTGGACACTAGCTAGAGTCGCATGATTTTCTACATTGCATTTAATGGAGATTCTCAGCATTATCTTTTATATATTATGATTATGTAATAGAATCTCCCGCTACACGCGTGAACTCTAGGGAATTACATTTTTGTAACTGAAAACACTATGTTTTCAAACATTTATATATAATGGAAATGTAACTATTTTATAAACGTTGCATATAGATGTCGTTTGCTTTACTTTGTGCTGTGATATTTGATTAGTAACACCCCATAGCTTGCTTCCGCCAATAGTGAAATTTGGGGGTGTTACAGATTGGTATCAGAGCCTAAGGTTATAGCGAACTAGGTTGCATTTAGTGGGCCTAGACTATGACTGTTAGGCAGTATGTCCTTATTAGATATGACTGGTTCAGGGATTACATCATACGAGTTTAATTTAACATATCCTGATCAACTATGTATAATTAAATAAAGATGATGTAAGAGCTAAAATGGTTATGCTGAACAAGAATACACTAGTTGACTCTGACCACGAGAGAAATGGGACTCAAATTTGTTTGTGCTAGACACTCTAGGCTATATTATATTATGTGTGATTAATATGTATATAGGCCTCACTCCTACTAATGCTTTGTCTCAGAAATGGCAAACACACCACCCAATTCATCGCGCTCTCAATCCGGGTCGCAGAACCCAAGAGTAACTAGGAGGAACGCAAGGTTGCCTCGAGCTGGCCCGTACCCCACCCACTTCACCTTGCCGACCTTAGCCACTAGGGTGAACCAACACGAGCAACGACTTCGCACCATGGATGTCGTGTTGCAGGAAACGAATGAAAATTGGAGACTCACATCCCTCAAGCGCACCGATCAAGTCTCTGAGGATCACGAAACCACCGTTAACAACGTGGATGTCCTTCGTAACAGGGTGGTGGAGATAAGTGTAGAAACTGCCCTTCTACAGCAAAGGCTAGAAGAATGTGAGCAACGCTCACGAGAAGCGGAGGAATATGTTCGCGGATTAGTACAACGACTGGTCCTGGCAGAAGATAATGCCCGACAAGCCAGCAGACTTGCAAACACTGTGGATCGCCTCGTTGCGATGATGCAGCAAATTAATCTACGTCGAGACTAGTGTAGTTCTTACTTTGTAATCTACTAAGCAACTAAATGAACCTATGTAATTCGGTCGGATGTAACAATTCCCGACACCTTTTGTAATATATCTAAGGGATGTAACCTTTGAACTCGTATTATCTATCAAATATTCTCGCTGTTTCAATCTATACTAATTGCCGTTTTCATATTGATGTTATGTATTACCACTTTTATACATAAACGTATATGGCAATTACTATTCTCTTACAAAATCTCATGTATCTTCATTTCTTTTATTGAAGAATCATGCCGCCGAAGACAAGACCATACTCCGATGCCCAGCTTGCATCTCTCATTTCCCAGGCTGTAGCTGAAGCCTTGGCTCGGAATTCTTCACAGAACTCCGGGAGAAACAGCGATACCGCTGAAACCACTGCCGCCAAGCCTTGTTCCTACAAGGATTTTCAGAACTGCAAACCCTTGAGCTTCAAGGGAACCGAAGGAGCCGTCGGACTAATCAGATGGTTCGAAAAGATGGAATCTATCTTTCGCATCAGCAAATGTGAGGAGGACGACAAGGTCAAATTCTCTACCTGCACCCTCAAAGATGGTGCCCTTTCGTGGTGGAATTCTTATGCCCAGTCCGTGGGTATTGACACCGCCTATCTACTCCCTTGGGAGGATCTGAAAAAAATGCTCACTGATGAGTATTGTCCAACCGAACAACTCCAGAAGCTGGATGAAGAATTCTGGAATCTAAAGGTTCAAGGAACTGAGGTTGTTGGATACACCACCAGATTCCAACAACTTGCTGTACTCCGCCCAGCTATGGTGAACACTGAACCGGAGAAAATCAGGAAATACATCCGCGGCCTTCCGGAACCTGTTCGGGGGAACGTCGCCTCTTCTAACCAAACCACCCTCCATGGTGCTATCTGCCTAGCCCATGAACTCACAGCCATGAATGACAACAAAGAATCCCCCATCTCATCCTCAGGAAACAACAACAAGAGAAAGTGGTCCGAGAACCCCAGCAACCAAAATCAAAACCAACGATCATCCAGGAGGCCTGAAACCATTAAAGCCTATACCTCCGGTTCTGATGACAAGAGAGAGTACAGGGGAAACAAGCCCTATTGCTCCAAATGCCAACGACACCATGATGGGTCTTGCCCCTATAGCAAGTGTAAGAGATTTGGACACTTGGCTAGGGATTGCAAATCAAACACCACCGGCACCAACACTCCTACACCAAAGACCTGCTTTGAGTGCAACGGTATTGGGCATTTCAGAAAAGATTGCCCGAAGCTGAAGAACAACAACTACAACAACAACAACAACAGCAATGCTCGAGGAAGAGCTTTTGTGCTGAAATCTGGGGAAGCCCGTCAAGACCCGAATGTGGTCACGGGTACGTTTCTTCTCAAAAACTTGACTGCTTCTGTATTATTTGATACTGGTGCTGATAAGAGCTTTATTTCTGATGAGTTGTATCCACTACTTGACACTACACCTATTGCCTTAGATTCTAAGTACACAGTAGAATTGGCAAACGGAAAACTTATTGAGGCTGACAGTGTGATACCTAATTGCCCTTTAAACTTAGCTAATGAGCTCTTTTCCATTGACTTGAAACCCGTCGAAATCGGCAGCTTTGACATCATAGTCGGTATGGATTGGTTATCCAAACACCGAGCCGAGATCGTTTGTTTTGAGAAAATTGTCCGCATCCCTCTCGTCACCGGTGGAACTTTAGTCATACAAGAGGAGACCGGTGGGACGAGCCTAAACATTATTTCTTGCATGAAAACTCGAAAATACTTGAGAAAAGGGTACCAGGCAATCCTCGCACATGTTATGGAGAAAAAGTCAGAGGAGAAGCGATTTGAGGATGTGCCTATTGTTCGAGATTTCCCCGAAGTCTTTCCTGAAGACTTGCCTGGCCTTCCGCCACCTAGACAAGTCGAATTTTCTATTGATCTTGTGTCCGGTGCAGCACCCGTGGCACGAGCACCTTACCGACTAGCCCCATCCAAACTTCAGGAGTTGTCTACTCAGTTACAAGAACTCCTAGACAAAGGATTTATTCGACCAAGTTCCTCGCCTTGGGGAGCTCCGGTCCTGTTCGTGAAAAAGAAAGACGGTTCTTTCCGTATGTGCATCGACTATCGTGAACTCAACAAATTAACTGTCAAGAACCGTTACCTACTTCCTCGTATTGATGACCTGTTCGACCAACTTCAGGGGTCGAGTTTTTATTCAAAGATCGATCTACGGTCAGGTTATCACCAACTCCGAGTTCGTGATGATGACATTCCTAAAACTACTTTCCGAAGTCGCTACGGGCATTACGAATTCCAAGTGATGACGTCCGGCTTAACCAACGCACCGGCTGTATTCATGGACCTTATGAATCGGGTGTGCAAACCTTACCTTGACAAGTTCGTTATCGTTTTCATCGATGATATTCTGATTTACTCGCGCAATGAACAAGAACACGCGCAACACCTGAAAACCATCCTAGAGCTGCTCAAACACGAAGAGTTATACGCCAAATTCTCTAAGTGTGAGTTTTGGATGCAAATCGTTCAATTCCTTGGATACGTCATTGACAGTCAAGGGATACATGTCGATCCTTCAACAATCGAGGCTATCAAGTGCTGGCAAGCACCCACTACACTCACAGAAGTACGTCAATTCTTAGGACTCGCCGGATACTACAGGCGGTTCATTGAGAATTTTTCGAAAATAGCCCTACCTCTCACTGTAGTAACTCAAAAAGAAAAGAAGTTCGATTGGACTGACAAACAGGAGTCAGCTTTTCAGCTACTAAAACAGAAACTCTGCAGTGCACCTATCTTATCTTTACCCGACGACAACGATGACTTCGTGGTATACTGTGATGCTTCACACCAAGGTCTCGGTTGCGTGTTGATGAAATGAGACAAAGTCATTGCTTACGCCTCTCGACAACTCAAGGTCCATGAAAAGAATTACACAACTCATGACCTAGAGTTGGCGGCTGTTGTATTCGCTCTCAAAATTTGGAGACACTACTTATACGGTACCAAGTGTACAATCTTTACTGACCACAAAAGTCTCCAACATATCTTCGATCAAAAGGATCTCAACATGAGGCAACGTCGATGGGTCGAGTTGCTTACTGATTACGATTGCGAGATTCACTATCATCCGGGCAAGGTAAATGTTGTTGCCGATGCCTTAAGCCGAAAAGAACGAGTGAAACCACTTCGAGTTCGAGCTCTCAGTATGACCATTCACAACGACCTCATCAATCAAACTCTCGCCGCTCAACTCGAAGCACTCAAACCAGAAAACTTGATAAACGAGGCCTTGCGGGGCATGGACAAACAATTTGAAACCAAACCTAATGGGGCCAAATACTTCTCCAACCGAATCTGGTTACCAAGTTTTGGGAACCTGCAAGACTTGGTGATGGATGAAGCTCATAAGTCCAAATACTCTATACACCCCGGTGCCGACAAAATGTATCATGGCATCAAGGAAATGTATTGGTGGCCCAACATGAAAGTGACATTGCAACCTATGTTAGCAAGTGTCTTACTTGTTCCAAAGTTAAAGCTGAACACCAGAAACCTTCCGGTTTGCTACAACAACCAGAAATTCCCCAGTGGAAATGGGAGCAAATCACCATGGACTTCATTACTAAACTCCCGAAAACACCTAGCGGTTGCGATACCATTTGGGTGATCGTCGACCGACTCACTAAATCTGCTCATTTCCTGCCTATCAAAGAAACTGACAAGATGGAACGTTTGACACGGATCTATTTGAAAGAGGTTGTGTCAAGACACGGCGTGCCTATCTCAATCATCTCTGATAGAGATGCTCGATTTACTTCTCACTTCTGGCAATCCTTACAAAAATCTTTCGGTACTCGTTTGGATATGAGTACTGCATACCACCCACAAACTGACAGCCAGAGCGAACGAACTATACAAACACTGGAGGATATGCTACGAGCCTGCGTAGTTGACTTCGGTAAAAATTAGGAAAATCACTTACCCTTGTGCGAATTCTCGTACAACAACAGCTACCACACCAGCATTAAGGCTGCACCCTTCAAGGCACTTTACGGTCGTAAGTGTCGGTCACCCATTTGTTGGACTGAGGTGGGGGATACACAACTCACCGGTCCAGAAATCATTCACGAAACCACTGAAAAGATCATCGGCATACAAAACTGACTGAAAGCTGCGCGTGATCGTCAGAAAAGCTATGCTGACGTGAGACGCAAACACCTCAAGTTTCAAGTTGGAGATCGAGTACTTCTGAAAGTATCGCCTTGGAAAGGCGTCATCCATTTTGGTAAACGTGGGAAACTGAATCCCAGGTACATTGGACCATTCGAAATCCTTGAAAGGATTGGTCCAGTGGCGTACCGACTGCAGCTACCTCCCGAACTCAGTAGCGTGCACCCTATCTTCCACATTTCTAACTTGAAGAAATGTCTGTCTGATGAGACACTGATTATACCCCTCGATGAGATACACATTGACGACAAACTACACTTTGTCACGGAACCCGCGGAAATACTGGACCGAGAGGTCAAGCGCTTGAAACAAAGTCGTATTCCCATTGTTAAAATTCGGTGGAATTCGAGGCGTGGTCCTGAATTCACTTGGGAACGGGAAGACCAAATGCGACTGAAATACCCACATTTGTTCACAGACTCTACTCCTACCGACACCGCGACTACAAGCTAATTTCGTGACGAAATTCTCCTAACAAGGGGAGAATGTAACACCCGCCAATTTAGGACTTTAATTAGTGCCTAAACTACTTGTAATTACCTGTATTTAGTTTTGTAATATTCTAAGTATATGTAACGTTTTGGTGTAATTACATACACGCTTACACGATTTGATTAAATCGTGCGACTTAACCGGACTGAGTCCGACACGAGTAACTTGGACGTTGGTGACAAGCTTTTATAAGTAATGAGGGTATATATTTTGATATATTCGAACGGACATTATTTATAACCCATATTACTGGAATAATATGCTATATCTAGCACGTTTTAGTGAAAACGTAGACAAACACGAACAATTGGTAATAACAAATGAACGAATCTCGACGAAATAACTTAAGTGTATTTTGTGAAACTCTAAGTATTTTTATAGATACTTACGATAATTTCGAACGAAAAACGCACATTTTACTCTTAAAATGAAATGTAAAATGAACGGTTAAATAAACGAGACACAAAACGGAATTAAGAAATGAGAAACACGAAACTCGGATCGGGTCGGCCTAGACCCGCGGATCCAGCCCCAACCGACCCACCTCCTTAAAACCCCATTTCCTTTTCATTTCACCTCATTAACCATCACCTCTTTCTCTCGCTACCACTCTTTCCTCTCCCACTCTCCCTCTCTCTCACTCTAAAACGGCGACAGCAGCTGCTGCTACCACCACCACCATTGAGCATCATCATCATCAACCCCAAGCAAAAGGATCGACATCACCTCTACTCTATCTTCATCTTCTTCGTTTTCATTTTCGAGGTAATAAACATAAAAACTATTTTAAATTACTTGTAACACTTTTATTTACATGCTAGAACGTTTCCCCAACGAGTTTATGTCCAAAAACAGACTTAAAATACGATTTTTAAAGTTAATATGCGAACAGCCCGTTACGCGAGCCGAGATCTATTCGTCCTGCGAGGCGAACCGAAATTCGACTCGCGAAGCCAAACTGCGGACCGAAATCACCTACGAACCGAATTGACCCGCGAGTTGACCTGCGAGTCGAAGTTGACATGCGAGTCGAGTTGAACTGCGAACCGAACTGACCCGCGAGTCAAGTTGACCTGCGAGTCGAGTTGGCCTGCGAGTCGAGTTCTATGCTGCGAACCCAACTCGGTTCGCAGCCCACTTTGTCTTTCGAACCCAAATTCAGTAATAAAAGCACTAATATGAACTAAGATTTATCACTTGATTTTACACCGAAATTAGACTTCAAATGCGCTTTCGATAAAGCAATATAGTAGAAATAAAAATTTTCCAAGCTGACTTGGCAGCTCGACCCCAACCAGGGGCTCTGCCCCTTGGACCCCGCTACCAGGGGTGCTGCCCCCGGACCCCCGTCATCCAGGAACTTGAAAATACTTTTTACACTAAGTGTCGAATACTCACATACGACGATACATATAATAATAACACTTTTGGATTATTATTACAAAAACGTCACCAACGGGCCATACTTATTTTCAAACTACAAACGAATTACTAAACAAATACTTGGACATTTCCTAGTTGAGTGGACAACTAGCATGGGTGGTCTTTTAAGACACCAACTTTTTTACTTGTTTACTTACGACCTTGTGCGTTTCGGACGCCAGAAAGTTGCAGGGTTCTGAGAACCGATATACGGGCTTACATCCGCTTTACTTGATTGATTTCACATACGTACTTACTGGACTCAGGTGAGTCTTACAGCCCCACTTTTACTATTTTTATACTTTGGGGTGAGATACTTAGCAACTGATTTACATATGAACACAATGTACTAAACTGATTACTCTACTTTTTACACACACTGCATGAGTTACTTTTTATCCACTGAAAGCCTCCTATCATAAGTTGTTAGTTATATACTTAAGCGCGAGTATTAGTAGGATGGATCCATTCGGGACTGACAATCCCTGCCCGGGGTAGTAGCGCTACCACGAACCGTTCTATAGAAATGGGCGTTTGATACTTGTTACATATGAGTGTTCGGATAGCACTCACGGGGGTACGTGATACTGTACTTGATTGTACCATTCACACTACACTGTTAAGCTTCAACTTGTGAGCTCATGGCACCTGTGATGATTTACTGATTTACTTACTTGGCTTGTTAGCCATACGGGTACATATTTGTGGTTCATACTGATACTTTTATTACTAAACCTGTAAGATTCACCAACCTTTTTGGTTGACACTTTTTAGCTTTGTATCTCAGGTACACAGACGGAGTAGGATTACCCTGGACACTAGCTAGAGTCGCATGATTTTCTACATTGCATTTAACGGAGATTCTCAGCATTATCTTTTGTATATTATGATTATGTAATAGAATCTCCCGCTACACGCGTGAACTCTAGGGAATTACATTTTTGTAACTGAAAACACTATGTTTTCAAACATTTATATATAATGGAAATGTAACTATTTTATAAACGTTGCATATTGATGTCGTTTGCATTACTTTGTGCTGTGATATTTGATTAGTAACACCTCAAAGCTTGCTTCCACTAACGGTGAAATTTGGGGGTGTTACATCTCATGGTCCATCTCGATCATTATACTTAGGTCAGCTTCGTAAACTACTGAAATTCAAAAGAAATGAAAAATCAGCCCATTTTGCGGACTTCAGAAAACTCAGGTCGCAATCTCAGTTCGCAGGAACTCAAATCGTAGACACTAAGTTCGGTTTGCGATCTCAGTTCGGTTTGAAAATCTCAGTTCGCAAGATCTTAGTTCAGATCACCAATCTCAAATCGCAAGTGTCAACTCGGTTCGCAAGCTCAGTTCGGTTAGCAGATCTCAATTCGCAAATCTCAGTTCGCGAAATCAGCTGAAACCCTAATCCAAGTTCGCGAATACGGCTGAAAACCCCAAAAACAAAAATTCTAAATCCTTAAACGTTTAAACCAGTAGGTTACGAACGTAAACTAACCTAAAATGTCCAGAGACTATTTTTTATCGTAAAAACGCACTTAATGCACGTAAAAATTACTCTAAATCATCCGTTACTTATCACAATAACCTCGAACCTACGCGATACGAGCCGTATGCTCTGATACCAATTGTAAGGTCCTTAGGTCTGGATCGATAACGAGGTTATCTAAGGTATTAAGGTGCGGAATTCCTCAATACGTGTTATAGAATATATAACAGATTGTTTCGTGTTTATATAGTGAATCGGTTAACTAATATGCTTTGTTTTGATTATTACGAATGTAAAACGATCATAACCGAGCCTTTAGAATACTTTAAACTCTCTGGAATGAATAGAATTTTCGTAGGTAATGAATGGCAAAAGTGTTAGGTTTTTCAAACCTAAAATCCTATTTATCACATCTCGGATCGCAGGTATACGGGCTCTGCTAACTGACTCAGTTCACAGCCCAAGTTGGCCCAGCGAACTGACTCAGTTCGCTAGCCTTTCTCACGAACCCAATTCTCAACTCGCATCACAACTTGCCTTGTGAGTTAAGATCCCGGTCAACTATGGTCAACATTTTTCAGCACTATATAATTTAACTTTAAAATGTTTACCAAACAATAATATCTTTTCATTACAATCTAAACCAATGTACAAACTTGATTACAATAATAAAAGTACTATTACAAGCTAGATCTATTGTCACAAAACATGTCTCAACAAAAAGACAATGTAATTAACTTTTGAGCTCCATTTAAAGAAAAAAGAAGCTAAAAAAAATTAGAAAACATATAAAGAGTAAGTATAATAAGATCTTTATAGATAATATTAGGGTCGATTGCCGGATTGTACAATCTTTGACAATTTTTAAAGTTTACCACAAGAAGCTAAATACTTGTGGAGAAACTCGTTAAACTTAGTTGTGAATATTACAACTTGTAATGTGATTTTCTCGTGATTTGTTTCAATTATATAAAGCATTATAGGTTAATTTTACCAATGTCTAATGCATATCTTATATGTACGTGTATCTATATTATATATTAAAGAGCAGTTGATGCTGATGTCATGAAGCTGACTTGTCCAATTCTTAGGCTGTTTGCAATGATGACGTGGCACATTGTGGTGCAAGAAATTTTCTGGTAATTTTGAATTTCTTTTAATTACTTAAATTATTACATTGTTATAATCTAATTAAATGGTATTTATTTTGTGAGTTTCTAGATATCTAAATAAGTAAACTTCCTTTACACTCTTTGATTTTATTGGTCTCTACCAACAACCAATATCACGCCTCCCTCCTCTTTCCTTGTGCACCGCCCAAAATTGTCTCACTTATTTTTAATTGTGTTTCTCTTTCACTCAAGTATCCATATTTGTTCTTCGTATTTCTTCCCTATTCTAACGCTATCTTCAATGTATATGTATTTCTTTCTTATCTCGTCATCACAGTATTAGTTCTTTTTGGTTTAGATGCGTAAATGAATGCTTACTACTAGCGCCTATTTCCTCAACAAGCACGATTCTTTTTCATGTTCTTCAAAATTTTAAATTCTGATTTAAACCATCAAATACTACTTCCGGTTTTAAATTCGTTTACCATCACCATGATTTCTTCACTGTGACACCCGACAAATTAGGGTAAATTATTAGGTCCTAATCACTTTGTAATACATGTAATTAGTTATGTGTTAGGCTAATTGTATGTATCATTATATATATATTGGAATATATACACGTACGCGATTAAATTAAATCGTGCAATTATTTCATCGGATGGATTCCGACCCATTAATACGGACGTTGGTGAACACAATTTATTAAATAACATGAAATTATTTGATAAACATATTTATTTCCAAATATTGATAATATTCCATAAGTATTTCGTATCGTATAAAGTGCTCAAACGCGACCGAAAACGCGCGAAACACGCCTGACAATCGAATAAACGTCAAAACATATTTTATAAATTAAAATATATTATTTTGGATGGAAATCATTTATTTAAAACATCGTAATTCAAATCGTTAAAAAAACGTATAATTTAAATGTTACGCGACTAAACAACCTAAACTCGAAACCGCAAATCAATACCGACACCATAACCAAACATTTTTAGAAATGTTTTCTAGGTATTCTAAACAATGCTTTAATCTAAACATATTAAAATTCAAACGTTATTTTTAACACGTACGTATAACGTTTAAATTACAAACGAACGTTTAAACGATCGGGTAAACAAACACGGATATAATACCGTTAATGGGGAGGCAAGATTTTAACAAACCTCACCTCCCCCTTTTTGACCAAAAATCGGCCAAAACAAGATCCACAAATGGTGGATCTTGTTCTTGACCATAAGCATTCAAACACACCATTACTACTTCATTCACCACCATCTCATCTCTCTCTACATTCTCTCACTAAAACACACACACAAATACTCTCCCTCTCCTCTCTTCCTCCTCCATTCGGCTACCACCTCACCACCATCAACCACCATCATCTACTTGGAAAGAAGGCAAGGAAAAGGAAGAGCAAGAAGCAACAAGCATCATCTCACCTTCCTCTCTCTCTAGAACTCGTTTTTGGTATGATCCACCACCTCTCTCTCTCGAGATTTTCGTGGTTTTAGTATATCTTCATGTAAAAATGCTCATACAACTTGTTAATGTCCAAGAAAAGTTTTAAAAACGTTTTTATGAACACAAACACGAAGTACATAAATCTGCCCAGAATTCTCGTCTTACCAAATCGTGTATAACTTGAGTTCTAGGATGAATCAACATATGAATCTTATACCGAAATCTCCGTATGGATGTCTTCTACAAAAAGTTCTTCTTTGACCATTTCCAGAAATACACGTATTTTAGTGTAGAAGCTGATCTTTGATCGAAGGTCTGTTTTAGACCAAAACCGACCACTCTTCATATTTATTTTTGTTAAAAATAGTAAAGGAACTTATAAAAATAACATAAAGTGCAGAAATAAACTAGACATATAGGATAACGTGTGTGATTTTTGGTGTGACTTGTTGCGGATTAAAAATGGACCAAACCGAGACCCGAATCGAGTGAAAAATCAGAAAATACAAGGACCAAGGGCTGTTTTAGTCATTTTACAAAACCGACACTTCGGGTAAACCCCGACACGAACAAATAATTTTATTTAACTTATTGGACCATTTTAAGACTTGTGTAAAAGTCTCGGGTCAAACCGAGCACGTTTGACCATCGAACCGAAAGTGAAAACATGATCAGCCGCTAGTGTCGCTAGAGGGCCAAATCCTATAGCGACACTAGCCCAATGTCACCTAATCTGATTAAGTGTCGCCTAGCGACACTCAACCCAGTGTCGCTAAAAATCAATTATGTCGCATATAGCGACACTGACCGAATGTCGCTACCTTATCGAATGTCGCCTATAACGACACTAAGCCTAGTGTCGCCAAAAATCAATATGACGTTTCATATAGCGACACTTATCCTAGTGTCGCCATAATTGAAGAAGTGCCGCCTATAGCGACACTAATCTAATGTCGCTAATCAATTAAAAATCATAATCCAGCGACACTCACCTAGTGTTGCCTAACTAGTGTCACCTATAGCGACACTAGCCCAGTGTCACCAAAAACAGAGTTGAATTATTTTCCTAAGTATGGGAATATGTTATACCAAATAAATCAAACACGATACGACTTATATACAAGACATATATATAATTTATTAAGTATACAACAACACGAGTATAATAATAATAGTTGAGATTAATTATAAACCATCACCAACGGGCCGTACACGTTTTCAAAACACAAACAAACCAAATCATTTGGACATTACTAGTTGGATTAACAACTAGCATAGGTGACCTCTCGAGACACCTACACATCATACTAACCTTGCGCGTTGTAAACGCCCGGCAGGTTACAGTCTTCGGACACCACATTGTACTACATCATACTTGCTTCATTGCAATACTTCAGACTCAGGTGAGTCTCATAGCCCCTCATTTTACTGCTTTAAACCCAGGGGTGGGAATACATGCTCAGTTTTAATTACATGTGAACACAAGTATAAAACTCGATATATTGACTGCATGAGTTGTTCTTACTAATCATGAAGCCCTCCATATCATAGTTTGTTAGTATGGATTTAGCGCGAGTGTTAGTGTATGGTACCATATGGGATTGACAATCCCCGTCCGAGGTAGTCGCGCTACCACGACTGCGGTCGAACGGACGCATTATCATTTGTTCACACGTGTGTATGATTAGGCACATGCAGGAGGAAAACTCGATCAGGCACTTGATTGTGATCCTGACACCTCAGTTAAGCTCAAACTATGAGCTCATGGCAGTAATATACACATTTATTTGATTGATTTCAAATCATTATACTAAATCTTGTGGTTCATACATTGTGGTTTCATCATTACACCTGTGAGCTCACCAGCGTTAGCTGACCCTTTTAGCATGTATTCTCAGGTGCTCAACAGCAGTAGGTCTGCTCAGGACAACATAGCTCGAGTCGCATGCAAACATCAAGAGATTTTCCTGCATTATTATATTTTGTAAAAGTAGTAATGCCTTAGAATCTCTCGGATAGGTTACCGAGCTTTTGTAACTTATTAACTATTGTAAACTTTATTACAATCAATGTATTTTTGTAAACGACGCATGTAGATGTCGTTCATTATATACCTTGTGTGTTTTGATGATTGATTAGTCGCGCCCCGACCCGATTCGCTTCCGCAACCCGAATTTGGGGGTGCGACATTCACCTTCAGTACTTTGTTGACAATTTCGAATCAGAGAATTCATCTTTTCCATGAGGTATGTATGTTTGGGTTCGCTCAAAGATAAACATAGGTTGATTAAAATTCATTTGCAATTAGGATTTTTATGGGTTCAATTTCGTACAATTTTGATTTTATATATGTTTGATTAGGGTTGTTATAATTCTGATTTGATTTTTATGTGAGTGTTTGTTGTAGGTTATTATTCATTACGAAGGTTTTTAAAGGTGTTTATACGAGATTAGTTTAAGTATATCTAATTGTGCGGTTCAGATCAAGATCATTGATGGCAAGTTTGTAATTGTACTGCGAAAATATTTAAGGTGTTTATACGAGATTAGTTTAAGTATATCTTACTTTTGTATTTTGTTGTGAGCACGACAATTGCTTGCTGTAGGTAGATCTGAGAATCGATGTCGTTATCCGGTGATTTTTCTTTCATCCAACCCCTTCTATCACTTTTTATATTTTTTTTTATCTAATTTTGAATTCCCCTGTAACTCTTTGTATTTGTTTTATCTAAAATTCATCATGGATATTATCATTAAGTTGTCATTTATCAATTATATGATTAAAGCCTTATTTCAAGTATTCATGCATATTGTATTTTGTAGGATTGCAAATAAACAAAAGTCAGATGTATTGCTTTGGTACCCAAGTATTCATTCACGTTGTAATCTCAAGGTGTGTTCTCTTCTTCACTGTTTCTTATTATAATTCTAATTATATTAAGAATTCATTTTTATTTATTTATCTATCACCATCTCTCATTCATGTTTTGCTTCCTTCACACTGATTAGGCCTTGATCTGATAATAAAGTGTTACATGTTAAGGGTCTATTACAAAAGGTGCACTTGAAGCAGTTGTGGATTTTGATGTTTTGAGCGGGTCGGTGGCTGTTGTGTGCTATATTGTTGTAGGTTTTGATTGTTAGTTGAATTTGCAGATGTCATTTGTGATATATAGTTTGACCCATTTTTCACTAAATGGGTCGAAGTTACCTTTATACAGAAAATAAATCTTGACTTATTTTAACGAATAACCAATGTATAATATTTTAGGATATTAGTTTATGTTTCCTATGGAATTAAGTGTTATTAGGGGATGATAAATGATTATTCCTATGATTTGTTTATTGAAATGGGTCTAATATGTTAGTGTTGTGAAGAATTTTAGGTTGTATAGTTTTGCTGTAGCTGGATCATGTCTTGATGTAAATCATTTGAAGTTGGATTATGTTATGAAGTTTAAATACTACTCACCATGTAAGTATTTGTCAATATTTAGTAAACTGCAATTGAAACTTTGTAATTATGTTTTTCTGTATTTTATGCATCTGTATAAAGAAAAACTAACATATTAAAAGAATAGCCAGATATGTATGTCTGTCTATTTATGGGTTCAAATCCTTCTCCAGCCACCATCTCTCATTTACTTTTGATATTTAGTTCTTATTCATACAATTTTTTTGTTTGAATTCGGCTGGTTTCAAGTATGATCATGTTACTGGACATAATGAATTCATTTAAGAACCTCATAATGAACTATTCTTGTCTAAAAAAATTATAGAAGTATATCACTTATTTACTTCTATAAAGTAAAGGAGATGGATAACATTTTACACGATCCATGTTAGAACCCTCATTTTATATATTATGCTGGTTTATTTGGCATGCTAATGGTTTTCTTTTTGTGTGTTTTATATATGCATTTTCAGGTAGCCTAAATCAGTATATCAATGTTAAACGACTTTGCTAAGGTAATATGCATTATCTCATTGTATTCTCCATTTTATTTGTGATAATGAACTGGGAGATTTACAATTCCATCTTATTTGTAGTTATTAATAAGGTATATGCTATCTAATTTTAGTCCCAATAGTAGTTCCTCGAATAGGCTGAACTTGCTATCTATGTACTATTTACGTACTTCCCTTTCTAAAATGGACTGTTGGTCTATTTTGGCTAATATTTTATAAGTCTACATTAGTTTCAAGTATCTTTTCAGATATTTAGGTGCTTTGAGATTATAGATAAAGTTGTTGTTGCACTTGGAGCTATGAATCTGCTTGGTTAATGGGTAACTCTGTAAGGTTTCCGCAATGGTGCTTTGAATGTTTAGGTGGGTTAAGATTAAGCAGGATGAGATTCTTAAGTATATTTTTCAGAGGATGGATCACCAACAATTGAAATCGCACTCAAGATGGCATTAAGTGACCACTATTCTATTAGTCCAACCAAAAAAAGAATTTCATAACGTTGCATTAATCTATTGTTATGGGACGATGAAGTATGTATATGATTGTACGAGTGGATTTTGGTGATGTGTTTTAGTTATTTATCTACATATAAACTCATTGATGAAATACAAGAAAAATATGTGTTCAGCTATATTTAATTTATATACTCAATCTTACAAAATAATTTAACTTATTTATTATTTTAAATATAACTTATTGGTGGAGACTAAGATTTCATAATGTAAAGGTTATGTTATTTATTCCTAATAATTATTGTATTTTAATTTTATGCATATTTGCTATGTTTAATTATGAGTTGTCATTGTGATATTTTTTTCTTATACCAAATACTTTAATTTTATGCGCTTTTTAATTGTTACATAAGTGTCTCGGTAAAATGCCAAAAGATACAAAAAAAAATGTTAATACAATCAACTTATTCTACTTCTATTATAGATACAAAATTACATCAATTAATTTTATAAATTATTTTTTATCAAACCCGTGTATACACGGGTCAATAAACTAGTACTTATTCTATATGTGAACTTTGTGGATGTTTATTTATTTTCAAAGTCGTAACTTATTGCTAAAAATTAACTGTAATACTGTTACGAATACATAAATGTTTCAATAAATTGGGAGTTATATTATAGGTACAGTTATCTTATTCAACCAAAACGAATTAATTCATATTGGTAATGTCCATAATCTGATATAAATATAACACATGGGGTCTCTCATTTTCACAAAACACAAACATGAAAGCGCAACAAGCAACAGCTATGGTAAGTGCTTTGATCAAAGTTGCCTTTTTTGCCACATTGGTGCTTAATACTTCTGGTTTAAGTTCTGTTAGTGCAATACCATATGCTAAAGATCGAAAACTGGCTCCTAGTATTATCAACGATGTTGAAAGGTCCACCGACACAACTTACATCCCAAACAGTGATTGCAATAGTGATAATGATTGTAGACCTTTCTGCCCACCTAAATGGATACCACGTTGTATGGATGGAAGGTGTTGGTGTTATACAAGTTGATACAACAGAAGTCTCTAGATCATAAAGAGAATAAATATTTTGTATGAATGCAGGTTTGAAAACATATTTATCACAATGTTGAATCTTCGCGTTCAAAGCACTTTGGTTTTGATTAATCCCAAGTCTAATGTGAATTTCTTCTATAATTCCAAAGTAAATTGCAACAACTAACTTGGTCAATGGAAAAAATACAATTTAATTAAACTTTAGTAATAAAATTATATATAAAAAAAAAAAAGCTAAAAAATTTAAAAAAAAACGCATAAAGAATAAGCATCATATGATCTTAGTAAATCTTATCAGTGTCGATTGCCCGATTGTACATTGTTAACTATATTTAAAATTTTACCACATAATACCATATAAATGGCAAAAGCAATAGTTATTGTAGATACATTTTTTAAAGTCGGGCTTCTGGCCATAATGTTGGTAGCTAAGTACTTGCGTATAAACATTAAATTTAGCTCTGTGAAAATTACAACCAATGAAGAGACTTTCTCGTGAATGTTTTTTTATGTTAAATAAAACATTGCATGTTAATAGCATATCTTATGTGTACGTGTAAATATATTATATCTATATCTATATCTATACTATTATATAATGGAGTTGGAAAAAAGTCTTAAAATGGAGTAATAGTAAATGACTATTTTGCCTCCACTTCTTTATTATATTAGAATTAAAATGAAATATTTAACACTTAAATAAGTACAATTAATTATTGGATTTAATGTATCATAATTAATTTCGGTTTCAAAATATATAATCCTATCAAACAATAAATGATTTTTTTGTAACTTATATAATATAATTGATAGAGAATATTAGTATAATGGACAATAAATTTTTGGTTACGATATATATATATATATATATAACCAACTAAAAGTTGAGAACCTTAAGAACTACTAGATTACATGTTTGTTCACATGTGATTAACTCCATTCACATGTGAACATTGATTTAGATTAAATTGAGAAAGAAAAAAATGTCAAAAAATCCTAAAATTACGTCTTAAAACACGTTTGACCTGATTTGTTCACATTATCGTTTACATGTGAACATATATTTGTTTTTTGATATAATTTTAGGATTTTTTGACATTTTTTTCTTTCTCAATCTAATCTAAATCAATGTTTACATGAGAATGAAGTTAATCACATGTGAACAAACATATAATCTAGTAGTTCTCAAGGTTCTCAACTTTTAGTTGGTTCTCGTTTGAACCTCCCTCCCTCTCTCTCTCTCTCTCTCTCTCTATATATATATATATATATATATATATATATATATGTATGTAGGGAAGGTTTAAATAAGAACCATTATAAAGTTGAGAAATTTGAGAACCACAAGGAATATGTAATTGTTCACGTGTAATTCACTTTATACACATGTGAACATTAATATTTTTTCAAATGAGAAACAAAAAGACGTCAAAAAATGTAAAATTACGTTTAAAAACTCGTAAAAACACATATGTTCACAACTGAACAGTTCACATGTGAACAAATCGGTTAAAGTTAGTTAAAATAAGTTTTTACAATTAATTTTTTGAATTTCACGGTCTTATTGATTCTTATTATCATTTTATATATATTTTGACATTATCATATGTGAACAATCACATATTTAAGTGGTTCTCACAAGTTCTCAATTTCTTAGTGGTTCTCATTTGAACCCTTCATATATATATATATATATATATATATATATATATATATATATATATATATATATATATATATATATATATATGATCCAGAGGGAACCACTTTTTTGGGTGTAAGGGAAAGCGTTAACATTCATTACGAACTATCTTAACTTCGTCAATACAAATGTCAAAAATGTGAATTTAAATACGCGTTGATCAAAATCGATACTATGGATGTTAGCATTCTTTAACGAATGCTTGGTGCAGATTATCTTGATTTATAAAGTGAATGTTAAAATTAAAAGTATTCTATATTAATGTAATGACTATAAAAGTAAATTCATCTGATAATCAATTATTTAGAACATCAATTTTGATTAAAAGTTTTTGGTAAAAATATATAACATCCAAAAATCCAAAAGTATTATTTTGGTAAAAGTAAAAGTAATTGTTTTAAGTTATTATTATTTTAAGTGGTATAAAATAATAGTAATTGTGAATTGGTTTTAAGTTCCAGACAATAAGAACCACGGGGAATAAAATTAGACTAAAGCTTATCTTTATACATACATACCTCGTTACATACATACACGTATCATACAAAAACATTCCAGAGAGAGTGGAGAAAGAGGAGAAATCGCAGGAACCATGAATCCTTCACCAAAATAGTTTCAAAACATGAAATTGAAGCTAGTTAACTCGAATTCGAGCTTCTATGATCATTCCTAACATGAGGTAATTGTGTTCTTCTCTTAATTTTTGACCTAGAAATGGGTTTCATGGGGTTTTTGAAGGATTATTGGTTTTAATCCGAAATTAGAGTTTAAAATGGTTAAATTGATGTTAGTTAGTGTTATAGTGAGTGTTATTAACACTAATTCAACTCAATAATGGGTAATTCAAATCGTGTGATTAATGATCAAAGTGGGTTTTGATCAAATGATGATGATTTGGTATTAATTCACCTTGATTAGTGATTAGAAATGTTATTGGAATATTATTAGTGGAAATTGAAGTAGTGAATCAAGTTGTTAAATCCTAGAGCTAAAGATGATCATGGGAATGATCATGGTTTTGCGATAAAATGATAAATTTTAATAAGTTATTATGAATTAATGATGTTTAAAGTAGTTCTTCATAACCTTGGATTGGTTTATGTTGAATTGATATAAGTTAGCGATCACTTATTTGAAATGTAGTTGAAAAGAGGCTATTATGATTAAAATGGTAATTCAAGTGGTTGGATACTTGAGTTGAAAATGATCAATCCAAAGTTGTGATGGATTGATGATTTTGATTAGTTGATTATGAGGATTGTTAGTTGCTAAATGTGTTATTATATTGATGTGTTACATGTTAGGTGATCAAAAGACATGGCATCAATAATCAAGGGTGAAAATGCATAATTTCCCTAAAAAGCAAATGTGAGTGATATGGGGGTTAAATGGGTAATGGTTGTATGTTATGGATTGCTTACGAGCAAGAGGCTCATACAATCAAGTGGATTATGTTTTGTTTCATACTTTGGTTCTAAGTATGATTACTATGATGTTGCTATAGCACATGATGTGGAACATGTGCTAATCGATTATTGTTGATATGTGGAATATTTTTGTGGATTATGTGGATTGAGCTTTTGTAGAAATTTGTTGATCAGTTGCTAGTTGCGGTTAGCACTGATTTTCAGAGTACGTGCTTGCATGTGTCGTTGATGTAGTATGCATACTATTGGCGGGGGTTCACATAGAGTTGTTATTGGTTATGTGCGCATACCAATGATATTGTTGCTAGCATTTATGTCGACGTGATATGGTGCTATGTGATATTGGCCGTGGATCCCATAGAGTTCAGAGAAGTCACTACAATTGCTCAGTAGTTAATTGATTAAGAAAATATGTGTTGATAATATTTGATATATGTTGTTGTGTTGTGGATTATTCATTTAATTGCTCATATGCTCACTAAGCATTTTGCTTACCCCTTCCGTTGTTTTATGTTGTAGGTGTATGGTTCAGTTGAACCAAATAGATGAAATGTAGTTGCAAGAAGGTAGCATGGATTGGAGCTTGAAATGTGGTTAGACAAGCTTCTACTCCTTTTGAATTGTCGTTATGTTTATCGCTTGTGTAAATCACCAAAAAGACACATTTAAAGCTATATTGATGTTTTAAGGTGTAAATTGTCAATTGGTTGAAAAGTGTACCTTTGACTTGTCAAAGTCAAAGATGAATGTGGTGGTATCAAATTGGGTAATGGTTATATTGTAAAGTGATAAAAGTGGTCATATGTTCATGTGTATGGTATTGATCATGGTTTTGGTGAAATTATGATCAAAGTGTTAAAAGTTGTATGTTGGTTCAATTATGTGGTCATGAATCATTCATCATGGTATGGGGTTAATAAGGGTTGAAATATGATGTTAAGGTTGTTAATGTTATTACTTTTGGTTAAAGTGTCCAAATGGACCACAAACGGGTCAAGGAGACAAAATAAGTGATGATGTAAGTATGGTGCTTATGTTCATTGCCTTAGATGTCAAATGTAGGTGGGAATATGTTGGCAAAAGGTCAGATGCTAAAACCAAGTGGTTTGAAATATGTGTTGTTCACTAAAATGGTTTAAAATGGTCCAAAATTGAGGAGACATCCGTTTTCTAGTAAAACGTGTATTTTGAAAAAGTTTTAAAAGGGAAAGTTTCATTTCGGCATATTGGAGGTGCCTGCAAAATTTTAGAGTCTAAGTCTTTACGGTTTAGAAGTTATGCACGTTTAAAATTTATGTTTTGGTATTAAAATGTGCAGGCCTGGTACAGCTTGAACTACCCGGCTGGTAGACATGCGTACCCGGCGGGTACTTAGACTACCCGACGGGTACTCATCTACTTTTGGTGAATTTTGTTTTAAGCTACAATTTTGTACTTAGAGTTAAGTGGGGACCTAATATGTATACCATTAAGTAGTGGAACATTGTTAAGAGTATTTTAACAGTAAAAAAAAAATTTGAGGCGTTTCAAGTTGGTATCAGAGCGATAGTTTAAGGGATTTAGGTAATCCACGATAGGATTGCCTAGACTTATACTAATATGAATTGCTTAATTTGCTGTTATGATTCTATGTAGTTGTGAATTTGAATTAGTTGAATTGATATGATTCCTAGCTATGTGTTAAGTTAATAGTTAAGACGTTAAATCACATGTTTAGCGTCACATGACGCATCTTTTTGGCCAACAAAATTTCAGGGTCGGATTGAGCTGAAATTTACATGGTCACTCGAAAAGGCCCAGTGATCAAAACTCATCGCTTCGCCATGAGCCTTGTCAGTTTTGTGCCTTTCGGGGTTGTTTAGGGCCCGAAAATAGTGTTTTTCATGTTTCGGGCCTTGTTTTGAACTTGTTGATCATGTTTCGGTTTGGGCTTTTGTTTCCTTAAGCCCCGGGGATTTGTTTATGTGGTTAAATGTAATTCTAGAGTTTGTTTACACGATGTGTTACAAACTTTGAATTTGGATTAATTATGGGGAATAGTTAAAATTCCTTGCCACTGATTAAATCATGTGGTTGCTCCTTAGGGAGAATATGTTGTGACTGCGGTCAAACTAATAGACAAAATAAATGTGGATATGCTTATGAAATAAGAAAATTGTGGTACGGTTTTCATTTGATTGGGGGAGAGGTAAGTCTTCCCGGTCAAATGTAAACGATTTGTTATGTGATAAAGTTGAATGCACACTGTTTGTGTGCTAGTTGATAAAACAGTATACACATTTTGTGCTTATGTGGGATTACTTGCTTATGTGGAATTGGTACTTGTGAGTAGTTTCGTACTCATAGTTGTATAACATGAATAGTGTAGCAAGTAAATTCCTGATTATGTGTCTGTTGCTAAGACCTTATTAAACGTGTGTTTATTGTTGATCGAGTTGTTGTGTTACGTGTTAAAGCAATGTGAAATCACTTTGAAAATTGATGATATGAGGTAACCTGAGAAGGAAGTGTGTATAACATAATCTAACGACGTCTGGCCAACGTAGTATATTATGCTATGTCACATAAAATTGTTGAGGCTACCAAGTGCCAGAGAAATTTAATGTGATTGTAGAGATTAATGGAGTAATCATTGTGCATTCTGAATTGTTTCCGAGCAAGGGGTTTGCACAATTAAGAGGTGTTTTGTTTACATCTTGTTTTGTTTCAAGGTGTAAATATGTATTGTGGAATATAGAGATACACATCAAATGATGTAAAGCAGTATTAAACCACTAAACTATTGTTTTAATGTGGTACCTATTGTAAAACGAGTTGTAAGATAAATCTTAAGTGGGGGAGAAAGTTATGATTAAATGACGTAAAATATGTTGACAAAGTAGAAATTGGTTATGATATAACCTAATGCGAAATTATGGTTATGAATCTACGATGATAATGGCTGAATGAGGGTTCTAACGGCCCGAATAGCCTATTTTAAAGACTTAATTTGAATTTTGTGTTGATAAAAGAGAGAAATTCTATGAATAATAGCAGTATAACGTGTGAAAGTGATAGCTATGTTGCCATTAAGGGAGATTTATGTGTAATTACCAATATGTTGAAAACATAATGATGAGATGAATCGGATATATTGCAACTAGTGAGGATTAAAAAAGTGAAATAAGTCAATGTAGAGGTCAGCTAACTGCGGTTGGCATGTTGTGACATTGATGAATATGTTCTTATGGTTGCACATTATGTTGTTTTAGTATACATGTTGACATAGCATGGTACTAAGTGATGTTGAGCTTGGTATCCATTCCGATGTGAATTGGTGCCTTGCGCATTTGTTGTTGAACTTAGCCTTTATTTCGACGTGATTTGAGGCTAAGTGATTACGTAACTATAGATTCACATAATAATTTGACCTCTACATGCTACTTAATAATGGTGTGTTTAAGGTTATGTGATTCCGGATTACATACGTGTAAGAGGTTTCGTATAACCATGTGGTGTTTATAATTACAAATTGTAATTAAGTGTAAATGTTTCAAAGTGGTATATGTGATTAATTAAAATAGCCTGGTAGGTGGTCATGTGGTTTAGGGGGATAAGGTTTATGCACAGTATATGTGTGTGGATAAAAAACAGAAACATGCACGTTTTGATATGTGCATGTGGAAAGAATTGAAAATATGTACTTGCATTTATAAGTTGCTCAAGGGAGTAACATATGTTATGTGTATCAATTGTTGATAATGTACTTTGTGCTGGGCATTGCACTCTGTACAGTAAACTGCAGATAGAGTTAAATGCACATGTTATGTGCTAATGTTAACCGGATTCGCTAACTTATGTTAGCTTAGTGTTATTGAATTAGTATGCATACCGACATGGTATGATACTAAATGAGTTGTTTCGAAATTTATGTATAAGTTGTTCAAAGTGTATTTAAAAGTCTACATGCACAGATGGTTATGTGCCAAGACTGTTATAAAAGTCGAGTTGAAATGCTACATACTCGTGCTGAGTTCTGGTAGTAGTATATTAAGTGGAATCAATACGATAGGCATTCGTGAGGACAAGAATGAAATAAGAGGGGGAGAGTTGTAACATCCCAAAATCCAAAAGTATTATTTTGGTAAAAGTAAAAGTAATTGTTTTAATTTATTATTATTTTAAGTGGTATAAAATAATAGTAACTGTGAATTGGTTTTAAGTTCCAGACAATAAGAACCACGGGGAATAAAATTAGATTAAAGCTTATCTTTATACATACATATCTCGTTACATACATACACGTATCATACAAAAACATTCCAGAGAGAGTGGAGAAAGAGGAGAAATCGCAGGAACCATGAATCCTTCACCAAAATTGATTCAAAACATGAAATTGAAGCTAGTTAACTCGAATTCGAGCTTCTATGATCATTCCTAACATGAGGTAATTGTGTTCTTCCCTCAATTTTTGACCTAGAAATGGGTTTTATGGGGTTTTTGAAGAATTATTGGTTTTAATCCAAAATTAGAGTTTAAAATGGTTAAATTGATGTTAGTTAGTGTTATAGTGAGTGTTATTAACACTAATTCAACTCAATAATGGGTAATTCAAATTGTGTGATTAATGATCAAAGGGGGTTTTGATCAAATGATGATGATTTGTTGTTAAATCACCTTGATTAGTGATTACAAATGTTATTGGAATATTATTAGTGGAAATTGAATTAGTGAATCAAGTTGTTAAATCCTAGAGCTAAAGATGATTATGGGAATGATCATGGTTTTGAGATAAAATGATAAACTTAATAAGTGATTATGAATTAATGATTTTTAAAGTAGTTCTTCATACCCTTGAATTGGTTTATGTTGAATTGATATAAGTTAGCGATCACTTATTTGAAATGTAGTTGAAAAGAGGCTATTATGATTAAAATGGTAATTCAAGTGGCTGGATACTTGAGTTGAAAATGATCAATCCAAAGGGGTGATGGATTGATGATTTTTAATAGTTGATTATGATGATTGTTAGTTGCTAAATGTGTTATTATATTGATGTGTTACATTTTAGGTGATCAAAAGATATGGCATCAATAATCAAGGGTGAAATTGCATAATTTACCTAAAAAGAAAAGGTGAGTGATATGGGGGTTAAATGGGTAATGGTTGTATGTTCCGGATTTCTTACGTGCAAGAGGTTCATACAATCAAATGGATTATGTTTTGTTTCATACTTTGGTTTTAAGTATGATTACTATGATGTTGCTATAGCACACGATGCGGAACATGTGCTAATCGATTATTGTTGATATGTGGAATATTTTTGTGGATTATGTGGATTGAGCTTTTGTAGAGATTTGTTGATCAGTTGCTAGTTGCGGTTAGCACTGATTTTCATAGTACGTGCTTACACGTGTTGTTGATGTAGTATGCATACTATTGGCCGGGGTTCACATAAAGTTGTTATTGGTTATGTGCGCATACCAATGATGTTGCTACCATTCATGTCGACGTGATATGGTGCTATGTGATATTGGCCGTGGATCCCATAGAGTTCAGAGAAGTCACTACAATTGCTCAGTAGTTAATTGATTAAGCAAATATGTGTTGATAATATTTGCTATATGTTGTTGTGTTGTGGATTATTCATTTAGTTGCTCATATGCTCACTAAGCGTTTTGATTACCCCTTTAGTTGTTTTATGTTGTAGGTGTATGGTTCGGTTGAACCAAATGGATGAAATGTAGTTGCAAGAAGGTAGCGTGGATTGGAGCTTGCAATGTGGTTAGACAAGCTTGTACTCCTTTTGAATTGTCGTTATGTTTATCGCTTGTGTAAATCTCCCAAAAGACACATTTAAAGCTATATTGATGTTTTAACGTGTAAATTGACAATTGGTTGAAAAGTGTGTCACACCCCGTCTAAAGCGGAAACAACGGGGTATAACGGTGATAGGATCATAACACATCATTATATAGAATACTATATGAAATAAAATATCCAATGTGTCATGATGCCAATAACATGAATTACGGTTCATGTCGTGCATACATTTCAACAATGAATTCAAAAGCTTACAAACAAACGTACATTAAAATGTTAAGGCAAAACAAGCCTTCACAAACAACCTTAATGATGCACCACAAGTCTTGAATAACTCTTAATGCAACCCTAAAGGTCCACTAAGTTCTCTTGTCCTCTACTTTAAGTCCACTAGTATAACCTGAAAAGATATGCTCAAAAACGTCAACACGAATGTTGGTGAGTTTCGTAGGTTTGAAACCAGACACCAGAAAAATAAACATTTTGCTGTGATAATAATAAGTTAGGACAATGCATATAGAAATGGCACACAAGTGAAATAATCCAACCGAACAATCCACAAACCGTCATCACCCCATGAAGGAGTATGACCCAACCAAATCATGTGTATGCGGTAGCTACCCATAAATGACCTTCAATGTACACCTAAGCATACATTAGGTATACACTCCTGAAAGAGTGCAGCCTTGTAAATAAATATGTCCTTCAGTGTATACAAAGCATATACACTAGGTATACACTCCCGAAGGAGTGCAGCCTTTTAACAAAACAAATCCAACAACCAATGCATATAAGTCACATAGTGTCACACATTTCAAGCATATGTCCAAAAATGAAAATGAATACGTTTCACAGCATAAAAACAATTGATAAAACATGTGAGCATACTTTTCCCCCAATTTGAAAACATGTATATGAAAAAGGGGCCACGAAAACTCACCTCAAGAAATGATGTAAGTATCGCCCTTATGTGTAATCCACTAAACCACTCGCAATCTACAATATCATAATGCATATGGGTTACAACCTAGACATAACTAGGTCATTCCATTATATCCCAAGTCTAAACACTTCTACTAAGTTCCCTCACAACTCAACTCATGTATATTAACTTGAATCAACCTATCGAGTAAAAATCAGATTCTGTCCACAATTTTCATACCATTTTACAAAGTTTTAAATATTACTTAATTAAATCATTTGACTCTACAATTTTAACCAGTAACATTTCAATGTGTTTAGAAGTTCCTGTAATTTTTCCAGATTCAATATCATTGATTTACTATTTTTAAAAATTCACCAAAGTGAACTGCTCTAAACCGTTGACACTTTCTGACTTCACAAACGTTATAATTTGTTTAAAATACTTAGAAACTTCAAAAGATTATCATATTTTTACAGAAAATATTTAACACTTTTAAAACACTTCAGTAAAAATTTCAAGACCTAATTCTTAGTTTAAAGTACGTTTCAAAAATTGACAACATAACCAAAATCTGAAACCGAGAAACTCAGAAATGACACACAATCTTGTAAAATCGTTTTGACCAACTTAGAGTCCACATCTAACCATTAAACTGACGCCATTTGAAAGAAGACTCAAAATACTTATGTTTAGACTCCTTTTTCATCGAAAACTCTCATGATATGACCAAGTTACAAGCTTCCCAATCCGAACAAAATTTCTGATCAGATTAGGGTTTATGAACAATCAACCCTAAATAGTCACATAACCAACCCAAACGCCACCACAAATCGTATATCTCAATTCTACCAACCTATATACTGATTTTAATTATATTCTAATGATTTCATTCACTAGGATAACAATGGAATTGAACCGAACATAACCAATAATGAACGAATAGTCGAAATAAACGTAATGAACGATTCTGATAGAATTTTATACCGACTAACGAGAATCCGCACGATGGAAATCCTTAGAATCTGTAAATGAATGATGTAGCATGAGAATTCATCCATCATTCATCAAGAATACGGAAAAAACGAAAGATTGGAACATGATTCTTACCGAAATACACGAATGAATAACTTCTCGATCAATAGAATGATGTAGAGACAATGTGATTATGTTCTTGGACTTTAAAAATCGAAAATATGGTGAAGAAGGCTCTCCAGATGAACTGAATACGGCTGTGGTTTGAGTAATATGAGTTAGGGTTTTAAAAATACGTTTTTATACCAATAACTAAAAGTTTCAGAAAATTCGAATTACACTGCAGCAGTTTACAAAACAATTTTTATAAAATAATTTGCTTCGTTTCAAAGGCCGAAACCTCAAGAGTTTATGTAAAACATCGAGATCTAAAACTTTTTAGTTTTGGCCGAAGCCTGAAAATGATTCTAAGTAGGTCAAAACGGCCTCTGAAGTAGACTACAAAAATAAATCAGGATAAACTAAAACTTTTCGGTTTAGGTTTTTTGTTTATAGTTTTAGGGTTACTTGAGTTTGAATGGGTTGGGCCGGCCACATCCTCCAAGGAGTAATTTGGGTCGGTTTTCTTTGGGCTAAATAAGAATACACAAAAACTTGGGTCACACGGTTCAAAAATAATTGATACTTACGTTTAGTTTCGTATCTCCTTCCTTATACGTCCGTTTGTGATGATTCTTTTTGAGTTGGATTCATTTTCAAAAACGAAGACTTTGATGTGAATAAATCTCAAAAACAAGTAGTTTCACAAAAATGAGTTTATACAGTTTGAGCTACGATATCGGTTTGGTGACGGTTGTCACAGTATCCCCCAGTTTAGAGAATTTCGTCCCGAAATTCAGTTGGAGCTATACTGTCAACACGATCACTGAATAGGTACGTTAAATTAAGCTTTGTACACTTTTTTTGTTTTGAAGTAAATTCAAATCCTCACTAAGCGTTCGATCAAGCAATGATAAATTAAAACTTTCCGTGCTTCAACATTTGACCTCTCAATCCATGGTTTCTACCAGTTTCTCTACACAATATCATTGGTGATTCCCTGAAATTTCCTTCTAGAAATACTTGTAAGACCTTATCTGTAACACCCCCAAATTTGTTTAGCGGAAGCATTTAGTTTAAGTACGGGGGTACCACAATAACAAAGCATGCATACATATCAGAGCATATGATTACAACAGAACAATATATATTAAGATGCCAAAAGTATTAATTACAAGGTTTACGATTCATCTAATCGTACAAGTTAAAAGTAATAAGTTTACAAAAGTAGATTTCTGGAATATGACTAAATCAGTTTCAGTTATACTAGAGAAATCCATATGTTTCCAAAAAGTTGGCATCTTAAACTTCACGGGTCGCCTAATTCTCCATGTGTGTAGGCGATTCTTACATGCGCAGCTAATTCCCTGAAAAACATAGTAAAAGTCAACAACGAGGTTGAGTGAATTCACAGGTTTTATGTTTACAAGTTCAGTTTTGATAAACCACTGTTGTTTATAACGTATCGTGGGGATGTCACCCAAAAGTATTGTTCGTAAAACCAAATATGTTTCCAAATAGTTGTTTGTAGGAATGTTCGTATCCTATTAGTTGTAGGAAAGTAGTACCCTATTTTCAAGTATGTTCTGTAGGATTTTACGTATCCTAATCGTAGACATGTTTCGTTGGGATGTTGCCCAAAAGTGTAGTTCTAGTTATAGTAGGACTGTAGGTATCCTATTATTTGATCGTAAGTGTAACACCCCCATAAGACCCGTACCTGGGCCACGTGCGGGCAGTGTTACTATTGAGTTGAGTATTCTAATCGTTTGGTGGGTCCATGTTAGTAGGAAACCCAGTGCCCATGTCAAAAGGGACTTCTCATCAGTCTAATAACATTAGTAGACCCATGTTCGTAGGATCTAGTGCCCATGTCAGAAGGGACTTTCCAGTAGTGTTGCCCATGTTCGTAGGGACTTCTCAATAGTGTTGCCCATGTTCGTAGGGACTTTTCAATAGTGTTGCCCATGTTCGTAGGGACTTTTCAATAGTGTTGCCCATGTTCGTAGGGACTTTTCAATAGTGTTGCCCATGTTCGTAGGGACTTTTTGTTACCCAGTCCGTTATATAAAGTGTTGGTGGTTATCCTCCAGCGTTCTCAAAACATGTTCATGTGTTTACAGCGTTGGCAGTATGAAAGTATTATGTAACACCCCCCCTAAGACCCGTACCTGGACCACGTGCGGGCAGTGTCACATATTATGTTGTAATCGTCAGTTTGTTTATCAGTTTACCAGTTCGATGTACTCCACTTGTTTGAGTAAAATAGTATACAACCATGTTTGTATAAAAGTGTTTGACTATGTTTTCCACCCCTGTTCAAAGCAGTTAAAACAGTAAAAGTAGGGGCTGTGAACTCACCTGTTGAGTTAAGTAGTTGTGCGAGTGCTAGCAAACCTAAGCCCAAGTACAGTCCAGAATCTCCTAACGTCCTAAACGTATGAGATTTAATAAGTATTGTGGATGTCTAAGCTAATCATCCATGCTAGTGTTTGTACAACCAAGTTATGTACAAGTGTTTGTTAAACGTTTACGTTTGTATTTCGTTGTTTGTGAAAAGGTATACGACTCGTTGGTGATAGTTTGAAATCATAATTTCAATAAAATAGCATGTCTGTAATGTTTGTAAAGTTCACATGTAGCATTGTATGTAAGTAATCGTTATCGGTTAAGTTCGACACTTAGTGTAAAAATAGTTTGTAAAGTTTCTGTTTTCTGCGACACAATATGCGACACAATAGTTGTGTCGCATGGTACGACACAATTCTGCGACACAAGTGTTGTGTCACAGAGATTTGAGGTGCTGAGTCAACAGCGACATAAAGCGTTGTGTCGCATGGGTTTTGCGACATAAGGTATGAAATAATCGTTGTGTCGTATGGATACGACATAAAATGGTTTGGTACGACACAAACGTTGTGTCGTATGGTTTCTGCGACACAGTATGCGACACAATCGTTGTGTCGCATAGATGAACACCAGCCCAGAAACATCGGCTGTCGTGATTTTTTCGATTAAAAACCCAATCCAAACGTATTTTTAAGCTATAAATTCGTGTTTTCTTTGTTGTATGGGTTAGTACTAAGTACATTAAACACTAATATGAAAGAAAACTTCAAAATCAAAGAATTTACGGGATTTTTCAGAAACTTACGAGTGTCGGATTTGAAATCCGAAAAGGTAAAAATGTAGATCGTGGTGTCGTGGTCGTTTTTCTCTATTTTGTTTGATGATTCGGCGTCGTTTGAGGGTAGTTTTGTGGTGATTTGTGTGGTTTTTGATAGGTGGTGGTGAAAGAGAGAAAAGAGAGAGATGAGAGAAAAAAGATGAAAAGAAATGAAAGAAAGTTGGGAGGTGGAAGGTGGTTTTGTTCCACTTTTCTGCCTCCTGCGTTTTCGTCCTGTGTTTGTTTACCCGATCGTTAAATGTTACATTATTTTAACTAATACATTTTTAATTACATATTTCCTTATATTTTTAATTAGGATCTTTTTATGAAATAAATTCATTTAGTTATTAAAATTTTAACTTTGTTTTATTTTAATTTTTGCGTTTTAACATTTTGCGTTATAAAAATGACTGTGAATATTATCGACATAATATTTAATCGTTAACGACGTTATTTAATAATTCCGTTTTATTAAATAAATTTGTTCACCAACAGTCGTATATTTTTGTTTCGTTTGTTCCAATTGTTTCGTACATAATTTTAACAAATTATGAATCGTAATACTACGCGTATTAACTAGTTGGGCTTTGCTAGACTTACCTCTAAAATGTGTTGTGAATTCACTCAAGTAGGGAATTAGCCTAATAATGCAAATGTTTAGCGTTAATAATTGTGTTTAAATTTGCGGGGTGTTACATTATCAGTCAACACTTTCTTAGATTTGAAACATGAAATACTTCATGAACAACACTTCACTCTTGCGACAACTTCCAACCGATACATTATTGAACCCATACGTTCAACAATTTAGAACGGTCCAACAAACACATATGCTAATATTTCAAACTTCCCAAAATGTACGACACTTTCCCAAAGTAACACTTTAAGCAATATATGATTCCCAACCTCTCCTTGATTTGAACCATCTGGTCAATAGCTTTTTGAACTATTTCAATCCAATCAACTGACTTTAATCCAACTTCAGTCCAGACTACAACTGAACGACTCTTACACCCCTGAAGTGCCTGAAATAGTGCACATTGAATACTAACATAATAATTGTGTTGTATGAAAACTTGACTAATGGTAAGTGGGTATCCCAGCTTCCACCAAAATCGATAACACACTCTAAGCATATTCTCAAATGTTTGAATGTTTTGCTCACCCCGCTCATTAATTCGAGAATGATATACCGTCCTCACATCAAAAACACATTCCCAAAGCCTTTTGTAACGTTTGCCAAAAAATTGCAAAGTAAAATCACCATTAAAATCGGATATAATTGATACAAACACTCCATGCCTTGCTACTACTTTGCTAATATACAACCTCACCAATTTCTCAGTCGTGTAGTCCTCGCGGATAGCTAAGAAATGGGTTAACTAACTCATTCTATCCACGCATCGAGTCATGCTTTCCCCTTTTCCATTCGAACAAATTCAGTTACTGTAATATATGTGAGAGTGTCTGGTATTCAGCCTTGAACTTCAAACAGATCATGCATTGACATATTGACTAATGTAGTTAATGATGTCCTTCTTCATTCCCAGACACCAATACAAATCCATGATATCATGCTACTTCTTACTAACTCCCGATGTATGAAATATTTTGACTTATGTACTCTGTCCATTACTAGTTTCCATAGACCACCTAGCAAAGGAATCCATAATCTTTTCCGTGATGTAACATCTTGTCCATTTTTTGTTTCAAATGTTTGTCTAACCCGCACAATTCTTTGTTTTGTTTATGAGTATCCTTAACGCTTCATCTTGAATTTTGAACATCTTATCCTTAATGCCAGAGTGTATCGTCAAACTTTGACTTGCACTCACCTTGGCTTACTCTTTCCTTCCTACTCAAAACATCTGCAACACATCCGCCTTCCTCGGATAGAATCAAATTTCACAATTGTAACCACTAAATAATTTGAGCTTCCTCATTTGCATCGTATTCAAGTTCTTTTGAACATAGGGGTGTTAAAAGCTCTTATGATCGGTATGAATAACGTTCTTCATTTCATACAAGTAGTGTCTTCAACACATATCTACGAATGCTACCGCTTCAAGTTCCAATTCGTGGGTAGTATAGAAATTTTCATGAATGCGATTACCTTCCCCCTTTAATTAACACACAACCTAGACTTCAGCCTGATGCATCACAATACACAACGAAATCCTCCGATCCGTCATCCTTCACTGTTTGAAAAGCTTCTTCTAAGTTCTTACTCCAAACAAGCTTATATATACACATATTTTGTGAGCAGTAGAGCGATCCTTGAAAAAAAACTCCCGATAAAATGCCGATAATAACCTGTGAATCCCAAATACTTTACGAACCTTCACGATAGTTGTGGGACCTTCCATCCCTTTACAGCTTCTATTTTGCTAAGATAAACATGAATAACTTCTTTGTTCACAACGTGCGCAAGCAAAACAAACCTCTTGTAGTCAAATTTCGAACTCTGAATATATTGCATAGACCTTTTCTTTCAAAAGAAACTCCAGAAGTAGTCTTAAGGGAACATCATGTGTAACACCTGCCAAATTAGGATAATTAATTATGCCTAATTATTTGTAACTAGTTGTAACGAGTATGTAATAGGACTAATTACAGACTCTATTTGTATATATATAAGGTGGTTTATATATATGTACGCACGCGATTTGGTTAAATCGTACGAATCAACCGGACGGAGTCCGACACAGTTTACCTGGACGTTGGTGACAGGAAATTACCTAAATAATGAGAACGTATTTTATTATATAAAATACACAGTGAACGAACATTATTTATACTATCGCGATGACATTTCAAATAGTTCAACAAAAATGTATTAAACGCGAATTAATAATTTAAATATTTCGACAAATGTTTTTATTGTTAATTTCAAGGTATTTTATTCAAATACTCCAGTCACATTTTAAAAATATAACTGCTTGGGCAAATACTAAAAACAAACGATTAATCGTTTAGGACACGGAGTAAATACTGCGTTTTGGGGAAACATTTTCCCCTTCCCTTTTGAAATCAGCCAACAACATCACCACCTACACCCCACTCTTCATCTCATTTTCATTTCTACAAAACACACACACACACAAAAACACTCTCACCAAATTCTCTCCAATTTTCGGAATTCACAAATCCGACCACAAAAACTACATTTTCGGAATCACCATCAAGTGAGGAACAAGATTAACAAACACATCATCATCATTTTCGGCCTCCATCTCTCTCGATTTGCAATTGTAAGAAAATTTCTAAAATCTTAGATTTACTCATTTTGGTGTAATATTTTGATGTTATAATGTTTACACAACTTAGTATGGTCCATATGTATGAAGAAAACATGAATTTACAGCCTAAAAATACGTTAGATTTGGGTTTTGGATCGTGAAATCGCGTCAGTTTCTGGGTTTCTAGGTTGGTGTTCATCAATGCGACACAAGCCTTGTGTCGCATACTATGTCGCATAAAGCCCGTTGTAACATCCTCTCCGGTAGCCTGGTATTTTTCTATTTATAATTTCGTATTTAATAGTTTTAAATAATTTTGCAATATAATTGTTTAATTGTGAAAGTTGCAGAAATATGTCTTAGGACTTATTGTGGATAATGAAATGTTGCTTGTTTTAATATATTAAAGTTGACGGTACAATAAAATGAATTTCTCGCATTTAGCAATTAGGTGCCAGACAATAGATTTAGAGCGGGTATTAAATACCCAATGTTGTAGGCCGGTTTATATGGGGACCGACCTAACCCTTTTGATCACTTTACCAATTCCATTTCATTTCATCTTTTCCTTTTAGAACCAAAAACAAATAAACCCTAAATATGATCCATTAAAATTGTCAAGAATTATAATCAAGATTTAAAGCATCAAGTTGTGATTCAAGCTAGTAGCTCTCATCTTTTCTAGTCTTCATCTTCTTCATTTAGTAAGGTAAGAAAACTTATAGTTTATAAGTTCAAATGTTAAATAGAAATGAAATTAATGAATTGAATGATTCTTGTAAGTTTATATAGTGATTGTTTGTGTTATATGATGATGTGTGGTAATATTGGGGATGTTTGTAGCATTAGAATTAAGTTTGATGAGCTAGAATAATGAAAATGGAGTTAGGGTTCGTTCAGGTCTGTTCTTGAGCTGAAGAACAGATGAACGCGATCCCGGCTACGATTCCGGATCGCGTTCCCTTGTTATAAATGTCTTAGTCGAGTTTTTGGCCTTAGAAACGCGATCCAGGCCTATTATCCGGATCGCGTTTGTTAGTGTTTTTCGGTGACAGAATTATTTCCTAAGGACGAACGCGATCCAGCCCTAACTAGTCAGGATCGCGTTTGCATAGTTAATTTTGATGGATTTTGCAAATTTCAAAGATGCATAAGTGTTTAGAAGGTGGTGTTTATAGTGGCACTTATTGGATGCTATAGTGGCATTTTGTAAAAATGCTTATTTTTTTATTTACAAATTATGAGACAAAGTACTAACTTATGTTGATTATTGAATTTCAGATCCTCCGAAAGATAAGTGATCTCTGGAATCAGAGATTTTGAAGGCAGAGGTATCGGTGAGTGGATTCAAAACTCACCGTTTGGCTTAGTTGTAATCATTTGATTACAACGGGTAAACGTAGACTTGATTTTTGAGTTGATTAGTTGTTATTGTTGATTATATGCCTATATGTGCTTTGTGTGGCCTTCGGGCATGGTTGTTAATGAGGTCAACGAGTTGATGAACTGTTGGTTGGGCTAGTGAGTTGTTGTGTGAATGGTACAGGGATGTACTTCATTTGTTGTGTGTGCTGAACTGTACCTAAGCATGATAATCACTAGCTATCGGTCTCGTCCGTGATGGCCATACGGATATGTTTGGATAAGTGATTTTGAGGAGCCGCCCGGGTATTAAGGTTATCCCCGAATCCGCCGATCCTCATTGAGTTGTTGTTGACTGTTGTGTTTACGAATATTGGTTGTAGTTAATTGGTTTAGCTAAGTTGAATGTTGGGTGTTGGATTTACTCACTTAGCTATGTGCTAATCCCTCGTTGTTACTTCCTGCAGACTTTTGTTTTGTGCATGCGGGTGGGTAGCAGGAAGGTCAAACTTTGGAAGCATGGAATGTTTGATATTCAAGCTACTCTGATTATTTTTGTAACAACTCAGTTTAGTTTATATAATACCCCGACATGCTAGTCTTTTGAACAAGTTTTAAATGGAAGTGACGTAAACATGTAAACTGTTTTAGTACTTTAGAATATTATGTAACCATGTATTGCGTTTTATTTACTTACGCTTCCGTATTATCTATAATATTATTACTACGGAATGAGGGGTGTTATACCCGTTATGTCGCATCTTGTGTCGTACCAAACCTTTAGTGTCGTAACTTTTGCGACACAATATTGTGTCGCACTCTATGTCGCATTTTATGTCGTATTTCTATACGACACAACCACTATGTCGCTATTAATTTAGCATATCGTATCCGATGCGACACAGTCATTGTGTCGTATCCTTGTGTCGCATGACGTCTGCGACACAACCCTTGTGTCGCACGTCAAACTTTTGTGTCGCATATTGTGTCGCAAAACACAGCAGTTTTACAATTTAATTCCAATTTAAGTGTTAAACATTTGGGACTTCAAACGATTATACAATATAACATCTACGGGACATTGAAACATGTTTTTCAAACATAACACTCCAAACAAATGGTCACCAACGGGCCAGACATGTTTTCCAACAACAAACAATTACAAACATACAGACAAACACTAGATGTACTAGTTGTGTACAACTAAACGAAAAGTCTCGCGAGACACATACTTACATAATTTCATATCATTAGGCATTTGAAGCTTACGGGTTCGGAGAACCTACTTGCTTTACTTACTACTTGCTATTTGCAACTGATTACTACAAGACTCAGGTGAGTCTTACGGCCCCACTTTTTACTGTTTTATCTGATTGGGGGAGAAACATGCTACTACTTTTTCTTGAACACAAGTACTAAACTGTTTACTATACCATACGGAATTGCATGAGTTGTTTACTATTTACAGAAGTCTCTCCATCATATATCGTTAGTTATGGACTTAAGCGCGAACACTAGTTAATGGATCCATTAGGGAAATGACCCTCCCCGCCCGGGGCAGTAGCACTGCCACGTACTGATTTACACGTAGAAACGGGTGACTAATTATTCGTTACTGATGCTTGCTCATTTACGAGCATGTCACGGGAGCAAACTTATTAATTACGGGTTAAGCTTCGATTATGAGCCTCATGGGAACGGTATAACTTACTTACTTACATTTGCTGGATTGCAAATACTGGTTTTACATTTGCTGGATTGCAAATACTGATTTTACGCCTATGGGCACTACTGATGAAATCTTGTGTTTCAAAACTGATATTACTTACAAACCTGTGAGATTCACCAACATTCGTGTTGACCTTTTTAGCATGTTTTCTCAGGTACCCGGATGGAGTAGGATTACTCCAGGACTTTAGCTAGAGTCGCATGATTTCAACACAACTGCATTAACGGAGATTCTTAGCATTATCTTTTGTATATTTTCATTATGTAATAGAATCTCCCGCTATACGCGTGGGCTCTAGGAAATTACATTTTTGTATACGAAAACATTAAGTTTTCAAACATTATATCTATGGGAATGTAACTAATTTACAAACGTTGCATATAGACGTCGTTTGCTTTATCTTTGTGCTGTGATATTTGATTAGTAGCACCCCAAAACTTGCTTCCGCTAAACAGTGAATTTCGGGGGTGTTACAGATTGGTATCAGAGCCTAAGGTTATAGTGAACTAGGTTGCATTTAGTGGGCCTAGACTATGACCATTAGGTAGTATTTCCTTACTAGGCATGATTGGTTCAGGAATTACATCATACGACTTTGATTTAACATAGCCTGATCAACTATGTACAATTAAGGAAAGATGATGTGAGGTCTGAAATGGTTATGTTGAACAGGAATGCGTTAGTTGACTCTGACCACGAGAGAACCGGACCATTACTTGATACGTGCTAGACACTAGGCTGGATATTATATAACTATATATATTAGCCTCGTCTTACTTACACTCTGCCACAGGAATGGCAAACACACCACCTAATCCGTCACTCTCTCACTCACATGGGTCACGAAACCCACGAGTAGCCAGGAGGAACACAAGGTCACCTCGAACCAGCCCCTATTCTGTTCATAACTCTCAGAACTCGGCACATCTCACGATGCCAGTGTTGGCTACCCAACTTCGCCGTCAGGAGCAAAGGCTCGAACATCTCGAACGGGAACAACACCGAATGACCTACCTGCTTCGCCAAGCACTTGATCACATATCCCAACTCCAGCGAGAACAAGAGGATACCAACCTCTCTGTTAGCATAATTCAGGATTCAATGACCGCTGAATTAGGTGAAGATGAACTCGTAAGAAACCGACTAGAGGAATGTGAACAGCGTTCACAGGAGACTGAGGATCATTCTCGAGCACTAGTACTACGACTGGCCTTGATTGAAGACAACGCCAGGCAAACCAACATACTAGCAGAAACCGTAGACCGCCTTGTCGCGCTGATGGAACAGATTAATCTGCACCAAGATTAGATCAGTCTGTAACTTGTAACCAGCTAACTACTTTATTAGGGCCTATGTAATTCAACCGGATGTAACAATTCCCGGTACTTTTGTACTACTATTACTCTGTAATCTTTTGGAAACCCGTACCTTGTATTCAACTTGTTTATCTAAATGAAATGTGATTGTCACTTCGTACTGTTATCGTGTATCTCATCATTTACACTTGTGACATATCATAATTTCATGCAAATATCTTATTCCTCTTTCCTTGTTCTTTTCTTGTCCAGCATCATGCCTCCTCGTCGACAAATCACCCTCAGCGAAGCCGAAATTGCGGGTCTGATTGCCCGTAGTGTGGCCCAAGCCCTAGCTACCCGAACATCGACTCCTGGTAGCGAAGATACAGCTACTAATGGACCACAACCCAAACCCTGTTCTTACAAAGACTTCCAGAACTGCAAACCTCTGAACTTTGCAGGTACTGAGGGAGGTATCGGTCTAGTACGCTGGATCGAGAAAGTCGAATCTGTATTTCTTATCTGCAACTGTGCGGAGGGAGACAAGGTTAAGTTCTCCGTTAATACTTTTACTGACACCGCACTCACCTGGTGGAACACCTATGCCCAGACTGTGGGTGTTGCTAATGCTTACAAACTCCCGTGGGAGGAGTTGAAGGAGATGTTGAGGGGCGAGTACTGCCCAGGGATGAATTGAAACAGCTGGAATTGGAATTCTGGAACCACAAGATGCAGGGTGATGACATCACCGGATACACCAACCGTTTCCACCAACTGGCACTTCTGTGCCTAACCATGGTCGATCCTGAGTACAAGAGGATCGAGAAATACGTCGATGGACTTCCCGAGAGACTCCAAGACCTGGTGACTTCATCCAAACCGAGTACTATTTAGAGCGCCATTCGTATGGCTCATGAGCTAACGGCAAATTCTGTCCGCCGTGGCACAACTTCAACCCCATCTACAAACAACAAACGCAAATGGGAAGGAAACCCCAACTCATCCAACCAACTCACCAACAAGAAGCCTGAGTCTGTTAAGGCTTATTCATCGGGGACTTCGGAGAAGAAAGGGTACAGCGGGAACAGACCCTACTGTCCCAAATGCAATCGCCACCACGACGGTTCCTGCCCTTGCACTAACTGCAAACGGTTCGGGCATCTAGCCAAGGATTGCCGGACCAATGTTCCTACCCCCAACACTAATGCACCAAAGGCCTGCTTGGGGTGCGGAAATTCAGGGCATTTCAAGAAAGATTGCCCAAAGCTGAAAAACAACAACAACCCCGCTCGCGGCAGATCATTTGTTATCAAGGCTGGGGAAGCCAGACAAGACCCGAATGTCGTGACGGGTACGTTCCTTCTCAACGACCTTACTGCTTCCGTATTATTTGATACTGGTACCGATAGAAGTTTCATTTCTGAGAAATTTAGCCCTTTACTTGATATAACTCCCACTGTCTTAGATGCTAAATATCTTGCAGAATTAGCTAACGGCACACTGATTGAGACTAATAGCATCATACGCAACTGTACACTTAAACTTACGAACAAAACGTTTCCCATTGATTTAATCCCTGTCGAGATCGGCAGCTTCGATATCATTGTCGGTATGGATTGGTTATCTGAGCACCGAGCTGAAATCATCTGTCATGACAAACTCGTTCGCATACCTCTTGTCTCCGGTGGAACCTTAGTCCTACAAGGGGAGACCGGCAGACGGAATCTGAATATTGTATACTGCCTCAAAACTAGAAAATATCTACGAAAAGGGTATCAAGCCATCCTCGCACATGTAACGGAGAATAAGTCGGAGGAGAAGCGACTTGAGGATGTTCCAATTGTGCGGGATTTCCCGGAAGTCTTTCCTGAGGATTTGCCCGGACTTCCACCACCTAGACAAATTGAATTTCAAATCGAACTTGTGCCAGGAGCTGCACCCGTGGCAGGAGCCCCTTACCGTCTAGCACCATCCGAAATGCAGGAGTTGTCTAACCAACTACAGGAACTCCTGGACAGAGGATTTATTCGACCAAGTTCCTCGCCTTGGGGAGCTCCGGTCTTATTCGTGAAAAAGAAAGATGGATCTTTCCGCATGTGTATCGATTACCGAGAGCTGAATAAGCTAACCATAAAGAATCGGTACCCACTTCCTTGAATCGATGACCTATTTGACCAGCTCCAGGGATCAAGTGTTTACTCAAAGATTGATCTACGGTCAGGTTATCATCAACTCCGAGTCCACGACAATGATATTCCAAAGACAGCCTTCCGAACTCGTTACGGGCATTACGAATTCCAAGTAATGCCATTCGGTTTAACCAACGCACCAGCCGTATTCATGGACCTTATGAATCGGGTGTGCAAACCGTATCTTGACAAATTCGTCATTGTGTTTATCGATGACATCCTGATTTACTCTCACAATGAGCAGGAACATGCTCAACATCTGAAAACCATTCTAGGACTCCTTAGACACGAAGAGTTATATGCCAAATTCTCTAAGTGCGAATTCTGGATTCGAACCGTTCAATTCCTCGGACACGTGATTGACAGCCAAGGAATTCATGTTGATCCTACCAAGATTGAAGCAATCAAGGGCTGGGAGTCACCGACCACTCCAACCGAAGTGAGACAATTCTTAGGTCTTGCTGGTTATTACCGCCGATTCATTGAATACTTTTCAAGAATAGTTGTTCCCTTAACAACACTGACTCAGAAAGATAAGAAGTTCGATTGGACTGATAAACAGGAGTCAGCTTTCTAGCTATTGATACACAAACTTTGCAGTGCACCAATCTTGTCCTTACCTTAGGGCACCGATGATTTCGTAGTTTATTGCGACGCCTCACACCAAGGACTTGGTTGCGTGTTAATGCAACGGGAAAAAGTCATTGCCTATGCCTCACGACAACTAAAAATTCACGAGAAAAATTATACGACCCACGACCTCGAGTTAGGTGCCGTGGTCTTCGCATTGAAAATCTGGAGACATTATCTGTAACACCCCCAAATATACTGTTTAGCGGAAGCACGAATTTGGGTGTTACTAATCAATATACAAAGCACATAAGATATAATGAACGACCACTATATGCGTCGTTTTACATTTGTATTGATAAAACCAAAAGTTTACATCAAAAATATTGTTTACATTAGCTCGGTTGAAATTGAGAGATTTAAGTACATAATTAATCTATACAAAATATAATAATGCAGCTAAATCTCTAATTGTTTGCATGCTGACTCGAGCTAATTCGCCTTGATTGAGCAGTCCACCCTACTGCTGGTTACCTGTGATATATGCTAAAATGGGTCAGCGAAACGCTGGTGAGCTCACAGGTTTGTATGTCAACACATATTTGTATGAACCGCAAGATTTATAATTGAATTTATAAAGCAATTAAGCAAAATAAAAGTTATACAGTCATGAGCACATAGTCTGAGCTTAACTTGAGTTGTCAGGCCCACTTAAGGAAACCTAACTTGAAGGCCTCCACGAGTGTCTAATCCACACTCGTCATCCCAAATGCTTATACATCCGTTTGACCAGTTAGTGCGTGCTAACCCGGACGAGGATTGTCAATCCTATATGATATCATATACTAACATTCACGCTACTACGTATTACCAGACTATGCTACGGAGGACTTTAAATTGATTAGCTTGAAACTCATGTAGTATTTGATTTGATTTGATTTGTACTTGCGTTCAACTTGTAAAATAAAACGAGCAATAATATCACACCCCTGATTGAAAAGCAGTAAAATAGGGGCCATGAGACTCACCTGAGCCTTGAGTGGTTATTGGAATAAACTTGAATTGATTAGCTGTGATGTGTTGTCCGAAGACTTGTAACCTGAAGGTGCCCATGACACGCGATGGTTATTAATTGATTAGGCATCCCGAAAGACTACCCTTGCAGTTGTTTGTCCAAATTACCCCGATTTGGTTGATTGACTTGTCCAAATGACTACGATTTGGTTGATTGACTCAAATGTTTGAAAATATGTACGGCCCGTTGGTGACGGATTTGTAATAATAATCTCAACTATTATTATTTTGATTTCGTAGTGTTTTACTTGAAAAATGTGTTTTGATTTTGTTTTAGAAGCCGTTACGGAATCTAAGTAAGGGGGTCCGGGGGCAGCGCCCCTGGTAGCGGGGTCCAAGGGGCGGCAGCCCCTGGCAGGGTCCAAGGGGCAGAGACCCTGGTTGGGGTCGAGCTGCCAAGTCAGCTTGGAAAATTTTTATTTCTACTATATTGCTTTGGTGAAAAACGCATCTGGACTTGAAATTGGGTGAAATCAAGTGATAAAATTTAGGGTCTCGATACTTAGTGAAAATCTGTGTTTTCTGGTTTGTGCGACGTTGGATGCGACGTCGCAGGTACTGACTGCGACGTTGAGCATGGCGTCGCTATGTGCGACTTTCGCAATTTAATGCGACGTTGTGCGTGGCGTCGCTATATGCGACGTTGTTGATTTCTGCAACGTAAGGGCTTGCGTCGCTAAGTGCGACGTCGGTCAATTAGGGCGACGTAGTGGCTGATGTCGCTATGTGCGACGTTGTAATGAGTTTTGCGACGTCGCTCCTGACGTCGCATAACGTCTGGGCCAAGTGCGACGTTACGGTCTGATGGCCGGAGTTTGTGTCGAAAACGAGTTTTCCGGCGACTATTTGGTCCAAATCTTTTACCCAACCCATATTTGGACATTATCAACTTAAACAAACCATAAACAAGTAAAAGTAAGTGAAATCGGAGAGTTTCGGGTTTTTGTCGGAAACTTACAAAGTGTCGGATTAAAAATCCGAAAAGATGAAGTTGTTGATCGTGATGAGGTGAACGTTTTTCCCTAAATAGCTCCGGTGATTCGACGTCGTTTGGTGGTGTTATTTGTGAATTAAAGGTGGTGGTGTGGTGGTTTGGTTAGAGAGAAAAGAGAGAAAAAGAAAGAAGAGAGAAGATGAAGATGATGATGAAATGGTGGGGAAGGTGGGGAATCCCCCATTTTTGGCTGATTTTCGTGGGGCCCACCCCATGTGGGTGTGTCCCAATTTTAACTCCGCGTATTCGCGCTCCGTGCGGTGTTCGTTTTCCCAGTCGTTTAAACGTTAAATAATTATTTTATACGTTTAATTACATGTTTTAAAAATACGAATAATTAATCGATATTTCACTTGAAGTATTTGATAAAATACTTTTATAATTGAGTTATAAAATATAACTTAGCTTGTTTCGTCTTGTTTGCACGTTTGATGGTTTAACCGCATAAAATGTCACTTGTACGATACGAGTTTGAATTGGAAGATTATAACAATAATATTTTTGGGACATAATAGTGATATTAAATAATATTATATTATTCAATAAAATTGTTCACCAACTTCCGTATTTGCTTGAAACGAATTACATTCGATTTGATTCTTGTACGATTTAATCAAATCGCATACTTGTATATATTCAACAATATATGTTATTTGATACACAAATTAGCCTAACATAGAACTAATTACATGTAGTAAAACTTGATTAGGCACTAATTACTAGTCCTAATTTGACGGGTGTCACATTATCTCTACGGTACGAAAAGCACTATCTTTACCGATCACAAAAGTCTCCAACACATATTCGATCAGAAGGATCTAAACATGAGGCAACGTCGTTGGGTTGAGTTACTTAGTGACTACGACTGCGAGATCAAATACCATCCGGGCAAGGCTAACGTAGTTGCCGATGCCTTAAGCCGAAAAGAACGAGTGAAACCCCTTCGAGTCCGAGCACTTTCCATGACAATTCGTAACGAGCTCCCTGCTCAAATCCTTACCGCTCAGCTTGAAGCACTCAGCGATGAAAACCTGAAAAATGAAGCCTTACGAGGCTTGGATAGACAATTCCAAATCAAACCTGATGGGACTCGATACTTCTCTAACCGGGTGTGGTTACCCAAATTCGGAAACTTGCGAGAATTGGTGATGACTGAACCTCACAAATCTCGATACTCTATACATCCTGGATCTGACAAGATGTATCACGACGTCAAAGGATTGTATTGGTGGCCTAACATGAAAGCTGACATCGCCAAGTACGTCAGTAAATGCCTAACCTGTTCCAAATTCAAGGCCGAACACCAAAGACCCTCGGGATTGCTCCAACAACCTGAAATTCCTCAATGGAAATGGGAACAGATTACCATGGACTTCATTACCAAACTACCAAAAACTCCGAGTGGTTGCGATACCATTTGGGTGATTGTGGACCGTCTCACAAAATCTGCTCATTTTCTGGCCATCAAGGAAACCGACAAGATTGAGCGTCTGACTCGCATCTACGTCAAAGAAATCATCTCGCGACACGGTGTACCTATCTCGATCATCTCAGATAGGGACAGCCGTTTTACTTCTAACTTTTAGCAATCACTACAGAAATCTCTTGGTACTCGTCTGGATATGAGTACTGCTTATCACCCGCAAACCGATGGCCAAAGCGAGCGAACTATTCAAACACTGGAGGATATGCTACGAGCCTGCGTAGTTGACTTCGGTACTTCTTGGGAAAATCATTTACCATTGTGCGAGTTCTCGTACAACAACAGTTACCATACCAGCATTAAGGCTGCACCCTTCGAGGCACTCTACGTGCGTAAGTGCCGATCACCTATCTGTTGGACTGAGTTAGGAGATTCCGAACTCACGGGACCAGAAATCATTCACGAAACTACTGAGAAAATCATTGGTATTCAAAACCGGCTGAAAGCCGCACGTGATCGTCAGAAGAGCTATGCTGACGTGAGAAGCAAACACCTTGAGTTCCAGGTAGGGGACAAGGTACTTCTCAAAGTGGCACCGTGGAAGGGTGTCATTCGATTCGGAAAACGAGGCAAACTAAACCCTAGATACATCGGACCATTCGAAATCCTTGAAAGGATTGGTCCAGTGGCATACCGCCTGCAACTTCCTGCTGAGCTTAGCAGCGTTCACAACACGTTCCACATTTCTAACTTGAAGAAATGTCTGTCTGGCGAGACACTGATTATACCGCTCGACGAAATTCAAATCGATGATAAACTTCATTTTGTCGAGGAACCTATGGAAATCATGGACCGCGAGGTCAAGCGATTGAAACAGAGTCGTATTCCCATCGTAAAAGTCATGTGGAATTCTAAGCGTGGCCCTGAGTTCACCTGGGAACGGGAAGACCAAATGCGACAGAAATACCCACATCTCTTCTCAGACAAAGCACCGTCCGTACACTCGAGCTAATTTCGGGACGAAATATCTTTAACAAAGGGAGAATGTAACACCTGCCAAATTAGGATAATTAATTATGCCTAATTATTTGTAACTAGTTGTAACTAGTATGTAATAGGACTAATTACAGACTCTATTTGTATATATATAAGGTGGTTTATATATATGTACGCACGCGATTTGGTTAAATCGTACGAATCAACCGGACGGAGTCCGACACAGTTTACCTGGACGTTGGTGACAGGAAATTACCTAAATAATGAGAACGTATTTTATTATATAAAATACACAGTGAACGAACATTATTTATACTATCGCGACGACATTTCAAATAGTTCAACAAAAACGTATTAAACGCGAATTAATAATTTAAATATTTCGACAAATGTTTTTATTGTTAATTTCAAGGTATTTTATTCAAATACTCCAGTCACATTTTAAAAATATAACTGCTTGGGCAAATACTAAAAACAAACGATTAATCGATTAGGACACGGAGTAAATACTGCGTTTTGGGGAAACATTTTCCCTTTCCCTTTTGAAATCAGCCAACAACATCACCACCTACACCCCACTCTTCATCTCATTTTCATTTTTACAAAACACACACACACACAAAAACACTCTCACCAAATTCTCTCCAATTTTCGGAATTCACAAATCCGACCACAAAAACTACATTTTCGGAATCACCATCAAGTGAGGAACAAGATTAACAAATACATCATCATCATTTTCGGCCTCCATCTCTCTCGATTTGCAATTGTAAGAAAATTTCTAAAATCTTAGATTTACTCATTTTGGTGTAATATTTTGATGTTATAATGTTTACACAACTTAGTATGGTCCATATGTATGAAGAAAACATGAATTTACAGCCTAAAAATACGTTAGATTTGGGTTTTGGATCGTGAAATCGCGTCAGTTTCTGGGTTTCTGGGTTGGTGTTCATCAATGCGACACAAGCCTTGTGTCGCATACTATGTCGCATAAAGCCCGTTATGTCGCATCTTGTGTCGTACCAAACCTTTAGTGTCATAACTTTTGCGACACAATATTGTGTCGCACTCTATGTCGCATTTTATGTCGTATTTCTATACGACACAACCACTATGTCGCTATTAATTTAGCATATCGTATCCGATGCGACACAGTCATTGTGTCATATCCTTGTGTCGCATGACGTCTGCGACACAACCCTTGTGTCGCACGACAAACTTTTATGTCGCATATTGTGTCGCAAAACACAGCAGTTTTACAATTTAATTCCAATTTAAGTGTTAAACATTTAGGACTTCAAACGATTATACAATATAACATCTACAGGACATTGAAACATGTTTTTCAAACATAACACTCCAAACAAATTGTCACCAACGGGCCAGACATGTTTTCCAACAACAAACAATTACAAACATACGGACAAACACTGGATGTACTAGTTGTGTACAACTAAACGAAACGTCTCACGAGACACATACTTACATAACTTCATATGATTAGGCATTTGAAGGTTACGGGTTCGGAGAACCTACTTGCTTTACTTACTACTTGCTATTTGCAACTGATTACTACAAGACTCAGGTGAGTCTTACGGCCTCACTTTTTACTGTTTTATCTGATTGGGGGAGAAACATGCTACTACTTTTTCTTGAACACAAGTACTAAACTGTTTACTATACCATACGGAATTGCATGAGTTGTTTACTATTTACAGAAGTCTCTCCATCATATATCGTTAGTTATGGACTTAAGCGCGAACACTAGTTAATGGATCCATTAGGGAAATGACCCTCCCCGCCCGGGGCAGTAGCGCTGCCACGTACTGATTTACACGTTGAAACGGGTGACTAATTATTCGTTACTGATGCTTGCTCATTTACGAGCATGTCACGGGAGCAAACTTATTAATTACGGGTTAAGCTTCGATTATGAGCCTCATGGCAACGGTATAACTTACTTACTTACATTTGCTGGATTGCAAATACTGGTTTTACATTTGCTGGATTGCAAATACTGATTTTACGCCTATGGGCACTACTGATGAAATCTTGTGTTTCAAAACTGATATTACTTACAAACCTGTGAGATTCACCAACATTCGTGTTGACCTTTTTAGCATGTTTTCTCAGGTACCCGGATGGAGTAGGATTACTCCAGGACTTTAGCTAGAGTCGCATGATTTCAACACAACTGCATTAACGGAGATTCTTAGCATTATCTTTTGTATATTTTCATTATGTAATAGAATCTCCCGCTATACGCGTGGGCTCTAGGAAACTACATTTTTGTATACGAAAACATTAAGTTTTCAAACATTATATCTATGGGAATGTAACTAATTTACAAACGTTGCATATAGACGTCGTTTGCTTTATCTTTGTGCTGTGATATTTGATTAGTAGCACCCCAAAACTTGCTTCCGCTAAACAGTGAATTTCGGGGGTGTTACATCATGCTCCTTCTTAGTTTTAGAATAAATTAGAACGTCGCAATTGAAAAGTATGATAAATTCGTCAAGATGCGGCATACATACACGTTCGTTAAATATAGGAATGCTATAGTCGCATTAGTAAGACCGAAAATCGTAACGAGAGAATTTGAAATGTTCGTAACGAGTACTAAATGCACTCCTTGGTATATCTAATTCATGTACCATCAATTGATGGTAACTAGAAAGAAGATTGATTTTTTTGAAAACCACTGAACACCTTGAAGTTGATCAAACAAATCATCTATCCTTGGAAGAGGACAGCGATTCTTGACCGTAAAATTGTTAAGTTCACGATAATCAATGCACAAATGAAAAGAACCATCTTTCTTTTTAACAAATAAGACATGTGCTCCCCAAAGAGAATGACTAGGGTGAATAAGACCCTTGTCTTGGAGCATCTTAAAATCGATTATATAATTCTTGCATTCTAATTGTGTTAAGCGATTTGGAGCTTTTGCAACTGGGGTTGCTCCAAGAATAAGATCAATACAAACATTACGAGTACAGAGGGATATAGTCCTTCTAAGTCTTTCCGGGAAGACCTCGAGGGAATCGTCGATAACAGAATATTTGAAATTTTAACTTATTAGCCTTTACGCTCATGAGTTGTTTCTTTTCGTCTTTAAAGTGTTCTATGAAAATCTCAGGTATTACACCACCACTTGAGTGGTATATGAAATACTTTCTCAAACATACAATTTCTACCTAAATTTCATCAACTAATCCATCCCCACAACTACACCAAAACTTCCAAGTCCGAAGGGTAACAAGTCAATGCTAAAAGATAAATCTTCTAGCACTGCAGTATACCCTTATGTAACCTCTTTTAGTCTCCATGCTCAAAACAAGCCATCGAGTTTCCTACTGTGTTGATTGGTGCCCCTTGATGAGCTGTCATCCGACATTCAATTGTAAAGCGACCTCTTAAGTTTCATTTTGAATAAATACAACATGGTGCAGATGTGTGATGATAGTAGTTACATTTTACTCACATAAGATGTGAACAAGTGTAACCCTCTCTTCATGTTTTAGTATGCATCGATCTCTTGAATACCCTCTCATTCTTGGTATTGTTTCTACATTCCTAGCCTTAATGGTTTCACCGATTAACAATCCATCCATCAGTATTACGCCATGGATAGTAGGAGGCTCAGTCACTTCTACCATCTCGCGAGTTTCCAGAACAAAGCTGTTGGTGTACTTCTCAATTCCCTTAGCTTCGAGTGCCACACGATGAGGTCTAATTCTTGCCAACTCATGAAATTGTCCGATATATGTTGCATGATTAACTCCCATCGTAGAGAAATTTCAAAACTTGTTCACTAACTTCTTCATTTCGTTATTGAAAGAATATTTCTCCTTAAACAGTGCCTTTATTTATTTTATTTATTTATCTATTTATTTATTTATTTATTTATATATTTTATTATAATATTATTATTTTCATTTTATTTTATTTATTTATTTATTTATTTTTCGCGCCATCACCACTCCCATCATTTGAATTCTCGCTTATTAATTCCATTTTCGCCTTCGGTGTCGTTAGCTCTACCATGCTTCAATATGCTGATACTAATTTTCATGACAACTTTGAATATTAAGGTCCACCTCTGTCGTGCAATGATCGCAACAACATTGGAGTTCTTGCCTTCAATACAACAAATTCCTCCAGTCCAACCATCAGTTCAATCACCACTATCACTTGTATGACCACCGCAGAGTGTTTCTCCTCCGCGAGTAAATTTTACGAGTAATGTGTCTTAGTAGTATGCTCACTAATTAAATGGACACTATAATTCTTGGGAAAATTATGTAAGGTACTAGAGGTCTAGTAGAACATGTGGTAATTTTTGTGGGACTTGATTCGGACTAGAAACCATCAAAAGCTAGAGGTGAAACCAACCAATAAAACCGAAAACTTAAATAAAGGGCTGTTTTGGCATTTTTGCAAAACCGACACTTCGGGCGAACCCCGACACGAACTAATAATTTTTACAATCTTTATTAACGTATTTAAGACTTGTGTAAAAGTCTCGGGTCAAGCCGAACTCGTTTGACCACAAACCCGCACTTGGAAAAACTGATCAGCGACTAGTGTCGCTACGGGGCCAAAACTTTTGGCGACACTTGTCCTAGTGTCGCCACTTTTACACGAAATTGATTATTAGCAACACTAACCTTGAAGTGTCGCTATAACCGTTTGAGTGTCGCCATAGCGGCACTAAACCAATGTCACCACATCTCGCTAAGTGTCACCATGGCGACACTGAACCCAGTGTCGCCACTTCACTGAATTTCACATATAGCGACACTACATCCTGTGTCGCCAAAACCGACTAGTGTCGCCACACTAGCGACACTCAATCCTAGTGTCGCTACTTACAGAAACTTCAAAAATACTTTTTACACTAAGTATTGGATACATACAACAACCATACTTTATACGACACTACACTTACATGATATACATATACTTTGGGAAGTATACACTACAACTCTAATAATTATGAGATTACACTCAAACACTTACGAGCTTACACTCGCACGGACTTACATCCAAACAACGATTACCCGTCACGTTACAAATAATCAACTTATGTATATACTGTACAAAGTATACAACACTGTGATTTACATAATAATAATATTTGAATTATTATTACACCTCCGTCACCGACGGGCCACACTTAATTGCGAACAATTACAAACGTACAAACAAAACACTTGGACATTTCCTAGTTGAGTGGACAACTAGCATGGGTGATCCTTCGGGACACCAACTTACTTGCTTACAACCTTGTGCATTTCGGACGCTAGAAGGTTGCAGGGTTCGGAGAACCAACTTACGGAATTACATCCGACACTACGGAATTACATCCGGGATACTTATTCGATTACACAAAAGTATCATACTTATTAGACTCAGGTGAGTCTTACAGCCCCACTTTTACTGTTTTCTACTTTGGGGTGAGATATTTGCTACCGTTTTACGTATGAACACAAGTACTGAACTGTTTACACTACTTTTACACGCATTACATGAGTTACTTTTATCCACTGAAAGCCTCCTATCATAAGTTGTTAGTTATGGACTTAAGCGCGATTACTAGTAGATGGATCCATTTGGGACTGACTATCCCTGCCTGGGGTAGTAGCGCTACCATGAATTTCACCGTAGAAACAGGCATATTAGTATTTGTTACATATGAGTGTTCAGATAGCACTCACGGGGGTACGTGATACTATACTTAATTATACTATTCACACTACACTGTTAAGCTTCAACTTGTGAGCTCATGGTAATTGTGTTGACTTACTGATTTACTGTGCTACTAAACTACTTACCTTGCTCGAGGGCATTACTGGTACTTACTTGTGGTTCATACATGATTTACTTTACTAAACCTGTAAGATTCACCAACCTTTTGGTTGACACTTTTTAGCATTTATCTCAGGTTTACAGCAGCAGTAGGACTGCACACCCACTGGACTGATAGCGCGAGTCGCATACATACTACTTTTGGAGATATTTTCGCATTACTTTTTGTATATCAGTTATGTATTAGAATCTCTAGGAAACTATTTTCGAACTCGATGCTTGTTATTCTGCTTTAAACAATGTAATACTTTTGTACTATTGTACGACGTTGTATATAGATGTCGTTTGATTTACTTTGGTGCTTGATTATTGATTAGTAACACCCAAAGCTTGCTTCCGCTAAAACAGTGAATTTGGGGGTGTTACAGATTGGTATCAGAGCCTAAGGTTATAGCAAACTAGGTTGCATTAGTGGTCCTAGACTATGACCGTTAAGCGGTATTTCCTTATTAGGTATGACTGGTTCAGAAATTTCATCATACGACTTTAATTTAACATAGCCTGATCAACTATATACAATTAAGGAAAGATGATGTGAGGTCTGAAATGGTTATGTTGAACGGGGATACACTAGTTGACTGTGACCACGAGAGAAACGGGACTTATACTTGTTTGTGCTAGAAACGCTAGGCTATATTATATGTGATTTATATATATAGGCCTCACTTCTTGAAACGTTCTTGCCACAGAAATGGCAGACTCCTCATCTAGAAAAACTACACGTACTCCATCATCTCTCTCTCGCTCACGTCGTAGCCACTCGGAATCCCTAGTGACTAGACGCACTGGAAGCTCGCGCCGAGCTAGTCCCTATGCAAAATCCTGTCACTACTGGTAACACATCTACTTTAGCTCACCATCGAGCAATCGCTTCGTCAATGGAGCTGGTTACCTGCGGCTATGGCCACCTGGAGGATTGAAGAGCACATTGAGATCCCCGATGATGTCGGAGAATATTCAGCTATGGATCTCTCTCCGTACACACAAGAACCAACACACCTCACTGTTCCGGTGTTAGCTGCTCGAGTACATCGTCATGAGAGCAGGCTACACGACATGGAAATCGAGCTTCAAGAAACTCGAGAAAACTGGATGCTAACGGCTCAGGGCCGCATTGCACAAATCTACTTAGATCGGGAAGATCTGTCTGTAACTGTTAACTGTACCCACAATCAAATGGGAGACACTGCTGAAACCATGGAGATTGTTCATAACCAAGTGATCAGTAACCGAAACGAGATCTCTGTCTTACAATCGAGGCTGCGAGAATGCGAGACGCGCCTGCGGGAAACCGAGGATGCTCTCAGAATGGTCACCAGACTTGCAGAATCTGTGGACCATCTCACCGCCCTACTTCCACGACTCAATCTACGTCAAGATTAGTGTAGCATCTATATTGTAATCTGACTAGCTAATCTATGTAGATCTCTTGTAGTTCAACCGGATGTAGAATTCCCGGCACCTTTTGTAAACTCTGAAGTTTGTAACCACTCGAACTCGTATTCTGTAATCTTTTGAAACTCGTACCTTGTAATCAAATTTTATTATCTAATGAATTATGATTATCGCTTCGTACTGTTGCATATTACCTCATTATAAATATGCATATGTGATATATCATAATTTCGTGCAAACATTTGACATGCCTCATTCCCTTGTTATTCAGCACTATGCCTCCAAAAAGACACACATACAGCGATGTCGAGATCGCTCAACTCATTGCACAGAGTGTGGCTCAAGCCATGGCTATTCGACAACCGAGTTCAGGCAGTGATGATACGGCTGCAAACGGGCCACAACCCAAGCCCTGTTCATATAAGGATTTTCTCAACTTTAACCCTTGAACTTCAAGGGTACTGAGGGGGCGATAGGATTAATTCGATGGGCCGAGAAAATGGAATCAGTCTTCCGGATTTGCAACTGCCCCGAGGACTGTAAGGTTAAGTACGCCACCTGCACTTTCCTTGAAGGTGCTCTGACTTGGTGGAACACATATTCTCAGGCGGTGGGCATTGACATTGCATATCAGATTCCTTGGGAGGATCTGAAGAAGAAGCTCACCGACGAGTACTATCCAAATGAGGAACTTCAACAATTGGAAGAGGAGTTCTGGCATTTGTCGGTTCAAGGAACCGATATTACCAGCTATACCACTAGATTTCAACAACTTGCGCTCCTCTGTCCTTCTATGGTTGATCCCAAACTCAAGCGTATTCAGAGGTACATTCGCGGACTCCCGGAGAACATCCAGGGGAACGTGGCCTCATCCAAACCAGTTGACATTCAGAGTGCCATTCGTGTGGCGCATGAACTTATGGCTATGATTGTTAGCCGTGACACACCCCTCTCATCCTCTGGAAACAACAAGAGGAAGGGAACTGGAAGTTCCGGAAAACAAAACCAGCAACCATCCAAGAGGCCTGAAACCATAATGGCCTACACCTCCAGTTCTGATGACAGAAAGGACTACAAAGGGAACAAGCCCTACTATTCTAGGTGCCAACTTCATCATGATGGTTCTTGCCCCTGTAGCAAGTGCAAGCGATTCGGGCACTTTGCTAAGGATTGCAGAGCCAACACTGTCAACACCAACACCAAACCCGGTACTCCCAAAACCTGTTATGAATGTGGAGTTGCTGGGCATTTCAGAAGTGATTGCCCCAAACTGAAAAACAAGAACAAAAAGAACAACAACAACAATGCTCGAGGCAGAGCTTTTGTACTAAATGCTGGAGAAGCCTGCCAGGACCCGAATGTGGTCACTGGTACGTTCCTTCTCAACAATTTGACTGCTTCTATGTTATTTGATACTGGTGCTGATAGGAGCTTCATATCTGATGAGTTTTGTCCACTACTTGACACTACACCTGTTGCCTTAGATTCTAAGTACACAGTAGAATTGGCAAACGGCAAACTCATTGAGGCCAATAGTATGATACCTAACTGCACGTTAAACTTAGCTGATGAGCTATTCTCTATTGACCTTATACCTGTCGAGATCGGCAGCTTTGACATAATCGTCAGTATGGATTGGTTATCCAAACACCGTGCTGAAATTGTTTGTTTTGAGAAGGTCGTCCGTATTCCTCTCGCCACCGGTGGAACTTTAGTCATACAAGGGGAGAGTGGTGGGACGAGACTGAACATCATTTCATGTATGAAAACCCTGAAATACTTGAGAAAAGGGTACCAGGCAATCCTCGCACACGTCATGGAGAAAAAGTCAGAGGAGAAGCGACTTGAGGATGTGCCCATTGTTCGAGGCTTCCCAGAAGTCTTTCCTAAAGACTTTCCCGGCCTACCGCCAACTAGACAAGTCGAATTTTCTATTGATCTTGTGCCCGGGGCAGCACCCGTGGCATGAGCACCGTATCGTTTAGCCCCATCCGAACTTCAGGAATTGTCTACTCAACTGCAAGAACTCCTGGATAAGGGATTCATTCGACCAAGTTCCTCACCCTGGGGAGCCCCGGTGCTATTCGTGAAAAAGAAAGATGGTTCCTTCCGCATGTGCATCGACTACCGTGAACTCAAAAAACTAACCGTCAAGAACCGTTACCCATTACCTCGCATTGATGACCTGTTTGACCAACTCCAAGGGTCGAGTTTTTACTCAAAGATCGATATACGGTCAGGTTATCACCAACTACGAGTTCGTGACACCGACATTCCAAAAACAGCTTTCCGAACTCGTTACGGGCATTACGAATTCCATGTGATGCCATTCGGCTTAACCAACATACCGGCAGTATTCATGGACCTTATGAATCGGGTGTGTAAGCCTTACCTCGACAAGTTTGTCATCGTCTTCATTGACGACATTCTGATTTACTCGCGCAATGAACAAGAACACGCGCAACATCTGAAAACCATCCTAGAACTACTCAAGCACGAGGAGTTATATGCCAAATTCTGTAAGTGTGAGTTCTGGATGCAAACCGTTCAATTCCTTGGACACGTCATTGACAGTCAAGGGATTCATGTTGATCCTTCGAAAATTGAGGCCATCAAGTGTTGGCAAGCACCTACTACACCCACCGAAGTACGCCAATTCTTAGGACTCGCCGGATACTACAGGCGATTCATTGAGAATTTCTCGAAAATAGCCCAACCTCTCACTGCACTGACTCAAAAAGAAAAGAAGTTCGATTGGACTGACAAACAAGAGTCAGCCTTCCAGCTGCTCAAACAGAAACTCTGTAGAGCACCTATCTTATCCTTACCCGAAGGCAATGATGACTTCGTGGTATACTATGACGCTTCACACCAAGGTCTTGGCTGCGTATTGATGCAACGAGACAAGGTTATCGCTTACGCCTCTCGACAACTCAAGGTCCATGAAAAGAATTACACAACTCATGACCTAGAGTTGGGGGCAGTTGTATTCGCTCTAAAAATCTGGACACACTACTTATACGGTACGAAGTGTACAATCTTCACCGACCACAAAAGTCTCCAACACATCTTCGAACAAAAAGACCTAAACATGAGACAACGTCGTTGGGTCGAATTACTTACTGATTACGACTGCGAGATTCGCTATCATCCGGGCAAGGAAAACGTTGTTGCCGATGCCTTAAGCCGAAAAGAACGAGTGAAACCCCTTCGAGTTCGAGCCCTCGGTATGACAATTCACAACGACCTTATTATTTAAATTCTTACCGCTTAACTCGAAGCACTCAAACCTGAAAATGTCAAACACGAGGCCTTGCGTGGCATGGATAAACAGTTTGAAACCAAACTAAACGGGGCCAAATACTTCTCTAACAGAATCTGGTTACCAAGTTTTGGAAACCTGCGAGACTTGGTGATGGAGGAAGCTCACAAGTCTAAGTACTCTATACACCCTGGAGCTGACAAAATGTATCATGGCATCAAAGAGTTATATTGGTGGCCCAATATGAAAGCTGACATTGCAACCTATGTGAGCAAGTGTCTTACTTGTTCCAAGGTTAAAGCTGAATACCAGAAACCTTCCGGTTTGCTGCAACAACCGGAAATCCTACAATGGAAATGGGAGCAGATTACTATGGATTTCATTACTAAACTTCCGAAAACATCTAGCAGTTGCGATACCATTTAGGTGATCGTAGACCGACTCACTAAATCTGCACATTTCTTGCCTATCAAAGAAACTAACAAGATGGAACGTTTGACACGGATCTACTTGAAAGAGATTGTGTCAAGACACGGCGTGCCCATCTCAATCATCTCTGATAGAGATGCTCGATTTACTTCTCACTTCTGGCAATCATTACAAAAATCTCTCAGCACTCGTTTGGATATGAGTACCGGTTACCACCCTCAAACTGACGGCCAAAGTGAACGAACCATACAAACACTGGAGGATATGCTACGAGCCTGCGTAGTTGACTTCGGTAAAAACTGGGAAAATCACTTACCGTTGTGCGAATTTTCGTACAACAACAGCTACCACACCAGCATCAACGCTGCACCCTTCAAGGCATTGTACGGTCATAAGTGCCGGTCACCTATTTGTTGGACTGAGGTGGGGGATACACAACTCACCGGTCCAGAAATCATACACGAAACAACCGAAAAGATCGTCGGTATACAAAACCAACTGAAAGCCATGTGCGATCGTCAGAAAAGCTATGCTGACGTGAGACGCAAACACCTCGAGTTCCAGGTTGGAGATCGAGTACTCTGAAAGTATCTCCTTGAAAAGGTGTCATCCGTTTTGGCAAACATGGGAAACTGAATCCTAGGTACATTGGACCGTTCGAAATCCTTGAAAGGATTGGTCCAGTGGCATACAGACTGCAGCGACCTCCTGAACTCAGTAGTGTGCACTCTACTTTTCACATTTTTAACTTGAAGAAATGTCTGTCTGATGAGACACTGATTATACCTCTTGATGAGATGCATGTTGACGACAAACTACACTTTGTCGAGGAACCCGTGGAAATTATGGACCGTGAGGTCAAACGCCTGAAACAGAGTCGTATTCCCATTGTTAAAGTCCGGTGGAATTCGAGGCGTGGTCCTGAATTCACTTGGGAACGGGAAGACCAAATGCGACTGAAACATCCACACCTGTTCACTGACTCTATTCACACCGCGACTACGAGCTAATTTCGGGACGAAATTCTCCTAACAAGGGGAGAATGTGACACCCGCCAAATTAGGACTTTAATTAGTGCCTAACTTACTTGTAATTACATGTATTTAGTTTTGTATTAATCTAAATATACGTAACTTTTTGTGTAATTACATACACGTTTATACGATTTGTTTAAATCGTACACTATGTACTGGACGAGGTCCAACACTGCTTAAAATGGACGTTGGTGACAACTTTTATAAATAATGTGGAAATATCTAAACAAACATTATTTACCTTAATATATTGCGATAATACATTACACGTATTAATTATAGTCTAAAAACACTCCGAACGCGACAAAATCGTACGAAACACGCCCGACACACGAAATAAACTTAAGTTATATTTTTATAACTTCATAATAAGTATTTTGATAAAATACTTCGAGTAAAAGTATCGCGATTACACGCGTACAATTAAAACGTTTGAAAACGTTTCACGATTCAAATAAACGTACAATTCACAACCGACGACCGAACGGAAACCAAAATATATTTTAATAACTTCGAATATATCATTTGAGTAAAACTTCCATTAAAAATATTGTGTTTTAAATCGTTAACAAAACGTAATATATAAAACGTTATACGATTAATTAAAATGTAAAACGATTTGGTAAACGAAAACGGGACTTAACACAAATTTGGGAAAACAATTTAAGCACCATGTGGGAGTGGGACCCAGTCCTTTTATGCAGAAAATCTGCAAGGATCATGGCACACCATGTCCTTATAATTGTTACTTGTTTGATTTATCAAACCCATCTCCACACTCCTCTCATTCAACACCAACTCTTCCACTCTCTACTCCCTCTCCTCTCTCCCCACTC